>CM057347.1:245492731-246812684 GCA_030015575.1 Agapanthus africanus | reverse complement strand
AATCCTTAGGTTCTACTAAATTTTCAGTAACCGTTTATGGTTCTGGAATTACTTCCAGTTTTACCATGCTCCCACTAGTTTCTTTTGCAAAAAGATTCCTTTTTATAAAATGGTGGCGAGTCAAGAACAATGTACCAATTGATCTTGAAAATGATAGAAACAAAATCATAGCGAATGCTCGGGATAATCCACAAACTGCCATTGCCGAAGCGTGCCTCGAGTTTGTCATGATTCTGCTTTTAGACAGAAACCGGATAACTCCATATCTTAACAACCTGAAGATATGAAACCATTCTATATCCATATAGAATCAAGGCACTAATTTAGATGGAACCAGATTCAAAAGTCATGCAGCTGTTTCCAGTGCATATCACATAATGGAAAAAGGCCAATACAACATTACTTATCATGGAGCGCGTCCACGGATAAGTAATCTGTGAAAGAATCAAGTTCTCGATATTACTATAATGGAATGCCTAGCATAAGTATCTATGTCTTCGATCACCTCGAAGAATCCCGATACTTCCAACGTATGGTTCTCTACTTTATTCCTATACCTATAAACTTCTCAAAATCTTTGACCTTGCATTACTACGAATGCGTGTCTAAAACAAGAGAACTCATAGGTAATCCTGAATGAAGTAGGAGTACCAACCCCTTTGTCCTAAAGGACACTGGACAACATACATTTTCTTTTATAAGTCCCAAGAGTATACCAACTCAAATTCTGTGTCTTGTATATTGAAAACTGTATCTTGGTTAAGAATGTGTTACACCGTTATTCAATGCACCTTAACTTATCCTGAACTGATAAAGATAAATGTTTACAGCACAATTTTCAAAGTGTATATCTCACTTTATAAAAAAAGGTACAAATATCGCATTTCAAAATTTGGTGCATAACGGTTATTCGATACCAAGTATTTGCCATCAGGCAAAAACCAGACGATTTAATCCAATATCACCAATTATAACGAATTCCGATTAAGGATCAAATTGCCCATTTGCCAATATTCTGCTCCTACTCATCATCTGTAACACCATACAGATGTGAGATCCAAAACTGGTAAATACATACCCTGGAGTCAGAATTGATTGGGAAAAAAATTCTCTATTATATGTACACGGAAAAACTGAAACATGAAAATGTTTCATAGGGGATGGTCAGGTATTCCTAGTAATGCCTTTTCCATTATCTAGATTCATGACAGTAGTCGCAATTTCCTTTGCCCTCACTTCAGTCCATTTATATGTCCCTACTTCTTACCTTCTGTACACCGTCCCTGCGCTAACTGGTTTTCTTCCTTCCCTACCTTTCGGCACCAGCCTAAGGTTTGGAAGAAGACTATCCAATAAGCGTAACAGATGTACTCTCCTAATACAAGGAGCTCTCGCAACCTGAGAGAAGGTAAAGAGAAGAGACAACCGAATAATCATATTCAATTTCTTCAGAACCTGTGGCCATCCTCGACTAAAGCAACATCTTTGAGTTCGTATGTAACTATACGATGGCCGTTCCAAGCAATATGGGCCATCATAGTGATACGATGTGTTCTGAAGAAATGCAAAGGGTAAAGTAGGAGTAGCAGGAATATATACGACTTTGTCGCGAATCAATACAAACCAAAACCAAAGTGTGTAAAAAGGTTTGGTCAAATTGGTTCATGAGTTTTCAAGATAAGGCATGGGTTGCTGTACCAGAGAGAGAGAGAAAAGAAACACTCAGTATGCACTCTATCAAGACTAGATTGGTTTTCACTTTATCTAATCAGGATGGCTCACACTGTATCCTCGAATTCTCCTTCACACCCTAAAAGGAGAACTAGCCGGGATCATTTACACTTTTACAAGTTTGCTAACCGTTTAGCCAGACCGGTGTTGGTACTCTGAGGGAGGTCCCCCATGCTTTCGCACGAACCCAATTAATAACCCCGTTTCCGCAGAGGCGTAACCACGTTAACATTTCTAGACACCTAATAGGCTAGCTAATTGCGAAGTGAAGAAATCTCCCGATGAGCAATACATACTCATCAGTGGGAATCGGGACCCAACTATCATCATGTGATAACCTGACGGAATCCACTCAAGTCACCGCACTCCAGAAGGTATGCACATGCCTGGTAAGTTTCCCATATGTTTGAAACTCCCAATATGGTTTTTGCCCTAGGACCCAAGTGACCTTGACACGGTCAACAAATCAAAAGGTCCTAGTCAAGTTCAACCCATCATTATCTTGATTTCATTAAACCCACCCATACAAGCCCTTGACACAGTCAACAAGGCCGCACGACTGTCCTAACCAATCGCACTACTTGCTACAAACAAGCACCACTTAGCTACCGCACACTACGCCATGACACAGTCAACAAACGCAGCACAAATACTAAGTACTACTCATAGGAAATGACGGAGGGCTACGACTGGTTTTTGGCGAAAACCTTTACCGTAATGAACTTGACATCGTTGAAGGAACTCGAGTGGCTTTGAAATGGAGTAGTTTAAGCTCCGCTTTTTAAAACTATTAACATAAACCTTTGCTTAAGAGCGAATTCCCCGTGAAGGGATCAAGGCTCTTCCCTCATAGAATGAGGTGCTGGATATTCCTGACCGAATACCTCTATGCAAAGAAAAAGAATGACAGTTATTTTGAAGAAAACCGAGTAGTTTTAAAATTGGTTCCGACAACATCATTTAGGTTTATTTTTTCTTGTATTATTTCGATAATGCGTTTCCATCATTTTATGTTTCCAAGCCACAAATGAAACAAACAAAGTAACATGCTTTTTATATGCCATCCGCATTCGCCACGGGGCCCCGTCATGCACTGTTAGATTACTTAAATAATGGCAGAGCGGGGGCAGGACTAGCGCGGATGCAAAACATATAGAAACATCTACTTATTATATATAATATATATACCAACATCGCAGGCAGATAATAATCATCACAGGCAGATAAAAATCATCACAAGCATGCGAACAATAATATGGAGTACCGGATAATCTAGGAGCTCCGTGTTTCATTCGAGCCATAAATGATACGCAATGTTCCCAGGTCATGTGGATAGCCAGTGCAATGAAGATCCTAGACCCCTACGAGTGCGACAAGTTACCCGCCAATCCAAGAAGTGAGGAAACCCCAGACAACGAAGTGAATGGGCCATCCAGCACTTCACGAAATCCGGTAACTTGAGCACCTCTCCGTGGGTCAACCTATACCCCTTATGAGTGCGGCGAATAGACCGCCAATTCTAAAGTAAGCCCCCCCGGTCTCAACGCCATGAGATGCGTACGCATTGCCATTTAGAACCCGGCTATTCGAGCACCCCTACATGGGGTAATCCTAGTACAGAAAAGAAAATATATATATAATGGTGACATCGACCTCAACCCGGTCGTGCTCCAATAAAAGAATATACATAACAGGCAGTGACGGCAGTCCACGTGTCGGACGCTCGCACCGCAATAAACAATATACAAATAAAGTTGAACTGTACATCTAACATTGCACACAAGGCTATCCATCACGACAATCCATCCATAACATCAATGCATCACAGAACATCAACATGAATATCATGTTCGTAAACCCGTCTGATTGTATATATAGCAACCAGTCGGATTGTACTGCTCTATGATATTCACGGTCGCAGAAATTAACATACGCACTGATACACACGAATTCAAAATTTCGATCGACTAAAACTTTCCGCATTTGCCCCATGTACAAACCAGTACTCAAACAAATCTAGGTCAAAACCATACATCCCAAAAATCACATTTCCATACAATAAAGCACCAGAAAAATTTTGGGGCCCAACGGCCAAAATAAGACCGTGGAACCGCCGAAAAATGGTATGTTTCGCGGCAGTTCCATGGCCAAATTTTAGCATCATGTGCCTAAAATCATGGCCACTAATTTCGCCTACGCATAATTTTAAAGCAATCTAAATAATTTTTTGAACAACTTTCAAATTCGGACAGCAAGCATGTAAAATGGAAATACGATCCGGAAAAATCCGTCGATCGAGACTTTAAACTTGTGCAAACTAGCTAGTAAAGGTTTATGGAGGCTCTGATACCATGTTGTGATCCGGTGCCCGCGCCGTGAAAGCCGCGGCCTAGGCAGAAGCGAAAACAAAAATTCTAACGACCACCGGACACCCGTACGACCCAAGATTCGAACCATATACCTAAACTAGCTATTCTACAAGTCCAAGGGTTGAAGAAATACAACTTTTGTCATGTATCCATCCAATTATGGAAGACCCCTCCAAGCTCGCAGAAGCCAGGATCGCGCTTGAGAATCAACCACCCTTTGCCGAAGAAGAACCACCTGAGGGAACGCGGAGGAGGCTCTAACCGACGATCCAAATTTGCTAGGTTTGGATGGTCGGTGATATAGAAATACTTCACTAAAGAATTTCTCTCTTGAACCATGCTCAAAGATAGAGAGCAGGAAGAAGAAAGAGGAGAGCTAGAGGAGAGCATGAAGCATGCTTGGAGGAGACGAAGAAAAATCATCAAGTGAAACAAAGAATGGATGGCTTTGCATTTATCAACCATGGTTCAATAGTGAACCCAATCAAATCAACAATAAATTCCAAAGCCATACCATTCTACACATATGCAACCATGCTTCATTTAAAACCTTACTTTACACCTCATTTCCCATTTATTTTTCTAAATAGAAAAATAAATATGAGGTGTCCTTCTTCTAGAAGCATTCTCGTATAAATATGGAATACTTCACCCGGTATATATATCGCTACATATACGCGTATCCGTATAAAAATACGGATATCACCAAAGAGAGAAAATGAATAGTGAACAATAATACTAAAATATATGTATCAAAATACATATATAAATTATTAAATCAAAACCTGATTTAACAATCAGGCATAATCCTAAGCCGGATAGTATTATCAAACGTCCGATTAAAGTCTGTGTATCGCGTATACGTATTTAATCAGACCCCTGCATGTACCATCGTACGGCTCCTACATCTGTCGCCTGAACCGGTAAAACCCTCTATGTGGGACTCTAAACACTCGACAATACGCTGGCAGTGGGTTTAACCATAAGCACGTCAGCTGCACTACCTGTACGTAACGGCTACCCAGGTACTTGTCCAAAGGAGGGTCGACAATCAAGTGCGTCCTTACCCTACTGAGCCTGAATATGACAATCTCCGTACAGTCTGGTCTCTTCGTCAAAGAGTATCGCATATCAGGTCTAGGAGGGTGGATAACGTCAGACCCCTACTAACCCGATAAATCGTGTCTGAGTCAAGCTCATCACCAACTGAGATACTACTGATCAACTATCAGTAAATCTCACCTACCATGGCCACGGATTTCTGATGATAGCCAACTGAACACAGCGCGACATCGACTCCTAATAATAGGAGAGACGAATCCTTAACAGTCGACCACTGCATCCATATGGCTCGGGACTGTACCCAACTAAAACCTGTTTGCACGACTCCTTTGAGCCATGGTAGGGTAGTAATCAAAGTACAGTGGGAACTCACACGAGGCAAATGATGACTTCAGGTCAAAGGACTAACCCGTACTCATGCCACCTGAGAACTTCCATCTGACGGTAGGTATAATACCATCTAGAAGTTCTCGGCGAATCCGTTCAGTGTATGTTGGGGTTTGCTTAGCACCCTCACTGGGTTTTAACAAGCATCAAGTATGCAACTTTAAAAAATTTAGGGTGCTAACCAACCCGAACCTAGAATCGAACTAGAAAATTAGGCGTAAAGCTACAAGTATCACATACTAGCAAGTGTCTAACACTATGAGGAAAGAGATACAACCTTTATAGACCTTTCCTTCTCTTTAATAGCTCCGTGTAGATGTCATTGACTCCTTAGTCCTACTTGAAGCTTGAACGGGTCCGCTTGAAGCCTTCGAAGTCCACGATGATCCACCACGGGGTTCCTTGACTCAAGCTCCTTGCTTTACTTGAAATAAGTGTAAGTGAGGCAAACAACCTACATTAGTGTGCTAGACAAGTGTAGATTGATGAAGTGGGTAATCTTTCTCACTACTAAACCTTTCTATTCTTTCTCTTTTACTCACTGGGAAATGGTAGAGAGCTTGGAGGAAGAAGGAGATGAAAAATGGCTAAACTTTTTCTCAAGAGAGACAAGCACAAGAATAACAATAATATGAGAGAGAGAGAGAGAGTCACACTCACTCTTAACTTATGGCATGGAAATATCTAGATATTTTAGTAGTTGAGTTAGTGCAGGATTAGAAATGAAACCATGGTTATGCAGGGTTCCCTAGAACGGCAGCAAGGTTTCGGGAGGCATCTTACATGCCAATTTCAAATTTTGCCGTTCTAGCTAACCCTAACCCTAGAATCGTCTACTAGAAAAATCGACGGAATGAAATGCAAATTACTTTGCAAGTAAAGTGAACAAGGAATACAACCATTGTAGACTGGTCCTTCACTTCATTTGCTCCGTGTAGTCATCCTTTCGCTGCAATCATGAACTCCCGGACTCTAGAGAGGCTCCACAAGATGTACGGATCAAGCTTGCTAGAAGACTACGAGGCCGAAGATGATCTACGTCGAGGAGACACTAACCCAAGCTATCTCTTCACTAATTATGGAATTAGTGAAGCAAACACCCTATACAAAATGGAAAGTAGTAGAGGATGATGAAGTAGGAAGTGGGCTCACTTTAGATTTGATTTTCTCACTCATTTTCTCACATCTTCATTGAAGCTAGAAAGCTTTGAGGAAGAAGAAGAAGATAACTCTCATGATAATTATCAAGTGAATGAAAGAAAAAACATGAGGTTAGAAAATAAACCATGGTGAGTATATGACAACCCTTAACCCTTGTAGAGAGTTAACCATGGCTAGGATAAAGGGTTGGGTTTATAAATATCTTTATTAAAACAAAATGAGTAGACTAAGTCAATGCACAATACAAGCTTCTACAAGCTTTGTGTCATGAAAAATTGCAACCATTTTGTAATTACCAAAATTAAATAAAAACCCAAGTATTATCCCTAGCATAGTGTAAGTCATACACACACCCAAGTTGCATGTATCATCAAGCATCACACATAACATGTACACTTATATACATCTCATATATACAATGTGCACATCAACTGAGAAAAGAAATCTTAAGTGAGCTAATACTAGTTAATGTAAATTAATATATCAAATATATAATTATACATTAGATTATAAATCAACTCTTGATTTAATAATCTGGCTATATCACATATAACCGACTAATATCATGTGTAACAACTTATCGAATCAACACTTGATCCGATAACCCGGCTATATCGCATATAACCGACCAATGTCACAAATCGTGAGAATAGAATACGGTATCACATATCGTATGAATCTCGGTCCCGCACATATCACATATGCGCTCCTACTCCGTTTCGCTTGAACCAGGAAACCTCTGTGAAGGACTCTAAAGACTCGTCAATACACCGGCAGTAGGTGATGATCATATCAAACACCCACAAGCCGCAAGCGGTCTGCTAAACGTAACGGCCACCCGGGTATTGAGCGATCAGAAGATCAACAAGCAAGTCTGCTCATACTCCTGCGAATCCAATCAGTAATACTACCGTACAGTCCGGTCTCTTCGTCTGATATGTCGCATATCTCGTCTAGAGGTGGTAAACGTCAGACCCCAGTAACTCGATAAGTCGTGACGATATGAGGCTCGTAACGGGTCGAGAAACTACTGATAACACTTACTAGTATATCTCTGAAGAAGCCCTGGCCAGGGACTTCCTGTTATAGCCAATCGAGCACAGCGTAACATCAACCCCCAATACCGGGAGAGACGAAACCCCTCTATCGCTCATTGCCTCCATGTGATTCGGGACTGTACCCAAAAGCCACCATTTTGCACGTTCTCTTGAATGTGGTAAGGTGGAAATCAAAGCACAGTGGGAATCACACAAGACTCTATGACGATCTCGGGTCTACAGACTAACCTGTACCAGTGTCACTAGAGAACTGCCATCTGACATGAGGTATAATACCATCTAGGAGTTCTCGGCGAGTCCGTTCAGTGTACCCAGTCTCTACTGAGCACCCGTATACTATCTCTGATGTCAAACACCAATGGATATGGGATCATCCATCGCCCATCTACATGGGTCGAGAAGCTATACGCTAGTCTACTCTGGTATATCGATGGCCTGTCTTGATACACATACGACTAGGAACATTTGAAGGATGTACTTAGAGACTACACGGTCCCCATTAGTATGATCTGCATCATAATCCTGGTAGTCAAGTACTCATCCTAAGGGCTTTATTAACATGTAACATAGAGACAATCAGTGTACATGTTAAGATAAAGAGCAACCAGATAGCATACTATCATGTCGAGCAAGAAATTCCTCCTTATATATGTCCAAGCATCCACTACAATATACATCGTAAGTACAGTAATGGCCTCTAGGGCATACATATAACTAACAATCTCCCACTTGCACTAGGGCCATCTATTGTAATATCCCATACCCAACAATCAGCAGTGGTTGAAGTATCTCATACTCAACCATCCCATAAAAGTCTCTCCTGGGAATAGGCCTTTGTGAGTGGATCCGCCATGTTCTCCTCTGTGTCTACTCTCCTAACCTTGATCTCCCTTGAGATCAACCATCTCCATGATCAGGTGATACTGCCTCAGAATATGTCTGGATCAATGATAGGACGGGGGTTTCTAGGCATAAGCCACAACTCCATTGTCACACAATGGTAGGAACGAAGTTCATCTCATGAACTAGTGTACATCCAGACTACCTCTTTGGTAGTATCCTTGGTAGCAATGTATCCAGCCTTTATCGTCTAGTTTGTCACGGTATTTAACTTGGAACTCTTCCAACATACCGTCCCTCCACTGAGAGTAAAGACAATGCCTGTGACTGACATTCAGTCCATCCTGGAAGCTATCCAGTGATTCTCCCCAGGATCGATTGATATCATCTTACTACACCTAGTGAGAATCCTAACATCCATTTAGATCTATCTCATAGATCCAAAACCCATGATTTAGGAGGTATCACCTTGATCCTATATGGTGAATCCTTGTGATAAGAGGAGATTGACCGGGTGTAGCATAGGAAACTCCTTTCCTATCAAGAGTATGTCATCCACGTACAATGCGAGGATCACCACCATACTCCCTACTATCATTTTGTATATGCAAGGCTCGTCTACTATTTTGATGAAGTCAAACGCTTTGACTATCACATCAAAACAGATGTTCCAACTCCGCGATGCCTGCTTTAACCCATAAAGTAACTTGCACACATTTTCGCTGCTCCTACTGTCTACGAAGCCCTCTGGCTGTGTACTTATAGACGCTCTCTTCTAAATCACTATTTAGAATAGCTGTCATGACACCCAACCGCCAGATATCGTAGTCATGGTATGTAGAAATGGCAAGTAGGATCCGGATGGACTTAAGCATAACCACTGGAGAAAAGGTTTTATCATTATCCACACCTGGTCGATGACAAGAACCTTTTGCAACAAGTCACGGCTTTTAAAGTCTTAACTTTTCCATGTACACCAAGTAATCTCATTAAGATTTACTTGCTCTTGATGGGGATTTAACCCTTCAGATAAAGCAACCAAAGTCCATACTTTGTTAGTGTATATAGATTCCATCTCAGATCGCATAGCATCCAGCCATTCTCATAGAGTCCACACTCTTGATGGCCTGCTCGAAACTAGTTAGGTCATCATCTCATGATGCAATCCTCGCTACCACTGTCATAGAGAAACTGAAGTATCTCCCGGGTGGATGAGGAACCCTACCAGATCGACGGGAGGCCGAGGTTCGTCGAGAGCTATTAAATCTTCCGGTTCTACCAAATCATCAGTTGTAGTTTGTGTAGCTGGAACTTCTTCCAGTTCTACCTCATGACCACTGATTTCTTCACAAGAAATTCCTTTTCTAAAAGGTGGCATGCTGAGAAATAAAACATCTTTTGTTCCTCGGTGCGGTAGAAGATATTCCCTTGCGAATACTTGGGATATCCAACAAACTTCCACAGAACTGACCTTGCCTTGAGCTTGTCCGGATTTTTCTTTTAGACGTAGGCCGGACAAACCCAAATCTTAACTTACTTAAGAGATGGGCTCTTCCCATACCATATCTCATATGGAGTGGTAGGCACCTGATTTGGTTGGAACCCTATTCAATAGGTATGCAACTTCTCAAGTTCCCAAAAGGAAATAGGTAACTCAGTAGTACTCATCATAGAGCACACCTTATCATATAGGGTGCGATTGCTCCGCCCCGATACACCGACGTGTTATGGTGTATACGGAGGAGTAATGCTGAGAGAGAATCTCATTCTCCTTTAGAATAGTCCAGGAACTCCGTGCTCAAGTATTCTCCTCCCTGATCTCATCATAGGACATAATACTTATACCCTTTTTGGTTCTCTACTTCTAACTTATATTCTTTGAATTTCTCAAAAGGTTCAGACTTGTGTTTCAACAGGAACATATGTCCGAATCTTGAGAGATCATCCGTGAATGTAATGAAGTACAAAGAACCAGTCCTGGCATGTGTAGACAGGGACCTACATACATCATCATGTATCAATCCTAAGAGTTCACTAATTCTTTCTCTGTTTCCAATAAACGGTGCTATGGTCATCTTATCTTTGTGACATGACTGGCAAGTTTCACAAGATGTAAATTCAAACCGATTTAAATATTCACCTTTATGTAACTTATCTAGTCGGGTCGCATTGATATGACCTAGTCTACAATACTTCAAGAAGGATTCGTTCATTTCTGAACTCTTCCTCTTGTGTGTGTACTGTACGTTAAGAACGGTGGTTTGATTTAGAATGCATATGCTTTTAGATAACGTGCCTGAACTGATCTACTCTTGATATAGGAAATGTTCAAAACATTATCCAACAATACAAAATTATATCCTTCTTTACTAAATAAAGAGACTGATATGATGTTGTATATCAGGTTCAGTATCTAATAACTTTCGTTCAGAATCAATGTATTTGGTAATACAGGGTGATAACTGCCAACATACTTGGCTGCAACACTTGCACCGTTTCCAACTCTTGAAACTTATCACCCATTCTCATTTCTCTACCTTTCTGTAGCCCATGTAACAAATTACATATGTGGGATCCTGATCCGGTATCTCATACCAAGGACGTAAAGGATACTGAGAAACAGTTCTCGGTAATGAACACACCCGAATAAGATGCATCATCATGCACTTTTTTCATTTGGGCAGCACAGGAATCCTGGTAATCCCCTATTTCCTGCTCGGTCTTATAACAATTAGAAGTTGGAGCGGGACCAACGTTCCCTAGCTCAGTATAACAAGCGGGTTCGGTCAATACATCCATATTATTATCTTGATTAAGGCGTGACATGGTCGCTACCTGGAGAGAGAGAGAAGAAAACAATCAGCGTATGCTCTTGCAAGATTAGATTGGTTATTAATTTATCTAATCAGGATGGCTCCCACTGTTTTAGTCAAATCTACCTTCAAACCCTAAAAGGTAAGACTAGCCGGGATTAATTACACCCTACAAGTTCGCCAATCTTTCAGCCAGGCCAGTGCCGGTACTTTGAGGGAGGTTCCCCGTGCTTTCGCACGGACCTAATTAAAATAAACCTCGTTTTCCCAGGGGCATAACCCCGTTGACACCCACTTGATCGGCTAATTGTAATGTGTAAAACTCTCCCAGGAGTAACTCTTACTCGCAGTGAGTATCAGGATCCAACTATCTCATATAAGGTATGCAATCTCATTGCAAATTTCAACACTTGAAATTCCCGATATTATTTTACTCCTAGTGTCCTATGACCTTGACGGAGGCCAACAAACCATAGTCCACTAGTCAAGTTCAACCCGTACATTTCATGATTGAATTAAACCCACACGCACGACCCTTGACAGAGGCCAACAAACGTAGCACGAATACTATGAAGTACTTATCTGAAATGACGGAGGACTACGACAGGTTTTTAAGAAAACCCCTTGCGTAATGAACTTGATCTCGTCGTAGAATCGAGTGATTTAAAATGGAGTGTTTTTTAGGCTTTTACTAGTTTTGCTAAAGAGGTCACTCCCGGTGAAGGGATCTTGGCTCTTTCCTTATCGAATAAGGTGCAGGATATTTCACAAATACCACTATGCATAGCAAAATCTATAGAAGCAATCAAAAGACAAACCGATGGTTGTAGCATCTACCAGTTATTGCTAAAGAGGTCACTCCCGGTGAAGGGATCTCGGCTCTTTCCTTATTGAATAAGGTGCTGGATATTCTAAAAGGAATACCGCTATGCAAAACAACAACTAGAGCTACTTGTTTTTGAAAATTCGATTCCACAACATGTTTAGGTTTATTTTCTTTCATTAATCTTATTAATGAAGTCCCATCATTTTAAGTTACCAAAACATCACAGATAAATACAACGTACGCTTATGCCATCCACATTCGCCTCGATGTCCCCTCGTGCACCGTTAGGTTAGGTAACTAACGGTAGAGCGGGGCAGGGCTAGCGCCGGTGTAAAACATAAGCAACGTTTATTGTCACGACCCGAAAGTACGGAACGTGACCGGCACTTAGATTACGAAGCGTCTAGAGGCGCCACGGAACCTAAGTAAGCCGAAGCCCAGAAATCTAAACCATAGAAGAAGAAGAAGAAAAAGAAAACAAGTTTAAAAGAATCAGCAAATTTCCTAAAAATTTCGGCAGAGTCTCCTCTGTAAAAACTGGCCCCCAAATGGGTACAACAAGTATAATATATATAAACAATAAAAAGCATCCCCAACGGGAGCTAGCTCAACGCCAACAGGCGGAAACAACCACAATAAGCACAATAATATACAACGCCAAAGGGCGAGGCTCAAAACTCAAAATAAAACAAAACCACCAGATCAGAATAATACATGTGCGACTCTAAGGTCGAAATAAAAGACTGGTCCAATAAACTTATCAAGTAATACAGGTATGGTTGATGGAGCTTACTAGATACAAATGAAAGAAAAAAAAATACAATGGTGGTTCAGATACAAGTGAACCAACCTACCGTGCAAATCACCCGAAATGAAAATGATGTGCCAGCAACTGCCAAGGGAAACCTGTACATCGAACCTGTAATAAAATTTGGCACAACGGGGTGAGTTGCCAACTCGTGAGTAGAAGAAATCTACGAAAAGAAATCGAATGCACGACGCTATCCTAGGTCATAATAATACACTATTATATCCTAATCATCTAGTAATAGCAGGGTAAAAACTACGTGTAAATATAGATACTCCGTGCTCATATCAGTGCCTCATATCATACTATGTCATATGAATGGATATGCATGCATCATGAATATAAAATAATCAATCCTGAAATCCTGAAATATCTGTATAAGAAATCTTTAGCTGTTATCATAGTAAAATATGTATAGGAATCTGAAATCTCAACAATTAAATCCATGGAAATCCGTGTCAAGCATCGACACAAACATGTAAATCTCAAGTCTCATAGTCTCAATACCTCGGGCTCCGTCAGTCCGGATCGGCCCATATCATCAAATCTCATGACAACGGTCGGTATCCTCCGGATATCCGCCGCGCCAGACATCACCGGTGGGTAGCCTTCCCCTGCCAGGCTCATCGTCTACAACTCGATCTTCTTGCCCCGGGGTACCATACCGGGCCCACCATGTACCCGAGACGGTTCATCCACTCCTCGAATCGGGTCTCGAAATCCAACAGAAAACATGAAATCTCATGGTGGACGACACATACATCACGAGAAAACCGCATCTTATTTTAAAAAGAGAGTAGGAGAGAGAGAGAAGTTTTTATAATTTCTTGCGGTTTTCCCCAAAATCCAGAAATCTCATAGAAATCCAAATCTTAAAATCATGAGTAAGTATATGATAAGTGTCGGCATATGCCCATGATACTGCATGATAACATGAAAATATGAATGCATGAATGTCAAGTAATAAATATCATGTCTATACTAACATCAGAGAGTAATCACGATATTATATCGGTCTAGTTGTTAACTGATTTTATCAATAAAAGACAATATGATCTAAAGTGTACGTGACATAGCAATTACCGATGATGATGTGTGTGAGCCGGCAAATGAGTGTGCATGGAATATGCACATCATCGGTAATGGTCCTGGTGTCCTAACAGGTAAAGTTTATACTGATTATAGCAACATATGTATGAACATGCAACATTATGATTACAGTGAAAAAATTAAAGACGGATGTGTGTTATCCACTCATTTGATATACAAATACCACTACCACTATATGGCTCAAACCTAACCTAGTGTTCATCTAACCCTCCGAAGGAAAACTAAACCTAAGAACTGGTCGATAGAAGTACACCTAACGCCTGAGTCCATATCTCTAATAGTCGGCGATCCTTCCTCAATAGCGTCACGTACATAGTACGACTTCCTCAAATCAGGAGTGCGGATCAATCATCACATATATGCGGCATCCCAATATCGGGGTACGGGTCAAGTATCTCCTAGGTGTCTCATCATTCGTATAATGTCATCATCAACACATCTCATGATCAAGGTGCTAAACTGTAACCGCCTACATCAATCATATATCATTGCCATCATAATATGCATCGTTAGTTGATCCTCAGAAATATCATGTCAT
This sequence comes from Agapanthus africanus, assembly GCA_030015575.1. Classification (NCBI taxonomy): domain Eukaryota; kingdom Viridiplantae; phylum Streptophyta; class Magnoliopsida; order Asparagales; family Amaryllidaceae; genus Agapanthus; species Agapanthus africanus. Next base: position 246,797,981 of record CM057347.1, on the reverse strand, counting down.
ATGTATCATATTGTGATTAAGTCATACTGATATCATATCGTCATCAAGTCACACTTATATGATATCGACATCTGGTCACACCTATATGATGTCGTAATCAAGTCATGTATATATCATATCATGATCAGTCACAAGTTACAGTCCGGGTACTATTTTAGAGTCCCATGTACCTCAATATCATCACCACCCATTATAATTTATGTATACCTGTTCATTATCTCATTCTCTAATGATCCGCTAACACTTTAATACGACTGTATAGTCAAGAATCATGGCATCAAGCCCAATTATCCTGTTTCATTCCCGTGTATCAATGTATCCCACATAAGTGTTGTATATATCTATATATATACCTATACCTAGTCCTATATATATATATACACATACCCGTATACACCATGTCGAGTTTCAGTGTGTGCGTGTGTGTGTTTCTACCTGAAACCTACGAACCTCTTCCAGGGTATTCATCCTCTGGTATGGTCTTCCTAAATCAGTCTGGTCCAGCCTAGGGTCATTACTAGGGTCCTACTCATTAAGAATCTAAGGTCACATCTGGTTTCCTAATGTCAATAAGTACTATTCCTATTCTACGTTGCGGGGGTGCTAAACGCCATCCACCCGACTTCCCCCCGTAGATATGCATCTACTCACCTAGTCCATGTCTGCCGAAGACGGTGTCGCCATCATCCTCTTCATCGCCCGCAGTCCATGTGAGGGGTACCTAAACGCAAACATATAAATTGTATCGTAAACTGAATCACATACAAAAGCCAAAACGACGCAAGGAACAAGCATAGGTTAAAACCTATGTCCCGTCCACGCAAAAGAACCAAATATCGCTCGATATCGGCGTACAGACTCCGATGGATCGAGATAAACATCAACAAATAACTCGTAATTTTAAAACTCATTACTTATATTATAAAACATGATTAAATCCATCGAAACCCTAAAATCCATCAAATCGCCCGATTTCGTAAAACCCGAAAATGCCAATTTACCGTTTTTCTTCAAAACTTGACATTTAAATGAAACCAATGGTCATAAAACTCATTAAATAGCATAACTAGACTATACAAACCATTACTATATTTTTATTACACAAATTTGTATTAATTTGAAATTTCTAGTTTGCAACCTTTAGTAATTTTTAACATCTTTCAAGCAAAATACCACAATTCCACAACAAAACTTGATTTTACATGGATTAATGTTTTAAACTACAATTCATAATGATAATGATATAATGAAACCATAAATTATATTTTTAATCTCATTTATTTAGGAATTTCCAAAATCTAGTTTACAAAAATAGCATTTTATTAGTAATTTCCAATTATCAAAGGAAACTAGTGATCAAACTAAGTTTTTTCTTTCCAATAACATGCTAATATTCTCACTAAAACTATAATCTAATGATAGCAACCTCAATTAGAATTTTATTTTATCCACAAACACATTTTATAAAATCCTAGTTAGCTAAATAGCTTAATTAAATCAATTTAGGATAAATAAATTATTATACAACAACCATGCAAGATTTTTCCACTCTAAAAATATTAAACTAGCTATTATAACCTTATTTAATTAATAAAAATCACAAATTGATTTTTCAAACCCTAACTTGAATTTTAAAAGTAGCAAATAGAATTAATATATTAAATCTAATTATGCTTAAATGAACATCTAATAACAATAAATCAAAAGAAGGAAAATTATACCTCCAAAATATGAAACCCAAACATGAAATAAGCCTCCAAAATTCATGCTTTCCATCTCCAAAATCCATGCTAAATAGGTCAAAGGAAAATGGTAGAGGTTGAATGTTGATTTTTGAGATTTATTTTTGGAATTTTTGATAAATTTTGATGATTTTTAATGCAAAAATGATGGGGGGAAAATTTTGGGGCTACCCATGGAGGGGAGGCCGGCCATGGAGAGGGAGGAGGGTGGAGAGAGAGAAAAAATGTGTGGTATTGTGTAGAAAGTTCATAAATAATGCATTTTTCACTTAAACCCTTTATTATCTAACCTTTTCAATTTAACCCTTTTCCTAGAAATTTCTAGAACCATGGAGAGATTTTGGAAAAGATTTTGCATATTACACACTTGATTCTAATATACCATGGCTCATTTTTACAAATTAAAACCATTCAAATTTGTAATTTACGCTAATTTAAATAAAAAAATAAAGCTTATGTTAATATTTAAAATATTTAATTTAGGAAAAATATTTAATTGAACAAAAAATTTATAAGTGGCTGAATAAACACCATTTACTAGTAATAACATAATTAAAATAGATATTTTTAAATTTATAGTGAAAAATAATTACGGTTTAGTATTACGAAAAATACATTTTACTTTACCGAAAATCCTAAAATTCACTTAAATTTTTTTTTTATTTAATTATTTTTAAAATGTTACAGTCTTCCCCCCTTTAAGAAATTCGGTCCCCGAATTTAAATTAAAACTCCCCCTCCAAATATTAAAACATTTAGCAAACACTCAAATCGTCGGGGCTCCGAAATCATCAATACATAACAAAAATCAACTCCGTCAAGCATTACGCAATCATCGGAGTTATGGCGAGAATAAAATATTAAAACCCAATATGAAAACCATCTTAATATACATCAATCTATAACTTATATATAGTGCGCATCATAGTAAAACCATCCAAATATCTGGATAAGGAAATATGGAAAAACCCCTTTTGAAAATCGCCGTGTGATGCACGTGTCACGGCATAAGTAGCGGACGTTTTATTTTTAAAAAATAGCTATATATATATATATCTTTTATTTAACATACACGTCCCGTCTGGTTACTAAATCAAATAATAATGATTATGAAACATACCGCTCAAACTGAAATCAATTCCAATCACATCAATAAAATATCATGTGCGTCCGGTGCGCATTGAAATCGAAACCAAATACAGATACCATGAATACACACAAAAACAAAATAAGTGCAACAGGTGTGCACCAAAACATCTGTCAAGTGCAACGGGCGTGCACGACTCACTATCAGGTGCATCTAATCTGCACAAAACCCCGATTTAGTGCATCTGGTGTGCACAAAATCGCATCAAGTGCGCCAAGTGTGCGCAAGAATCCTAATCAGGTGCACATGGTGCAAGAAAACATACATCGAATATCGAAATCGAAATCACAGTACAAAAATGCATGAAAACTAGGTCGAAACATATGTCAAAATCATGTGTAACCCCTATGCACGAAATCAAATCAAAAATCTCGAAATATATAAAACCAAATCAAGTGTACTAGGTGTGTACTAAACAACATCAATACAACTGATATATGAAACACAAATAGAATGTAATGAAGGTACACACATGAAATACCAATCGTAGAACAAAGTCTTCCAAATACCAAAATCCAATCAACGAAAATATGAAATTCAAATCACTAAATCACAATCGTAAACACTATCATCAATGTACGCATCTTTCCTCCGATGTCGATTACTTCGAACTCGTCTCTTCGTAGCTGTGCTGACTGCGCTACCAACGACAATACTCATGTCTAGAGTCTCCCACGTAGTCGATCCCTTCACATGATATCCGGACTACATTAAACTTTTCGATCAATCCATCAAAATCCCATAAGTCCCCGAGAGCTCAACACTCAAGTACAGTTTAAAAATATCCGGTACATACCCCAGCATCGATGATCCAGCCGTAGAAGGGCAAACCCAAGCCTCGCTAATGGCACCGCGAAACTGCCGTAAACCCTAAGGTTCAAGGGCGTTCTCGTGGTCATTATGTCGAGTTAGGGTTTCATTCTTCTAGAGGGTCCATCGAAATACCTGCATGTTCTTCCGAATACTTTAAACTTGGGAAAATGGTTATCTGATAATCGTTCGAACCCTTTAACTTCATCCGGACGGCATGCGAATACCCTTCGTTCGCATGCTAAGCAATGCTTCAATCCTCAAGAATAACCAATACTCTAATGGTTATCGTATTCGAGCCGCAGCTCCCTCTGCCCGTGTGCCCGTGGTAGCAGAAACTACCATCCGATATCGACGAAGATAGATCAAAGGAACGAATGAAATACGGTGCAAACAATGTACATCTTAGGGCTCCTTAAGCAGAGTAGCGTATCGTAAGTATGCCGCGGACCATACCCACGGTACGTTACTTTACCTAAATCGCCTACTCCATCAACCAAGGGTCACCTAGACTTATACAAGGTTAAACCTAGCGCTCTGATACCAACTTTGTCACGACCCGAAAGTACGGAACGTGACCGGCACTTAGATTACGAAGCGTCTAGAGGCGCCACGTAACCTAAGTAAGCCGAAGCCCAGAAATCTAAACCATAGAAGAAGAAGAAGAAAAAGAAAACAAGTTTAAAAGAATCAGCAAATTTCCCAGAAATTTCGGCAGAGTCTCCTCTGTAAAAACTGGCCCCCAAATGGGTACAACAAGTATAATATATATAAACAATAAAAAGCATCCCCAACGGGAGCTAGCTCAACGCCAACAGGCGGAAACAACCACAATAAGCACAATAATATACAACGCCAAAGGGCGAGGCTCAAAACTCAAAATAAAACAAAACCACCAGATCAGAATAATACATGCGCGACTCTAAGGTCGAAATAAAAGACTGGTCCAATAAACTTATCAAGTAATACAGGTATGGTTGATGGAGCTTACTAGATACAAATGAAAGAAAAAAAAATACAATGGTGGTTCAGATACAAGTGAACCAACCTACCGTGCAAATCACCCGAAATGAAAATGATGTGCCAGCAACTGCCAAGGGAAACCTGTACATCGAACCTGTAATAAAATTTGGCACAACGGGGTGAGTTGCCAACTCGTGAGTAGAAGACATCTACGAAAAGAAATCGAATGCACGACGCTATCCTAGGTCATAATAATACACTATTATATCCTAATCATCTAGTAATAGCAGGGTAAAAACTACGTGTAAATATAGATACTCCGTGCTCATATCAGTGCCTCATATCATACTATGTCATATGAATGGATATGCATGCATCATGAATATAAAATAATCAATCCTGAAATATCTGTATAAGAAATCTTTAGCTATTATCATAGTAAAATATGTATAGGAATCTGAAATCTCAACAATTAAATCCATGGAAATCCGTGTCAAGCATCGACACAAACATGTAAATCTCAAGTCTCATAGTCTCAATACCTCGGGCTCCGTCAGTCCGGATCGGCCCATATCATCAAATCTCATGACAACGGTCGGTATCCTCCGGATATCCGCCGCGCCAGACATCACCGGTAGGTAGCCTTCCCCTGCCAGGCTCATCGTCTACAACTCGATCTTCTTGCCCCGGGGTACCATACCGGGCCCACCATGTACCCGAGACGGTTCATCCACTCCTCGAATCGGGTCTCGAAATCCAACAGAAAACATGAAATCTCATGGTGGACGACACATACATCACGAGAAAACCGCATCTTATTTTAAAAAGAGAGGAGGAGAGAGAGAGAGAAGTTTTTATAATTTCTTGCGGTTTTCCCCAAAATCCAGAAATCTCATAGAAATCCAAATCTTAAAATCATGAGTAAGTATATGATAAGTGTCGGCATATGCCCATGATACTGCATGATAACATGAAAATATGAATGCATGAATGTCAAGTAATAAATATCATGTCTATACTAACATCAGAGAGTAATCACGATATTATATCGGTCTAGTTGTTAACTGATTTTATCAATAAAAGACAATATGATCTAAAATGTACGTGACATAGCAATTACCGATGATGATGTGTGTGAGCCGGCAAATGAGTGTGCATGGAATATGCACATCATCGGTAATGGTGCTGGTGTCCTAACAGGTAAAGTTTATACTGATTATAGCAACATATGTATGAACATGCAACATTATGATTACAGTGAAAAAAGTAAAGACGGATGTGTGTTATCCACTCATTTGATATACAAATACCACTACCACTATATGGCTCAAACCTAACCTAGTGTTCATCTAACCCTCCGAAGGAAAACTAAACCTAAGAACTGGTCGATAGAAGTACACCTAACGCCTCAGTCCATATCTCTAATAGTCGGCGATCCTGCCTCAATAGCGTCACGTACATAGTACGAATTCCTCAAATTAGGAGTGCGGATCAATCATCACATATATGCCTCGTACGGTAAAATCCATCGTACGGCATCCCAATATCGGGGTACGGGTCAAGTATCTCCTAGGTGTCTCATCATTCGTACAATGTCATCATCAACACATCTCATGATCAAGGTGCTAAACAGTAACCGCCTACATCAATCTTATATCATTGCCATCATAATATGCATCGTTAGTTGATCCTCAGAAATATCATGTCATATGTATCATATTGTGATTAAGTCATACTGATATCATATCGTCATCAAGTCACACTTATATGATATCGACATCTGGTCACACCTATATGATGTCGTAATCAAGTCATGTATATATCATATCATGATCAGTCACAAGTTACAGTCCGGGTACTATTTTAGAGTCCCATGTACCTCAATATCATCACTACCCATTATAATTTATGTATACCTGTTCATTATCTCATTCTCTAAAGATCCGCTAACACTTTAATACGACTGTATAGTCAAGAATCATGGCATCAAGCCCAATTATCCTGTTTCATTCCCGTGTATCAATGTATCCCACATACGTGTTGTATATATCTATATATATACCTATACCTAGTCCTATATATATATATACACATACCCGTATACACCATGTCGAGTTTCAGTGTGTGCGTGTGTGTGTTTCTACCTGAAACCTACGAACCTCTTCCAGGGTATTCATCCTCTGGTATTGTCTTCCTAAATCAGTCTGGTCCAGCCTAGGGTCATTACTAGGGTCCTACTCATTAAGAATCTAAGGTCACATCTGGTTTCCTAATGTCAATAAGTACTATTCCTATTCTACGTTGCGGGGGTGCTAAACGCCATCCACCCGACTTCCCCCCGTAGATATGCATCTACTCACATGGTCCATGTCTGCCGAAGACGGTGTCGCCATCATCCTCTTCATCGCCCGCAGTCCATGTGAGGGGTACCTAAACGCAAACATATAAATAGTATCGTAAACTGAATCACATACAAAAGCCAAAACGACGCAAGGAACAAGCATAGGTTAAAACCTATGTCCCGTCCACGCAAAAGAACCAAATATCGCTCGATATCGGCGTACAGACTCCGATGGATCGAGATAAACATCAACAAATAACTCGTAGTTTTAAAACTCATTACTTATATTATAAAACATGATTAAATCCATCGAAACCCTAAAATCCATCAAATCGCCCGATTTCGTAAAACCCGAAAATGCCAATTTACCGTTTTTCTTCAAAACTTGACATTTAAATGAAACCAATGGTCATAAAACTCATTAAATAGCATAACTAGACTATACAAACCATTACTATATTTTTATTACACAAATTTGTATTAATTTGAAATTTCTAGTTTGCAACCTTTAGTAATTTTTAACATCTTTCAAGCAAAATACCACAATTCCACAACAAAACTTGATTTTACATGGATTAATGTTTTAAACTACAATTCATGATGATAATGATATAATGAAACCATAAATTATATTTTTAATCTCATTTATTTAGGAATTTCCAAAATCTAGTTTACAAAAATAGCATTTTATTAGTAATTTCCAATTATCAAAGGAAACTAGTGATCAAACTAAGATTTTTCTTTCCAATAACATGCTAATATTCTCACTAAAACTATAATCTAATGATAGCAACCTCAATTAGAATTTTATTTTATCCACAAACACATTTTATAAAATCCTAGTTAGCTAAATAGCTTAATTAAATCAATTTTGGATAAACAAATTATTATACAACAACCATGCAAGATTTTTCCACTCTAAAAATGTTAAACTAGCTATTATAACCTTATTTAATTAATAAAAATCACAAATTGATTTTTCAAACCCTAACTTGAATTTTAAAAGTAGCAAATAGAATTAATATATTAAATCTAATTATGCTTAAATGAACATCTAATAACAATAAATCAAAAGAAGGAAATTTATACCTCCAAAATATGAAACCCAAACATGAAATAAGCCTCCAAAATTCATGCTTTCCATCTCCAAAATCCATGCTAAATAGGTCAAAGGAAAATGGTAGAGGTTGAATGTTGATTTTTGAGATTTATTTTTGGAATTTTTGATGAATTTTGATGGTTTTTAATGCAAAAATGATGGGGGGGAAATTTTGGGGCTACCCATGGAGGGGAGGCCGGCCATGGAGAGGGAGGAGGGTGGAGAGAGAGAAAAAATGTGTGGTATTGTGTAGAAAGTTCATAAATAATGCATTTTTTCACTTAAACCCTTTATTATCTAACTTTTTCAATTTAACCCTTTTCCTAGAAATTTCTAGAACCACGGAGAGATTTTGGAAAAGATTTTGCATATTACACACTTGATTCTAATATACCATGGCTCATTTTTACAAATTAAAACCATTCAAATTTGTAATTTACACTAATTTAAATAAAAAATAAAGCTTATGTTAATATTTAAAATATTTAATTTAGGAAAAATATTTAATTGAACAAAAAATTTATAAGTGGCTGAATAAACACCATTTACTAGTAATAACATAATTAAAATAGATATTTTTAAATTTATAGTGAAAAATAATTACGGTTTAGTTTTACGAAAAATACATTTTACTTTACCGAAAATCCTAAAATTCACTTAAATTTTTTTTTTATTTAATTATTTTTAAAATGTTACATTTATATAATATATCACAAATATTATATCCAGTATCTATCTCAACATATACAGTGATCACATCACAGAATATCGCAGCAGAACAAAACATATGAAATATTGGATATACTAAGATTTTCGGGTTTTAAATTAAGCATGTATATGTTAGTTATATATATGCCATAGAGGCCATTACTGTACATACGATGTATATTGTAGTGGATGCTTGGACATATATAGGGAGGACTTTCTTGCTCGACATGATAGTACGCTATCTGGTTGCTCTTTATCTTAACATGTACTCTGATTGTTTCTATGTTACATGTTGATAAAGCCCTTAGGATATGTACTCGACTACTGGGACTATGATGAGATCATACTAGTGGGGCCACGGTAGTCGACGAGTACATCCTATAACTGTTCCTAGTCGAGGGTGTATCGAGATAGGGCATCGATGCACCAGAGTAGACTAGCGTATACACATCTTGACCCATATGATGGGCGATGGATGATCCCATATCCATCGGTGTTTGACATCAAGGATGGTCTACGGGTGCTCAGTAGAGACTGGGTATACTGGACGGACTCGCCGAGAACTCCCACATGGTATTATACCTCACGTCAGATGGCAGTTCTCCGGTGACACTGGTACAGAGTAGTCTGTTGACCCGAGATCGTCATAGAGTCTTGTGTGATTCCCACCGTGCTTTGATTTCCATCATACCACGTCCAAGGGGACGTGCAAAAAGGTGGCTTTTGGGTACAGTCCCGAATCACATGGAGGCAATGAGCGATAGGAGGGGATTCGTCTCTCCCGGTATAGGGAGTTGATGTTGCGCTGTGTTCGATTGGCTATAACCGGAAATCCCTGGCCAGGGTTGCTGAGATTTACTGGTAAGTGTTATCAGTAGTTTCTCGAACTGTTATAGACCCCATATCGACACGACTTATCGAGCTACCAGGGTCTGACGTTTACCACCCCTAGGCGAGATATGCAACATATCAGACGACGAGACCGGACTGTACGGGAGTGTTACTGATTGGATTCATAGGAGAATGTACATGCTTGCTTGTTGATCTTCTGAGCGCTCAATACCTGGGTAGCTGTTACGTTTAGCTGACCGCTTGCAGCTTGTGGGTTTTTGATATGATCATCACCTACTGCCGACGTATTGACAATTCTTTAGAATCCTACACAGAGGTTTCTTGACTCAGGCAAAACGGAGTAGGAGCACATATGTGATATGTACGGGACCGAGGATAATGCGATATGTGATACCGTATTATATTCTCGCGATATTTGATATCAGCCGGGTCATCGGATCAAGTGTTGATTCGATGAATCGGTAAATGATATATTAGTCGGTTATATGCGATATAGTCGGATTGTCGGATCAAGTGTTGTTTCGATGATTTAATGTATAATAATATATATGATATATTAAATTACGTTAACTAATATAAGCTCACTAAAAGATTCTTTTTCTCACTCGGGTAATACATTGATATATATGCAATATATGTTAATTGTATTATTTTATTTTGTTACAATAAATATGATATATATGTGATATATAATATTGTAACATGATGTGGTTATTAATGCAACATGTTTAGTGGAGATTAAACATGGTTAGGATTTGATTAGGGTTAAGCTATTCTAGAAGTTTCTAGAAGCTTTCTTTTTGTTTTGTGCAAAGATATTTGTTTCGATATTTTTGCATGATATTTCCTTAACCCAACCACACCCTTTAACCTTGGTTAATTCTCTACAATGGTTACTTGAACCATGGTTGCATTTCTAACCTTATGATTACTTTGCATTATTCATCACAAAAGATTTATTCATTTTCTTCTTCTTATTCCTCCTTTGCAAAGCTTTCTTGCTTTGATATTTGGGATGAAAATATATGAGAAAAAGATTATAAATGAGAGCAAAAATCCTACTTCATCATTCTCATCTATCCTTGCCCTTTAGATGAGAGTGTTCACTTCATTTAGTGAGTGTTAGCTTGTGTTAATGAAACTTCAAGGTAGATCAACTTTGTTATCGAAGATCGGAAGCAAGACTGCATCTTTCTCTTCGTGAAGCCTCTTGAGAGTCCGGAACACGATGATCGCAGCGAAGGGACCTCAACACGGAGCTTAAGAAGTGAAGGACAGGATCTACAAAAGTTGTAATCCCTCTCACTGTCACGACCCGAAATTGGCACGTGACGGCCCTAATACTACGCAACGTCTACAGGCGTAACGCAGTAAAAGAAAGCCAAAACCCAGAAATCTGAACCAGTTAAAAGATAAGAAAAGATAAGAAACATTGTTTAAAAGGCTTTGAAATCACAACCCAAATTCTTTAAAAATCCAACTTTATTTCCTTTAAAATTTTAGCAGAACCTCCTTAGTAAAAGCTAGCCCTAAAAATGGGTACAATATAAATATAAAGTAAAGCATCCCCAAACGGGAGCAAATACATGCCCAAAGGCAGAAAACAACCACCACAACAAATATACGATGCCGTAGCGAAGAAATAAAAGACAGTAGAAAGGAAACTGTATAAAAGACAACAAGTCACAAATAATATACAACAACATCCTCACCAAGTCTCTAAGTCAATATGAAAATAGTAGATGGAGAGTTCAGGGATACAACGAATATACAATACAACGAATAACCACAAAACCCACCTAAGCAAACTGCACACTGTGAGCTGATGCGGTATCCGTAAAAAAAAATAATAAGATGTGTGATAATAGCCTGCCTCTGACTATCCTGAGGAACACCTGCAAACACTGTGGCACAACGGGGGTGAGTTGCCAACTCGTGAATAGTAAATAACATATGCAGATAATCGTGAGTATGCACGTACAGCGCGAATCTAACATGTGCAATTAACAGCAATAAAAAGTCATATGAATGAAATAATCATGAATGGTACACTAGCAGGTACAACTAATACATGAAGCAATGCATATAAATAAAGGTATGTAAATGCAACAATCATGAAAGGCACTCTAACAGGTACTACTAATACATGAAGCAGTGCATAAACAATAAATGTGAAGTATGCAATGAAATATGTCATTTCCACGGAATCCTGACATCGTGGTAGGATCACAATCCACCAAGACAAATCCAAATCCCAATTCCCCAAATCAGCTCCCAAATTGGCTCTCATATCATATAAGTCTCATAAATCCTGAATGTACAATATCGAATAAATCTCATATATCCTGAATGTACAAATCAGTAATCTCATAAATATCCTGTATCCAATATCAAATGAATCACCTATATCCCAAATCAAATTATCAAGTAAAAATATAACATCCTAAATATATTTGCATGAATAAACATGATGATGTATATAATTTAATGTCAATACACATATATTAGCGTCCTATTCCACTAATATTGGTGTAAAGGCATATATAACAGCGGCCTAAACCCCAGTTATATATACAAAGGAGTAAAAAAGAAATATCATGAAACCACGACTGCCACCCTGATAGGTACGTATCATACGCTATCCCGAAAGCTCGAGTGCCTAGCTCTGACCCTCGCCTCTCGACGTATCTATACGTACATGACTCCTGTCGGTATCCCCATGATAACCGCCGAGTCATTGGTAATGTCACCGGATGGTATGGTTCCCCCAATAACTCATCGTCTACTCCACGACTCTTGCCCCGGGGTACCTCCGGGCCCCACCATGTTCCCGCACACGGACCCCTCCTTTCCTCGCGTGGGGTATATATATATCAGAGCCGATAAATCTCATGGTGGCTGCTGAAATATCAAATCAAGGGATACCGGGCTTTTCAAATAATGCATAATTTCATGAACTCCCACGGTCCCCAAATCCAGAAAACATCATGAAAAATCCATATCACAATGCAAAAATCCATGAATATAATATATGCAACATAAACGGAAATGTAAGCATATAAAGGAGAAGCCGCTAATTAACTGCAACAAGTTAATATAAATATCATGCGGTTTCTAATTTTCTCCAATTCTAAAATAATATCAGGTAAAGGTAAACATGTAGCTATAACCAGATATATGTGTAAACATAAAGGTATAGCAAGGTATATGTATCTACCTATAAGTAATGATGTAGTATACCCCCTGGGTATAAGTGAAATAGGTGTGCAAGGTATACCTGTAGCTATGTCATAAAGTGTGCATGTACCTATCACTAATGGTACAATACTCTATAGGTATACAGGTAACTAGTATGTAAGTATGCCAGAGCATATGTGTAAGCATGTAGGTATACAGGTATGCTATAAGTCAATGCGTAAAGAAATATGAATCAAAGTCTCAATGTCCCTAACCAAGCAATATCATATCTATATGTGGGTTGTGCGTGACATGGCAATTATTGACGGTGTGTGTAGCATACAATCAGTGATCGTGCAACATGAATCGTCAATAATATGTGCAGTGTCCTAAGGATACTAGTCCAAGCACAACAATATATAGGTAATAGGGTAAATGCATAATTCTAAATATGACATAGAATATGCGACAGAAATAACATCTCTAGTCCAGACGCATAACGCCATGCGGGCGATTTCCCTGTAGATGTTAAATCTACTCACCAACGCTCCTGGCTAAGTGAAGCCTACCACCTGTTTTCCCCTGTCGCAGCGTCCGAAATTCCCGCTTGCGAACCTAAAATTTCACAAACACATCACATAAGCAAAAATCCTACAATTACGAAAAGACAACGAAACGCGATGAAAACGCCAGGAAAATTACACTGCGCGCTTAGCGCATCAATCGCGCACGACATCGGCCAAAAACCCTAATTGGGGTCGCTAAACTACAAAACACTAAGTCTAGACCCCGATCGTCCCGATCGCGCAACACAACACAAAAATTACGAGGAATACAATAGATATAATCTCGCAACGACCAATCGAACTCACGTCGGAAAAACCCCGAAATCTACTAAGCAACCTATTGCAATATTTCGCACTAGTTTCAAGCAACGCATATCTAGCGATTACAAACACCTTAAAATAGCTTAACTAAACTATCTAAACCATTCCTATATTTTTAACACTCGCTAATTATGTTTTAGCAAAAACCTAGTAAGCTAATTGCATAATTAAACAAAGTATTTATTAGCAAAAATTATCATTTCCTACTAGGTTAATCATCTCCAAAACACAAATTAACACTTCAAATGAACACTAAACACTTAACAAAATTTAACCCTAACATGAATTTCTTAAACCAAAAATAAATGAATTAATCATAATTTAAAAACTAAACTAAACACATAATTAGCTAACTAAATTAGCTAGAATAAGATTAAAGCAAATATAAAAGGATTAAGGTAAGAATTATACCTCCCCAAGAACACCAAAATGAATTTAATCTCTCATCATAGCATCAAAAAAATCATGCTTTGTTGAAGATCCAAGAAGAATTAGTGAAGGAAATGAAGGAAAATGATTATATTTGAATTTTTGTGATTTTATTTGGATTTTTCATGATTTATTTGAAGCAAAATGAGTTGAAAAAGAGTGGGAATGATGGAGGGAAGCAAGGGGAAGGGAAGGGCCGGCAAAGGGGGTGAGGGGGGTATTTTTGTGAATTTTTGTGAAGAAATTGCTAGGAAAAAGAGTAATAAATGCTTAATAAATGCACTTTGCCACCTTTACACATTTTCTTTTCTTTTTAAAATAAAACCTTTTGCACTCCAAAAAATATCTAGATATTTAAAAAGAAGTTTCCAAAATATTCTAGTGACAACAAAATAATTTATTCTTAAGAAAAGAAATTTCCCGATTTACGTGTACCAAATACCGCTTAAAATAATATTTTATTTGGGAAAAATTCTATCTGAACCAAAACCCCTAAAGTTCGCGCACAAGCTTTATTTTAGCTAAAAAAAGGTGCCGGCAAGCTTATACGGACGTTTGATCGAAATCGGGTTAAAACGGAAAATACCGACAATTTTGCCTTAAAACGGAAAAATTCGCAAAACGATTTCTAAAACGTTACAATCTTCCCCCCTTAAAGAAATTCGGTCCCCGAATTAAAATTTTCACTAAGCGTACCTTCAAAGAGAAGAGTACAAAACTCCCAATTCTCGCTCGCAGCCTCCTAAGTGATCATCTCACTATACGGCTACGTCCAAGAAAACTCTCTACAGATAGCATGACCCTTGACCGAAGTTTCTCCACCTGCCTGGCCATTAACACCAATGGCTGCCGGTGAGCGAAAAGATCGCGTCAAAGCAAATGGTCTAATGCTGAATCATGTGAAAAAAAGTCATGAAGGTAATTGCAAAGTATCAACACAAAGAATGCGGGGTGAAAACTCAATAATCTGGGCGGAAGTGCCAAATTAAAGGCAACGAACTAACTCGCTTTAAGGATCTCGAAAGGACCTACAATTGTGGATAAGCTTCCCAAAACTCAACACGTCATTCATCAGAAAAATCCGTAGGAATACATGATCTCCCACTGCGAACTTGAGCCTGCGATCACCATGGTCGGCATAAGACCTCTGTCCGCACAGGACTGTCATCATCCTCACCTGAAACAGCTGGATCATTTCCGAAGTCTCTAGACTAGCTGGGGTCCAAAAATCCTACTACGCAGAGTCAGAAAAATAGACTGGGGATCGACACCACCTAACAAACAAAACTTAAAGGTTGCCAATTGGAATGTCTCCTGATAACTGCTATCGAAGGAGAGTCCTAACAATGGCAAGTGACGATCCCAACTACTGAAAACAATTAGTACGTATGCACGAGTATAACCTCTAGAGTCGGTATAGCCCGCTCTCACAAAACCATCATCCTGCGGATGGAAAGACGGAGCTAAAGCTCAACCAGTACCCAAGGCTTCTTGAAGCTCCTGCCTAAGACGGCAAGCGAACATGGTGCCTTCATTGGATACGACCCTCGAAGGAACTCCATGCAACGCACAAAGTAAACAAAGAACAACTGAGCAGACTGAGAAAAACCGGACAACAAGCATCCGAATGGAGTCACACCCTGACTAAACCTGGGTAGACCCATAACGAAATTCGTGGAAATCTTCCCCCATTCCCACTTCGGAACAGTTAAAGGTTGCAACTCTCCAGCCGGTCTCAGATGCTCAACCCAAAACACACAACAAGACAAACACCTTGAAAAGAAATCCGAAACTTCTCTTTACATCCTTGCCCACCCGTAACTATCTCACAAGTCACGTCAAATGCTGGTAGAACTTGAATGAGTACAGAGAGTTGACAGATGTGCCAGCTCTAGGATTTCACGTCTCTACCCAATAGTATCAGGTACACAAACACATCCCTAAACTCAGCATACCCTTGTCACAAATCAAGGACTCGGAATCATTACCCAGCCGAGTATGCTCAAGTATCTCTAACGAACGAGCGTCGGTAGGCAGTGTCTCGCGAAAACGATTTGGGAAAAGTGGTCGGGCGCGGACATGAGAAGATGTCCCCTCAGTAGAGGCGAACCTAAGCTGTACTCCACGATCGCACAAGAACTGTAAATCTGCAGAAGACTGTCTCTGACTGCGCACAACTGGAACAAACTAACCCCGGGCCTACGACTCCAGCATCAGCTACCACAATCGCCTTGCTAAGGGTAATAAAGGATCTCACAAACACAATCCTCCATACGTTCTATCCAACGGCGCTGTCTCAACAATCAAAACCCGCTGCAGGAAGATGTACATAAAGCTCTGGTGGTCCGTGAAAATCTGACACGACTCTCGAACAAGTAGTGTCTCCAATCCCCAACGCACTACCACCGCGGCCATCTCCAGATCATGAGTGGGATATCCTGCTCGTACTTCCTCCAAACGTAGGGAAGCAAAAGAGAATACTCTATAGTGTCACCTCAGTACACAATCGAGCCCCACTCGCGAAACATCACAGTTAAAACAACAAATTCGCCCGAACCAAAAAGCAAGAAAGAACTGGTGCAGTTGTTAACCGAATCTCCAACTTCTGAAAAACTCCGCACGCATGCCTCAGTCCAAAGAAAAGAAACCTCCTTTCAGGTCAGTCCAGTCAACGGTGCAGCACTACACTAGCAATTCTGCACGAAACTGCGGTAAAAACCTGCTAAGCCCAAAAATCTGCGGACTTCCGTCCGAACACAAGCCTGGGACTAAGCTGTACGGCCACGATCTTCCTCGGGACCATACGAAAAACCGTCTCCCGTAACTACAAGACCTAGGAGTCAACACAAACAAGCCTGAAGGAACACTTCGAGAATCTAGCAAACAGCTGGGGCTCTGCTAATGTCTGCAAAACAAATCCTCAAGTGCTGCTCCTGTCCCTCAAGACACAAAGAATAGACCAGAATGTCATCAATAACACAACAATAACTGGTCGAGGAACGGCCTGAAGAAATCCGGTTCATCATATCTACGAATGCTGCTAGGGCATTGGTGAGTCCGACGACGCCACCAAAACGCACAAAGCCCGTAGCACGCACAAGGCAGTCTTCGAAATGTCATCACTCTGAACCCGCAGCAATGATGACCTGATCCCGAACAAACTTAGAAAATGTCTCGCACTCTAGAGCCGATCGAAGAAATCGTCAATGCGAGGTAAAGGATACCTATCCGCACCGTAAGCCGGTTCAATTGGCGATCCATCAATACACAACCTAAACTGCCGTCTTCCTCCTTGATGAACAGAAATAGGAGCTCCTCAATGTGAAACACTCAGACGCACTAGCCCCCCAACAACAACTCTAGAGCTGATCCTTAAGCTTCCTAAGCTCCGCCGGCTCATCTGGAACAACGTCGGAAAACTCTCGCACGATAAGAACCCGGTACAACAAACCCATTGTACCTCCGCTATCACAAATGAACGCCAAGAATCCTCGACATCCTCTCCTCAAAAGCCAACTAGCGAAAAAGGCTGAATTCGAGCTGTGAGAGGCGGCACCACTGTCCACCTGCACAACAAGAACTGACTCGCCGGGAAAAACAACACCTGACTGTTTTCTGACGGTAGTCTACAGACGCCTAGCACGTAGCTAACCAGTCCGTGCCCAAGAGAACGTCAAATCCAATATCTTTAGAAGGATCAAGTGACGGATGAATCTCTTAACCGATTGGCATACGACTGAAATACGTGTCGCGCAACAAAAGAATCGCTGACAGAAGTTAACACAACAAACGGCTGATCTAGCTAACATGAATCCCCTCTTCCCAAACCTTTGCTACTCCCGCAACGGTCACAAAAGCTGTCTCGACGACTAAGCCTCTGTCTCTGGGCTGGTACACCGGTACGAGTCCTCCATGGTCCCGGAACTCCCGAAGTCTCTGGAATACATGTCTCGTCAACTGGGGCTGCATCCACTGGTGCTATGTAAGTGACGGAAAGCTGTGTGCTGATCGCAAGGAACAACTGGGTAACAGGGGTGACAACCTCCTGTCGCTGCGCTCGAATGGTCTCCACCAAAGAACTCATCGTATGGCGCATGTCCTGCATCTCTGCCATACGCCTAGCGATACCATCTGTCGAAGGCGGATCCGTCTACACCTGTGCAACGAGCGTGCCATCCTGGTCAGTCCTTGACCCACCCGAGTCAACTCTGACCTCAGCCCTCGCTGCACCTCACTGAGTCCCCATAGTCGTCGGCGGCAAAGGCTATAAATAGGGATAGGATTCGATATGAACACGGAAATCGAATCACAAGGATATGAATCATCAAGGAAGGAATTTCAAGTAATTGTACTTAGGTCACTTTAGGCGAAGTACAGCATCGTGAGCATGCTGCAGACAAACACACACTACGTTACTCTGCTTAAGCTACCTACTCCATCATACCAAGGTCATCCTACTATCCGAAAGGTAAAACCTAGCGCTCTGATACCAACTTGGTCACGACCCGAAATTGGCACGTGACGACCCTAATACTACGCAACGTCTACAGGCGTAACGCAGTAAAAGAAAGCCAAAACCCAGAAATCTGAACCAGTTAAAAGACAAGAAAAGATAAGAAACATTGTTTAAAAGACTTTGAAATCACAACCCAAATTCTTTAAAAGTCCTACTTTATTTCCTTTAAAATTTTAGCAGCACCTCCTTTGTAAAATCTAGCCCCAAAAATGGGTACAACATAAATATAAAGTAAAGCATCCCCAAACGAGAGCAAATACACGCCCAAAGGCGGAAAACAACCACCACAACAAATATACGATGCCGTAGCGAAGAAATAAAAGATGGTAGAAAGAAAACTGTATAAAAGACAACAAGTCACAAATAATATACAACATCGTCCTCACCAAGTCTCTAAGTCAATATGAAAATAGTAGATGGAGAGTACAGGGATACAACGAATATACAATACAACGAATAACCACAAAACCCACCTAAGCAAACTGCGCACTGTGAGCTGATGCGGTATCCGTAACAAAAGATGATAAGATGTGTGATAATAGCCTGCCTCTGACTATCCTGAGGAACACCTGCAAACACTGTGGCACAACGGGGGTGAGTTGCCAACTCGTGAATAGTAAATAAAATATGCAGGTAATCGCGAGTATGCACGTACAGCGCGAATCTAACATGTGCAATTAATAGCAATAAAAAGTCATATGAATGCAATATTCATGAAAGGTACGCTGGCAGGTACAACTAATACATGAAGCAATGCATATAAATAAAGGTATGTAAATGCAACAATCATGAAAGGTACTCTAATAGGTACTACTAATACATGAAGCAGTGCATAAACAATAAATGTGAAGTATGCAATGAAATATGTCATTTCCACGGAATCCTGATATCGTGGTAGGATCACAATCCACCAAGACAAATCCAAATCCCAATTCCTCAAATCAGCCCCCAAATTGGCTCTCATATCATATAAGTCTCATAAATCCTGAATGTACAATATCGAATAAATCTCATATATCCTGAATGTACAAAGCAGCAATCTCATAAATATCCTGTATCCAATATCAAATGAATCACCTATATCCCAAATCAAATTATCAAGTAAAAATCTAATATCCTAAATATATTTGCATGAATAAATATGATGATGTATATAATTTAATGTCAATACACATATATTAGCGTCTCATTCCACTAATATTGGTGTAAGGGCATATATAACAGCGGCCTAAACCCCTGTTATATATACAAAGGAGTAAAAAAGAAATATCATGAAACCAATGTGTCAAGCGGCGATACAGAAATGCAGGTCTATCAGGTGCTGTCACCACGACTGGCACCCTGATAGGTACGTATCATATGCTATCCCGAAAGCTCGAGTGCCTAGCTCTGACCCTCGCCTCTCGACGTATCTATACGTACATGACTCCCGTCGGTATCCCCATGATAACCGCCGAGTCATTGGTAATGTCACTGGATGGTATGGTTCCCCCACTAACTCATCGTCTACTCCACGACTCTTGCCCCGGGGTACCTCCGGGCCCCACCATGTACCCGCACATGGACCCTTCCTTTCCTCGCGTGGGGTATATATATATCAGAACCGAATAAATCTCATGGTGGCTGCTGAAATATCAAATCAAGGGAAACCGGGTTTTTCAAATAATGCATAATTTCATGAACTCCCACGGTCCCCAAATCCAGAAAACATTATGAAAAATCCATATCAGAATGCGAAAATCCATGAATATAATATATGCAACATAAACGGAAATGTAAGCATATAAAGGAAAAGCCGCTAATTAACTGCAACAAGTTAATATAAATATCATGCGGTTTCTAATTTTCTCCAATTCTAAAATAATATCAGGTAAAGGTAAACATGTAGCTATAACCAGATATATGTGTAAACATAAAGGTATAGCAAGGTATATGTATCTACCTATAAGTAATGATGTAGTATACCCTCTGGGTATAAGTGAAATAGGTGTGCAAGGTATACCTGTAGCTATGTCATAAAGTGTGCATGTACCTATCACTAATGGTACAATACTCTATAGGTATACATGTAACTAGCATGTAAGTATGCCAGAGCATATGTGTAAGCATGTAGGTATACAGGTATGCTATAAGTCAATGCGTAAAGAAATATGAATCAAAGTCTCAATGTCCCTAACCAAGAAATATCATATCTATATGTGGGTTGTGCGTGACATGGAAATTATTGACGGTGTGTGTAGCATACAATCAGTGCTCGTGCAACATGAATCGTCAATAATATGTGCAGTGTCCTAAGGATACTAGTCCAAGCACAACAATATCTAAGTAATAGGGTAAATGCGCAATTCTAAATATGACATAGAATATGCGACAGAAATAATATCTCTAGCCCAGACGCATAACGCCATGCGGGCGATTCCCCTGTAGATGTTAAATCTACTCACCAACGCTCCTGGCTAAGTGAAGCCTACCACCTGTTTTCCCCTGTCGTAGCGTCCGAAGTCCCCGCTTGCGAACCTAAAATTTCACAAATACGTCACATAAGCAAAAATCCTACAATTACGAAAAGACAACGAAACGCGATGAAAACGCCAGGAAAATTACACTGCGCGCTTAGCGCATCAATCGCTCACGACATCGGCCAAAAACCCTAATTGGGGTCGCTAAACTACAAAACACTAAGTCTAGACCCCGATCGTCCCGATCGCGCAACACAACACAAAAATTATGAGGAATACAATAGATATAACCTCGCAACGACCAATCGAACCCACGTCGGAAAAACCCCGAAATCTAGTAAGCAACCTATCACAATATTTCGCACTAGTTTCAAGCTAACGCATATCTAGCGATTACAAACACCTTAAAATAGCTTAACTAAACTATCTAAACCATTCCTATATTTTTAACACTCGCTAATTATGTTTTAGCAAAAACCTAATAAGCTAATTGCATAATTAAACAAAGTGTTCATTAGCAAAAATTAACATTTCCTACTAGGTTAATCATCTCAAAAACACAAATTAACACTTCAAATGAACACTAAACACTTAACAAAATTTAACCCTAACATGAATTTCTTAAACCAAAAATAAATGAATTAATCATAATTTAAAAACTAAACTAAACACATAATTAGCTAACTAAATTAGCTAGAATAAGATTAAAGCAAATATAAAAGGATTATGGTAAGAATTATACCTCCCCAAGAACACCAAAATGAATTTAATCTCTCATCATAGCATCAAAAAAACATGCTTTGTTGAAGATCCAAGAAGAATTAGTGAGGGAAATGAAGGAAAATGATTATATTTGAATTTTTGTGATTTTATTTGGATTTTCATGATTTATTTGATGCAAAATGAGTTTAAAAAGAGTGGGAATGATGGAGGGCAGCAAGAGGAAGGGAAGGGCCGGCCAAGGGGGTGAGGGGGTATTTTTGTGAATTTTTGTGAAGAAATTGCTAGGAAAAAAAATAATAAATGCTTAATAAATGCACTTTGCCACCTTTACACAGTTTCTTTTCTTTTTGAAATAAAACCTTTTGCACTCCAAAAAATATCTAGATATTTAAAAAGAAGTTTCCAAAATATTCTAGTGACAACAAAATAATTTATTCTTAAGAAAAGAAATTTCCCGATTTACGTGCACCAAATACCGCTTAAAATAATATTTTATTTGGGAAAAATTCTATCTGATCCAAAACCTCCCAAAAACCCCTAAAGTTCACGCACAAGCTTTATTTTAGCTAAAAAAGGTGCCGGCAAGCTTATACGGACGTTTGATCGAAATAGGATTAAAACGGAAAATACCGACAATTTTTCCCTAAAACGGAAAAATTCGCAAAACGATTTCTAAAACGTTACACTCACTTAGTGTTAAAGAGTTTAACATGCTTGTTTTCGCCTAAACCCTAGTTTAAAGATCCGGCTTTGGGTTGTTCGGCACGGCTAAAATTTTAATCGGGCATGGTTGATGCCTCGTAAACCCCTGTGGCAGTGCCCAGCAACCCTAAAGTGGTATCAGAGCCAAGCTAGAGCTTTAGGCGAAGTCTGAGCGAAATTTAAATTCCGATCGAACCCGTAAACCCCGATGTTTACCCCTCTCTGGACATTTATAAAAAATGTGATTTTTTACGAATTAAAAATGCTCAGAAAAACAAGTAGGAAAAACTAAGAATTACTGTGAAGTACGGTCCACTAAGTCGTTGACTTGACCGCGGAACCGCGGCCAAACCAAGGGTTTGGCGGCGGTTCCGTGCCCAAATTTTAGACTTAGTCCCTCATATTTCATATATATATTCTTAGGTCCTTTCTTGTCATTTTTTTCTGGGAATTTTTTAATTCAACTCAAGTGTTGAGTTTTTTAGGGTTGTATTGAGGACTCGTTGATTCGATTGGATAACTTAACCTTCTTTAGTTTGTCCGGGTAATTTTTAGAACGTGTTAAAAAGTTCGAACGGATATCAATAACTCACTTTTTCCCCTGCCGGAATTTTTTTCAAAAGTTGGATTTTTTCTCGAGTTTAAGAACGTTCTAAGTCGTGCAAGTAACGCGGTGGACCCTCTAAAAGACAATAAACCTTAACTCGATTATGTGACCGTCTTGAACTATCTCTAGACCTTAGGGTTTGCGGCAGTACGGCGTGCCACATGTGAGGCGTTGGCTTGACCCTTCTACGGCTGGACCATTGGTACTGTGGCATGTGATGGATGTTTTTAAACTGATTTCAAGTGTTGAGATATATTGGGGAAATCTTGGGTGTTTGATTATTCGATCGGAAAGTTTAACATTGTCTATTTATCTGGAATGTGATACAATATTTGGAATCCACAGGTAGTTATGAGATAACTAATTTGAATGTTATAAATCTAGCAGTTCAGTCTCAGATGATCGGTTGCCACGGGATTTTGATGCGATCAAAAGTCCGTCGCAATCATGTAGCATACGCGGATACTCGCCGGGTAAACTTAATAGACAGCCACGCCCCATAGCCCTGACCAAGTGACTGTAGGAGAACCCCGTCGCCAAAAGCATCCGTTCGGGTGCTCGCGGCAGCGGTGTTCCGCCTTAGTGCACTTCGTCGACGACATCCGGGGGTGCGGCCGTCTACTAAAGTTTGCGACGAGCATTCGATCAGGATGTCGGGAATCTTGTTGAATTGCCCGACTTGATATTGAAAAGAGTTTTCGATAATGAGACTAAAATGCGGGTTTTATAATTGTTAGGCATGCGATGTCTAAGAAATTCATTTGGTTAGGCATGCGATGTCTAAGGAGGTTGCGGATTCCAACTGTTGTAGTTTTACACTTTCTTTTCTGTGACCGTAAGCGTAGTATGTGGTGTATCGCCGGCTTCGTTGCTATACATCAACGACAATCGGGATACGCATACTTGCTTACGTTGATGATATGAGATATTATGTGTTGCTGTGATATGTTGTATTGGATCGTCGCGTTTGAATAGCCGGGGGTTTTATGTGAGATGGGAGTTTTCATTCATGTAAAATTCATTTGTATGTAATATTCTTTTATTGGGGCACTTCTGGGCTGAGGATGATGTCACCATTGTATATTATTTACTTTTCCGCATTAGGTAGACCCAAGGCGGGGAGCACAAGTAACCAGGTTCTAGGACCCAGTGGGAGACCATCTCAAGGAGTCGAGACCGGGTCTCCTAACCCTAGAATTGGCAGTGTTGCTTGTCTCTCTCGTAGGGGTCTAGGGGTGTGGGTTTGGCTATTCATCGCGACCGTGGAATCCATGTTTTATACAGGCTCGTATTAAAACACGGACGTCCTAGTATATCCAATATTTCATTTATGCTTCTTCTGCTGCAATGTTCTGTGATGAGATCATATTACTGCATGAGACGAATGTTTATATTATATATATGAGATATATGTTATATTGCAGATTTCTTTTCAAATGTGATGCTTATGAAGCATATTAAAATGGGACTTCATTAATGAGATTAATGAAAATAAAAGAAAGCTAAAGATGTTGTAGAAACTTGTTTAAAAACTGGTAGCTCTAGTTCTTGCTTTGCATAGCGGTGTTCCTTGTAGAACATCCAGCACCTTATTCGATAAGGAAAGAGCTGAGATCCCTTCACCGGGAGTGACCTCTTTAATGAAACTAGCAGATGCTACAAACTCAGTTTGTCTTTTGATTGCTTCTATAGTTCTTGCTTTGCATAGTGATATTTGTGAAATATCCTGCACCTTATTCGATGAGGAAAGAGCCGACGATCCCTTCACCGGGAGTGACCTCTTTAGCGAAACTAGAAAAGCCTCAAAAACATTCCACTTAAAATCACTCGATTCTACAACGATATCAAGTTCATTACGTAATAGGTTTTCATAAAAAACCTGTCGTAGCCCTCCGTCATTTTAGGAAGTAGAGTACTTAGTATTCGTGCTGCGTATGTCGACTTTAGTTGAGGCGTAGTGTACGGTAGCTAAGTGATGTCTTCCTACACAGCATATGATGCAATTAGTTAGGACATTCATGTGATTATGTTGACCATAGTTGAGGGTCATATAGGGTGGGTCTGATTAATCATAAAATGACGGGTAGAACTTGACTCGTGCTTATGATATGTTGACCTTAGTTAAGGTCATAAGCACTAGGGGTAATATATTATTGGGAATTTCAAGTGTTGAAATTTGCAATGAGATTGCATACCTTCTATGAGATAGTTGGATCCTGATACCCGCTGCGAGTAAGAGTTACTCCTGCGAGAGTTTTACACATTACAATTAGCCGATCCAGTAGGTGTCTAGAAAGGTGTTAACGGGGTTACGCCCCTGGGAAAACGAGGTTTACTTTAATTAGGTTCGTGCGAAAGCACGGGGGACCTCCCTCAAAGTGCCGGCACTGGCCTGGCTGAAAGATTGGCGAACTTGTAGCGTGTAATTAATCCCGGCTAGTCTTTCCTTTTAGGGTTTGAAGGAAGATTTGACTAAAACAGTGGGAGACATCCTGATTAGATATATTAGATAACCAATCTAATCTTGTAAAAGCGCATGCTGAGTGTTTTCTTCTCTCTCTCTCCAGGTAGCGACCATGTCATGCCTTAATCAAAATAATAATACGGATGTATTTGACCGAACCCACTTATTATACTGCGCTAGGGAATATTGGTCCCGCTCCAACTTATAATTGTTATAAGACAGAGCAGGAAATTAGGGAATACCAGATTTCCCGTGCCGCCCAAACGAAGAAAGTGCATGTTGATGCATCATCTTCGGGTGTGTTCATTACAGAGAACTGTTTCTCAATATCTTTTACGTCTTGGGTATGTGATACCGGATCAGGATCCCGCAAATGTAATCTGTTATATGGGCTACAGAAAGGTAGAGGACTGAGAACGGGTGATAAGCTTCATGTGATAGAAACGGTGCAAGTGTTGCAGCCAAGTCTGTTGGTCGTTATCACCCTATATTACCAGAATACATTGATTCTGAACGAATATTATTAGATACCGAACCTGATATACAACATCATATCAGTCTCTTTATTAGTAAAGAAAGGATATAATTTTGTATTGTTGGATAATGTTTTGAACATTTCCTATATCAAGAGTTGATCGGTTCAGGCACGTTATCTAAAAGCATTAACGTTCTAAATCAAACTACAGTTCTTAGTATACAGAACACACAAAAGAGGAAGAGTTCAGATATGAACGGATCCTTCTTGAGGCATTGTAGACTAGGTCATACCAATGCGACCCGACTAGCTAAATTACATTTAGATGCATATTTAAATTAGTTTGAATTTACATCTTGTGAAACTTGCCGGTCATGTCACAATGATAAGATGACCACAGCTCTGTTTATTGGAAACAGAGAAAGAGTTAGTGAACTCTTGGGATTGATACATGCTGATGTATGAAGGTCCCCTGTCTACACATGCCAGGACCGGTTCTTTGTACTTCATTACATTCTCAGATGATCTCTCAAGATTCGGACATATGTTCCTGTTAAAACACAAGTCCGAAACTTTTGAGATATTCACAGAATATAAGTTAGAAGTAGAGAACCAAAAACGGGTATAAATATTATGTCCTTTGATGAGATCAAAGAGGAGAATACTTGAGCACGGAATTCCTGGACTATTCTAAAGGAGAATGAGATTCTCTCTCAGCATTACTCCTCCGTATACACCATAGCAAGATGGTATATCGGGACGGAGCAATAGCACCCTATGTGATATGGTGTGCTTTATGATGAGTACTACTGAGTTTCCTATTTGGGAGTTATGCGCTTGAGAAGCTGCATACCTATTGAATGTGGATTCAATAGTAACCAACGAATCTCAGCCCCTCCGCCGATTTAGTAGGGTTCCTCACCCACCTGAGAGATACTTCGGTTTCTCTATGACAGTGGGAGCGAGGATTGCATCATGAGATGATGACCCAACTAGTTTCGAGTAGGCCATCAGGAGTGGGACTCTGTAAGAATGGCTGGATGCTTAGCGATCTGAGATGGAATCCTTATACACCAACAAAGTATGGACTTTAGCTGCTTTATCTGAAGGGTTAAATCCCCATCAAGAGCAAGTATATCTTGAGAAGATTACTTGGTGTACATGGAAAAGTTGATACTTTCAAAGCTATGCTTAAGTCCATCCAGATCCTACTTGCCACTGCTCCATACCATGACTACGATATCTGGTGGTTGGGTGTCATGAATGCTTTTCTAAATGATGTTTTAGAAAAGAGAGTGTCTATAAGTACACAGCCAGAGGGCTTCATAGACAGTGGGAGCAGCGGAAACGTGTGCAAGATGTTTTATGTGATAAAACAGGCATCGCGGAGTTGGAACGTCTGTTTTGATGTTGTAGTCAAGGAGTTTGACTTCATCAAAATAGTAGACGAACCTTGTATATACAAAAAGGTAGTAGGGAGTATGGTGGTGATCCTCGTAGAGTACGTGGATGACATACTCTTGATAGGGAAGGAGTTTCCTATGCTACGCTCGGTCAATCTCCGCTTATCACAACGATTCTCCATATAGGATCAAAGTGATACCTCCTAAATCCTGGGTTTTGGATCTATGAGATAGATCTAACTGGATGTTAGGATTCTCACTAGTTGTAGTGAGATGGTATCTATCGATCCTGGGGAGAATCACTGGAAAGGTTCCAGGGTGATAAGGACGACTGAATGTCAGTCACAGGCATTGTCTATACCCTTAGTGGAGGGACGGTATGTTGGAAGAGTTCCAAGCTAGATACTGTGACTTACTAGACGATTAAAGGCAAGATACATCGTTACCAAGGATACTACCAAAGAGGCAGTCTGGATATATAAGTTCATGAGATAAACTCCGTTCCTACCATTGTATGACAATGGAGTTGTGGCTTATGCCAAGGAACCCCCGTCCCATCAGAAATCCGGATATAATTCTTAGGCAGTATCACCTGATCATGGAGATGGTTGATCTCCAGGGAGATCGAGGTTAGGAGAGTAAACACAGAGGACAACAGCGCGGATCCACTCACAAAGGCCTTTTTCCCAGTAGAGACTTTTAAGGGATGGTTGAGTATGAGATACTTCAACTGCAGCTAAATGTTGGGTATGCGATACCACAACAGATGGCCCTAGTGCAAGTGGGAAATTGTTAGTTATATGTATGCCATAGAGGCCATTACTGTACATACGATGTATATTGTAGTGGATGCTTGGACATATATAGGGAGGACTTTCTTGCTCGACATGATAGTACGCTATCTGGTTGCTCTTTATCTTAACATGTACTCTGATTGTCTCTATGTTACATGTTGATAAAGCCCTTAGGATATGTACTCAACTACTGGGACTATGATGAGATCATACTAGTAGGGCCATGGTATTCGACGAGTACATCCTATAACTGTTCCTAGTCGAGGGTGTATCAAGATAGGGCATCGATGCACCAGAGTAGACTAGCGTATACACATCTTGACCCATATGATGGGCGATGGATGATCCCATATCCATCGGTGTTTGACATCAAGGATGGTGTACGGGTGCTCAGTAGAGACTGGGTACACTGGACGGACTCGCCGAGAACTCCCCGATGGTATTATACCTCACGTCAGATGGCAGTTCTCCGGTGACACTGGTACAGAGTAGTCTGTTGACCCGAGATCGTCATAGAGACTTGTGTGATTCCCACCGTGCTTTGATTTCCATCATACCACATCCAAGAGGGCGTGCAAAAAGGTGGCTTTTGGGTACAGTCCCGAATCACATGGAGGCAATGAGCGATAGGAGGGGATTCGTCTCTCCCGGTATAGAGAGTTGATGTTGCGCTGTGTTCAATTGGCTATAACCGGAAATCCCTGGCCAGGGTTGCTGAGATTTACTGGTAAGTGTTATCAGTAGTTTCTCGAACTGTTATAGACCTCATATCGACACGACTTATTGAGCTACCGGGGTCTGACGTTTACCACCCCTAGGCGAGATATGCAACATATCAGACGACGAGACCGGACTGTACGGGAGTGTTACTGATTGGATTCATAGGAGAATGTAGAGGCTTGCTTGTTGATCTTCTGAGCGCTCAATACCTGGGTAGCTGTTACGTTTAGCTGACCGCTTGTAGCTTGTGGGTGTTTGATATGATCATCAGAGGTTTCTTGACTCAAGCAAAACGGAGTAGGAGAACATATGTGATATGTATGGGACCGAGGATAATGTGATATGTGATACCGTATTATATTCTCGCGATATTTGATATCAGCAGGGTCATCGGATCAAGTGTTGATTCGATGAATCGGTAAATGATATATTAGTTGGTTATATGCGATATAGCCGGATTGTCGGATCAAGTGTTGATTCGATGATTTAATGTATAATAATATATATGATATATTAAATTACATTAACTAATATAAGCTCACTAAAAGATTCTTTTTCTCACTCGGGTAATACATTGATATATATGCGATATACGTTAATTGTATTATTTTATTTTTTTACAATAAATATTATATATATGTGACATATAATATTGTAATATGATGTGGTTATTAATGCCACATGTTTAGTGGAGATTAAACGTGGTTAGGGTTTGATTAGGGTTAAGCTATTCTAGAAGTTTCTAGAAGCTTTCTTTTTGTTTTGTGCAAAGATATTTGTTTAGATATTTTTGCATGATATTTCCTTAACCCAACCACACCCTTTAACCTTGGTTAATTCTCTACAATGGTTACTTGAACCATGGTTGCATTTCTAACCTTATGATTACTTTGCATTATTCATCACAAAAGATTTATTCATTTTCTTCTTCTTCTTCCTCCTTTGCAAAGCTTTCTTGCTTTGATATTTGTGATGAAAATATGTGAGAAAAAGATTATAAATGAGAGCAAAAATCCTACTTCATCATTCTCATCTATCCTTGCCCTTTAGATGAGAGTGTTCACTTCATTTAGTTAGTGTTAGCTTGTGTTAATGAAATTTCAAGGTGGATCATCTTTGTTATCGAAGATCGGAAGCAAGACTGCATCTTTCTCTTCGTGAAGCCTCTTGAGAGTCCGGAACACGATGATCGCAGCGAAGGGACCTCAACACGGAGCTTAAGAAGTGAAGGACAGGATCTACAAAGGTTGTAATCCCTCTCACTTAGTGTTAAAGAGTTTAACATGCTTTTTTTCGCCTAAACCCTAGATTAAAGATCTGGCTTTGGGTTGTTCGGCACGGCTAAAATATTAATCGGGCATGGTTGATGCCTCGTAGACCCTTGTGGCAGTACCCAGCAACCCTACAGTATAAAACACAGATTCCACGGTCGTGATGAATAGCCAAACCCACATCCCTAGACCCCTACAAGAACCCTACCAATTGTAGAGTTAGGAGACCCGGTCTCGACTCCTCGAGACGGTCTTCCTCTGGACCCTAGAACCCGGCTACTTGTGCTCCCCGCCTTGGGTCTATCCTAATGCGGAAAATTAAATGATATACAATGGTGACATCATCCTCAACCCGGAAGTGCCCCAATAAAAGAATATTACATACAATGAATTTTACATGAATGAAAATGAAAAACACTCATCTCACATAAAACCCCTGCTATTCAAACACGACGATCCAATATAACATATCCCAGCAACACATAACATCACATATCATCAACGTAAGTAAATATGCGTATCCCAATTGTCGTTGACATATAGCAACGAAACCGGCGATACACCACATATTACACTTATGGTCGCAGAAAAGAAAGTGAAAAACTACAACAGTTGGAATCCGCAACCACCTTAGACATCATAAACCCGAAATATCACATGCTTTGGATTTCATGCCTAACCGAATGAATTCCTTAGACATCTCATGCCTAAAAATTATAAACCCCTCATTTTAGTCTCGATCTCGAAAACTCTTTTCAATATCTAGTCGGGAAATTCAACAAGATTCCCGACATCCTAATCGGATGCTCGTCGGAAACTTTAGTAGGCAGCCGCACCCCCCGATGCCGTCGACAAAGTGCACTAAGGCGGAACACCGCTGCCGCGAGCACCCGAACGGATGCTTTTAGCGACGGGGTTCTCCTACAGTCACTTGGTCGGGGCTATGGGGCATGGCTATCTAATAAGGTTACCCGGCGAGTATCCGCGTACGCTACGTGATTGCGATGGACTTTTAATCATATCAAAATCCCATGACAACCGATCAAATGAAACTAAACTGCTAGATTTATAAAATTCAAACTAGTTATCTCATAACTACTTTTGTGGATTCTAAATATTGTATCCAATCACATGATACCCGGAAGACGTTAAACTTTTTGATCGATTCATCAAAGTCCCACAATTTCCCGACAGCTCAACACTTGAGCACAGTTTTAATAATACCCAGAATATGCCACAGTACCTATGCACCAGCCATAGAAAGGTAGACCCAAGCCTCACTCATGTCGCCATGGAACTGCGGCAAACCCTAAGGTATGACCGCGGTTCCACGATCCAAAAAAGTTGAGTTACGGTTACATTCTTCTAGAGGGTTCACAGAATTACTTGCATATTTTTCCGAATACGTTAAACTTGGAAAAATGGGTTTTTGATAATCGTTCGAACTTTTAAACTTAGCCTAGACAGCATGTGACAACCAGAAACAATGTTAAAACTACGAATACGAAACACTCCGAATTGCTTATAGTGTAAGATTACATCATATGAAAAATTAGAAAAAATAAACAACACCTGAAACCCAGTCACTGGAACACCGTGAAAATTTCAGGCAAAAACAACAAAAAGTGGCCGGCCCCTACCCTAGTGATCTCGGCCAAAATCCGAGCAAACCCCCTGAAATTTCCACTGTGTTCATGAAATATCCCATATAACACTCTGCACATGTTTAAAAAAATTTTTGACAACATTTTAAAATCGACATAAACTACAATTTCGTGTTTCAAGTTTCGAAGTATTTCGGTTTCGTAATCTTAACAAAATCTGTCTAATTTTCTAGCATGGCTCTGATACCACTGTAGGGTTCCCTAGGACGGCAGCAAGGTTTCGGGAGGCATCCAAATTTCAAAATTTGTCGTTCTAGCTAACCCTAACCCTAGAATCGTCTACTAGAAAAATCGACGGAATGAAATGCAAACTACTTTGCAAGTAAAGTGAACAAGGAATACAACCTTTGTAGACCGGTTCTTCACTTCATTAGCTCTGTGTAGTCATCCCTTTGCTGCGTTCATCAACTCCCGGACTCTAGAGAAGCTCCACAAGATGTACGGATCAAGCTTGCTAGAAGACTTCGAGGCCAAAGATGATCTACGTCGAGGAGACACTAACCCAAGCTATCTCTTCACTAATTATGGAATAAATGAAGCAAACACCCTATACTAAATGGCAAGTAGTAGCGGATGATGATGTAGGAAGTGGGCTCACTTTAGATTTGATTTTCTCACTCATTTTCTTGTTGGAGATAGTGCCCTCAGAGTCAACTATTGGATCGCAGGTACGTGATTGCAATGATTGCGAAGGACCTATACCGGTAGGACAATCTTACTCAAGATGATAGTATGCTATCTGGTTTGCCTTTATCAGTCGTGTACATGTTCAGGTGACTGATTGCATGTTACACTTTGATAGAGCCCTTAGGATCTTGCTTTACTACCAACAGTATGATGGCGATCATATACGTGAGAGTTGGGTGGTTTATATGCATATCCTTAATTGTGGTCCCTAGTCGTGGGAGTTTCGAGACAGGGCATCGATACTCCGGAGTAGACTAGTGTATACAGTCGAGACCCCGACGAGGGGCGGTGGCCGGTCTCACAAGCCACTGGTGTCAGTTGGATCACCTAAGATGTATACAGGTGCTCATTGGATTATGAGTACACCGGACAGGACTCGCCGGGAATCTGCTAGTTGGTATTATACATATCGTCAGATAGCAGTTCCCTGGTGACATGTATACAGGTTAGTTCATCGACCTGAGGTCGTCATTTGTCTCGTGTGAGTTCCCACTGTGCTTTGATTTCTACCCTACCACGGCTCAAAGGAGTCGTGCAAACAGGTAGTTTTTGGGTACAGTCCCGAGCCATATGGAGGCACGTGAGCGGATCGGCAGGGGATTCGTCTCTCCCGGTATTGGGGGCAAGATCGTGCTGTGTATAGGAGAGCCATTACACATAGCCCACGGCCGTGGCAGGAGATTTACTGGTAGGTACTCCGGTAGTATCTCAGGGTGTTATTGGGCTACACTCCGACACGACTTATGCTGCTATTGGGGGTCTGACGTTACTAGCCCCCTAGGCAGATATGCGATACTCATAGACGAACGGACCGGACTGTATATACATTGTCACTGTTAGGCTCAGTAGGGTTTCTGGATGAGTTCGCTCATCAGCCTCCCTTGAGGTCAGTCCATGGGCAGCCGTTACGCATTGCTAGTGCCGCTGACGGTTTGTGGTTAAACCCACTGCCAGGGTACTGACGAGTCATTAGAGTCCCCCATAGACAGTTTCCCAAGTTCGGGCGAAATGTTGTAGAGGCCGTATGGTTTTATGGCAGGGTTCGGAAAATGCACGTGCGTTTACGCACGTGTCAGTTTTCGGGCAGATGATACTGGTCGGCTTTGGTTTAAGCCGGATCCGAGTATTATATTGAGTAGATATAATATCTTTGTCTCAGTTGCATTTGTATTCGGTCGTAATACAAATACGGGTATATTTATACAGTTACGGGGTTATCCTGAAAGTCGTTTCAGGATCACTTTTGGAAGTTGCCAGTTTCCAGTTTTCTATCAGCCGTCTTTTAACATTCGGTTAAAGACGGATTTATCTTTTCTTGAGATGAGTGTGAAAGTTTCTAGAAGCATCTAGATGAGGTGACTAGGTTAAATGGTGTTGTGTTTTCATTGGTTGCTTTTGGTGTGTTCACACTTTGTGTTCACACTTGAGATATTTGTTTGTGTTCACACTTGAGATATTTGTTTGTGTTCACACATGATATTTTCTTGTGGTCACCCCCCTCTCCTACACTCACCCTCCTCCTCCCTATATATGGCCGGCCCCCTCCTCTCTCTCTCTCACTTGATGTTTCATTTACTAAAAAGATATGATAGATTTTGGGGTGTATGGAATTTCACAGCTCATTCCATTCCATCACCCGATTCGAGTGGCAACTTCATTAACCGTTCGTCCATAGCTTTGGACGGAACGAGACAAAGTCTTCTACTCATTCTCTACATCATTCTTGGTCATCTCTTTTAGCAAACTTGACGACCGAGTTGCCTCGAGTCAGAGGCGGGAGCCCATTTAAAGAATCGTCGACGTGGTGCCACCTGGACGAGCAGATCGGAGATCGAAGAGA
Organism: Agapanthus africanus; assembly: GCA_030015575.1. Lineage (NCBI taxonomy): Eukaryota > Viridiplantae > Streptophyta > Magnoliopsida > Asparagales > Amaryllidaceae > Agapanthus > Agapanthus africanus. The sequence goes on along the minus strand of CM057347.1, from coordinate 246,763,501 downwards.
TCGGAGCAGCCGCAACGGAGCGTGGGATGATGGTTAAAGAACGAAGGACTCAGATCGTTCGATATAACCTTTCTACACTCTTTACAGTTTGTTAGTTTAGCAATAATGGCAGATCCGGGTTATAGTATACGATAGCGCCAGTTAAAAAGTTTTTGTTCCGCATTTGGCGTCTGTAGACGGCCGGGGCGCTACCGTAGACTTACAATGGTATCAGAGCCTCACCATTTTGCTATACTAACTTGTGCTAACGCGTTTAAAACATCGATCGAACCAGATATCGAAAAACACAATTTTCAAGCTTCACAGTTTCTGTCGATTTTAAATGATGTCCTAAAATTATTCTACATATCTCAGAAAACTGTGCAGGGTTTTATAAGAACACCGTACAAATTTGGGCTCATGAATCGACAAGACTGCCGCGGAATCGCAGCCAAACCCATGGTTTGGCCGCGCATCCGCGGCCGTTCTGTGTGATCATGCCCCCAAACTTGCACAGTGTATTCTTCTCTGGAAATTGGGGTTTTTGGTATATATCTTTTGGGCCCAGATTTTGTTACTGTTCACCAGTTGTTCGTGGGGCCCACTTTGTGATATTTAGTCGATCGAAATTTAAACATGCTAGTTTACAGTGCTTACATTATATCTCCGACCGGGAATGTTATTTGATCGGTAAACCGCGTCTGATTGCTATAGTTCTTTTAGACGGGTTTGCGAACGTGACATTCGCGTTGATGTTCTGTGTTGTGCTGTGATGTTGCGGATTTTTCGTGGTGGATAGCAGTGTGCAATGATAGTGCAGTTTGGATTTATTTGTACATTTGATATTGCGGGGCGAGCGTCCAACATGTGGACTGCCGTCACTGCCTGTTGTATAATATTCTTTTGGGGCACGACCAGGTTGCGGTCGATGTACCTGTTGTACTATTTTTCATTACTGTACTAGGTTTTGCCCCACGACGGAGTGCACGGATAGCCGGGTTCTGAGGGGCAACGGGTCCGCATCTTATGGCTTTGAGAGGCAGAGGGGCCTCACTCTAGAATTGGCAGACTATTCGCCGCACTCGTAAGGGGTACAGGTTGACCCATGGAGGGGTGCCCAAGATTACCGGATTCCGTGAAGTGCAGGGTGGTCCATTCACTTTGCTGTAGGGGGCTGCCTCGCTTCAGGTTTTGGCGGGTAACTTGCCGCACCTGTAGGGGTCTAGGTTTCATTGCACAGGCTATCCACACGACAGGGGAACGTCGGGTTTCAGCAGCGGCTCTATGAAACTCGGGGATCCCAGATTATCTGTATTGTTCTGTGATGCTTATTACTTTTCTGTAATGTTGCATATTATCACGCCTGGAGCGATTATTGTATATTGGTTTATATACTATTAGATGTTGTATATGTTTTACACCCGCGCTAGTCCAGTCCCCGCTCTGTCGTTAGTTAAGTAACCTAACGGGTGATGACGGGACCCAGTGACGAATGCGGATGGCATATACGTACATTTTATTTTCGTTCATTTCTGGTGTGATTGATTGATGGGACTGCGTTGATTCTGATCAATGCAAAGTAAAGCAAACCTGTTGCAGTTGTTGGAACAAATTTAAAAAGTGTTATTGCAAAGACGTTTCCTTTTGTTTTGCATAGCGGTATTCAGTGGAATATCCTGCACCTCATTCGACGGGGCAAGGGCCGATATCCCTTCACCGGGACTGACCCCTTGGGCAGAAGTTTGCGTCAGGGTAATAACTTCACTATAGTCGATTACATGTTGCTTTGCATAGCGGTATTCAGTGGAATATCCTGCACCTCATTCCACGAGGAAAGAGCCGAGATCCCTTGACCGGGAATGACCTCTTTAGCAAAGGTTTTCGCCACTATATTTTTATAAAAAGCTATCAGGTTCCTTCAGCGATATCAAGTTCACTACGTTAAAGGTTTTTCGCCAAAAAACAGTCGTAGCCCTCCGTCATTTCTTTTGGGTATTCAGTAGTATTCAAGCTATGCATTTTAGCCAAAGTTAAGGCATAGTGTTTGGTAGCTGCTGGGTATTCATTTGTTGCATAGATAGATGAGTTGGTTTGGGACAGTCGTTCTGCCGATTGGCCAAAGTCAGGGGCATGTGCGGGTGGGTTCAAATTGACAAGATAGTGACGGGTAGAACTTGGCATGTGACTTATGACATTTTGACCAAAGCCAAGGTCATAAGAGCATGGGGCAAAAATCATATCGGGAGTTTCTAAAGAAACTGAAACTTGCCAAGTATGCGCATACCTTCTGGAGTATAAGTAACGTGGATGCATTCCATCACGTTATCATGCGATGAGAGTTGGATCCCGATTCCCACTGATGAGTTGGTTTACTCTTCGTGTGATCCCGATTGATTCTTCTTTCAGGTTTGGAGGAGAATTTGACAGGACAATGGGAAGTTTCCGGATTAGATAAAGTGATAACCATTCTGATCTAGGTTAGAGTGCATGCAGAGTGTTTCTTTTCTCTCTCTCTTTGGAAGCGACCTTTGACCGACCCTAGACTATGACTCAGTGACCAAGTTGACCGAACCTTCTTAAAATACTGGCTTTTGGATTGTCTATGTTGCATAAGTCATTGCCACTCCTTCTTTTACCCTTTGCATTTCTCAGAACACCCGTTTTACTACGGACATCCACTTCCATTGGATAGATCCATCGTATGGTTATATACGAACTCGAAGGGACTTCTTCGAGGATGGATCCAGGTTCAGGAGAAATAGAATTGGTTTATTCAGTTGTCTTTTATTATCACCTTCTCTCAGGTTGCGAGGGCTCCTTGGTTTAGGAGAGTACACCTATTACGCTTATTGGATAGTCTTATTCCAAACCATAGGCAGGTGCCGAATGGTAGGGAATGAAGAAAACCAATTAGCCTAAGTAGGGTGTGCAAAAAGGTAATATGTAAAGACAAAATAAAAGGATTAGAAAGAGGGCAAAGTAAATTGCGACTGTTATCATTCACGACCAAACCGCGTACATCATCGCCACTCCTATTTCACCTTTAAAAGAATAAGGTATTATTCAGTTGTCTTTTATCATCACCTTCTCTCAGTTGCGAGTACTCCTTGGTTTAGGAGGGTACACCTATTATGCTTACTGGATAGTCTTCTTCCAAACCAAAGGCTGGTGCCGAACGGTAGGGAAGGAAGAAAACCATTTAGCCTAACGATGGTGTACAGAAGGTAACGAATAAAAACAAATAAAGGGATTTGAAGAGATGGCAATAAAGTATACGGTTGAAGTCATGAATTGGATTATGGAAGAGGCATTGCTATGAATACCAGGATACCCCTACGAAACATTTTCATGTTTCAGTGCATTGTTAAAGGAAAACTGTTTTTCCGATTAGATACTTACTCCAAGGGTATGTATTTACCAGGTTTCATTCTCATATCTGCATGGTTTTACAGATGATGAGTGGGAGTAAGTTATTGGGAATTAGGTAATTATCCTCATTATATCGGAATTCGTTGTAATTGGTGATATTTGAGGAAATCGCCAGGGTACAGTTTTTCAACCTACGACGCACAGGTTTTAAGTTGTTTAACTCAGCGGACTTATACAGAGTATTGTATGTTGTCCAGTGTCCATCAGGACAAAGGGGTAGGTCCTCGTACTATGTTCTGTTTACTTATAACTTCTCTAGTTTTTAGACAAGTGTTTCGTAGAAATACATGGTCTAAGTTTTGAGAAGTTGTGGGTATAAGAATAAAGTAGAGAACCAGGTGTCACAAGTATCGGGATTCTTCAAAGAGATCGAAGATGTAGATTCTTATGATTGGTATTCAGATGATAGTAATGATTTTGAGAAACTTATTTCTCTTTCAGGTTACTCATAAGTGGAAGGATTCCTAAGTTGAGTAATGCTGATTAGCCTCTTTCCATTAAGTTGATATGCACTGGAGACAGCTGCATATTTGAATCTGGTTCCAATTAAATTAAGTGCCAAAGTTTCTATATTGGATATAGAATGGATCATACCTTAAAAGATGTTAAGGTACGGGGAGTTGTCCAGCTTATGCTTAAAACCAGACTCTGGATAACTCAGGGCACGTTTCTGTAATGGCTGTTTGTGGGTTGACCCTGGCTATGACGAGGGTTGATATTCTACCATTTGGAAGATCAATAGTAATATTGTTCTTGACTCGCCACAGTTTTAGTAAAAATGGATCTTTTTCAGAAAACAGTAGTGGGAGTATGGTAGAACTGGAAGTGATTCCAGAACCGCAAACGATTACGGAAAATTTAATAGGACCTAAAGGTTCAATCAGATTTGACATTCCAATAGCCACTCCGCAGATATGGTGGGTAACCTCAGACACCCGAGAGGTACTTCGGTAGCCTCAAGGACGGTGACAGGGAGGTTCTTATCTACCCAGACTTGACACTACTGTTGTTCCAGGCTATGAGACCCGGTAGGAGGGTTGTCGTAGTCAGTGGGAGCAGCAGAAGCATAGTGGGCAAGTACCTTATGTCTATTTATAGACTTGAGCAGTTATAGCGGAGAAAGATCATCTATTTTTGATGTGACAGTCATGGGTTTGACTTCAATCAGAATAGGGGATGGATCTGTTAAGAAGGTAGTAGGGTGTGATGTCATGGTATCTGGATGACATACACAAAGTAGGAAGTAAAATTCCTATTCTACGATCGGTTGTACTGTGGTCGTCACACATTTGTTTCTCCAGACAGGATATGGATATAATATTTGACATTCTGGTTTCTGGATCTATGGTCTTAGATCTAGATTTGGGTAGTTTCCCAATGTGGGTACTTTGACAGATATTCTAATGGTTTTTAGAATAGTTGACTCCTAGCATGGTGGTGTACCTGCAGGTGATGGAGTCACCCTCTCTAAAGGTGTCGTACAGACAGAAGGGGAGAGGGATGTGCATGATTGGCAGATCACTTGCTTAGGCAATTGAGTCAATCATGAGATGTCAAGTACCACACCAAATGTTGTTTTTGCACTAGATGCGATAAGTTTGTATTAATCCAATCCTGGAGAGACATAAGGAAGCAGTTTTAGAACATAAGTGGATGTTCTACGGATTTGATGACGGCAGCCTCCTTCGGGAAACGATTATCATTCCAGGCTTCAAAGGTGACGTGGATGACAGAGTGATTGTCAGAGTTTTAGTTTTCCCTCTGACGAGGGACAGTATTATGGACAGGTGGTCCAAGAGGATACTGTGGGTGGCATGGTGCCGGATACTGATTAGGTTCAGTGATCGATACAATCTAAGAAGTTTGGATTTGGAGTTCATTTATGAACTAGGTCCCATCAGATATCCAGACATATTCTAAGACAGGTATTACTCGATTCGGGAGATGGCTTTCTCCGCGAACTTGAGATTAAGAGAGACACAGAAAGAAACATCTAGGCGGATCCACTCACTGAGGCTATTTCTCGAACACAATAGTTTTACAAACGGGCTTTGTGAAACTGATTAGTAAAGGAGTTGGATGTTCGGTTTCACACGGGCTGTGAGTAGTCGACATCGCAATAATTAGCCTTGAGTGCAAGTGGGAGATTGTTGGAGATAGTGCCCTCAGAGTCAATTATTGGATCGCAGGTACGTGATTGCAATGATTGCGAAGGACCTATACCGGTAGGACAATCTTACTCAAGATGATAGTATGCTATCTGGTTTGCCTTTATCAGTCGTGTACATGTTCAGGTGACTGATTGCATGTTACACTTTGATAGAGCCCTTAGGATCTTGCTTTACTACCAACAGTATGATGGCGTTCATATACGTGAGAGTTGGGTGGTTTATATGCATATCCTTAATTGTGGTCCCTAGTCGTGGGAGTTTCGAGATAGGGCATCGATACTCCGGAGTAGACTAGTGTATACAGTCGAGACCCCGACGAGGGGCGGTGGCCGGTCTCACAAGCCACTGGTGTCAGTTGGATCACCTAAGATGTATACAGGTGCTCATTGGGTTATGAGTACACCGGACAGGACTCGCCGGGAACCTGCTAGTTGGTATTATACATATCGTCAGATAGCAGTTCCCTGGTGACATGTGTACAGGTTAGTTCATCGACCTGAGGTCGTCATTTGTCTCGTGTGAGTTCCCACTGTGCTTTGATTTCTACCCTACCACGGCTCAAAGGAGTCGTGCAAACAGGTAGTTTTTGAGTACAGTCCCGAGCCATATGGAGGCACGTGAGCGGATCGGCAGGGGATTCGTCTCTCCCGGTATTGGGGGCGAGATCGTGCTGTGTATAGGAGAGCCATTACACATAGCCCACGGCCGCGGCAGGAGATTTACTGGTAGGTACTCCAGTAGTATCTCAGGGTGTTATTGGGCTACACTCCGACACGACTTATGCTGCTATTGGGGGTCTGACGTTACTAGCCCCCTAGGCAGATATGCGATACTCATTGACGAACGGACCGGACTGTATATACATTGTCACTGTTAGGCTCAGTAGGGTTTCTGGATGAGTTCGCTCATCATCCTCCCTTGAGGTCAGTCCATGGGCAGCCGTTACGCATTGCTAGTGCCACTGACGGTTTGTGGTTAAACCCACTGCCAGGATACTGACGAGTCATTAGAGTCCCCCACAGACAGTTTCCCAAGTTCGGGCGAAACGTTGTAGATGCCGTATGGTTTTATGGCAGGGTTCGGAAAATGCACGTGCGTTTACGCACGTGTCAGTTTTCGGGCAGATGATACTGGTCGGCTTTTGTTTAAGCCGGATCCGAGTATTATATTGAGTAGATATAATATCTTTGTCTCAGTTGCATTTGTATTCGGTCGTAATACAAATGCGGATATATTTATACAGTTACGGGGTTATCCTGAAAGTCGTTTCAGGATCACTTTTGGAAGTTGACAGTTTCCAGTTTTCTATCAGCCGTCTTTTAACATTCGGTTAAAGACGGATTTATCTTTTCTTGAGATGAGTGTGGAAGTTTCTAGAAGCATCTAGATAAGGTGACTAGGTTAAATGGTGTTGTGTTTTCATTGGTTGCTTTTGGTGTGTTCACACTTTGTGTTCACACTTGAGATATTTGTTTGTGTTCACACTTGAGATATTTGTTTGTGTTCACACATGATATTTTCTTATGGTCACCCCCCCTCTCCTACACTCACCCTCCTCCTCCCTATATATGACCGGCCCCTCCTCTCTCTCTCTCACTTGATGTTTCATTTGCTAAAAAGATATATAGATTTTGGGGTGTATGGAATTTCACAGCTCATTCCATTCCATCACCCGATTCAAGTAGCAACTTCATTAACCGTTCGTCCATAGCTTTGGACGGAACGAGACAAAGTCTTCTACTCATTCTCTACATCATTCTTGGTCGTCTCTTTTAGCAAACTTGACGACCGAGTTGCCTCGAGTCAGAGGCGGGAGCCCGTTTAAAGAATCGTCGACGTGGTGCCACCTGGACGAGCAGATCGGAGATCGAAGAGATCGGAGTAGCCGCAACGGAGTGTGGGATGATGGTTAAAGAACGAAGGACTCGGATCGTTCGGTATAACCTTTCTACACTCTTTACAGTTTGTTAGTTTAGCAATAATGGCAGATCCGGGTTATAGTATACGATGGCGCCAGTTAAAAAGTTTTTGTTCCGCATTTGGCGTCTGTAGACGGCCGGGGCGCTACCGTAGACTTACATTTCTCACATCTCCATTGAAGTTAGAAAGCTTTGAGGAAGAAGAAGAAGATAACTCTCGTGATAATTATCAAGTGAATGAAAGAAAAATCATGAGGTTAGAAAATAAACCATGGTGAGTATATGACATCCCTTAACCCTTATAAAGAGTTAACCATGGCTAGGATAAAGGGTTGGGTTTATAAATATCTTTAGTAAAACAAAATGAGTAGACTAAGTCAATGCGCAATACAAGCTTCTACTAGTTTTGTGTCATGACAAATTGCAACCATTTTGTAATTACCAAAATTAAATAAAAACCCTAGTATTTGTTGGGTTACCCTTGCACCTAGTCTAGGGTTTGGTAGCATCACTCATGCCATTTTTAGAATTAGAAAAGTGCAAAGCTAACAAACAAAGAATCATGCTAGAATTTCTAGGGTAACAAGTTTGTATCACATACAAATAAGTAAAAGAGATAGGGATTACAACCTTTGTAGTCCGTTCCTTTGCTTCATAAGCTCCGTGTTGAGGTCCCTTCGCTGCGATCATCATGAACTCCGACTCTAGAGAAGCTCCATGAGGTAAATGAGGCACCTTGCTTGTAGTCTTCATGATCTAAGACGATCTACCTTGAAGAATCTCAAACCCAAGCTTACATTTCACTAAACAACTTATTAGAGAAGTGAACACCCTAATCTAAGTGGCTAGAATAGATAAGGATGATGAAGTAGGAATTTTGCTCTCTTTTGTTTTCAAATTCTCACACTTATTCATCACAAATGAAAAGCTAGTGAAGGTTTTCTTTCAAGAGCTCAAGAAAGACGAAGATGAATATTTCCTTTTGTGATGAATAATGTGTAGGGTTCCTAAGCACTCTAAAGAGGTCTCACAAGGAATCAACCATGCCAATTTCAAATTTTACAAGTGCCGAGAAACCCTAATACGGATCGTTAACTAGATTTTAGGCGAAAACATGCAACTAGTTAACAACTTAACTAAGGGAACGGAAATACAACCTTTGTAGATCCGGTCCTCCACCTCCATAGCTCCATGATGAAGTCTCCTTTCTGTCCAAATCGAATCCCGGGCTCGAGCGTCGGCTTCATCGGAGAAATGGGCGGGCTTGGTCGTCGGCTTCGATGCCGAAGATGATCTACGTCGAGGCAACACAAGATCAAGCTCCAACTTCACCAAGTCATGAAACTTGTGAAGAAAACACCCTATACTACTTGGCAAGTGGTAGAGGATGAAGAAATAGGAAGTGGGTTCACTTTAGAATTGGATTTCTCACTCTTTTTCTCAAGTTGCCATTGATGGAGGCAAGCTTTCTTCATGTTGAAGAAGGAGAAGAAGAAGAAAAGAATATGATAAGTTTTTTTTTTAAATTGAAAAATAATCTTAATACTTATCATATAGCAACCATGATTAGGTGTAGAGAATAGACTATGGTTAGTGGGAATGGTTAGGGTTAAGCATGAGACAAATATGGTGGACTTGTTCAAAGCTTCATGAAGCTTCAACAAGCAAACAAAGAAAGCCACCATATCATATTCTTTTCCAAAATAAATAAATAAATAAATAAGTAAGTAAATAATCAAAACCCTAACCATTCATATAACCATGGTTTAATTCTTTACACTAACCCAAGTGAGCTTGTATCATCAAACATGATACAAACAAGTGCACAAAAGTATATCACATATACAATGTGCATTTCAAGTGAGAAAATCCATTTAAAGTGAACCAATACTAGTTAATGCAAAGTAATATATCAAATATATAATTATACATTAAATCATTAAATCAACACTTGATTTAACGATCCGGTCATAACGCATATGACCGACTAATATCCAATGTATCGGCTTATCGAATCAATCCTCGATTCGATAACTAGGTTATATCGCAAACAACCAATCGATACATTTATCGCGAGAATAGAATATGGTATCACATACACGCATTATTCTCGGTCCCGCACATATCTCATATGCGCTCCTATTTCGTTTCGCTTGAGCCAGGAAACCTCTGTGTAGGACTCTAAAGACTCGTCAATACGCCGGAAGCAGGTGATGATCATATCAAACACCCACAAGCCGCAAGCGGTCTGCTAAACGTAACGGCCACCCGGGTATTGAGCGATCAGAAGATCGACGAGCAAGCCCGCTCACACTCCTGTGAATCCAACCAGTAACACTTACCGTACAGTCCGGTCTCGTCGTCTGATATGTCGCATATCTCGCCTAGGGGTGGTAAACGTCAGACCCCAATAGCTTGATAAGTCGTGTTGATATGAGGTCTATAACAGTTCGAGAAACTACTGGTAACACTTACTAGTAAATCTCAGCAACCCTGGCCAGGGATTTCCGGTTATAGCCAATCGAACACAGCGCAACATCAACTCCCTATACCGGGAGAGACGAATCCCCTCCTATCGCTCATTGCCTCCATGTGATTCGGGACTGTACCCAAAAACCACCATTTTGCACGCCCTCTTGGACGTGGTAAGGTGGAAATCAAAGCACAGTGGGAACCACACAAGACTCTATGACGATCTCTGGTCAACAGACTAACCTGTACCAGTGTCACCAGAGAACTGCCATCTGACATAAGGTATAATACCATCTGGGAGTTCTCGGCGAGTCCGTCAAGTGTACCCAGTCTCCACTGAGCACCCGTATATCATCTCCGATGTCAAACACCAATGGATATGGGATCATCCATCGCCCATCTGTATGGGTCGAGAAGGTATACGCTAGTCTACTCTGGTATATCGATGCCCCATCTCGATACACCCATGACTAGGGACCTTGAATGATGTACTTATGGACTACCATGTCCCCACTAGTATGATCTGAATCGTAGTCCAGGTAGTCAAGTACACATCCTAAGGGCTTTACCAACATGTAACAGAGAAACAATCAGTATACACGTTAAGGTAAAGAGCAACCAGATAGCATACTATCATGTCGAGCAAGAAAGTCCTCCCTATATATGTCCAAGCATCCACTACAATATACATCCTATGTATAGTAATGGCCTCTAGGGCATACATATAACTAACAATCTCCCACTTGCACTAGGGCCATCTGATAGCAGTGGTTGTTGTATCTCATACTCAACCATCCCATAAAAGTCTCTCTCTAGGAAAAGGCCTTTGTGAGTGGATCCGCCGTGTTGTCCTCTGAGTCTACTCTCCTAACCTCGATCACCCTGGAGATCAACTATCTCCATGATCAGGTGATGCTGCCTTAGAATATGTCTGGATCACTGTGTTAGTTGTATGTATGCCCTAGAGGCCAGTATTGTACAGATTATGTATATTATATTGGATGCTTGGACATATATAGAGATGACTTTCTTGCTCGACATGATAGTATGCTATCTGGTTGCTCTTTATCTTAACATGTACACTAGTCTCTTTATACTGTCTTATAGTTACATGTTGGTAAAGCCCTTAGGATATGTACTTGACTACCTGGACTGTGATGCAGATCATACTAGTGGGGATATGGTAGTCCATAAGTACATCCTTCAAGGTCCCTAGTCGTAGGTGTATCGAGACGGGGCATCGATATACCAGAGTAGACTAGCGTATACGCTTCTCGACCCATGTGATGGGCGATGGATGATCCCATATCCATTGGTGTTTGACATCAGAGATGGTATACGGGTGCTCAGTGGAGACTGAGTACACTGGACGGACTCGCCGAGAACTCCCAGATGGTATTATACCTCACGTCAGATGGCAGTTCTCAGGTGACACTTGTACAGGTTAGTCTGTAGACCCGAGATCGTCATAGAGTCTTGTGTGATTCCCACTGTGCTTTGATCTCCACCTTACCACGTCCATGAGGGCATGCAAAATGGTGGTCTTTGGGCACAGTCCCGAGTCACATGGAGGCAATGAGCGATAGGAGGGGTTTCGTCTCTCCCGGTATTGGGGGTTGATGTTGCGCAGTGCTCGATTGGCCGTAACAGGGAAGTCCCTGGCCAGGGCTCATCAGAGATTTGCTGGTAAATGTTACCAGTAGTTTCTCGACCCGTTATGAGCCTCACATCGGCACGACTTATCGGGTTATTGGGGTCTGACGTATACCATCCCTAGACTTGATATGCGACATATCAGACGAAGAGACCGGACTGTACGGTAAGTGTTACTGGTCGGATTTGCAGGAGTGTGAGCGGGCTAGCTCGTCGATCTTCTGATCGCTCAATACCCGGGTGGCCGTTACGTTTAGCAGACCGCTTGCGGCTTGTGGGTGCTTGATATGATCATCATCTGCTACCGGCGTATTGACGAGTCTTTAGAGTCCTACACAGAGGTTTCCTGGCTCAAGCGAAACGAAATAAGAGCGCATATGAGATATGTGCAGGACCGAGAATAATGCGTGTATGTGATACCGCATTTCATTCTCGCGATATATGTTTCGATTGGTTATATTCGATATGACCTAGTTAACGAATCATTGATTCGATAAATCGATACATTGGATTCTAGTCGGTTATGTGCGACATGACCGGATCATTGAATCAAATGTTGATTTAATGATTTAATGCATAATTATATATTTGATATATTACTTTGCATTAGCTAGTATTGGTTCACTTTAAACGGATTTTTCTCACTGGGATTGCACATTGTATATGTGATATACTTTTGTGCACATCTTTGTATCATGTTTGATGATACTTGATAATGTGGTTAAGTGTAAAGGGTTAAACCATGGTTAAGTGATGATTAGGGTTTTGGTTTTTCATTTATTTATTTGTTTATTTATTTGGAAAGGATTAAGTTAAGAATGGTGGCTAATTTTGGAGCTATGTTGAAGCTTCATGAAGCTTTGACAAAGTCCACCATCCTTATCTCATCCTTAACCCTAACCACTCTAACTAATCTTGGTTTAATCTCTACACTTGACCATGGTCAAGATATGATAAGTATTCATATTATTTTTATTTTTTAAAAGATAGAACACTTATCATTCTTGCTTCATCTTCATCTTCTTCTTCTTCTTCAAGCTTGCTATTTTAATGGCAACTTGAGATCTAGTAAGATAAATCCAATTCTAAAGTGAACCCACCTCCTATTTCTTCACCCTCTACCTCTTGCCAAGTTGTTTTGGGTGTTTTCTTCACAAGTTTCACAACTTTGTGAAGTCGGAGCTTGAGCTTGTGCAACCTCGACGTAGATCGTCTTTGACACGAAGCCGACGACCTATTCCGCACGTTTCTCCGATGAAGCCGTCGCGAGAGTCCGAGGTTCGTGATGGACAGCGAGGGGATGACCACATGGAGCTAAGGAGGTGGAAATCCGGATCTACAAAGGTTGTAGTTTCCGACCTTTAGTTTATTTGCTAACTAGATTTATATTTCGCCTAGAATTCTAGCGACGATCCGTAGTCTAGGGTTTCTCGGCACCATTTTTTTGAAATTGGCATGTTCGATGCCTTGTGAAACCTCACTAGGGTGCCTAGGAACCCTACAGTGGTATCAGAGCCTAGCTAGAGCCTTAGGCGAAGTCTAGACGGAGTTTGAAGTCCGGACGAACCCGAAACCCCGATGCCCAAGAGCTCTCTGGACATTTTCTGTAATCTGGGAATTTTTGATATTAAAAATGCTTAAAAAATTCACCAAAGAATTCTAAGAATTACTGTGTAAAACGTTTCCCATGAACAGTTCAATCAGCCGCGGAAACGCGGCAGAAGCATGGCTTCTGCCGCCGTTCCGCGGCCATATAGTGACGTCAGCCATGTTTCACTGCACAGTAATACCTGATAAATTCTGGTGAGTTTTCTGGGTATTTTTAAATTGATTTAAGGGTTGAGAGCTCTGGGGTTATATTGGGAATCGACGATTCGATCGGAATATCAAACTTTGTCTAAGTGTTTTTCCAGATAACTGTAGAATATGTTAAAAAGTTTGACCGGATACAAATACCCAACTTTTCCCCTGCGGAATAATTCCAAGTGTTGGATTTTTCTGTGGTTAAAAGACGTTCTGAGTAGTGCAAGTAACGCGATGGTCCCTCTAGAAGACAACAAACCTTAACTCGATTATGTGACCGTCTTGAACTGCCCTTTGAACCTTCGGGTTTGGGGCAGTACGGCGTGCCACATGTGAGGCGTTGGCTTGACCCTTCTACGGCTGGACCGTTGGTACTGAGGTATGAAGTGAATGTCTTTGAACCTATTTCATGTGTTGATCGGTGTCGGGAAAACTTGGGTGTTCGAATGTTCGATCGGAAAGTTTGATATATTCTATTTATCCGGAATTAGATACAATAATTGGAATTCACAAGTAGTTATGAGATAACTGAATGAATATTATAAATCTAGCAATTTAGTCCCATATAATATTGAAAAGAGTTTTCGATAATGAGACTAAAATGCGGGATTTATATCTGTTAGGCATGCGATGTCTAAAGAGGTTACGGATTCCAATTGTTGTAGTTTTACACTTTCTTTTCTGTGACCGTAAGTGTAATATGTGAATCGCCGGTTTCGTTGCTATATGTCAACGACAATTGGGATGCGCATATTTACTTACGTTGATGACATGTGATGTTATGTGTTGCTGGATATGTTATATTGGATCGTCGTGTTCGAATAGCCGGGGGTTTTTATGTGAGATGAGTGTTTTTCATTTTCATTCATGTAAAAACTTGTATGTAATATTCTTTTATTTGGGGCACTTCCAGGTAGCGGAAGTTGTCACCTTTTGTATATTATTTACTTTTCCGCATTAGGATAGACCCAAGGAGGGGAGCACAAGTAACCGGGTTCAGGGGTACAGTGGGAGACCAACTCGAGGAGTCGAGTCCGGGTCTCCTAACCCTAGAATTGGCAGGGTTGCTTGCCGCTCTCGTAGGGGTCTAGGGGTGTGGGATTGGCTATTCATCACGACCGTGGAATCCGTGTTTTGTACTGGCTCGTATTGAAAACACGGACGTCCTAGTATATCCAATATTTCATATGTTGATTCTGCTGTGATATCTGTGATGTGATTCTGTGATGGATATAGTATATAGTATATATGATATATTATATAGACGTTACTTATGTTTTACACCCGCGCTAGCCCTGCCCTGCTCTGTCGTTAGTTACCTAACCTAACGGTGCACGAGGGGACATCGAGGCGAATGCGGATGGCATAAGTGTACGTCATATCTATCTGTGATGTTTAGGTATTTAAATGATGGGACTTCATTAATGTGATTAATGAAAGATAAGAAACCTAAGATGTTGTAGAATCAAATTTTAAACTAAAACAGGTAGCTACAGTTCTTGCTTTGCATAGCGGTATATATGATATACCCTGCACCTTATTCGATGAGGAAAGGACCGAGATCCCTTCACCGGGAGTGACTCCTTTAGCAATAACTGGCAGATGCTACACACTCGGTTTGCTTTTGACTGCTTTTGGGTTTTTGCTTTGCACAGTGATATATATGATATATCCCGCACCTCATTCGACGAGGAAAGGGCCGACGATCCCTTCACCGGGAGTGACCCCTTTAGCAAAACTAGAAAAGCCTCAAAATCACTCCATTTCGAAACTTCATTTGATTCTACAACGATATCAAGTTCATTACGCAATAGGTTTTCAGAAAAACCTGTCGTAGCCCTCCGTCATTTCAGATAAGTCCTGTTTAGTATTCGTGCTGCGTTTGTTGACCTTGTCAAGGCGCAGTGTGCGGTAGCTAACCAGTATTTATCTGCTTATGCATATGATGCAGATTGAGTTAGGGTAGTCATACGGCCTTGTTGACCTTGTCAAGGGTCGTGCGGGTGGGTTTGATTCAATCAAGAAATGACGGGTTGAACTTGACTTGCGGTCTATGGTTTGTTGACCTTGTCAAGGTCATAGATCGTTCGGGGCAAAATATTATCGGGAATTTCAAGTGTTGAAATTTGCAATGAGATTGCATACCTTCTATGAGATAGTTGGATCCCGATACCCGCTGCGAGTAAGAGTTACTCCTGGGAGAGTTTTACACACTACAATTAGCCGATCAAGTAGGTGTCTAGAAAGGTGTCAACGGGGTTACGCCTCTGGGAAAATGAGGTTTACAGTAATTAGGTTCGTGCGAAAGCACGGGGGACCTCCCTCAAAGTACCGACACTGGCCTGGCTGAAAGATTGGCGAACTTGTAGTGTGTAATTAATCCCGGCTAGTCTTTCCTTTTAGGGTTTGGAGGAAGATTTGATAAAAAGCAGTGGGAGCCATCCTGATTAGATAAGATAATAACCAATCTGATCTTGCACGAGCATACGCTAAAGTGTTTTCTTCTCTCTCTCTCCAGGTAGCGACCATCTCATGCCTTAATAAAGATAATAATATGGATGTATTGACCGAACCCGCATGTTATACTGTGCTGGGGAACGTTGGTTCCATTCTTTCTTATAAGAGTTATAGGAATGAACAGGATATAGGGGAATCCCAGGATTCCCATGCCACCCGAATGAAGAAAGTACATGTTGATGCATTTTCTTCGGGTGTGTTCGTTACTGAGAACTGTTTCTCCATTTGCTCTACGTCCTGGGTATTGGATACCGGGTCGTTATCCCATATATGTAATCAGTTACATGGGCTAAGGAAAGGTAGAGAACTTGGGGAAGGTGATAAAGACATTAGAGTTGGAAATGGTGCAATTGTTGCAGCTAAGACTGTCGGGGAATATCACCTTGTATTACCAACTGGTAATACATTGGTTCTGAACGAATGCTATTACATGCCGAACCTGATATGCAACATTATATCGGTTTCTTTATTGAGTAAAGAGGGATATAATTTTTTATTACAGGATAATGTTATGAACATTTTCCGTAACCAAAAGTTGGTTGGATCAGGCACGTTATGCAATGGCATTTATGTTCTAAATCAATCAACAGTTCTGAGCATAACAAACACACACAAGAGGAAGAGTTCTGAACTCAATGAATCCTTCTTGTGGCATTGTAGACTGGGTCACATCAATGTGACACGACTGGCTAAGTTGCATAAGGATGGATATTTGAAACCTTTCGAATTTTCATCTTATGACACTTGCCAGTCATGTCTCAAAGGCAAGATGACCAAAACTCCGTTTACGGGACACGGGGAAAGAGTTACCGAACTCTTAGGACTTATACATAGTGATGTATGCGGTCCCATGTCTACACATGCTAGGGATGGTTCTTCATACTTCATTACATTCACTGACGATCTCTCTAGGTTCGGGTATGTGTTCCTGATGAAACACAAATCAGAAGCTTTTGAGAAATTTAGGGAATATAAACAAGAAGTTGAGAACCAAACCGGAAAAAGTATTAAAATCCTTCGATCTGATCGAGGAGGGGAATACTTGAGCAATGAATTCCTGGACTTCCTAAAAGAGAATGGGATTCTCTCTCAGCTGACTCCTCCATATACACCACAGCACAATGGTGTATCTGAACGAAGGAATCGCACCCTATTAGATATGGTGCGCTCTATGATGAGCACAGCTGAGTTACCTATTTCCTTCTGGAGTTATGCGCTGGAAACAGCAACATACCTATTGAATCAAGTTCCATCTAAATCTGTACCTACCACACCATATGAGATATGGAGTGGGAAGAGACCATATTTTAAACGAGTTAAGATATGGGGTTGTCCGGCCTATGTCAAAAGACAAAATCCGGACAAGCTCGAGGCACGGTCAGTTCTCTGCAAGTTTGTGGGATATCCAAAGAATTCTTATGGGTATTTTTTCTACCACAGTGAGGAACAAAAAGTGTTTGTTGCTCAACATGCCACCTTTTTAGAAAAGGAATTCCTTGAAAAAGAAATTAGTGGCAAAGTGGTAGAGCTGGAAGAGGTTCCAGATACACAAACCGTAACTGAAGATTTAGTGGAACCAGAAGATTCAGTAGCTCCCAATGAACCTCAGCCTCTCCGCCGATCTAGTAGGGTTCCTCGCCAGCCTGAGAGACACTACGGTTTTCTCATGGACGGTGGGAGCGAGGATTGCATCATGGAGGATGATGACCCAACTAGCTTCGAGCAGGCCATCACGAGTGGGGACTCAGTGAAATGGCTGGATGCTATGCGGTCCGAGATGGAATCCATGTACACCAACAAAGTATGGACTTTGGAAGTTGCTCCTGAAGGGGTAAAACCCATTGGGAGAAAGTGGATCTTCAAGAAGAAACTTGGTGTAGATGGGAAAGTGGAGACTTTCAAAGCTAGACTTGTAGCAAAGGGTTTTCGTCAAAGACCAGGTGTGGACTATGACGAAACCTTTTCTCCAGTGGCTATGCTTAAATACATCCGAATCATGCTTGCCATTGCTGCCTTTCATGACTACGAAATCTGGCAAATGGATGTTAAGACCGCCTTTCTAAATGGTGATTTAGAAGAGTGCGTGTACATGACTCAGCCGGAGGGCTTCGTAGACAGTGGGAGCAGCGGGAAGGTGTGCAAGCTGCTTAAATCCATTTATGGATTAAAGCAAGCATCGCGGAGTTGGAACATCTGCTTTGACGTCGTTATCAAAGAGTTTGATTTCGTCAAAAATCCAGATGAACCTTGTATCTACAAGAAGGTGGCAGAGAGTAAGGTTGTCTTCCTCGTATTGTACGTAGACGACATACTCTTGATAGGAAATGATATTCCTATGCTGCAATCGGTCAAGCTCTTCTTATCACAAAGATTCTCAATGAAAGATCTTGGTGATGCCTCCTGCATATTGGGAATTAGGATCTATAGAGATAGATCCAAACGGATTTTGGGATTGTCCCAATCCAGGTACATTGACACCATACTAAAGAGGTTTAGTATGGAAGAGTCCAAGCGTGGGAACTTGCCCACGATCTCTGGAGTCACTCTCTCCAAAGAGATGTCTCCCAAGACTGATTTGGAGAGAGCTCGCATGCAAGGGATACCCTATGCTTCGGCAGTAGGCTCTATCATGTATGCGATGCTATGTACCAGACCCGATGTAGCATACTCACTAAGTGTAGTGAGCAGGTATCAAGCTGATCCTGGAGAGAGTCACTGGACAGCTGTGAAGAGCATTCTCAAGTACTTGCGAAGGACTAGAGATATGTTCTTGGTGTACGGTAACGGAGAACTCCAAGTGGAGTCCTTTACCGATTCGAGCTTCCAGAGTGATAAGGACAACTCTAAGTCGCAGTCGGGCTTTGTCTTTACCTTTTATGGAGGGGCGGTTAGCTGGAAGAGTTCCAAGCAGGAAACCGTGGCAGACTCGACGATGGAGGCTGAATACATCGCTGCAAACGATGCTGCCAAAGAGGCTGTCTGGATCAAGAAGTTCATTTCTGAACTTGGAGTGGTTCCATCCATTGAGCGTCTAATACCTTTGTATTGCGATAACAATGGAGCGGTGGCTTTGGCCAAGGAACCCAGGTCCCATCAGCGATCCAGGCATATTCTGAGGCGGTATCACCTGATCCGGGAGATAGTTGATCGCCGGGAGATCGAGGTCCGGAGGGTTGATACGAAGAACAACACGGCGGATCCACTCACGAAGGCCATTCCCCAGATACAGTTTGAGAGACTCTTCGGGATGCTCGGTATGAGATACTACAGCAGCTGGCCCTAGTGCAAGTGGGAGATTGTTAGTTGTATGTATGCCCTAGAGGCCAGTATTGTACAGATTATGTATATTATATTGGATGCTTGGACATATATAGAGATGACTTTCTTGCTCGACATGATAGTATGCTATCTGGTTGCTCTTTATCTTAACATGTACACTAGTCTCTTTATACTGTCTTATAGTTACATGTTGGTAAAGCCCTTAGGATATGTACTTGACTACCTGGACTGTGATGCAGATCATACTAGTGGGGACATGGTAGTCCATAAGTACATCCTTCAAGGTCCCTAGTCATAGGTGTATCGAGACGGGGCATCGATATACCAGAGTAGACTAGCGTATACGCTTCTCGACCCATGTGATGGGCGATGGATGATCCCATATCCATTGGTGTTTGACATCAGAGAATGTATACGGGTGCTCAGTGGAGACTGAGTACACTGGACGGACTCGCCGAGAACTCCCAGATGGTATTATACCTCACGTCAGATGGCAGTTCTCAGGTGACACTTGTACAGGTTAGTCTGTAGACCCGAGATCGTCATAGAGTCTTGTGTGATTCCCACTGTGCTTTGATCTCCACCTTACCATGTCCATGAGGGCGTGCAAAACGGTGGTCTTTGGGCACAGTCCCGAGTCACATGGAGGCAATGAGCGATAGGAGGGGTTTCGTCTCTCCCGGTATTGGGGGTTGATGTTGCGCAGTGCTCGATTGGCCGTAACAGGGAAGTCCCTGGCCAGGGCTGATCAGAGATTTGCTGGTAAATGTTACCAGTAGTTTCTCGACCCGTTATGAGCCTCACATCGGCACGACTTATCGGGTTATTGGTGTCTGACGTATACCACCCCTAGACTTGATATGCGACATATCAGACGAAGAGACCGGACTGTACGGTAAGTGTTACTGGTTGGATTCGCAGGAGTGTGAGCGGGCTAGCTCGTCGATCTTCTGATCGCTCAATCCCCGGGTGGCCGTTACGTTTAGCAGACCGCTTGCGGCTTGTGGGTGCTTGATATGATCATCATCTGCTACCGGCGTATTGACGAGTCTTTAGAGTCCTACACAGAGGTTTCCTGGCTCAAGCGAAACGAAATAGGAGCGCATATGAGATATGTGCAGGACCGAGAATAATGCGTGTATGTGATACCGCATTTCATTCTCACGATATATGTTTCGATTGGTTATATTCGATATGACCTAGTTATCGAATCATTGATTCGATAAATCGATACATTGGATTCTAGTCGGTTATGTGCGACATGACCGGATCATTGAATCAAATGTTGATTTAATGATTTAATGCATAATTATATATTTGATATATTACTTTGCATTAGCTAGTATTGGTTCACTTTAAACGGATTTTTCTCACTGGGATTGCACATTGTATATGTGATATACTTTTGTGCACATCTTTGTATCATGTTTGATGATACTTGATAATGTGGTTAAGTGTAAAGGGTTAAACCATGGTTAAGTGATGATTAGGGTTTTGGTTTTTCATTTATTTATTTGTTTATTTATTTGGAAAGGATTAAGTTAAGAATGGTGGCTAATTTTGGAGCTATGTTGAAGCTTCATGAAGCTTTGACAAAGTCCACCATCCTTATCTCATCCTTAACCCTAACCACTCTAACTAACCTTGGTTTAATCTCTACACTTGACCATGGTCAAGATATGATAAGTATTCATATTAGTTTTATTTTTTAAAAGATAGAACACTTATCATTCTTGCTTCATCTTCATCTTCTTTTTCTTCTTCAAGCTTGCTACTTTAATGGCAACTTGAGATCTAGTGAGATAAATCCAATTCTAAAGTGAACCCACCTCCTATTTCTTCACCCTCTACCTCTTGCCAAGTTGTTTTGGGTGTTTTCTTCACAAGTTTCACAACTTTGTGAAGTCGGAGCTTGAGCTTGTGCAACCTCGACGTAGATCATCTTTGACACGAAGCCGACGACCTATTCCGCACGTTTCTCCGATGAAGCCGTCGCGAGAGTCCGAGGTTCGTGATGGACAGCGAGGGGATGACCACATGGAGCTAAGGAGGTGGAAATCCGGATCTACAAAGGTTGTAGTTTCCGACCTTTAGTTTATTTGCTAACTAGATTTATATTTCGCCTAGAATTCTAGCGACGATCCGTAGTCTAGGGTTTCTCGGCACCATTTTTTTGAAATTGGCATGTTCGATGCCTTGTGAGACCTCACTAGGGTGCCTAGGAACCCTACACACTGATGGGACGGGTGTTCCTTGGCATAAGCCACAACTCCATTGTCACACAATGGGAGGGACGAAGTTCATCTCATGAACTAATATACACCCAGACTGCCTCTTTGTTAGCATCTTAAGTAGCGATGTATCCAGCCTTTATCGTCTAGTATGCCACGGTATCTAGCTTGGAACTCTTCCAACATACCGTCCCTTTACTGAGGTTAAAGACAATGCCTGTGACTGACATTCAGTCGTCCTTATCACTCTGGAACCTTTCCAGTGATTCTCCCCAGAATCAATTGATACCGTCTCACTACAACTAGTGAGAATCCTAACATCCATTTAGATCTATCTCATAGATCCAAAATCCAGGATTTAGGAGGTATCATTTTGATCCTATATGGAGAATCATTGTGATAAGCGGAGATTGACCGAGCGTAGCATAGGAAACTCCTTTCTTATCAAGAGTATGTCATCCACGTACTCTACGAGGATCATCACCATACTCCCTACTACCTTTTTGTATATACAAGGTTCATCTACCATTTTGATGACGTCAAACTGTTTGACTACTACATCAAAACAGATGTTCCAACTCCGCGATACCTGCTTTATCCTATAAAGCATCTTGTACACGTTTCCGCTGCTCCCACTGTCTACGAAGCCCTCTGGCTGTATACTTATAGACGTTCTCTTCTAAAACATCATTTAGAAAAGCAGTCATGGCACCCAACCGCCAGATATCGTAGTCATTGTATGTAGCCTGGGCAAGTAGGATCTGGATGGACTTAAGCATAGCCACTGGAAAAAGGTTTCATCATTTTCCACGCCTGATCGATGACGAAAACCTTTAACAAGTCTAGCTTTGAAAGTCTCAACCTTTCCATCTACACCAAGTAATCTTCTCAAGATATACTTGCTCCCGATGGGGATTTAACCCTTCAGATATAGCAACCAAAGTCCATACTTTGTTGGTGTATAAGGATTCCATCTCAGATTGCTAAGCATCCAGCAATTCTAACAGAGTCACACTCCTGATGGCCATCTCGAAACTAGTTGGGTCATCATCTCATGATGCAATCCTCACTCCCACTGTCATCGAGAAACCGAAGTATCTCTCAGGTGGGTGAGGAACCCTACTAGATCGGCGGAGAGGCTGAGGTTCGTTGGTCTCTACTGAATCCTTTGGTTCTACCAAATCATCTACTGTAGTTTGTATAGCTGGAACCTTTCCAGTTCTACATAACTGACCTTGCATCGAGCTTGTCCGGATTTTGCTTTTAGACATAGGCCGGACAACCCCAAATCTTAACTAGCTTAAGACATGGGCTCTTCCCATACCATATCTCATATGGAGTGGTAGGCTGTGATCTGATTCGAACCCTATTCAATAGGTATGCAGCTTCTCAAGTGCATAACTCCCAAAAGGAAAATAGGAAACTCAGTAGTACTCATCATAGAGTGCACCTTATCATATAGGGTGTGATTGCTCCGTCCCGATATACCATCGTGCTATGGTGTATACGGAGGAGTAATGCTGATAGAGAATCTCATTCTCCTTTAGAATCATCCAGGAATTCCGTGCTTAAGTATTCTCCTCCTTGATCACATCAAAGGACATAATACTTATACCCGTATTTTGGTTCTCTACTTCTAACTTATATTCTGTGAATATCTCAAAAGGTTCGGACTTGTGTTTCAACAGGAACATATGTCTGAATCTTGAGAGATTATCAGAGAATGTAACGAAGTACAAAGAACCAGTCCTGGCATATGTAGACAGGGGACCTTACATACATCAACATGTATCATCCCAAGAGTTTACTAACTCTTTCTTTGTTTCCAGTAAACAGAGCTATGGTCATCGTATCTTTGTGACATGACTGGCAAGTTTTATAAGATGTAAATTCAAACAGATTTAAATATGCATCTAAATGTAACTTCAGCTAGTCAGGTCGCATTGATATGACCTAGTCTACAATACCTCAAGAAAAATTCGTTCATTTCTGCACTCTTCCTCTTGTGTGTGTTCCGTATACTAAAGAACTGTAGTTTGATTTAGAACATCAACGCTTTTAGATAACGTGCCTGAACCGATCAACTTTTGATATAGGAAATGTTCAAAACATTATCCAACAATACAAAATTTTATCATTTCTTTGCTGATAAAGAGACTGATATGATTTTGTATATCAGGTTCGGTATCTAATAACATTCGTTCAGAATCAATGTATTGGTAATACAGGGTGATAGTGACCAACAGACTTGGCTGCAACACTTGCCCCGTTTTCTGCCTCATGAAACTTATCACCCGGTCTCAGTTTTTCTACCCTTTTGCAGCCCTATGTAACAGATTACATATCTGGGATCCTGATCCGGTATCATATACCCAGGATGCGGAGGATACTAAGAAACAGTTCTTTGTAATGAACACACTCGAAGATGATGCATCAGCATGCACTCTCTTCGTTTGGGCGGCACGGGAATTCTGGTAATCCCCAATTTCCTGCTCTGTCTTATAACAATTATAAGTTGAAGCGGGACCAACGTTCCCCAGCTCAGTATAACAAGCGGGTTCGGTCAAATATCAGTATTATTATCTTGATTAAGGCGTGATATTGTCGCTACCTGGAGAGAGAGAGAAGAAAACACTCAGCGTATGCTCTTGCAAGATCAGATTGGTTATTATTTTATCTAATCAGGATGGCTCCCACTGTTTTTATCAAATCTTCCTTCAAACCATAAAAGGAAAGACTAGCCGGGATTAATTACACGCTACAAGTTCGCCAATCTTTCAGCCAGGCCAGTATCGGTACTTTGAGGGAGGTCCCACGTGCTTTTGCACGAACCTAATTAATGTAAACCTCGTTTTCCCAGAGGCGTAACCCCGTTGACACCTTTCTAGACACCTACTTGATCGGCTAATTGTAATGTGTAAAACTCTCCCAGGAGTAACAATTACTCGCAGCGGGTATCGGGATCCAACTATCTCATAGAAGGTATGCAATCTCATTGCAAATTTCAACACAAGAAATTCCCGATAATGTTTTGCCCCTAGCAGCTATATGACCTTAACATAGTCAACAAATCATAAGTGCTAGTCAAGTTCAACCCGTCATTTCCTGATTGAATTAAACCCACCCTCACGACCCATAACATAGTCAACAAAGTCGCACGACTACCCTAGTCCAATCACATCATATGCTTATACAGATAAGCACTAATCAGCTACCGCACACTACGCCTTAACATAGTCAACAAACGTAGCACGAATACTAACTAGTACTTATCTGAAATGACGGAGGGCTACGACAGGTTTTTCTGAAAACCTATTGCGTAATGAACTTGATATCGTTGTAGAATCAAATGATTTTAAAATGGAGTGCTTTTGAGGATTTTCTAGTTTTACTAAAGGAGTCACTCCCGGTGAAGGGATCGTCGGTCCTTTCCTCGTCGAATGAGGTGCGGGATATATCATATATATCACTGTGCAAAGCAGAAACTTATAGAAGCAATCAAAAACAAACCGAGTGTTGTAGCATCTGCCAGTTATTGCTAATGGAGTCACTCCCGGTGAAGGGATCTCGGTCCTTTCCTCATCGAACGAGGTGTAGGATATATCTCATATACCGCTATGCAAAGCAAGAACTGTAGCTACCTGTTTTATTTTTGAAATTCAATTCTACAACATCTCTAGGTTTCTTTTCTTTCATTAATCACATTAATGAAGTCCTATCATTTTGTACCTAAACATCACAGATAAATACGACGTACACTTATGCCATCCGCATTCGCCTCGATGTCCCCTCGTGCACCGTTAGGTTAGGTAACTAACGACAAAGTGGGGCAGGGCTAGCGCGGGTGTAAAACATAAGTAACGCCTATATAATATATCATATATACTATATAAAGTATCCGTCACAGAACATATCACATGATCACATCACAGATATCGCAGCAGAAGAATCATATGAAATATTGGATATACTAGGACGTCCGTGTTTTCAATACGAGCCAGTATAAAACACGAATTCCACGGTCGTGATGAATAGCCAAACCCATACCCCTAGACCCCTACGAGAGCGGCAAGCAACCCTACCAATTCTAGAGTTAGAAGACCCGGACTCAACTCCTCGAGTTGGTCTCCCACTGGACTCCAGAACCCGGTTACTTATGCTCCCCACCTTGGGTCTATCCTAGTGCGGAAAAGTAAATAATATACAAACGGTGACATCTTCCGCAACCTGGAAGTGCCCCAATAATAGAATATTACATACAAGTTTTTACATGAATGAAAATGAAAAACACTCATCTCATATAAAAACCCCCGGCTATTCAAATACGACGATCCAATATAACATATCCAGCAACACATAACATCACATGTCATCAACGTAAGTAAATATGCGCATCCCAATTTTCGTTGACATATAGCAACGAAACCGGCGATATCACATATTATACTTACGGTCGCAGAAAAGAAAGTGTAAAACTACAATAGTTGGAATCCGCAACCTCCATAGACATCGCATGCCTAATCAAATGAATTACTTAGACATCGCATGCCTAACAATTATAAACCCCGCACTTTAGTCTCATTATCGAAAACACTTTTCAATATCAAGTCGGGCAATTCAACAGGATTCCCGACATCCTGATCGAATACTCATCGCAAACTTTAGCAGGCGGCCGCACCCCCGACGCCGACGACGAAGTGCACCAAGGCGAAACACCGCTGCCGCGAGCACCCAAACAGATGCTTTCGGCGACGGGGTTCTCCTACAGTCACTTGGTCGGGGCTATGGGGCAAGGCTGTCTATTAAGTTTACCCGGCGAGTATTCGCGTACGCTACGTGATTGCGACGGACTTTTGATCGCATCAAAATTCCGTGGCAACCGATCAAGTGAGACTAAACTGCTATGTTTATAACATTCATTCAGTTATCTCATAACTACTTGTGAATTCCAATTATTGTATCACATTCCGGATAAATAGAAAATGTTAAACTTTCCGATCGAACAATCGAACACCCATGTTTTCCCGAAATAGCACAACACATGAAATAAGTTTAAAAACATTCAATTCGTGCCTCAGTACCAACGGTCCAGCCGTAGAAGGGTCAAGCCAACGCCTCACATGTGGCACGCCGTACTGCCCCAAACCCGAAGGTTCAAAGGGCAGTTCAAGACGGTCACATAATCGAGTTAAGGTTTGTTGTCTTCTAGAGGGACCATCGCGTTACTTGCACTACTTAGAACGTCCTTAAACCACGGAAAGATCCAACACTTGGAAATTTCCCGATAGGGGAAAGATTGGGTATTTACATCCGGTCGAACTTTTTAACATATTCTAAAATTATCCGGAAAAATACATAGACAAAGTTTGATAATCCGATCGAATCTTCGATTCCCAATACAACCCCAGAATACTCAACTGTTGAGTGCATATTAAAAATTCCCAGAAAACTCAGCACTTGAAAACATGAATTACTGTGCAAATATTGGAAGCTGATCCCATCATTTGGCCGCGGAACCGCCGCAGAAGCCAGGCTTCTGCCGCGGTTCCGCCGCGCTTTAAACATATCATGAGGTAATTTTTGCACCGTAATTCTTAGAATTCTCTGCTGAATTTTTTAAGCATTTTTAATATGGAAAAATCCCAGTTTTTGAAAAAAGTCCAGAGAGCATGAAAAAATAGGATTTCGATGTTCGTTCGGATTTCAAACGTCGTCTAGACATCGCCTAAGGCTCTAGCTAGGCTCTGATACCACTGTAGGGTTCCTAGACACTCTAAATAGGTCTCACAAGGCATCAACCATGCCAATTTCAAATTTTACAAGTGCCGAGAAACCCTAATACGGATCGTTAACTAGATTTTAGGCGAAAACATGCAACTAGTTAACAACTTAACTAAGGGAACGGAAATACAACCTTTGTAGATCCGGTCCTCCACCTCCATAGCTCCATGATGAAGTCTCCTTGCTGTCCAAATCGAATCCCGGGCTCTAGCGTCGGCTTCATCGGAGAAATGGGCGGGCTTGGTCGTCGGCTTCGATGCCGAAGATGATCTACGTCGAGGCAACACAAGATCAAGCTCCAACTTCACCAAGTCATGAAACTTGTGAAGAAAACACCCTATACTACTTGGCAAATGGTAGAGGATGAAGAAATAGGAAGTGGGTTCACTTGAGAATTGGATTTCTCACTCTTTTTCTCAAGTTGCCATTGATGGAGGCAAGCTTTCTTCATGTTGAAGAAGGAGAAGAAGAAGAAAAGAATATGATAATTTTTTTTTTAAAATAGAAAAATAATCTCAATACTTATCATATAGCAACCATGATTAGGTGTAGAGAATAGACTATGGTTAGTGGGAATGGTTAGGGTTAAGCATGAGACAAATATGGTGGACTTGTTCAAAGCTTCATGAAGCTTCAACAAGCAAACAAAGAAAGCCACCATATCATATTCTTTTCCAAAATAAATAAATAAATAAATAAGTAAGTAAATAATCAAAACCCTAACCATTCATATAACCATGGTTTAATTCTTTACACTAACCCAAGTGAGCTTGTATCATCAAACATGATACAAACAAGTGCACAAAAGTATATCACATATACAATGTGCATTTCAAGTGAGAAAATCCATTTAAAGTGAACCAATACTAGTTAATGCAAAGTAATATATCAAATATATAATTATACATTAAATCATTAAATCAACACTTGATTTAACGATCCGGTCATAACGCATATGACCGACTAATATCCAATGTATCGGCTTATCGAATCAATCCTCGATTCGATAACTAGGTTATATCGCATACAACCAATCGATACATTTATCGCGAGAATAGAATATGGTATCACATACACGCATTATTCTTGGTCCCGCACATATCTCATATGCGCTCCTATTTCGTTTCGCTTGAGCCAGGAAATCTCTGTGTAGGACTCTAAAGACTCGTCAATACGCCGGCAGCAGGTGATGATCATATCAAACACCCACAAGCCGCAAGCGGTCTGCTAAACGTAACGGCCACCCGGGTATTGAGCGATCAGAAGATCGACGAGCAAGCCCGCTCACACTCCTGTGAATCCAACCAGTAACACTTACCGTACAGTCCGATCTCGTCGTCTGATATGTCGCATATCTCGCCTAGGGGTGGTAAACGTCAGACCCCAATAGCTTGATAAGTCGTGTCGATATGAGGTCTATAACAGTTCGAGAAACTACTGGTAACAGTTACCAGTAAATCTCAGCAACCCTGGCCAGGGATTTCCGGTTATAGCCAATCGAACACAGCGCAACATCAACTCCCTATACCGGGAGAGACGAATCCCCTCCTATCGCTCATTGCCTCCATGTGATTCAGGACTGTACCCAAAAACCACCATTTTGCACGCCCTCTTGGACGTGGTAAGGTGGAAATCAAAGCACAGTGGGAACCACACAAGACTCTATGACGATCTCGGGTCAACAGACTAACCTGTACCAGTGTCACCAGAGAACTGCCATCTGACGTAAGGTATAATACCATCTGGGAGTTCTCGGCGAGTCCGTCCAGTGTACCCAGTCTCCACTGAGCACCCATATATCATCTCCGATGTCAAACACCAATGTATATGGGATCATCCATCGCCTATCTGTATGGGTCGAGAAGGTATACGCTAGTCTACTCTGGTATATTGATGCCCCATCTCGATATACCCACGACTAGGGACCTTGAAGGATGTACTTATGGACTACCATGTCCCCACTAGTATGATCTGCATCATAGTCTAGGTTGTCAAGTACACATCCTAAGGGCTTTACCAACATGTAACAGAGAGACAATCAGTATACACGTTAAGGTAAAGAGCAACCAGATAACATACTATCATGTCGAGCAAGAAAGTCCTCCCTATATATGTCCAAGCATCCACTACAATATACATCCTATGTATAGTAATGGCCTCTAGGGCATACATATAACTAACATAATGAGTTATTGTTGTGGTTACAAATCCAACCATGGGTTAAGAATGAATAAGTTAACCCTTGTAGAGAATAAACTAGAGTTAATGGTTTGGATTGGGTTAACAAATATCTATACAAAATATCAAAGCTAAAGACAAAAGGAAAGCTTCATGAAGCTTCATGAAATGCTAACCCTAATCTAAACCCAAACCACGTTTAAACTCAACAAAGCATGTTGCATTTGTAAGCCTAACATGTTACTGTATTATATATCACATATACAATATATTTTGTAACAAAAGAAAATAATACAATTAATATATATCGTATATATATCAATGTACTATCCCGTGAGAAAATGAATCAATAAAGCGAGCTTATATTAGTTAACGTAATGTAATATATCACATATATAATTATACATTAAATTATCGAATCAACTCTTGATCCGATAATCCGGCTATATTACATATAACCGACTAATATAACATGAACCATTTCATCGAATCAACACTTGATCCGATGACCCGGCTATATCACATATACCCGGCCGATATCACATATCGCGAGAATAGAATACAGTATCTCATATCGTATTATTCTTGGTCCCGCACATATCACATATATGCTCGTACTCCGTTTTGCCTGAGCCAGAAAACCTCTGTGTAGGACTCTAAAGAATCGTCAATACGCCGGCAGTAGGTGATGATCATATCAAACACCCACAAGCTGCAAGCGGTCAGCTAAACGTAACAGCCACCCAGGTATTGAGCGATCAGAAGATCAACAAGAAAGCTTGTACATTCTCCTGTGAATCCAATCAGTAACACTACCGTACAGTCCGGTCTCTTCGTCTGATATGTCGCATATCCAGTCTAGGGGTGGTAAACGTCAGACCCCAGTAACCGATAAGTCATGTCGATGTGAGGCTCATAACGGGTCAAGAAACTACTGATAACTCTTACCAGTAGCACTCCATATCATCCCTGGCCAGGGACTTCCAGTTATAGCGAATCGAACACAGCACAATATCAACTCCCTATACCGGGAGAGATGAAACCCCTCCTATCGCTCATTGCCTCCATGTGATTAGGGACTGTACCCAAAAGCCACCGTTTTGCATGCCATCTTGGACGTGGTAAGGTGGAAATCAAAGCACAGTGGGAATCACACAAGACTCTATGATGATCTCGGGTCTACAGACTAACCTGTACCAGTGTCACCGGAGAACTGCTTTCTGACGATAGGTATAGTACCATCTAGGAGTTCTCGGCTATTCCGTTCATTGTACCCAGTCTCCACTGAGCACCCATACACCATCTTTGATGTCAAAAACCGATGGATATGGGATCATCCATCGCCCATCATATGGGTCAAGATGCGTATACGCTAGTCTACTCTGGAGTATCGATGCCCTGTCTCGATACTCCCTCAACTAGGAACAGTCATAGGATGTACTCGTTGACTACCATGGCCCCACTAGTATGATCTCATCATAGTCCTCGTAGTCAAGTACATATCCTAAGGGCTTTATCAACATATGAGAGCAAGACAGTAAACCAATACAAGTCAACATGTTAAGACAAAGTGAAACCAAATAGTATATTATCATGTCGGGCAAGAAAGTCCACTCTCTCTCTCTCTCTCTCTCGCTATATATATATATATATATATATATATCCAAGCATCCACTATAATATACATCATATGTACAACAATGGCCTCTAGGGCATATATATAACTAACAGTATTATCCCTAGCATGGTGTAAGTCATACACACACCCAAGTTGCATGTATCATCAAGCATGACACATAACATATACACTTATATATATCTCATATATATAATGTGCATATCAAGTGAGAAAAGAAATCTTAAGTGAGCTAATACTAGTTAATGTAAATTAATATATCAAATATATAATTATACATTAGATTATCAAATCAACTCTTGATTTAATAATCCGGCTATATCACATATAACCGACTAATATCATGTGTAACAACGTATCGAATCAACATTTGATCCGATAACCCGGCTATATCGCATATAACCGACCAATGTCACAAATCGCGGGAATAGAATATGATATCACATATCGTATTAATCTCAGTCCCGCACATATCACATATGCGCTCCTACTCCGTTTCGCTTGAGCCAGGAAACCTCTGTGTAGGACTCTAAAGACTCGTCAATACGCCGACAGTAGGTGATGATCATATCAAACACCCACAAGCCGCAAGCGGTCTGCTAAACGTAACGGCCACCCAGGTATTGAGCGATCAGAAGATCAACAAACAAGCCTGCTTATACTCCTGCGAATCCAATCAGTAACACTACTGTACTGTCCGGTCTCTTCGTCTGATATGTCGCATATCTCGTCTAGGGGTGGTAAACGTCAGACCCCAGTAACTCGATAAGTCGTGCCGATATGAGGCTCATAACGGGTCGAGAAACTACTGATAACACTTATCAGTATATCTCTGAAGAAGCCCTGGCCAGGGACTTCCTGTTATAGCCAATCAAGTACAGCGCAACATCAACCCCCAATACCGGGAGAGACGAAACCCCTCCTATCGCTCATTGCCTTCATGTGATTCGGGACTGTACCCAAAAGCCACCGTTTTGCACGTTCTCTTAAACGTGGTAAGGTGGAAATCAAAGCACAGTGGGAATCACACAAGACTCTATGACGATCTCGGGTCTACAGACTAACCTGTACCAGTGTCACCAGAGAACTGCCATCTGACGTTAGGTATAATACCTTCTAGGAGTTCTCGGCGAGTCCGTTCAGTGTACCCAGTCTCCACTGAGCACCCGTATACTATCTCTGATGTCAAACACCAATGGATATGGCATTATCCATCGCCCATCTACATGGGTCGAGAAGCTATACGCTAGTCTACTCTGGTATATCGATGCCCTGTCTTGATACCTACGACTAGGAATATTTGAAGGATGTACTTAGCGACTACACTGTCCCCACTAGTATGATCTGCATCATAATCCTGGTAGTCAAGTACTCATCCTAAGGGCTTTATCAACATATAATATAGAGACAATCAGTGTACATGTTAAGATAAAGAGCAACCAGATAGCATACTATTATGTCGAGCAAGAAAGTCCTCCCTATATATGTCCAAGCATCCACTACAATATACATCGTATGTACAGTAATGGCCTCTAGGGCATACATATAACTAACAGGTTACATTAGATATTTTTAGAAGTGTGTAGAAACAAAATATCAACCATGGCTTTATTCCTAATTTCCATTAACTCAAAAATAAAAAATGTCACAAATGTTTCCATGTGAGTCTAGTATAGCCATCTCCAATGTATCATCAACCATGACGCATGTATACATGCATGTGTGCATATATATCAAATATAAACATATATACATACATGCATACAACTAAAGAAAGGAATTAATAAATGAGCTAATGGTCATTGATATTAAATCAACACTTGATTTAATAATCCGGGCATATCTCATATGACCCGACCAATAGAAAACGCCAGATTAAAATACGGTATCAAATACACGTATTTAATCAAGATCCTGCACATATCCCCATATGTGCCCAACTTCGTTTCGCCTGAGCTCGGAAACCCCTTTGTGGGACTCTAAGACTCGTCAATACGCTAGCAGCAGGTAGTGATCATATCACATACCTACAAACCGTCAGCGGTACTAGCTGCACGTACCGGCTCCCAAGTATTGAGCGAACAGAAAAACAACAAGCGAACCTTTCAAAACACCGGTAGAGCCAACTAGCAACAAACCGTAAAGTCCAGTCTGTTCGTCAGATATGCTGCATATTGAGTCTAGGGATGGTATCGTCGACCCCAATAACTCAATAAGTCTTGCCGATGTATGGACTATAACAGATCGAGAAACTACTGATAACACTTATCAGTAAATCTCATCAGTCCTAACCAGAGACTTCCAGTTATAGCCAATCGAGCACAGTGCAACATCAACCCCCAATACCGGAAGAGACGGAACCCCTCCTATCGTTCATTGCCTCCATGTATCTCGGGACTGTACCCAACAGCCACCTTTTTGCACGACTCAGTAGAGCCGTGGTTGTTAGGAATATGTATGCCGTAGAGGCCATTATTGTACATGTGATGTATATTATAGTGGATGCTTGGACATATTTATAGAGGACTTTCTTTCTTGACATGATAGTATGCTATCTGGTTACTCTTTGTCTTAACATGTTGACTAGTATTCTTTACTGTCTTGCTCTCACATGTTGATAAAGCCCTTAGGATATGTACTTGACCACCAGGATTATGATGAGATCATACTAGTGGGGCCAGGGTGGTCCAAAAGTACATCCTTTAATCAGTTCCTAGTCATGGAAATATCGAGACAAGGGCATCGATATTCCAGAGTAGACTAGTGTGTACGTTTCTTGTCCCTTAGAAGGCGATGGTTAATCCCACAACCATTTTTGTGTGACATCAAAGATTGTGCACAGGTGCTCATTGGAGAATGGGTACACCGAACAGGACTCGCCGAGGACTCCTAGTTGGTAGTATACCTATCGTCAGATAGCAGTCCTCTGGTGACACTGGTACAGGTTAGTCTGTAGACCCGAGATCGTCATAGAGTCTTGTGTGACTCCCACTGTGCTTTGATTTCCTCCCTACCACGGCTCAAAGGAGCCGTGCAAACAGGTGGATTTTGAGTACAGTCCCAAGTCACATAGAGGCAATGAGCGATAAGAGGTGTTTCGTCTCTCCCGGTATTGGGGGTTGATGTTGCGCTATGCTCGATTGGCTATAACTGGAAGTCCCTGGCCAGGACTGCTGCAGAGATTTACTGTTATCAGTAGTTTCTCGAACCGTTATAGGCTATACATCGGCATGACTTATCATGTTACTAGGGTCTAACGTTTACCACCCCTAGACATGATATGTGACATATCGGACGAAGAGACCGGACTGTGCGGTAGTGTTACTGATAGGCTTCAGGAGAGTATGGACAAGCTTGCTTGTTGATCTTCTAATCTCTCGATACCTGTAACATTTCAGAAAAATTAAATATTATTTTTGGGAATTTTTATAATTTAATATTAATTTTAATGAATATTTTAATATTTCGGTATAATTAAATACCGATAAATTGGGAAAAATTGGAAAATTATAGAAATTACTAAAAAGAGCGTGTTTTATGTGAATTATGCAAATTTTAAGTTTTTATGATTAATTTGACACAAATTTTGTGCTAATCACGATTAAAAATCGTTAATCGGACTTTAAGCGTGTTTTGTGTACATGTCATTTTTTTCACACTTGTTACTTTTTCCTACATGTTTTGGGGTGTATGGTATTTGTTTTGGGTTCACTATTGAGGAGAGAAGGAAATTAGAGAAGAAAAGAAAAGAAAATAGAAAAAGGAAAAGGAATGATATTATAATGAGGTATGGGCAAGTGAGAGAAAGTGAGGGGTCAAAGGAGAGCCATGCCCATGTGTTTCTTTCTTCTTCCTCCATCATTTTCTCCCCCCATTTCCATAGGTGTTGCTACCCTCATTCCCCCCTCCACAAATCCACTCACTTCATCTCCAAAACCACTCCAAAACCCTATTCCCTTTTCACAAAAGTTGTGCACAACCTCACAAGCTACCCATTGGACCAAGAAAAATTTGATTTTGGCGCTGTAGAGGATTCATGGGAGCTAAATGAGGTAATCCATTCCCAATTAGTGTAGTATTTCAAGTGCTTTAGCCTTTTTTAAAGTGTGTTTTCGATTTGGCGAAGTTTAGCGACATTTGGAGTTTTCTAGAGAGGGTTAGGGTTAATTTGGGTTGTGGTTGTGCAATTGGGCTTTAGAGATGACCTTAGACCCCCTATTGTCTAAAACCCTGACCTAACCAAACCTGAAACCCAAAAATACGGAATTACGGAACTTTCATGTCGGTTTGTGACGACTTTGAGGGTCCAGGGAAATCTGGAATGAACTGGGATTTTTATGAGGAAAAAAAAACAACTCCAGTAACCAATTTAAGACCATAGGAGACCACCCTGTGAGTACGAGGCTGTTTCACCAAGGCAAAACCGGCCTGGCCGGAATTATATGGGTAGGGGCCGGCCACATGGTGGGGTAAGGTGTCGGGGTTGGTCCAGTATCTCATGTATATCATATACTACACCTTAGACTTCTTTTGGAAACTACCTTTGACCTGAGTCAAAATCTGGGAACACTTTTATAAGTTGCTGCCTTATGTTTTGCGTGTGTTTGAATTCAAGTTTTGGATATTTGGTATTGTATTCGATTATTTGACGTTTGTACGTCTATATCGATTGATATTTGGTTGAATTGCAAGATATAGCCCATAGGTTTTGACCTATGGGTGATTCGTGCGACATTTTGGTTTTCGTGTGCCGTTTTGGCTTTGATTTGGTTTTGATGCGATGTGATACGTGTGACATGTAGGTACCCGCACGACGATTCAAGAAGATGAAGAAGAAGTTGGCGACATCGGCATCGGCACACAAGAAGCAAGGTGAGTAGATTATATCTACGGGGGAAGTCGGGTGGATGGCGTATAGCACCCCCGCGGTTCGATATTTAGAACACTATATATATACTATATTTATAAATATGATAGCGATTTGTGTGGCATGGATATTCTAGATGTGATTAGGTGTACTATGGATAGATTAGGGTTTAGAAGTAAACTAGTATAGTTTCCTAGTTGCGAACCCTAGAATAGATTTACACGCACACGCACACACATGCTTATCTGTTATACTTATACCTGGATGATGAGGATAGTGGATGATATTTGGAGATGAGTCGATGAGATTGGGCATAGTGCCATGAGATCGGTGATATGATATGGTTCGTATTTGGGATACGACCTGAGATTTTAGCGGGCCCTTAAGCATGTTTTCCTACACGCACATATATCCATTTAGATGGTATTAGTTGTACCAGAAGAGATCAGTACCCCAGATCATGAGATATGATGATGAGGATACCAGATAATTGATGAGATGAATATGATATTGACCCGTACCCACATTTGGGATGCCGTACGATGAATTACCATACGAGCTTTATTTGATGATAGATCCGCACTCATGACTCAAGGATGTCATATGATATTGTATCGTACGCGGTACCATTGAAGAGGGATCACCGACTATATATATATATATATTTATATATCGACTCAGATTTAGGTGGTTTCCATTCCCCTCCCGATTAGCTTGTTAGTTAGATCTGTAGTTTGCTTAGTAGATGTTAGGCTAGACCGATGTCATGCCTATTTCAAACCTAACGAATCGGGAGTATTTTAAAGACAGAAAAAAGGATTCTACGAATATTTTCTAAAGACGCATCTTTTCTTAAAAACACCGTAGCCCTTATTTTCCTAAAAACCCCGATTCGTCTTCTTTCAAATGGCAAAATAGTATGACGTAGATACATTGATGTAGATTCTGCACTGTTGTGGTTATTATTCATTTGCCGCATATTCTTGTTGTTCGCATCGCATTGCACGTTTAAATAAGTTTATTATTATATTAAAATCATGCTGTAAGGACACCAGCACCATTATCGATGATGCGTATGTTCCACATACACCTGCTTGCCGGCTCGCACACTTCATCATCGATAATTGCCATGTCACTACACAGTAGGATTATTGCATCAGGATATGACCCCTTGCATGAAATACTTGTGCACATACCTATTGTACATACATATTGTACACTCATACTTGTGCACATACCTATTGTACACCCATACTTGTGTACATACATATTGTACACTCATACTTGTGCGCATACCTATTGTACACCCATACTTGTGTACATACATATTGTACACTCATACTTGTGCCCATACCTATTGTACACACATACTTGTGTACATACATATTGTACACTCTTACTTGTGCACATACCTATTGTACACCCATACTTGTGTACATACATATTGTACACTCATACTTGTGCACATACCTATTGTACACCCATACTTGTGTACATACATATTGTACACTCATACTTGTGCACATATCTATTGTATACACATATTGTACACCCATTCTTGCATACATGCATATTTGCACATCCATAGATAATTCTGGCTTGATTTGGAGATTTGGGAACCGCAAGATACTTTTTAAAACTGATTTATTTTAAAGGAGCGGTCTTCCCTCGATATGTGCATATTACTATTCCATGTCGCATGATATACGGATATGCTTACATTTCTTTTATATGTCGCATAAATCATGCTTTATGATTATACGCATTGAGATATGTTGTTTCCATGATATTTCTGGATTTGGGAACCGTGGGTATTTCAAAATAGAGTATGTATTGTTTTAAAAACCCCATTACCTTTGATATGATATTTCAGTGCGTCCACCATGTGTTTTCTCGGTTCTGAGAGCGACATATGAAACCCGATTCAAGGAGGTGGATAAGGCTGATTGCGGGTACATGGTGGACCCGGTATGGTACCCCGGGACAAGAACGGATCGCTGTGTTGCAGACGGTGAGCCTGGCAGAGGGACTACTACCTACCGGTGATTGTATTGGGGCTCGGCGGATATCCGGAGGATACCGACCGAAGTCGAGAGATGATATGAGCCGATCCGGACTGACGGAGCTCGTGGGCCGATCCGGACTGACGGAGCCAGATATATGAGGATTTACGTGCCGATGCTGGGCACATGTTTCATGATGTTTTCGAGAGTTGATGCTAAACACTCAGCTTCTATGATTTTGATGTGTCGCGAGGGACACACATGTTAGTTATATGTATGCCCTAGAGGCCATTACTATACATAGGATGTATATTGTGGTGGATGCTTGGACATATATAGGGATGACTTTCTTGCTCGATATGATAGTATGCTATCTGGTTACTCTTTACCTTAACGTGTACACTGATTGTCTCTCTGTTACATGTTGGTAAAGCCCTTAGGATGTGTACTTGACTACCTGGACTATGATGCGGATCATACTAGTGGGGACATGGTAGTCCATAAGTACATCCTTCAAGGTCCCT
The DNA here is from genome assembly GCA_030015575.1 of Agapanthus africanus. Classification (NCBI taxonomy): domain Eukaryota; kingdom Viridiplantae; phylum Streptophyta; class Magnoliopsida; order Asparagales; family Amaryllidaceae; genus Agapanthus; species Agapanthus africanus. Next base: position 246,725,059 of record CM057347.1, on the reverse strand, counting down.
AGTCGTAGGTGTATCGAGACGGGGCATCGATATACCAGAGTAGACTAGCATATACCTTCTCGACCCATACAGATGGGCGATGGATGATCCCATATCCATTGGTGTTTGACATCAGAGATGATATACGGGTGCTCAGTGGAGACTGGGTACACTGGACGGACTCGCCGAGAACTCCCAGATGGTATTATACCTTACATCAGATGGCAGTTCTCTAGTGACACTGGTGCAGGTTAGTATGTAGACCCGAGATCGTCATAGAGTCTTGTGTGATTCCCACTGTGCTTTGATTTCCATCATACCACGTCCAAGAGGGCGTGCAAAAAGGTGGCTTTTGGGTACAGTCCCGAATCACATGGAGGCAATGAGTGATAGGAAGGGTTTCGTCTCTCCCGGTATAGGGAGTTGATGTTGCGCAGTGCTCGATTGGCTATAACAGGAAGTCCTTGGCCAAGGCTGCTTTTGGGATTTACTGGTAAGTATTACCAGTAGTTTCTCGAACCGTTATGAGCCTCATATCGACACGACTTATCGAGTTATTGGGGTCTGACGTTTACCACCCCTAGACGAGATATGCGACATATCAGACGAACAGACCGGACTGTACGGTAGTGTTACTCGTTGGATCCACAGGAGTGTGAGCGGGCTTGCTCATTGATCTTCTGATCGCTCAATACCCGGGTGGCCGTTACGTTTAGCAGACCGCTTGCGGCTTGTGGGTGTTTGATATGATCATCACCTACTGCCGGCGTATTGACGAGTCTTTAGAGTCCTACACAGGGGTTTCCTGGCTCAAGCGAAACGAAATAGGAGCGCATATGAGATATGTGCGGGACCGAGAATAATACCAGTATGTGATACTGTATTCTATTCTCGCGATTTGTGACATTGATCGGTTATATGCGATATAGCCGGGTTATCGGATCAAGTGTTGATTCGATAAGTTGTTACTATTGATATTAGTCGGTTATATGCGATATGACCGGATCATTAAATCAAGTGTTGATTTAATGATTTAATGTATAATTATATATTTGATATATTACTTTACATTAACTAGTATTGGTTCACTTAAGATTTGTTTTCTCACTAGTTTGTGCATAAGTGTATATATGATATATATTTGTGTGCATATGTTTGTATCATGTTTGATGATACATACAAGATGTGTGTAAGAGAATCATACTAAGATTAGGGTAAAGATTAGGGTTATTGTTTCATCTTATGATTTAACAAATGGTTTAACTTAGTCAAAGTTTTCAAGCTTGAAGTAGCTTGGAGAAGCTTTGACAAAGTCCACTCTTTTGTCATTTCTTTTGATATTCCTTAACTTAACCTTTAACCTAAAGCCTTGGTTAATTCTCTACATGAGTTAAGCATGAGGGCTTAACTCAACCATGGTGCCATTATTTGTTGGATAAGTTTTCATTTTGGAGATAATTTCTTTTCTACTTCTTCATCTTCATCAAGCTTGAAAAAGCTTGCTAGCTCTAATGGCATCATGAGAAAAAGAGTGAGAAATCCAATTCTAAAGTGAACCCACTTCCTATTTCTTCATCCTCTATCACTTGCCATGTAGTATATGGTGTTCTCTTCACAAAGTTTTCGACCAAGTGAAGGAATAGCTTGAGTTTGAGTCTCCCCGACGTAGATCAAGTCAATGACCTAGCCCGATCATTTCTCCGACGAAACCAATTCTAGAGACCGGGATCCGATGATCGCAGTGGAGGGACGTCAACATGGAGCTAAAGAAGTGGTGGACCGGATCTACAAAGGTTGTAATCCCCATCACTTATTAGCAAAGTTGTTTGCTTGCTCGCTTTTCGCCTTTACTTCTAGTTAACGATCTAGTTTAGGGTTTCTCGACACTGGAAAATTTTTGTTTGGCATGGTTGATGCCTTATGGAACCTCTTGAGTGTGCCTAGGAACCCTACAACACATTGATTTATATCCTCATACTTCCATGCATATACTTTATGATATTTACATGCATGATGTTTTATGTCATTGGGTGATACGTGGACGAGATCCACAAACATATAGTTGACATTGATGACATGGATCACATAGTTGGATGATATCCACATACTCATAGACTTCCTGATATAGTTGACACTGATTACATTGATCATACCTCATATTTATGATATGTTGTTACCTGAGGCACTGGCACGAGCACTTGGTACTACACTTATGTATAGATGTTTACCTTTGCCATCTTGTCATGCTTCAGACTTATTCTTATTGAGGATATATTATTACTGATCGTATTGACCTGGGATTGTGTCATATATACGATTTCTACTTTGTGATGTTTTCTACTCACAAGTTGGCAACTCACCCCCGTTGTGCCACAGTTTCTTGCAGGTTTTGTCGTACAAGTTTCGTTACGGCTTTGCTGGCATACTGCTTCCTTTACGGGTGATTTGCTTTGGTAGGTGGGTTCTTTCGCATCAGAACCACCATTGTATATGTATTATTCAGTTTTATCTAGTAAACTCCATCAACCAAACATGTATATTGTTTCAGACTTAGAAAACTAGTTATGTATTATTTCGACCTTAGAGTCGCGCGATGTAGTATTATGGTTTTCTTGAGATTTTGAGTTTCTTTTGAGTTTTGATCCTCGCCCTTCGGCGTTGTATATTATATTGCTTGCGTGGTTGTGACCGTCGATTGACGAAGAGCTAGCTCCTGCTTGGGGATGCTTTTTATCATTCATGTATATATTTATCATGTTGTACCCCGTTCGGGGCCAGTATTTACAAAGGAAACTCTGCCGAAATTTTCAGAAAAGACTTGGGGTTTTAAAAATGCATATTCGGCTTACTTATTTAAAAACCTAGTTTTTTTTAAAACATGTTTTCGTCACTTCTTTAAAACTAATTTTCCTTCATTTATTAATTAAAATGGTTTTAGATTTCTGGGCTTTTGGCTTACTTGAATTAGATGGGGTCCTATAGGCTTCATATGATTCAAGGGCCAGTCACGGGCTATTTCGGGTCGTGACAAAGTTGGTATCAGAGCACTAGGTTAACCTTGATTCGAGCCTAACTTTGATTATGCGGAGCCTAGAGCGTTTATATATATACGGAACTTAGGCTTGACCTTACGGGACTTAGAATTAGTCGAGGGGGTATTATACCAGAACTTTCGTCGCGTAGGATGACCCTTGGTTGATGGAGTAGGTAGCTTGAGTAGAGTGACGTACCATACGTATGTTCCGCAGCATACTTAGGATACGCTACTCCGCTTAAGAAACCTTAGGATGTACATTTCCTTGCACAGTATTATATTCATTCCTATGATCTATCCACATCGGTATTGGTTATGATTTTGCTGCCACGATTACACGGGCAGAGAGAGCTACGGCTAGAGTTACGTCAGCTTGAGCTCGTCACGGACGAGGACTGACCAGGGCATGATTCCAGGGACATACGATTGCATAGAGAGGCGTCGTTTTATTGTGTTTTCGCGCCATGAGCATTTGGCAGATCGCTTTTACGGGATTTCTCGGACGTACAGATCAGCACCAGAGGATTGAGCCACTGCTAGAGGCCAGCCAGAATGTGATGACCATTAATATATCGCTTATTCATGATGATTGAGGCGCTTTTCAGCGTACAGACGAATGAGCCAGTTGTTGCTGCAAATGACGAGATATCGCCCAGATGATGGAGCTACTGCAGCATGAGTATATACTTAGAGACAAGATGGAAGGTTGCTAGTCACCCGAGGATGAATGACTAGGACATGTGGTTCGTTCTCTTACCCCGATGCGAGGTCATCAGATAGATTGATTCCAGCTAGAGACGACTTCACGCAGATTCGTTGAGAGTCGATAGAGACGATCGAATGTCAAGAACCCATTTCCAAGTTTAAAGTATTCGGAAGACAATGCAAGTAATGCTATGGACCCTTTAGAAGAATGAAACCCTAACTCGACGTAATGACCATGGAACGCCTTCGAACCTTAGGGTTTGCGGCAGTTTAGCGGTGCCATTTGTGAGGCTTGGGTTTGCCCTTCTACGGTTGGTCCATAGGCGCAGTGGCATGTACTCGATATCTTTAAACTGTACCCAAGATGTTGATCTCTTGGGGGATCATGAGGTTTTGACGAGTCGATCGAATGGTTCGATATCTTTCGGATATCATGTGATGGGATGCATTGCTTGAGAGACACCAGATACGAGTATAGCCGTTGGAGCGCAGACCATGCAGCCACAAAAAGACGAGTCCGAATCAGTCGACATTGGAACAGAGTGGAGTAAAGAGTTCGCATGAGATTTCGACGAGATGACGTTCCACTCCGATTTCTTCAGAGATACGAAACGCATGCAGAGGCGTTGATTATGGATATATCTTCCAGAAGGTGTCATGATGAGAATGCAGCCGTTACGGAACAAGAAATAGATATAGTAAGGGTGGTAACTTCCGGGCAATTCGGCAAAAACGAGATTTGAGAGAGACCTCGACAGGACCTTTCTGGAATACTATACGAGAAGACTTGGACCAGGAGTGGTAATATTATGCACACCCAACATGCCAGAGTTCGGCATCGTCTACGAGATAGCTGACCAGGTTCGGATAGAGGACCTCACCCAGATGCGTTGTGAATTGATCAAGAACGGAGGGTATGGAGTATGCCTCCGTAGGTTGGGATGAGTTCCTGAGGGCGTGTTCGGCTAGATATCTTCCACAGAGTGATGAAGATACCGAGTTTATGATTTCGAGTCTGTGTGAGAGACTTCAGATTGACCGTATCCGAGAACATTTGCAGTGTGCAGATAGAGACGTGATGTCGAAGCAGACGATGGTACAGACAAGCGGGACAAGAGGTTCGTGCGAGATGCTGACAAGCTGTTGTTACTCCCCATTAAGATTAAAGGTCGGATATGTCTACAGAGGCATTGGAATACGACAAGTTTCCGAGAACATGCTGTGCTGAGGACGCAGATGTACAGAGGGCGAGAAAAGATTATGCAAGAGTACCAACCTCCGTACAGTTCGGCATAGGCGAGATCGGAAGAGACCTTGAGCAGGATTTCCTTCCAGGACATAGCTGTAATAAGATTTGCACCCAGGATCAGATGTGTAATGTGTATTCAGGGGACCAGAGGTCGGTGCCAGTGACGTGTTGCTTTACGAAGTGGTCGTGAGGATTGACCGAGAGACGACCATAGAAGTACCAGGACGGAATCGTCCCCGTTAGCACACCTGACAGGGCCGATGAGCCGATGGATTGCGAGATTGTTAATCCACAGAGGAGATAAAGACCCAGAGACAGAGGACGACGGACCGTGAGCAAGAGACAAGTAGGTATCTTGCGCTGCTAGTATTGGATGCACGGACACCTTCTCCACTTTGAAGGAGGACATATCGACGACAGTATTTATGATTTGTGATATGGTGATTCGTGTTAGTGTATATGCCCTAGGGGCCATTATTGTATCATACTAGTTTGTATATTACTTAATGGAAGCTTGGGATATTCACATGTGTATAACAGTCTTGCTAAACATGGTAGTATGCTACTTGGTTTTTCTATCTTAATATGTGAGTATACGTATTGATAGAGCTTTTAGGATCTTGCTTGACTACCAGCGTTGTGATGGCAGTCACACTAGTGGGGGCTGGGTAGTCTACAAGCACATCCTTATTCAGGTCCCTAGTCATTGGATTATCGAGACAGGGCATCGATACTCCGGAGTAGACTAGTGCATACGCTTCTCATCCCAGTTAGGGAGATGGTCTGTCCCACAGCCGTCAGTACGTTGTACTGGAGATAGTATGCAGGTGCTCGTTGGGTTACGGGTATACCGGACAGGACTCACAGGGAACTGTTGGTTGGTTTTATACCAGTCGTCAGTGAACAGTTCCCAGGTGACATGAGTACAGCATAGTCCGCAGACTTGACACTGCTACTTCGCCTCGAGTGTGTCCCACTGTTCTTAGATTGCTACCCTACCATGGCTCAAAGGAGTCGTGCAAACAGGTAGCAGTTGGGTGCAATCCCGAGCACTTGGAGGCAGTGGCGGTTAGACAGGATTCGTCTCTCCCGGTATTGGGGGTTGATATTGCGCTGTGTCAGAGAGCCATTGAGCAAAATCCCTGGCCAGGGCAAGCGAGATTTGCTGGAGGTTCCAGTAGTTTCTCAGGGTGTAATGGGCTTCGCTCCGACACGACTTATACCGCTATTAGGGGACTGACGCTTTCCGCCCCCTAGGCCCGATATGCTATAGTCTTAGACGAACGGACCGGACTGTACAGAGATTGTCACATCAGACTCAGTAGGAGTTCGGATGGGTTTCCTCATCGGCCTTCTTCTCGACATCTACCTGGGGACCGTTACGTACAGCTAGTGCCGCTTGCGGTCTGTGGTTAAACCCACTGCCAGTGTAGTAGTCGAGTCTCTAGAGTCCCACACAGAGAGTTTCCCTACTCCAGGCGAAACGATATAGAGGTCGTATGGTTTTACGACAAGGGTTCGGACGCATACGTGTGTTTACGCACGTACGACTTTCGGACAGTTTTTACTAGTCGGCTTTGGTTTAAGCCAGTTACTAGTATCCGGTTATTGGATTTATACAGTCTAAAGTTTTTCCGTGTTTTCACGGAAAGGAGGGGCGTTCTCGTAATTGCACGAGAAGCTTCTAGAAGATGGTGACTAAGGAGGTTAAGGTGGCATATACATTAAATGAGATTAGTGAGTCATATGGATGATTCATCCATGTCATTAATGCATCATAAATGCTTAATGACTCATGGAGATGAATCACCATTAGATATTTATCAAGCATGGTTGTAAATCATTTTCTTTTCTTTTCTTGAAAAACAATAATGCTTGATATATATTATGATAGCTCATTTTCTCATTTCATTATTATGTTCATCTTCTCTCTCCTCATGCTCTCTCTCTTCAAACCCTAATCCTCCCCTCTCATGTGTTGAGTACAAGGATTAGTTAGACTAATTAAAGCATAACCCTCTCTCTATATCATCTAGGTACTTTGATTAGCACTTAAAGAAACCTAGTTACCTCTAGTTTGAGGTGAAGCTTGTAGTAAAGCTCTCGGGTGGATCTTCTACTACTTAGAGAAGGCCGGAGAGGACGTGGAGAACGACAAGACGAAAGACTCGGATCTTTAGGTATAATCACTTCACATAGTAGTTTAGAACTTCTATGATAGTTGTTAGTTATCGTTTAGCTTCGATTCATGCGGTTAGTCGATGTTTAAGCAAAGAACAAGATCGTTTTTCATATTTCCGCCTCCCCGCAAGTCGTGGGGTGTTGTACATCGACTTACAGTGGTATCAGAGCCTCACTAAACAATAAATAACTCATTAGCAAAGTCGTAAGAATTTCGAACGCAAAAAGGAACCGGAAACATCGTCGATTATCACACTTGGTGTCGAATTTTAAACTGGCTCTAAAAAATTTTCAGGGTGCTTCAGAATAACAAGCAGGAAAAACTAGGGCTACTGAAGAAATTTGGACTCCTAACTCGGCCATATCACCACGGAACCGCGGCGGATCCATGCGATCCGCCGCGGATCCGCGGCCGAATTGAGGCCGGGTCGGCCCAAATTTATTCAGTAACTCCTAGGCGTTAACAGTGATTTTTCTGGGATGTTTTATTTTCTGCTAAGATCTCAGGTGCACAGAGAAGTTTTGCAGTAGAATCTAAAGTGTTCTGCTCGATCGAAATTTTACTATGTTTGCTAATATGATTATATCTGTGATTGTATAATGTGTTCGTAAACCTCCCCTAACTGCTAGTATGTCGGTTGGCAAGGGGTTGCACATTTCTGTAATGGATTTTATCTGTTTGTGTATATGAACTTTGTTGGACTGTTGTGATGTATAGCCGGGGTTTTGTGATGGGTTATTATTTAATTCATTTGATGTAAATGTAATTTATTGTAATATTATTTTGCGGGGCACATCCAGGTTGCGGTTGTAGCCACCATTGTATTATTTCTTTTTACTGTTTTTGCTCCTAGGACAGACCTAAGGTGGGGTGCACAAACTACCGGGTACTTTGAAGTGTTTAGTGGCCTACTCACTTTGTTGAGGGAGACCGCTTCACTTCGGGTATTTGGCGGGTAGTTTTCCGTACCCGTAGGGGTCTAGGGTGGGGTAATGGCTATTCATCACAAGTCTTTTGTTGCAGGCTCTAAACAAACGCGGATTGCTTGCAAATCCAATAAAGTTCATATGAGATCTGGAATGCCTATTATTGCGTCTGACGAATGTATAATATCTATATATGATAGCTATTTAGACGTCACTTATGTTTTACACCCGCGCTAGCCCAGCCCCCGCTCTGTCGTTAGTTAAGTAACCTAACGGGTGATGACGGGACCCAGTGGCGAATGCGGATGGCATAAGAGGACGTTGTATTTTCGTTGTTTTCTGCAATGATAGGTTAATAATGGGACGCATTATTTATAATGCAAAGAAAATAAACCAAAGTTTAATCGTTGGAACAATTTAAAAGAAACCACTCGGTTATTTTTAAACAGATGATATTTTTAATTGCGGAGCTTTAACCACTCCTTTTAAAAAAAACTATCAGGTTCCTTCGGTTATATCAAGTTCACTACGTTCACGGTTTTGCCAAAACCATTCGTAGCCCTCCGTCATTTCATTTGGGTATTCAGTAGTATTCAAGCTATGTATTTTGACCAATGCCAAGGCATAGTGTTTGGTAGAAACTGGGTATTCATTTGTTGCATAGATAGATGAGTTAGTTTGGGACAGTCGTATGATCATTTTGGCCAATGTCAAGGATATATACGGATGGGTTCAAATTAACAAGATAATAATGGGTAGAACTTGACATGTGACTTATGACATTTTGACCAACGCCAAGGTCATAAGAGCATGGGGCAAAAATATACATTGGGAATTTCTAAAGAAACTGAAATTTGCAAAGAGTTGCATACCATTTGGAGTTTGATGAATGTTGGTAGGATTCCTTCAACATTATCATACAATGATATTTGGATCCCGATCCTACTGTGAGTATATGCTACTCATCAGGATATTCGTCACTTAACGATCAATGCTATAAACCAAGTAGGTGTCAAGAAAGGTGTCCGCGGGGTTTCGCCCCCAGAGAAAAGAGGTTATTTAATTAAGGAACTTCGCGAAAGCGTTGGAAAACCTCCCTCGAAGTATCAACACTAGCCTGGCTGAACGGTTAAGCAAGTATTGTACGGTGAGAATAGTCCTGGCTAATTCTTCTTTTATGGTTTGGGGAAGGATTCGAGAAACAGTGGGAGCCATCCAGTTTAGATAAACTAAAAACCACTCTAAACTTGCAAGAGCATCATGCTAAAGTGTTTTCTTCTCTCTCTCCTAATTGCAGCGACCCTTAAAATGACTGGACTTAAGTTACTTTTAGAGAAAAATATACTGACAGGGCCAAACTATAAAGATTGGCTGCAGAATGTCAAAATGGCCTTGACTTATGACAAATTGGGGTATGTCCTCACCACTAAGGCACCTGAAGTCCCAGGTCCCAAATCCAATAATGCGGATAAGGAAATCAGCAAAACCTGGGATTTAGATTGCGCGAAAGCCAAGTGCATCGTGCTTGCCTCGATGAACAATGAACATCAGAGGAGGCACGTGGATATGGATCTTGACTCCATATTTCTCCATACAAAAGATCTGTATGGGGAGCAATCTCGTATAGCAAGATACGAGACCTCAAAGAACTTGTTTCGAGCGAGGTTGGCTGTCGGGTCATCGGTAGGAGAACATGTCCTAAAGATGATCGGCTATATAGAAGAGCTAGCAGATCTTGGGACGACTTTGGATAATGAGCTCTATACAGACCTTATTCTCCAGTCCCTTCCTCCCACCTACGCCCCGTTTATCCTGAACTTCAACATTCAAAGAAAAGAAGTTGAACTTCCGGAACTCCTGAACATGTTAAGGAGTGCAGAGGGCACCTTGCAGAAGGCAAGGGAAACACCCGCTATTTTTGTTAGCGGTGCTTCTTCTTCCAGGTCCAAGGCTAAGGCCAAAGGAAGGAAAAAGAAGGCCGCCCCCAGACCTAGAGGAGGTGTTAGTAAGGTAGCAGGGAAGGGAAAGAAAAAGTTTACGGTACCGGTAGTGGCCCAGGATGAGTGCTTCCATTGTCACAGGAAAGGGCGCTGGAAAAAGGATTGCAAGGCGTGGAGCGCCAAGAACCAGGAACCGAAGCAAGCTGTGGCTTCGACTTCAGGTGTGTTTGTAATTGAGAATTGTCTGTCAATCAACTCTACTTCCTGGGTATTGGATACCGGATCAGGATCTCATATTTGCAATTCATTGCAGGCACTGAGAAACCGTAGAGTGCTAAAGGAAGGTGATATGACCCTGATGGTTGCTAACGGAGCTAGCGTGGGAGCTGTGTCCGTAGGGGATTATCACCTGGGATTGACGAGTGGACACATTTTGGTTTTACATAACTGTTTTTGTGTACCCAGCTTAACGTGTAATATCATATCTGTTTCCTTGTTATCAAATAAAGGTTATGATTTCACGTTTGGAAGTGGTGTTGTTAACATCCACCTTAATCATAGTTTGATTGGGTCCGGTACACTGGAAAATGGTATATATGTGTTAAACCAACTCCAAATTTTCAATGTCCAGAACACACTAAAAAGAAAGTCTCCAGATTTAAATAAAGCTTTCTTATGGCATTGTAGACTGGGTCACATCAATGAGAGAAGGTTGACTAAGTTGCATAGAAAAGGATATTTGGACTCGTTCGAATATCAAACTTATGACACTTGTCAATCTTGTCTCAAAGGAAAGATGACAAAGACTCCATTTACTGGACATGGAGTAAGAGCGAGCGAGCTCTTAGGACTCATACACAGCGATGTATGTGGTCCAATGTCTACACATGCAAGAGGTGGTTTTTCCTATTTCATTACTTTCACGGATGATTACTCAAGGTACGGATTCATTTATCTAATGAAACATAAATCTGAGGCTTTTAAGAAATTCCAAGAGTATAAGAATGAAGTAGAAAACCAAACCGGCAAAAGTATCAAGACACTAAGATCTGATCGAGGTGGTGAATACTTGAGTGCCGAGTTCCTAGGTTACCTAAAAGAGAAAGGAATTCTCTCTCAGCTTACTCGTCCATACACTCCACAGCATAACGGTGTATCGGAGAGACGGAATCGAACCCTATTGGATATCGTACGATCCATGATGAGTAATGCTGAGTTGCCGCAATCTTTCTGGGGTTATGCACTAGAGTCAGCGGCATATCTTTTGAACATGGTTTCTACCAAGACTGCGCCTACCACGCCATATCAGATGTGGAGTGGGAAGAAACCCTATCTTCAGTATCTAAAAATATGAGGATGTCCAGCTTTTGTTAAAAAGCAGCATGTGGACAAGCTCGAGGCACGATCAGTAAAATGTAAGTTTGTAGGATATCTAAAGAACTCCAAGGGGTATCTATTCTATTACGTAGAGGAACAAAAGGTGTTTGTTTCTCGTAATGCCCATTTTCTAGAATATCAGTTTTTAGAAAAGGAAATAAATGGGAGCGAAATAGAACTGGAAGAAATTCCAGAACCACAAACTAATACTGAAAGTTTGGTAGAACCGGTAGTTCAAGAAGAACATGACATTCCCGCACCCCTCCGCAGGAGTAGTAGGCCGTCTCATCCGCCTGAGAGATACTACGGTTTTCTCATAGATGGGGATAGAGAGGATTGCATCATAGATGATGATGAACCTACTGGCTTCCAGCAGGCCATCCAGAGCGGCGACTCAGTACGATGGCTAGATGCAGTGCGGACCGAAATGGAGTCCATGTACACCAACAAAGTATGGACTTTGGACTTTGCTCCAGATGGGGTAAAACCCATAGGATGCAAATGGATCTTCAAGAAAAAGATTGGTGTAGATGGACAGGTGGAAACCTATAAGGCTAGACTTGTTGCAAAGGGTTTTCGTCAAAGGCCTGGTTTGGACTATGACGAAACTTTTTCTCCAGTGGCTATGCTCAAATCCATTCGGGTCCTTCTTGCTATTGCTGCCTTCCATGATTATGAAATCTGGCAGATGGACGTAAAGACGGCTTTTCTGAATGGAAATTTAGAAGAGTGCGTCTATATGGATCAGCCAGAGGGTTTCAATCAGAGTGGGAGCAGCGGGAAAGTATGCAAGTTGCTTAAGTCCATTTATGGACTAAAGCAGGCATCGCGGAGTTGGAACATCTGTTTTGATGAAACAGTCAAAGAATATGACTTTATCAAAAATCCAGATGAACCGTGCATATATAGTAAAGTTGTAGCCAGAAGTGTCGTATTCCTCGTCTTGTACGTGGATGACATTCTATTGATAGGAAATGAAATTCCTATGCTATAATCTGTCAAAGGATTCTTGTCACACAGGTTCTCCATGAAAGACCTGGGTGATGCCTCTTACATTCTGGGGATCCGGATCTATCGTGATAGATCCAAGAAGATGTTGGGACTTTCGCAGTCCAGGTATATCGACACTGTACTGAAAAGATTCAGTATGGAAGATTCTAAGCGCGGTAATCTACCGGCTTGTCACGGAATCACCCTATCCAAAGAGATGTCTCCCAAGACTGATTTGGAAAGGGAACGCATGTCTATTATACCCTACGCTTCTGCGGTAGGCTCTATAATGTATGCAATGTTGTGCACCAGACCAGATGTAACTTACGCACTGAGCGTGGTAAGCCGGTATCAGTCAGACCCAGGGAAGAAGCACTGGATAGCAGTAAAGAACATTCTCAAGTACCTGAGGAGGACTAAGGAGATGTTCTTGGTTTACGGCGCAAAAGACCTCAGGTTGGAGGCCTATGCCGATTCCGGCTTCCAGAGTGATAAGGACGATTCCAAGTCCATGTCAGGTTATGTCTTCACCCTCAATGGAGGGGCGGTATGCTAGAAGAGCTCCAAGCAGGACACCGTTGCTGACTCGACGATGGAAGCGGAGTATATAGCTGCTTGCGATGCCGCAAAAGAAGCAGTCTGGATGAAGAAGTTCCTAACAGAACTTCAGATGGTTCCTACCATTGTTGATCCAATACCTCAGTATTGCGACAACAACGGAGCTATAGCTTTAGCGAAGGAACCAAGGTCCCATCAGATGTCCAGACACATCTTGAGACGGTATCACCTGATCAGGGAGATCATTGATCGTCGGGAGATCAAGGTTCGGAGAGTTGCTTCTGAAGAGAACATTGCTGATCCATTCACGACGGCCCTACCTCAGATTCAGTTCGAGAGGCTACTCGAGATCATCGGTCTTCGATACGCCAGTGCATGGCCCTAGTGCAAGTGGGAGATTGTTAGTGTATATGCCCTAGGGGCTATTATTGTATCATACTAGTTTGTATATTACTTAATGGAAGCTTGGGATATTCACATGTGTATAACAGTCTTGCTAAACATGGTAGTATGCTACTTGGTTTTTCTATCTTAATATGTGAGTATACGTATTGATAGAGCTTTTAGGATCTTGCTTGACTACCAGCGTTGTGATGGCAGTCACACTAGTGGGGGCTGGGTAGTCTACAAGCACATCCTTATTCAGGTCCCTAGTCATTGGATTATCGAGACAGGGCATCGATACTCCGGAGTAGACTAGTGCATACGCTTCTCATCCCAGTTAGGGAGATGGTCTGTCCCACAGCCGTCAGTACGTTGTACTGGAGATAGTATGCAGGTGCTCGTTGGGTTACGGGTACACCGGACAGGACTCACAGGGAACTGTTGGTTGGTTTTATACCAGTCATCGGTGAACAGTTCCCAGGTGACATGAGTACAGCATAGTCCGTAGACTTGACACTGCTACTTCGCCTCGAGTGTGTCCCGCTGTTCTTAGATTGCTACCCTACCACGGCTCAAAGGAGTTGTGCAAACAGGTAGCAGTTGGGTGCAGTCCCGAGCACTTGGAGGCAGTGGCGGTTAGACAGGATTCGTCTCTCCCGGTATTGGGGGTTGATATCGCGCTGTGTCAGAGAGCCATTACGAAAAGTCCCTGGCCAGGGCAAGCGAGATTTGCTGGTAGGTTCCAATAGTTTCTCAGGGTGTAATGGGCTTCTCTCCGACACGACTTATACCGCTATTAGGGGACTGACGCTTGCCGCCCCCCTAGGCCCGATATGCGATAGTCTTAGACGAACGGACCGGACTGTACGAAGATTGTCACATCAGACTCAGTAGGAGTTCGGATGGGTTTCCTCATCGGCCTTCTTATCGACATCTACCTGGGGACCGTTACGTACAGCTAGTGCCGCTTGCGATCTGTGGTTAAACCCACTGCCAGCGTAGTAGTCGAGTCTCTAGAGTCCCACACAGAGAGTTTCCCTACTCCAGGCAAAACGATATAGAGGTCGTATGGTTTTACGACAAGGGTTCGGACGCATACGTGTGTTTACGCACGTACGACTTTCGGACAGTTTTTACTATTCGGCTTTGGTTTAAGCCAGTTACTAGTATCCGGTTATTGGATTTATACAGTCTAAAGTTTTTCCGTGTTTTCACGGATAGGAGGGGCGTTCTCGTAATTGCGCGAGAAGCTTCTAGAAGATGGTGACTAAGGGGGTTAAGGTGGCATATACATTAAATAAGATTAGTGAGTCATATGGATGATTCATCCATGTCATTAATGCATCATAAATGCTTAATGACTCATGGAGATGAATCACCATTAGATATTTATCAAGCATGGTTGTAAATCATTTTCTTTTCTTTTCTTGAAAAACAATAATGCTTGATATATATTATGATAGCTCATTTTCTCATTTCATTATTATGTTCATCTTCTCTCTCCTCAAGCTCTCTCTCTTCAAACCCTAATCCTCCCCTCTCATGTGTTGAGTACAAGAATTAGTTAGACTAACTAAACCATAACCCTCTCTCTATATCATCTAGGTACTTTGATTAGCACTTAAAGAAACCTAGTTACCTCTAGTTTGAGGTGAAGCTTGTAGTAAAGCTCTCGGGTGGATCTTCTACTACTTAGAGAAGGCCGGAGAGGATGTGGAGAATGACAAGACGAAGGACTCAGATCTTTAGGTATAATCACTTCACATAGTAGTTTAGAACTTCTATGATAGTTGTTAGTTATCGTTTAGCTTCGATTCATGCGGTTAGTCGATGTTTAAGCAAAGAACAAGATCGTTTTTCATATTTCCGCCTCCTCGCAAGTCGTGGGGTGTTTTACATCGACTTACAATTCGATTATCATGTATCCGTCCCCTTGGATTTCGGTATTTTAGGCGATCTATTCGCATGATTTAGTCTTGATGACCGAGTTCCATGATATTTGTTTTCGTGTACCATGGTTGCACCTACTGGGTATTCATATTTGTGCACAGTTATTGCACCTGATATCGTTTTTGTGCCTTAGTTGCACATGCTTATGACTTCATGGATTTCATACCGTTGGGTTGATTTTGTGCACATGGTATGCACACGATTTGGCTTTTTGCACTCGGTATAGCTTATATGTGCTTGTAGTGCATTGATATGTGTTTTGTGCACGCAGTTGCACATGTTTATGATTTTTTTTCACCTTGGTAAACTCGGTGTTACTATTTACGCATTTGAGTTATTGTTGGGTTTTATGCCCAGGATGCACTATATTTGTATTTCTTGTACAGGATGCGCCAGTTTTATGTTTCGTGCGTTGTCGTACCAGATTTATATTTCGTGCGATTGTTGCACCTGACTTCGGTTTGATGTCATTCGATATGTCGATTTTTATTTCATGCCTATGATATGCATGTGATTTGACTTATGCTTTCGGCATAATTTTCATACACTTTTAGTGTTTTGATTTGATTTGTGCACACTGATGTGTAGGGTTCCTAGGCACACTAGTGAGGTCTCACAAGGCATCAACCATGCCAATTTCAAATTTTACGGTGCCTACAAACCCTAAACTACGGATCGTCGGCTAGATGTCTAGGCGAAAAACTAACTAGTTAACACTTAACTAAAAGTTTAACGGAAATACAACCTTTGTAGATCCGGTGCTCCACCTCCATAGCTCCGCAACGAGGTCCTCTCCGCTGTCCAAATCAAATCCGGGCTCAAGCGTCGGCTTCGTCGGAGAATGGGCAAGCTAGGTCGTCGATGTCCATGCCGAAGATGATCTACGTCGAGGCATCGAAAGATCAAGCTCCACCTTCACCAAACCGTGAAAAGTTGTGAAGGAAACACACTCTACTACTTGGCAAGAGGTAGAGGATGAAGAAATAGGAAGTGGGTAGACTTTGGAATTGGATTTCTCACTCATTTCCATCACATGCCATTGATGGGGCAAGCTTTCTTCACTTGAAGAAATGAAGAAGATGAAGAAGAATATTATGATAAGTTAATTAAAAACAATAGAAAAATCAAAACTTATCATAATGTTAAATAGAGTTAAGTGTAGAGAATGAATCATGGTTAGTGGGAATGGTTAGGGTTAAGGATGAGATAAGAATGGTTGACTTGATCAAAGATTCATGAAGCTTTGACTAAACTCCAAATTAAGCCACCATTCTTTTCTCCTCTTTTCCAAAATGAATAAACAAATAAATAAATGAATAAATAAAGGAAATGAAACCCTAACCATTCTTTTAACCATGGTTTAATTCTTTGCACTTAACCAAGTAATCATGTATCATCAAACATGATACAATCAAATGCACAAAATCATATCGCATATGTAATGCGCACACCCGAGTGGGAAAATCCATTTAAAGTGAACCAATACTAGTTAATGCAAAGTAATATATCAAATATAAAATTGTACATTAAATCATTAAATCAACACTTGATTCAATGATCCGGTCATGTCGCACACAACCGACTAGTATACAATGTATCGGCTTATCGAATCAACGCTTGAATCGATAACTAGGTTATATCGCATACAACCATTCGATACATTCATCGCGAGAATGGAATACGGTATCATATACACGCATTATTCTCGGTCCCGCACATATCTCATATGCGCTCATATTTCGTTTCGCTTGAGCCAGGAAACCTCTGTGTAGGACTCTAAAGACTCGTCAATACGCCGGCAGCGGATGATGATCATATCAAACACCCACAAGCCGCAAGCGGTCTGCTAAACGTAACGGCCACCCGGGTATTGAGCGATCTGAAGATCGACGAGCAAGCCCGCTCACACTCCAGTGAATCCGACCAGTAACACTACCGTACAGTCCGGTCTGATCGTCTGATATGTCGCATATCTCGCCTAGGGGTGGTAAACGTCAGACCCCAATAGCTCAATAAGTCGTGTCGATATGAGGTCTATAACTGTTCGAGAAACTACTGGTAACACTTACCAGTAAATCTCAGCAACCCTGGCCAGGGATTTCCTGTTATAGCCAATCGAACACAGCGCAACATCAACCCCCTATACCGGGAGAGACGAATCCCCTCCTATCGCTCATTGCCTCCATGTGACTCGGGACTGTACCCAAAAACCACCGTTTTGCACGCCCTCTTAGACGTGGTAAGATGGAAATCAAAGCACAGTGGGAACCACACAAGACTCTATGACGATCTCGGGTCAACAGACTACTCTGTACCAGTGTCACCAGAGAACTGCCATCTGACGTGAGGTATAATACCATCTGGGAGTTCTCGGCGAGTCCGTCCAGTGTACCCAGTCTCTACTGAGCACCCGTATATCATCTCTGATGTCAAACACCGATGGATATGGGATCATCCATCGCCCATCTGTATGGGTCGAGAAGGTATGCGCTAGTCTACTCTGGTATATCGATGCCCCGTCTCGATACACCCACGACTAGGGACTTTGAAGGATGTACTTATAGACTACCATGTCCCCACTAGTATGATCCGCATCATAGTCCAGGTAGTCAAGTACAGATCTTAAGGGCTTTACCAACATGTAACAGAGAGACAATCAGCATACACGTTAAGGTAAAGTGCAACCAGATAGCATACTATCATGTCGAGCAAGAAAGTCCTCCCTATATATGTCCCAGCATCCACTACAATATACATCCTATGTACAGTAATGGCCTCTAGGGCATACATATAACTAACAATCTCCCACTTGCACTAGGGCCATCTGTAGCAGTGGTTGCAGTATCTCATACTCAACCATCCCATAAAAGTCTCTCCCTGGGAACAGGCCTTTGTGAGTGGATCCGCTGTGTTGTCCTCTGAGTCTACTCTCCAAACCTCGATCACCCTGGAGATCAACCATTTCCATGATCAAGTGATACTGCCTTAGAATATGTCTGGATCACTGATGGGACCTGCGTTCCTTGGCATAAGCCACAACTCCATTGTCACACAATGGGAGGAACATAGTTCATCTCATGAACCAATATACACCCAAACAGCCTCTTTGGTAGCATCTTAAGTAGCGATGTATCCTGCCTTTATCGTCTAGTATGCCACGGTATCTAGCTTGGAACTCTTCCAACATACCGTCCCTTTACTGAGGGTAAAGACAATGCCTGCGACTGACATTCAGCCTTCTTTATCACCCTGGAACCCTTCCAGTGATTCTCCCCAGGATCGATTGATACCATCTCACTACATCTAGTGAGAATCCTAACATCCATTTAGATCTATCTCATAGATCCAAAATCCAGGAGTTAGTAGGTATCATTATGATCCTATATGGAGAATCATTGTGATAAGCGGAGATTGATCGAGCGTAGCATAAGAAACTCCTTTCTTATCAAGAGTATGTCATCCACGTACTCTACGAGGATCGTCACCATACTCCCTACTACCTTTTTGTATATACAAGTTTCATCTACCATTTTGATGATGTCAAACTCTTTGACTACTTCATCAAAACAGACGTTCCAACTCCGCGATGCCTGCTTTATCCTATAAAGCATCTTGCACACGTTTCCGCTGCTCCCACTGTCTACGAGGCCCTCTGGCTGTGTACTTATAGACTCCCTCTTCTAAAACATCATTTAGAAAAGCTGTCATGACACCCAACCACCAGATATCGTAGTCATGGTATATAGCCGTGACAAGTAGGATCTGGATGGACTTAAGCATAGCTACTTGAAAAGGTTTCATCATTATCCACACCTGGTCAATGATGCAAACTTTTAACAAGTCTAGCTTTGAAAGTCTCAGCTTTTCCATGTACACCAAGTAATCTTCTCAAGATATACTTGCTCCTGATGGGGATTTAACCCTTCAGATATAGCAACTAAAGTCCATACTTTGTTGGTGTATAAGGATTCCATCTCAGATCGATAAACATCCAGCCATTCTTACAGAGTCTTACTCTCGATGGCCTGCTCGAAACTAGTTGGGTCATCATCTCATGATGCATTCCTCGCTCCCACTGTCATAGAGAAACCGAAGTAACTCTCAGGTGGGTGAGGAACCCTACTAGATCGGCGGAGAGGCTGATGTTCGTTGGTAACTATTGAATCCTTTGGTTCCATCAAATCATCGGCTGTAGATTGTATAGCTGGAACCTTTCCAGTTCTACATAACTAACCTTGCCTCGAGCTTGTCCGGATTTTGCTTTTCAGACATAGGCCGGACAACCCCAAATCTTAACGGACTTAAGACATGGGCTCTTCCCATACCATATCACATATGAAGCGGTAGGCAACTGATTTGATTGGAACCTTATTCAATAGGTATGCAGCTTCTCAAGTGCATAACTCCCAAAAGGAAATAGGTAACTCAGTAGTACTCATCATAGAGCACACCTTATCATATAGGGTGTGATTGCTCCGCCCTGATATACCATCGTGCTATGGTGTATTCGGAGGAGTAATGCTGAGAGAGAATCTCATTCTCCTTTAGAATAGTCCAGTATTTCCGTGCTCAAGTGTTCTCCTCCTTGATCTCATCATAGGACATAATACTTTTACCCGTATTTTGGTTCTTTACTTCTAACTTATATTCTGTGAATATCTCAAAAGGTTCGGACTCATGTTTCAGCGGGAACATATGACTGAATCTTGAGAGATTATCAGAGAATATAAAGAAGTATAAAGAACCAGTCCTGGCATTTGTAGACTGGGGACCTACATACATCAACATGTATCATCCCAAGAGTTTACTAACTCTTTCTCTGTTTCCAGTAAACAGAGCTGGTGTCATTATATCTTTGTGACATGACTGGCAAGTTTCACAAGATGTAAATTCAAACTGATTTAAATATGCATCTAAATGTAACTTCAGCTAGTCGGGTCGCATTGATATGACCTAGTCTACAATACCTCAAGAAGAATTCGTTCATTTCTGAACTCTTCCTCTTGTGTGTGTTCCGTATACTAAGAACTGTAGTTTGATTTAGAACATAAATGCTTTTAGATAACGTGCCTGAACCGATCAACTTTTGATATAGGAAATGTTCAAAACATTATCCAACAATACAAAATTTTATTATTTCTTTACTAATAAAGAGATAGATATGATTTTGTATATCAGGTTCGGTATCTAAAAACATTCGTTCAGAATCAATGTATTGATAATACAGGGTGACAGTAACCAACAGACTTGGCTGCAACTCTTGCCCCGTTTTCTGCCTCATGAAACTTATCACCCGTTCTCAGTTCTCTACCTATCTGTAGCCCTATGTAACTTATCACGGAATGATTACATATCTGGGATCCTGATCTGGTATCACATACCCAGGACGTAAAGGATACTGAGAAACAGTTCTTTGTAACGAACATACCCGAAGATGATGCATCAGCATACACTCTCTTCGTTTGGGCGGCACGGGAAATCTGGTATTCCCCAATTTCCTGCTCTGTCTTATAACAATTATAAGTTGGAGCGGGACCAACGTTCCCCAGCTCAGTATAACAAGCGGGTTCGGTTAATATTCCGTATTATTATCTTGATTAAGGCGTGATATGGTCGCTACCTGGAGAGAGAGAGAAGAAAACACTCAGCGTGCGCTCTGTCAAGAATAGATTGGTTATTATTTTATCTAATCAGGATGGCTCCCACTGCTTTTTATCAAATCTTCCTCCAAACCCTAAAAGGAAAGACTAGCCGGGATTAATTACACACTACAAGTTCGCCAATCTTTCAGCCAGGCCAGTGTCGGTACTTTGAGGGAGGTCCCCCGTGCTTTCGCACGAACCTAATTAATGTAAACCTCGTTTTCCCAGAGGCGTAACCTCGTTAACACCTTTCTAGACACCTACTTGATCGGCTAATTGTAATATGTAAAACTCTCCCAGGAGTAACTCTTACTCGCAGCGGGTATCGGGATCCAACTATCTCATAGAAGGTATGCAATCTCATTGCAAATTTCAACACTTGAAATTCCCGATAATATTTTGCCCCTAACCTCCTATGACCTTGACAAAGGCCAACAAACCATAGGATGCTAGTCAAGTTCAACCCGTCATTTCCTGATTGAATTAAACCCACCCGCACGGCCCTTGACAAAGGCCAACAAGGTCGCACAACTACCCTAACTCAATCTGCATCATATGCATAAGCAGATAAGCACCAGTTAACTACCGCACACTGCGCCTTGACAAAGGCCAACAAACGCAGCACGAATACTAACTACTACTTATCTGAAATGACGGAGGGCTACGACAGGTTTTTCTGAAAACCTATTGCGTAATGAACTTGATATCGTTGTAGGATCGAATGAATTTTGAAATGGAGTGTTTTTTAGGCTTTTCTAGTTTTGCTAAAGGAGTCACTCCCGGTGAAGGGATCGTCGGTCCTTTCCTCGTCGAATGAGGTGCGAGATATATCATATATATCACTGTGCAAAGAAAAAACAGTTAAAAGCAATCAAAAGACGAACCGAGTATGTAGCATCTGCCAGTTATTGCTAAAGGAGTCACTCCCGGTGAAAGGATCTCGGTCCTTTCCTCATCGAATAAGGTGCAGGATATATCTCATATACCGCTATGCAAAGCAAGAACTGTAGCTACCTGTTTTATTTTGAAATTCGATTCTACAACATCTTAGGTTTCTTTTTATTTCATTAATCACATTAATGAAGTCCCATCATTTAAGTACCTAAACATCACAGATAAATACGACGTACACTTATGCCATCCGCATTCGCCTCGATGTCCCCTCGTGCACCGTTAGGTTAGGTAACTAACGGCAGAGCAGGGCAGGGCTAGCGCGGGTGTAAAACATAAGTAACATCTATATAATATATCATATATACTATATACTGTATCTATCACAGAACATCACATGATCACATCACAGATATCGCAGCAGAAGAATCATATGAAATATTGGATATACTAGGACGTCCGTGTTTTCAATACGAGCCAGTATAAAACACGGATTCCACGGTCGTGATGAATAGCCAAACCCACACCCCTAGACCCCTACGAGAGCGTCAAGCAACCCTACCAATTCTAGAGTTAGGAGACCCGGACTCGACTCCTCGAGTTGATCTCCCACTGGACTCCAGAACCCGGTTACTTGTGCCCTCCTCCTTGGTTCTATCCTAGTGCGGAAAAGTAAATAATATACAAACGGTGACTACTTCCGCAACCTGGAAGTGCCCCAATAAAAGAATATTACATACAAGATTTTACATGAATGAAAATGAAAAACACTCATCTCACATAAAAAACCCCGGCTATTCAAACACGACGATCCAATATAACATATCCAGCAACACATAACATCACATGTCATCAACGTAAGTAAATATGCGCATCCCAATTGTCGTTGACATATAGCAACGAAATCGGCGATATCACATATTACACTTACGGTCACAGAAAAGAAAGTGTAAAACTACAACAGTTGGAATCCGCAACCACCTCAGACATCGCATGCCTGACCAAATGAATTACTTAGACATCGCATGCCTAACAATTATAAACCCCGCATTTTAGTCTCATTATCGAAAACACTTTTCAATATCAAGTCGGGTAATTCAACAAGATTCCCGACATCCTGATCGAATGCTCGTCGCAAACTTCAGTAGACAGTCGCACCCCCGATACCTTCGACGAAGTGCACCAAGGCGGAACACCGTTGCCGGGAGCACCCGAACGGATGCTTTCGGCGACGGGGTTCTCCTACAGTCACTTGGTCGGGGCTATGGAGTGAAACTGTCTATTAAGTTTATCCGGCGAGTATCCGCGTACGCTACGTGATTGCGACGGACTTTCGATCACATCAAAATTCCGTGGCAACCGATCAAGTGAGACTAAACTGCTACGTTTATAACATTCATTCAGTTATCTCATAACCATTGTGAATTCCAATTATTGTATCACAATCCAAATAAATAGAAAATGCTAAACTTTTCGATCGAACAATCGAACACCCAAGTTTTCCCAATATAAATCAACACATGAAACAAGTCTAACAACATTCAGTTCGTACCTCAGTACCAACGGTCCAGCCGTAGAAGGGTCAAGCCAACGCCTCACATGTGGCACGCCGTACTGCCCCAAACCCGAAGGTTCAAAGGGCAGTTCAAGACGGTCACATAATCGAGTTAAGGTTTGTTGTCTTCTAGAGGGACCATCGCGTTACTTGCACTACTTAGAACGTCATCAAACTACGGAAAAATCCAACACTTGGAAATTTCCCGACAGGGGAAAAATTGGGTATTTATATCCGGTCGAACTTTTTAACATATTCTAAGATTTATCCGGAAAGCCAAACAGACAAAATTTGATACCCCGATCGAAACAACGAATCCCCAAAACAACTGCAGAAATTCAACTCTTGAAAAAATATTAAAAATTCCCAGGAAAACCAGCATACAAAATTAAGAATTACTGTGCAGAATGATAAGCACAAAACGACAAATATGCCGCGTTTCCGCCGCACGAGACAGGCTCGTGCCGCGGAAACGCGGCTCAATGATGGAATCAGGAACTCGAATTTTGCAGTATTCCTTAAAATTTCCTGCTGATTTCACTGAATATTTTTAATATGGAAAAATGCACTGTTTTGAAAAAAGTACAGAGAGCAAGTTTAGTTTGGGGTTCCGGGTTCGTTCGGACTTCAAATTCCGTCTGGACTTCGCCTAAGGCTCTAGCTAGGCTCTGATACCACTGTAGGGTTCCTAGGCACACTAGTGAGGTCTCACAAGGCATCAACCATGCCAATTTCAAATTTTACGGTGCCTACAAACCCTAAACTACGGATCGTCGGCTAGATGTCTAGGCGAAAAACTAACTAGTTAACACTTAACTAAAAGTTTAACGGAAATACAACCTTTGTAGATCCGGTGCTCCACCTCCATAGCTCCGCAACGAGGTCCTCTCCGCTGTCCAAATCAAATCCGGGCTCAAGCGTCGGCTTCGTCGGAGAATGGGCAAGCTAGGTCGTCGATGTCCATGCCGAAGATGATCTACGTCGAGGCATCGAAAGATCAAGCTCCACCTTCACCAAACCGTGAAAAGTTATGAAGGAAACACACTCTACTACTTGGCAAGAGGTAGAGGATGAAGAAATAGGAAGTGGGTAGACTTTGGAATTGGATTTCTCACTCATTTCCATCACTTGCCATTGATGGGGCAAGCTTTCTTCACTTGAAGAAATGAAGAAGATGAAGAAGAATATTATGATAAGTTAATTAAAAACAATAGAAAAATCAAAACTTATCATAATGTTAACTAGAGTTAAGTGTAGAGAATGAATCATGGTTAGTGGGAATGGTTAGGGTTAAGGATGAGATAAGAATGGTTGACTTGATCAAAGATTCATGAAGCTTCAACTAAACTCCAAATTAAGCCACCATTCTTTTCTCCTCTTTTCCAAAATGAATAAACAAATAAATAAATGAATAAATAAAGGAAATGAAACCCTAACCATTCTTTTAACCATGGTTTAATTCTTTGCACTTAACCAAGTAATCATGTATCATCAAACATGATACAATCAAATGCACAAAATCATATCGCATATGTAATGCGCACACCCGAGTGAGAAAATCCATTTAAAGTGAACCAATACTAGTTAATGCAAAGTAATATATCAAATATATAATTATACATTAAATCATTAAATCAACACTTGATTCAATGATCCGGTCATGTCGCACACAACCGACTAGTATACAATGTATCGGCTTATCGAATCAACGCTTGAATCGATAACTAGGTTATATCGCATACAACCATTCGATACATTCATCGCGAGAATGGAATACGGTATCACATACACGCATTATTCTCGGTCCCGCACATATCTCATATGCACTCCTATTTCGTTTCGCTTGAGCCAGGAAACCTCTGTGTAGGACTCTAAAGACTCGTCAATACGCCGGCAGCGGATGATGATCATATCAAACACCCACAAGCCGCAAGCGGTCTGCTAAACGTAACGGCCACCCGGGTATTGAGCGATCTGAAGATCGACGAGCAAGCCTGCTCACACTCCAGTGAATCCGACCAGTAACACTACCGTACAGTCCGGTCTGATCGTCTGATATGTCGCATATCTCTCCTAGGGGTGGTAAACGTCAGACCCCAATAGCTCAATAAGTCGTGTCGATATGAGGTCTATAACTGTTCGAGAAACTACTGGTAACACTTACCAGTAAATCTCAGCAACCCTGGCCAGGGATTTCCTGTTATAGCCAATCGAACACAGTGCAACATCAACCCCCTATACCGGGAGAGACGAATCCCCTCCTATCGCTCATTGCCTCCATGTGACTCGGGACTGTACCCAAAAACCACCGTTTTGCACGCCCTCTTGGACGTGGTAAGATGGAAATCAAAGCACAGTGGGAACCACACAAGACTCTATGACGATCTCGGGTCAACAGACTACTCTGTACCAGTGTCACCAGAGAACTGCCATCTGACGTGAGGTATAATACCATCTGGGAGTTCTCGGCGAGTCCGTCCAGTGTACCCAGTCTCTACTGAGCACCCGTATATCATCTCTGATGTCAAACACCGATGGATATGGGATCATCCATCGCCCATCTGTATGGGTCGAGAAGGTATGCGCTAGTCTACTCTGGTATATCGATGCCCCGTCTCGATACACCCACGACTAGGGACTTTGAAGGATGTACTTATAGACTACCATGTCCCCACTAGTATGATCCGCATCATAGTCCAGGTAGTCAAGTACAGATCCTAAAGGCTTTACCAACATGTAACAGAGAGACAATCAGCATACACGTTAAGGTAAAGTGCAACCAGATAGCATACTATCATGTCGAGCAAGAAAGTCCTCCCTATATATGTCCCAGCATCCACTACAATATACATCCTATGTACAGTAATGGCCTCTAGGGCATACATATAACTAACATGATGCACATGGTTGTGAGATTATATACCGCGGTATACCTGATTTGGTTTGAGTCGTATTGTATACCGTCGATTTTGATTTTGATTCTGGTATTGGATTTCATGATTTCATGCATGATGGATGCACCTGATTTGGATTTTCGCGCGTGTTGAGCGCACGTTTTGAGATGCGATTTTGGTGCACACTCGATGCACTAAATCGGGATTCTTCGTGCATGTCAGATGCACCTGATGTTGCTATCAGGCACACCCGTTGCCCTTGGCAAATGTTTCGTGCACACCCGTTGCACTTAAATGTTGTTTCTGTGCACATGTATGGCACATATTTGGATTTTGATTTCCGTGCGCACCAGACGCACAGGGTATTCTTATATACATTTTGGGATTGATTTCTTATGGAGCAGTACGTTTTTTTATGATATTTGCTATATGTTTTCGTACTAAGCAGGACTAGTCAGAGGACAGTACCTACATATATTTTGCATGCATTGATAGTTATCGAAGGGATTTCTAAAAAGGGAGCTATAGTCACCGTATATACCTACGTGTCTGATATGACACGAAACGTTTAAAACAAGAAAACCCTTCTAAATTGTTTTCAAAACGGCGGAACGTACATATTAAACAAAAGATATATACATATATGGTTATTTTCTTACAATAGACGTCCGCCACTGTGTAGGGTTATGCACATCGCACAGCAACATGAAAGGTTTGGCATGCATTTCTTTTAGATGTTTACATATACAGATTTGATGTTTATATGTATAGTGTTGATGTATATCATATTGATTTTCGTGTAGGATTTAGACATTGATATCTTCACCATGACTCCGATGATTGCGGGATGCTTGACGGAGTTTTGATTTTGAGTTATCTACTCATTGTTCATGCGCTATGATGCGTTTTATGTATTGATGATTTCGGAGCCCCGACGACGTGGACTTTTTACTGAAATGTTTTAGTATTTGAGGGGTTTAAATTTAAATTCGGGGACCGAATTTCTTTAAGGGGGGAAGATTGTAACATTTCAGAAAAATAAAATATTATTTTTAGGAATTTTTATAATTTAATATTAATTTTAATTAATATTTTAATATTTCGGTATAATTAAATACCGATAAATTGGGAAAAATTGGAAAATTATAGAAATTACTAAAAAGAGCGTGTTTTATGTGAATTATGCAAATTTTAAGATTTTATGATTAATTTGACACTAATTTTGTGCTAATCGCGATTAAAAATCGCTAATCGGACATTAAGCGTGTTTTGTGCACATGTCATTTTTTTCACCTTTGTTACTTTTTCCTACATGTTTTGGGGTGTATGGTATTTGTTTTGGGTTCACTATTGAGGAGAGAAGGAAATTAGAGAAGAAAAGAAAAGAAAATAGAAAAAGGAAAAGGAATGATATTATAATGAGATATGGGCAAGTGAAAGAAAGTGAGGGGTCAAAGGAGAGCCATGCACATGTGTTTCTTTCTTCTTCCTCCATCATTTTCTCCCCCCATTTACTTAGGTGCTGCTGCCCTCATTCCCCCCTCCATAAATCCACTCACTTCATCTTCAAAACAACTCCAAAACCCCATTCCCTTTTCATAAAAGTTATGCACAACCTCACAAGCTACCTATTGGACCAAGAAAAATTTGATTTTGGCGCTGTAGAGAATTCATGGGAGCTAAATGAGGTAATCCCTTCCCAATTAGTGTAGTATTTCAAGTGCTTTAGCCTATTTTCAAGTTTGTTTTCAATTTGGCGAAGTTTAGCGACATTTGGAGTTTTCTAGAGAGGGTTAGGGTTAATTTGGGTTGTGGTTGTGCAATTGGGCTTTAGAGATGACCTTAGAACCCCTATTGTCTAAAACCCTGACCTAACCAAACCTGAAACCCAAAAATATGGAATTACGGAACTTTCATGTCGGTTTGTGACGACTTTGAGGGTGCAGGGAAATCTGGAATGAACTTGGATTTTTATGAGAAAAACAAACTCCTCCAGTAACCAATTTAAGACCATAGTAGACCACTCTGTGAGTACGAGGCCATTTCACCAAGGCAAAACCGGCCTGGCCGGAATTATATAGGTAGGGGCCGGCCACATGGTGGGGTAGGGTGTCGGGGTTGGTCCAGTATCTCATGTATATCATATACTACACCCTAGACTTGTTTTGGAAACTACCTTTGACCTGAGTCAAAATCTGGGAACACTTTTATAAGTTGCTGCCTTATGTTTTGCGTGTGTTTGAATTCAAGTTTTAGATATTTGGTATTGTATTCGATTATTTGACATTTGTACGTCTATATCGATTGATATTTGGTTGAATTGCAAGATATAGCCCATAGGTTTTGACCTATGGGTGATTCGTGGGACATTTTGGTTTTCATGTGTCGTTTTGGCTTTGATTTGGTTTTGATGCGATACGATACGTGTGATATGTAGGTACCCCCACGATGATTCGAGACGATGAAGAAGAAGATGGCGACATCGGCATCGGCACACAAGAAGCAAGGTGAGTAGATTATATCTACGGGGGAAGTCGGGTGGATGGCGTATAGCACCCCCGCAGTTCGATGTTTAGTACACTATATATATACTATATTTATATATATGATAGCGTTTTGTGTGGCATGGATATTCTAGATGTGATTAGGTGTACTATGGATAGATTAGGGTTTAGAAGTAAACTAGTATAGTTTCCTAGTTGTGAACCCTAGAATAGATTTACACCCACACGCACGTACACTCTTATCTGTTATACTTATACCTGGATGATGAGGATAGTGGATGATATTTGGAGATGAGTCGATGAGATTGGGCATAGTGCCATGAGATCGGTGATATGATATGGTTCGTATTTGGGATACGACCTGAGATTTTAGCGGGCCCTTAAGCGTGTTTTCCTACACGCACATATATCCATTTAGATGGTATCAGTTGTACTAGACGAGATCAGTACCCCATATCATGAGATATGATGATGAGGATACCAGATAATTGATGAGATGAATGTGATATTGACCTGTACCCAAATTTGGGATGTCGTACGATGAATTACCATACGAGCTTTATTTGATGATAGATCTGCACTCATGACTCGAGGATGTCATATGATATTGTATCGTACGTGGTACCATTAAGGCGGGATCACCGACTATTATATATATATATATATATATATATATATATATATATATATATATATATCGACTCAGATTTAGGTGGTTTCCATACCCCTCCCGATTAGCTTGTTAGTTAGATCTGTAGTTTTCTTAGTAGATGTTAGGCTAGACCGATGTCATACCTATTTCAAAACTAACGAATCGGGTGTATTTTAAAGACAGAAAAAGGGATTCTACGGATATTTTCTAAAGACGCATCTTTTCTTAAAAACCCGTAGCCCTTATTTTCCTAAAAACCCCGATTCGTCTTCTTTCAAATGGCAAAACAGTATGATGTAGATACATTGATGTAGATTCTGCACTGTTGTGGTTATTATTCATTTGCCGCATATTCTTGATGTTCGCATCGCATTGCATGTTTAAATATGTTTATTGTTATATTAAAATCATGCTGTCAGGACACCAGCACCATTATCGATGATGCGTATGTTCCACATACACCTGCTTGCCGGCTCACACACTTCATCATCGATAATTTCCATGTCACTACACAGTAGAATTATTGCATCAGGATATGACCCCTTGCATGGCATACTTGTGCACATACCTATTGCAAATACATATTGTACACCCATACTTGTGCACATACCTATTGTACACCCATACTTGTGTACATACATATTGTACACTCATACTTGTGCACATACCTATTATACATCCATACTTATGTACATACATATTGTACACTCATACTTATGCGCATACCTATTATACACCCATACTTGTGTACATACATATTGTACACTCATACTTGTGCACATACCTATTGTATATACATATTGTACACTCATACTTGTGCACATACCTATTGTACACCTATACTTATGCACATACCTATTGTACACCTATACTTGTGTACATACAAATTGTACACTCATACTTGTGCACATACCTATTGTACACCCATACTTGTGTACATACATATTGTACACTCATACTTGTGCACATACCTATTGTACACCCATACTTGTGTACATACATGTTGTACACTCATAATTGTGCACATACCTATTGTACACACATATTGTACACCCATTCTTGTATACATGCATATTTGCACATCCATAGATAATTCTGGCCTGATTTGGATATTTGGGAACCGTAAGATACTTTTTAAAACTGATTCATTTTAAAGGAGCGGTCTTCCCTCGATATGTGCATATCACTATTCCATGTCGCATGATATACGGATATGCTTATATTTCTTTTATATGTCGCATACATCATGCTTTATGATTATACGCATTGAGATATGTTGTTTCCATGATATTTCTGGATTTGGGAACCGTGGGTATTTCAAAAGAGAGTATGTATTGTTTTAAAAACCCGGTTACCCTTGATATGATATTTCAGTTCGTCCACCATGTATTTTCTCGGTTCTGAGAGCAACATGTGAAACCTGATTCGAGGAGGCGGATGAGGCCGATTGCGGGTACATGGTGGACCCGGTATGGTACCCCGGGGCGAGAACGGATCGCTGTGTTGCAGACGGTGAGCCTGGCAGAGGGACTACTACCTACCAGTGATTTTATTTGGGCTCGGCGAATATCCGGAGGATACTGACCGGAGTCGAGAGATGATATGGGCCGATCCGGACTGACGGAGCCCTTGGGCCGATCCGGGCTGACGGAGCCCGATATATGAGGATTTACGTGCCGATGATGGGCACAGGTTTCATGATGTTTTCGAGAGTCGATGCTAGACACTCAGCTTCCATTATTTTAATTTGTCGCGAGGGACACACATTGATTTATATCCTCATACTTCCATGCATATGCTTTATGATATTTACATGCATGATGTTTTATGTCATTGGGTGACACGTGGACGAGATCCACAAACATATAGTTGACATTGATGACATAGATCACATAGTTGGATGATATCCACATACTCATAGACTTCCTGATATAGTTGACACTGATTACATTGATCATACCTCATATTTATGATATGTTGTTACCTGAGGCTCTGGCACGAGCACTTGGTACCACACTTATGTATAGATATTTATCTTTGCCACCTTATCATGCTTCAGACTTATTCTTATTGAGGATATATTATTACTGATCGTATTGACCAAGGATTGTGTCATACATACGATTTCTACTCTGTGATGTTTTCTACTCACGAGTTGGCAACTCACCCCCGTTGTGCCACAGTTTCTTGCAGGTTTTTCCGTACAGGTTTCGTTACGGCTTTGCTGGCACACTGCTTCCTTTACGGATGATTTTCTTTGGTAGGTGGGTTCTTTCGCATCAGAACCACCATTGTATATGTATTATTCAGTTTTATCTAGTAAACTCCATCAGCCAAACATGTATATTGTTTCAGACTTAGAAAACCAGTTATGTATTATTTCGGCCTTAGAGTCGTGCGATGTAGTATTATGGTTTTCTTGAGATTTTGAGTTTCTTTTGAGTTTTGATCCTCGCCATTCGGCGTTGTATATTATATTGCTTGCGTGATTGTGACCGTCGATTGACGAAGATCTAGCTCCCGCTTGGGAATGCCTTTTATCATTCATGTATATATTTATCATGTTGTACCCCGTTCGGGGCCAGTATTTACAAAGGAAACTCTGCCGAAATTTTCAGAAAAGACTTGGGGTTTTAAAAATGCATATTCGGCTTACTTATTTAAAAACCTAGTTTTTTTTTAAACATGTTTTCGTCACTTCTTTAAAACTAATTTTCCTTCATTTATTAATTAAAATGGTTTTAGATTTCTGGGCTTTTGGCTTACTTGAATTAGATGGGGTCCTATAGGCTTCATATGATTCAAGGTCCAGTCACGGGCTATTTCGGGTCGTGACAATACCCGGGTAGCCGTTATGTCCAGCTAGTACCGCTGACGGCTTATGGGTGACTGATGTGATCATCATCTACTGTTGGCGTATTGACGAGTCTTTAGAGTCCCACATAGAAGTTTCCCGGTTCAAGCGAAACGATGTAGGGCACATATGTGATATGTGCGTGGGCCTGATTATATACGTGTATGTGATACCGTATTGTAATCTGGCAGTAATCTGTTATCGGTTAGATTATATGTGATATAACCAGATTATCGAATCAAGTGTTGATTTGATAATGTGATAAACAGATAAATGATATTAGTCGGTCATATATGACATAACCGGATTATTAAATCAAGTGTTGATTTAATAATTTGATATAAATTATATTTGATACAATTATATATTAGCTAATATCATTAGCACACTAATTGCTTTATTAATATATATATATATATATATACATTAATGTATATTTGATATATATAAATATATATATATATTATTAAATGAAGCATGGCTTGATTTTCTATTTTTAGAAAATAGAAAATGAGGTGTAATTTGTGGAGATATTTATGGTATGGCTTGAGGCATGGGTTTTTATTTTTGTTTATTCATTTGCTTACACTATCATGGTGCATTATTTCTATTGTGTTTATTCCATGCTTCAATAATGTGTGAGCTTATGAGTAGCCATATTCATTCTATTTTCTTGACTTGATACTTTAGTTCATGCCTTAGCCATTTTCATGAGCTCTTGCTCTCTATTGCTCTCTACAATTTCTCAGCTCATCTCCAAACTCAAAACCCTCACATGTGATGTGAATCATTGAGTTTGAGAGATCTCTAGTGAGCTTCCAAAACCTCTACTTCACCATCCTACACTTAACTAGCACTCAAGTGTAGTGTGTTGCCTTCACCAAAGAGTTTAGTGAAGAAATAGCTTGTGTTTGAGAGACTTCGGGTGGATCGTCTTCGTCACGAAGATCTACAAGGAAACTTGCACCAACTTGAAGAGGAGCCTAATAGAGTCGCGTGAACTTCAACCCGGAGCTTTAGAAGCGAAGGACTTGATTTACGAGGGTATAAATTCTTAAACTTCTTGTAGTTTAGATGATATCAAACTATAAAACCCTAATATTCTAGTTAACGATCTAGGTTAGTCTACCTTAGCACCTAAAAAATTTGAATTTGTCATGCTTGATGTAACACCTTAGAATGCGATTAGTGTTAATTAAGCGATAATGCGAGTTTTTAATTAAAAGATTACCAAAATAGTTTTCTCGCATTTTATAACAATTAATTAATATTTTATTATTATTTGTTTGGCTTGCACACACTTATGCATGTTAATGTGGGGTTAGTTAGTGTTAATCTTGTTAAGTAGCCATGGCACCCTAAGCTAATTCTTGCCATGTTAACCTTACACTTAGCATTGTTGTGAAGAGTTATCTTCTTGTTTTGGATTGAGGAGAGGTGGCTAGGTGAGTCATGGAGGGCATTAATGCTAGCATTGATGAGGAGAGGGAGAGAGTAAGTGTAAGGCTAAAACTCACCCTACACTCACCCTCTCATACTTATCTCAATTCATCTCTCATTCTCTCCTCACTCTCTCATTCTCAATTATTTCTCTTCTCCTATTCCCTCAACTGAAACCCTCACTACTTCATCACAAAACCTTGCAAAACTTCATTAAACACCATGAAAACACTTCTCATGTCATGATCTAGCCATTAAGATGACTTGGAGGTTGGAAAGATTTGATTTTTTGAGCAAGTGTGGTTAGGTAATGAACTCTAACTGTAAATTAGGTATTTTTATTGTTGTGTTGTCTTATAGTTGTTGCTTAGAACACTAAAGGTAGAGTTTTTATGAACATATCGTATTTTGGTTAAGTGTTGTGTCTCGAGTGAATCTGCTGTCCAACCAGATTGTTGTTTTAGAAGTTGTCATCACAGAGACCTAGTTTTAAGGCATAGAACCCACCATAAAAACCTGAGACCATTCCCTTCCTTCATGGACACAAAAATATTGCTTCTGGCCGCAAATTGCGGCCAGAATGGAGACTGGGGTTTCGAGTCTTGGTCGTAGGGTCTCTGGGGTTGTATGTGGTCTCGGGGAACTTGCAACTTTCACAAATTGTTTGAGTATCAAAATCTGGGATCACTTTTCTTAAATCTAGTATTTTGACTACGCGTGTTACGTTATCCGACACGGTTCGTGATCTTGTGTAGCTGCTGCACCTGGGTTGGTTTTGGGATGTCGCTACACACGTTAGCCACTAGATGAACACTTGAGAATTGGATTGGAGTTGGTGCGTCGGTCAAACTTAGTTTGTACATGATATTGGTCGATTTCTGAGATTTGCACTTGTTATGTTTTATGTTAATAGGATCACAGATGGGGACTTCGAACACTGCGAAGAAAGGGAAGCAGGTGATTGGATTTACCTAGCTCGAGATCATCGGTGAGTGGATTTAACATCTACGGGAAAATCGCCCGTATGGCGTTAAGCGTCAGGGCTAGATATGATATGATATTAGCCGCATGTTTATATGCACATATAGAGATGGTGCATGAACTTCATTGCATATTATTACTTGTTGTGCCTGGTCTTGTACCCCTTCAGACACTGCACTATTATTGACAGTTCATGTTGCACGAGCACTAATTGTATGCTACACACACACTGTCGGTAATTGCCATGACACGCACAACACATATACATATGTGATATTGTATTGATTAGTGACATTGAGGCATTTATTCTTGTGCGATGGCGCATATGAAATATAGTTTGCATGCATACCTACATGCTTACACAAATACCTTCCTATAGCTACATCTTCACCTTTATATGATGTTGCGTTGGATTTTGGAGAAATTGGGAACCCCATGATATATTTAATAATTTGATGAATTTAAATAGCGGTTTCCCCTTGATATGCTTATATTACTGTTCTATGTTGCATACATCATATTACATGGATTTACGCATTGAGATATGGATTTCATGTGATTTTCTGGATTTGAGAACCGTGGGGATATTTCAAGAAATGTGTATTGTTTTGAAAACCCGGTTTCTCTTGTTATGATATTTCGATGCGTCCACCATGAGTGTTCTCGGTTCTGAGACTTGTGTCAGAGACCCGATGCGAGGAGTGGATGTGGCCATTTGCGGGTTCATGGTGGACCCGGTATGGTATCCCGGGGCAAGAAAGGTATGTCGATGGATTAGCCGATGAGCCTGGCAGAGGGACTACTACCTACCGATGATAGTTTCTGGACTCGGCGGTTATCTGTAGGATATCGACCGGAGTCGTGAGATGGATATGGGCGGATTCGTACTGCCGGAGCCCGCGGGCCTATCCGGGAAGAAGTAGCCCATGATATGTGGATTTATGTGTCGATATTGGACACGAGTATTTCATGATGTTTCGAGTGTCGATGTTGGACACTCAGGTTCCATGAGATGTACGGATATGAGGGCCGATCCGAGTGACGGCGCCTGAGGATTTTGGGATTTAGGGTGTCATTGATAGACAACGGGGATTTCCATACTGATGATTTATGCATGAGGTTTATTATTTATCCCACACTTAGAATTATTTTGATATGCATTGATCATGCATACTTGCGATTACAGTATGATGTTATTTACTATTCACGAGTTGCCAACTCACCCCCATTGTGCCATAGTGTTTTGCAGGCTTGACCCTCAGACTAGTCGCGGTAGGGCGTCTTATTTTAGCTATTTCAGCGTGTTAGTTATATGTATGCCCTAGAGGCAATTATTGTACATACGATGTATATTGTAATGGATGCTTGGACATATATAGGGAGGACTTTCTTGCTCGACATGATAGTATACTATCTGGTTGTACTTTATCTTAACATGTACTCTGATTGTCTCTATGTTACATGTTGATAAAGCCCTTAGGATATGTACTCGACTACTGGGACTATGATGAGATCATACTAGGGGGCCACGGTAGTCGACGAGTACATCCTATAACTGTTCCTGGTCGAGGGTGTATCGAGACAGGGCATCGATACACCAGAGTAGACTAGCGTATACGCATCTTGACCCATATGATAGGCGATGGATGATCCCATATCCATCGGTGTTTGACATCAAAGATGGTGTATGGGTGCTCAGTAGAGACTGGGTACACTGGACGGACTCGCCGAGAACTCCCAGATGGTATTATACATCACGTCAGATGGCAGTTCTCCGGTGACACTGGTATAGAGTAGTCTGTTGACCCGAGATCGTCATAGAGTCTTGTGTGATTCCCACTGTGCTTTGATTTCCATCATACCACGTCCAAGAGGGCGTGCAAAAAGGTGGCTTTTGGGTACTGTCCCGAATCACATGGAGGCAATGAGCGATAGGAGGGGATTCGTCTCTCCGGGTATAGGGAGTTGATGTTGTGCTGTGTTCGATTGGCTATAACCGGAAATCCCTGGCCAGGGTTGCTGAGATTTACTGGTAAGTGTTATCAGTAGTTTCTCGAACTGTTATAGACCTCAAATCGACACGACTTATTGAGCTACTGGGGTCTGACGTTTACCACCCCTAGGCGAGATATGCGACATATCAGACGACGAGACCGGACTGTACAGGAGTGTTACTGATTGGATTCACAGGAGAATGTACAGGCTTGCTTGTTGATCTTCTGAGCGCTCAATACCTTGGTGGCTGTTACGTTTAGCTGACCGCTTGCAGCTTGTGGGTGTTTGATATGATCATCACCTACTGCCGGCGTATTGACGATTCTTTAGAGTCCTACACAGAGGTTTCTTGACTCAGGCAAAACAGAGTAGGAGCACATATGTGATATGTGCGGAACCGAGGATAATGCGGTATGTGATACCGTATTGGATTCTCGCGATATGAGATATCGGCCGGGTATATGTGATATAGCCGGGTCATCGTATTAGTCTGTTATATGCGATATAGCCGGATTGTCGGATCAAGTGTTGATTCGATAATTTAATGTATAATAATATATATGATATATTAAATTATATTAACTAATATTAGCTCACTAAAAGATTCTTTTTCTCACTCGGGTAATACATTGATATATATGCGATATATGTTAATTGTATTATTTTATATTGTTACGATAAATATTATATATGTGGTATATAATATTGTAATATGATATGATAACTAATGCAACATGTTTAGTGGAGATTAAACAAGATTAGGGTTTGTTTTGGGTTAGTTCCTTCTTGATGATTCTAGAAGGTTTCTTTTTGTTTTGTGCAAGATATTTTCAAATGACTCATGCTTTAACCCAACCCAAACCCTAGCCCTTGGTTAATTCTCTACAAAGGTTTAGCCACCATGGTTGCATTATTGATCATTATTTTCTTTACATTATTCATCACAAAAGGATTCTATTATTGATTCATCTTCTTCATCCTTCTTTCTTTCATGGAAAAAGCTTTCTAGCTTTTTTCCAAGTGATGAAATTGAGTGAGAATAAGATTATAAATGAGAGCAAAAATCCTACTTCATCATCCTCATCTATCCTTGCCATTTAGATGAGGGTGTTCACTTCATTTTGTGAGTGTTAGCTTGTGTTAATGAAACTTCAAGGTAGATCATCTTTGTTATCGAAGATCGGAAGCAAGCTTGCATCTTTCTCTTCGCGGAGCCTCTTGAGAGTCCGGAACACGATGATCGCAGCGAAGGGACCACAACACGGAGCTTATGAAGTGAAGGACTGGATCTACAAAGGTTGTAATCCTTCTCACTTAGTGTTAAAGTGTTTAACATACTTGTTTTCGCATAAACTCTAGTTTAAAGATCCGGCTTTGGGTTGTTCGGCACGGCTAAATTTTAAATCGGGCATGGTTGATACCTCGTAGACCCTTGTGCGTGTGCCTAACCATCCCTACAGTGGTATCAGAGCCAAGCTAGAGCTTTAGGCGAAGTCTGAGTGAAGTTTAAAGTCCGATCGAACCCGGATACCCCGATACGAACCCTTCTCTGGACAATTTTCAAAAATGTGATTTTTATGAATTAAAAATGCTCAGAAAAACAAGCAGGAAAAACTAAGATTTACTGTGAAGTACGGCCCACTAATTCTCTCATTTGGCCGCGGAACCGCCACTAAACCCTTGGTTTGGCCGTGGTTCCGCGGCCAAAATTTTGATTTAGTCCCTGGAACTTCATATATTTATTCTTAGGTCCTTTCTTATCATTTTTTTTCTGGGAATTTTTTAATTACACTCAAGTGTTGAGTTTTTTGGGTTGTATTGGGGACTTGTTGATTCGATCGGATAATTTAACTTTGTTTACTTTGTCTGGGTAATTTTTAGAACGTGTTAAAAAGTTCGAACGGATATCAATAACTCACTTTTTCCCCTGCCGGAAAAATTTCCAAGCATTGGATTTTTCCGTAGTTTAAGAACGTTCTAAGTCATGCATGTAACGCGGTGAACCCTCTAGAAGACAACAAACCTTAACTCGATTATGTGACCATCTTGAACTGACTCTAAACCTTAGGGTTTGTGGCAGTACGGCGTGCCACATATGAGGCGTTGGCTTGACCCTTCTACGGCTGGACCATTGGTACTGTAGCATGTGATGGATGTTTTAAAACTAATTTCAAGTGTTGAGAACTATTTGGGAATTCTTGGGTGTTTGATCATTCGATCGGAAAGTTTAACATTGTCTATTTATCTGGAATGTGATACAATATTTGGAATCCACAGATAGTTATGAGATAACTGATTTGAATATTATAAACATAGCAGTTTAGTCTCAGATGATCGGTTGCCACGGAATTTTGATGTGATCAAAAGTCCGTCGCAATTACGTAGCGTACGCGGATACTCGCCGGGTAAACTTAATAGACAGCCATGCCCCATAGCCCCGACCAAGTGACTGGAGGAGAACCCCGTCGCCAAAAGCATCCGTTCGGGTGCTCGCGGCAGCGGTGTTCCGCCTTAGTGCACTTCGTCGACGGCATCAGGGGTGCGGCCGTCTACTAAAGTTTGCAACGAGTATTCGATCAGGATTTCGGGAATCTTGTTGAATTGCCCGACTTGATATTGAAAAGAGTTTTCGATAAATGAGACTAAAATGCGGGGTTTATAATTGTTAGGCATGAGATGTCTAAGAAATTCATTTGGTTAGGCATGCGATGTCTAAAGAGGTTGCGGATTCCAACTGTTGTAGTTTTACACTTTCTTTTCTATGACCGTAAGTGTAGTATGTAGTTATATCGCCGGTTTTCATTGCTATACATCGACGACAATCGGCGTATGCATACTTACTTACGTTGATGACATGTGATGTTATGTGTTGCTGTGATATGTTATATTGGATCGTCGTGTTTGAATAGCCGGGGATTTTTTGTGAGATGAGGGTTTTTATTTTCATTCGTGTAAAATTCATTTGTATGTAATATTCTTTTATTGGGGCACTTCCGGGCTGAGGATGATGTCACCATTGTATATTATTTACTTTTCCGCATTAGGTAGACCCAAGGTGGGGAGCACAAGTAACCGGGTTCTAGGGTCCAGTGGGAGACCATCTCGAGGAGTCGAGACTGGGTCTCCTAACCCTAGAATTGGCAGTGTTACTTGCCGCTTTCGTAGGGGTTTAGGGATGTGGGTTTGGCTATTCATCACGACCGTGGAATCCGTGTTTTATACAGGCTCGTATTAAAAACATGCACGTCCTGGTATATCCAATATTTCATATATGTTCTTCTGCTGCAATGTTCTGTGATGAGATCGTATTACTGCCTGAGACGAATGATTATATTATATATATGAGATATATATTATATATTGTTGATTTCGTTTCATATCTGATGCTTGTGAAGCATATTAAAATGGGACTTCATTAATGAGATTAATGAAATAAAAGAAAGCTAAGATGTTGTAGAAACTTGTTTAAAACTGGTAGCTCTAGTTCTTGCTTTGCATAGCGGTGTTCCTTATAGAACATCCAGCACCTTATTCGATAAGGAAAGAGCCGAGATCCCTTCACCGGGAGTGACCTCTTTAGTGAAACAAGCAGATGCTGCATACTCGGTTTGTCTTTTGATTGCTTCTATAGTTTTTGCTTTGCATAGTGATATTTGTGAAATATCCTGCATCTTATTCGATGAGGAAAGAGCCGACGATCCCTTCACCGGGAGTGACCTCTTTAGCAAAACTAGAAAAGGCCTCAAAAACATTCCATTTAAAATCACTCGATTTTACAACGATATCAAGTTCATTACGCAATGGGTTTTCTTAAAAACCTGTCGTAGCCCTCCGTCATTTCAGATAAGTCCTACTTAGTATTCGTCCTATGTTTGTTGGCCTGCGTCAAGGCGTAGTGTGCGGTAGCTAACTAGTATTTATCCGTTTATGCATATGATGCAAATTGGATTTTGGTAGTCGTGCAACTTTGTTGACCTGCGTCAAGGGTCGTGCGGGTGGGTTTAATTCAATCAAGAAATGACGGGTTGAACTTGACTAGCGCACTGTGGTTTGTTGGCCTGCGTCAAGGTCATGGGACGCTAGGGGTAAAATATTATTGGGAATTTCAAGTGTTGAAATTTGCAATGAGATTGCATACCTTCTATGAGATGGTTGGATCCCGATACCCGCTGCGAGTAAGGGTTACTCCTGGGAGAGCTTTACACATTACAATTAGCCAATCAAGTAGGTGTCTAGAAAGGTGTCAACGGGGTTACGCCCCTGAGAAAACAAGGTTTACTTTAATTAGGTTCGTGCGAAAGCACGGGGGACTTCCCTCAAAGTACCGACACTGGCCTGGATGAAAGATTGGCGAACTTGTAGCATGTAATTAATCCCGGCTAGTCTTTCCTTTTAGGGTTTGAAGGAAGATTTGACTAAAAAAAGTGGGAGACATCCTGATTAGATATATTAGATAACTAATCTAATCTTGTAAGAGCATACGCTGAGTGTTTTCTTCTCTCTCTCTCCAGGTAGCAACCATATCATGCCTTAATCAAGATAATAATACGGATATATTGACCGAACCCGCTTATTATACTGAGCTGGGGAACGTTGGTCCTACTCCAACTTATAATTGTTATAAGACAGAGCAGGAAATAGGGGATTACCAGAATTCCCGTGCCGCCCAAACGAAGAAAGTGCATGTTGATGCATCTTCTTCGGGTGTGTTCATTACACAGAACTGGTTCTCAGTATCCTTTACGTCCTGGGTATTTTATACCGGATCAGGATCCCACATATGTAATTTGTTACATGGGCTACAGATAGGTAGAGAACTGAGAACGGGTGATAAGTTTCATGAGATAGAAACGGTGCAAGTGTTGCAGCCAAGTCTGTTGGTCACT
Organism: Agapanthus africanus; assembly: GCA_030015575.1. Taxonomy (NCBI): domain Eukaryota; kingdom Viridiplantae; phylum Streptophyta; class Magnoliopsida; order Asparagales; family Amaryllidaceae; genus Agapanthus; species Agapanthus africanus. The sequence continues at coordinate 246,683,491 of CM057347.1, read as the reverse complement.
ATCACCCTGTATTATCAGAATACATTGATTCTGAATGAATGTTATTAGATACCGAACCTGATATACAACATCATATCAGTCTCTTTATTAGTAAAGAAGGATATAATTTTTTATTGTTGGATAATGTTTTGAACATTTCCTATATCAAGAGTTGATCGGTTCAGGTACGTTATCTAAAAGCATAGACGTTCTAAATCAAACTGCAGTTCTTAGTAGACAAAACACACACAAAAGGAAGAGTTCAGAAATGAATGAATCCTTCTTGAGGCATTGTAGACTATGTCATATCAATGCGACCCGACTAGCTGAAGATACATTAAGATGCATATTTAAATTTGTTTGAATTTACATCTTGTGAAACTTACCAGTCATGTCACAAAGATAAGATGACCACAGCTCTGTTTATTGGAAACAGAGAAAGAGTTAGTGAACTCTTGGGATTGATACATGCTGATGTATGAAGGTCCCCTGTCTATACATGCCAAGACCGGTTCTTTGTACTTCATTACATTCTCTGATGATCTCTCAAGATTCAGACATATGTTCCTGTTGAAACACAAGTCCAAAGCTTTTGAGATATTCACAGAATATAAATAAGAAGTAGAGAACCAACAACGGGTATAATTATTATGTCCTTTGATGATATCAGGGAGGAGAATACTTGAGCACGGAATTCCTGGACTATTCTAAAGGAGAATGAGATTCTCTCTCGGCATTACTCCTCCGTATACACCATAGCATGATGGTATATCGGGGCGGAGCAATAGCACCCTATGTGATATGGTGTGCTCTATGATGAGTACTACTGGGTTTCCTATTTCCTTTTGGGAGTTATGCGCTTGAGAAGCTGCATACCTATTGAATAGGGTTCAAATCAAATCAGTTGCCTACCACTTCATATGTGATATGGAAAGGGAAGAGCCCATATCTTAAATTTGTTAAGATTTGGGGTTGTCCGGCCTATGTCTAAAAAGCAAAATCCGGACAAGCTCGAGGCAAAGTCAGATCTGTGGAAGTTTGTTGGATATCCCAAGCATACGCAAGGGAATATCTTCTACCTAACCGAGGAACAAAAGATGTTTTTGTTTCTCAACATGCCACCTTTGTGAAAGGGAATTTCTTGTGAAGAAATTAGTGGTCATGAGGTAGAACTGGAAGAAGTTCCAGCTATACAAACTACAGCAGATGATTTGGTAGAACCAAAGGATTCAATAGTTTCCAACGAACCTCAGCCTCTCTGCCGATCTAGTAGGATTCCTCACCCACCTGAGAGATACTTCGGTTTCTCTATGAAAGTGGGAGCGAGGATTGCATCATGAGATGATGACCCAACTAGTTTCGAGCTGGCCATCAGGAGTGGGACTATGTAAGAATGGATGGATGCTTAGTGATCTGAGATGGAATCCTTATACACCAACAAAGTATGGACTTTGGTTGCTTTATCTGAAGGGTTAAATCCCTATCAGGAGCAAGTATATCTTAAGAAGATTACTTGGTGTACATGGAAAAGTTGAGACTTTCAAAGCTATGCTTAAGTCCATCCAGATCCTACTTGCCACGGCTACATACCATGACTACGATATCTGGTGGTTGGGTGTCATGACTGCTTTTCTAAATGATGTTTTAGAAGATAGCGTCTATAAGTACACAGCCAGAGGGCTTCGTAGACAGTGGGAGCAGCGGAAAAGTGTGCAAGATGTTTTATGTGATGAAGCAGGCATCGCGGAGTTGGAACATCTGTTTTGATGTAGTAGTCAAAGAGTTTGACTTCATCAAATTGGTAGATGAACCTTGTATATACAAAAAGGTAGTAGAGAGTATGGTGGTGATCCTCGTAGAGTACATAGATGACATACTCTTGATAGAGAAGGAGTTTCCTATGCTACGCTCGGTCAGTCTCCGCTTATCATAAGGATTCTCCATATAGGATCAAAGATGATACCTCCTAAATCCTGGGTTTTGGATCTATGAGATAGATCTAATTGGATGTTAGGATACTCACTAGTTGTAGTGAGATGGTATCAATCGATCCAGGGGAGAATCACTGGAAAGGTTCCAGGGTGATAAGGACAACTGAATGTCAGTCGCGGGCATTGTCTTTACCCTCAGTGGAAGGACGGTATGTTAGAAGAGTTCCAAGCTAGATACCGTGACTTACTAGACGATTAAAGGTAAGATACATCGTTACCCAGGATGCTACCAAAGAGGCAGTCTGGATATATATAAGTTCATGAGATGAACTTCGTTCCTACCATTGTGTGACAATGGAGTTGTGGCTTATACCAAGGAACCCCCGTCCCATCAGAAATCCGGATATAATTCTTAGGCAGTATCACCAGATCATGGAGATAGTTGATCTCCAGGGAGATCGAGGTTAGGAGAGTAGACACAGAGGACAACAGCGCGGATCCACTCATAAAGGCCTTTTTCCCAGTAGAGACTTTTAAGGGATGGTTGAGTATGAGATACTTCAACTGCAGCTAAATGTTAGGTATGCGATACCACAACAGATGGCCCTAGTGCAAGTGGGAGATTGTTAGTTATATGTATGCCATAGAGGCCATTACTGTACATACGATGTATATTGTAGTGGATGCTTGGACATATATAGGGAGGACTTTCTTGTTCGACATGATAGTACGCTATCTGGTTGCTCTTTATCTTAACATGTACTCTGATTGTCTCTATATTACATGTTGATAAAGCCCTTAGGATATGTACTCAACTACTGGGACTATGATGAGATCATACTAGTGGGGCCACGGTAGTCGACGAGTACATCCTATAACTGTTCCTAGTCGAGGGTGTATCGAGATAGGGCATCGATGCACCAGAGTAGACTAGCGTATACGCATCTTGACCCATATGATGGGCGATGGATGATCCCATATCCATCGGTGTTTGATATCAAGGATGGTGTACGGGTGTTCAGTAGAGACTGGGTACACTGGACGAACTCGCCGAGAACTTCCAGATGGTATTATACCTCACGTCAGATGGCAGTTCTCCGGTGACACTAGTACAGAGTAGTTTGTTGACCCGAGATCGTCATAGAGTCTTGTGTGATTCCCACCGTGCTTTGATTTCCATCATACCAGGTCCAAGAGGGCGTGCAAAAAGATGGCTTTTGGGTACAGTCCCGAATCACATGGAGGCAATGAGCGATAGGAGGGGATTCGTCTCTCCCGGTATAGGGAGTTGATGTTGTGCTGTGTTCGATTGGCTATAACCGGAAATCCCTGGCCAGGGTTGCTGAGATTTACTGGTAAGTGTTATCAGTAGTTTCTCAAACTATTATAGAACTCAAATCGACACGACTTATCGAGCTACTGGGGTCTGACGTTTACCACCCCTAGGCGAGATATGCGACATATCAGACGACGAGACCGGACTGTACGGGAGTGTTACTGATTGGATTCACAGGAGAATGTAAAGCCTTGGTTGTTGATCTTTTGAGCGCTCAATACCTGGGTGGCTGTTACGTTTAGCTGACCGCTTGCAGCTTGTGGGTGTTTGATATGATCATCACCTACTGCCGGCGTATTGACGATTCTTTAGAGTCCTACACAGAGGTTTCTTGACTCAGGCAGAGCGGAGTAGGAGCACATATGTGATATGTGCGGGACTGAGGATAATGCGGTATGTGATACCGTATTGGATTCTTGCGATATGAGATATTGGCCGGGTATATGTGATATAGTCGGGTCATCGTATTAGTCGGTTATATGCAATATAGCCGGATTGTCGGATCAAGTGTTGATTCGATAATTTAATGTATAATAATATATATGATATATTAAATTACATTAACTAATATTAGCTCACTAAAAGATTCTTTTTCTCACTCGGGTAATACATTGATATATATGCGATATATATTAATTGTATTATTTTATATTGTTACGATAAATATTATATATGTGATATATAATATTGTAACATGATATGATAACTAATGCAACATGTTTAGTGGAGATTAAAAAAGGTTAGGGTTTGTTTTGGGTTAGTTCTTTCTTGATGATTCTAGAAGGTTTCTTTTTGTTTTGTGCAAGATATTTTCAAATGACTCATGCTTTAACCCAACCCAAACCCTAGCCCTTGGTTAATTCTCTACAAAGGTTTAGCCACCATGGTTGCATTATTGATCATTATCTTCTTTACAATATTCATCACAAAAGGATTCTATTATTGATTCATCTTCTTCAGCCTTCTTTCTTTCATGGAAAAAGCTTTCTAGCTTTTTTCCAAGTGATGAAATTGAGTGTGAATAAGATTATAAATGAGAGCAAAAATCCTACTTCATCATCCTCATCTATCCTTGCCATTTAGATGAGGGTGTTCACTTCATTTTGTGAGTGTTAGCTTTTGTTAATAAAACTTCCAGGTAGATCATCTTTGTTATCGAAGATCGGAAGCAAGCTTGCATCTTTCTCTTCGCGGAGCCTCTCGGGAGTCTGGAACACGATGATCGCAGCGAAAGGACCACAACACGGAGCTTATGAAGTGAAGGACTGGATCTACAAAGGTTGTAATCCCTCTCACTTAGTGTTAAAGTGTTTAACATACTTGTTTTCGCATAAACTCTAGTTTAAAGATCCGGCTTTGGGTTGTTCGGCACGGCTAAATTTTAAATCGGGCATGGTTGATGCCTCGTAGACCCTTGTGCGTGTGCCTAACCATCCCTACACAGCGATTACCGCTACGGTTGGCTGTGAGGCCTTTTGCTATAGGTTGGTTTGCGGTTATCTGATGATGTTCGTTGTATATCTTTTGTATCTAGTACTCTCCATCTACCACCTTCATGTTTGTCTAAGAGACGAGTTGTGAGGAACGATGTTATATATTCTTGTGATTCTGGGTGTCGTGCTCGTGTGATCCGGCCTTTACTATGTTGATTATCCCTTTTATGTTGTTTCATTTATATTGTCTATTCCTTCGCTTCGGCGTCGTATTTCTGCTTGTGTTGGTTGTTTCCGCCTTTGGGCGAGATTTGCTCCCGTTTGAGGATGCTTTACTTATCTTATGTTTGTACCCGTTTCGGGGCTAGTTTTTACAAAAGTGGTGCTGCCGAAATTTTTCAGAAAACAACTTTAAAGTTTTGCTTAAGATTTCCAAATGTTTCTATCCTTTACTTCTTGTAATAGTTTAGATTGCTGGGTTTTCGGCTTACTTAAATTGCGTTACGCCTGTTGACGTTACGTGGTCTAAGTACCGGTCATGAGCCTAACTTGGGTCATGAAAAAGTTGGTATCAGAGCGCTAGGTTTTACCTTTCGGAGTGTAGAATGACCTTGGTATGAAGGAGTAGGTAGCTTAAGCAGAGTGACGTAGCGTGTGTATGTTCCGCGGCATACTTACGACACGGTACTCCACCTGAGTGACCTTAGGACTTATTGCTTGAAATTCCTTCCGTGATTATATACATCCTTGTGATTCGATTTCTATGTTCTTATCGGATCCTGTTTCCATTTCCATCCTTTATGCCGCCGAAGACTACGAGGGCACAGAGAGTGTCCGCGAGAGCCGAGGTCAGAGTTGACTCGTCTGAGACGAGGACTGACCAGGGTTGTACACCCGTTGTCCAGGGGAAGATTGATCCACCTTTGATGGACCGTATGTTAGTTATATGTATGCCCTAGAGGCCATTACTGTACATAGGATGTATATTGTAGTGGATGCTGGGACATATATAGGGAGGACTTTCTTGCTCGACATGATAGTATGCTATCTGGTTACTCTTTACCTTAACGTGTATGCTGATTGTCTCTCTGTTACATGTTGGTAAAGCCCTTAGGATCTGTACTTGACTACCTGGACTGTGATGCGGATCATACTAGTGGGGACATGGTAGTCTATAAGTACATCCTTCAAAGTCCCTAGTCGAGGGTGTATCGAGACGGGGCATCGATACACCAGAGTAGACTAGCGTATACCTTCTCGACCCATACAGATGGGCGATGGATGATCCCATATCCATTGGTGTTTGACATCAGAGATGATATACGGTGTGCTCAGTAGAGACTGGGTACACTGGACGGACTCGCCGAGAACTCCCAGATGGTATTATACCTCACGTCAGATGGCAGTTCTCTGGTGACACTGGTACAGAGTAGTCTGTTGACCCGAGATCGTCATAGAGTCTTGTGTGGTTCCCACTGTGCTTTGATTTCCATCTTACCACGTCCAAGAGGGCGTGCAAAACGGTGGTTTTTGGGTACAGTCCTGAGTCACATGGAGGCAATGAGCGATAGGAGGGGATTCGTCTCTCCCGGTATATGGGGGTTGATGTTGCGCTGTGTTCGATTGGCTATAACAGGAAATCCCTGGCCAGGGTTGCTGAGATTTACTGGTAAGTGTTACCAGTAGTTTCTCGAACAGTTATAGACCTCATATCGACACGACTTATCGAGCTATTGGGGTCTGACGTATACCACCCCTAGGCGAGATATGCGACATATCAGACGATCAGACCGGACTGTACGGTAGTGTTACTGGTTGGATTCACTGGAGTGTGAGCGGGCTTGCTCGTCGATCTTCAGATCGCTCAATACCCGGGTGGCCGTTACGTTTAGCAGACCGCTTGCGGCTTGTGGGTGTTTGATATGATCATCATCCGCTGCCGGCGTATTGACGAGTCTTTAGAGTCCTACACAGAGGTTTCCTTGCAGGGTTCCTAGGCACACTAGTGAGGTCTCCAAAGCCATCAACCATGGCAATTTCAAAAATTATGGTGCCTACAAACCCTAAACAACGGATCGTATACTAGAAGTCTAGGCGAACAAGAACTAGTTAACAGTTAACTAATGAGAATACGGAAATACAACCTTTGTAGATCCGGTCCTCCACCTCCACGGCTCCGCAACGAGGTCGTCTCCGCTGTCCAAATCAAATCCGGGCTCTAGAGTCGGCTTCGTCGGAGAATGGGCAAGCTAGGTCGTCGATGTCCATGCCGAAGATGATCTACGTCGAAGCATCGATGAATCAAGCTCCACCTTCAACAAGTCATGAAACTTGTGAAGGAAACACACTCTACTACTTGGCAAGAGGTAGAGGATGAAGAAATAGGAAGTGGGTAGACTTTAGAATTGGATTTCTCACTCATATGCATCAATCACCATTGATGGACTTCAAGCTTCTTCACTTGAAGCATGAAGAAGAAGAAGAAAAAAAATATTATGATAAGTTAATAGAAAATGAAAAGAAAATGAATTCTTATCATAATTCTAACTAGAGTTAAGTGTAGAGAATGAATCATGGTTAGTGGGAATGGTTAGGGTTAAGGATGAGATAAGGATGGTTGACTTTAACAAAGCTTCATGAAGCTTCAACTAAAGAACAAAAGAAGCCACCATTCTTTTCTCATTTTCATTTATTCATTTATCAAAAATAAAAAGGATAAATAAATAGATAAATGAATAACAAATTATAAACCCTAACCATTTCATTAACCAAGGTTTAATCTTTACACTTGAACCCTAGCATGACATGTATCATCAAACATGATACAATCAAGTGCACAAAAACATATCGCATATGCAATGCGCACGAACCAAGTGAGAAAATCCGTCTAAAGTGAACCGATACTAGTTAATGCAAAGTAATATATCAAATATATAATTATACATTAAATCATTAAATCAACACTTGATTCAATGATCCGGTCATGCGCACATAACCGACTGGTATCAATAGTAACATCTTATCGAATCAACACTTGATCCGATAACCCGGCTATATCGCATATAACCGATCAATGTCACATCGCGAGAATCAAATACAGTATCACATACTCGTATTATTCTCGGTCCCGCACATATCTCATATGCGCTCCTATTTCGTTTCGCTTGAGCCAGGAAACCTCTGTGTAGGACTCTAAAGACTCGTCAATACGCCGGCAGCAGATGATGATCATATCAATCATCCACAAGCCGCAAGCGGTCTGCTAAACGTAACGGCCACCCGGGTATTGAGCGATCTGAAGATCGACGAGCAAGCCCGCTCACACTCCAGTGAATCCGACCAGTAACACTACCGTACAGTCCGGTCTGATCGTCTGATCTGTCGCATATCTCGCCTAGGGGTGGTAAACGTCAGACCCCAATAGCTCAATAAGTCGTGTCGATATGAGGTCTATAACTGTTCGAGAAACTACTGGTAACACTTACCAGTAAATCTCAGCAACCCTGGCCAGGGATTTCCTGTTATAGCCAATCGAACACAGCGCAACATCAACCCCCATATACCGGGAGAGACGAATCCCCTCCTATCGCTCATTGTCTCCATGTGACTCGGGACTGTACCCAAAAACCACCGTTTTGCACGCCCTCTTGGACGTGGTAAGATGGAAATCAAAGCACAGTGGGAACCACACAAGACTCTATGACGATCTCGGGTCAACAGACTACTCTGTACCAGTGTCACCAGAGAACTGCCATCTGACGTGAGGTATAATACCATCTGGGAGTTCTCGGCGAGTCCGTCCAGTGTACCCAGTCTCTACTGAGCACCCGTATATCATCTCTGATGTCAAACACCGATGGATATGGGATCATCCATCGCCCATCTACATGGGTCGAGAAGGTACACGCTAGTCTACTCTGGTATATCGATGCCCCGTCTCGATACACCCTCGACTAGGGACTTTGAAGGATGTACTTATGGACTACCATGTCCCCACTAGTATGATCCGCATCATAGTCCAGGTAGTCAAGTACAGATCCTAAGGGCTTTACCAACATGTAACAGAGAGACAATCAGCATACACGTTAAGGTAAAGGGTAACCAGATAGCATACTATCATGTCGAGCAAGAAAGTCCTCCTTATATATGTCCCAGCATCCACTACAATATACATCCTATGTACAGTAATGGCCTCTAGGGCATACATATAACTAACAATCTCCCACTTGCACTAGGGCCATCTGTAGCAGTGGTTTAAAGTATCTCATACTCAACCATCCCATAACAGTCTCTCTCTGGGAACAGGCCTTTGTGAGTGGATCCGCTGTGTTGTCCTCTGAGTCTACTCTCCTAACCTCGATCTCCCTGGAGATCAACCATCTCCATGATCAAGTGATGCTGCCTTAGAATATGTCTGGATCACTGATGGGACCGGCGTTCCTTGGCATAAGCCACAACTCCATTGTCACACAATGGGAGGAACATAGTTCATCTCATGAACCATTATACACCCAAACAGCCTCTTTGGTAGCATCTTAAGTAGCGATGTATCCAGCCTTTATCGTCTAGTATGCCACGGTATCTAGTTTGGAACTCTTCCAACATACCGTCCCTTTATCGAGGGTAAAGACAATGCCTGCGACTGACACTCAGTCGTCATTATCACCCTGGAACCCTTCCAGTGATTCTCCCCAGGATCGGTTGATACCGTCTCACTACAACTAGTGAGTTTCCTAACATCCATTTAGATCTATCTCATAGATCCAAAAACCCAGGATTTAGGAGGTATCAATTTAATCCTATATGGAGAATCTTTGTGATAAGCGGAGATTGACCGAGCGTAGCATAAGAAACTCCTTTCTTATCAAGAGTATGTCATCCACGTACTCTACGAGGATCGTCACCATACTCCCTACTACCTTCTTGTTTATACAAGGTTCATCTACCATTTTGATGATGTCAACTTCCTTGACTAATCCATCAAAACAGATGTTCCAACTCCGCGATGCCTGCTTTATCCTATAAAGCATCTTGCACACGTTTCCGCTGCTCCCACTGTCTACGAAGCCCTCTGGCTGTGTACTTATAGACACTCTCTTCTAAACATCATTTAGAAAAGCTGTCATGACACCCAACCACCAGATATCGTAGTCATGGTATGTAGCCGTGACAAGTAGGATCTGGATGGACTTAAGCATAGCTACTTGAAAAGGTTTCATCATTATCCATACCTGGTCAATGATGCAAACTTTTAACAAGTCTAGCTTTGAAAGTCTCAACCTTTCCATGTACACCAAGTAATCTTCTCAAGATATACTTGCTTCTTATGGGGATTTAACCCTTCAGATATAGCAACTAAAGTCCATACTTTGTTGGTGTATATGGATTCCATCTCAGATCGCTAAGCATCCAGCCATTCTTACAGAGTCTTACCCCTGATGGCCAGCTCGAAGCTAGTTGGGTCATCATCTCATGATGCAATCCTCGCTCCCACTGTCATAGAGAAACCGAAGTATCTCTCAGGTGGGTGAGGAACCCTACTAGATCGGCGGAGAGGCTGAGGTTCGTTGGAATCTACTGAATCCTTTGGTTCTATCAAATCATCTGCTGTAGTTCGTATAGCTGGAACCTTTCCAGTTCTACATTACAGACTTTGTCTCGAGCTTGTCCGGATTCTGCTTTTAGACATTGGCCGGACAACCCCAAATCTTAACTAACTTAAGACATGGGCTCTTCCCTTTCCATATCACATATGAAGTGGTAGGCAACTGATTTGATTCGAACCCTATTCAATAGGTATGCAGCTTCTCAAGTGCATAACTCCCTAAAGGAAATAGGTAACTCAGTAGTACTCATCATAGAGCACACCATATCAAATAGGGTGTATCTGCTCCGCCCCGATATACCATTGTGCTATGGTGTATACGGAGGAGTAATGCTGAGAGAGAATCTCATTCTCCTTTAAAATAGTCCAGGATTTCCGTGCTCAAGTATTCTCCTCCTTGATCACATCAAAGGACATAATACTTATACCCTCATTTTGGTTCTCTACTTCTAACTTATATTCTATGAATATCTCAAAAGGTTCGGACTTGTGTTTCAACAGGAACATATGTCCGAATCTTGAGAGATTATCAGAGAATGTAATGAAGTACAAAGAACCGGTCTTGGCATGTGTAGACAGGGGACCTACATACATCAACATGTATCATCCCAAGAGTTTACTAACTCTTTCTCTGTTTCCAATAAACAGAGCTATGATCATCTTATCTTTGTGACATGACTGGCGAGTTTTACAAGATGTAAATTCAAACTGATTTAAATATACATCTTTATGTAACTCTAGCCAGTCGGGTCACATTGATCTGACCTAGTCTACAATACCTCAAGAAGGATTCGTTCATTTCTGAACTCTTCCTCTTGTGTGTGTTCAGTATACTAAGAACTGTAGTTTGATTTAGAACATCAATTCTTTTAGATAACGTGCCTGAACCGATCAACTTTTGATATAGGAAATGTTCAAAACATTATCCATCAATACAAAATTATATCATTTCTTTACTAATAAAGAGACTGATATGATTTTGTATATCAGGTTCGGTATCTAACAACATTCGTTCAGAATCAATGTATTGGTAATACAGGATGACAGTGACCAACAGACTTGGCTGCAACATTTGCCCCGTTTTCTGCCTCATAAAACTTATCACCCGTTCTCAGTTCTCTACCTATCCGTAGCCCTATGTAACAGATTACATATCTGGGATCCTGATCTGGTATCACATACCCAGGATGTAAAGGTTACTGAGAAACAGTTCTATGTAATGAACACACCCGAAGATGATGCATCATCATGCACTCTCCTCGTTTGGGCGGCACGGGAATTCTGGTAATCCCCAATTTCCTGCTCTGTCTTATAACAATTATAAGTTGGAGCGGGACCAACGTTCCCCAGCTCAGTATAACAAGCGGGTTCGGTCAATAATCCGTATTATTATCTTGATTAAGGCATGATATGGTCGCTACCAGGAGAGAGAGAGAAGAAAACACTCAGCGTGCGCTCTGTCAAGAATAGATTGGTTATTATTTTATCTAATCAGGGTGGCTCCCACTGCTTTTTATCAAATCTTCCTTCAAACCCTAAAAGGAAAGACTAGCCGGGATTAATTACACACTACAAGTTCGCCAATCTTTCAGCCAGGCCAGTGTCGGTACTTTGAGGGAGGTCCCCCGTGCTTTCGCACGAACCTAATTAATGTAAACCTCGTTTTCCCAGAGGCGTAACCCCGTTGACACCTTTCTAGACACCTACTTGATCGGCTAATTGTAATGTATAAAACTCTCCCAGGAGTAACACTTACTCGCAGCGGGTATCGGGATCCAACTATCTCATAGAAGGTATGCAATCTCATTGCAAATTTCAACACTTGAAATTCCCGATAATATTTTGCCCCATGCGATCTATGACCTTGACTGAGTCAACAAACCATAGACCGCAAGTAAAGTTCAACCCGTCATTTCTCGATTGAATTAAACCCACCCGCACGACCCTTGACTGAGTCAACAAGGCCGCACGACTACCCTAATCCAATCGCATCATATGCTTTGCAGATAAGCAATAATCAGCTACCGCACACTACGCCTTGACTGAGTCAACAAACGCAGCACGAATACTAACTAGTACCTATCTGAAATGACGGAGGGCTACGACAGGTTTTTAAGAAAACCTTTTGCGTAATGAACTTTATATCGTTGTAGAATCAAATGATTTTGAAATGGAGTGCTTTTGAGGCTTTTCTTGTTTTGCTAAAGGAGTCACTCCCGGTGAAGGGATCGTCGGTCCTTTCCTCGTCGAATGAGGTGCGGGATATATCACATATATCACTGTGCAAAGCAAAAACACTTAAAAGCAATCAAAAGACAAACCGAGTGTGTAGCATCTGCCAGTTATTGCTAAAGGAGTCACTCCCGGTGAAGGGATCTCGGTCCTTTCCTCGTCGGATGAGGTGCAGGATATATCACATATACCGCTGTGCAAAGCAAGAACTGTAGCTACCTGTTTTATTTTGAAATTCGATTCTACAACATCTTAGGTTTCTTTTATTTCATTAATCACATTAATGAAGTCCCATCATTTAAATACCTAATCATCACAGATAAATACGACGTACACTTATGCCATCCGCATTCGCCTCGATGTCCCCTCGTGCACCGTTAGGTTAGGTAACTAACGGCAGAGCAGGGCAGGGCTAGCGCGGGTGTAAAACATAAGTAACGTCTATATAATATATCATATATACTATATACCGTATCTATCACAGAACATCACATGATCACATCACAGATATCGCAGCAGAAGAATCATATGAAATATTGGATATACTAGGACGTCCGTGTTTTCAATACGAGCCAGTATAAAACACGGATTCCACGGTCGTGATGAATAGCCAAACCCACACCCCTAGACCCCTACGAGAGCGGCAAGCAACCCTACCAATTCTGGAGTTAGGAGACCCGGACTCGACTCCTCGAGTTGGTCTCCCACTGGACTCCAGAACGCGGTTACTTGTGCCCTCCTCCTTGGGTCTATCCTAGTGCGGAAAAGTAAATAATATACAACAGGTGACAACTCCCGCAACCTGGAAGCGCCCCAATAAAAGAATATTACATACAAGTTTTTACATGAATGAAAATGAAAAACACTCATCTCACATAAAAACCCCCGGCTATTCAAACACGACGATCCAATATAACATATCCAGCAACACATAACATCACATGTCATCAACGTAAGTAAATATGTCCATCCCAATTGTCGTTGACATATAGCAACGAAACCGGCGATATCACATATTACACTTACGGTCACAGAAAAGAAAGTGTAAAACTACAACAGTTGGAATCCGCAATCTCTTCAGACATCGCATGCCTGACCAAATGAATTCTTTAGACATCGCATGCCTAACAATTATAAACCCCGCATTTTAGTCTCAAAATCGAAAACTCTTTTCAATATTAAGTCGGGCAATTCAACAAGATTCCCGACATCATGATCGAATGCTCGTCGCAAACTTCAGTAGACGGCTGCACCCCTGATACCGTCGACGAAGTGCACCAAGGCGGAACACCGCTACCGCGAGCACCCGGAGGGATGCTTTCGGCGACGGGGTTCTCCTACAGTCACTTGGTCGGGGCTATGGAGTGAAGCTGTCTATTAAGTTTATCCGGCGAGTATCCGCGTACGCTACGTGATTGCGACGGACTTTTGATCACATCAAAATTCCGTGGCAACCGATCAAGTGAGACTAAATTGCTACGTTTATAACATTCATTCAGTTATCACATAACTGTTTGTGAATTCCAATTATTGTATCCCATTCCAGATAAACAGAAAATGTTAAACTTTTCGATCGAACAATCGAACACCCAAGTTTTCCCGATACAGATCAACACATGAAATATGTCTAACAACATTCCGTTCGTACCTCAGTACCAACGGTCCAGCCGTAGAAGGGTCAAGCCAACGCCTCACATGTGGCACGCCGTACTGCCCCAAACCCGAAGGTTCAAAGGGCAGTTCAAGACGTTCACATAATCGAGTTAAGGTTTGTGTCTTCTAGAGGGACCATCGCGTTACTTGCACTACTTAGAACGTCGTTAAACTACGGAAAAATCCAACACTTGGAAATTTCCCGACAGGGGAAAAATTGGGTATTTATATCCGGTCGAACTTTTTAACATATTCTAAAATTTATCCGGAAAGCCACACAGACAAAATTTGATACCCCGATCGAAACATCGAATTCCCAAAACAACTCAGAAAAATTCAACTCTTGAAAAAATATTAAAAATACCCAGGAAAACCAGCACAGAATACTATGAATTACTGTAGAAATTTGGATGCCATATACGACAAAATGGCCGCGCTTGCGCCGCACGAGCCATGCTCGTGCCGCGGAAGCGCGGCGCACTGTTGGAATTAGCCAGCCGAATTTTACAGTCTTTCTTAGAAATACCTGCTGATTTTTATGAATATTTTTAATTTTGAAAAATCCCAGATTTTAAAAATTGTACAGAGAGCAATTTCCCGGGTGAGGTTTCGGTTCGATCGGACTTCAATTTCCGTCTGGACTTCGCCTAAGGCTCTAGCTAGGCTCTGATACCACTGCAGGGTTCCTAGGCACACTAGTGAGGTCTCCAAAGCCATCAACCATGGCAATTTCAAAAATTATGGTGCCTACAAACCCTAAACAACGGATCGTATACTAGAAGTCTAGGCGAACAAGAACTAGTTAACAGTTAACTAATGAGAATACGGAAATACAACCTTTGTAGATCCGGTCCTCCACCTCCACGGCTCCGCAACGAGGTCGTCTCCGCTGTCCAAATCAAATCCGGGCTCTAGAGTCGGCTTCGTCGGAGAATGGGCAAGCTAGGTCGTCGATGTCCATGCCGAAGATGATCTACGTCGAAGCATCGATGAATCAAGCTCCACCTTCAACAAGTCATGAAACTTGTGAAGGAAACACACTCTACTACTTGGCAAGAGGTAGAGGATGAAGAAATAGGTAGTGGGTAGACTTTAGAATTGGATTTCTCACTCATATGCATCAATCACTATTGATGGACTTCAAGCTTCTTCACTTGAAGCATGAAGAAGAAGAAGAAAAAAAATATTATGATAAGTTAATAGAAAATGAAAAGAAAATGAATTCTTATCATAATTCTAACTAGAGTTAAGTGTAGAGAATGAATCATGGTTAGTGGGAATGGTTAGGGTTAAGGATGAGATAAGGATGGTTGACTTTAACAAAGCTTCATGAAGCTTCAACTAAAGAACAAAAGAAGCCACCATTCTTTTCTCATTTTCATTTATTCATTTATCAAAAATAAAAAGGATAAATAAATAGATAAATGAATAACAAATTATAAACCCTAACCATTTCATTAACCAAGGTTTAATCTTTACACTTGAACCCTAGCATGACATGTATCATCAAACATGATACAATCAAGTGCACAAAAACATATCGCATATGCAATGCGCACGAACCAAGTGAGAAAATCCGTCTAAAGTGAACCGATACTAGTTAATGCAAAGTAATATATCAAATATATAATTATACATTAAATCATTAAATCAACACTTGATTCAATGATCCGGTCATGCGCACATAACCGACTGGTATCAATAGTAACATCTTATCGAATCAACACTTGATCCGATAACCCGGCTATATCGCATATAACCGATCAATGTCACATCGCGAGAATCAAATACAGTATCACATACTCGTATTATTCTCGGTCCCGCACATATCTCATATGCGCTCCTATTTCGTTTCGCTTGAGCCAGGAAACCTCTGTGTAGGACTCTAAAGACTCGTCAATACGCCGGCAGCAGATGATGATCATATCAATCATCCACAAGCCGCAAGCGGTCTGCTAAACGTAACGGCCACCCGGGTATTGAGTGATCTGAAGATCGACGAGCAAGCCCGCTCACACTCCAGTGAATCCGACCAGTAACACTACCGTACAGTCCGGTCTGATCGTCTGATCTGTCGCATATCTCGCCTAGGGGTGGTAAACGTCAGACCCCAATAGCTCAATAAGTCGTGTCGATATGAGGTCTATAACTGTTCGAGAAACTACTGGTAACACTTACCAGTAAATCTCAGCAACCCTGGCCAGGGATTTCCTGTTATAGCCAATCGAACACAGCGCAACATCAACCCCCATATACCGGGAGAGACGAATCCCCTCCTATCGCTCATTGTCTCCATGTGACTCGGGACTGTACCCAAAAACCACCGTTTTGCACGCCCTCTTGGACGTGGTAAGATGGAAATCAAAGCACAGTGGGAACCACATAAGACTCTATGACGATCTCGGGTCAACAGACTACTCTGTACCAGTGTCACCAGAGAACTGCCATCTGACGTGAGGTATAATACCATCTGGGAGTTCTCGGCGAGTCCGTCCAGTGTACCCAGTCTCTACTGAGCACCCGTATATCATCTCTGATGTCAAACACCGATGGATATGGGATCATCCATCGCCCATCTACATGGGTCGAGAAGGTACACGCTAGTCTACTCTGGTATATCGATGCCCCGTCTCGATACACCCTCGACTAGGGACTTTGAAGGATGTACTTATGGACTACCATGTCCCCACTAGTATGATCCGCATCATAGTCCAGGTAGTCAAGTACAGATCCTAAGGGCTTTACCAACATGTAACAGAGAGACAATCAGCATACACGTTAAGGTAAAGGGTAACCAGATAGCATACTATCATGTCGAGCAAGAAAGTCCTCCCTATATATGTCCCAGCATCCACTACAATATACATCCTATGTACAGTAATGGCCTCTAGGGCATACATATAACTAACATTCCTGGCTCAAGCGAAACGAAATAGGAGCGCATATGAGATATGTGCGGGACCGAGAATAATGCGTGTATGTGATACCGTATTTTATTCTCGCGATGAATGTATCGAATGGTTGTATGCGATATAACCTAGTTATCGATTCAAGCGTTGATTCGATAAGCCGATACATTGTATACTAGTCGGTTGTGTGCAACATGACCGGATCATTGAATCAAGTGTTGATTTAATGATTTAATGCATATTTATATATTTGATATATTGCTTTGCATCAACTAGTATCGGTTTACTTAAGATGGATTTTCTCGCTCGGGTGTGCGCATTGTATATGCGATATGTTTATGTGCACATGTTTGTATCATGTTTGATGATGCATACCACTTTGGTTAAGTGTAAAGTTTGAACCATGGTTGTGTTTATGTTTAGGGTTTTATTTTCTTATAAATGAATAAAAGAAAGTGAGAAAAGAAAATGAGAAAAGAATGGTGGCTTCTTTTGTTGTTTAGTTGAAACTTCATGAAGGTTTGACCTAAGTCCACCATTCTTATCTCATTCTTAACCCTAACCATACAACTAACCTTGGTTAACTCTCTACACTTTACCATAGTTAGAATTATGATAAGTATTCTATTTTTTCTATTTTCTTATAACTTATCATAATTCTATGCTCATCTTCTTCTTCTTCTTCAAGTGAGCAACCTTGATGCCATTCATGGCAACTTGTGTTCTAGTGAGCAAAATCCAAATCTAAAGTTAACCCACTTCCTATTTCTTCATCCTCTACCTCTTGCCAAGTAGTAGAGTGTGTTTACTTCACAAGTTTCATGACTTGGTGAAGTTGTGAGCTTGATCTAGCGATGCCTCGACGTAGATCATCTTCGGCATGGACATCGACGACCTAGCTTGCCCATTCTCCGACGAAGCCGACTCTAGAGCCCGGATTAGATTTGGACAGCGGAGACGACCTCGTTGCGGAGCCGTGGAGGTGGAGGACCGGATCTACAAAGGTTGTATTTCCGTATTCCCTTAGTTAATTGTTAACTAGTTCATTGTTCGCCTAGACATCTAGTTATCGATCCGTAGTTTAGGGTTTGTAGGCACCATATTTTTTTGAAATTGCCATGGTTGATGGCTTGGGAGACCTCACTAGTGTGCCTAGGAACCCTACAGTGGTATCAGAGCTTAGCTAGAGCCTTAGGCGAAGTCCAGACGGAAATTGAAGTCCGATCGAACCGAAACCTCACCCGGGAAATTGCTCTCTGTACAATTTTTAAAATCTGGGATTTTTCAAAATTAAAAATATTCATAAAAATCAGCAGGTATTTCTAAGAAAGACTGTAAAATTCGGCTGGCTAATTCCAACAGTGCGCCGGGCTTCCGCGGCACGAGCATGGCTCGTGCGGCGCAAGCGCGGCCATTTTGTCGTATATGGCATCCAAATTTCTACAGTAATTCATAGTATTCTGTGCTGGTTTTCCTGGGTATTTTTAATATTTTTTCAAGAGTTGAATTTTTCTGAGTTGTTTTGGGAATTCGATGTTTCGATCGGGGTATCAAATTTTGTCTGTGTGGCTTTCCGGATAAATTTTAGAATATGTTAAAAAGTTCGACCGGATATAAATACCCAATTTTTCCCCTGTCGGGAAATTTCCAAGTGTTGGATTTTTCCGTAGTTTAACGACGTTCTAAGTAGTGCAAGTAACGCGATGGTCCCTCTAGAAGACACAAACCTTAACTCGATTATGTGACCGTCTTGAACTGCCCTTTGAACCTTCGGGTTTGGGGCAGTACGGCGTGCCACATGTGAGGCGTTGGCTTGACCCTTCTACGGCTGGACCGTTGGTACTGAGGTACGAACGGAATGTTGTTAGACATATTTCATGTGTTGATCTGTATCGGGAAAACTTGGGTGTTCGATTGTTCGATCGAAAAGTTTAACATTTTCTGTTTATCTGGAATGGGATACAATAATTGGAATTCACAAACAGTTATGTGATAACTGAATGAATGTTATAAACGTAGCAATTTAGTCTCACTTGATCGGTTGCCACGGAATTTTGATGTGATCAAAAGTCCGTCGCAATCACGTAGCGTACGCGGATACTCGCCGGATAAACTTAATAGACAGCTTCACTCCATAGCCCCGACCAAGTGACTGTAGGAGAACCCCGTCGCCGAAAGCATCCCTCCGGGTGCTCGCGGTAGCGGTGTTCCGCCTTGGTGCACTTCGTCGACGGTATCAGGGGTGCAGCCGTCTACTGAAGTTTGCGACGAGCATTCGATCATGATGTCGGGAATCTTGTTGAATTGCCCGACTTAATATTGAAAAGAGTTTTCGATTTTGAGACTAAAATGCGGGGTTTATAATTGTTAGGCATGCGATGTCTAAAGAATTCATTTGGTCAGGCATGCGATGTCTGAAGAGATTGCGGATTCCAACTGTTGTAGTTTTACACTTTCTTTTCTGTGACCGTAAGTGTAATATGTGATATCGCCGGTTTCGTTGCTATATGTCAACGACAATTGGGATGGACATATTTACTTACGTTGATGACATGTGATGTTATGTGTTGCTGGATATGTTATATTGGATCGTCGTGTTTGAATAGCCGGGGGTTTTTATGTGAGATGAGTGTTTTTCATTTTCATTCATGTAAAAACTTGTATGTAATATTCTTTTGTTGGGGCGCTTCCAGGTTGCGGAAGTCACCGTTTGTATATTATTTACTTTTCCGCACTAGGATAGACCCAAGGAGGAGGGCACAAGTAACCGGGTTCTGGAGTCCAGTGGGAGACCAACTCGAGGGGTCGAGTCCGGGTCTCCTAACTCCAGAATTGGTAGGGTTGCTTGCCGCTCTCGTAGGGGTCTAGGGGTGTGGGTTTGGCTATTCATCACGACCGTGGAATCCGTGTTTTATACTGGCTCGTATTGAAAACACGGACGTCCTAGTATATCCAATATTTCATATGATTCTTCTGCTGCGATATCTGTGATGTGATCATGTGATGTTCTGTGATAGATACAGTATATAGTATATATGATATATTATATAGACGTTACTTATGTTTTACACCCGCGCTAGCCCTGCCCTGCTCTGTCGTTAGTTACCTAACCTAACGGTGCACGAGGGGACATCGAGGCGAATGCGGATGGCATAAGTGTACGTCATATCTATCTGTGATGTTTAGGTACTTAAATGATGGGACTTCATTAATGTGATTAATGAAAGAAAAGAAACCTAAGATGTTGTAGAATCGAATTTCAAAATAAAACAGGTAGCTACAGTTCTTGCTTTGCACAGCGGTATATGTGATATATCCTGCACCTTATTCGATGAGGAAAGGACCGAGATCCCTTCACCGGGAGTGACTCCTTTAGCAATAACTGGCAGATGCTACACACTCGGTTTGTCTTTTGATTGCTTTTAAGAGTTCTGCTTTGCACAGTGATATATGTGATATATCCCGCACCTCATTCGACGAGGAAAGGACCGACGATCCCTTCACCGGGAGTGACTCCTTTAGCAAAACAAGAAAAGCCTCAAAAGCACTCCATTTCAAAATCATTTGATTCTACAACGATATAAAGTTCATTACGCAAAAGGTTTTCTTAAAAACCTGTCGTAGCCCTCCGTCATTTCAGATAGGTACTAGTTAGTATTCGTGCTGCATTTGTTGACTCAGTCAAGGCGTAGTGTGCGGTAGCTGATTATTGCTTATCTGCAAAGCATATGATGCGATTGGATTAGGGTAGTCGTGCGGCCTTGTTGACTCAGTCAAGGGTCGTGCGGGTGGGTTTAATTCAATCGAGAAATGACGGGTTGAACTTTACTTGCGGTCTATGGTTTGTTGACTCAGTCAAGGTCATAGATCGCATGGGGCAAAATATTATCGGGAATTTCAAGTGTTGAAATTTGCAATGAGATTGCATACCTTCTATGAGATAGTTGGATCCCGATACCCGCTGCGAGTAAGAGTTACTCCTGGGAGAGTTTTATACATTACAATTAGCCGATCAAGTAAGTGTCTAGAAAGGTGTCAACGAGGTTACGCCTCTGGGAAAATGAGGTTTACATTAATTAGGTTCGTGCGAAAGCACGGGGGACCTCCCTCAAAGTACCGACACTGGCCTGGCTGAAAGATTGGCGAACTTGTAGTGTGTAATTAATCCCGGCTAGTCTTTCCTTTTAGGGTTTGAAGGAAGATTTGATAAAAAGCAGTGGGAGCCATCCTGATTAGATAAAATAATAACCAATCTATTCTTGACAGAGCGCACGCTGAGTGTTTTCTTCTCTCTCTCTCCTGGTAGCGACCATATCACGCCTTAATCAAGATAATAATACGGATTATTGACCGAACCCGCTTGTTATACTGAGCTGGGGAACGTTGGTCCCGCTCCAACTTATAATTGTTATAAGACAGAGCAGGAAATTGGGGATTACCAGAATTCCTGTGCCGCCCAAACGAAGAGAGTGCATGCTGATGCATCATCTTCGGGTGTGTTCATTATACAGAACTGTTTCTCAGTATCCTTTACGTCCTGGGTATGTGATACCAGATCAGGATCCCAGATATGTAATATGTTACATAGGGCTACAGAAAGGTAAAGAACTGAGAACGGGTGATAAGTTTCATGAGACAGAAAACGGGGCAAGTGTTGCAGCCAAGTCTGTCGGTCACTGTCACCCTGTATTACCTGAATACATTGATTCTGAACGAATGTTGTTAGATACCGAACCTGATATACCAAATCATATCACTCTCTTTGTTAGAAAAGAAAGGATATAATTTTGTATTGTTGGATAATGTTTTGAACATTTCCTATATCAAAAGTTGATCGGTTCAGGCACGTTATCTAAAAGCGTTGATGTTCTAAATCAAATTACAGTTCTTAGTATATGGAACACACACAAGAGGAAGAGTTCAGAAATGAACGAATCCTTCTTGAGGTATTGTAGACTAGGTCAGATCAATGTGACCCGACTAGCTAGAGTTACATAAAGATGCATATTTAAATCAGTTTGAATTTGCATCTTATGAAACTCGCCAGTCATGTCACAAAGATAAGATGACCATAGCTCCGTTTATTGGAAACAGAGAAAGAGTTAATGAACTCTTGGGACTGATACATGATGATGTATGTAAGGTCTCCTGTCTACACATGCCATGACCGGTTCTTTATACTTCATTACGTTCTCTGATAATCTCTCAAGATTCAGACATACGTTCCTGTTGAAACATAAGTCCGAACCTTTTGAGATATTCACAGAATATAAGTTAGAAGTAGAGAACCAGAACACGGGTATAAGTATTATATCCTATGATGAGATCAAGGAGGAGAATACTTGAGCACGGAAATACTGGACTATTCTAAAGGAGAATGAGATTCTCTCTCAGCATTACTCCTCCGAATACACCATAGCACGATGGTATATCGGGGCAGAGCAGTCACACCCTATATGATAAGGTGTGCTCTATGATGAGTACTACTGAGTTACCTATTTCCTTTTGGGAGTTATGCGCTTGAGAAGCTGCATACCTATTGAATAGGGTTCGAATCAAATCAGTTGCCTACCACTTCATATATGATATGGAAAGGGAAGAGCCCATATCTTAAGTTGGTTAAGATTTGGGGTTGTCCAGCCTATGTCTGAAAAGCAAAATCTGGACAAGTTCGAGGCAAGGTCTGTAATGTAGAACTGGAAATGTTCCAGCTATACGAACTACAGCAGATGATTTGATAGAACCAAAGGATTCAGTAGATACCAACGAACCTCAGCCTCTCCGCCGATCTAGTAGGGTTCCTCACCCACCTGAGAGATACTTCGGTTTCTCTATGACAGTGGGAGCGAGGAATGCATCATGAGATGATGACCCAATTAGTTTCGAGCTGGCCATCGAGAGTAAGACTCTGTAAGAATGGCTGGATGTTTAGTGATCTGAGATGGAATCCTTATACACCAACAAAGTATGGACTTTGGTTGCAATATCTGAAGGGTTAAATCCCCATCAGGAGCAAGTATATCTTGAGAAGATTACTTGGTGTAGATGGAAAAGTTGAGACTTTCAAAGCTAGACTTGTTAAAGCTTTTCGTCATCGACCAGGCGTGGATAATGATGAAACCTTTTCAAGTAGCTATGCTTAAGTCCATCCAGATCCTACTTGCCACGGCTACATACCATGACTACGATATCTGGTGGTTGGGTGTCATGACTGCTTTTCTAAATGAAGTTTTAGAAAAGTACGTCTGTAAGTACACAGCCAGAGGGCTTCGTAAACAGTGGGAGCAGCGGAAACGTGTGCAAGATGTTTTATCTGATAAAGCAGGCATCGCGGAGTTGAAACGTCTGTTTTGATGAATTAGTCAAACAGTTTGACATCATCAAAATGGTAGATGAACCTTGTATAAACAAAAAGGTAGTAGGGAGTATGGTGACGATCCTCGTAGAGTACGTGGATGACATACTCTTGATAGGGAAGGAGTTTCCTATGCTACGCTCGATCAATCTCCGATTATCACTAGGATTCTCCATATAGGATCAAAATGATACCTACTAAATCCTGGATTTTGGATCTATGAGATAGATCTAATTGGATATTAGGATTCTCACTAGTTATAGTGAAAAGGTATCAATCGACCCTGGGGAGAATCACTGGAATGGTTCCAGGGTGATAAAGACGACTGAATGTCAGTCGCAGGCATTGTCTTTACCCTCAGTAAAGGGACGGTATGTTGGAAGAGTTCCAAGCTAGATACCGTGACATACTAGACGATAAAGGCACGATACATCGCTACTTAAGATGCTACCAAAGAGGCTGTTTGGGTGTATATTGGTTCATGAGATGAACTACGTTCCCACCATTGTGTGACAATGGAGTTGTGGCTTATGCCAAGGAACGCCCGTCCCATCAGTGATCCAGACATATTCTAAGGCAGTATCACTTGATCATGGAGATGGTTGATCTCCAGGGAGATCGAGGTTATGGAGAGTAGACTCAGAGGACAACACAGCGGATCCACTCACAAAGGCCTGTTCCCAGAGAGAGACTTTTATGGGATGGTTGAGTATGAGATACTGCAACCACTGCTACAGATGGCCCTAGTGCAAGTGGGAGATTGTTAGTTATATGTATGCCCTAGAGGCCATTACTGTACATAGGATGTATATTGTAGTGGATGCTGGGACATATATAGGGAGGACTTTCTTGCTCGACATGATAGTATGCTATCTGGTTACTCTTTACCTTAACGTGTATGCTGATTGTCTCTCTGTTACATGTTGGTAAAGCCCTTAGGATCTGTACTTGACTACCTGGACTGTGATGCGGATCATACTAGTGGGGACATGGTAGTCTATAAGTACATCCTTCAAAGTCCCTAGTCGAGGGTGTATCGAGACGGGGCATCGATACACCAGAGTAGACTAGCGTATACCTTCTCGACCCATACAGATGGGCGATGGATGATCCCATATCCATTGGTGTTTGACATCAGAGATGATATACGGGTGCTCAGTAGAGACTGGGTACACTGGACGGACTCGCCGAGAACTCCCAGATGGTATTATACCTCACGTCAGATGGCAGTTCTCTGGTGACACTGGTACAGAGTAGTCTGTTGACCCGAGATCGTCATAGAGTCTTGTGTGGTTCCCACTGTGCTTTGATTTCCATCTTACCACGTCCAAGAGGGCGTGCAAAACGGTGGTTTTTGGGTACAGTCCCGAGTCACATGGAGGCAATGAGCGATAGGAGGGGATTCGTCTCTCCCGGTATATGGGGGTTGATGTTGCGCTGTGTTCGATTGGCTATAACAGGAAATCCCTGGCCAGGGTTGCTGAGATTTACTGGTAAGTGTTACCAGTAGTTTCTCGAACAGTTATAGACCTCATATCGACACGACTTATCGAGCTATTGGGGTCTGACGTATACCACCCCTAGGCGAGATATGCGACATATCAGACGATCAGACCGGACTGTACGGTAGTGTTACTGGTTGGATTCACTGGAGTGTGAGCGGGCTTGCTCGTCGATCTTCAGATCGCTCAATACCCGGGTGGCCGTTACGTTTAGCAGACCGCTTGCGGCTTGTGGGTGTTTGATATGATCATCATCCGCTGCCGGCGTATTGACGAGTCTTTAGAGTCCTACACAGAGGTTTCCTGGCTCAAGCGAAACGAAATAGGAGCGCATATGAGATATGTGCGGGACCGAGAATAATGCGTGTATGTGATACCGTATTTTATTCTCGCGATGAATGTATCGAATGGTTGTATGCGATATAACCTAGTTATCGATTCAAGCGTTGATTCGATAAGCCGATACATTGTATACTAGTCGGTTGTGTGCAACATGACCGGATCATTGAATCAAGTGTTGATTTAATGATTTAATGCATATTTATATATTTGATATATTGCTTTGCATCAACTAGTATCGGTTTACTTAAGATGGATTTTCTCGCTCGGGTGTGCGCATTGTATATGCGATATGTTTATGTGCACATGTTTGTATCATGTTTGATGATGCATACCACTTTGGTTAAGTGTAAAGTTTGAACCATGGTTGTGTTTATGTTTAGGGTTTTATTTTCTTATAAATGAATAAAAGAAAGTGAGAAAAGAAAATGAGAAAAGAATGGTGGCTTCTTTTGTTGTTTAGTTGAAACTTCATGAAGGTTTGACCTAAGTCCACCATTCTTATCTCATTCTTAACCCTAACCATACAACTAACCTTGGTTAACTCTCTACACTTTACCATAGTTAGAATTATGATAAGTATTCTATTTTTTCTATTTTCTTATAACTTATCATAATTCTATGCTCATCTTCTTCTTCTTCTTCAAGTGAGCAACCTTGATGCCATTCATGGCAACTTGTGTTCTAGTGAGCAAAATCCAAATCTAAAGTTAACCCACTTCCTATTTCTTCATCCTCTACCTCTTGCCAAGTAGTAGAGTGTGTTTACTTCACAAGTTTCATGACTTGGTGAAGTTGTGAGCTTGATCTAGCGATGCCTCGACGTAGATCATCTTCGGCATGGACATCGACGACCTAGCTTGCCCATTCTCCGACGAAGCCGACTCTAGAGCCCGGATTAGATTTGGACAGCGGAGACGACCTCGTTGCGGAGCCGTGGAGGTGGAGGACCGGATCTACAAAGGTTGTATTTCCGTATTCCCTTAGTTAATTGTTAACTAGTTCATTGTTCGCCTAGACATCTAGTTATCGATCCGTAGTTTAGGGTTTGTAGGCACCATATTTTTTTGAAATTGCCATGGTTGATGGCTTGGGAGACCTCACTAGTGTGCCTAGGAACCCTACACCGTATTGCTAGGCTTGAGGCCGGTATGCATGTAGGCTTTCCTTGGCACCTCGTATAGGGTTTAAAAGCATCACACATGCTACAATTTAAATTTTAAGAGGTGCTAAGCAAACTTAACTAGGAACCGAACTAGAATTATTGAGTAACAATTAATAGATCACATATAAAAATAATCTATCACTAAGTGGAGAGACTACAACCTTTTTAGACCTCCTAGGGTTACTCCTTGGATCTCCTTTGGTTTGGAACGACTTGCTTGAACGCTTCCAAGTCCACGACGATCCACCCGAAGTCCTTTGCTCAAAGCTTGTTGCTTCACTTGATCTATGAAATCCTTGAAGCAAACACCCTACACAAAAGAGCTAGAGGTGTGTAGGATGATGAAGTGGTTTATGTTCTCACTTAAAACCCTTTATTTCTTTTAACCTCACTCAATTTTTCAACTCAAGAGAGAGCTAGAGAGAGGAAGATGAAGATGGCAATACTTTTCTTTTGGATGAAAAAGATTATTTTTTAATAATGAGAGAGAGAGAGATAAATATCAAAACACAAACCATGGTTAATATAAATATCTAGATATTTTATGATGAGTTAAAGAGCAAAGGAAATTAACCTAGGTTGAGTCAATGGTCAACCAAAGAAGTGTGTAGAAACAATGAGTCATTTGTAAAGAAATGAGTCATTAAGTTAATTTCCTTTATCTTTAACTTAAAACAAAAATACCTATATATATAAATATGAACCATGTGAGTCTTTCATTGCCATCTTTGTTGTATCATCAACCATGATACAAATGCATGCATGTATGTGTGTATGCACATCAACATGTACATATACATGCATGCATCCATCAAAAGAAAAGGGTTTAAATAAATGAGATAAAAGTCAATATTAAATCAACACTTGATTTAATAAACCGGTCATATCTCATACGACCCGACCAATATAAAACGCCCGATTAAAATAGGTATCATATACACGTATTTAATCGAGCTCCCACACATATCCCATATGCGCACCACATCGTTTCGCCTGAGCCAGGAAACTTCCGTGTGGGACTCTAAGACTCGTCAATACGCCAGCAGTAGGTGATGATCATATCAAACACCTATAAGCCGCAAGCGGTCAGCTAAACATAACGGCCACCCGGGTATTGAGGGATAAGAAAAAGAACAAGCGAACCTGTCAAAACTCCCGTCAATCCAACTGGCAACACTTACCGTACAGTCCGGTCTCTTCGTCAGGTATGCTGCATATCGAGTCTAGGGATGGAATCGTCGACCCAATAACTCAATAAGTCATGCCGGTATATAGTCTACAACAGATCGAGAAACTACTGATAACACTTATCAGTAATATCTCAGCAGCCCTGGCCAGGGACTTTCGGTTATAGCCAATCGTGCACAGCACAACATCAACCCCCAATACCGGGAGAGACGAAACCCCTCCTATCGCTCATTGCCTCCATATTCCTCGGGACTGTACCCAAAATCCACCTGTTTGTACGCCTCTGTAGAGCCGTAGTAGGGTGGAGATCAAAGTACAGTGGGAGGACACACAAGACTCTATGGCGATCTCGGGTCTACAGACTAACCTGTACCAGTGTCACCTGAGAACTGCTATCCGACGTATGATAAAATTCCACATAGGAGTTCTCGGTGAGTCCGTTCAGTGTACCCAGTCTCACTGAGCACCCGTATACAATCTTTGGTGTCACCACACCAGACGGATATGGGAGAACGGTATACGCTAGTCTACACTGGAATATCAATGCCCTGTCTCGATATACCTACGACTAGGAACATTTCAAGGATATACTTATAAACTACAGGTGTCCCACTAGTATGATCCACATCATAATCCCAGTAGTCAAGCTAATATCCTTAGGGTTTTATCAACATGTACCAAATGAGTAAAAACATGATCAAGTGAACATATGATAAAGAGAAACCAGATAGCATACTATCATGTCGAGCAAGACTGTCCTCTGAATATATATATATATACACATCAGTACATACACTATCATATAATGGCCTCTAGGGCATACATATATCCAACAATCTCCCGCTTGCACTAAGGCCAATTATTGGCGTATCTCATACCCAACATCTCAAAAAGTCGCTCATGCTGCGGCTGACGGAGGGCCTTGGTGAATGGATCCGCAGTGTTGTCCTTTGTATCTACTCTCTTAATCTCGATCTCGTGGCGATCAACTATCTCCCGGATCAAATGATATCGCCTCAGGATGTGTCTGGACTTCTGATGGGACCTGGGCTCTTTGGCCAACGCCATAGCCCCATTATTGTCACAATACAAAGGTATTAGATCAATAATGGTTGGAACTACTCCTAGCTCCGAAATGAACTTCCTTATCCAGACGGCTTCCTTGGCAGCATCATTTGCAGCAATGTACTCAGCTTCCATTGTTGAGTCTGCAACGGTATCCTGTTTGGAACTCTTCCAACTTACCGTCCCTCCATTGAGGGTAAATGCAAATCCTGAGATAGACTTGCTGTCATCTTTGTCATTCTGGAAGCTCGAATCGGTAAAGGCCTCCATTTGGAGATCCCCGTTACCATACACCAAGAACAATTCTTTAGTCCTTCGCAAGTACTTAAGAATGTTCTTCACAGCAGTCCAGTGATTCTCCCCTGGGTTTGACTGATACCTGCTTACTACACTAAGTGCATAAGCTACATCAGGGCGTGTACACAACATCGCATACATTATCGATCCTACTGCCGAAGCATAGGGAATAATGCTCATGCGAGCTCTCTCTTTATCAGACTTTGGGCAATCGTCCTTGGAGAGAGTGACTCCGTGGCAAGCGGGTAAGGCTCCCCGCTTGGAGTCTTCCATACTAAACCTCTTTAGGATGGTGTTGATGTACTTGGTTTGGGACAATCCCAATAACCGTTTGGATCTATCCCTATAGATCCGTATACCCAATATGTATGTGGCATCACCTAGGTCCTTCATGGAGAACCTTTGTGATAAGAATGATTTGACCGACTGTAGCATATGAATGTCATTTCCTATCAGAAGTATGTCATCCACGTACAATACAAGGAATGCGACATTTCTTCCTACAGTCTTTTTATAAACACAAGGTTCATCTGGATTTTTGATGAAATCAAACTCTTTGATAACATCATCAAAACAGATGTTCCAACTCCGTGATGCCTGCTTTAATCCATAAATGGATTTAAGCAACTTACATGCTTTTCTGCGGCTCCCACTGTCAATGAAGCCCTCTGGCTGATCCATATAAACGCATTCATCTAAATCACCATTTAGAAATGCAGTTTTAACATCCATCTACCAGATTTCATAGTCGTAGTGAGCAGCAACAGCAAGTAGGATCCGAATAGATTTAAGCATGGCTACTGGAGAGAAAGTCTCGTCATAGTCCAAACCTGGTCTTTGACAAAAACCTTTCGCTACCAACCCTGCCTTATAGGTCTCACCTGTCCATCTACACCGATCTTTTTCTTAAAGATCCATTTGCAGACCACAGGTTTTATCCCAAAGGGTACATCCTCCAAAGTCCATACTTTGTTGGTGTACATGGACTCCATTTCGGATCTCATGCCATCCAGCCATTTCACAGAGTCACCACTCGTGATAGCTTGATGAAAACTGGCAGGATCATCATCATTCATGATGCAATCTTCTCCTTCACCATCAATGAGAAAACCGTAGTATCTCTTCGGTGGGCGAGGAGTCCTACCAGATCTACGGAGTGGCTGAGGCTCATTAGATTCTGTTATAACTTCATGTTCAGCCAAGTCGTCATTTGTAACTTGTGTTTCTAGAACTTCTTCTAGATCTACCACATTGCCATCAGCATCATTTGAAAAAATCTCATTTTCTAAAAATGCGGCATACTGAGAAACAAACACCTTTTGTTCCTCCTTGTGGTAGAAAAGATACCCAAATGAATGTTTTGGATATCCCACAAATTTACATTTGACCGATCGTGTCTCTGGTTTGTCTGAATTCTGCTTTTTGACAAAAGCCGGACAACCCCAAATCTTAACTCGTTTAAGAGATGGTCTCTTCCCATGCCATATCTCATATGGAGTGGTAGACACGGTCTTGGTTAGAACTTTGTTTAACAGAAAAGCTGCAGTTTCCAATGCATGCCCCCAAAACGAGAGGGGTAACTCAGAATCACTCGTCATGGATCGTACCATATCTAATAGGGTACGATTCCGCCGCTCTGACACACCGTTGTGCTGTGGTGTGTAAGGGGGAGTGAGCTGAGAGAGAATCCCATTCTCTTTTAGGAAGTCCAAGAACTCGGTACTTAAGTACTCTCCACCTCGATCTGATCGAAGCATCTTGATTCTCATTCCTGTTTGGTTTTCTACTTTAAGTTTGTACTCCTTAAATTTCTCAAAAGCTTCAGATTTATTCTTTATCAAAAACACATGACCGAATCTTGAGAAATCATCAGTAAAAGTTATGAAGTAAGACAAACCGCCTCTTGCATGTGTAGACATTGGCCCACATACATCACTATGTATGAGGCCTAGTGGGAGCCATCCGGATTAGATAAGATAATAACCAATCTGATCTTGCAAGAGCATACGCTAAAGTGTTTTCTTCTCTCTCTCTCCAGGTAGCGACCATGTCATGCCTTAATCAAGATAATAATATGGATGTAATGACCGAACCCGCATGTTATACTGTGCTGGGGAACGTTAGTTCCGTTCTTTCTTATAAGAGTTATAGGACTGAACAGGATATAGGGGAATACCAGGATTCCCATGCCACCCGAATGAAGAAAGTACATGGTGATGCATTTTCTTCGGGTGTGTTCGTTACAGGGAACTGTTTCTCCATTTGCCCTACGTCCTGGGTATTAGATACCGGGTCAGGATCCCATATAAGTAATCAGTTACATGGGCTTAGGAAAGGTAGAGAACTTGGAGAAGGTGATAAAGACATAAGAGTTGGAAATGGTGCAATTGTTGCAGCTAAGACTGTCGGGGAATATCACCTTGCATTACCAACTGGTAATACATTGGTTCTGAACGAATGTTATTACATGCCGAACCTGATATGCAACATTATATCGGATTCTTTGTTGAGTAAAGAGGGATATAATTTTGTATTACAGGATAATGTTATGAACATTTTCCGTAACTAAAAGTTGGTTGGATCAGGCACGTTGTGCAATGACATTTATGTTCTAAATCAATCAACAGTTCTGAGTATAACAAACACACACAAGAGGAAGAGTTCAGATCTGAACGAATCCTTCTTGTGGCATTGTAGACTAGGTCACATCAATGCGACACGACTTGCTAAGTTGCATAAAGATGGATATTTGAAACCGTTTGAATTTTCATCTTATGACACTTGCCAGTCATGTCTCAAAGGCAAGATGACCAAAACTCCGTTTACGGGACACGGAGAAAGAGTTACCGAACTCTTGGGACTGATACATAGTGATGTATGCGGTCCCATGTCTATACATGCCAGGGATGGTTCTTCGTACTTCATTACATTCATTGATGATCTCTCTAGATTCGGATATGTGTTCCTGATGAAACACAAATCAGAAGCTTTTGAGAAATTTAGAGAATATAAACAAGAAGTCGAGAACCAAACCGGAAAAAGTATTAAAATCCTTCGATCTGATCGAGGAGGTGAATACTTGAGCAATGAATTCCTGGACTTCCTAAAAGAGAATGGGATTCTCTCTCAGCTGACTCCTCCATATACACCACAGCACAACGGTGTATCAGAATGGAGGAACCGCACCCTATTAGATATGGTGCGCTCCATGATGAGCACAGCTGAGTTACCTATTTCCTTCTGGGGATATGCACTGGAGACAGCAGCATACCTATTGAATCAAGTTCCATCTAAATCTGTACCTACCACCCCATATGAGATATGGAGTGGGAAGAGGCCATATCTTAAACGAGTTAAGATATGGGGTTGTCCGGCCTATGTCAAAAGACAAAATCCGGACAAGCTTGAGGCACGGTCAGTTCTTTGCAAGTTTGTGGGATATCCAAAGAACTCATATGGGTATTTTTTCTACCACAGTGAGGAACAAAAAGTGTTTGTTGCTCAACATGCTACCTTTTTAAAAAGGAATTTCTTGTAAAAGAAATTAATGGCAAAGTGGTGGAGCTGGAAGAGGTTCCAGATACACAAACCGTTACTGAAGATTTAGTGGAACTAGAAGATTCAGTAGCTCCCAACGAACCTCAGCTTCTCCGCCGATCTAGTAGGGTTCCTCGCCAACCTGAGAGATACTACGGTTTTCTTATGGATGGTGGGAGCGAGGATTGCATCATGGAGGATGATGACCCAACTAGCTTCGAGCAGGCCATCACGAGTAGGGACTCAGTGAAATGGCTGGATGCTATGCGGTCCGAGATGGAATCCATGTACACCAAAAAAGTATGGACTTTGGAAGATGCTCCTGAAGGGGTAAAACCCATTGGGAGCAAGTGGATCTTCAAGAAAAAACTTGGTGTAGATGGGAAAGTGGAGACTTTCAAAGCTAGACTTGTAGCAAAGGGTTTTCGTCAAAGACTAGGTGTAGACTATGACGAGACCTTTTCTCCAGTGGCTATGCTTAAATCCATCCGGATCATGCTTGCCATCGCTGCATATCATGATTACGAAATCTGGCAAATGGATGTTAAGACCGCCTTTCTAAACGGTGATTTAGAAGAGTGCGTGTACATGACTCAGCCAGAGGGCTTCGTAGATAGTGGGAGCAGCGGGAAGGTGTGCAAGCTGCTTAAATCCATTTATGGATTAAAGCAAGCATCGCGGAGCTGGAACATCTGCTTTGACGTCGTTATCAAAGAGTTTGATTTCGTCAAAAACGTAGATCAACCTTGTATCTACAAGAAGGTGGCAGAGAGTAAGGTTGTCTTCCTCATATTGTACATGGATGACATACTCTTAATAGGAAATGACATTCCTATGCTGCAATCGGTCAAGCTCTTCTTATCACAAAGATTCTCAATGAAAGATCTTGGTGATGCCTCCTGCATATTGGGAATAAGGATCTATAGAGATAGATCTAAACGGATATTGGGATTGTCCCAATCAAGGTACATTGACACCATACTAAAGAGGTTTAGTATGGAAGAATCCAAGCGTGGGAACTTACCCACGATCTCTGGAGTCACTCTCTCCAAAGAGATGTCTCCGAAGACTGATTTGGAGAGAGCTCGGGGATACCCTATGCTTCGGCTGTAGGCTCTATCATGTACGCGATGCTATGTACCAGACCCGATGTAGCATACTCACTAAGTATAGTGAGCAGGTATCAAGCTGATCCTGGAGAGAGTCACTGGACAGCTGTGAAGAGCATTCTCAAGTACTTGCGAAGGACTAAAGAG
The DNA here is from genome assembly GCA_030015575.1 of Agapanthus africanus. NCBI lineage: Eukaryota > Viridiplantae > Streptophyta > Magnoliopsida > Asparagales > Amaryllidaceae > Agapanthus > Agapanthus africanus. The sequence goes on along the minus strand of CM057347.1, from coordinate 246,649,709 downwards.
ATGCTCTTGGTGTATGGTAACGGAGAACTCTAAGTAGAGTCCTTTACCGATTCAAGCTTCCAGAGTGATAAGGACGACTCTAAGTCGCAGTCGGGATTTGTCTTTACCCTTTACGGAGGGGCGGTTAGCTGGAAGAGTTCCAAGCCGGAAACCGTGGCAGACTCGACGATGGAGGCTGAATACATCGCTGCCAACGATGCTGCCAAAGAGGCTGTCTGGATCAAGAAGTTCATTACTGAACTTGGAGTGGTTCCATCCATTGAGCATCCAATACCTTTGTATTGCGATAACAATGGAGCGGTGGCTTTGGCCAAGGAACCCAGGTCCCATTAGCGATCCAGGCATATTCTGAGGCGGTATCACCTGATCCGGGAGATAGTTGATCGCCGGGAGATCGAGGTCAGGAGGGTTGACACGAAGAATAACACAGCGGATCCACTCACGAAGGCCATTCCCCAGATACAGATTGAGAGACTCTTCGGGATGCTCGGTATGCGATACTACAGTAGCTGGCCCTAGTGCAAGTGGGAGATTGTTAGTTGTATGTATGCCCTAGAGGCCAGTATTGTACAGATGATGTATATTATATTGGATGATTGGACATATATAGAGATGACTTTCTTGCTCGATATGATAGTATGCTATCTGGTTGCTCTTTATCTTAACATGTATACTAGTCTCTTTATACTGTCTTATAGTTACATGTTGGTAAAGCCCTTAGGATGTGTACTTGACTACCTGGACTATGACACGGATCATACTAGTGGGGACATGGTAGTCCATAAGTACATCCTTTAAGGTCCCTAGTCGTGGGTGTATCGAGACAGGGCATCGATATACCAGTGTAGACTAGCGTATACGCTTCTTGACCCATGAGATGGGCGATGGATGATCCCATATCCATTGGTGTTTGACATTAGAGATGGTATACGGGTGCTCAGTGGAGACTGGGTACACTGGACGAACTCGCCGAGAACTCCCAGATGGTATTATACCTCACGTCAGATGGCAGTTCTCTGGTGACACTTGTACAGGTTAGTTTGTAGACCCGAGATCGTCATACAGTCTTGTGTGATTCCCACTGTACTTTGATTTCCACCTTACCACGTCCATGAGGGCATGCAAAACGGTGTTTTTTGGGTACAGTCCCGAGTCACATGGAGGCAATGAGCGATAGGAGGGGTTTCATCTCTCCCGGTATTGGGGGTTGATGTTGCGCCGTGCTCGATTGGCCGTAACAGGGAAGTCCCTGGCCAGGGCTGATTTAGAGATTTGCTGGTAAGTGTTACCAGTAGTTTCTCGACCCGTTATGAGCCTCACATCGGCACGACTTATCAGTTATTGGGGTCTGACGTTTACCACCCCTAGACTTGATATGCGACATATCAGACGAGGAGACCGGACTGTACGGGAAGTGTTGCCGATTGGCTCGACGGGAGTTGTAGCATGTTCGCTTGTTCTCTTCTGATCGCTCAATACCCGGGTGGCCGTTATGTTTAGCTGACCGCTTGCGGCTTGGGGGTGCTTGATATGATCATCACCCACTGCCGGCGTATTGACGAGTCTTAGAGTCCCACAATGGAGTTTCCTAGTCCAGGCGAAACGTTGTGGTGCGTATATGAGATATACGCATGAACCCGATTAAAATGCGCGTATAGGATACCGTATATTGATCGGGCGGCTTGCTTTTGGTGGGCTCATATGTGATATGGCCGGATTGATAAATCAAGTGTTGATTTATCATTTAACCATTAGTTTCTCACTTGATATCCTTTCTTGAGTTTGATGGATGTATGCATGCATGTATGCCTTCTTTATAGATTAATGCATATATGGATGTACATACACACATACATACATACATACATCATGGTTATACATACATGAAAATGGTGGCAATATAAGACTCACACCATGGTTTTATATATGGATTTTATTGCATTTGATTTAAAACAAAAAGGAAAAAGGAAAAAGGTATCATTGATTTGTTTCTACACTCTTCCTTTAACCTAACCATCCTCACCCACCTTTTAACCTTGGGTGAACTTTCCTTTTGTGTTTTAACTCAAGTTCAATAAGATATTCATTGTTTAACCATGGTTTGAGATGAGAACATGAAAATATATATACATATATTTTCATTTTTTCTTAACAAGGGTTATTCTTTTCACTCTTGTTAAAGATATAGCCATCATCTTCTTCTTCCTCTCTCATTTTGCTCTCTAGATTTTTGTAATGTGCAATATACTCATCAAGTTAGGATTTTGAAGTGAGAAAGAGAACTACAACACCATTCTACACAAGTCTAGCTCACTTGTTTGGAGTGTTAGCTTCATTTCATTCTCTTGATCAGGTGAAGTTGCAAGCTTGGACAAAGCGGACTCCGGGTGGATCATCGGTGACCTAGAGGAGTTCAAGCCAAGCTTTTCCAAACCCTAAGTAGCCGAGGAGTCTAGCGTAGGGAGCTACAAAGGTTGTACTCTCAAAACCCTAGCTTTTCTTGCTTATAATGATATGAAAGTTTTAGAAACCCTAATTTTCTAGGATAGATCCTTTGTTTGTTAACTTAGCACCCTAAAAACTCAATCTTTGGTACATGTGATGCTTCCAAACCCTTTATGAGGTGCTAGGCTAACCCAACAGTTACCCGCCAAAACCTGAAGCGAGGCAGCCCCCTTCAACAATGTGAATGGACCACCCGCACTTCACGGAATCCGGTAACTTGAGTACCCCTCCTTGGGTCAACCTATACCCCCTACGAGTGCGGAGAATAGCTCGCCAATTCTAGAGTAAAGCCCCCTCCATCTCAAAGCCATGAGATGCGGGCCCGTTGCCTTCTAGAACCCGGCTATCCGTGCACTCCTCCGTGGGGTAATCCTAGTACAGAAAGTAAAATATACAACGGGTACATCGACCTCAGCCCGGCCGTGCCCCAAAAGAATAATATACAAACAGGCAGTGACGGCAGTCCACATGTCGGACGCTCGCCCCACAATATCAAATGTACAAATACAACCAAACTGTACTACCATTGTATCCAGGCTATCCACCACGATAAATCCGCAACATCACAGCACAACACAGAACATCAACGTGAATGTCACGTTCACAAATCCGTCTAAAAGGGCTATAGCAATTAGACAAGATTTACCGATCAAATGATATTCACGGTCGCAGATATAATGTAAATACTGTGAACTAACATGTTTAAAATTTTCGATCGACAAAATTTCTCGAAGTGGGCCCCAAGTACAATTCCCAGTACTCAAAATAATCTGGGCCAAAACCAAAATTACCAGAAACCCCATTTCCAAGTCAGAAACCACTGTAGGAAAATTGGTGGACTGATGCTACAGTACAGCGGTGGAACCACGGCCAAAACGTGGGTACGACCGCGGTTCCGCGCTGCTACAGTGGAATCAGTGAACCAATTTTTCTCAGATTTCTTAAAAAAGCCTGCGTGATTTTCTGCAATACTCAAAATAATTTTTTGACGATAAAAAAAATCGACAGAAACTGCAAAATTGGAAATGCGATTTTTGAAATTCGGTCGATCGATGTTTTAAATGCGTTAGAACAAGCTAGTAAAGGTTAATGGCGTGGCTCTGATACCATGTAAGTCTACGGTAGCGCCCCGGCCGTCTTTCCGAGGCCAAAATGCGGAAACGAAAAACTTTTTCAAACTAGAAACCGGCGCTATCGTATGCTTAAATCCCGGATCGAACCATTAACCTACAACTAGCAACTAGAGAAAGTGTTGGAAAGCTATACCGATCGATCCGTGTCCTTCGGTCTTTGGCCACCATCCCAAGCTCCTCGCGACATCTCCGGTCTTGATCTCCTCGTCGGAAAGGGCACCATATCTTCGAGTCTTTTTACAGGCTCCCGCATCATCCGAAGCAACTCGGGCACGAAGTTCGCTAGCCGACGTGTCCAAGGAGAAGTAGAGAATGTTTGTGACAACTTTGTCTCTTGCATCCATTGCATGGATGGAGGTTGAAGATGAAGCCATCAATGGAGGTTATGAGCTAGAGGAGGAAAAAGAAGAAGAAGCTTTCTTTTTCTTTTGTTGTATGTGTGATAAAATGAGAGAGTGGGTAGAATGAATAATACAAGAGCTCACCCAATAACATATGGCTGCCCTTCTCTCTCCTCTTATCGTTTCATCAAACAAAACTATCACATAATGTGACATATGCACAATAAAAGAGACCATGAGTCACTACTCTTGCACATGCCACATTAAATGCACTCCATGATGATTTCTAGCTCATAATTTCCATTTGCAAACATTAATCCAAATGTTTGCAACAACAAAAAGATACGGAAACATCTAAATTAAACTCGTGACGGATCACAAGGATACCCCTCACCTGTATATACATACCTGCATCCGCATTCCGACTGAATGCGAATGCAATGAGACAAAAATAATGCAACAAATCTAATACTAGGATCCGGCTTAAACCAAAGGCCACTAGTATGATCCGTCCGATCATGATCCGTGCACTACCGCACGTATCTGATCGAACCCTGCTATATATCATACGGCCTCTACAACGTTTCGCCCAAAACTTGAAAACTGTCTGTGGGGGACTCTAAAGACTCGTCAATACTTTGGCCATGGATTTAACCACTAGCTCGTCAGAGGTACTAGCCGTACGTAACGGGCTACCAGGTATTGACCAAAAGGGAGGTCGGTGAGCGAACTCATCCTGACACCCTACTGAGCCTATCAGTGACAATATCCATACAGTCCGGTCCGTTCGTCTATGAGCATCGCATGGCGGGCCTAGGGGGTTGGTAAAAGTCAGACCCCCAAAAGCGGTACAAGTCGTGTCGGAGTGTAGCCCAGAACACCCTGAGATACTACTGGAATACCGACCAGTAAATCTCCTGCCTTTGCCGAGGACTTCGTGTAATGGCTTTCCTAGACACAGTGCGATCTCACCCCCAATACCGGGAGAGACGAAACCCCTGCCGATCAGTTCACTGCCTCCATATGGCTCGGGACTGTACCCAACTAAAACCTGTTTGCACGACACCTTTGAGCCATGGTAGGGTAGTAATCAAAGTATAGTGGGAACTCACACGAGACAAATGACGATCTCAGGTCAATGTACTAACCTGTACACATGTCACAAGGGAACTGCTATCTGACGTCAGGTATAATACCAACTAGCATGTTGCCGGCGAGTCCTGCCCGGTGTACTCATAACCCAATGAGCACTTGTATACATCTTAGGTAAACCAACTGACACCAATGGCTTGTGAGACCGGCCACCGCCCCTCGTCGGGGTCTCGACTGTATACACTAGTCTACTAATGGAGTATCGATGCCCAGTCTCGAAACTCCCACGACAAAGGACCACTTTAAGGATGTGCTTATAGACCCCAGCTCCCAGGTATATGATCGCCATCATACTGCTGGCAGTCAAGAAAGAATCCTAAGGGCTCTATCAACGTGTAAAAGCGACCTGTAAGTTCACCTAAAGCAGTACACGATGATAAAGACAAATCATGGTAGCATACTTGTCACGACCCGAAGTTTGGCCCGTGACCGGCACTTAACCACGTAACGTCTACAGGCGTAACGCGACTAAGTGAACCGAAAACCCAGAAATCAAACCAGTGAAAGTATAGAGTGTTATAAGTTTTAATGAAGCACTTACTAACGTGATAAGAAATTTAAATAAACAATCACCATGATAGTAATATACGACGCCGTAGCGAAGATCAAGATCCACAAGTGGGAACAATACAGATAGGATAAACTGCAAGTACAGTCGGCTCACAACGAGCTCGACACCAGAATACAAATAGAATACATCATCGTCCTCACACTGTCTCTAAGTCAATACATACATGGTAGATGGAGAATACTAGATAAAACAATATACATAACTGAAAGATAAACAGATACCGCACAAACCCACCTATCAGCAAAGAGCTAGTACACCAACTATGGGGATATCTGTGTCAAAAGATGCAACCGCAGCCTGCCGCGACTATTCCGAAGGGCAACCTGCAAACACTGTGGCACAACGGGGGTGGGTTGCCAACTCGTGAATAGATAATATATAAAGGTAATCGCGAGCATGTACGTACTACGCTACTCTATCATATGCCAACAAATGACATCAATGTGTGATAAGCAGTATGTGCAATAATCATGCAAGTGCTCTATCAGGTAATGTAACTATAGGATGAGGTACAATAGTAAATGCTGAGCAGGGGCAATATGATATCTACACGGAATGTCAACGTGGAATATATAATCAGTGTCTCTCAATGCACCCAGATCCCCCAAATAGCTCAGGCGCCGGCACTCTCATCGGCCCTCAAATCCTGTACATCTCTGAGAATCCCGAGTGCCCAACATCGGCATCCAAATATCATAAATACTCGTGTCCAGCATCGACACGCAAATCCTCATCCATCGGGCCCCGTCAGTCCGGGTCAGCCCACGTGCTCCGTCTGCGGTATCGGCCTTCGGCCCCGGCAGTACGGATCACCCCGCATCCATCTATAGACTCTGATCAGTACCCTCCGGATAACTGTCAGGTCCAACCAATCACCGGTAGGTAGTAGTCCCTCTGCCAGGCTCACCGTCTACTGCACAGCGAAACCGTTCTCGCCCCGGGGTACCATACCGGGTCCACCATGTACCCGTAATCGGCCTCAACCAGCTTCTCGATTCGGGTTCACATATATCACTCTAGCACCGAGAAAACACATGGTGGACGCACCGAAATATCATATCAAGGGAACCGGGTTTTTAAATGATTATATATTTGCAATAGCCACGGTTTCCAAATCCAGAAATCACATGTAATCCAAACCAAAATACAAGTCAATGATCCGATATGATATATGCGTCAAATATAAATAGCATGTCAAGTGACATATAGATGAGCTACAATATGATGATCCGATGTGATATAGGCATCAAGTATGAATAGCATGTGAAGTCACATATAGATGAGCTACAATATGATGATCCGATGTGATATAGGCATCAAGTATGAATATCAAGTCATGTCACATATAGATGACCTACAATGTAATGATCCAATGTGATATAGGCATCAAGTATGAATAGCATGTCAAGTCACATATAGATGAGCTACAATATGATGATCCGATGTGATATAGGCATCAAGTATGAATATCAAGTCATGTCACATATAGATGAGCTACAATGTAATGATCCGATGTGATATAGGCATCAAGTATGAATATCAAGTCATGTCACATATAGATGAGCTACAATGTAATGATCCGATGTGATATAGGCATCAAGTATGAATAGCATGTCAAGTCACATATAGATAAGCTACAATATGATGATCCGATGTGATATAGGCATCAAGTATGAATATCAAGTCATGTCACATATAGATGAGCTACAATGTAATGATCCGATGTGATATAGGCATCAAGTATGAATATCAAGTCATGTCACATATAGATGAGCTATAATGTAATGATCCGATGTGATATTCTACAGTGTAAGTGTCATGGCAATTACTAACGGTGTGTGTGTAACATGCAGGATAGTGCTCGTGCAACATGGACCGTTAGTAATGGTGCGGTGTTCTATCAATTCTAGTTTATATCCAAATAGCAGGGAATGCAGCATGCACTAAATAGTAGCCATGAATAGTCAATGTATATAAAGGAAACTATAAGGTCCTATCAGCCCTGACGTAGAACGCCATGCGGGCGATATCCCCGTAGATGTGAAATCTACTCACCGTAGTCTCTCGCTAGGTGTAGCCAACAACTTGTTTCCCCTTCTGCGCGGCGTCCGCCGTACTCGCCTGCGAACCTAGAATTACACAATATATCATACGTAAGCTTGAAGTCACACAAACGCGACATTAAGACCAAACTAGTAACTCGTGTCGCGAACCAAGCGCGCGTGTGCGCGATACGCTAAAACGTGTGGTTACACGCCTGAAACCACTCCGACGCGTCGCGATACGCAGAAACCCCAAACCCATACACACGTATCACGCGTGTCGCGAAAGATTGAAAATACGGGAAAATAGGTAATCACCTCCATACTTTGATACAGGAAAGATATTGTAAAACTATATATACCAAAACAACCCACATAGCAGCAGATACCAACACCCCAAACCCCAACCCAAAACTCCCCCATCTGGCCGCAAATTGCGGCCAGAATGCTAATTTCGGCGGCCTCTCTTGGGAATTGGGCTCTCAGGTTTGGTGTATGCACTCTATACCCCCCATACATGCTACAGTAACCTCTAGTTTTACTCTGAAATGTCTCGGGTAGCAGCAGATCCTACAGAGCCTTATTTCTAGTTAAAATCCACACTTTACACTAAAATCAAACTTTAGGGTATTTTTGTGCAAATTGAAACAAAATTTGGCCTAAGATAGCTCTAATAACACATAATAGAGCTAACACAACTAACAAAACCCTAATCTAACATGTGAATCACAAATATCCTTAAATATCACCAAAAATGCACAAAAATGGGATTTTTACTAAAGAATACTACAAGTCTAAGGAAAAGAAGTGCTAATATGAGTTAATACCTTCTAAGAACCTTGTAGAACACCAAAAGTTTCAGCTCTCCCCTCTAGGGTGCAGATTTGCCGTAAACACCTCAAAAAGCTCACTTCCTCTAAGGTTTTGTGATGAAAATGTGTTGTTTTTGTGAAGGAAATGTGTAGAGATCAAAGAGGCATGAAGAGGAGAAGAAAAGATGAAGAAAATGGGAGGGTTTGCTGCTGGAATTCTCCAGAATTTCTGAAGTGAGGAGAAGAGAGAGAGAGAAGAGAAGGAAATGGGTCAAAAGTCAATGTTTTCTACCTAACACCATGCTCATTTGTTAAATTGGATTTTGAATTATGAAAAAGGGTTTTGAAAAGATTAAAATGGTGGGGAATAAGTTAGCAACCATGCAACAAAAGAAAAATGGTTAACACTTAAACCTATGTCTCAAAAGTGGCTAAGTGTGCAAGTGTGCACTAGCACAAGAAAATTCCCAACATGCAAACACTACTAAATATAACTAATAATCCTAAGAACACATATATAATAACACGTACAATCACTAATTATCACGAAAGACATTCAAATGGAAATCCAAAGTGTTACAATCTACCCCCCTTAAAGAAATTCGGTCCCCGAATTTAAAAATCTAACTATACGCACCTTCAAAAAGATGGGGATACCTCTTCCTCATCTCGCTCTTGGTCTCCCAAGTAACCTCCTCGCCGCGCTGGCCACGCCAAAGTACCTTGACGGACGGTATCTCTTTCGACCTCAATTTCTTCACTTGTCGATCCTAGATCATCACCGGCTGCTCTGCATAGGAAAGGTCGTGCTCAAGCTGGATCGTCGGGTGCTGAATCGCATGCGAAGGATCATGAAGATATCTGCGGAGCATCGAAACGTGAAATACGGGGTATACGTCTGGAAAACTGGGCGGAAGGGCTAATCGATACGTAACCGCGCCAATACGCTCAAGGATCTCGAAGGGGCCCACGTATCTGGGACTAAGCTTCCCCTTCTTCCCAAACCTCATCACGCCTTTCACTGGGGAGACCCTCAAGAAAACATGATCACCAACGGAAAACTCAAGTCTGCGCCGACGACGGTCCGCATAAGATCTCTGCCTACTCTGGGCTGCTCTCATCCTATCGCGAATCAACTGGATCTTCGCGGTCGTCTCCTCCACAATCTGCGGCCCTAAGATAATGCTCTCACTGAGCTCCGTCCAACAGGTGGGCGATCTGCATCTCCTCCCATAAAGAGCCTCAAACGGTGTCATCTGAATGGTCTCCTGGTAGCTGTTGTTGTAGGAGAACTCTACTAAAGGCAAATTATGATCCCAGCTACCTCCGAAGTCCAAAACGCATGCTCTGAGCATGTCCTCGAGAGTCTGAATAGTCCGCTCTAACTGCCCGTCGGTCTGCGGATGGAATGCTGTGCTGAAACTCAAGCGAGTGCCCAAAGCCTCCTGAAGCCTCTGCCATAGCCGGCTGGTAAACTGGGTGCCTCTATCGGACACGATGCATGTCGGAACTCCGTGCAGTCGTACAATCTCATCAATATAAATCTGGACATACTGTGTAAATCCGAAAGTCGTCTTCACCGGTAGGAAGTGAGCCGCTTTCGTCAAACGATCCACGATCACCCAGATGGAGTCATACCCTCGACTAGTCCTGGGTAGACCCACAATGAAATCCATAGAAATCTGTTCCCATTTCCACTCCGGAATGGGTAACGGCTGTAGCTCTCCCGCGGGCCTCTGGTGCTCAGCCTTGACTTGCTGACAAGTCAGGCATCTCGACACAAAATCTGCAATATCCCTCTTCATGCCGTCCCACCAGTAAACATCTCTCAGATCATGGTACATCTTGGTGGAACCGGGATGAACACTATATACCGACCGATGTGCCTCCTCAAGAATCTCGCGCCGCAATCCCTCAGCATCTGGTACGCACAGTCTAGCTCCAAATCGTAGTATCCCCTGATCATCGATCACGAACTCGGAAAATCTGCCATGTCCCATCTGTGTCCTGATCTCTGAACAGCGGTCATCACCGTGCTGTGCCTCGTATATACGGTCAAGCAACTGTAGGCGTGCACGAACATGCGCCATCTGTCCTCCGATCAGCGTAAACTCGAACTGTACCCGACTGTCGCATAAGATCTGCCAATCCGCCGACGACTGCCTCTGCACTGCGCTCAAACAGGATAGACTACCCCCGGGCCTCCTGCTCAAAGCATCCGCCACTACATTCGCCCTGCCCGGGTGATACAAGATCTCACAATCGTAGTCCTTCACTAACTCCATCCATCGGCGCTGTCTAAGGTTCAGGTCTCGCTGCTGAAATATGTACTTTAAGCTCTTGTGGTCAGTGAATATCTGGCACGACTCTCCATACAGATAATGTCGCCAGATCTTGAGTGCAAAGACCACCGCAGCCATCTCCAGATCATGAGTAGGGTAATTCTGTTCATGTTTCTTTAATTGCCGCGAAGCATACGCAATCACCCTGTCATGCTGCATCAAAACGCACCCCAGCCCTACTCGTGAAGCATCGCAGTAGACCATAAATCCGCCTGATCCTGAAGGCAATGATAGCACTGGTGTCGTAGTCAGTAGAGCCCGTAGTCGCTGGAAACTGTGCTCACACTCCTCCGTCCAATCGAAGCGAACTCCCTTCCGGGTCAACCCGGTCAAAGGTGTAGCAATGCGAGAGAAGTCCTGCACGAATCGCCTGTAATAACCTGCCAGCCCTAGAAAGCTGCGAACCTCCGTCACTAACGTGGGTCTAGGCCAACTCCGAACTGCCTCTATCTTCCTCGGGTCGACACATATACCATCTCGTGTAATCACGTGCCCCAAGAAGTCTACGCTTTCTGGCCAGAAGGCACACTTGGAGAATTTGGCGAAAAGCTGATGCTCCCTCAAGGTCTGCAGTGTAATCCGCAGGTGCTGCTCGTGCTCCTCTCTACTCCGAGAATACACCAAGATATCGTCAATAAACACTATAATGAACAGATCAAGATACGGCCGGAAAATACGGTTCATCAAATCCATAAATGCTGCTGGCGCGTTGGTGAGTCCGAACGACATCACCAAAAACTCATAATGGCCGTAACGTGTACGGAAGGCTGTCCTAGGAATGTCCTCCTGTCGAACCCACAGCTGATGGTAGCCTGATCGCAAATCGATCCTCGAAAAGTATCCTGTCCCTTGAAGCTGGTCGAACAAATCGTCGATGCGTGGCAAAGGATATCTGTTCCGCACTGTCACCCTGTTCAGCTGGCGGTAGTCAATACACAAACGCAAACTGCCGTCCTTCTTCTTGACGAACAGGACTAGAGCACCCCAAGGAGAAACACTGGGTCGAATAAGTCCCTTATCCAGCAGATCCTGCAACTGACCCTTCAATTCTCTAAGTTCCGCTGGGGCCATCCGATAAGGCGGTACAGAAATAGGCCCCGTGCCAGGAACCAAGTCAATGCAGAAAGAAATATTGCGTTCGGGCGGCAGCCCAGGAAGCTCGTCAGGGAACACATCAGGGAACTCGCTAACAACCGGAACCTGATCCAGAGGAACCTCTGTAGCTCTAATATCGCAAACATATGCGAGAAATCCCTGACATTCCTTCCGCAAAAGCTGTCCAGCGTGAAAAGAAGAAATCACACTGTGAGAGGTGGCACCACGGTCCCCCAACACAACAACAACTGACTCGCCGGGAAAACAGAATCGAACTGTCTTCTCGTGGCAGTCAACAGAAGCATAGCACGTGGCTAACCAATCCATGCCCAAAAGAACGCCGAAGTCCAACATCTCCAGAAGGATCAAATCGACCGGCAACTCTCTCTCGCCAATACGGACGGTACAGGATCGGAACACGTGCCTAGCAACAAACGACTCTCCCACAGGAGTAGTCACAACAAGCGGCAGGCCAAGCAAACCGGACTCTCTACCCAAACTCGGCACAAAGTGTGTGGATACGTACGAGTGCGTGGATCCGGGATCGAATAACACGTGTGCATCAACCGAACATACAGGAAGGATACCTGAGACCACCGCATTGGACGCCTGCGCGTCCTGATGCGTCAAAGCAAAGACTCGCGCCTGTCCTCCACCTGCAACTAACTGCCCCCTGCTGGCCGCTGGCTGCCCTCTACCTCGGCCACCTCGTCCTCTATGAACAAATCCTCCACGACCACGACCTCTCTGTGTATGCGTCTGACGCGGAGTAACAGTAGGTACTATCGGCAATGCCGTCTGGGGTGGTGAAGGTGGTAATGTAACATGCGATGCTGCCGCCCCACTCCGGGGTACCTCAGGACAATCTCGCACACGATGATAAGAGCTCCCGCAACGGTAACATCCCGATGACGGTCGCTGACCCTCCTGGGAATAGGAGATAAACAATCGGCCTCGTCTCGAATCTCTGCCACCTGCATGGTGTCTGTCACGACGCCGGAATGGCCGTCTCTGCACTGACGTATCTGCACGAACTCTCTTCGGTCCTGGAACTGCCGAAGTCTCAGCAAGGCGCTCCTCAACTAATAATGCTGCATCTACTGCTGCTGCGTATGTCTCGTAATGCTGCGCGCTGATAGCAAGGAATAGTGGTGTAAGCAAGCCTCGGACAAATATCTTGACTCGCAACTCCTCAGTAGCCACTAGATACGGAGCATAAACGGATAGCTCGGTGAACAGCACATCGTACTCTGCCACTGACATCTCTGGCGTCTGGCGTAAGGACTCGAACCTGCGTGCTCTAGCATCTCTGACACTCAGGGGAAGAAAGCGGGCAAGGAATAGTGCCACGAACTCTGTCCAGGTCATAGGAGGAAGACCTGCTGCTCTACCCTTCTCGACTGATTCGCACCATTTCTACGCAAGACCTTCCAAGCGAAAGCTCGCGAACTCAACCCATCTCGCATCTGCGCATCTAAGTGAACGACATATCCGCGCCATCCTATCAATGAAAGACTGTGGATCCTCGGCCACATCGGTGCCTGTGAAGACCGGAGGCTTCAGCCTCATAAACTCTGACAGCGATACTGTAATAACCTCTGTAGTCGCAGGTGCAACTGCCTGAACTGTGGGTACCACCGCGGTCTCCGCAACGGGTGGAACTACCTCTGGTCGCTGCGCTCGAAGTGTCTCAACTAGAGATCCCATCATCTTGCGCATCTCCTGCATACTGGATCCTATCGTCTGGCGTATCTCCTGCACACCAGCCCCTAACATAGCAATCTGATCTGTCACGGCAGGAACAGCCTGCTCGGGCACAACCGGTGTACTACCCGGATCAGTCCTCGTCTCGGACGAGTCAACTCGAATCTCAGCCCTCGCGGCCGCTCTCTGCGCCCTCGTAGTCTTTGGCGGCATATTGGCTGAAAGGAACAATAGGATTCGATAAGGATACGGAAATCGAATCGCAAGAATGTATATACTCAAGAAGGAATTTACGTCAACAAGTCCTAAGGTCGCGTAGGCGGAGTACCGTATCGTGAGTATACCGCGGAACATACACACGCTACGCTACCCTGCGGCAGCCACCTACTCCATCATACCAGGGTCATCCTACACTCCGAAAGGTAAAACCTACGCTCTGATACCAACTTTGTCACGACCCAAAGTTTGGCCCGTGACCGGCACTTAACCACGTAACGTCTACAGGCGTAACGCGACTAAGTGAACCGAAAACCCAGAAATCAAACCAGTGAAAGTATAGAGTGTTATAAGTTTTAATGAAGCACTTACTAACGTGATAAGAAATTTAAATAAACAATCACCAAGATAGTAATATACGACGCCGTAGCGAAGATCAAGATCCACAAGTGGGAACAATACAGATAGGATAAACTGCAAGTACAGTCGGCTCACAACGAGCTCGACACCAGAATACAAATAGAATACATCATCGTCCTCACACTGTCTCTAAGTCAATACATTCATGGTAGATGGAGAATACTAGATACAACAATATACATAACTGAAAGATAAACAGATACCGCACAAACCCACCTATCAGCAAAGAGCTAGTACACCAACTATGGGGGTATCTGTGTCAAAAGATGCAACCGCAGCCTGCCGCGACTACTCCGAAGGGCAACCTGCAAACACTATGGCACAACGGGGGTGAGTTTCCAACTCGTGAATAGAGATAACATATAAAGGTAATCGCGAGCATGTACGTACTACGCTACTCTATCATATGCCAACAAATGATATCAATGTGTGATAAGCAGTATGTGCAATAATCATGCAAGTGCTCTATCAGGTAATGTAACTACAGGATGAGGTACAATAGTAAATGCTGAGCAGGGGCAATATGATATCTACACGGAATGTCAACGTGGAATATATAATCGGTGTCTCTCAATGCACCCAGATCCCCCAAATAGCTCAGGCGCCGGCACTCTCATCGGCCCTCAAATCCTGTACATCTCTGAGAATCCCGAGTGCCCAACATCGGCACCCAAATATCATAAATACTCGTGTCCAGCATCGACACGCAAATCCTCATCCATCGGGCCCCGTCAGTCCGGGTCAGCCCACGGGCTCCGTCTGCGGTATCGGCCCTCGGCCCCGGCAGTACGGATCACCCCGCATCCATCTATAGACTCTGATCAGTACCCTCCGGATAACTGTCAGGTCCAACCAATCACCGGTAGGTAGTAGTCCCTCTGCCAGGCTCACCGTCTACTGCACAGCGAAACCGTTCTCGCCCCGGGGTACCTACCGGGTCCACCATGTACCCGTAATCGGCCTCAACCAGCTCCTCGATTCGGGTTCACATATATCACTCTAGCACCGAGAAAACACATGGTGGACGCACCGAAATATCATATCAAGGAAACCGGGTTTTTAAATGATTATATATTTGCAATAGCCACGGTTCCCAAATCCAGAAATCACATGTAATCCAAACCAAAATACAAGTCAATGATCCGATATGATATGTGCATCAAATATAAATAGCATGTCAAGTCACATATAGATGAGCTACAATATGATGATCCGATGTGATATAGGCATCAAGTATGAATAGCATGTCAAGTCACATATAGATGAGCTACAATATGATGATCCGATATGATATAGGCATCAAGTATGAATATCAAGTCATGTCACATATAGATGAGCTACAATGTGATGATCCGATATGATATAGGCATCAAGTAGGAATAGCATGTCAAGTCACATATAGATGAGCTACAATATGATGATCCGATGTGATATAGGCATCAAGTATGAATATCAAGTCATGTCACATATAGATGAGCTACAATGTAATGATCCGATGTGATATAGGCATCAAATATGAATATCAAGTCATGTCACATATAGATGAGCTACAATGTAATGATCCGATGTGATATAGGCATCAAGTATGAATAGCAAGTCAAGTCACATATAGATGAGCTACAATATGATGATCCGATGTGATATAGGCATCAAGTATGAATATCAAGTCATGTCACATATAGATGAGCTACAATGTAATGATCCGATGTGATATAGGCATCAAGTATGAATATCAAGTCATGTCACATATAGATGAGCTACAATATAATGATCCGATGTGATATTCTACAGTGTGAGTGTCATGGCAATTACTAACGGTGTGTGTGTAACATGCAGGATAGTGCTCGTGCAACATGGACCGTTAGTAATGGTGCGGTGTTCTATCAATTCTAGTTTATATCCAAATAGCAGGGAATGCAGCATGCACTAAATAGTAGCCATGAATAGTCAATGTATACAAAGGAAGCTATAAGGTCCTATCAGCCCTGACGTAGAACGCCATGCGGGCGATATCCCCGTAGATGTGAAATCTACTCACCGTAGTCTCTCGCTAGGTGTAGCCAACAACTTGTTTCCCCTTCTGCGCGGCGTCCGCCGTACTTTTCTGCGAACCTAGAATTACACAATATATCATATGTAAGCTTGAAGTCACACAAACGCGACATTAAGAACGAACTAGTAACTCGTGTCGCGAACCAAGCGCGCGTGTGCGTGATACGCTAAAACGTGTGGTTACACGCCTGAAACCACTCCGACGCGTCGCGATACACAGAAACCCCAAACCCACACACACGTATCACGCGTGTCGCGAAAGATTGAAAATACAGGAAAATAGGTAATCATCTCCAAACTTTGATACAGGAAAGATATTGTAAAACTATATATACCAAAACAACCCACATAGCAGCAGATACCAACACCCCAAACCCCAACCCAAAACTCCCCCATCTGGCCGCAAATTGCGGCCAGAATGCTAATTTCGGCGGCCTCTCTTGGGAATTGGGCTCCCAGGTTTGGTGTGTGCACTCTATACCCCCCATACATGCTACAGTAACCTCTAGTTTTACTCTGAAATGTCTCGGGTAGCAGCAGATCCTACAGAGCCTTATTTCTAGTTAAAATCCACACTTTACACTAAAATCAAACTTTAAGGTATTTTTGTGCAAACTGAAACAAAATTTGGCCTAAGATAGCTCTAATAACACATAATAGAGCTAACAAAACTAACAAAACCCTAATCTAACATGTGAATCACAAATATCCTTAAATATCACCAAAAATGCACAAAAATGGGATTTTTACTAAAGAATACTACATGTCTAACGAAAAGAAGTGCTAATATGAGTTAATACCTTCTAAGAACCTTGTAGAACACCAAAAGTTTCAGCTCTCCCCTCTAGGGTGCAGATTTGCCTTAAACACCTCAAAAAGCTCACTTCCTCTAAGGTTTTGTGATGAAAATGTGTTGTTTTTGTGAAGGAAATGTGTAGAGATCAAAGAGACATGAAGAGGAGAAGAAAAGATGAAGAAAATGGGAGAGTTTGCTGCTGGAATTCTCCAGAATTTCTGAAGTGAGGAGAAGAGAGAGAGAGAAGAGAAGGAAATGGGTCAAAAGTCAATGTTTTCTACCTAACACCATGCTCATTTGTTAAATTGGATTTTGAATTATGAAAAAGGGTTTTGAAAAGATTAAAATGGTGGGGAATAAGTTAGCAACCATGCAACAAAAGAAAAATGGTTAACACTTAAACATATGTCTCAAAGGTGGCTAAGTGTGCAAGTGTGCACTAGCACAAGAAAATTCCCAACATGCAAACACTACTAAATATAACTAATAATCCTAGGAACACATATATAATAACACGTACGATCACTAATTATCACGAAAGACATTCAAACGGAAATCCAAAGTGTTACAATACTATTCTCTATCAACGTGTAATAGTGAACTACAATGTCACCTAAAGCAGTACACGATGATAAAGACAAAGCAGATAATATACAAACCTCTCGAGTAAGACTGTCCTACCGGTATAGGTCCTCCCTCAATCATTGCAATCACGTGCCTGCGATCCAATAATTGACTCTGAGGGCACTATATCCAACAGTATTATCTGTCTGAAACATGACACGTGCATAAGTGCACGTGCAATTTCGAACCCTGCCATAAAACCATACGGCCTCTACAACGTTTCGCCCAAACTTGGGAAATTATCTGTAGGGGACTCTAAAGACTCGTCAGTACCCTGGCAGTGGGTTTAACCACAAGCACGTCAGCGGCACTAGCTGTGCGTAACGGCTGCCCATGTACTGACCGAAAGGGAAGCCTGATGTGCGAGCTTATCCTGGAACCCTACTGAGCCTATCAGTGACAATATACATACAGTCCGGTCCGTTCGTCTATGAGTATCGCATATCGGGCCTAGGGGGCTGGTAACGTCAGACCCCCAATAACGGTATAAGTCGTGTCAGAGTGTAGCCCAGAACACCTTGAGATACTACTGGAGTACCTAACAGTAAATCTCCTGCCTCGGTCGAGGGATTTGTGTAATGGCTCTCCTAGACACATCGCGATCTCACCCCCAATACCGGGAGAGACGAATCCCCTGTCGATCCGCTCACTTACCTCCATATGGCTCGGGATTGTACCCAACTAAAACCTGTTTGCACGACTCCTTTGAGCCGTGGTAGGGTAGTAATCAAAGCACAGTGGGAACTCACACGAGACAAATGACGACCTCAGGTCGATGAACTAACCTATACACATGTCACCAGGGAACTGCTATCTGACGCTAGGTATAAATACCAACTAGCAGGTTCCCGGCGAGTCCTGTCCGGTGTACTCATAACCCAATGAGCACCTGTATACATCTTAGGTGATCCAATTGACACCAGTGGCTTGTTAGACCGGCCACCGCCCCTCGTCGGGGTCTCGACTGTATACACTAGTCTACTCCGGAGTATCGATGCCCTGTCTTGAAACTCCTACGACTAAGGACCACTTTTAAGGATGTGCTTATAGACTACCTAACTCTCACGTATATGATCGCCATCATACTGTTGGTAGTCAAGCAAGATCCTAAGGGCTCTACCAACGTGTAATAGTGATCAGTCACCTGAACCTGTACACGACTGATAAAGGCAAACCAGATAGCATACTATCATCACGAGTAAGACTGTGTTACCGGTATAGGTCCTCCTCAATCATTGCAATCACGTGCCTGCGATCCAATAATTGACTTTGAGGGCACTATAACCAACAATCTCCCACTTGCACTTAAGGCAAATTATTGCGATATTGTTAGTTGTATGTATGCCCTAGAGGCCAGTATTGTACAGATTATGTATATTATATTGGATGCTTGGACATATATAGAGATGACTTTCTTGCTCGACATGATAGTATGCTATCTGGTTGCTCTTTATCTTAACATGTACACTAGTCTCTTTATACTGTCTTATAGTTACATGTTGGTAAAGCCCTTAGGATTTGTACTTGACTACCTGGACTATGATGCAGATCATACTAGTGGGGACATGGTAGTCCATAAGTACATCCTTCAAGGTCCCTAGTCGTGGGTGTATCGAGACGGGGCATCGATATACCAGAGTAGACTAGCGTATACGCTTCTCGACCCATGAGATGGGCGATGGATGATCCCATATCCATTGGTGTTTGACATCAGAGATGGTATACGGGTGCTCAGTGGAGACTGGGTACACTGGACGGACTCGCCGAGAACTCCCAGATGGTATTATACCTCACGTCAGATGGCAGTTCTCAGGTGACACTTGTACAGGTTAGTCTGTAGACCCGAGATCGTCATAGAGTCTTGTGTGATTCCCACTGTGCTTTGATCTCCACCTTACCACGTCCATGAGGGCGTGCAAAATGGTGGTCTTTGGGTACAGTCCTGAGTCACATGGAGGTAATGAGCGATAGGAGGGGTTTCGTCTCTCCCGGTATTGGGGGTTGATGTTGCGCTGTGCTCGATTGGCCGTAACAGGGAAGTCCCTGGCCAGGGCTGATCAGAGATTTGCTGGTAAGTGTTACCAGTAGTTTCTCGACCCGTTATGAGCCTCACATCGGCACGACTTATCGGGTTATTGGGGTCTGACGTATACCACCCCTAGACTTGATATGCGACATATCAGACGAAGAGACCGGACTGTACGGTAAGTGTTACTGGTCGGATTCGCAGGAGTGTGAGCGGGCTAGCTCGTAGATCTTCTGATCGCTCAATACCCGGGTGGCCGTTACGTTTAGCAGACAGCTTGCGGCTTGTGGGTTCTTGATATGATCATCATCTGCTACCGGCGTATTGACGAGTCTTTAGAGTCCTACACAGAGGTTTCCTGGTTCAAGCGAAACGAAATAGGAGCGCATATGAGATATGTGCAGGACCGAGAATAATGCGTGTATGTGATACCGCATTTCATTCTCGCGATATATGTTTCGATTGGTTATATTCGATATGACCTAGTTATCGAATCATTGATTCGATAAATCTATACATTGGATTCTAGTGGGTTATGTGCGATATGACCGGATCATTGAATCAAATGTTGATTTAATGATTTAATGCATAATTATATATTTGATATATTGCATTGCATTAACTAGTATTGGTTCACTTTAAACGGATTTTTCTCACTTGATGCACATTGTATATGTGATATGCTTTAGTGCACTACTTTGTATCATGTTTGATGATACTTGATAATGTGGTTAAGTGTAAAGGGTTAAACCATGGTTAAGTGATGATTGGGTTTGGGTTTTTCATTTATTTATTTGTTTATTTATTTGGAAAGGATTAAGTTGAGAATGGTGGCTTATTTTGGAGCTATGTTGAAGCTTCTTGAAGCTTTGACAAAGTCCACCATCCTTATCTCATCCTTAACCCTAACCACTCTAACTAACCTTGGTTTAATCTCTACACTTGACCATGGTCAAGATATGATAAGTATTCATATTAGTTTTATTTTTTTTAAAGAATAAGACTTATCATTCTTGCTTCATCTTCATCTTCTTCTTCTTCTTCAAGCTTGCTACATCAATGGCAACTTGAGTTTTAGTGAGAGAAATCCAAATCAAAAGTGAACCCATCTCCTATTTCTTCATCCTCTACCTCTTGCCAAGTGGTTTAGGGTGTTTTCTTCACAAGTTTCACAAGTTTGTGAAGTCGGAGCTTGAACTAGTGCAACCTCGACGTAGATCGTCTTTGACACGAAGCCGTCGAACTATTCCGCTCACTTCTCCGATGAAGCCGTCGCGAGAGTCCGAGGTTCGTGATGGACAGCGAGGGGAAGACCACATGGAGCCAAGCAAGTGGATATCCGGATCTACAAAGGTTGTAGTTTCCGACCTTTAGTTAATTTGCTAACTAGTTTAGTTTTTCGCCTAGAATTCTAGTCTATGATCCGTGTTAGGGTTTCTCGGCTTCCATAATTTTTGAAATTGGCATGGTTGATGCCTTGTGAGACTTCATTAGGATTCCTAGGAACCCTACAGTGGTATCAGAGCCTAGCTAGAGCCTTAGGCGAAGTCTAGACGGAGTTTGAAGTCCGAACGAACCCGAAACCCCGATACCCAAGAGCTCTCTGGACATTTTCTGAAATCTGGGAATTTTTGATATTAAAAATGCTTAAAAAATTCACCAAAGAATTCTAAGAATTACTGTGTAAAACGTTTCCCATGAACAGTTCAATGAGCCGCGGAAACGCGGCAGAAGCATGGCTTCTGCCGCCGTTCCGCGGCCATATAGTGACGTCAGCCATTTTTCACTGCACAGTAATACCTGATAAATTCTGTTGAGTTTTCTGGGTATTTCTAAATTGATTTAAGGGTTGAGTGCTCTGGGGTTACATTGGGAATCGACGATTCGATCGGAATATCAAACTTTGTCCCAGTGTTTTTCCAGATAACTGTAGAATATGTTAAAAAGTTTGACCGGATACAAATACCCAACTTTTCCCCTGCCGGAAAAATTCCAAGTGTTGGATTTTTCTGTGGTTAAAAGACGTTCGAAGTAGTGCAAGTAACGCGATGGTCCCTCTAGAAGACAACAAACCTTAACTCGATTATGTGACCGTCTTGAACTGCCCTTTGAACCTTCTGGTTTGGGGCAGTACGGCGTGCCACATGTGAGGCGTTGGCTTGACCCTTCTACGGCTGGACCGTTGGTACTGAGGCATGAAGTGAATGTCTTTGAACCTATTTCATGTGTTGATCGGTGTCGGGAAAACTTGGGTGTTCGAATGTTCGATCGAAAAGTTTGATATATTCTATTTATCCGGAAATGGATACAATAATTGGAATTCACAAACAGTTATGAGATAACTGGATGAATGTTATAGATCTAGCAGTTTAGTTTCATAAGATATCGAAAAGAGTTTTCGATGATGGGACTAAAATGCGGGGTTTATAACTGTTAGGCATGTGATGTCTAAAAGGGTTGCGGATTCCAATTGTTGTAGTTTTACACTTTCTTTTCTGTGACCGTAAGTGTAATATGTGATATCGCCGGTTTCGTTGCTATATGTCAACGACAATTGGGATGGACATATTTACTTACGTTGATGACATGTGATGTTATGTGTTGCTGGATATGTTATATTGGATCGTCGTGATTGAATAGCCGGGGTTTTTTATGTGAGATGAGTGTTTTTCATTTTCATTCATGTATAAAAACTTGTATGTAATATTCTTTTATTCGGGGCACTTCCAGGTTGCGGGGGTTGTCACCCTTTGTATATTATTTACTTTTCTGCACTAGGATAGACCCAAGGAGGGGAGCACAAGTAACCGGGTTCTAGGGTCCAGTGGGAGACCAACTCGAGGAGTCGAGTCCGGGTCTCCTAACCCTAGAATTGGCAGGGTTGCTTGCCGCTCTCGTAGGGGTCTAGGGGTGTGGGTTTGGCTATTCATCACGACCGTGGAATCCGTGTTTTATACTGGCTCGTATTGAAAACACGGACGTCCTAGTATATCCAATATTTCATATGTTTATTCTGCTGCGATATCTGTGTTGTGACTCTGTGATGGATATAGTATATAGTATATATGATATATTATATAGACGTTACTTATGTTTTACACCCGCGCTAGCCCTGCCCTGCTCTGTCGTTAGTTACCTAACCTAACGGTGCACGAGGGGACATCGAGGCGAATGCGGATGGCATAAGTGTACGTCATATCTATCTGTGATGTTTAGGTATTTAAATGATGGGACTTCATTAATGTGATTAATGAAAGAAAAGAAACCTAAGATGTTGTAGAATCAGATTTTAAATAAAACAGGTAGCTACAGTTCTTGCTTTGCATAGCGGTATATATGATATACCCCGCACCTTATTCGATGAGGAAAGGACCGAGATCCCTTCACCGGGAGTGACTCCTTTAGCAATAACTGGCAGATGCTACACACTCGGTTTGCTTTTGACTGCTTTTGCGTTTTTGCTTTGCACAGCGATATATATGATATATCCCGCACCTCATTCGACGAGGAAAGGACCGAGATCCCTTCGTCGGGAGTGACTCCTTTAGCAAAACTAGAAAAGCCTCAAAATCACTCCATTTCAAAACATCATTTGATTCTACAACGATATCAAGTTCATTAAGCTCATGGTTTTTATGAAAAACCTGCGTAGCCCTCCGTCATTTCAGATAAAGACTATTTAGTATTCGTGCTGCGTTTGTTGACCTCTGTCAAGGCGTAGTGTGCGGTAGCTAACTAGTATTTGTCTGCTTATGCATATGATGCAGATTGGATTAGGGTAGTCGTACGACCTTGTTGACCTCTGTCAAGGGTCGTGCGGGTGGGTTTGATTCAATCAAGAAATGACGGGTTGAACTTGACTAGTGCACTATGATTTGTTGACCTCTGTCAAGGTCATGGTACACTAGGGGCAAAATATTATCGGGAATTTCAAGTGTTGAAATTTGCAATGAGATTGCATACCTTCTATGAGATAGTTGGATCCCGATACCCACTGCGAGTAAGAGTTACTCCTGGGAGAGTTTTACACATTACAATTAGCCGATCAAGTAGGTGTCTAGAAAGGTGTTAACGAGGTTACGCCTCTGGGAAAACGAGGTTTACAGTAATTAGGTTCGTGCGAAAGCACGGGGGACCTCCCTCAAAGTACCGACACTGGCCTGGCTGAAAGATTGGCGAACTTGTAGTGTGTAATTAATCCCGGCTAGTCTTTCCTTTTAGGGTTTGAAGGAAGATTTGATAAAAAGCAGTGGGAGCCATCCTGATTAGATAAGATAATAACCAATCTGATCTTGCACGAGCATACGCTAAAGTGTTTTCTTCTCTCTCTCTCCAGGTAGCGACCATTTCATGCCTTAATAAAGATAATAATATGGATGTATTGACCGAACCCGCATATTATACTGTGCTGGGGAACGTTGGTTCCGTTCTATCTTATAAGAGTTATAGGAATGAACAGGATATAGGGAAATACCAGGATTCCCATGCCACCCGAATGAAGAAAGTACATGATGATGCATTTTCTTCGGGTGTGTTCGTTACTGAGAACTGTTTCTCCATTTGCTCTACGTCCTGGGTATTGGATACCGGGTCAGGATCCCATATTTGTAATCAGTTACATGGGCTTAGGAAAGGTAGAGAACTTGGAGAAGGTGATAAAGACATTAGAGTTGGAAATGGTGCAATTGTTGCAGCCAAGACTGTCGGGGAATATCACCTTGTATTACCAACTGGTAATACATTGGTTCTGAACGAATGCTATTACATGCCGAACCTGATATGCAACATTATATCGGTTTCTTTATTAAGTAAAGAGGGATATAATTTTGTATTACAGGACAATGTTATGAACATTTTCCATAACCAAAAGTTGGTTGGATCAGGCACGTTGTGCAATGGCATTTATGTTCTAAATCAATCAACAGTTTTGAGTATAACAAACACACACAAGAGGAAGAGTTCTGAACTGAACGAATCCTTCTTGTGGCATTGTAGACTGGGTCACATCAATGCGACACGACTGGCTAAGTTGCATAAGGATGGGTATTTGAAACCATTCGAATTTTCATCTTATGACACTTGCCAGTCATGTCTCAAAGGCAAGATGACCAAAACTCCGTTTACGGGACACGGAGAAAGAGTTACCGAACTCTTGGGACTGATACATAGTGATGTATGCGGTCCCATGTCTACACATACCAGGGATGGTTCTTCGTACTTCATTACATTCACTGACGATCTCTCAAGATACGGACATGTGTACTTGATAAGACACAAGTCTGAAGCTTTTGAGAAATTTAGAGAATATAAACAAGAAGTCGAGAAACAAACCGGAAAAAGTATTAAAATCCTTCGATCTGATCGAGGAGGTGAATACTTGAGCAATGAATTCCTGGACTTCCTAAAAGAGAATGGGATTCTCTCTCAGCTTACTCCTTCTTATACACCATAGCACAACGGTGTATCGGAGCGGAGGAATCGCACCCTATTAGATATGGTGCGCTCTATGATGAGTACAGCTGAGTTACCTATTTCCTTCTGGGGGTATGCGCTTGAAGCAGCGGCATACCTATTGAATCAAGTTCCAACTAAATCTGTACCTACCACACCATATGAGATATGGAGTGGGAAGAGACCATGTCTTAAACGAGTTAAGATATGGGGTTGTCTGGCCTATGTCAAAAGGCAAAATCCAGACAAACTCGAGGCACGGTCAGTTCTATGTAAGTTTGTGGGATATCCTAAACATTCAAATGGATATCTCTTCTACCACAGTGAACAACAAAAAGTGTTTATTGCTCAACATGCCACCTTTTTAGAAAAGGAATTTCTTGCAAAAGAGATTAGTGGCTCTGAGGTAGAACTGGAAGAAGTTCCAGAAACACAAACTATAACTGAAGATTTAGTGGAACAAGAAGATTCGGTGGTGCCCGACGTACCCCAGCCTCTCCGCCGATCTGGTAGGGTTTCTCGTCCACCTGAGAGATACTATGGTTTTCTTATTGATGGTGGTAGTGAGGATTGCATCATGGAGGATGATGACCCAACTAGCTTCGAGCAGGCCATCACGAGTGGGGACTCAGTGAAATGGCTGGATGCTATGCGGTCCGAGATGGATTCCATGTACACCAACAAAGTATGGACTTTGGAAGTTGCTCCTGAAGGGGTAAAACCCATTGGGAGCAAGTGGATTTTTAAGAAGAAACTTGGTGTAGATGGGAAAGTGGAGACTTTCAAAGCTAGACTTGTAGCAAAGGGTTTTCGTCAAAGACCAGGTGTGGACTATGACGAGACCTTTTCTCCAGTGGCTATGCTTAAATCCATCCGGATCATGCTTGCCATCGCTGCATATCATGATTACGAAATCTGGCAAATGGATGTTAAGACCGCCTTTCTAAACGGTGATTTAGAAGAGTGCGTGTACATGACTCAGCCAGAGGGCTTCGTAGACAGTGGGAGCAGCGGGAAGGTGTGCAAGCTGCTTAAATCCATTTATGGATTAAAGCAAGCATCGCGGAGTTGGAACATCTGCTTTGACGTCGTTATCAAAGAGTTTGATTTCGTCAAAAATCCAGATGAACCTTGTATCTACAGGAAGGTGGCAGAGAGTAAGGTTGTCTTCCTCGTATTGTACGTGGACGATATACTCTTGATAGGAAATGATATTCCTATGCTGCAAGCGGTCAAGCTCTTCTTATCACAAAGATTCTCAATGAAAGATCTTGGTGATGCCTCCTGCATATTGGGAATTAGGATCTATAGAGATAGATCCAAAAGGATTTTGGGATTGTCCCAATCCAGGTACATAGACACCATACTAAAGAGGTTTAGTATGGAAGAGTCCAAGCGTGGGAACTTGCCCACGATCTCTGGAGTCACTCTCTCCAAAGAGATGTCTCCCAAGACTGATTTGGAGAGAGCTCGCATGCAAGGTATACCCTATGCTTCGGCAGTAGGCTCTATCATGTATGCGATGCTATGTACCAGACCCGATGTAGCATACTCACTAAGTATAGTGAGCAGGTATCAAGCTGATCCTGGAGAGAGTCACTGGACAGCTGTGAAGAGCATTCTCAAGTACTTGCGAAGGACTAGAGATATGTTCTTGGTGTATGGTAACGCAGAACTCCAAGTGGAGTCCTTTATCGATTCGAGCTTCCAGAGTGATAAGGACGACTCTAAGTCGCAGTCGGGCTTTGTCTTTACCCTTTACGGAGGGGCGGTTAGCTGGAAGAGTTCCAAGCAGGAAACCGTGGCAGACTCGACGATGGAGGCTGAATACATCGCTGCCAACGATGCTGCCAAAGAGGCTGTCTGGATCAAGAAGTTCATTACTGAACTTGGAGTGGTTCCATCCATTGAGCATCCAATACCTTTGTATTGCGATAACAATGGAGCGGTGGCTTTGGCCAAGGAACCCAGGTCCCATCAGCGATCCAGGCATATTCTGAGGCGGTATCACCTGATCCGGGAGATAGTTGATCGCCGGGAGATCGAGGTCAGGAGAGTTGACACGAAGAACAACACGGCGGATCCACTCACGAAGGCCATTCCCCAGATACAGTTTGAGAGACTCTTCGGGATGCTCGGTATGAGATACTACAGCAGCTGGCCCTAGTGCAAGTGGGAGATTGTTAGTTGTATGTATGCCCTAGAGGCCAGTATTGTACAGATTATGTATATTATATTGGATGCTTGGACATATATAGAGATGACTTTCTTGCTCGACATGATAGTATGCTATCTGGTTGCTCTTTATCTTAACATGTACACTAGTCTCTTTATACTGTCTTATAGTTACATGTTGGTAAAGCCCTTAGGATTTGTACTTGACTACCTGGACTACGATGCAGATCATACTAGTGGGGACATGGTAGTCCATAAGTACATCCTTCAAGGTCCCTAGTCGTGGGTGTATCGAGACGGGGCATTGATATACCAGAGTAGACTAGCGTATACGCTTCTCGACCCATGAGATGGGCGATGGATGATCCCATATCCATTGGGGTTTGACATCAGAGATGGTATACGGGTGCTCAGTGGAGACTGGGTACACTGGACGGACTCGCCGAGAACTCCCATATGGTATTATACCTCACGTCAGATGGCAGTTCTCAAGTGACACTTGTACAGGTTAGTCTGTAGACCCGAGATCGTCATAGAGTCTTATGTGATTCCCACTGTGCTTTGATCTCCACCTTACCACGTCCATGAGGGCGTGCAAAACGGTGGTCTTTGGGTACGGTCCCGAGTCACATGGAGGCAATGAGCGATAGGAGGGGTTTCGTCTCTCCCGGTATTGGGGGTTGATGTTGCGCTGTGCTCGATTGGCCGTAACAGGGAAGTCCCTGGCCAGGGCTGATCAGAGATTTGCTGGTAAGTGTTACCAGTAGTTTCTCGACCCGTTATGAGCCTCACATCGGCATGACTTATCGGGTTATTGGGGTCTGACGTATACCACCCCTAGACTTGATATGCGACATATCAGACGAAGAGACCGGACTGTATGGTAAGTGTTACTGGTTGGATTCGCAGGAGTGTGAGCGGGCTAGCTCGTCGATCTTCTGATCGCTCAATACCCGGGTGGCCGTTATGTTTAGCAGACCGCTTGCGGCTTGTGGGTGCTTGATATGATCATCATCTGCTACCGGCGTATTGATGATTCTTTAGAGTCCTACACAGAGGTTTCCTGGTTCAAGCGAAACGAAATAGGAGCGCATATGAGATAAGTGCAGGACCGAGAATAATGCGTGTATGTGATACCGCATTTCATTCTCGCGATATATGTTTCGATTGGTTATATTCGATATGACCTAGTTATCGAATCATTGATTCGATAAATCGATACATTGGATTCTAGTCGGTTATGTGCAACATGACCGGATCATTGAATCAAATGTTGATTTAATGATTTAATGCATAATTATATATTTGATATATTGCATTGCATTACTAGTATTGGTTCACTTTAAACGGATTTTTCTCACTTGATGCACATTGTATATGTGATATGCTTTAGTGCACTACTTTGTATCATGTTTGATGATACTTGATAATGTGGTTAAGTGTAAAGGGTTAAACCATGGTTAAGTGATGATTGGGTTTGGGTTTTTCATTTATTTATTTGTTTATTTATTTGGAAAGGATTAAGTTGAGAATGGTGGCTTATTTTGGAGCTATGTTGAAGCTTCTTGAAGCTTTGACAAAGTCCACCATCCTTATCTCATCCTTAACCCTAACCACTCTAACTAACCTTGGTTTAATCTCTACACTTGACCATGGTCAAGATATGATAAGTATTCATATTAGTTTTATTTTTTTAAAAGAATAAGACTTATCATTCTTGCTTCATCTTCATCTTCTTCTTCTTCTTCAAGCTTGCTACATCAATGGCAACTTGAGTTTTAGTGAGAGAAATCCAAATCAAAAGTGAACCCATCTCCTATTTCTTCATCCTCTACCTCTTGCCAAGTGGTTTAGGGTGTTTTCTTCACAAGTTTCACAAGTTTGTGAAGTCGGAGCTTGAACTAGTGCAACCTCGACGTAGATCGTCTTTGACACGAAGCCGTCGAACTATTCCGCTCACTTCTCCGATGAAGCCGTCGCGAGAGTCCGAGGTTCGTGATGGACAGCGAGGGGACGACCACATGGAGCCAAGCAAGTGGATATCCGGATCTACAAAGGTTGTAGTTTCCGACCTTTAGTTAATTTGCTAACTAGTTTAGTTTTTCGCCTAGAATTCTAGTCTACGATCCGTGTTAGGGTTTCTCGGCTTCCATAATTTTTGAAATTGGCATGGTTGATGCCTTGTGAGACTTCATTAGGATGCCTAGGAACCCTACAGATGTCGCATACTCACAGCCCGTGTGATACCGAACACCCAACTCCTCTACTAATCAGTTTCACAAAGCTCGTTTGTAAAACTCTTGTGTTCAAGAAATAGCCTCAGCGAGTGGATCCACCCTGATGTTCCTTTCTATGTCTCTCTTAATCTCAAGTTCGCAGAGAAAGCCATCTCCCGAATCGAGTAATACCTGTTTTAGAGTATGTCTGGATATCTGATGGGACCTAGTTCATAAATGAACTCCAAATCCAAACTTCTTAGACTGTATCGACAACTGAACCTAATCAGTGTCCAGCACCGTGCCTCCCATAGTATCCTCTTGGACCACCTGTCCATAATACTGCCCCCTTTGTCAGAAGGAAAACTATAACTCTGACAATCACTCTGTCATCCATGTCACCTTTGGAAGCCTGGAATGATAACCGACTCCCGAAGGAGGCTGCCGTCATCAAATCCCTAGAACATGCACATACGTTCTAAAACTGCTTCCGTATGTTTCTCCAGGATTGGATTAATATAAACTTACTACATCTAGTGCAAAAACAACATTTGGTGTGGTACTTGACACCTCATGATTGACTCAATTGCCTAAGCAAGTGATCTGTCAATCATGCACATACATCTCCCCTTTAGTCTGTAAGACACCTTTAGAGAGGGTGACTCCATCACCTGCAGGTACACCACCATGCCAGGAGTCATCTATTCTAAAATACTATTAGAATACTGTCAAAGTACCCACATTGGGAAACTACCCAAATCTAGATCTAAAACCATAGATCTAGAAACCAGAATGTCAGATATTATATCCATATCCTTTGTGGAGAAACAACTGTGTGACGACCACAGTACAACCAATCGTAGTATAGGAATTTTACTTCCTACTCTGTGTATGTCATCCAAATACCAGGACATCACACCCTACTACCTTCTTAACAGATCCATCCCCTATTCTGATGAAGTCAAACCAATGACTGTTACATCAAAATTAGATGATCAATCTCCGCTATATCTGCTCTAGTCTATAAATAGACATAAGCTACTTGCCCACTATGCTTCCGCTGCTCCCACTGACTACAACAACCCTCTGGCAGAATAATATAAACGTGCACTTCTAAAGCTAGTTTAGAACGACGCTATACTTAACCTCCTGCCGGGTCTCATAGCCTGGAACAACAGTAGTGTCAAGTCTGGGTAATCAAGAACCTCCCTGTCACCGTCCTTGAGGCTACCGGAGTACCTCTCGGGTGTCTGAGGTTACCCACCATATCTGCGGAGTGGCTAATGGAATGTCAAATCTGATTGAATCTTTAGGTTCTATTAAATTTTCCGTAATCGTTTGCGGTTCTGGAATCTCTTCCAGTTCTACCATACTCCCACTACTGTTTTTCTGAAAAAATCCATTTTACTAAAACTGTGGCGAGTCAAGAACAATATCACTATTGATCTTCCAGATGGTAGAGAGTCAACCCTCGTCATAGCCTGGGCCAACCCACAAACTGCCATTACGGAAACGTGTCTTGAGTTATCCAGAGTCTGGTTTTAAGCATAAGCCGGACAACACCCCGTACCTTAACATCGTTAAGATATGAACCATTCTATATCCAATATAGAAACTTTAGCACTTATTTAATTGAAACCAGATTCAAATCATGCAGCTGTCTCCAGTGCATATCAACTTAATGGAAAGAGGCCGATCAGCATTACTCAACTTAGGAATACATCCAATTATGAGTAACCTGAAAGAGAAACAAGTTTCTCAAAACCATTAACTGAATACCAATCACAAGTATCTACATCTTCGATCTCTTTGAAGAATCCCGATACTTGCGACACCTGGTTCTCTACTTTATTCTTATACCCACAACTTCTCAAAACTTAGACCTTGTATTTCTACGAAACACTTGTCTAAAAACTAGAGAAGTCATAAGTAAACAGAACATAGTACGAGGACCTACCCCTTTGTCCTAATGGACACTAGACAACATACAAAACTCTGTATGAGTCCCCTGAGTTGAATAACTCAGAACCTATGCATCGTAGGTTGAAAACTGTACTTATGGTCAAGAACTACTCCGCTGTTCAATGCTCCTTACCCAATCGTCAACTGATATAGGTAAATGTCACGGACATAATTTCAAAAAGTTATATCTCACTTTATAAAAATAAACTTACAGATATATCATTTTGAAATTGGTGCATAAGAACGGATACTCAAAACCAAATACATGCTGTCCAGCAAAAACCCAGGCGATTTCCTCAAATATCACCAATTACAACGAATTCCGATATAATGAGGATGATCACCTTATTCCCAATAACTTACTCCCACTCATCATCAGTAAAACCATACAGATGTGAGAATCAGACCTGGTAAATACAAACCCAGGAGTAAGTATCTAATCGGGAAATCTGTTTTCCTTTAACAATGCACAGTGACACTGAAACATGAAAATGTTTTGAAGGGGTATCCTGGTATTCCTAGTAATGCCTCTTCCATAATACAATTCATGACTATAACCGTATATTTCTTTGCCATCTCTCCAAATCCCTTTATTTGTCTTTATTCATAACCTTATGTACACCCCTTTAGGCTAAGTGGTTTTCTTCCTTCCCTGCCGTTCGGCACCAGCCTATGGTTTGGAAGAAGACTATCCAGTAAGCATAATAGGTGTACTCTCCTAAACCAAGGAGCCCTCACAGCCTAAGAGAAGGTGATGATAAAAGACAACTGAATAATCCAATTCAATTTCTCCTAAACCTAGATCCATCCTCGAAGAAGTCCCTTCGAGTTCGTATATAACCATACGATGGATCTATCCAATGGAAGTGGATGTTCGTAGTGATATGAGGTGTTCTGAGAAATGCAAAGGGTAAAAGAAGGAGCGGCAATGACTTATACAACTCAGACAATCCAAAAGCCAGTATTTTAAGAAGGTTCGGTCAACTTGGTCACTGAGTCATAGTCTATGGTCGGTCAAAGGTCGCTGCCAAAGAGAGAGAGAAAAGAAACACTCTACGTGCACTCTAACCTAGATCAGAATGGTTATCACTTTATCTAATCAGGAAACCTCCCACTGTACTGTCAAATTCTCCTCCAAACCTGAAAGAAGAATCAATCGGGATCACCCGAAGAGTAAACCAACTCATCAGTGGGAATCGGGATACAACTCTCATCGCATGATAACGTGAAGGTATCCACTCACGTTATCACACTCCAAAAGGTATGCGCATGCCTGGAAAGTTTCAGTTTCTTTAGAAACTCCCGATGTGATTTTTGCCCCATGTTCTTATGACCTTGACGAAGGCCAACAAATCATAAGTCACATGTCAAGTTCTACCCGTTATTATCTTGTCAATTTGAACCCACCCGTACATACCCTTGACGAAGGCCAACAAGGTAATATGACTGTCCCAAACCAACTCATCTATCTATGCAACTGAAAAGTAACAAGCAGCTACCATCCACTATGCCTTGACGAAGGCCAACAAACTGTTAGTTATATTTATGCCCTAGAGGCCATTACTGTGCATAGGATGTATATTGTAGTGGATGCTGGGACATATATAGGGAGGACTTTCTTGCTCGACATGATAGTATGCTATCTGGTTGATCTTTACCTTAACGTGTATACTGATTGTCTCTCTGTTATATGTTGGTAAAGCCCTTAGGATGTGTACTTGACTACCTGGACTATGATGCCGATCATACTAGTGGGGACATGGTAGTCCATAAGTACATCCTTCAAAGTCCCTAGTCGTGGGTGTATCGAGACGGGGCATCGATATACCAGAGTAGACTAGCGTATACCTTCTCGACCCATACAGATGGGCGATGGATGATCCCATATCCATTGGTGTTTGACATCAGAGATGATATACGGGTGCTCAGTGGAGACTGGGTACACTGGACGGACTCGCCGAGAACTCCCAGATGGTATTATACCTTACGTCAGATGGCAGTTCTCTGGTGACACTGGTACAGAGTAGTCTGTAGACCCGAGATCGTCATAGAGTCTTGTGTGGTTCCCACTGTGCTTTGATTTCCATCTTACCACGTCCAAGAGGGCGTGCAAAACGGTGGTTTTTGGGTACAGTCCCGAATCACATGGAGGCAATGAGCGATAGGAGGGGATTCGTCTCTCCTGGTATAGGGAGTTGATGTTGCGCTGTGTTCGATTGGCTATAACCGGAAATCCCTGGCCAGGGTTGATGAGATTTACTGGTAAGTGTTACCAGTAGTATCTCGAATTGTTATAGACCTCATATCGACACGACTTATCAAGCTATTGGGGTCTGACGTCTACCACCCCTAGGCGAGATATGCGACATATCAGACGATCAGACCGGACTGTACGGTAAGTGTTACTGGTTGGATTCACTGGAGTGTGAACGAGCTTGCTCGTCGATCTTCTGATCGCTCAATACCCGGGTGGCCGTTACGTTTAGCAGACCGCTTGCGGATTGTGGGTGCTTGATATGATCATCATCTGCTACCGGCGTATTGACGAGTCTTTAGAGTCCTACACAGAGGTTTCCTGGGTCAAGCGAAACGAAATAGGAGCGCATATGAGATATGTGCGGGACCGAGAATAATGCGTGTATGTAATACCGTATTTGATTCTCGCGGTGAATGTATCGAATGGTTGTATGCGATATAACCTAGTTATCGAATCAAGGATTGATTCGATAAATCGATACATTGTATACTAGTCGGTTGTGTGCGACATGACCGGATCATTGTATCAAGTATTGATTTAATGATTTAATGCATAATTATATATTTGATATATTACTTTGCATTAACTAGTATTGGTTCACTTAAGATGGATTTTCTCACTCGGATGTGCACATTGTATATACGATATAATTTTGTGCACTAGTTTGTATCATGTTTGATGATGCATGCTAAATTGGCTAAGTGTAAAGATTAAACCATGGTTGTGTAATGGTTAGGATTTTGTTTTTACTTATTCATTTATTTATTTCATTTATTCTTTTTGGAAAATAAAATGCATAAAGAGAAAATGGTGGCTTTCATTTGTTTCTTTCATGAAGATTCATGAAGGTTTGACTAAGTCACCATTTTGTCTCATGCTTAACCCTAACCACTCCATTTAACCATAGTCCACTCTATACACCTAAATATGGTTTTGTTTATGATAAGTTTTGATTTTCTATTCTATTTTAATTAACTTATCATATTCATTATCTTCTTCCTCTTCTTCACTTCATGAAGAAAAAGCTTGACTTCATCAATGGTGATTGATGAAAAAGAGTGAGAAATCCAATTCTAAAGTGAACCCACTTCCTATTTCTTCATCCTCTACCTCTTGCCAAGTAGTAGAGTGTGTTTTCTTCACAAGTTTCATGACTTGGTGAAGTTGGAGCTTGATCTAGCGATGCCTCGACGTAGATCATCTTCGGCATCGTCGTCGATGACCTAGCCCGCTTTTTCTCCGATGAAGCCGACGCTAGAGCCCGGGATTCCATTTGGACAGCGAGGAGACTTCATTGCGGAGCTATGGAGGTGGAAGAACGGATCTACAAAGGTTGTATTTCCGTACTCTTAGTTAAAGTAGTTAACTAGTTGCTTTGTCGCCTAAACTTCTAGCCAACGATCCGTATTAGGGTTTCTCGGCACCCCTAAAAATTTTGAAATTGGCATGGTTGATGCCTTGTGAGACCTCATTAGCGTGCCTAGGAACCCTACAGTGGTATCATAGCCTAGCTAGAGCCTTAGGCGATGCGTAGACGAAGTTTGAAACCCGAACGAACCCGAAACCCTAACACAAACATGCTCTCTGGACTTTTTCCAAAATCTGGAGTTTTTCGAAATTAAAAATATGCAGAAAAATCAGCAGGAAATTCTAAGGGTTACTGTAAAATTCGTATGCCTAATTCCATCAATGAGCCGCGGTTCTGCGGCACGAGCATGGCTCGTGCGGCGGTTCCGCGGCGGTTTTATCTTTTGTGGCATCGAAATTTGCACAGTAATTCTTAGTTTAAAGTGCTGGTTTTCCTGGGAATTTTTAATATATTTTTCAAGAGTTGAATTTTCTGGGTTGTTTTGGGGATTCGAATGTTCGATCGGATTATCAAATTTTGTCTGTGTGGCTTTCCGGATATTTTTGAATATGTTAAAAAGTTCGACCGGATATAAATACCCAATCTTTCCCCTGCCGGAAAATTTCCAAGTGTTGGATTTTTCCGAGGTTTAAAGACGTTCTAAGTAGTGCAAGTAACGCGATGGTCCCTCTAGAAGACAACAAACCTTAACTCGATTATGTGACCGTCTTGAACTGCCCTTTGAACCTTCGGGTTTGGGGCAGTACGGCGTGCCACATGTGAGGCGTTGGCTTGACCCTTCTACGGCTGGACCGTTGGTACTGAGGCACGAACTGAATGTTTTTAGACTTGTTTCATGTGTTGATCTGTTTTGGGAAAACTTGGGTGTTCGACTGTTCGATCGGAAAGTTTAACTTTTTCTATTTATC
The DNA here is from genome assembly GCA_030015575.1 of Agapanthus africanus. Taxonomy (NCBI): domain Eukaryota; kingdom Viridiplantae; phylum Streptophyta; class Magnoliopsida; order Asparagales; family Amaryllidaceae; genus Agapanthus; species Agapanthus africanus. The sequence goes on along the minus strand of CM057347.1, from coordinate 246,613,540 downwards.
TGGAATGGGATACAATAATTGGAATTCACAATCAGTTATGAGATAACTGAATGAATGTTATAAACATAGCACTTTAGTCTCACTTGATCGGTTGCCACGGAATTTTGATGTGATCAAAAGTCCGTCGCAATCACGTAGCGTACGCGGATACTCGCCGGGTAAACTTAATAGACAGCCTCACTCCATAGCCCCGACCAAGTGACTGTAGGAGAACCCCGTAGCCGAAAGCATCCGTTCGGGTGCTCACGGCAGCGGTGTTCCGCCTTGGTGCACTTCGTCAACGGCGTCGGGGGTGCGGCCGCCTACTGAAGTTTGCGACGAGTATTCGATCAGGCTGCCGGGAATCTTGTTGAATTACCCGACTTGATATTGAAAAGTGTTTTCGATTTTGAGACTAAAATGCGGGGTTTATAATTGTTAGGCATGCGATGTCTAAGTAATTCATTTGATTAGGCATGCGATGTCTATGCAGATTGCGGATTCCAACTGTTGTAGTTTTACACTTTCTTTTCTGTGACCGTAAGTGTAATATGTGATATCACCGGTTTCGTTGCTATATGTCAACGACAATTGGGATGCGCATATTTTCTTACGTTGATGACATGTGATGTTATGTGTTGCTGGATATGTTATATTGGATCGTCGTGTATGAATAGCCGGGGGTTTTTATGTGAGATGAGTGTTTTTCATTTTCATTCATGTAAAAACTTGTATGTAATATTCTTTTATTGGGGCACTTCCAGGTTGCGGAAGTTGTCACCTTTTGTATATTATTTACTTTTCCGCACTAGGATAGACCCAAGGAGGGTAGCATAAGTAACCGGGTTCTGGAGTCCAGTGGGAGACCAACTCGAGGAGTCGAGTCTGGGTCTCCTAACTCTAGAATTGGTAGGGTTGCTTGCCGCTCTCGTAGGGGTCTAGGGGTGTGGGTTTGGCTATTCATCGCGACCGTGGAATCAGTGTTTTATACTGGCTCGTATTGAAAACACGGACGTCCTAGTATATCCAATATTTCATATGTTTCTTCTGCTGCGATATCTGTGATGTGATCATGTGATGTTTTGTGATAGATACTGTATATAGTATATATGATATATTATATAGACGTTACTTATGTTTTACACCCGCGCTAGCCCTGCCCTGCTCTACCGTTAGTTACCTAACCTAACGGTGCACGAGGGGACATCGAGGCGAATGCGGATGGCATAAGTGTACGTCGTATTTATCTGTGATGTTTAGGTACCTTAAATGATGGGACTTCATTAATGTGATTAATGAAATAAAAGAAACCTAAGATGTTGTAGAATCGAATTTCAAAATAAAACAGGTAGCTACAGTTCTTGCTTTGCACAGAGGTATATGTGATATATCCTGCACCTTATTCGATGAGGAAAGGACCGAGATCCCTTCACCGGGAGTGACTCCTTTAGCAATAACTGGCAGATGCTACACACTCGGTTTGTCTTTTGATTGCTTTTAAGAGATTTTGCTTTGCACAGTGATATATATGATATATCCCGCACCTCATTCGACGAGGAAAGGACCGACGATCCCTTCACCGGGAGTGACTCCTTTAGCAAAACTAGAAAAGCCTAAAAAACACTCCATTTTTAAAATCATTTGATTCTACAACGATATCAAGTTCATTACGCAATAGGTTTTCAGAAAAACCTGTCGTAGCCCTCCGTCATTTCAGATAAGTAGTAGTTAGTATTCGTGCTGCGTTTGTTGGCCTTTGTCAAGGCGCAGTGTGCGGTAGCTAACTGGTGCTTATCTGCTTATGCATATGATGCAGATTGGATTAGGGTAGTCGTGCGACCTTGTTGGCCTTTGTCAAGGGCCGTGCGGGTGGGTTTAATTCAATCAGGAAACGACGGGTTGAACTTGACTAGCATCCTATGGTTTGTTGGCCATTGTCAAGGTCATAGGAGGTTAGGGGCAAAATATTATCGGGAATTTCAAATGTTGAAATTTGCAATGAGATTGCATACCTTCTATGAGATAGTTGGATCCCGATACCCGCTGCGAGTAATTATTACTCCTGGGAGAGTTTTACACATTACAATTAGCAAATCAAGTAGGTGTCTAGAAAGGTGTCAACGGGGTTACGCCTCTGGGAAAACGAGGTTTACATTAATTAGGTTCGTGTGAAAGCACGGGGGACCTCCCTCAAAGTACCGACACTGGCCTGGCTGAAAGATTTGCGAACTTGTAGCGTGTAATTAATCCCGGCTAGTCTTTCCTTTTAGGGTTTGAAGGAAGATTTGATAAAAAGCAGTGGGAGCCATCCGGATTAGATAAAATAATAACCAATCTATTCTTGCAAGAGCGCACGCTGAGTGTTTTCTTCTCTCTCTCTCTCCAGGTAGCGACCATATCACGCCTTAATCAAGATAATAATACGGATTATTGACCGAACCCGCTTGTTATACTGAGCTGGGGAACGTTGGTCCTGCTCCAACTTATAATTGTTATAAGACAGAGCAAGAAATTGGGGACTACCAGAATTCCCGTGCCGCCCAAACGAAGAGAGTGCATGTTGATGCATCATCTTCGGGTGTGTTCATTACAGAGAACTGTTTCTCAGTATCCTTTACGTCCTGGGTATGTGATACCAGATCAGGATCCCAGATATGTAATATGTTACATAGGCCTACAGATAGGTAGAGAACTGAGAACGGGTGATAAGTTTCATGAGGCAGAAAACGGGGCAAGTGTTGCAGCCAAGTCTGTTGGTCACTGTCACCCTGTATTACCAATACATTGATTCTGAACGAATGTTATTAGATACCGAACCTGATATACAAAATCATATCACTCTCTTTATTAGTAAAGAAATGATAAAATTTTGTATTGTTGGATAATGTTATGAACATTTCCTATATCAAAAGTTGATCGGTTCAGGCACGTTATCTAAAAGCATTGATGTTCTAAATCAAACTACAGTTCTTAGTATACAGAACACACACAAGAGGAAGAGTTCAGAACTGAACGAATCCTTCTTGAGGTATTGTAGACTAGGTCAGATCAATGTGACCCGACTAGCTAGAGTTACATATAGATGCATATTTAAATTAGTTTGAATTTACATCTTGTGAAACTCGCCAGTCTTGTCACAAAGATAAGATGACCATAGCTCTGTTTATTGGAAATAGAGAAAGAGTTAGTGAACTCCTGGGACTGATACATGATGATGTATGTAAGGTCTCCTGTCTACACATGCCAGGAATGGTTCTTTATACTTCATTACATTCTCTGATAATCTTTCGAGATTCAGACCTATGTTCCTGTTGAAACACAAGTCCGAACCTTTTGAGATATTCACAGAATATAAGTTAGAAGTAGAGAACCAAAACAAGGGTATAAGTATTATGTCCATTAATGTGATCAAGGAGGAGAATACTTGAGCACGGAAATCCTGGATTATTCCAAAAGAGAATGAGATTCTCTCTCAGAATTACTCCTCCGTATACACCATAGCACGATGGTATATCGGGGCGGAACAATAGCACCCTATGTGATATGGTGTGCTCTATGATGAGTACTACTGAGTTTCTTATTTCCTTTTGGGAGTTATGCACTTGAGAAGTTGCATACCTATTGAATAGGGTTCGAATCAAATCAGTTACCTACCACTTCATATGTGATATGGAAAGGGAAGAGCCCATGTCTTAAGATAGTTAAGATTTGGGGTTGTCCGGCCTATGTCTAAAAGCAAAATCCGGACAAACTCGAGGCAAGGTCAGTTATGTAGAACTGGAAAGGTTCCAGCTATACAAAATAACAGCTGATGATTTGAAAGAACCAAAGGATTCAATAGTTACCAACGAACCTCATGTAAGTGCACGGCGGCGCCCCGGCCGTCAATCCGACGCCGGAATGCGGAAGCGGTGAAAAACTTAAATTTTGCGGACTTAGCAATCCGGCACCACCGCGCACTAATCCCCGGATCGAACCATTAACTAGTCCTAGCAAACTATAAGATGGGAAAGAGATATACCGACGATCCAAGTCCTCCGGTCTTCTCATCATCGTCCCGATCTCCTGCGGAATGTCCCGTCTCCTCCTCGTCGCCGGAAGTGCACCACATCGCCTACTTCTTTTACGGGCTCCCACCTCAATGCCGAGGCAACTCGGGCACGAAGACGGCTACTCGACGTGCCCAAGGTTCGCTGTAGAATGTGTAGTGAAGAAGTCTCATTTGGGGTTCATGGAGATGCCATTTTGGTGGAGGGATGATACAAGAATCATGTGGAGGAACTAGGGGGTTTTTGGAGCATGAAATGAACAAGATTTCCACACTCAAAAACTTGGACAGCCCTTGCCTAATTTGGCCGGCCTCTCTTGGTGGGGAAGTGAGTGAGAATGAGAGAGAGGTGATAGAATAAGAGAGCCATCCCATAAAACCATGGAGAGAGAGAGAGAGAGGGGGCTATCATGCAAAAGGAATCATCACAAAATAAAACCCACACTCAACAAACAATCATCTCTCATCATCAACAATCATGTCCACAAAAGTCATGCCATCATAACAAGAAGTCAAGGTATGGAGCAACCATGATGAAGTCAAAAAGTCAAGTGATCATGACATGGCAATAAGCAAAAGACCCCCTCCACAAATGCCTATTTGCAACAATGCAAATAAGCCCTCCTCCACCAATCTTCGGCCAATGAACGGAACAATGGAAATCGGCCGAAACGGAAAGCAAACTGGCAACTCCAGAAAACTGGTCCCGTAATAAATTACAGGAAAACCCCGATACTGTGCATACACACCCGCATCTGTATTTCGACCGAAATACAAATGCAAAGAGACAAAATCTACACTGTACTATAGTAGGATCCGGCTTAAACCAAAGCCGGCTAGTAACATCTGTTCGATCCTGATCCGTGCAATACCGCACGTATCTGATCGAACCCTGCCATATAACCATACGGCCTATAGTACAAACTGTCCGATCATGATCCGTGCAATACCGCACGTATCTGATCGGACCTTGCCATATCTCCATACGGCCTCTACAACATTTCGCCCGAAAGCTGAGTAACTGAATGTGGGGGACTCTAAAGACTCATCAACACCTTGGTTGTGGATTTAACCACTAGCACGTCAGAGGTATAAACCAATACGTAACGAGCTACCAGGTACTGACTAAAAGGGATGTCTGTGAGCGAACTCAGCCTGACAACCCTACTGAGCCTGTCAGTGATAATATCCGTACAGTCCGGTCCGTTCGTCTATGAGTATCGCATGGCGGGCCTAGGGGGTTGGTAAAAGTCAGACCCCCAAAAGCGGTACAAGTCGTGTCGGAGTGTAGCCCAGAACACCCTGAGATACTACTGGAATACCTACCAGTAAATCTCCTTGCCTTGGCCAAGGACTTTGTGTAATGGCTCTCCTAGACACAGCACGACCTCACCCCCAATACCGGGAGAGACGAACCCCTGAAGATACGCTCACTGCCTCCATGTGGCTCGGGACTGTACCCAACTAAAACCTGTTTGCACGACTCCTTTGAGCCGTGGTAGGGTAGTAATCAAAGTACAGTGGGAACTCACACGAGACAAATGACGATCCCCAGGTCGATGAACTAACCTGCACACATGTCACCAGGGAACTGCCATCTGACGTCTGGTATATGACCAACTAGCATGTTCCCGGCGAGTCCTGTCCGGTGTACTCATAACCCAATGAGCACCTGTATACATCTTAGGTGATCCAACTGACACCAGTGGCTTGTGAGACCGGCCACCGCCCCTCGTCGGGGTCTCGACTGTATACACTAGTCTACTAATGGAGTATCGATGCCCAGTCTCGAAACTCCCACGACTAGGGACCTTTTAAGGATAAGCTTATAGACCCCAGCTCCCACTTATATGATCGCCCTCATACTGCTGGTGGTCAAGCAAGAATCCTAGGGGCTCTATCAACGTGTAATAGCGACGTGTCAGGTCACCTAAAACAGTACACGATGATAAAGGTAAACCAGATAGCATACTATCATCTCGAGTAAGACTGTCCTACCGGGATAGGTCCTCCCTCAATCATTACAATCACGTACCTGTGACCTAATAATTGACTCTGAGGGCACTATCTCCAACAATCTCCCACTTGCACTCAAGGCTAATTATTGCGATGTCGCATACTCACAGCCCGTGTGATACCGAACATCCAACTCCTCTACTAGTCAGTCTCACAAAGCTCGTTTGCGGAACTATTGCGTTCGAGGAATAGCCTCAGTGAGTGGATCCGCTTAGTTGTTTCTTTCTATGTCTCTCTATATCTCAAGTTCGCGGAGAAAGCCATCTCCCGAAAAGAGCAATACCTGTCTCAGAATATGCCTGGATGTCTGATGGGACCTAGCTCATAAATGAACTCCAAATCCAAACTTCTTAGACTGTATTGACAACTGAACTTAATCAGTGTCCTACGCGCCATGCCTCCCTCAGTATTGCCTTGGACCACCTGTCCAAAATACTGCCCCTCATCAGAAGGAAAACTATAACTCTGACAACCTCCTTGTCGTCCATGTCACCTTGGAAGCCTGGAATGATAACTGTCTCCTGAATGAGGCTGTCGTTATCATCTCCCTAGAACATCCACTTATGTTCTAAAACTGCTTCCGACTGTTTCTCCAGGATTGAATTAATGTCAACTTATTGCATCCAGAGCAAGAACAACATCTGGTGTGGTACTTGACATCTCACGATTGACTCAATTGCCTGGGCAAATGATCTGCCAATCATGCCCGTCCCTCCCCCCTTTAGTCTGTAAGACACCTTTGGAGAAGGTGACTCCATTACCTGCAGGTACACTACGGTGCCAGGAGTCGTCCATCCTAAATACTCTTAGAATGCTGTCAAGTACCCTGATTGGGAAACCACCCAAATCCAGATCTAAAACCATAGATCTAGTAACCAGTATGTCTGATATAAAATCCATTTCCTTTGTGGAGAAACAACTGTGTGACGACCAAAGTATAACCGATCGTAGTGTAGGAGTTTCCTTTCCTACTCTGTGTATGTCATCCAAATACCAGGATATCACACCTTACTACCTTCTCAACAGATCCATCCCCTATTCTGATGAAGTCAAACCTATGACTGTCACGTCAGAAATAGATGATCTATCTCCGCTACATCTGCTTTAGTCTATAAATAGACATAAGCTACCTGTCCACCAATGCTTCCGCTGCTCCCACTGACTACGACAACCCTCTGGCAGAGTCATATAGACGTACACTTCTAAAATTGGTTTAGAACGACGCTATACTCATCCTCCCGCCGGGTCTCGTAACCTGGAACAACAGCAATGGCAATTGTGGGTAAACAAGAACTTCCCTGTCACCATCCTTGAGGCTACCGTAGTGCCTCTCGGGTGCCTGAAGTTACCCACCTTATCTGCGGAGTGGCCAATGGAATGTCAATCCAGATTGAATCTTTAGGTTCCTTATCAAATCTTCAGTAATCGTTTGTGGTTCTGGAATCACTTCCAGTTCTACCATACTCCCACTACTGTTTTCTGAAAAAAATCCATCTTTAATAAAACTGTGGCGAGTCTAGAACAATATCGCTATTGTTCATCCAGATGGTAGAAAGTCAACCCTCGTCACAGCCTGGGTCAACCCACAAACAGCCATTACAGAAACGTGCCTTGAGTTGTCCAGTGTCTGGTTTTAATCATAAACCGGACAACTCCACGTACCTTAACATCGTTAATATATGAACTGTTCTATATCCAATATAGAAACAGAGGCACTGATTTAATTGAACCAGATTCAAATCATGCAGCTGTCCCCAGCGCATGTCAACTAAATGGAAGGAGGCCGATCATCGTTACTCAACTTAGGAATACTTCCAATTATGAGTAACCTGAAAGAGAAGCAAGATCTCTTTAACATTACTATCAACTGAATACCATACACAAGTATCTACATCTTCGATCTCTTTGAAGAATCCCGATACCTGCTATACCTGGTTCTCTACTCTATTCAAATACCTATAACTTCTCAAAATTTGGACCCTGTGTTTCCGCGAAACACCTGTCTAAAAACTAGAGAAGTCATAAGTAAACCGAATATAGTACGAGGACCAAGCCCTCTGTCCTGATGGACCCTGGACAACATACAATCCTTTGTATAAGTCCCTTGAGTCTGATAACTCATTCACTGTGTGTCGTAGGTTGAAAACTGTACTTATGGTTAAGAAGAATTACACCGCTGTTTAATGCTCCTTACCTAACCATCCACTGATATAGGTAAATGTCGTAGACATAATTTCAGAAAGGTATATCTCACTCTATGAAAATAGACGTACAGATATATCAATTTGAAATTGGTGCATAACAGCGGATATTCAAAACCAAATATTTGCCGACCGGCAAACAGCCCAGGTGATTTCCTCAAATATCACCGATTACAACGAATCCCGATATAATGAGGATAATCACCCAATTCCCAATAACTTACTCCCACTCATCATCTGTAAAACCATACAGATGTGAGAATCGTACCTAGTAAATACATACCCTGGAGTAAGTATCTAATCGGGAAATCAGTTTTCCTTCAACATTACACAGTGAAACTGAAACATTGAAATGTTCCGATGGGGTATTCTGGTATTCCTAGTAATGCCTCTTCCAGATTCACGACTGTAACCGTAGAGTTCCCTGCCACCTCTCCAAATCCCTTCATATGTCTTTAGTCTTTACCTTCTGCACACCCTTTTAGGCCAAATGGTTTTCTTCCTTCCCTACCGTTCGGCACCAGCCTATGGTTTGGAAGAAGACTATCCAATAAGCATAATGGGTGTACTGTCCCAATCCTAGGAACACTCGCAATGAGAGAGGGTGAAGATAAAAGACAACCGAATAAACCTTATTCCTATTTCTCCTGAACCAGAATCCATCCCCGAACTGGAACAAGTTCCATTCGAGTTCGTATATAACCATACGATGGAGTATCCAAATAAACTGTGGATCTTCGTAGTGATACGGAGTGTCCTGGAGAAATACAAAGGTGATGTGGGAGTGGTAACGAAATATTTGGTTTGGTCGTGAATATCTGTTGCAATTTACTTTGCCCTCTTACTAATCCCTTGCTTTGTCTGAACTTAATACCTTCTGCACACCATCGTTATGCTAATTGGTTTTCTTTATTCCCTACCGGTCGGCACCAGCCTAAGGTTTGGAAGAAGACAATCCAATTTGCGTAATAGGTGTACTACCCCTAAACCAAGGAGTACTCGTAACCTGAGAGAGGGTAAAAGGAAAAGACAACTGAATAATCCTATCCGTTTTCTCCAGAACCGGAAACCATCCTCGAATAAATTCTTTCGAGTTCGTATCTAACCATACGATGGTTTTGTCCAATGGAAGTGGACGTTCGTAGTAAAACGGGGTGTCCTGGAGAAAAGGGTAAAAGTAGGAGTGGCAACGAGGTTTGCAACTTTGACAATCCAAAAGCTGGTGTTTAAGAAGGTTCGGTCAACTTGGTCACTGAGTCATAGTCTTAGGGTCGGGTCAATGGTCGCTGCCAAAGAGAGAGAGAAAAGAAACACTCAGCGTGCACTCTAACCTAGATCAGAATGGTCACCAATTTATCTAATCTGGAAACCTCCCACTGTACCTCAAATTCTCCTCCAAACCTGAAAGAAGAATTAGTCGGGGTCACCCGAGGAGTAAACTAACTCATCAGCGGGAATCGGGATCCAACTATCATTGCATGATAACGTGACGGAATCCGCTCACGCTATCACACTCCAGAAGGTATGCGCATATCTGGCAAGTTTCAGTTCTTTTGAAACTCCCGATGTGATTTCTGCCCCATGCTCTTATGACCTTGACTTTGGCCAACATATCATAAGTCACATGTCAAGTTCTACCCGTCATTCTCCAAGTTAATTTGAATCCACCCGTACATACCCTTGACTTTGGCCAAAATGGCAGCACGACTGTCCCAAACCAACGCATCTATCTATGCTGCATATGAATAACCAACAGCTACCAAACACTGTGCCTTGACTTTGGCCAACATACACAGCTTGAATACTATTGACTACCCATATGAAACGACGGAGGGCTACGAATGGTTTCTGGCAAAAACCTTTAACGTAATGAACTTGATATCGTTGAAGGAACGGATAGCTTTTAAAAATATAGTGACGAAAACCGTTGCTAAAGAGGTCACTCCCGGTGAAGGGATCTCGGCTCTTTCCCCGTAGAATGGGGTGCAGGATATTCCAACTGAATACCGCGATGCAAAGCAAAAGTAATCGGCTATAGTGAAGTTAATGCCCTGACGCAAACTTCTGTCCAAGGGGTCACTCCCGGTGAAGGGATCTCGGCCCTTGCCTCGTCGACTGAGGAGCAGGATATTCCAATGAATACCACGATGCAAAACAAAAGTAAACGTCCTTGCAATAACAGCTTTTTGAAAAGTGTTCCAACAACATCAGATTAGGTTTGTTTTAACTTGCATTGATCCGAATCAATGCAGTCCCATCAATTGATCACACCAAAAAGAACGAAAATATACTGATGTACGTATATGCCATCCGCATTCGTCACTGGGTCCCGTCATTACCCGTTAGGTTAGCTAACTAACGACAGAGCGGGGACTGGACTAGCGCGGATGTAAAACATATACAACATCTACTAATATATATACCAATATATTATATTTCGCTCAAGGCGTGAATAAAATGCAACATCACAGAAATGTACAGCATCACAGAAACAATACAGATATCTGGGATCCCCGGGTTTCACAGAGCCGCTGAAACCCGACGTTCCCCTGGTCGTGTGGATAGCCTGTGCAATGAAATCCTAGACCCCTACGGGCGCGGCAAGTCACCCGCCAAAACCTGAAGCGAGGCAGCCCCCTTCAGCTCCGTGAATGGACCACCCAGCACTTCACGGAATCCGGTAACTTGGGCACCCCTCCTGGGTCAACCTGTACCCCCTACGAATGCGGCGAATAGCCCGCCAATCCTAGAGTGAAGCCCCCTCCGTCTCAATGCCATGAGATGCGGGCTTGTTGCCCTCCAGAACCCGGCTATCCATGCACCCCTCCGCGGGGCAATCCTAGTACAGAAAGTAAAATATACATACAACGGGTACATCGACCGCAACCAGGTCGTGCCCCAAAATAATAATACAAACAGGCAGTGACGGCAGTCCACATGTCGGACGCTCGCCCCGCAATATCAAATGTACATAATACAACAAAACTGTACTAGCATTGCATCCAGGCTATCCCCACGACCGATCCGCAACATCACAGCATAAACATAGAACATCAACGTGAAAGTCACGTTCGCAAATCCGTCTAACCGGGCTATAGCAGTTAGACCGGATTTACCGATCGAGTGACATTCACGGTCGCAGATATAATGTAAATACTGTGAAAAATGTGTTTAAAAAATCTGACCGATCGAATATTAACAAGTGGGCCCCAAAACAAAACTGTAGCAGTTAAAGAAATTCTGGGCCCAATGTTATTATTCTAAAACCCCTAAAAACAGCCCAGAAGCCCACTGGAGAAAATTGACACAGTGAGCTCATTATAGTGCGGCGGAACCGCGGCCCAAAGGGGGGTTTGGCCGCGGTTCCGCGCTCGAACTATGGTATCACTCAGTCGAATTTCTACAGTGGCCTTACAATTTCCAGTACATCAATTTTCTGCAACCTGAAAAATTTTTGGAGACTGAAAAATTCTGACAGAAAACTGATGTGAAGACAATACGGGTTTTGGAACATTTTATCGATCGGAACTGAAAAACACATTACACAAAGCTAGACTAAGTTAATGGGGAGGCTCTGATACCACTGTAAGTGCACGGCGGCGCCCCGGCCGTCAATCCGACGCCGGAATGCGGAAGCGGTGAAAAACTTAAATTTTGCGGACTTAGCAATCCGGCACCACCGCGCACTAATCCCCGGATCGAACCATTAACTAGTCCTAGCAAACTATAAGATGGGAAAGAGATATACCGACGATCCAAGTCCTCCGGTCTTCTCATCATCGTCCCGATCTCCTGCGGAATGTCCCGTCTCCTCCTCGTCGCCGGAAGTGCACCACATCGCCTACTTCTTTTACGGGCTCCCACCTCAATGCCGAGGCAACTCGGGCACGAAGCCGGCTACTCGACGTGCCCAAGGTTCGCTGTAGAATGTGTAGTGAAGAAGTCTCATTTGGGGTTCATGGAGATGCCATTTTGGTGGAGGGATGATACAAGAATCATGTGGAGGAACTAGGGGGTTTTTGGAGCATGAAATGAACAAGATTTCCACACTCAAAAACTTGGACAGCCCTTGCCTAATTTGGCCGGCCTCTCTTGGTGGGGAAGTGAGTGAGAATGAGAGAGAGGTGATAGAATAAGAGAGCCATCCCATAAAACCATGGAGAGAGAGAGAGAGAGGGCTATCATGCAAAAGGAATCATCACAAAATAAAACCCACACTCAACAAACAATCATCTCTCATCATCAACAATCATGTCCACAAAAGTCATGCCATCATAACAAGAAGTCAAGGTATGGAGCAACCATGATGAAGTCAAAAAGTCAAGTGATCATGACATGGCAATAAGCAAAAGACCCCCTCCACAAATGCCTATTTGCAACAATGCAAATATGCCCTCCTCCACCAATCTTCGGCCAATGAACGGAACAATGGAAATCGGCCGAAACGGAAAGCAAACTGGCAACTCCAGAAAACTGGTCCCGTAATAAATTACAGGAAAACCCCGATACTGTGCATACACACCCGCATCTGTATTTCGACCGAAATACAAATGCAAAGAGACAAAATCTACACTGTACTATAGTAGGATCCGGCTTAAACCAAAGCCGGCTAGTAACATCTGTTCGATCCTGATCCGTGCAATACCGCACGTATCTGATCGAACCCTGCCATATAACCATACGGCCTATAGTACAAACTGTCCGATCCTGATCCGTGCAATACCGCACGTATCTGATCGGACCTTGCCATATCTCCATACGGCCTCTACAACATTTCGCCCGAAAGCTGAGTAACTGAATGTGGGGGACTCTAAAGACTCATCAACACCTTGGTTGTGGATTTAACCACTAGCACGTCAGAGGTATAAGCCAATACGTAACGAGCTACCAGGTACTGACTAAAAGGGATGTCTGTGAGCGAACTCAGCCTGACAACCCTACTGAGCCTGTCAGTGACAATATCCGTACAGTCCGGTCCGTTCGTCTATGAGTATCGCATGGCGGGCCTAGGGGGTTGGTAAAAGTCAGACCCCCAAAAGCGGTACAAGTCGTGTCGGAGTGTAGCCCAGAACACCCTGAGATACTACTGGAATACCTACCAGTAAATCTCCTTGCCTTGGCCAAGGACTTTGTGTAATGGCTCTCCTAGACACAGCACGACCTCACCCCCAATACCGGGAGAGACGAACCCCTGAAGATACGCTCACTGCCTCCATGTGGCTCGGGACTGTACCCAACTAAAACCTGTTTGCACGACTCCTTTGAGCCGTGGTAGGGTAGTAATCAAAGTACAGTGGGAACTCACACGAGACAAATGACGATCCCCAGGTCGATGAACTAACCTGCACACATGTCACCAGGGAACTGCCATCTGACGTCTGGTATATGACCAACTAGCATGTTCCCGGCGAGTCCTGTCCGGTGTACTCATAACCCAATGAGCACCTGTATACATCTTAGGTGATCCAACTGACACCAGTGGCTTGTGAGACCGGCCACCGCCCCTCGTCGGGGTCTCGACTGTATACACTAGTCTACTAATGGAGTATCGATGCCCAGTCTCGAAACTCCCACGACTAGGGACCTTTTAAGGATAAGCTTATAGACCCCAGCTCCCACTTATATGATCGCCCTCATACTGCTGGTGGTCAAGCAAGAATCTTAGGGGCTCTATCAACGTGTAATAGCGACGTGTCAGGTCACCTAAAACAGTACACGATGATAAAGGTAAACCAGATAGCATACTATCATCTCGAGTAAGACTGTCCTACCGGGATAGGTCCTCCCTCAATCATTACAATCACGTACCTGTGACCTAATAATTGACTCTGAGGGCACTATCTCCAACACCTCAGCCTCTCCGTCGATCTAGTAGGGTTCCTTACCCACCTGAGAGATACTTCGGTTTCTCTATGACAGTGGGAGCGAGGATTACATCATGAGATGATGACCCAACTAGTTTCGAGTTGGCCATCAGGAGTAGGACTCTGTAAGAATGGCTGGATGCTTAGCGATCTGAGATGGAATCCATGTACACCAACAAAGTATGGACTTTGGTTGCAATATCTGAAGGGTTAAATCCCCATCAGGAGCAAGTATATCTTGAGAAGATTACTTGGTGTAGATGGAAAAGTTGAGACTTTCAAAGCTAGACTTGTTAAAGCTTTTCGTCATCGACCAGGCGTGGATAATGATGAAACCTTTTCAGGTGGTTATGCTTAAGTCCATCCAGATCCTACTTACCACGGCTACATACCATGACTACGATATCTGGTGGTTGGGTGTCATGACAGCTTTTCTAAATGATGTTTTAGAAAAGGCAGTCTATAAATACACAGCCAGAGGGCCTCGTAGACAGTGGGAGCAGCGGAAACGTGTGCAAGATGCTTTATAGGATAAAGCAGGCATCGCGGAGTTGGAACATCTGTTTTGATGGATTAGTCAAAGAAGTTGACATCATCAAAATGGTAGATGAACCTTGTATAAACAAAAAGGTAGTAGGGAGTATGGTGACGATCCTCGTAGAGTACGTGGATGACATACTCTTGATAGGGAAGGAGTTTTCTATGCTGCGCTCGGTCAATCTCCGCTTATCACAATGATTCTCCATGTAGGATCAAAGTGATACCTCCTAAATCCTGGGTTTTGGATCTATGAGATAGATCTAATTGGGTGTTAGGATTCTCACTAGTATGTAGTGAGACGGTATCAATCGATCGTGGGGAGAATCACTGGAAGGGTTCCAGAGTGATAAAGACGACTGAGTGTCAGTCACAGGCATTGTCTTTACCCTTAGTAAAGGGGCGGTATGTTGGAAGAGTTCCAAACAAGATACCGAGGCATACTAGACGATAAAGGCTGAATACATCGCTACTAAAGATGCTACCAAAGAGGATGTTTGGGTGTATATTGGTTCATGAGATGAACTACGTTCCAACCATTGTGAGACAATGGAGTTGTGGCTTATGCCAAGGAACGCCCGTCCCATCAGTGATCCAGACATATTCTAAGGCAGTATCACCTGATCATGGAGATGGTTGATCTCCAAGGAGATCGAGGTTTGGAGAGTAGACTCAGAGAACAACACAGCGGATCCACTCACAAAGGCCTGTTCCCAGAGAGAGATTTTTATGGGATGGTTGAGTATGAGATACTACAACCACTGCTATCAGATGGCCCTAGTGCAAGTGGGAGATTGTTAGTTATATGTATGCCCTAGAAGCCATTACTGTGCATAGGATGTATATTGTAGTGGATGCTGGGACATATATAGGGAGGACTTTCTTGCTCGACATGATAGTATGCTATCTGGTTGATCTTTACCTTAACGTGTATACTGATTGTCTCTCTGTTACATGTTGGTAAAGCCCTTAGGATGTGTACTTGACTATCTGGACTATGATGCCGATCATACTAGTGGGGACATGGTAGTCCATAAGTACATCCTATAAAGTCCCTAGTCGTGGGTGTATCGAGACGGGGCATCGATATACCAGAGTAGACTAGCGTATACCTTCTCGACCCATACAGATGGGCGATGGATGATCCCATATCCATTGGTGTTTGACATCAGAGATGATATACGGGTGCTCAGTGGAGACTGGGTACACTGGACGGACTCGCCGAGAACTCCCAGATGGTATTATACCTTACGTCAGATGGCAGTTCTCTGGTGACACTGGTACAGAGTAGTCTGTAGACCCGAGATCGTCATAGAGTCTTGTGTGGTTCCCACTGTGCTTTGATTTCCATCTTACCACGTCCAAGAGGGCGTGCAAAACGGTGGTTTTTGGGTACAGTCCCGAATCACATGGAGGCAATGAGCGATAGAAGGGGATTCGTCTCTCCTGGTATAGGGAGTTGATGTTGCGCTGTGTTCGATTGGCTATAACCGGAAATCCCTGGCCAGGGTTGATGAGATTTACTGGTAAGTGTTACCAGTAATATCTCGAATTGGTATAGACCTCATATCGACACGACTTATCAAGCTATTGGGGTCTGACGTCTACCACCCCTAGGCGAGATATGCGACATATCAGACGATCAGACCGGACTGTACGGTAAGTGTTACTGGTTGGATTCACTGGAGTGTGAACGGGCTTGCTCGTCGATCTTCTGATCGCTCAATACCCGGGTGGCCGTTACGTTTAGCAGACCGCTTGCGGCTTGTGGGTGCTTGATATGATCATCATCTGCTACCGGCGTATTGACGAGTCTTTAGAGTCCTACACAGAGGTTTCCTGGGTCAAGCGAAACGAAATAGGAGCGCATATGAGATATGTGCGGGACCGAGAATAATGCGTGTATGTGATACCGTATTTGATTCTCACGGTGAATGTATCGAATGGTTGTATGCGATATAACCTAGTTATCGAATCAAGGATTGATTCGATAAATCGATACATTGTATACTAGTCGGTTGTGTGCGACATGACCGGATCATTGTATCAAGTGTTGATTTAATGATTTAATGCATAATTATATATTTGATATATTACTTTGCATTAACTAGTATTGGTTCACTTAAGATGGATTTTCTCACTCGGATGTGCACATTGTATATACGATATAATTTTGTGCACTAGTTTGTATCATGTTTGATGATGCATGCTAAATTGGCTAAGTGTAAAGATTAAACCATGGTTGTGTAATGGTTAGGGTTTTGTTTTTACTTATTCATTTATTTATTTCATTTATTCTTTTTGGAAAATAAAATGCATAAAGAGAAAATGGTGGCTTTCATTTGTTTCTTTCATGAAGATTCATGAAGGTTTGACTAAGTCACCATTTTGTCTCATGCTTAACCCTAACCACTCCATTTAACCATAGTCCACTCTCTACACCTAACTATGGTTTTGTTTATGATAAGTTTTGATTTTCTATTCTATTTTAATTAACTTATCATATTCATTATCTTCTTCTTCTTCTTCACTTCATGAAGAAAAAGCTTGACTTCATCAATGGTGATTGATGAAAAAGAGTGAGAAATCTAATTCTAAAGTGAACCCACTTCCTATTTCTTCATCCTCTACCTCTTGCCAAGTAGTAGAGTGTGTTTTCTTCACAAGTTTCATGACTTGGTGAAGTTGGAGCTTGATCTAGCGATGCCTCGACGTAGATCATCTTCGGCATCGTCGTCGATGACTTAGCCCGCTTTTTCTCCGATGAAGCCGACGCTAGAGCCCGGGATTCCATTTGGACAGCGAGGAGACTTCATTGCGGAGCTATGGAGGTGGAAGAACGGATCTACAAAGGTTGTATTTCCGTACTCTTAGTTAAAGTAGTTAACTAGTTGCTTTGTCGCCTAAACTTCTAGCCAACGATCCGTATTAGGGTTTCTCGGCACCCCTAAAAATTTTGAAATTGGCATGGTTGATGCCTTGTGATACCTCATTAGCGTGCCTAGGAACCCTACACAAACATAGCATGAATACTATGTGCTACTCGTCTGAAACGACGGAGGGCTACGGCTGGTTTTTGGCGAAAAACCTTTAACGTAACGAACTTGATATCGCTGAAGGAACCTGATAGCTTTTTATAAAAATATAGTGGCGAAAACCTTCGCTAAAGAGGTCACTCCCGGTGAAGGGATCTCGGCTCTTTCCTCGTGGAATGAGGTGCAGGATATTCCAGCTGAATACCGCGATGCAAAGCAACAAGTAATTGACTATAGTGAAGTTATTACCCTGATGCAAACTTCTGCCCAAGGGGTCACTCCCGGTGAAGGGATCTCGGCCCTTGCCTCGTCGAATGAGGTGCAGGATATTCCAACTGAATACCACTGTGCAAAACAAAAGAAAATGTCCTTGTAATAACACTTTTTAAAACTGTTCCAACAACGTCCAAACAAGTTTGTTTTCCTTTGCATTGATCAGAATCAACGCAGTCCCATCAATTAATCACACCAGAAAAGAACAAAAATAAAATGTACGTATATGCCATCCGCATTCGCCACTGGGTCCCGTCATCACCCGTTAGGTTACTTAACTAACGACAGAGCGGGGACTGGACTAGCGCGGGTGTAAAACATATACAACGTCTACTAGTATATATACCAATATACAATAATCGCTCCAGGCGTGATAAATGCAACATTACAGAAAAGTAATAAGCATCACAGAACAATACAGATAATCTGGGATCCCCGGTTTTCATAGAGCCGCTACTGAAACCCGACGTTCCCCTGATCGTGTGGATAGCCTGTGCAATGAAACCTAGACCCCTACTGGTGCGGCAAGTTACCCGCCAAAACCTGAAGCGAGGCAGCCCCCTACAGCAAAGTGAATGGACTACCCTGCACTTCATGGAATCTGGTAACTTGAGCACCCCTCCTTGGGTCAACCTGTACCCCCAACGAGTGCGGCGAATAGTCTGCCAATTCTAAAGTGAGGCCCCTCTGCCACTCAAAGCCATGAGATGGGAACCCGTTGCCCTCCAGAACCCGGCTATCCGTGCACTCCGTCGCGGGGTAAACCTAGTACATAAATGAAAAATATGTACAACGGGTATATCGACCTCAGCCCGGTCGTGCCCCAAAAGAATATTATACAAACAGGCAGTGACGGCAGTCCACATGTTGGACGCTCGGCCCGCAATATCAAATGTACAAATAAATCCAAACTGCACTACCATTGCACACAGCTATCCACCATGACAAATCCGCAACATCACAGCACAACACAGAACATCAACGCGAATGTCACGTTCGCAAACCCGTCTAAAAGTGCTATAGCAATTAGACACAATTTACCGCTCGAATGACATTCACAGTCGGAGATATAATGTATGTACTGTAAACTAACAAGTTTAAAATTCCGATCGACAAAACTTCCCGAAGTGGGCCTCACGTACAACTGCAATACTCAAACAAAATCTGGGCCAAAAAGAAATATTCCAGAAACCACAATTCCCTATGCAGAACACCCTGAAGAAATATGGAGTATTGTTGCCACAAACTGGCGGCGGAACCGAGGCCAAACCATGGTTTGTGCGGCGGTTCCATGGCAGTACAGTGGAGTCAGTCTACCAAATTTCTACAGTATTATTAAAAAAGCCTGCTCGATTTTCTGAGATGCTCAAAATAATTTTTAGACGACAAAACAAAATCGACAGAAACTTTAACATTGAAATCGCGGTTTTGGAATATTCGTTCGATCGATATTTTAAACACGTTAGAATAAGTTAGTAAAGGTTAATGGCATGGCTCTGATACCATGTAAGTCTACGGTAGCGCCCCGGCAGTCATTTTGACGCCAAACGCGGAACAAAAACTTTTATAACTGGCGCTATCGCGTACTATAACCCGGATCTTGCCATTAACGCTAAACTAACAAACTGTAAAGAGGTAGAAAGGCTATACCGATCGATCCGAGTCCTTCGGTCTTTAGCCATCATCCCACGCTCCTAACGGCAACTCCGATCTCCTATCTCCTCATCGAGGTGGCACCACATCAACGGATCTTTAAACGGGCTCCCGCCTCTATACCGAGGCAACTCGGTCATCAAGTCTGCTAAAAGAGATGACCAAGATGAAGTAGAGAATGAGTAGAATACTTTGTCTCAAACACCCTAGGATTCTCATCACATGAGAAGGTTAGGGTGGAGGTTAAAGAAGATGCTAAGGATTGGAAATGGTGAACTCAAGAAAATCAAGAGAGCAAAAGAAAACCAAGCATAATAAAACGTCTCTCTTCTTTTCTTCTCATCTTGTCATGACCCGAAAGTACGGAACGTGACCGGCACTTAGATTACGAAGCGTCTAGAGGCGCAACGTAACCTAAGTAAGCCGAAGCCCAGAAATCTAAACCATAAAAAGAAGAAGAAGTAAAAGAAAACATGGAGAAAACAAGTTTAAAAGCATCAGCCAATTTTCTCAAAATTTCAGCAGAGTCTCCTTTGTAAAAACTGGCCCCAAACGGGTACAACAAGTATAATATACACAAACAATAAAAAGTATCCCCGAACGGGAGCTAGCTCTACTCCAAAAGGCGGAAACAAGCACACCAATGCACAATAGTATACAGCGCCAAAGGGAGAGGCTCAAAACTCAAAGAAAACAAAACCACCAGATATCATAATAACACAAGTGCGACTCTAAGGTCAAAACAAAAAAAATGGTCCAGTAAACTATCAAGTAATACAAGTTTGGTTGATAGAGCTTTCTAGATAAAAATGAAATAATAAAAGTACAATGGTGGTCCAGACACAAGTGAACCAACCTACCGTGCAAATCACCCTGAATGAAAAGATGTGCCAGCAAGCTGCCAGGAAAACCTGTACATCGAACCTGTAATAAAATTTGGCAAAACGGGGGTGAGTTGCCAACTCGTGAGTAGAAGATATCTGCAAAAAGAAATCAAATGCACGACGCTATCCTAGGTCATAATAATATACTAATATACTATTAGTCATCAAGTATGACAGGATAATAAGCTACGTGTAAGTGCAAAAGCTCTGTGCTCGTGTCCGTGCCTCATATAGTACTATGTCATGTGAATGAGTATGCATGCACCATGAATGTAAAATAACCAATCCTGAAATCTAGATATATTTGTATAAGAAATCTTTAGCTTTTATCATGGTAAAATGTGTATAGAAATCTGAAATATCAACGATGAAATCCATGGAAATCCGTGTCAAGTATCGACACAAAACATGTAAATCTCAAGTCTCAATACCTCATAATCTCAATGTCTCATAGTCTCAATATCTCGGGCTCCGTCAGTCCCGATCGGCCCATATCATCAAATCTTACGACAACGGTCGGTATCCTCCGGATATCCGCCGCGCCAGACATCACCGGTAGGTAGTCCTCCCCTGCCAGGCTCATCGTCTACAACTCGATCTTCTTGCCCCGGGGTACCATACCGGGCCCACCATGTACCCGAGACGGTTCATCCACTCCTCGAATCGGGTCTCGAAATCCAACAGAAAACATGAAATCTCATGGTGGACGACATATACGTCACGAGAAAACCGCAACTTATATTTTAAAAAGAGAGGAGGAGAGAAAGAAGTTTATATATATTCTTGCAGTTTTCCCCAAAATCCAGAAATCTCATAAAAATCCAAAATCCTAAAATCATGAGTAAGTAAATGATAAATATCGGCATAAGCCCCACAATACTGCATGATAACATGTAAATGTGAATGCATGAAATGTCTAAATAATAAATGCCATGTCTAGACTAACACCTGAGAGAAATCACAATATTATATCGATCTAGCTGTTAGCTGATTCTATCCATAAAAGATAATATGTTCTTAGGTGTACGTGACTTAGCAATTACCGATGATGATGTGTGTGAGCCGGCAAATAAGTGTGCGTGGAATATGCGCATCATCGGTAATGGTGCTGGTGTCCTAACAGGCAGATTTTCAAACTGATTATAGAAATATATGTATGAACGTGCAACATGATCATTACGTTCTGAATGTAAAGACGGATGTGTATTAACCATTCATTTGTAATATACAAGTCTAACTACAACTATATGACTCGAGCCTAAACCAGTGTCCATCTAACCTCCTAAGGAACTAAACCTAAGAAACTAGTCAATAAGAAACAAGAGTCCACCTAAGGTCTGAATCCATATCTCTAATAGTCAGCGATCCAGCCTCAATAGCGTCACGTACGTAGTACGACGTCCTCGAATCAAGAGTGTGGATCAATCATCATATTTATGCCTCGTACGGTAAAATCCATCGTATGGCATCCCAATATCGGGGTACGGGTTAAGTATCACCTACGTGTCTCATCATTCGTATAACATCATCATCAACACATGTCAAGATCAAGGTGCTATACTGTAATCGCATACCTCAATCATATATCATTGCCAGCATAAATATACATCGTTAATTATCCTCAGAAATGTCATGTCACAAATATCATATCTTGATCAAGTCACATATGTCAAGTCGTGATTAAGTCACATATATGTATTTATCATATTGTAATCAAGTTACACATATCTCATATCAGACTTTCAGGCATAGGTTACGGTCCGGGTTCTATTTAGAGTCCCATATACTTCAATATCATCACCATCCTTTATTATTGTTCATGTATACAAATCCATTATCTCATTTCCTAATGATCCGCTAATATCATAACACGACTATATAGCCAAGAATCACGGCATCAAGCCCAGTTACATTGTTCCATCCCCATGTATCATATCATATATACATGCTGTGTATATATATATACCTACACATAACCCTATATATATATATATATATACACACACCAAGTCAAGTTTCTGTGTGTGCGTGTGTGTATCTACCTGAAACCTACGAACCTCCTCCAAGCTATTCATCCTCTCGTAAAGTCTTTCTAAATCAGTCTAGTCCTACCTAAGGTCATTACTAGGGTCCTACTCACCAAGAATCTAAGGTAACGTCTGGATTCTTAATGACAATAAGTAATATTCCTATTCTACGTTTGCGGGGGTGCTAAACGCCATCCACCCGACTTCCCCCGTAGATATACATCTACTCACCTGGTCCTTGTCTGCCGAAAACGATGTCGCCCTCTACTTCTTCCTCGTCCGAAGTCCACGTGAGGGGTACCTGTACGCAAACATATATAATATCGTAAAATGAATCACGGACAAAATCAAAACGACGCACGGAACGTGCATAGGTTAAAACCTATGTCCCGTTCATGCAAAAGAACCAAATATCGCTCGATATCGGCGTACAAACGCCGATTGATCGAGATAAAAACCCAATAAACAACTCGTGGTTTCAAAACCCGTTATTTAATATAAAACCTGGTTTAAATCATCGAAACCCTAAAATCGATCAAATCGTCCAATTCCGCAAAACCTTGAAAATGTCAATTTACCGCTTTACTTCAAGACTTGATAATTAAATGAAACTAATGGCCTTAATACTCATTAAATAGCATAACTAGACTATATAAACCATTCCTATAATTTATCACACTAATATATATTAAATATAAAAATCTAGTTTGCAAAAGAACCTAATTAAAACAATTCAAATGCAACAACTAGCAAATTGGCTACTAGATTAGGTTTAACATTTCCTAATGTGTTAAACTACAATTTTAGATCAATACCCAAGAATGAAAACCCTAATTATATCATAACACAATTTCTAGAATTTCATAAAGTAGCAGTTACAACCGAATTAACACTTCAAAAAAATTAGATTAGCATAACTAAACAACAAATTAGCCATTAGGTTAAAAATTTTACCTCAAAATTATCTTGAGATCTAACTTGAAACATGCCTCCAAAATGGTTTCAAACACCAAGATCCATTCATGAATAGGCTAAGGAAAAATTGAAGAAGAATTGGCTTTGAAATTGTGAGTTTTTAATTGGATTTGTGATGAATATGTGATGAATTGAGATGAAGAATGAGTGGGCATTTTTGGGGGCTTCTCACAGCAGTGAGCTCGGCTAGGGAATGAGGGAATTGGGTGGGTGTGAGAGTGTGTGGAGTTTTCTAGAGCAAGCAACTCATTAAGTGCAATTAATGCATTCACACCCATTTTCATTGACCCCCTTTAAAGTTTCTTTTTTTTTCTTTAAACAAGTGAGGAAATTTGGATATGGCAGCTCATGGTTCGGCCAGGGAAAGAATGGATTGATGTGTGTGTGTGTGTGGAATGTTCTAGGCTAATAAAAACATACATGTGTCTTTTGCAATTAAACCCCCTTATGTTCCCATTTTACTTTATTTTTAAATTTCCATAGTTGCAACCCTAGAACCTACTAGAATTTGGAGTTAACTTGCTAAAAAATTTATGTTACAATTAAATTTTTGTGGTCATGGCTCATATGTGTGTAATTGACCCATTCAAATTTGTATTTACACTAATTTCACCAAATAAGCCTCTTTTCTTCGATATTTTCTAACACCGGTTAACAACTCCATTTCAATTCAAAAAACCATATGTTAAAATTTTGTTTAATGTATTATGATGCACAAAATTTGTTTCAACTCATTCCAGTTTGTAATTTTCCCTAATTAAATGTATTAGCGACGGCTTAAAATAATATTAAAATAATTAATTTCGGAAAAAAAATTCAGAAATTTTGAAATTTCACCAGTGGCTCAATAAACACCAAATACTAGCAATTACATAGCTAGAATATATATATTTAATTTTAAAATAAAGATATTTGTATTTTGACTTTTTACAGAAAACCCCCTTATTTTACCGATTTTCCAAAATTTCACCAAAACGATTTTCAAAACGTTTCACATCTTCATCCTTTTGTGAATAGATATGAGAGGTGGTATTTATCAAAAAACCAAAAGAAAATATCTAATGAAAAATATCTCCTCAAATATCCAAACCCAAAACAAAACTCATTAATACTTAATGACTCACTAGATGACTCATTTCATGTGTCATTAGTGATCATTCTAGAAGTAATGAGTCACCAAGAATGAGTCACCCTTTCCAAAACCTAATTAATCATTTAAACCAAAATGATTAATCCAAAAAGAAATGCATCTTCTAAAATATTCTCGTAACGGATTACGAAAATACACCTCAACTGTATATACATACCTGTATCCGTATTCCGACCGAATACAAATACGAGAGACTAAAATATTCTGACTCAATAGAATACATGGATCCGGCTTAAACCAAAACCCACCAGTATTATCTGTC
Organism: Agapanthus africanus; assembly: GCA_030015575.1. Lineage (NCBI taxonomy): Eukaryota > Viridiplantae > Streptophyta > Magnoliopsida > Asparagales > Amaryllidaceae > Agapanthus > Agapanthus africanus. Next base: position 246,588,636 of record CM057347.1, on the reverse strand, counting down.
CGAAATATGACACGTGCACAAGTGCACGTGCAATTTCGAACCCAGCCATAAAACCATACGGCATCTACAACGTTTCGCCCGAACTTGGAAAACTATCTGTGGGGGACTCTAAAAACTCGTCAGTACCCTGGCAGTGGGTTTAACCACAAGCACGTCAGCGGCACTAGCTGTCCGTAACGGCTGCCCATGTACTGATTGAAAGGGAAGCCTGATGAGCTAACTCATCCTGGAACCCTACTAAGCCTATCAGTGACAATATACATACAGTCCGGTCCGTTCGTCTATGAGTATCGCATATCGGGCCTAGAGGCTGGTAACGTCAGACCCCTAATAGCGGTATAAGTCGTGTCAGAGTGTAGCCCAGAACACCTTGAGATACTACTGGAGTACCTACCAGTAAATCTCCTGCTTCGGCCGAGGGATTTGTGTAATAGCTCTCCTAGACACAGCACGATCTCACCCCCAATACCGGGAGAGACGAATCCCCTGCCGATCCGCTCACTTGCCTCCATGTGGCTCGAGACTGTACCCAACTAAAACCTATTTGCACGACTCCTTTGAGCCGTGGTAGGGTAGTAATCAAAGCACAGTGGGAACTCACACGAGACAAATGACGACCTCAGGTCGATGAACTAACCTATACACATGTCACCAGGGAACTGCTATCTGACGCTTGGTATAAATACCAACTAGCAGGTTCCCGGCGAGTCCTGTCCGGTGTACTTATAACCCAATAAGCACATGTATACATCTTAGGTGATCCAACTGACACCAGTGGCTTGTGAGACCGGCCACCGCCCCTCGTCGGGGTCTCAACTGTATACACTAGTCTACTCCGGAATATCGATGCCCTGTCTCGAAACTCCCACGACTAGGGACCACTTTTAAGGATGTGCTTATGGACTATCCAACTCTCACGTATATGATCGCCATCATACTGTTGGTAGTCAAGAAAGATCCTAAGGGCTCTACCAACGTGTAATAGTGATCAGTCACCTGCACCTGTACACGACTGATAAAAGCAAACCAGATAGCATACTATCATCATGAGTAAGACTGTGCTACCGGTATAGGTCCTCCTCAATCATTGCAATCACGTGCCTGCGATCCAATAATTGACTTTGAGGGCACTATAACCAACACCAACGCCTCACATGTGAAACGCTAAACTACCATAAACCTTAGGGTTCAAGTGGTGGTTTTGACGGCCACATAATCGAGTTAAGGTTTCGTTCTTCTAGAGAGTCCAAAGAATCACTTGCATATTTTTCCGAATACGTTAAACTTGGAAAAATGGGTTTTTGATAATCGATCGAACATTTAAACTTCGCCTAGACAATATATGAAAAGCCCAAAACAATGTTAAAAGTACGAATACGAAACACTCCGAATTGTTTATAGTGTAAGATTACATCACATGCAAAATTAGCAAAAACAAACAACACCTGAAACATCAAAACCAAGTCACTGGAACACTGGCAAAATTTCATGGGAGGGGGCTCGGTTTTGGCCGATATGGGAGGGTAGGGCTCGGCCCAATTTTCACCAAATGCCCTAAAATTTTGTATGTGTTCATGATATATCCCATACATCACTCTGTACTTGTTTGCAAATTTTTTTGATGACTTTTAAAATCGACATAAACATCAATTTTCTGTTTCAAGTTACGGAGTTGTTTCGGTTTCGTGATCTTAACAAAATCCGTAATTATTTCTAGCATGGCTCTGATACCACTGGAGGGTTACCTACGACGGCAGCAAGGTTTCGGGAGGCATCGTCCATGCCAAATTAAAATTTTGCCGTTTTAGCTAACCCTAAACGAGATCGTTTACTAGAAATATACGGAAAACTAAATGCAAACACTTTGCAATAGTAAAGAGAGCAAGGAATGCAATCTTTGTAGACCGGTCCTTCACTTCAAATAGCTCCGTGTAGTAGTCCCCTCCGCTGCGATCGCAAACTCCGGACTCTAGAGAGGCTCCACGAAGAAACGAACGTGCTTGCTTCGATGACTTTGAGGCCGAAGATGATCTACGTCGGGGAGACACTAACTCAAGCTATCCCTTCTCTAGGTCATGAACTTTGTGAAGAGAACACCCTATAGTACATGGAAAGTAGTATAAGATGATGAAGTAGGAAGTGGGCTCACTTTAGAATTGATTTTCTCACATTTTTTCTCACAGCTCCATTAAAGCTAGCAAGCTTTTTCATGGAGCTTGAAGAAGAAGAAGTCTTGTGAATAATTCATCCAAATGAATTAAGTAACCATGGGTGAGTTAAAGCTATCATGCTTAACTCATGTAGAGAATAAACTAGGGTTAGTATAATGGTTGGGTTGATAAATATCTACAAGAGAAACAAAAAGGGAAGACTTTGGTCAAAGCATCCATAAACTTCTACAAGCTTCTTGCCTTGCCAAAATTGCATCCAATTTTGAATTACTTAGATAATTACAAACCCTAGATTATATCAACCATGGTATAAGTCTCATACACCCATGTATCATGTATCATCAAACATGACACAAAACTATGTACATTAATATATATCACATATATATACATGCACAAAACAAGTGAGAAAATAAATCTTAAGTGAGATAATATTAGTTAATGTAATATAATATATCAAATATATAATTATACATTAAATTATTAAATCAACACTTGATTTAATAATCCGGCTCTAGTACATATAACCGACTAATATCATGTGTAACAACTTATCGAATCAACACTTGATCCGATAACCCGGCTATATCTTATACAACCGATCAATGTCACTAATCGCGAGAATAGAATATGGTATCACACATCGTATTAATCTCGGTCCCGCACATATCACATATGTGCTCCTGCTCCATTTCGCTTGAGCTAGGAAACCCCTGTGTAGGACTCTAAACACTCGTCAACACGCCGGCAGTAGGTGATGATCATATCAAACACCCACAAGCCGCAAGCGGTCTGCTAAACGTAACGGCCACCTGGGTATTGAGCGATTAGAAGATCAACAAGCAAGCCTGCTCACAATCATGTGAATCCAATCGGTAACACTACCGTACAGTTTGGTCTCTTCGTCTGATATGTCACATATCTCGTCTAGGGGTGGTTAACGTCAGACCCCAGTAACTCGATAAGTCGTGTGGATATGAGGCTCATAACGGGTCGAGAAACTACTGATAACACTTACCAGTATATCTCTGAAGCTGCCTTGGCCAAGGACTTCCTGTTATAGCCAATCGAACACAGCGCAACATCAACTCCCTATACCGGGAGACACGAAACCCCTCCTATCGCTCATTGCCTCCATGTGACTCAGGACTGTACCCAAAAGCCACCATTTCGCACGTTCCATTGAATGTGGTAAGGTGGAAATCAAAGTACAGTGAGAATCACAAAAGACTCTATGACGATCTCGGGTCTACAGACTAACCTGTACCAGTGTCACCAGAGAACTGCCATCTGACGATAGGTATAATACCATCTGGGAGTTCTCGGCGAGTCCGTCCAGTGTACCCAATCTCTACTAAGCACCCGTACACTATCTCTGATGTTAAACACCAATGGATATGGGATCATCCATCGCCCATCTACATGGGTCGAGAAGCTATATGCTAGTCTACTCTGGTATATCGATGCCCTGTCTCGATACACCTGCGACTAGGAACATTTGAAGGATGTACTTAGCGACTACACTGTCCCCACTAGTATGATCTACATCATAGTCCTGGTAGTCAAGTACTCATCCTAAGGGCTTTATCAACATGTAACATAGAGACAATCAGAGTCCATGTTAAGATAAAGAGCAACCAGATAGCATACTACCATGTCGAGCAAGAAAGTCCTCCCTATATATGTCCAAGCATCCACTACAATATACGTCGTATGTATAGTAATGGCCTCTAGGGCATACATATCACTAACATTTATGTGAGATGAGAGTTTTTCAATTTTCATTCATGTAAAATTTATATGTAATATTCTTTTATTGGGGCACATCCGGGTTGAGGATGATGCCACCACTGATGTATATTATTTACTTTTACGCATTAGGATAAACCCAGGGAGGGGAGCACAAGTAATCGGGTTCTAGAGTCCAGTGGGAGACCATCTCAAGGAGTTGGGACCGGGTCTCCTAACTCTAGAATTGGCAGGGTTACTTGCCGCTCTCGTAGGGGTCTTGGGATGTGGGTTTGGCTATTCTTCACGACCGTGGAATCCGTGTTTTACATTACTGGCTAAATTTAAAACACGAAAATCCTAGTATATCCAATATTTCATATGTTGCTTCTGCTGCTTGGTTCTGTGATGTGATCAAATAACTGCGTGAGACGAATATACTATTATATATATGATATATAATAAACGTTGCTTATGTTTTGCACCCGCGCTAGTCCAGCCTCTACTCTGCCGGTAGTTAAGTAACCTAACGGTGCATGACGGGGCCCCGTGGCGAATGCGGATGGCATAAGCATACGTTCTATTTTCGTTTCATTTTTCTGTAAAATTTAGGAAACATTAATTGATGGGACTTCATTGATGAGATTAATGAAAAGAAAGAAACCAAAAGATGTTGTAGAATCAAATTTTCAAAAAGGGTAGCTCTAGTTTTTGCTTTGCATAGTGGTATTCCTTGATGAATATCCAGCACCTCATTCGATGAGGAAAGAGCCGAGATCCCTTCACCGGGAGTGACCTCTTTAGCGAAACTAGCAAATGCTACAACCCACTCGGTTTTGTTTTTGGATAGCTTCTCTAGTTCTTACTATGCATAGTGGTATTCCTTGATGAATATCCAGCACCTCATTCGATGAGGAAAGAGCCGAGATCCTTTCACCGGGAGTCACCTCTTTAGCGAAGCTAGAAAAGCTTCAAAAACACTTCTTTTAAAAATCACTAGATTCTACGATGATTTCAAGTTCATTACGCTCATGGTTTTCTTAAAAACCTGCGTAGCCCTCCGTCATTTCAGATAAGTGCTATTTTACTATTCGTGCTACGGTTGTTTGGCCTCCGTCAAGGCGTAATGTGCGGTAGCTGATTAGTACTTATCTGCAGCATGTGATGCGATTTGATTAGGGTAGTCGTACGGCGTTGTTTGGCCTCCGTCAATGGTCGTACGGCTGGGTCTAATTCAATCAAGAAATGAACGGGTTGAACTTGACTAGCGGCCTATGGGTTGTTTGGCCTCCGTCAAGGTCATAGGACGCTAGGGGTAAAAACTATTATCGGGAATTTCAAGTGTTGAAAATTGCAATGAGATTTCATACCTTCTAAGTGATAGTTGGATCCTGATACCCACTGCAAGTAAGAGTTACTCCTGGGAGAATTTTGCACTTTACAATTAGCTAATCCAGTAGGTGTCTAGAAAGGTGTCAACGGGGTTATGCCTCTAGGAAAACGAGGTTTATTTTAATTAGGTCCGTACGAAAGCACGGGGAACCTCCCTCAGAGCACCAATACCTGCCTGGCCGAATGATTGGCGAAACTGTAGGGTGTAATTAATCCCGGCTAATCTTTCCTTTTACGGTTTGAAGGAAGATTTGATAAAAACAGTGGGAGCCATCCTGATTAGATAAGATAATAACCAATCTAATCTTGCAAAGAGCGCACGCTAATGCGTTTCCTTCTCTCTCTCTCTAGGAAGCAACCAATGTCACGCCTTAATCAAGATAATAATATGGATGTATTGACCGAACCCTCCTTTTATACAGGGCTAGGGAACGTTGGCCCCGCTCTATCTTATGACTGTCATAAGCCTGAGCAAGGGATAGGGGTATATCAGGATTCTCATGCCACCCGTGCGAAGAAAAAGCATGTTGATGCATCTTCTTCGAGTGTGTTCGTTACCGAGGACTGTTTCTCAGTTTGTTCTACGTCCTGGGTATTGGATACCGGATCAGGATCCCATGTATGTAATTTGTTACATGGGCTAAAGAAAGGTAGAGAACTGGGAAAAGATGATAAATCCCTAACAGTAGGGAATGGTGCAATTGTTGCAACCAAGACGGTTGGCAATTATCACCTTGTATTACCAACTGGGAATACATTGATTCTGAACGGCTGTTACTATGTACCAAAGATGATGTGCAATATTATATCGGTTTCTTTGCTAACAAAAGAAGGATATAATCTCACATTAGAGGATAATATTATGAACATTTTCCAAAATCAAGTGTTGATTGGATTTGGTACGTTATGTAACGGTATATACGTTCTGAAAGTCTACCTTAACACCACCATGAGGTTCTAGAGGCATCAAACATGCCAAATTCAAATTTTATTAGGTGCTAAGTAAGACTAACAAGATCTTTACTAGATTAATTAGGGTTTGCCTTTATGATGTGATTAACTCAAGAGAAGAAAAGAGCATACAACCTTTGTAGTTCTAGTCATTCTCTTCTATAGCTCCGGGTTGAGGTCCACGCGACTCTACTAGGCTCCTCTTCGAGTTGAACGAATCTCCTTCGTGATCTTCGCGCCAAAGACGATCCACCCGAAGTTCCTCTAGCCCAAGCTAACTCTACACTAAACTCCTTTAGTATAGCAAACACACCACACAAAATTGCTAGTTTGGTGTAGGATGGTGATGTAGGGGATGTTAAAAGCTCACAAGATTGTGTTCAAGCTTCACAATTCACATCTCATTTGAGGGTTGAAGCCTGTGTTGGCTATAGTGCCCTCAAGGCAATTATCATAGTCGCGGACTTGTGATTATGATGATTGAGGCAGGACCTATACCGATGAAACAGTCTTACTCAAGATGATAGTATGCTATCTGGTTTGTCTTTATCATCATATACATATTGATAGAGCCAGAGAGGTTCAATCAGAAAAGAAAGCTTGACTGCCATCATTGTGATGGCGATCACAAACGTGGGAGCTGGGGGTCCATAAGCACATCCTTAAATGTCCCGAGTCGTGGGAGTATCGAGACTGGGCATCGATACTCCAGTGTAGACTAGTGTATACTGATCGAGACCCCGACGAGGGGCGGTGGCCAGGTCTCACAAGCCATTGGTGTTAGTATGTTCACCTAAGATAGTATACAGGTGCTCATTGGGTTATGAGTACACTGGACGGACTCGCTGGGAACCTGCTAGTTGGTATTATACCTATTTTCAGATAGCAGTTCCCAGGTGACATGTGTACAGGTTAGTCTGTCGACCTGAGATCGTCATTTGTCTCGTGTGAGTTCCCACTGTGCTTTGATTACTACCCTACCACGGCTCAAAGGAGTCGTGCAAACAGGATTTAGATGGGTACAGTCCCGAGCCACATGGAAGCAGTGATCGGATCATCGGGGATTCGTCTTTCCCGGTATTGGGGGTTGATGTCGCGTTGTGTACGGATGGCCATCACCATAAATTCGTGGCCACGGTGAACGAGAATTACCGATCCAGGATCGATAGTTTCTCAGGTGGTGATGGGTTTCATACCGACACTAAATGTCGCGTTGTTGGGGGTCTGACTTTATCCACCCTCCTAGACTCGATATGCGATACTCTTAGACGAACAGACCGGACTGTACGGATATTGTCACTGTCAGGCTCAGTAGGGGTTCAGGATGAGTTTGCTCGTCGGCCTCCCTTTCACTCAATGCCTGGGTAGCCGTTACGTACAGCTAGTGCCGCTGACGTGCTTGTGGTTAAACCCACTGCCAGCGTATTGACGAGTCTTTAAAGTCCCACACAGAGGGTTTTTCACGGTTCAGGCGATATGGTGTACATGAGGTATGTTGATACATACAGGTGTCTGATTAAATATGTGCACTTGTTGCGCAGACTTTAATCGGACGGTTGATAATACTAGCGGCTTAGGATTAAGCCAGTTTATTAAATCAGGTTTTCGATTTAATAATTTACATATGTATTTATATATATGTATTCTAGTATTATTGTTCACTATTCGTTTTCTCTCTCGGCTATTCATATTTTGGTACGAATACGCGTATATGTATTTCGGTACATGTACCGGGAAGTATTCTGTATTTTATATGGAATAGCTTCTAGAAGGTGCCACCTCATTAATGATTTTCTTTATTGAAAATTATTTGGGAAATAAGGTGGAAAGGAGGTATGGTTTTGAGGCATGGTGCAAAGTATGGTGCACATTTGTTTAATGGTTTGCATTGTTTAATTGGAAAAAGAAATTCTCTCTTTTTTTGTGGAGGAAAGAGTGGGGGCCGGCCAATATTTGGTGGGGGGTTCATTTCATTTGGGTTTTTTTTTTGGGACATGGTTCATTACACTAGCCCTCACTCTCTCATTCACACAAAACACTTAGCCAATTCTTTGCTTATGCAAAATGCTTCATCACCCCTTTCATCTTCTTCTTGAGTTGCTCCATAGAGTACATGGATGAGAGAAAAATTGTAGTGACACTTCCATACACCCCCACTCTCCATAGCTAGCGACTTTGGAGCGTCGGTTATCTCGTTTGTCGAGGTTGGAGCTTACGCTGTTTCCCTCGGGTGGATCATCGGAGATGGAGGAAGACCGGCAACTAAACATCGTCAAAGGATCGCTAAGAGCTTGGAATGAAGACCGAAAGACTTGGATCATCTCGGTATAACGATTCTAACCTCTTCTTAGTTTGCTAGTTTTGGGTTTAAGGTCGATCCGGGATTCGGGTAGCGGTAGCCCCGGTTTTAGAAAATTTTCGTTCCGCATTTTGGCCGTGTTTTGACAGCCGGGGCACTGCCGGGACCCTTCATGGTATCAGAGCCACCCTTTAAACCCTTTACTAGCTTATTTAGACGTGCTTAAAAGATCGATCGACCAAAGTTTCCGAAATCACGTTTTCATTTCTCGTTTTGCTGTCGTTTTTCAAAAGTGTTCAAAAAATTATTTGCAGTGGCTTAAAAACCCGTGCAGGCAAATATAAGGATACACAAAAAATTTGAGCTCGTGAGGCCACTAAAATGCCGCGGATCTGCCGCACTAACCCCCTATTGGCGGCGATTCCGCGGCCATTTTTTGGCGACGGGCATTCAAATTTTTACTGTAGCCCCCTGATGTGAAATTGTGATTTTTGTGATATTCTGTTTTGGCCCAGGTTTCAGTGAAGTATTGTTTTGCTATTGGGGCCAATTTGGAACTTTTTTGATCGATATTTTAAGCGTGTGTTTGACAGTACATACATTATATTCTGGACCGTGAATGTTACTTGATCGGTAAACTCGTCTAATTGCTATATGTCTTTTAGACGGGTTTGCGAACGTGACATTCATGTTGATGTTCTGTGATGTGCTGTGATGTTGGTTGGATCGTCGTGGTGGATAGCTATGGTGCAATGTTAGTACAGTTTTATTTCATTTGTACATTTGATATTGCGGGGCGAGCGTCCGACATGTGGACTGCCGTCACTGCCAGTTTGTATATTATTCTTTTGGGGCACGACCGGGCTGAGGTCGATGTCACCCTTGTATATTATTTTATTTTCTGTACTAGGATTACCCCGAGGTGGAGTGCACGAATAGCCGGGTTCTAGAGGGCAACTAGTCCGCATCTCAAGGCAATCAGACGGAGGGGACCTTACTCTAGAATTGGCGGGCTATTCGCCGCACTCGTAGGGGGTATAGGTTGACCCAGGTGGGGTGCTCAAGTTACCAGATTCCGTGAAATGCTGGGTGGTCCATTCACATTGCTGAAGGGGGCTGCCTCGCTTCTGATTTTGGCTGGTAACTTGCCGTGCTCGAAGGGGTCTAGGTTTCATTGCACAGGCTATCCACATAACAGGGAACGTCGGGCCTCACTTGCGGCTCAAGTGAAACCCGGGGCTCCAGATTATCCACCATTCTGTGTTGCTTCTGTGATGTTTTTGTGATGTTGTTTTATATCATGCCTGGAACGAATGTTATATATATACTAGTAGATGTTGTATATGTTTTGCACCCGCGCTAGCCCAGTCCCCGCTCTGTCATTAGTTAAGTAACCTAACGGGTGATGACGGGACCCAGTGGCGAATGCGGATGGCATATACGTACATTTTATTTTTGTTCTTTTCTGGTATGATTAATTGATGGGACTGCATTGATTCTTATCAATGCAAGGATAAAACAAACATATATATGATGTTGTTGGAACCAAGTTTTTAAAAACTGACATTGCAGACGTACACTTTTGCTTTGCATCGTGGTTTTCATTTTGGAATATCCTGCACCTCATTCGACGAGGCAAGGGCCGAGATCCCTTCATCGGGAGTGACCCCTTGAGTAAAAGTTTGCGTCAACGTAATAACTTTACTATAGTCGATTATTTTTGCTTTGCATCGTGGTATTCAGTTTGGGATATCCTGCACCCCATTCGACGGGGAAAGAGCCGAGATCCCTTCACCGGGAGTGACCTCCTTAGCAAAAGTTTCGCCGCTATATATTTATAAAACCACTTGGATTCCTTCAACGAGATCAAGTTCATTACGTTAAGGGTTTTTCGCCAAAAACCAGCCGTAGCCCTCCGTCATTTCTTATAAGTACGATTTAGTATTCGTGCTGTGTTTGTTGGCAAGCGTCAAGGCATAGTGTACGGTAGCTGAATAATACTTATTTGTAGCATGGATATGCGATTGATCGGGACAGTCGTACAGCTTTGTTGGCAAGCGTCAAGGGCTTGTGCGGGTGGGTTCGAGTTAATCCAGGACAATGACGGGTTGAACTTGACTAGTGACCTATAATTTGTTGTCAAGCATCAAGGTTATAGGTCGTTATGGGTAAAAATCATATCGGGAGTTTCAAACATACAGGAAACTTGCCAGGCATGCGCATACCTTCTGGAGTGTGGTGACTTGAGTGGCTTCCATCAGGTTATCATGCGATGATAGTTGGATCCCGATTCCCACTGATGAGTAGGAATACTCCTCGGGTGATTCCGACTAATTCTCCTTTTAGGTTTGGAGGAGAATTCAAGGAAACAATGGGAGCCATCCAGATTAGATAAAATGATTAACCATTCTGATCTAGGTTAGAGTGCACGCTGAGTGTTTCTTCTCTCTCTTTTTGGCTGCGACTATGACCCGACTTTTGACTAAAACTCATGAAACCAAGTTGACCGAACCTTCTTAAAACACTTTGGCTTTTGGAATGTCACGGTGTCGCATACATCATTGCCACTTCTATATCACCTTTGCATTTCTCCAGAACACCCCGTATTATTACGAACATCCACTTCCATTAGATAAATCCATCGTATGGTTATATACGAACTCGAAAGAACTTTTTCGAGGATGGATTCTGGTTCTGGAGAGATTGAATAGGATTATTCGGTTGTCTTTTCCCTTTACCTTATCTCAGGTTGTGAGGGCTCCTAGGATTAGGAGAGGGTACACCTATTGAGCTTATTAGATAGTCTTCTTCCAAACCATAGGCAGGTGTCGAACAGTAGGGAAGGAAGAAAACCAATTAAGCTTAAGTGTGGTGTACAGAAGGTAATAAGTAAAGACATATAAAGGGATTAGAATAATGGCAAAGAAAATTGCGACCACCATCATTCACGACAAAAACCGTGTATACCCCTGCCACTCCTACATCCACTTTTCTTTTCTCTAGGACACTCCGTATCACTACGGATATCCACTTCCATTGGATAAATCCATCGTATGGTTATATACGAACTCGAAGGAACCTTTTCGAGGATGGATTCTGGTTCTGGAGAGATTGGATAGGATTATTCAGATGTCTTTTCCCATTGCCTTCTCTTAGGTTGCGAGGGCTCCTAGGATTAGGAGTGGACACCTATTACGCTTATTGGATAGTCTTCTTCCAAACCTTAGGCCGGTGCCGAAGGGTAGGGAAAGAAGAAAACCAGTTAGCCTAAAGAAGGTGTACAGAAGGTAATAAGTAAAGACATAATAAAGGGATTGCAGTGAGGGCAGGTATAGTATATGGTTACTGTCGTGAATCAGGATAGTGGAAGAGGCGTTACTAGGAATACCAGTAAATCCCTTCGAAAAATTTTCATGTTTCAGTTTCACTGTGCGATATTAATTGATAACTGTTTTCCCAGTTGGAATCTAACTCTAGGGTATGTATTTACCAGATCTCTGCATGTTATTGCAGATGGTGAGTGGGAGTAAGATATTGAGAATTAGGTGATTAGAACCTCATTATATCGGAATTCGTTGCAATTGGTGATATTTGAGGAAATCATCTTGATTTTGCCGGATGGCAAATATTTGGTTTTGAATATCCGTTGTTATGCACCAATTTCAAACTGATATATATGTACATTTATTTTATAAAGTGAGATATATCTTTTTTGATATTGTGTTTATGACATTTACCCATATCAATTGGTGATTAGGTAAGGTGCTTTCAACAGCGGTGTAATTCTTCTCAACCAAAGTACAGTTTTTCAACCTACGACGCACAGAGTTTGAGTTATTGGACTCAAGGGACTTATACAAAGTATTGTATGTTGTCCAGTGTCCGTTAGGACAATAGGGTTGGTACTCGTACTATATTCAGTTTACTTGTGACTTCTCCAGTTCTGGACAAGTATTTCGTTGAAATGCAAAGTCCAGATATTGAGAAGTTATAGGTATAAGAATGAAGTAGAGAACCATTTGTTGTAAGTATCAGGATTCTTCGAGGAAGTCGAAGATGTAGATACTTGTGTTAGGTATTCAGTTAATAGTAATGGTTTTGAGAACTTGCTTCTTTTTCAGGTTACTCATATATGGATGCACTCCTAGATGAGTAATGCTGATTGACCTCTTTCCATTTGGTTGATATGCACTGGAGACAGCTGCATGATTTTGAATCTGGTTCAAATTAGATTAGTGCTTTTGTTTCTATATTAGATTTATATAGAATCAATTTATATCTTAACGATATTAAGGTATAGGGAGTTGTCCGGCTGATACTTAAAACCAGAATCCGGATAAACTCAAGGCACGTTTCAGTAATGGCAGTTTGTGGGTTATCCCGGGCTTTGACGAGGGTTAACCTTCTACCATTAGGAAGATCAGTATTTATATTGTTCTTGACTCGCCACAGTTTTAGTAAAATAGACCTTTTCAGAAAACACAAGTGGGAGTATGGTAGAACTGGAAGTGATTCCAGAACCACAAACGATCACTGATAATTTAATAGAACCTAAGGATTCAATTGGATTTGATGTTCCATTAGCCACTCCGCAGATTTTGGTGGGTAATCTCAGGCACCCGAGAGGTACTTCAGTCTTCTCAGTGACGGTGACAGGGAGGTTCTTGTTTACCCAGACTTGCCATTGCTGCTGTTCTAGACTATAAGACCCGGCAGGAGGATGATTATAGCGTCGTTCCAAACTAGTTTTGGAAGTGTACGTGTATATGACTCTGCCAGAGGGTTGTTGTAGTCAGTGGGAGCAGCGGAAGCACAGTGGGCAAGTAGCTTATGTCTATTTATAGACTAAAGCAGGTATAGAGGAAATAGATCATCTATTTTTGATGTGACAGTCATAGGTCTTGACCTCATCAGAATAGGAGATGGATCTGGTAAGAAGGTAGTAGAGAGTGATGTCCAGGTATTGGGATGACATGCACTTGATAGGAAGAGATATTCCTATACTACGATCGGTTGTACTTTGGTTATCATACAGTTGTTTCTCCACATAGGATATGGATATAATATCAGGTTTTCTGGTTACTAGATCTATGGTTTTGGATCTAGATTTGGGAAGTATCCTAATCTGGGTACTTTGACATTAAATGGACAACTCTTGGCATGGTGGTGTACCTGCAGGTGATGGAGTCACCCTCTCTAAAGGTATCTTACAGACTAAAGGAGATAGGGGTCTGCATGATTAGCATATCACTTGCATAGGCAATTGAGTTAATCATGAAATGTCAAGTACCACACCAGATATTGCTTTTGCAATAGATACAATATGCAGATATATTAATCCAATCCTGGAGAAACATTGGGAAGCAGTTATTGAACATAAGTGAATGTTCTAGGGAAATGATTACGACAGCCTCCTTCAGGAGACGGTTATCATTTCAGGCTTCCAAGGTGACCTGGATGACAGAATGACTGTCAGAGTTATAGTTTTCCCTCATTTGAGGGACAATATATTGGACAGGTGGTCCAAGAGAATACTGAGGAAAGGCATGGCGCAGGATACTGATTAAATTCAGTGGATGATACAGTCTAAGTAGTTTGCTGGATTTGGAGTTCTTTTGTGAACTGGGTCCCATCAGATATCCAGACAAATTCTAAGACAAGTATTGCTCATTTCGGGAGGTAGTTTTCTCCACAAAGTTTAGATATAGAGAGATACAGAAAGAAACATTGGAGCGGATCCACTCACTGAGGCAATTTCTCGAACGCAATCATTTTCGCAAACGGGCTTTGCGAAACTGATTAGTAGAGAAGTTGGGTGTTCGGTATCACACGGGCTGTGAGTATGCGACATCGCAATAATTGGCCTTAAGTGCAAGTGGGAGATTGTTGGCTATAGTGCCCTCAAGGCAATTATCATAGTCACGGACTTGTGATTATAATGATTGAGGCAGGACTTATACCGATGAAACAGTCTTACTTAAGATGATAGTATGCTATCTGGTTTGTCTTTATCATCATATACATGTTGATAGAGCCTATAGGATTCTTGCTTGACTGCCAGCATTGTGATGGCGATCACATACGTGGGAGCTGGGGGTCTATAAGCACATCCTTAAATGTCCCTAATCGTGGGAGTATCGAGACCGGGCATCGATACTCCAGTATAGACTAGTGTATACTGATCGAGACCCCGACGAGGGGCGGTGGCCAGGTCTCACAAGCCATTGGTGTTAGTATGTTCACCTAAGATAGTATACAGGTGCTCATTGGGTTATGAGTACACTGGAAGGACTCGCCAGGAACCTGCTAGTTGGTATTATACCTATTGTCAGATAGCAATTCCCAGGTGACGTGTGTACAGGTTAGTCTGTCGACCTGAGATCGTCATTTGTCTCGTGTGAGTTCCCACTGTGCTTTGATTACTACCCTACCACGACTCAAAGGAGTCGTGCAAACAGGTTTTAGTTGGGTACAGTCCCGAGCCACATGGAGGCAGTGATCGGATCGTCGGGGATTTGTCTTCCCCGGTATTGGGGGTTGATGTCGCGTTGTGTACAGATGGCCATCACCATAAATCCGTGGCCACGGTGGACGAGAATTACCGATCCAGGATCGATAGTTTCTCAGGTGGTGATGGGTTTCATACCGACACTAAATGTCGCGTTGTTGGGGGTCTGACTTTATCTATGCCCCTAGACTCGATATGCGATACTCTTAGACGAACAGACTGGACTGTACGGATATTATCACTGTCAGGCTCAGTAGGGGTTCAGGATGAGTTTGCTCGTCGGCCTCCCTTTCGCTCAATGCTTGGGTAGCCGTTACGTACAGCTAGTGCCGCTGACGTGCTTGTGGTTAAACTCACTGCCAGCGTATTGACGAGTCTTTAGAGTCCCACACAGAGGGTTTTCACGGTTCAGGCGATATGGTGTACATGAGGTATGTTGATACATACAGGTGTCCGATTAAATATGTGCACTTGCTGCGCAGACTTTAATCGGACGGTTGATAATACTAGCGGCTTAGGATTAAGCCAGTTTATTAAATCAGGTTTTTGATTTAATAATTTACATATGTATTTATATATATGTATTCTAGTATTACTGTTCACTATTCGTTTTCTCTCTCGGCTATTCGTATTTTGGTACGAATACGCGTATATGTATTTCGGTACATGTACCGGGTAGTATTCCGTATTTTATACGGAATAGCTTCTTGAAGGTGACACCTCATTAATGATTTTCTTTATTGAAAATTATTTGGGAAATGGGGTGGAAAGGAGGTATGGTTTTGAGGCATGGTGCAAAGTATGGTGCACATTTGTTTAATGGTTTGCATTGTTTAATTGGAAAAAGAAATTGACTATTTTTTTGTGGAGGAGAGAGTGGGGGCCGGCCAATATTTGGTGGGGGGTTCATCTCATTTGGGGTTTTTTTTTGGGACATGGTTCATTACACTAGCCCTCACTCTCTCATTCACACAAAACATTTAGCCAATTCTTTGCTCATGCAAAATGCTTCATCACCCCTTTCATCTTCTTCTTGAGTTGCTCCATGGATTATATGGATGAGGGAAAAATTGTAGTGACACTTCCATACACCCCCACTCTCCATAGCTAGCGAC
Source organism: Agapanthus africanus (assembly GCA_030015575.1). NCBI lineage: Eukaryota > Viridiplantae > Streptophyta > Magnoliopsida > Asparagales > Amaryllidaceae > Agapanthus > Agapanthus africanus. The sequence continues at coordinate 246,572,472 of CM057347.1, read as the reverse complement.
TTTGGAGCGTCGGTTATCTCGTTTGTCGAGGTTGGAGCTTGCGCCGTTTCCCTCGGGTGGATCATCGGAGATGGAGAAAGACTGGCAACCAAACATCGTCAAAGGATCACTAGGAGCTTGGAATGAAGACCGAAGGACTTGGATCATCTCAGTATAACTATTCTAACCTCTTCTTAGTTTGCTAGTTTTGGGTTTAAGGTCGATCCGGGATTCGGGTAGCGGTAGCGCCGGTTTTAGAAAATTTTCGTTCCGCATTTTGGCCGCGTTTTGACGGCCGGGGCGCTGCCTGAACCATGGCAATTGAGGAAGAAGATGAAGCTAGAGAGTAACCATTGGAGCAACTCAAGAAAAATGGCTAAGTGTTGAGAATGAGCAAAGAATGAATGGCAACTCTTTACCCCTACTCATTCAAGCATGGAATTTTGCAATATAAAATTGCAACCATGGTTGAATAGTGAGTCAAGATGAATAAACAAAAGTAAATCCCATGCTTGCATCCATGCTCTTATTTTCCACCTCATTTCTATTTTCACAAAATAGAATTTTATGTCATGCTTCATTATTATATATGTATATCATATATATTAATATATATATATATATATATATTATGAAGAATAATTAGTGAGCTAATGATATTAGTTAAGATATAATTATATCACATATAATACATATCACATTATTAAATAAACACTTGATTTAATAATCCGGTTATATCACATATAACTGACTAATATCATTTATCTGTATATTACATTATTAAATCAACACTTGATTCGACAATCTGGTTATATCATATATAACCGAACCGATAACAGATAACTGCCAGATTACAATACGGTATCACATACACGTATTTAATCAGGCCCACACACATATCACATATGTGTCCTACTTCGTTTCGCTTTAACTAGGGAACTTCTGTGTGGGACTCTAAAGACTCGTCAATACGCCAGCAGTAGGTGATGATCACATCAGTCACCCACAAGCCGTCAGCGGTACTAGCTGGACGTAACGGCTACCCGGGTATTAAGCGATATGAAGATCAACAAGCAAGCTTGTCCATAGTCTCCATGAAGCTTATCAGTAACACTACCGTACAGTCCGGTCTTTTCGTCTGATATGTCGCATATCATGTCTAGGGGTGGTAAACGTCAGACCCCAGTAACGTGATAAGTCATACCGATGTCTGGCCTATAACGGTTCGAGAAACTACTAATAACACTTATCAGTAAATCTTATAAGCAGTCCTTGCCAGGGACTTCCAGTTATAGCCAATCGAGCATAGTGCAACATCAACCCCCAATACCGGGAGAGACGAAACCCCTCTTATCGCTCATTGCCTATATACGACTCGGGACTGTACCCAAAATCCACATGTTTGCACGTCTCCTTTGAGCATGGTAGGGAGGAAATCAAAGCAGCAGTGGGAGCCGCACAAGACTCTATGACGATCTCGGGTCTACAGACTAACATGTACCAGTGTCACCAGAAGACTGCTATCTGACGATAAGTATACTACCACATAGGATTCCTCGGCGAGTCTTGTTCGGTGTAACCATTCTCCAATGAGCACATGTGTACAATCTTTGATGTCACGCACCAATGGTTGTGGGATCAACCATCGCCCTCTAAGGGACAAGAAACAAACACACTTGTCTACTCTGGAATATCGATGCCCTAGTTTCGATATTCCCTCGACTAGGAACTGATTAAAGGATGTACTTGTTGACCACCCTGGCCCTACTAGTATGATCTCATCATAATCCTGGCAGTCAAGTACATATCCTAAGGGCTTTATCAACACGTAAGAGACAGACAGTATAACTACTAGTCTATATGTTAAGATAAAGGTAACCTGATAGCAAACTATCATGTCGAGCAAGAAGGTCCTCTATATATATGTCCAAGCATCCACTATATCATCAATAATGGCCTCTAGGGCATACATATTCCTAACACGTTCTTAATCAAAGTACAGTTCTTAACGTACAGAACACAAACAAGAGGAAAAGTTCAGAGATGAACGAAGCCTTCTTATGGCACTGTAGACTAGGTCATATCAATGCAACAAGACTGGCTAAATTGCATAAAGATGGATATTGAATCCGTTCGAATTTTCATCTTATGGAACTTTCCAGTCATGTCTCAAAAGTAAGATGACCAAAACTCCATTTACTGGACACGGAGAAAGAGCTACTGAACTCTTAGGACTGATACATAGTGATGTATGCGGTCCTATGTCTACACATGCCAGAATTGATTTTTCGTACTTTATTACATTCACCGATGATCTCTCAAGGTTCGAACATGTGTTCTTGTTGAAACACAAGTCTGAAGCTTTTGAGAAATTCAAGGAATATAAGTGCGAAGTTGAAAACCAGACGGGAAAAAGTATTAAAGTCATTCGATCTGATCTGGGAGGAGAATACTTGAGCACGGAATTCTGTGATTATCTAAAAGAGAATGGGATTCTCCCTCAGCTTACTCCTCCATATACACCACAGCACAACGTTGTATCAGAGCGGAGGAATCGCACCCTATTAGATATAGTGCGCTCTATGATGAGTACTGCTGAGTTGCCTATCTCTTTTTAGGGTTATGTGCTTGAGACAGCTGCATACCTATTGAATAGAGTTCCGACCAAATCAATGCCTACCACTCCATATAAGATATGGAATGGGAAGAGGCCATATCTTAATTTTATTCGGATATGGGGTTGTCCGGCCTATGTGAAAACACAAAATCTGGACAAGCTCGAGGCAAGGTCAGTTCTGTACAAATTTATAAGATATCCCAAACATTTGCGAGGGTATATCTTCTACCACCCCGAGAAACAAAAGGTGTTTGTTTCTCGACATGCCACCTTTTTAGAAAAGGGATTTCTTGTTAAAGAAATTAGTGGCAATGAGATAGAACTGGAAGAAGTTCCAGCAGTACAGACTACAACTGACAATTTGGTGGAACCGGAGGATCCAATAGTACCCAACGAACCCCAGTCACTCCGCAGTGCCTTAGACCAATTAGAAAAGAGGTTTAGTATGGAAGATTCTAAGCGAGGTAATTTACCCGCTTGTTCAGGAATCACTCTTTCCAAAGAGATGTCTCCCAAGACTGATTTGAAGAGGGCTCGCATGCAAGGGATACCCTATGCTTCGGTAGTAAGCTTTATCATGTATGCAATGTTATGTACCAGACCGGATGTAGCTTACTTACTAGGTGTAATGAGCAGGTATCAATCAGATCCTGGGGAAAACTACTTGACAGCTGTAAAGAACATTCTTAAGTACTTGAGATGGAATAAAGAAATGTTCTTGGTGTATGGTAACGGTGAACTCCATGTGGAGTCCTTTACCGATTCGAGCTTCCAGAGTGATAAGGACGACAGTAAGTCGATCTCGGGTTTTGTCTTTACCCTCAATGGCGGGTGGTGTGTTGGAAGAGTTCCAAGCAAGACACTGATTTAAAGATATTTATGATCAAAAATATATGTTAATCGCAATCAAGAACGGCGTCGCTTGGTAGCTAGCCGGTGAGTACGGGTCGGTCCACAGGGATTTTGTGAATTTCCTAATTGCTCTAATGAGTTAATTCCAAATGTTGTGAATGGATTATCTCTAAAACCTAAATTGATTTATACTAAGACTAGAATCTTACTAGGGTTAGATTTAGGGTAAGTTGGGAAATTGAATGTTTCCTCACCGCTTTCAATGCCCTATTTTAGATCTATTAGGTGTTATGGTAATAATTAATAAAGGGGATTAGTACCATCGGGAAGAAACGATGTTTCTTCCTCTAGGTTCTTGTCCTTCCTTTCTCAATTATTACCCTAACCTCCATGGGAAACATACACAACCGGTCCTTTATACTACGGTATCACTGTTACCTCGAAGGGTACGGTGCCGCAGGGAACGGTGTGTGTATGTATGCATAGAGTCCTAATTATTATGTGCGATGGGGCAAGAAAGGGGTGAGAGAGTTCCTCTCTCAAACCTTTCCCTAAAGCTAACCCTAACAAGCAAGGAGACTACTCGCTCATTAGGGAATTGAATGACATTCTAACTAGGGCAAATAATTAAAAGTAAACTAAGGCAAAGAAATAGAAAACTTACTAATTTTATTGATAGCTCTCTCCAAGCATCAACACAGTACAGATCTGAATTTATGAAATGAAAAGAGCCATAACCTAATACAAGATTTAGAGTTCCTATTTATAGAGGATAGGAACCCTAGGATTACAATCGACTCGCACATCTGCTATTACAAAAATACCCCTAGGAAGACTATTCAACGCATTGACGCGCCGCCACAGAAAAATCCACCGACACGTGTCTCTTATGGCCGCGGATCCGCGGCCAGAAGCAGGGTTTGGCCGTGGTTTCGCAGCCAAAATGAGAGATCATGAGCTGAGGAATTTAGGGAATCTTTTGGTGGCTTTTGTCTTACTATTACTTTGGTTGGTTCTTCAGAATTTCTTCTAGTCTTCTTCCAGATTTCCACAGTGAATAATTTCGTGGACTTTACCGCTTGCTTCGTGTTGAAGTCCTCAACCTTGATCTTCGTTTAGTCTTCAAACTGTAGGCAAGATAAAGATTCTCTGTTTGTTGGTCGAAGTCTCACTTTTGCATCGTCTTTTCATTATTTTCACAGTTTTAGTTCTGAGAACCTGTAACCTGCAACTATGTAGCAGACATGGGTCAAAAGCACCAGTTTATTTGTAAAATGAGTAAGAATAGGGAATGTAATAATGCAAAATTATGGTATGAACAAATACCCCCAAACTTATCTTTTGCTCGTCCTTGCAAACCTAGTTTTATTCTCGACAAAATCCTAACCTCACTTTCACAGGGAAACGCGATTGCACTGAGCTCGTGCAACAAGCCGTTAAACCTCTAGGTGTCCCTAGTAGGAGGAGTGTTGTCTCCTGAGGGTTTTCAGCGGATACTGCCCACAAAATCCTATCAATTTGGCTGATCGACTTTTATTCTCCAAGTAGATTTTCTAACAAGAAACTCTATTATCTTTGACTCATAAATTATCCACCCGTATTCTTCACGCTTCCTTATCATTTAACTTAAGATTATATATATTCTGTAGACCTATTTATCTTTTAGCATCTTTTAAGATTTTCTTCTAAGGTTCTATCTCAACTTAGGAATTTTTATCATCTCTATTAAAAATATAAGTCCTATTCTTCATTCATATCTCTTATCTAAACCCTAATCACATACCCCTACGTATGTGTATAAATCACCCCTACACTTGGAAATTCAAATCAAGTAATCATACTCTTGTCCGTTGTCCAAAGCACTTCTTAATTGGTGAATTTTTGATGAATTTTGCTCACACATCCTTCATGCGACCGTTAATACTTCTTGAGGTACCAACAAACGATTATAAGATGTGTTTGCACATTAAAGCGTAATTCCTAGTCTTGCAACACCTAAGGCTTTAGCAGTGACTCCCAAACCAGTTGGTCTAAGGCACTAGGTGATGAAGCACCCTCGCTAAATATTTTTTCTATTAATGCAGCCTTAAGTAATCACAAAAACCAGTGTTCATTTTTTTTATTATCTCTTTATTCACACTTGTATTTTTATTTTATTTTCTTCGTACTAAGGACTTTAGACAAGAGGATTTCAAGGTCTCTCCTACTATTCCAAGTTTCATGGTTCGTGTTTGTGCAATTTTGTAGGGTATATATTTTCAGAATTTAGACTTAAGCTAGGAATTATTTTTCAAACTTATACTCTAATAAAAATATCTATACTTTTCCTTTGTTTTAACTTAGCCTAAGAAGTGAACTCAAAATTTGCCTATTTCTAAATAAACTACAAAGACATATACTTTCTACCGTTAAATTTTAAGAAAGATTATTTTTAGGGTTTTTAATTTACTAAGTCTAGATCTAGTTGTTCCTATCTAGTTAACCTTTTTGTCAAACTCAAGTCGATTATAACCAAAATTGAATGTTTTAATTTTTATAATTTTTGAAATTTTTCAATTTTTTATGGGTTTTAAAATAAGTATGCAAATGCAAAAATATACACATGAATGCGAAGGAAGAAGGCTTACCGAGCATACCCCCAAACTTAAACTTGACAGTGTCCTCACTGTCATGCTACACCAAGAGGGTCAAAATTGTCGGCACTTCCCTGTTTATTTATTTATAATTTTTTTTTATTTTTTTATTTAAAAGAAAAAACAAAAATATATATACAACAAGGTTCCTCCCAAACTTAAGTGAGACAGTGTTTCCACTGTTTAAGCGTTAAAGTTCAGAGTTAGGGAGGAGAAAAATCAAACTATACAAGGCCTTACACAGACCAAAAGTTAGCACCAACCATTCAAAAATCTTATCATGGTAATGTAAGGGTTGGTGAAAGAATGGAGTGTAGAGAAAGGAGTTGAGAAACACACGAGACCGAATGGGAAGAAGAGTGGAATATGGTCTCGGTGGAGAAGAAGAATGGCGGAAAAGAGAAAGAAGTGTAGTACGATCTTGAGGGTGTAAATCGAGTGAATAAATTAGCGCAATGTATGATGACCGTTGTGTTAAAAGCGATTGTGCTAATCTATCAACCCGTCGAGAAATGGGGTCAAATCCCTCAAGATTCGCAAGAAAACATGGGTACGTCGAACTTGGTAAATCCTCCATTGAACATAGAAACGCGACGGAGTCTTGCGTGGTTGAAACAATAGGAAGGACGAAAGGGAGTGATTTAGGGATAGTCTTATTCTCACCTAAGTAATCTGTCTCGAACTTGAAAGATTCCATCAATGGTTCGAAATGACTGTAAGCAACCAAGTCTAATGGTTCAACTAACTCATCTAAAAAATTAAAGGACTCAAACTCGGGCGGTGAGTCTTCAACATCGTCCGAAAAAGTGAAACACTCGTAATCGTTATTGGCTGTAAGAACTGTGTCAGATTCAAAGAGAAATTTTTCAAGCTCACAGTCGTCAAGCGTGATCTTTTGCGTGGTCGGAACGATAGAAAGGAGGGAGGGTGATTTAGGAAGTATAACAGTTAAAGGTTCAGGAGGATGAATTGGAAAATCCGACATATCAAACAAAAATGGTTCATCCTCAATATTATCCTCAATACTATCCTCATAATTCTCCTCAAAATTTAGCCTATCCATGCCATTATCATCAAAATCAAGACGCATATGAGGTTCGGGAGAAACAATTAATGACTCAGGATGATGAATTGGAGATAAAATTTCAGTCAAATTTATGGGTTCATCATCCAAAATATTCCCGGCGTCTATATCCTCAATCAAGTGAAAATCTATTTTTTTAGACACCTCATCAAAAGCATGGATATAATTAAGTTAGGCTCTAGAGTGGAGGTATAAAGTTCAAAAGGATTTGGTGTGGTTTCACTCAAAAGGGACTCTTCACAATCTGGCAAATCAAGCACTACAAAGTCACACAACTCGTTAAATGTTTTATTTTCAACTTGTGAATCATTTGGGACAATCAATGGAAAACCGGAGTTGTGGGATTCAAATGGGTATGGGAAGGTTTGATTTGGAAAGGTGTAGAACTCACTCTCTCCTCTCAAATTCTCACTCTGTCTAACCGCCTCCTCATACATTGGAATTTTTGGAGCTAGTTGGAAACTAGCTACCGGTTCATTAGGTTGCATAAGGGCGGCAATGGACGCATCCACATTCCTAATCATTTGGTTTGTCGCTACCATATAAGCTTCCAACGACTGTTCCAAACTAGACATGGGTTGTGAAGGGGTTTCGGTAAAAGATTCAAAATTGTTTGGATGCGTGAAACTCCCAAATGGCTGTGTAGCAGCGATGTCTAGGGAAGGTGCGAAAGTTGAGTAGGACTGGTAGGAATTGGATAGTTGGACAGGAGTAGGATCAACATTTGGATAAAAAGGTGAATGAACTTATTGATTCTAAGAATTAGAAGTGTTGAAAGGAGTGAAAGATCGGTTACGAGATTGTTCTATATGTTCAGCAATAGACATGGGTTTAGGAGTTACAACAGGACTCGAAAAAGGAGTATCAACGTAAGAAGTTGGTGAAGGTTGACACGGTTGATACAAAGTGGATTGCAAAGTCGAACTGTTTCTCCTAGACGCTTCTATTCGATCTTTCAAAGAAATTTTGGCCATGGAGGGGTCGTCCTTAAATCGACCGAAACAATTCGCGTAAGAGGCAAAGTTTGGTTCAGGGTACCAAAATTGGGCAAGAGATTTGTGAGGTGGGGTACCCATGATGTAAATAGGAGAAGAGAAAGAAGGTGGGTGTAAGTGGGGTGCACGGATTTCTTAGCGACAAAATTTTGCAAGTTTTTATAAAATTTTCCTTTTTTACTTTATTTGGAACTTTTTGCAAAAAAAAATTTCGATAAAGGGCTTAGACACACTTTCAAATGAACCACAAATGTACAATCAGGCCTAGATCTAGGGTCACCTAGGTCAGCTAGACAGCTCCTAACTTTTCCAAAGGGCTAGAAATAGGACCTCAAACCGCCTCTTCACTGCCAACTGCGGCCAGGTAAGTGCCAGGTGAGTGGGAGGCTCTCCACTACAAGTAGTGGCCCTAATTAAGTAACCACTCGCCTTAGACACACTTGCCTAGACACCGCAAAGTTAGGTTAGGATCAACGGCCGATGCCTACAACTAGTCCTCTGTCCTATTGAGCTCGACGTCTTTAAGGCTGAGTCTAGTATTTTTTAATTAATGATGGTCAATGCATATGCCTTATGTGATTTCTGGGGTCCTGGGACGGGTGATGAAATCCCCACCCAATCTGGATTGGTTTCAAGCCCCTTAAACTCCGATTAAAATATGGAAAGCAGTAACAATCACTTGCAATCAAAAAAATTTATTTTTAGCGCGGCGCAAAGAATCCTGCACAAGATTTGTTATTGGAAGGGGAAAGATTTTTAAGCGCAAAGAATCCTGCAGGAGATTTGACAAAAGATATATTGGGATTTGCAGAGGAGAGATAAAGAAACAAACAGTGCTTTTTCCACCAGCTGAAGACACCAGATAGCCGCGTTTCCACGGTCGGAATAGGCAAAGAGCGGTGGTTCCACAGTGGTCTCAGCGGCGCGGTTCCCGAGAAAAAAATTTAGATGCTGATGTCACCTAGCCGCCACGGATGCGCGGTCAGAACAGGGTCGGCGCGGCGGTTCAGCGGACAAGTGGCTGGTTCAGATCCTGAGATTTTTTCTGTTGTTCTGTTGTTGAAATCCTCTGCTGTTCAGATTTGATATTTGTTGTTTTGATCTCTGGATTTTTCCAGATCTGAAATCGATTGTAGATCCTGCAAAATTCAAACAAAAATACCCTTCACAAAATAACAAAATGGTAAATTTTTATATTTTTTTTAATATTTTAGTTTTTTATGATTTTTCAATTTTAGATTAGCCCGAAATTGCAAAAAGGAAATAACACGCCATCCCCGGCAACGGCACCATTTGATTAAAAGAGATTTATGATCAAAAATATATGTTAACCGCAATCAAGAACGGCGTCTCTTGGTAGCTAGCCGGTGAGTACAGGTCGGTCCACAAGGATTTTGTGAATTTCTTAATTGCTCTATCGAGTTAATTCCAAACGTTGTGAATGGATTATCTCTAAAACCTAAATTGATTTATACTAAGACTAGAATCTTGCTAGGTTTAGGTTTAGGGTAAGTTGGGAAATTGAATGTTTCCTCACCGCTTTCAATGCCCTATTTTAGATCTATTAGGTGTTATGGTAATAATTAATAAAGGGGATTAGTACCATCAGGAAGAAACGATGTTTCTTCCTCTAGGTTCTTGTCCTTCCTTTCTCAATTATTACCCTAACCTATATGGAAAACATACACAACCGGTCCTTTATACTACGGTATCACCGTTACCTCGAGGGGTACGGTGCCACAGGGAACGGTGTGTGTATGTATGCATGGAGTCCTAATTATTATGTGTGATGGGGCAAGAAAGGGGTGAGAGAGTTCATCACTCAAACCTTTCCCTAAAGCTAACCCTAACAAGCGAGGAGACTACTCGCTCATTAGGGAATTGAATGACATTTAACTAGGGCAAATAATTAAAAGTAAACTAAGGCAAAGAAATAGAAAACTTACTAATTTTATTGATGGCTCTCTCCAAACATCAACACAGTACAGATCTGAATTTATGAAATGAAAAGAGGCATAACCTAATACAAGATTTAGAGTTCCTATTTATAGAGGATAGGAACCCTAGGGTTACAATCGACTCGCATATCTGCTATTACAAAAATACCCCTAGGAAGACTATTCAACGCACCAACGCGCCGCCACAGAAAAATCCACCGACACGTGTCTCTTATGGCCGCGGATCCGCGGCCAGAAGCAGGGTTTGGCCGCGGTTCCGCGGCCAAAATGAGAGATCATGAGCTAAGGAATTTAGGGAATCTTTTTGTAACACCTTAGAATGTGTTTTGTAGCTAAGTATATTTTAATGTGTGGTTTTAATAAAAAGTTTACCAAATTAAGTTTTAAATATTTTATCCTATTTATTGAGTATTTTATTAGAATTATGTTAGGCACACACACACTTGTGCATGATAACTAGGGTTTAGAGATGGGGTTAGACCATATTTAGCAAGCATGATAGATTAATCCATTCTCTTTAAGTTAATATTTATTGTTTAAGTGTTATGGTTGTTCTTTTTAAAAAATGAAAAAGGATTTTTAAAAGGGTTTTAAATTGGCTTCATGGTTGACTTTGAGAGAGAGAGGGCATGGGGCATTATGGCTCAAGCCATGCCTCATTAAATGAAGTGAGAGAGAGTGAGAAGGGGGGGTTTGTTTGTGTTCTCTCATTTCACTCTTTACTCTCATTCTCTCACTCTCATTCTCTCTCACACACACACACTCACCTGAACCCAGCAGCAGCAGCTTCGGCTCCAGCAGCAGAAGGCAACAGCAGCAGCAGCAGCCATCAGCATCATCATCATCATCTTCAGCAGCAGCATCAGTAGCAGCAGACAGCAACAGCATCAGCAGCTGTAGCAGCAGCAGCCCCAGCACTTGCAGCAGCTCCTCTCACTTCTTCTCCTGCTTCTTGAGATCCTTTTGGGTATATTTCTAAACCCTTTTCCCTAGTTGCTTAGCTGGTGTGTTTATTAGCGTCGGTTTGTGTTAAATTGTGAGTTTAGTGCTAGTTAAGGTGTTTTATGTGGAATTTTGGTTGGAATGTGTTGGAGTTGGTTAACCTAGCTCATTCTAGTGTTGTTAGGTCACCCCAACTTAGATTTAACCCAGATTACACTAAAATACCATAAGGTTTCTAAATTGTGCAATTTGGTGCTTTTAAAGTGATATATGGACATTCTGTGATCTGCTTTTGACCCAGACACTTCAGGATAAAATTGAGCAAATTGGAGCATGTACACTAGGTCTAGATACTACCACCAGAACTCGAACCCACCATTCCCAAGGTAGGCCGCCGATTTAATGCTTTTGGCCGCAAATTGCGGCCAAGTTGGGGACTAGGGTGTTGGGGTCCTGGCTAGGGTTGTCTGTAGAGTTGTGAAGTGTTTTGGCATGTCTAGTTTTGTAAGTTTTGACCTGTAGGAAAATCTGGGATCAAATACCGTTTTTCATGTCCGTTGTGTTTGCGCGATACGTGAGTGGGTTCTGTGATCCAGCGTATCGCGGCGTGTCGCGATAGTTTTAGACGCGTACACACACGTTTCAGCGTATCGTGCACACACGCGTTTAGTTCGCGACGCGAGTTTCTCGTTTTGGTTCGATATCGCGTTTCGCGGAATATATAGCTTATATGTGATTTCCATGTCTTATTTGCAGGTTTGCAGGCAGGGACTACGGACACTGCTGTAGGGGGAGCAGCTGGTAGGATTCACCTAGCGTGGAGTGTAGGTGAGTAGATTTAACATCTACAGGGGAATCGCCCGCATGGCGTTATGCGTCTGGGCTAGGATTCAAATACCTATCACACATTCTACGTCATTGTTAGAATTGCGCCTTTACTTTATTTCCTTGATATAGTTATACTGTGACTAGCAGCCGTAGGACACTGCACACATTATTGACGGTTCATGTTGCACGAGCACGGATTGTATGCTACACACACACCGTCAATAATTGCCATGTCACACACAACCCCTTATAAATTCTATTGCCTATCACAGATGACATTACCATACCTATATACCTATAGAGTATCGTACCATTAGTGATAGGTACACTTACCCTTTACGATACATCTATAGATATACCTTACTCATATTTTCTTATACCCGGGAGGGGTATACGACATCGGTTCTTATAGGTAGATACCATACATTGCTACACCTGTATGTTACACACATATTCAGTTGCAGTTACATATTTACCTTTACTGATGATTACTTAGCTGTACCTTATTGGTTTTGCATACATCTGGTTTCAGCTACATATTCTCATTTATATGCTCGCATTTCAGATATATCGCATATGTTTATTCCTGGATTGCGCATTATTATTTGGATTTTAGATGATGTTTTCTGGATTTAGGAACCGCGGGAGTTCATGAAATTATGCATACATTGAAAAACCCGGTTTCCTTGATATGATATTTGCGCATCCACCATGAGCTTTATCGGTGCTGATTATATATACCCCTACGAGGAGGCGTCGAGGCCGTAGAGGGTACATGGTGGGGCCCGGTATGGTTCCCCTCGGCAAGAAGATCGATGGATTTTGCCGATTGAGCCTGGAGGCGGGCTAGTACCTACCGGTGACAGTACTGATGACTCGGCGGGGGTCATGGAGACACCGTTGGGAGTCATGCACGTATGCATACGTCGAAAGACGAGGGTCAGAGCTAGGCACTCGTGCTTTCGGGACAGCGTATGATACGTACCTATCAGGATTTCTGTGTCGATACTTGGCACATTGTTTTCATGATATTTCTCTTAAACACCTTTTGTATATATAACAGGGGATTTAGCCGTTGTTATACATACCCTTACACCAATATTAGTGGAATGGGACGCTAATATATGTGTATTGCCCCCATCATATTTATTTCTGCAAATATATATATACCTTTAGGATGTTAGAAACTTACTTGAGATTCGACTTGGGATATAGGTGATTCATTGAGATTGGATATTGGATATGAAAGAGATTGTGGATTTGTACATTCGAGATATAGGAGAGCTACTCGATATCGTACATTGAGATGATGTGAGACCTATGTGATGTGAGAGCCCAGTTGGGGGGCTGATTTGAGGATTTGGGATTTGAGTGTCTTGATGGATTGTGATCCTACCACTATGTCAGGTTTCCGTGGAAATGACATATTCCACCCTATACCTCACACTTATTTATTTTATGCACAGATTCACATATTGGTAGTACCTGTTAGCGTACCCTTATGATAGTTGCATATTTACATTCTCATATCCCTATTGCATGGTCATTGCATATTATTGTTATGTTACTGTTGCTTCACATAGTGATTGTACCTGCTAGCGTACTTCCCTTTATTTAGCATTTGCATGACATGTTATTACTGTAATCGCATATCTTAGATTCATGCTGTACGTACATTCCTGCGATTACCTGCATATGTTATCTACTATTCACGAGTTGGCAACTCACCCCCGTTGTGCCACAGGTGTTTCAGGTTGTTCCCCAGAGTAGTCGAGGCAGGCTATTCCTCTATCCAGCTATTCCGCTTTCAGCTATCATCTTTTGCTACAGATACCGCATCAGCTCACAGTACTATTTTGCTTAGGTGGGTTTTGGTGGTTATCTGTATTTTGTATTGTACATTCGCTGTATCTTGTACTCTCTATCTACTATTGTATTGTTGATTTAGAGACTTGGTGAGGGCGTTACTGTGTATTATTGTGAATTTGATGTCTTTTATATACAGTTTCCTTTCTACTGTCTCTTATTTCTTCGCTACGGCGTCGTATACTTGTGATGAGATTGTTTTCCGCCTTTGGGCCACTTTTTACAAAAAAGGGGGTGTTCTTAAAATTTTAAAGAAAGAAAGTAAGACTTTTTAAAGAATTTGGGTTGTGCTTTCAAATGTTTCAAAAACTTATATTATCTTTTCCGTATTTTCTTGGTTTAGATTTCTGGGTTTTCGGATTTCTTTTACCGCGTTACGTCTTTAGGCGTTGCGTAGTATTAGGGCCGTCACGGGCCAATTTTGGGTCGTGACAAAGTTGGTATCAGAGCGCTAGGTTTTACCTTTCGGAGTGTAGGATGACCTTAGTATGATGGAGTAGGTAGCTTAAGCAAAGTAACGTAGTGTGTGTATGTCTGCAGCATACCCACGATGCGGTACTTCGCATTAAGTGACCTAAGTACAATTGCTTGAAATTCCTTCCTTGATGATTCCTACCCTTAAGATTCGATTTCTTTATTCTTATCGAATCTTATCTTATATCTATTTATAGCCTTGCCGCCGATGACTATGGGGACTCAGAGTGATGCAACGAGGGCCGAGGTCAGAGTTGGCTCGGGTGAGACGAGTACTGACCAGGATGGCACTCTAGTTGCACCGGTGCAGACGGATCAGCCTACTACTTATACCATCGATAGACTTTTGGCAGAGATGCAGGACTTCCGCCAGACTATGAGTTCTTTGGTTGATGTCGTTCGGGAGCTACGACAGGAGGTTGTCACCCCTGTTACTCAGCTGTCCCTTACGATCAGCATGCAGCAGTCCGTCACCTATATAGCACCAGTGGTTGCAGCTCTAGTTGACGAGGCACATATTCCAGGACAGTGGAGGACTCGTACCAGTGTGCCAGCCCAGAGGCAGAGGTTTGGTCGTCGAGACAGATTTCGTGGCCGCCGCGGGAGTAGCAGAGGCTTAGGACAAGGATAGTCGTTCAGCCCTTATCCCCAGGATGGTCAGCAGTCAGCGCGTGGATGTTTTCGATGCGGAAGCCTTCAGCACTTCGTCAGGGATTGTTCCTCGGCACGGATTCAGGATCGTATTCAGAGAGGCCGTGGACGTGGAAGATTTTCTCAGAGGGCTCAGTCCACCAGGGGAGTTCAGCCAGTTGCGGGTAGAGGGCAGACACAGGAGTTTGCTTCTGCTCATCAGGACGCGCAGACGTCCAATGTGGAGTTTTCAGGTATCTTTTATTTATATGTTCTTTTGACGTATTCATTTGTTTTCTTGCTTGTACCGTGGTTGGGTAGATTAGTCGGAGGGGTGTTAACTTTTGTCAGCGATTCTTTTGTTGCGCGACACGTATTTCAGTTGTGTGCCAATCGGTTAGGAGATAAAGATTCGTCCGTCGTTTTGGTCCTTCTAGAGATGTTGGATTTGACGTTCTCCTGGGCACGGACTGGTTAACTACGTGCTAGGCGTCTGTGGACTACCGTGAGGAAACCGTAAAGTTTGTTTTCCCGGCAGGCCAGTTCTTGTTGTGCAGGTGGATAGTTCTGCCGCCTCTCACAGCTTGAATTCTGCCTTTTTCGCTAGTCGGCTACTGAGGAGATGTCGTGGATTCTTGGCGCTCATTCGTGATACCGGAGCCACAGTGGGATTGTTGGACCGGGTTCCTTTTGTGCGAGAGTTTTTCCGACGTTGTTCCGGATGAGCCGGCGAAGCTTGGGGAGCTTCAGGATCAGCTGCAGAGTTGTTTGTTGGGAAGTTTTGTGCGTCTGAGTGTTTCGCATTTGGAAGCTCCTATTCCTGTTCGTCAAGGAGAAAGACGGCAGCTTAGGGTTTCGTATCGACGGATCGTTAATTGAACCGGCTTACGGTGCGGATGGGTATCCTTTACCTCGCCGTGACGATTTCTTCGATCAGCTCCAGAATGCGAGACATTTTCTAAGTTCGTTTGGGATCAGGTCATCATTACTGCGGGTTCGGAGTGATGGCATTCCGAAAACTGCCTTATGCGTGCTACGGGCTTTGTGTGTTTTGGTGTGTCACTGGACTCACCAGTGCCCTAGCAGCATTCGTAGATGTGATGAACCAGATTTCCTCAGGCCGTTCCTCGACCAGTTTTTGTTGTGTTATTTACGACATTCTGGTCTATCTAATGTATCTTGAGGAACAGGAGCAGCACTTGAGGATTTGTTATGCAGATACTGGGAGAGCACCAGCAGTTGCTAAATTCTCGGAGTGTTCCTTCAGGCTTATTTTGTGTTGACTCCTAGGTCTTATAGTCGCGGGAGACGGTTTTGTATGGTTCCGAGGGAAGATCTTGGCCGTACAGCTTAGGCCCATACTTGTGTGCAGGACGGAGATCCGCAGATTGTTGGGCTTAGCAGGTTTTTACCGCCGTTACGTGCAGGATTGCTAGGGTAGTACTGCACCGTCGACTGAATGGACCGGAAGGGAGGTTTCTTTTCTGTAGACTGAGGCATGTGTACAGAGTTTTCGGCAGTTGGAGATTCGGTTAACAACTGCATCGGTTCTTTCTTTGCTTTTTGGTTCGGGCGATTTTGTTGTTTAACTGTAATGTTTCTTGAGTGGGCTCAAGTGTGTACTGAGGTGACACTACAGAGTCATCGCTTTTGCTTCCCTACATTTGGAGGAAGTACGAGAAGGATATTCCACTCATGATCTGGAGATGGCCGCGGTGGTTTTGCGTTGGAGATTTAGGGACACTACTTGTTTGAGAGTTGTGTCAGATTTTCCACGGACCACTAGAGCTTAATGAACATCTTCCTGCAGCGGATTTTGATTGTTGTGATAGTCTTCTGCAGATTTACAGTTCTTGTGTGATCGTTGAGTACAGCTTTAGTTCGTCTCTACGGAGGGGACAGCTTGCTCATGTCCGCGCCCGACCACTTTCCTTAAAATCGTTTTCGCGAGACACTGCCCGCCTATGCTCGTTCGTCAGTGATACTTGAGCATGCTCGGCTGGGTAATGATTCGGAGACCTTAATTTGTGACAATGACGTACTACGTTAGGGACACGTTTGTGTACCTGACCTCATCGGGTAGAGACGTGTAATCCTAGAAAATGCACACCAGTCAACTCTCTGCATACATTCAAGTTCCACCAACATTTAGCGTGACTTGTGAGATAGTTACGGGTGGACAGGGATGTAAAGAGAAGTTTCAGGTTTTGTTTCAGGGTGTCTGTCTTGTTGTGTGCTTGGGTCAAGCATCTGAGGCCGGCTGGAGAGTTGCAACCTTTTACCGTTCCGAAGTAGGAGTGGGAGAAGATCTCCACGAATTTCGTTATGGTTTCTACCCAAGTTTGGTCAGGGTGTGACTCCATTCGAATTTTTGTCGTCCGGTTATACTCAGTTTGCTCAGTTGTTTCTTGTTAAGTTGTGTGTTTGTATTGATTGTTGTCAGCAGTTGGGGATCGTCACTCGCCATCATTCGGGTTCTCCTTCGATAGCTGTTATCAGGAGACACTCCAATTGGCCACCCTTAGGCTTAGGGGTTAAGTCGTGTCGATCACCTGTCTGTTGTTTTTCTGACTCTGCGTAAGTAGGACTTTGGACCCCAGCTATGTCTAGAGACTTCGGAGATAGTCCAGTTGTGTTAAGTCAGGATGGGAATTGTCCATTGCAAACTGAGGTCTTATGCCTACTGTGTTAGCCATAGACTCGAGTTCGCAGGGACAGATCATGTATTCCTATGGACTTCCGATGAATGATGTGTTGGATTTTGGGAAGCTTGTCCCAGGATTTAGGTCCTTTTAAGATCCTATAAGCGAGTTAGCTTCGTTGCCTTAAATTGGCACTTCCGCCCAGATTATTAGATTTTCACCCCGTATTCCTTATGATGATACTCTACGATTACCTTCTTGACCTTTATCACATGATTTAGCACCGGACCATTTAGCTTGACGCGATCTTTCGTGCACCAGCAGCCAATTATGTTAATGGCTCAGCGGGTGGAGGAACATCGGTCAAGGGTCTTGCTATCTGTGGAGGGTTTTTCTTGGACGTAGCCGTATAGTGAGGTAATCACTTGGGAGGCTGCGAGCGAGATTTGAGGATTTTAATCTTCTCTTTGAAGGTACGCGTATCGGTATATTTTTAAATTCGGGGACGAATTTCTTTTAAGGGGGGAGATTGTAACACCTTAGAATGTGTTTTGTAGCTAAGTATATTTTAATGTGTGGTTTTTAATAAAAAGTTTACCAAATTAAGTTTTAAATATTTTATCCTATTTATTGAGTATTTTATTAGAATTTTGTTAGGCACACACATACTTGTGCATGATAACTAGGGTTTAGAGATGGGGTTAGACCATGTTTAGCAAGCATGATAGATTAACCCATTCTCTTAGAGTTAATATTTATTGTTTAAGTGTTATGGTTGTTCTTTTTAAAAAATGAAAAAGGATTTTTAAAAGGGTTTTAAATTGGCTTCATGGTTGACTTTGAGAGAGAGAGGGCATGGGGCATTATGGCTCAAGCCATGCCTCATTAAATGAAGTGAGAGAGAGTGAGAAGGGGGGGTTTGTTTGTGTTCTCTCATTTCACTCTTTACTCTCATTCTCTCACTCTCATTCTCTCACACACACACACTCACCTGAAACCAGCAGCAGCAGCTTCGGCTCCAGCAGCAGAAGGCAACAGCAGCAGCAGCAGCCATCAGCATCATCATCATCATCTTCAGCAGCAGCAGCAGCCATCAGCATCATCATCATCATCTTCAGCAGCAGCATCAGTAGCAGCAGACAGCAACAGCATCAGCAGCTGTAGCAGCAGCAGCCCCAGCACTTGCAGCAGCTCCTCTCACTTCTTCTCCTGCTTCTTGAGATCCTTTTGGGTATATTTCTAAACCCTTTTCCCTAGTTGCTTAGCTGGTGTGTTTATTAGCGTCGGTTTGTGTTAAATTGTGAGTTTAGTGCTAGTTAAGGTGTTTTATGTGGAATGTGTTGGAGTTGGTTAACCTAGCTCATTCTAGTGTTGTTAGGTCACCCCAACTTAGATTTAACCCAGATTACACTAAAATACCATAAGGTTTCTAAATTGTGCAATTTGGTGCTTTTAAAGTGATATATGGACATTCTGTGATCTGCTTTTGACCCAGACACTTCAGGATAAAATTGAGCAAACTGGAGCATGTACACTAGGTCTAGATACTACCACCAGAACTCGAACCTACCATTCCCAAGGTAGGCCGCCGATTTAATGCTTTTGGCCGCAAATTGCGGCCAAGTTGGGGACTGGGGTGTTGGGGTCCTGGCTAGGGTTGTCTGTAGGGTTGTGTAGTGTTTTGGCATGTCTAGTTTTGTAAGTTTTGACCTGTAGGAAAATCTGGGATCAAATACCGTTTTTCATGTCCGTTGTGTTTGAGCGATACGCGCGATACGTGAGTGGGTTCTGTGATCCAGCGTATCGCGGCGTGTCGCGATAGTTTTAGACGCGTACACACACGTTTCAGCGTATCGTGCACACGCGCGTTTAGTTCGCGACGCGAGTTTCTCGTTTTGGTTCGATATCGCGTTTCGCGGAATATATAGCTTATATGTGATTTCCATGTCTTATTTGCAGGTTTGCAGGCAGGGACTACGGACACTGCTGCAGGGGGAGCAGCTGGTAGGATTCACCTAGCGTGGAGTGTAGGTGAGTAGATTTAACATCTACAGGGGAATCGCCCGCATGGCGTTATGCGTCTGGGCTAGGATTCAAATACCTATCACACATTCTACGTCATTGTTAGAATTGCGCCTTACTTTATTTCCTTGATATAGTTATACTGTGACTAGCAGCCGTAGGACACTGCACACATTATTGACGGTTCATGTTGCACGAGCACGGATTGTATGCTACACACACACCGTCAATAATTGCCATGTCACACACAACCCCTTATAAATTCTATTGCCTATCACAGATGACATTACCATACCTATATACCTATAGAGTATCGTACCATTAGTGATAGGTACACTTACCCTTTACGATACATCTACAGGTATACCTTACTCATATTTTCTTATACCCGGGAGGGGTATACGACATCGGTTCTTATAGGTAGATACCATACATTGCTACACCTGTATGTTACACACATATTCAGTTGCAGTTACATATTTACCTTTACTGATGATTACTTAGCTGTACCTTATTGGTTTTGCATACATCTGGTTTCAGCTACATATTCTCATTTATATGCTCGCATTTCAGATATATCGCATATGTTTATTCCTGGATTGCGCATTATTATTTGGATTTTAGATGATATTTTCTGGATTTGGGAACCGCGGGAGTTCATGAAATTATGCATACATTGAAAAACCCGGTTTCCTTGATATGATATTTGCGCATCCACCATGAGCTTTATCGGTGCTGATTATATATACCCCTACGAGGAGGCGTCGAGGCCGTAGAGGGTACATGGTGGGGCCCGGTATGGTTCCCCTCGGCAAGAAGATCGATGGATTTTGCCGATTGAGCCTGGAGGCGGGCTAGTACCTACCGGTGACAGTACTGATGACTCGGCGGGGGTCATGGAGACACCGTTGGGAGTCATGCACGTATGCATACGTCGAAAGGCGAGAGTTAGAGCTAGGCACTCGTGCTTTCGGGACAGCGTATGATACGTACCTATCAGGATTTCTGTGTCGATACTTGGCACATTGTTTTCATGATATTTCTCTTAAACACCTTTTGTATATATAACAGGGGATTTAGCCGTTGTTATACATACCCTTACACCAATATTAGTGGAATGGGACGCTAATATATGTGTATTGCCCCCATCATATTTATTTCTGCAAATATATATATACCTTTAGGATGTTAGAAACTTACTTGAGATTCGACTTGGGATATAGGTGATTCATTGAGATTGGATATTGGATATGAAAGAGATTGTGGATTTGTACATTCGAGATATAGGAGAGCTACTCGATATCGTACATTGAGATGATGTGAGAGCTATGTGATGTGAGAGCCCAGTTGGGGGGCTGATTTGAGGATTTGGGATTTGAGTGTCTTGATGGATTGTGATCCTACCACGATGTCAGGTTTCCGTGGAAATGACATATTCCACCCTATACCTCACACTTATTTATTTTATGCACAGATTCACATATTGGTAGTACCTGTTAGCGTACCCTTATGATAGTTGCATATTTACATTCTCATATCCCTATTGCATGGTCATTGCATATTATTGTTATGTTACTGTTGCTTCACATAGTGATTGTACCTGCTAGCGTACTTTCCTTTATTTAGCATTTGCATGACATGTTATTACTGTAATCGCATATCTTAGATTCATGCTGTACGTACATTCCTGCGATTACCTGCATATGTTATCTACTATTCACGAGTTGGCAACTCACCCCCGTTGTGCCACAGGTGTTTCAGGTTGTTCCCTAGAGTAGTCGAGGCAGGCTATTCCTCTATCCAGCTATTCCGCTTTCAGCTATCATCTTTTGCTACAGATACCGCATCAGCTCACAGTACTATTTTGCTTAGGTGGGTTTTGGTGGTTATCTGTATTTTGTATTGTACATTCGCTGTATCTTGTACTCTCTATCTACTATTGTATTGTTGACTTAGAGACTTGGTGAGGACGTTACTGTGTATTATTGTGAATTTGATGTCTTTTATATACAGTTTCCTTTCTACTGTCTCTTATTTCTTCGCTACGGCGTCGTATGCTTGTGATGAGATTGTTTTCCGCCTTTGGGCCAATTTTTACAAAAAAGGGGGTGTTCTTAAAATTTTAAAGAAAGAAAGTAAGACTTTTTAAAGAATTTGGGTTGTGCTTTCAAATGTTTCAAAAACTTATATTATCTTTTCCGTATTTTCTTGGTTTAGATTTCTGGGTTTTCGGCTTTCTTTTACCGCGTTACGTCTTTAGGCGTTGCGTAGTATTAGGGCCGTCACGGGCCAATTTTGGGTCGTGACAAAGTAAATGTAATACCCCAGGTATTATCTGGTATACCCATTTATACCAGATAAGCTTGGGGACCCATTGTAGAACATGGGGAATCTTCGGAATACATTCCGAAAGAGGTCAGATCTGTACTATAAATGGAATGATACCTCTCTTCAATACAGAGGCGCCTTTTAAGTGAACTGGCACTATAAGAGTTTGAGAACTCCGTAGTTAAGCGTGCTCGGGCCAGGGAAGTCCTGGGATGGGTGACCTCCTGGGAAGTGGCCCCTGATCGGGTCCAGTTCACCCCGAAGGACAAAACCGTGCGGCTTCGACCAGAGCGGACAATACTCTCTGTATTGGGGGTGGGTCATGACAGAATGGTATCAGAGCCGGTTCCTCAATAGTAGGTCTGTGGTTCAAGGACGAACCATTGTTCTAAGTGGGGGAGAATGTAATACCCCAGGTATTCTCTGGTATACCCATTTATACCAGATAAGCTTGGGGACCCATTGTAGAACATAGGGAATCTTCGGAATACATTCCGAAAGAGGTCAGATCTATACTATAAATGAAATGATACCTCTCTTCAATACAGAGGCGCCTTTTAAGTGAACTGGCACTATAAGAGTTTGAGAACTCCGTAGTTAAGTGTGCTCGGGCCAGGGAAGTCCTGGGATAGGTGACCTCCTGGGAAGTGGCCCCTGATCGGGTCCAGTTCACCCCGAAGGACAAAACCGTGCGGCTTCGGCCAAAGCGGACAATACTCTCTGTATTGGGGGTGGGTCGTGACACTTTTGGTGGCTTTTGTCTTCCTATTACTTTGGTTGGTTCTTCAGAATTTCTTCTAGTCTTCTTCCAGAGTTCCACAGTGAATAATTTCATGGACTTTACCACTTGCTTCGTGTTGAAGTCCTCAACCTTGATCTTCGTTTAGTCTTCAAACTGTAGGCAAGGTAAAGATTCTTTGTTTGTTGGTCGAAGTCTCACTTTTGCATCGTCTTTTTATTGTTTTCACTGTTTTAGTTCCGAGAACCTGTAACCTGCAACTATGTAGCAGACATGGGTCAAAAGCACCTGTTTATTTGTAAAATGAGTAAGAATGGGGAATGTAATAATGCAAAATTATGGTATGAACAGACACCGTAGAAGACTCGACGATGGAGACTGAATACATTGCTACCAACGATGCTGCCAAAGAGGCTGTCTAGATGTAGAAGTTCATTGCTGAGCTTGATGTGGTTCCATCCATTGAGCATCCAATATCTATGTATTGTGATAATAATGGAGCTGTGGCTTTGGCCAAGGAACCCAGGTCCCATCAGAGATCCAGACATACTCTTAGGCGGTATCACCTGATCAGGGAGATAGTAGATCGCCGGGAGATCGAGGTCAGGTGAGTTGACACGAAGGACAACGTAGCGAATCCACTCACGAAGGCCCTCCCCCAGATACAGTTTGAGAGACTTTTTGGGATGTTGGGTATGAGATACTACAACACATGGCCTTAGTGCAAGTGGGAGATTGTTAGGAATATGTATGCCTTAGAGGCTATTATTGTACATATGATGTATATTATAGTGGATGCTTGGACATATATATAGAGGACTTTCTTGCTCGACATGATAGTATGCTATCTGGTTACTTTTTGTCTTAACATGTTGATTGGTATTCTTTACTGTCTTGCTCTCACATGTTGATAAAGACCTTAGAATATGTACTTGACCACCAGGATTATGATGAGATCATACTAGTGGGGCCAGGGTGGTCCAAAAGTACATCCTTTAATCAGTTCCTAGTCGTGGGAATATCGAGACTAGGGCATCGATATTCCAGAGTAGACTAGTGTGTACGTTTCTTATCCCTTAGAGGGCGATGGTTGATCCCACAACCATTGGTGTGTGACATCAAAGATTGTACACAGGTGCTCATTGAAGAATGGGTACACCGAACAGGACTTGCCGAGGACTCCTAGTTGGTAGTATACCTATCGTCAGATAGCGGTCCTCTGGTGACACTGGTACAGATTAGTCTGTAGACCCGAGATCTTTATAGAGTCTTGTGTGGCTCCCACTATGGTTTGATTTCCTCCCTACCATGGCTCAAAGGATTCGTGCAAACAGGTGGATTTTGGGTATAGTCCCGAGTCACATATTGGAAATGAGCGATAGGAGGGGTTTCGTCTCTCCCGATATTGGGGGTTGATGTTGCTCTATGCTCGATTGGCTATAACTGGAATTCCTTGGCCAGGGCTGCTGCAGAGATTTACTGTTATCAGTAGTTTCTCGAACCGTTATAGGCCAGACATCGGCATGACTTATCACGTTACTGGGGTCTGACGTTTACCACCCCTAGACATGATATGCGACATATCAGACGAAGAGACCGGACTATGCGGTAGTGTTACTGATGGGCTTCAAGAGAGTATGGACAAGCTTGCTTTTTGATCTTCTAATCGCTCAATACCCGGGTAGCCGTTATGTCCAGCTAGTACCGCTGACGGCTTGTGTGTGACTGATGTGATCATCACCTACTGCTGGCGTATTGACGAGTCTTTAGAGTTCCATATAGAAGTTTCCTGGTTTAAGCGAAATGAACTAAGGCACATATATGATATGTGCGTGGGCCTGATTATATACGTGTATGTGATACCGTATTGTAATCTGGCAGTAATCTGTTATCGGTTAGGTTATATGTGATATAACCAGATTATCGAATCAAGTGTTGATTTGATAATGTGATAAACATAAAAATGATATCAGTCGTTCATATGTGATATAACCGGATTATTAAATCAAGTGTTGATTTAATAATATGATATAAATTATATTTGATATGATTATATATCAACTAATAGCATTAGCTCACTAATTGCTTTAATATATATATATATATATATATATTTGATATATATATAAATATATATTTGATATATATATAAATATATATTATTAAATGAAGCATGGCTTGATTTTCTATTTTTAGAAAATAGAAAATGAGGTGTAATTTGTGGAGATATTTATGGTATGGCTTGAGGCATGGGTTTTATTTTTTTTATTCATTTTCTTGCACTATTGAAGCATGGTGCATTATTTATATTGTGTTTATTTCATGCTTCAATAATGTGTGAGCTTATGAGTAGCCATATTCATTCTATTTTCTTGACTTGATTCTTTAGTTCATGTAGGGTTCCTAGGCACACTCAAGAGGTTCCACAAGGCATCAACCATGCCAAAATCAAATTTTTCATGTGCCTAAGAATCCTATTGCTAGATCGTTAACTAGAGATTAGGCGAAAAGCAAGCAAGAAAACTACTTTGCTACAAGTGAAAATGACTACAACCTTTGTAGATCCGGTCCTCCACTTCTTTAGCTCCGTGATGACGTCCCTCCGCTGCGATCATCGGAATCCCGGACTCTAGCGATGGTTTCATCGGAGAAATGATCGGGCTAGATCATTGACTTCGATGCCGAAGATGATCTACGTCGAGGCAACTCAAACTCAAGCTTCATCTTCACTAAGTCATGAAACTTGTGAAGAAAACACCCTATACAACATGGCAAGTGGTAGAGGATGAAGAAATAGGATGTGGGTTCACTTTAGATTTTGATTTCTCACTTGATTTCATCACTTGGAATTTTCAAGAAGGGTTTCTTCACTTCATAAAGAAGATGAAGAAGAAGAAAAGAAAAAGGATTATTTCTAAAAGAAAATTCAAGTGAATCTTATCATAATGCAACCATGGGTGAAGTTAACACATGTAGAGAATAAACTAGGGTTTAGGTGTAATGGTTAGGTTAAGGAAAAAATAAAATGGTTAAGACTTTCAAAGCTTCATGAAGCTTCAAGAATAAAACAAAGCAAGCCGCCATTTTATTTTTGCCAAAAATAAATAAATAAAATAAATAAATAAGTCAAAACCCTAACCATTAATCTAAACATGGTTTAAAGCATACACACACCCAAGTTTGCATGTATCATCAAACATGATACAAACTAGTGCACAAAAAATATATCACATATACAACTTGTGCACTTCAAGTGAGAAAATCAATCTTAAGTGAACCAATACTAGTTAATGTAAAGTAATATATCAAATATATATAATTATACATTAAATCAACACTTGATTTAACGATCCGGTCATAACCGACTAATATCATGTGTATCAATATATCGAATCAACATTTGATTCGGTAACCCGGCTATATCTTATATAACCGTCCGATGATACAAATCGCGAAAATAGAATTCAGTATCACATACAGGTATTATTCTCGGTCCCGCACATATCTCATATGCGCTCCTATTTCGTTTCGCTTGAGCCAGGAAACCTCTGTGTAGGACTCTAAAGAGTCGTCAATACGCCGGCAGCAGGTGATGATCATATCAAACACCCAAAAGCCGCAAGCGGTCTGCTAAACGTAACGGCCACCCGGGTATTGAGTGATCAGAAGATCAACGAGCAAGCCCGCTCACACTCCTGTGAATCCAACCAGTAACACTTACCGTACAGTCCGGTCTCGTCGTCTGATATGTCGCATATCTCGCCAAGGGGTGGTAAACGTCAGACCCCAGTAGCTCGATAAGTCGTGTCGATATGAGGTCTATAACAGTTCAAGAAACTACTGGTAACACTTACCAGTAAATCTCAGCAACCCTGGCCAGGGATTTTCGGTTATAGCCAATCGAACACAGCACAACATCAACTCCCCATACCGGGAGAGACGAATCCCCTCCTATCGCTCATTGCCTCCATGTGATTCGGGACTGTACCCAAAAACCACCGTTTTGTATGCCCTCTTGGACGTGCTAAGGTGGAAATCAAAGCACAGTAGGAATCACACAAGACTCTATGACGATCTCGGGTCTACAGACTAACCTGTACCGGTGTCACCAGAGAACTGCCATCTGACGTAAGATATAATACTATCTGGGAGTTCTCGGCGAGTCCGTCCAATGTACCCAGTCTCCACTGAGCACCCGTATATCATCTCTGATGTCAAACACCAATGGATATGGGATCATCCATCGCCCATCTGTATGGGTCGAGAAGGTATACGCTAGTCTACTCTGGTATATCGATGCCCCGTCTCGATACACCCACGACTAGGGACCTTGAAGGATGTACTTATAGACTACCATGTCCCCACTAGTATGATCCGCATCATAGTCCAGGTAGTCAAGTACATATCCTAAGGGCTTTACTAACATGTAACAGAGAGACAATCAGTGTACACGTTAAGATAAAGAGCAACCAAATAGCATACTATCATGTCGAGCAAGAAAGTCCTCCCTATATATGTCCAAGCATCAACTACAATATACATCCTATGTATAGTAATGGCCTCTAGGGCATACATATAACTAACAGGTCATGACTTAGCCATTTTCATGAGCTCTTGCTCTCTCTTGCTCTCTACAATTTCTCAGCTCATCTCCAAACTCAAAACACTCACATGTGATGTGAATCATTGAGGTTTTAAGATCTCTGGTGAGCTTCCAAAATCCCTACTTCACCATCCTACACTAGACTAGCACTCAAGTGTAGTGTGTTGCCTTCACCAAAGAGTTTAGTGAAGAAATAGCTTGTGCTTGAGAGACTTCGGGTGGATCGTCTTCGGCACGAAGATTTACAAGGAAACTTGCACCAACTTGAAGAGGAGTGCACGAAGATCTACAAGGAAACTTGCACCAACTTGAAGAGGAGCCTAGTAGAGTCGTGTGGACTTCAACTTGGAGCTTTAGAAGCGAAGGAATCTATCTACGAGGGTATAACTTCTTAAACTTCTTGAATTTTAGATGATATCAAAGTATAAAACCCTAATATTCTAGTTAACGATCTAGGTTAGTCTACCTTAGCACCTAAAAAATTTGAATTTGGCATGCTTAATGTCACTAGACCTTTATGGTGGTGCTAGGGTAAACTTACAGTGGTAGGGTGGAAATCAAAGTATAGTGGGAGAACACACAAGACTCTATGATGATCTCGGGTCCACAGACTAACCTGTACAAGTGTCACCTGAGAACTGCTATCCGACGATAGATATAATACCATATAGGAGTTCTTGGCGAGTCCGTTCAGTGTACCCAGTCTTCACTGAGCACTCGTATACAATCTTTGATGTCAAACACCAATGGATATGGGGTCATCCAACGCCCATCAAATGGGTCAAGAAACGTATACGCTAGTCTACTCTGGAATATCGATGCCCCGTCTCGATACACCCACGACTAGGAACATTTAAGGATATGCTCATAAACTACACATGTCCCACTAGTATGATCTGCATAATAATCACAGTAATCAAGCAAATATCCGAATGGCTTTATCAACATGTAACAAATGAACAGTATATAGAATCAAGTGAACATGTTAAGATAAAGGGTAACCAGATAGCATACTATCATGTCGAGCAAGAAAGTCCTCTGAATATATATATATATATATACATCCACTATCAAATAATGGCCTCTAGGGCATACATATATCCAACAATCTCCCACTTGCACTAAGGCCAATTATTGGCGTATCTCATACGCAACATCTCAAAAGTCGCTCATGCTGCGGCTATGGGAGGGCCTTGGTGAGTGGATCTGCGGTGTTATTCTTTGTATCTACTCTCTGAATCATGATCTCGCGGTGATCAACTATCTCCCGGATCAAATGATATCGCCTCAGGATGTGTCTGGATCGTTGATGGGACCTGGGTTCTTTGGCCAACGCCACAACCCCATTATTATCACAATGGTATTGGATCAATAATGGTTGGAACTACTCCTAACTCCGAGATGAACTTCCTCATCCAGACGGCTTCCTTGGCAGCATCATTTGCAGCAATATACTCAGCTTCCATCATGGAGTCTGCAATGGTATCATGTTTGGAACTTTTCCAACATACCGCCCCTCCATTGAGAGTAAA
This sequence comes from Agapanthus africanus, assembly GCA_030015575.1. Classification (NCBI taxonomy): domain Eukaryota; kingdom Viridiplantae; phylum Streptophyta; class Magnoliopsida; order Asparagales; family Amaryllidaceae; genus Agapanthus; species Agapanthus africanus. Next base: position 246,543,748 of record CM057347.1, on the reverse strand, counting down.
TACAAACCCTGAGATAGATTTGATGTCATCATTATCACTCTAGAATATCGAATCGGTAAAGGCCTCCATTTGGACATCTCCGTTACCATACACCAAGAATATTTCTTTAGTCCTTCGCAAGTACTTAAGAATGTTCTTCACAGCTATCTGGTGTTTCTCCCCTGGGTAGGATTGATACCTGCTTACTATACCTAGTGCATAAGCTATATCAGGGCGAGTACATAACATCGCATACATTATAGATCCTACGGCTGAAGCGTAGGGTATAATGATCATGCGAGCTCTCTCTTCTTCAGACTTTGGGCAAAAGTCCTTGGAGAGAGTGATTCCGTGACAAGCGGGTAAGGCACCCCGCTTGGAATCTTCCATACTAAACCTTTTTAGGATGGTGTTAATGTACCTGGATTGGGACAATCCCAACAACCTTTTAGATCTATCTCTATAGATCTTAATGCCCAAAATGCACGAGGCATCATCCAGGTCCTTCATGGAGAACTTTTGTGATAAGAACAGTTTGACCGATTGTAGCATAGGAACATCGTTTCCTATTAGGAGAATGTCATCCACGTATAATATGAGGAACGTGACAGTACTCCCTACAATCTTCTTATAAATACAAGGCTCATCTGGATTTTTGACGAAATCAAACTCTTTGATCGCATCATCAAAACAGATATTCCAACTCTGTGATGCCTGCTTTAATCCATAAATGGATTTAAGCAACCTACATGCTTTCCCGCAGCTCCCACTATCAACGAAGCCCTCTGGTTGATCCATATAAACGCACTCTTCTAAATCACCATTTAGAAATGCAGTTTTAACGTCCATCTGCCAGATTTCATAGTCGTAGTGAGCAGCAATAGCAAGTAGGATCCGAATTGATTTAAGCATTGCTATAGGAGAGAAAGTTTCGTCATAGTCCAGACCTGGTCTTTGACGAAATCCTTTCACTACAAGCATTGCCTTATAGGTCTCCACCTGCCCATCTATACCGATCTTTCTTTTAAAGACCCATTTGCACCCTACGGGTTTTACCCCAGAGGGTACAACATCCAAAGTCAACACGTTGTTGGTGTACATAGACTCCATTTCGGATCTCATGGCATCCAGCCACTTCACAAAGTCACCACTCGTGATAGCTTGCTGAAAACTAGTAGGGTCATCATCATCCATGATGTAATCTTCTCTATCACCATCAATAAGGAAACCGTAGTATCTCTCCGGTGCGCGAGAAATCCTACTAGATCTACGGAGTGGCTGAGGATCATAAGATTCTATTGCAACACCAGGTTCAACCAAGTCTTCATTTGTAACTTGTGTCTCAAGAACTTCTTCTAGTTCTACCGCATTGCCATCGGTATTATTTGTAAAAATTTCATTTTCTAAAAATGTGGAATGTTGAGAAACAAACACTTTTTGTTCCTCCTTGTGGTAGAAAAGATATCCATATGGATGTTTTGGATATCCCACAAATTTACACATGACTGACCGTGTCTCGAGTTTGTCTGGATTCTGTTTTTTCACAAAAGCAGGACAACCCCATATCCTAACTCGCTTAAGAGATGGTCTCTTCCCATACCATATCTCATATGGAGTGGTAGACACGGTTTTGTTGGGAACCCTGTTCAATAGATATGCTGCAGTCTTCAATGCATGCCCCCAAAAAGAGAGTGGTAATTCAGCATCACTCATCATGGATCTCACCATATCTAATAAGGTACGATTCTGCCGTTCTGACACACCGTTGTGCTGTGGTGTGTAAGGGGGAGTGAGCTGAGAGAGAATCCCATTCTCTTTTAGGAAGTCTGAAAACTTTGTATTCAGATACTCTCCACCTCAATCTGATCGAAGTTTCTTGATGCTCAAACTAGTTTGTTTTTCTACTTCAATTTTGTACTCTGTGAATTTCTCGAAAGCTTCAGACTTAAGTTTTAACAAAAACACATGTCCGAATCTTGAGAAATCATCAGTAAAAGTTATGAAGTAAGAAAAACCGCCTCTAGCATGTGTAGACATTGGTCCGCATACATCACTATGTATGAGGCCTAAGAGTTCTGTAGCTCTCTCTCCGTGTCCAGTCAACGGAGTTTTGGTCATTTTACCTTTGATACAAGACTGACAAGTCGCATAAGATTTATATTCAAAAGGATTTAAATATCCATCTTTATGTAGTTTGTTTAGTCTTGTTTCGTTAATATGACCAAGTCTACAATGCCAAAGAAAAGCTTCATTTATATCTGAAAATTTTCTTTTATTTGTGTGTTGTATGTTAAAAACTGTGTGTTGATTTAGAACGTATATCCCGTTATATAGTGTACCATACCCAATCAACTCTTAATTCAGGTTAATGTTCATAACATTATTTTGCAACACAAAATTATATCCTTCATTGTCTAATAAAGACACGGATATTATATTACATAGCATGTTTGGTACATAATAACACAGGTTCAAAACCAATATACATCCAGGTGATACTCTCCCACTGACACTGCATGTACATTGAAACCATTTCCAATCTGGAGAGTATGATCACCAGTCTTCAAAACTTTGCTATTTCTCAATCCCTGCATACAATAGCAGATGTGAGAACCCGAACCGGTATCCAATACCCAGGAAGTAGAGTTTATAGAAAAACAGTTTTCAGTCACAAACACACCTGAAGCGGAAGCATCACCATGCTTCTTTTTCTTGAGATCAGCGATGTACTCAATACAATTTCGCTTCAGTCTCCCGACTTTTTGCAGTAGAAACATTCTCCTTTTCCTGACTCCTCAGCCCTGGATTTGTCTTTCCCTTTTGCCTTTTTCACTCCACCTCTCGGTTTGGTAGGTTTCTTCTTCACATTTCCCTTAGCCTTAGCTTTTGGGAGAGAAGAGGAAGATGGCCCAGCAAGCAGAGCGGGAGTTTTCGCTGACTTGAGAGTGCTCTCTGCACTTCTCAACATATTGAGAAATTCAGGTAGTGACTTCTCCATGTTGTGCATGTTGAAGTTTACTATGAACTGAGCAAAGACAGGGTGGAAAGACTGCAGAACAATATCAATATACTGTTCGTTCTCCATTGTCCCTCCGAGGCCCTCAAGCTCTTCAATAAGAGCTATCATCTTCAAGACATGATCACCTACTGGTGTGCCAGGAGCCATTCTCATCTGAAACAGCTTTCTAGATGCCTCGTAGCGCAGGGTACGATATTGCTCTCCATAAAACTCCTTTGTATAGAGAAAGATGGAATGAACATCCATCTTCTCATGCTGCTTTTAATGTACATTATCCATCGAACCAAGCGTGAGGAATTTGGTAGTGGCACAATCAATATCCCATGTCTTGCGGATCTCCCTATCCGCAACTGTAGATGTAGGGTCTGGGCTAGGAGGGGCTGGGGCAGTGAGGACATATGATACCTTATCATATGTAAGGGCAATGTTTATGTTCCTCAGCCAGTCTTTATAATTGGGTCATGTCAGTTTATTTTTCTCTAATAGAAGCTTAAGTCCAGTCATGGTATTTGCCATTAGGAGAGAGAAAAGAATACACTCAGCGAAAGCTCTTGCAAAGATTAGATTGGTTATTATCTTATCTAATCGATGTCTCTCACTGCTTTTATCAAATTTTCATTCAAACCTTAAAAAGAAAATTAGCCAGGATTAATTACATTCTACAAGTTCGTTAACCGGTCAGCTAGGCCAGTGTCGGTACTTTGAGGGAGGTTCCCCGTGCTTTCGCACGGACCTAATTAAAGTAAACCTCGTTTTCCCAGAGGCATAACCTCGTTGACACCTTTCTAGACACCATGGGATCGAGATCCAACTATCATATAGAAAGTATGCAATCTCGTTGCAAATTTCAACTCTTGAAACTCCCGATATGGTTTTTACCCCTAGCAGCTTATGACCTTGGCTATGGTCAACATATCATAAGCACTAGTCAAGTTCTACCCGTCATTTCATGATTAATTACACCCATTCACATGACCCTTGACTATGATCAACATAATAACATGAATGTCCTAACTAATCGCATCAATGATGTGTAGGAAAACATCACTTAGCTACCGTACACTACGCCTTGATTATGATCAACATACGTAGCACGAATAATAAGTACTCTACTTCCTAAAATGACGGAGGGTTGCGGATGGTTTTTAAGAAAACCTTTAACGCTTTGAACTTGATCTCGTTGTAGAATCAAATAGTTTTAAAAGGAGTGGCTTAAGCTCCGCATTTTTTGAAACTTGCTTGTTCATAAAAAGGCCGAGTGAGTTTCAAATTCGATTCTGCAATATCTTTTAAGTTTCTTTTTCTTTACATTAATCTCATTAATGTAGTCCTATCATTTAAGTCCTTAAGCCATTACAAAAAAGAAACGAAAATAGAACGTACGCTTATGCCATCCGCATTCACCACGGGTCCCGTCATGCACCGTTAGGTTACTTAACTAACGGCAGAGCGGGGGAAGGACTAGCACGGATGCAAAACATAAGCAACATTTATTATATATCATATATATAATATACCATTCGTCTCAGCATATAAAGTGATCACATCACAGAATAACAACAGCAGAAGCACATATATGAAAATATAGGATATACTAGGAGGTCCGTATTTTGTATTTAGCCAACGATAGAAAATACGGATTCCATGGCCGTGATGAATAGACAAGCCCACACCCCTAGATCCCTACGAGAGCGGCAAGCGACCCCGCCAATTCTAGAGTTAGGAGACCCGGTCTCGACTCTTCGAGATGGCCTCCCACTGGACTCTAGAACCCGGTCACTTGTGCTCCCCACCTTTCGTCTATCCTAATGCGGAAAAGTAAATAATATACATCAATGGTGACATCATCCTCAACCGGAAGTGACCCAATAAAAGAATATTACATACAATGAATATTACATGAATGAAAAGAAAAACTCACATCTCACATAAAAACCCCGGCTATCCATTCACGACGATCACATACATCATATCACAACAACACATAACATCACATGTCATCAACGTAAGTAAATATCCGTATCCCAATTGTCGTTGATGTATAGCAACGAAACCGGAGATACACTACATATTATACTTACGGTCGCAGAAAAGAAATGTCAAACTACAACATTTGGAATCCACACTCTCCTTAGACATCATAAACCCGGAATATCTCATGTTCCGGCTTTCATGCCTAACAATGTAGATCTTACATTTAGGTCTTACAAATGAAAACACAGTTTCAAAAGAAACCGGGTAATTCAACAAGATTCCCGATTCCGACCGAGACCGAAATCTTAGATTTACAAGCAGCTAATTAATTTCTGAAAACTAATTAGTGTAGATTCCAAATATTGTATCACATTCATAGAAACTAGGCGATGTTAAACATTTCGATCGATCTATCAAAAACCCACAATTCTCAGAGACCTCAACACTTGAGACAGATTCAAAAATAACATATGAACCATCACAAGAAGGCACGTCCCTGGCCTCACCAACAGCACCGCGGAACCGCCGCAAAAAACATGTTTTGGCCGCGGTTCCGCGGTCGTTAGGTCGAGTTAGGGGGTCGTTTTTCTTAGGGGTCTACACAACACCCTGCACGATTTTCTGAATATTTTTAAACCCAAAAATTCCAACTTTTGAAAAATTTCCAGAGAGCATGTAATTTGTGGGTTTCGATGTTCGATCGAACACTTTAACGTCGTCTAGGTCACGCCTACTAATCTAGCTTGGCTCTGATACCACTGTTGGGGTTTGCTTAGCACTCTCACTAGGTTTTAACAAGTATCAAGTATGCAACTTTAAAAATTCTAAGGTGCTAACCAATCCGAACCCAGAATCGAACTAGAAAATTAGGCATAAAGCTACAAGTATCACATACTAGCAAGTGTCTAACACTAAGAGGAAAGAGATACAACCTTTGTAGACCTCTCCTTCTCTTCAAAAGCTCTTTGTAGATGTCCTTGACTCTTTGGTCCTACATGAAGCTTGAACGGGTCCGCTTGAAGCCTTCGAAGTCCACGATGATCCACAACGGGGTTCCTTAACTCAAGCTCCTTGCTTTACTTGAACGAAGTGCAAGTGAGGCAAACAACCTACACTAGTGTGCTAAACAAGTGTAGATTGATGAAGTGGGTAATCTTTCTGACTACTAAACATTTCTATTCTTTCTCTTTTACTCACTAGGAAATGGTAGAGAGCTTGAAGGAAGAAGGAGATGAAAAATGGCTAAACTTTTTCTCAAGGGAGACAAGCACAAGAATAACAATAATATGATAGAGAGAGAGTCACACTCACTCTTAACTCATGGCATGAAAATATCTAGATATTTTAGTAGTTGGGTTAGTGGAGGATTAGAAATGAAACCATGGTTACATTAGATATTTTAAGAAGTGTGTAGAAACAAAATATCAACCATTGATTTATTCCTAATTTCCATTAACTCAAAAATAAAAAAATGTCACAAATGTTTCCATGTGAGTCTAGCCTAGCCATCTCCAATATATCATCAACCATGACACATGTATACATGCATGTGTGCATACATATCAAATATAAACATACATACATACATGTATACAACTAAAGAAAGGAATTAATAAATGAGCTAATGGTCAATTGATATTAAATCAACACTTGATTTAATAATCCGGTCATATCTCATACGACCCGACCAATAAAAAATGCCAGATTAAAATACGGTATCAAATACACGTATTTAATCAAGCTCCTACACATATCCCCATATGCGCCCCACTTCGTTTCGCCTGAGCTCGGAAACCCCTTTATGGGACTCTAAGACTCATCAATATGCTAGCAGTAGGTAGTGATCATATCACATACCAACAAACCGTCAGCGGTACTAGCTGCACGTAACGGCTCCCAGGTATTGAGCGAACAGAAGAACAAGCGACCTGTCAAAACTCCCGTAAAGCCAACCAGCAACACTTATCGTACAGTCTGGTCTCTTCATCAAATATGCTGCATATTGAGTCTAGGGATAGTATCGTCGACCCCAATAACTCAATAAGTCATGCCGATGTATGGCCTATAACAGATCAAGAAACCACTGATAACACTTATCAGTAAATCTCATCAGCCCTGGACAGGGACTTCCAGTTATAGCCAATCAAGCACAGCGCAACATCAACCACCAATACCGGGAGAGACGAAACCCCTCCTATGCTCATTGCCTCCATGTATCTCGGCACTGTACCCAAAAGCCACCTGTTTGCACGACTCGGTAGAGTCGTGGTAGGGTGGAAATCAAAATACAGTGGGAGAACACACAAGACTCTCTGATGATCTCGGATCCACAGACTAACCTGTACAAGTGTCACCTGAGAACTGCTATCGGACGATAGATATAATACCATATAGGAGTTCTCGTCGAGTCCGTTCAGTGTACCCAGTCTCCACTGAGCACCCGTATACAATCTTTGATGTCAAACACCAATGGATATGGTATCATCCATCGCCCATCAAATGGGTCAAGAAACGTATATGCTAGTCTACTATGGAATATCGATGCACCGTCTCGATACACCCACGACTAGGAACATTTAAGGATATGCTCATAAACTACACATGTCCCACTAGTATGATCTGCATCATAATCACAGTAGTCAAGCAAATATCCTAAGGGCTTTATCAACACGTAACAAATGAACAGTATATAGAATCAAGTGAACATGTTAAGATAAAGAGTGACAAGATAGCATACTATCATGTCGAGCAAGAAAGTCCTCTGAATATATATATATATATACATGTCTATACATCCACTATTAAATAATGGCCTCTAGGGCATACATATATCCAACAGTGTACTCACCTCCAGTAAGCACCTATATACTATCGTAGGTGTCACAACACCAATGGCTTGTGAGATCGGCCACCGCCCCTCGTCGGGGTCTCGAAGCGTATACACTAGTCTACTCCGGAATATAGATGCCCAGTCTCGATACTCCCACGACTAGGGACATTTAAGGATGTATTTATAGACAACCCAGCTCCCACATATATGATCGCCATCATAATGCTGGTTGTCAAGAAACAATCCTACGGGGTTCATCAATGATGAAGACAAACCGATAGCCTACTATCATCTCGACTAAGACTGTTATACCTGTATAGGTCCTCTCTCAATTATCATAATCGCCCACTTGCAATCACAATAATTGCCTTGAGGGAACTATATCCAACAGTACCTGGGTAGCCATTACGTATAGCTAGTGCCACTGACGGACTTGTGGTTAAACCCACTGCCAACGTATTGTCGAGTCTTTAGAGTCCTACACAGAGGATTTCCCTGATTCAGGCGAAACGATGTAGAGGTCGTATGGTTTTACGTGCAGGGTTCCGATCATATACATGTACTAGCTACACGGATATTGTTCGGACGGATAATACTTGTGGGTTTAGGATTAAACCGCATTCTAGTATTATATTATTAGATTATCTTTATCTCTTGGTATTCGTATCTTTTGCAGTACGAATACGGGTATGTATATACGGTGAGGGCATTCTTGTAATTGTACAAGATATGCTTCTAGAAGGGGACACCTCATTTTGCATATATCTCTATTTTTGGTAAATAGATAATGAGGTGGAAAATGGAGATATTTGTGGCATGGTTTGAAGAATGACTAATTCTTTTGTTTATTTATTTTCCTTTATTATTCAAGCATGGTTGCATTTTTCTATGGAAAAATAATGCATGCTTGATTATTAGAAAAGGCTTAGCCATTTTTCACTTGCCAATTCTATCATCATTCTATCTTTCTCATTCTCTCTCCATTGCTCTCCTTCCTCAAAACCCTAATCCTCGCATGTGTTGTGAATCCTAGGGTTCTTTGAGATAAATTAGTCCAATTAACTCTCTACGTCTCCTAAGATATCTAGATTAGCAAACTAGATACTTTAGTTACCTCATTCTTGAGGTTGGAGCTTGAACCATAGTCTCTCGGGTGGATCGTCTTCGACACGAGGAGGCCAACGACCGAGCTTGATCCGCAGCTTCTAGGAGCTCAAGAAGAGGAGAAGAAGACCCGAAGGACTTGTATCTTAGAGGTATAAACCACTATCATAGTAGTTTAGAACCTCTTTGAGTTTAGTTAGTTAAGGTTTATGAATGATCTTGAAAGTTTAGTCGATGTTACTCGTATTAAAATTGTTTTTTTTGTAAATTCTGTTGGATATAGTGCCCTCAGAGTCAATTATTGGATCGCAGGCACGTGATTGCAATGATTGAGGGAGGACCTATGCCGGTAGGACAATCTTACTCAGGATGATTGTATACTATCTGTTTTGTCTTTATCATCGTTGATTGATATGAAAAAGTGTGTTTGTAGTTAACCGCAATCAGAACAGTGTCGCGCGTAGCTAGACCGAGATGAGTACGGGTCGTCCTCTGGGAAACGTGGAACCTTTTTCTCTTACTTTAGATGTGTTGAAAAAGAGAGGAGAGGGATAAAGAATTTTGTGGAAAGGTTTCTAGATCTACGTTAAGCACTAATGCAAAAATATAGATCTAGATTATTTTAAGGATGTAGTTAATATAATAAGGGGGCTTGTAGGGTTCGTTAGGATTTAGTAGTTATGGACGATTAATTAAAAGTTACCCTTTTTATCCATTAATAGATTTAAATCTAGAACGACGGTGATGCATGTAGATTAGGGTTTCTGGAGGGAAAAGGAATCCACTCTTAACCCTTCTCGACACGGAACTCCGTTCATATCTAGCCTTTACCAAAACAATCATTAATGTAATCTCTAATCGCGGTCGGAACTAACAAAGAATTGTTAGCGCGCCCGATTAGGATGTTAATGATTCTTTTGATAAAGTTCATAAACTTTATAGGACTTAAAAAGGGTTTAGAGATGTTCATCATCCATTAGCCTACCATAATCCTACGAACCCTAACAAGCGGAGAATTACTCGCGCATGTTCGGAGAAAAAGAGATGGAAAGAAATTGCATAATTAAACTACGAAGAAATAGAATAAGAAAAAGAAAGCTACCTTTATTAATCAACAATATTCATTACACTTTGACTCCTTAGAAAATGATTACAAATCTATTTGCTTCTCGATCTCTTCCAAGGAGGTAGATGAACAGTTGATGACCAGCCTGGATGCGTGAGCCGTCTGGGACTTCATGATCGCGTCGGCTTGATGATTTTTCCAATAGGGTCTCGGTCTTTATTTATAGTCCAAAAGACAGAAATTTAGCTTCCAAAATTGGAAGCAAACTGTAGAGATTTGCCCCCAAAAATAGCATCTTCTAACTCCCCTATCATGCCGCGGATCCACGGCCAACAGGGGGTTTGGCCGCGGATCCGCGGCCAAGGGTGGGGATCACTTCATCAAATTTTTAGGGCTTTCTCCTTGTGACATGTGTCTATCTCTGGTATCTTTGGATCTTTGAAATCTTCTCGTAGTTGCTGCCAGACTTGATCTCCAAGTTTTGGTTTCTTAATTAGGCAGGTTTACTTTAACAACTTGATTTCCTTGATTTTAGACCTGCAAATTCTGCATAACAACTCAAATAATATTTAGTAGAGTTAAGATTTGGTCAACGATATTATTTGCATATATTTTCCTACCAAATGCTAATTATAATATATCAACACATGGAAAATAGTATTTTTACACATAAACCCTCATATGTATGATATATTATAATAAAGACCTTTTTAAATATGGAAATGGTAGGAAAAATGTAATAACAAATATGCAGTTTTATCAACTGAACAATCGTGTACATATTTTAGGTGACATTGTGGCTCACTATTACACGTTGATGGAGAATAGTATGCTACCATAGTTTGTCTTTATCATCGTATACTGCTTTAGGTGACCTTACAGGTCGCTATTAAACGTTGATAGAGACCTTAGGATTCTTGCTTGACTACCAGCAGTATGATGGCGATCATATACGTGAGAGTTGGGTAGTCTATAAGCACATTCTTAAAAGGTCCCTAGTCGTGGGAGTTTCGAGACTGGGCATCGATACTCCATTAGTAGACTGGTGTATACAGTCGAGACCCCGACGAGGGGCGGTGGCCGGTCTCACAAGCCATTGGTTTCAGTTGTTCACCTAAGATAGTATGCAGGTGCTCATTGGGTTATGAGTACACCGGACAGGACTCGCCGGGAACATGCTAGTTGGTATTATACCTGACGTCAGATAGCAGTTCCCTGGTGACATGTGTACAGGTTAGTTCATCGACCTGAGATCGTCATTTGTCTCGTGTGAGTTCCCACTGTACTTTGATTAATACCCTAACACGGCTCAAAGGAGTCGTGCAAACAGGTTTTAGTTGGGTGCAGTCCCGAGCCACATAGAAGCGGTGAGCGGATCGGCAGGGGTTCGTCTCTCCCGGTATTAGGGGTGAGGTCGCGCTGTGTCTAGGAGAGCCATTACACGAAGTCCTTGGCCAAGGCAGGAGATTTACTGGTAGGTATTCCAGTAGTATCTCAGGGTGTTCTGGGATACACTCCGACACGACTTGTACCGCTTTTGGGGGTCTGACTTTTACTAACCCCTAGGCCCGACATGCGATGCTCATAGACGAACGGACCGTACTGTACGGATATTGTCACTGACAGGCTCAGTAGGGTGTCAGGATGAGTTCGCTCATCGACTTCCCTTTTGGTCAATACCTGGTAGCCCGTTACGTACGGCTAATACATCTAACGTACTAGTGGTTAAATCCACAGCCAAAATATTGACGAGTCTTTAGAGTCCCCCACAGACAGTTTCTCAAGTTTCGGGCGAAACGCTATAGAGGCCGTATGGATATATGGCAGGGTTCGATCATATACGTACGGTATTGCATGGATCCTGATCGGACGGATAATACTAGCGGGCTTTGGTTTAAGTCGGATCCTAGTATTGTACAGTGTAGATTTTGTCTCATTGCATTTGTATTCGGTCGGAATACAAATGTGGGTATGTATATACAGTCACGGGGTTTTCCTGTAATTTATTACGGGATCAATTTTTGAAGTTGCCAGTTTGCATTCCGTTTCGGCCATTGTTCTTTCTTCCATTCTTAGCTGAAATTCCTTTGATGGGAGGGGCTTATTTGCAAATGTGCAAATTAGCAAAATGGAGGGTGTTATTTGTGGTGGAGGGTTCATGAGTTGTCTAGCATCTTTTGATTCCTTTTGGTTCATCATTACTTGCCTTTTCGGAGATGGGATTGTGAAAGAATTGAGTTGGTCTTTGGTGTGACATATATTTCTCATTATCACACATTTTCCCCACTTGCTTTATTCCCTCATTTTTTCTCTCCTCCGTTTGAGATGGTCGGCCACTATTGGTAGGAGAAGGATATACATTTTGGTGTGAGGAATTTTAGGTTGATTCTCATTGCAAAAGAAAATTCCTCAAGCTCATTCCTCTTGCTCATTTTCATTCCTCCATCCAAAATGGCAACTTCATTAACCCTCGAGACATAGCATTCTACACTCAGTCTACAGCATTCTTGGATACGTCGGCTTGCCAACTTCGTGTCCGAGTTGCCTCGGTTCAGAGGTGGGAGCCCGTAAAAAGACTCGGTGATGTGGTGCCCTTCCGACAAGGAGATCGAGACCGGAGATGCCGCGGGGAGATCGGGATGGTGGCCGAAGACCGAAGGACACGGATCGCTCGGTATAGCTCTCTACCCTTTCTCTAGTTAGCTAGTAGTAGGTTAATGGTCCGATCCGGATTTATAGTCCGCGGTAGCGCCGGTTTTCAAGTTAAGAAAAGTTTTTGTTTCCGCATTTTGGCCTCGGAAAGACGGCCAGGGCGCTACCGTAGACTTATAAATTCCGCCTCTCCATAAACCTTGTTGGGTGTGTGACATCGAGTTGATCAAGGATGCCTAGGAGCACAAGAGGAAGGAGTTTTGAAGAACCGAAGGACACGAATCGTTTTGATATAACCCCTCTTCATAGTAGATTAACTCCTAGTAGTTGCTAGTTTAGTGTTATGGCTTGGGGCTTAGTTGGTTGTGCTTGCTCAAAATTTAATTTTTTTGCATTCCGCATCTTTACTCTCATTGTAGAGTGAGCACAACCAACAACAAAAACCAACTAGCATAAGTATGGTGTACAGAAAGTAAGATGTAAAGACATATATAGGGATTGACGTGAGGGTAAACGAAATTGCAACTACTGTCATAAATCTGGGCATTGAAAAGGGCATTACTAGGAATACCCGGCTACCCCTTGAAACATTTATGTTTCGGTTTTCTTTGCGGTTGTAATTGTAGGGTTCCTAGGCACTCTAATGGAGTCTCACAAGTGATCAAACATGCACAAATTTCAAAATTTACGGTGCCGAGAAACCCTAGACTACGGATCGTTAACTAGAAATCTAGGCGACCAAAGCAACTATTTTACAACTAAACTAAAAGAACGGAAATACAACCTTTGTAGATCCGTTTCTCCACCTCCATAGCTCCATGATGAAGTCCTCTCCGCTGTCCAAATCGAACCATGACTCTAGCATCGGCTTCAACGGAGAAAAAGCGGGCTAGGTCATCGACGACGATGCCGAAGATGATCTACGTCGAGGCATCACTAGATCAAGCTCCACCTTCACCAAGCCAAGAAAACTTGTGAAGGAAATACCCTATACTACTTGGCAAGAGGTAGAGGATGAAGAAATAGGAAGTGGGTTCACTTTAGAATTGGATTTCTCACTCATTTTCATCAATCACCATTGATGGAATCAAGGTTCTTCATCTTGAAGAAGAAGAAGAAGAAGATGATAATATTATGATAAGTATATCTAAAATGAATAATAAAATCAATACTTATCATATGCTAACCTTAGTTAGGTGTAGAGAATAGACTAGGGTTAAGTGGAATGGTTAGGGTTAAGCATGAGACAAAATGGTCACTAAGTCAAAGCTTCATGAAGCTTCATAATACAAACAAAGTTAGCAACCATTTTTCTCTTTATGCTTTTCATTTTCCATAAAGAATAAATCAATAAATAAATGAATAAGAAAATGAAAGGAAAACCCTAACCATTACACAACCATGGTTTAATCTTTACACATGCTCAAGTTAGCATGTATCATCAAACATGATACAAACTTGTGTACAAAAGTATATCACATATACAATGTGCATAATCCAAGTGAGAAAATCCATTTAAAGTGAACCAATACTAGTTAATGCAAAGTAATATATCAAATATATAATTATGCATTAAATCATTAAAACAACACTTGATTTAATGATCCGGTCATATCGCATATAACCGACTAATATTAACAGTAACAACTTATCGAATCAACACTTGATCCGATAACCCGGCTATATCGCATATAACCGATCAATGTCACAGATCGCGAGAATCGAATACAGTATCACATACTGGTATCATTCTCGGTCCCGCACATATCTCATATGCGCTCCTATTTCGTTTCGCTTGAGCCAGGGAACCTCTGTGTAGGACTCTAAAGACTCGTCAATACGCCGGCAGCAGATGATGATCATATCAATCACCCACAAGCCGCAAGCGGTCTGCTAAACGTAACGGCCACCCGGGTATTGAGCGATGAGAAGATCGACGAGCAAGCCCGCTCACACTCCTGTGAATCCAACCAGTAACACTTACCGTACAGTCCGGTCTGATCGTCTGATATGTCGCATATCTCGCCTAGGGGTGGTAAACATCAGACCCCAATAGCTCGATAAGTCGTGTCGATATGAGGTCTATAACAATTCGAGAAATTGCTGGTAACACTTACCAGTAAATCTCAGCAACCCTGGCCAGGGATTTCCGGTTATAGCCAATCGAACACAGCGCAACATCAACTCCCTATACCGGGAGAGACGAATCCCCTCCTATCGCTCATTGCCTCCATGTGATTCGGGACTGTACCCAAAAACCACCGTTTTGCACGCCCTCTTGGACGTGGTAAGGTGGAAATCAAAGCACGGTGGGAACCACACAAGACTCTATGACGATCTCGGGTCAACAGACTACTCTGTACCAGTGTCACCAGAGAACTGCCATCTGACGTAAGGTATAATACCATCTGGGAGTTCTCGGCGAGTCCGTCCAGTGTACCCAGTCTCCACTGAGCACCCGTATATCATCTCTGATGTCAAACACCAATGGATATGGGATCATCCATCGCCCATCTGTATGGGTCGAGAAGGTATACGCTAGTCTACTCTGGTATATCGATGCCCCGTCTCGATACACCCACGACTAGGGACCTTGAAGGATGTACTTATGGACTACCATGTCCCCACTAGTATGATCCGCATCATAGTCCAGATAGTCAAGTACACATCCTAAGGGATTTACCAACATGTAACAGAGAGACAATTAGTGTGCACGTTAAGGTAAAGAGTAACCAGATAGCATACTATCATGTCGAGCAAGAAAGTCCTCCCTATATATGTCCCAGCATCCACTACAATATACATCCAATGTACAGTAATGGCCTCTAGGGCATACATATAACTAACAATCTCCCACTTGCACTAGGGCCATCTGATAGCAGTGGTTGTAGTATCTCATACTCAACCATCCCATAAAAATCTCTCTCTGGGAAAAGGCCTTTGTGAGTGGATCCGCCGTGTTGTCCTCCGAGTCTACTCTCCTAACCTTAATCACCGTGGAGATCAACCATCTCCATGATCATGTGACACTGCCTTAGAATATGTCTGGATCACTGATGGGACGGACGTTCCTTGGCATAAGCCACAACTCCATTGTCACATAATGGGAGGAACTATGTTCATCTCATGAACAAATATACATCCAGACTGCCTCTTTGGTAGCATCTTAAGTAGCGATGTATTCAGCCTTAATCGTCTAGTATGTCACGGTATCTATCTTGGAACTCTTCCAACATACCGTCCCTTTACTGAGGGTAAAGACAATGCCTGTGACTGACATTCAGTCGTCTTTATCACCCTGGAACCCTTCCAGTGATTCTCCCCAGGATCAATTGATACCATCTCACTACAACTAGTGAGAATCCTAACATCCAATTAGATCTATCTCATAGATCCAAAATCCAGGATTTAGGAGGTATCACTTTGATCCTATATGGAGAATCATTGTGATAAGCGGAGATTGACCGAGCGTAGCATAGGAAACTCTTTCCCTATCAAGAGTATGTCATCCATGTACTCTACGAGGATCATCACCATACTCCCTACTTCCTTTTTGTTTATACAAGGTTCATCTACCATTTTGATGATGTCAAACTCTTTGACTTATCCATCAAAACAGATGTTCCATCTCCGTGATTCCTGCTTTATCACATAAAACATCTTGCACACGTTTCCGCTGCTCCCACTGTCTACGAAACCCTCTGACTGTGTACTTATAGACGTTCTCTTCTAAAACATCATTTAGAAAAGCAGTCATGGCACCCAACCGCCAGATATCGTAGTCATGGTATGTAGCCGTGGCAAGTAGGATCTGGATGGACTTAAGCATAGTCACTTGAAAAGGTTTCATCATTATCCACGCCTGGTCGATGACGAAAAGCTTTAACAAGTCTAGCTTTGAAAGTCTCAACTTTTCCATCTACACCAAGTAATCTTCTCAAGATTTACTTGCTCCTGATGGGGATTTAACCCTTCAGATATAGCAACCAAAGTCCATACTTTGTTGGTGTATAAGGATTCCATCTCAGATCGCTAAGCATCCAGCCATTCTTACAGAGTC
Source organism: Agapanthus africanus (assembly GCA_030015575.1). Taxonomy (NCBI): domain Eukaryota; kingdom Viridiplantae; phylum Streptophyta; class Magnoliopsida; order Asparagales; family Amaryllidaceae; genus Agapanthus; species Agapanthus africanus. Next base: position 246,527,064 of record CM057347.1, on the reverse strand, counting down.
TTACTCTAGATGGCCAGCTCGAAGCTAGTTGGGTCATCATCTCATGATGCAATCCTCGCTCCCACTGTCATAGAGAAACAGAAGTATCTCTCAGGTGGGTGAGGAACCCTACTAGATCGGCGGAGAGGCTGAGGTTCGTTGGTAACTATTGAATCCTTTGGTTTTATCAAATCATCTGCTGTAGTTTGCATAGCTGGAACCTTTCCAGTTGTACATAACTTACCTTACCTCGAGCTTGTCCGGATTTTGCTTTTAGACATAGGCCAGACAACCCCAAATCTTAACTAGCTTAAGACATGGGCTCTTCCCTTTCCATATAACATATGAAGTGGTAGGTAACTGATTTGATTCGAACTTATTCAATAGTTATGCAGCTTCTCAAGCGCATAACTCCCAAAAGGAAACAGGAAACTCAGTAGTACTCATCATAGAGCACACCTTATCATATAGGGTGTTATTGCTCCACCCCGATACACCATCGTGCTATGGTGTATACGGAGGAGTAATGCTGAGAGAGAATCTCATTCTCCTTTAGAATAGTCCAGAAATTCCGTGCTCAAGTATTCTCCTCCTTGATCTCATCAAAGGACATAATACTTATACCCTTATTTTGGTTCTCTACTTCTAACTTATATTCTGTGAATATCTCAAAAGGTTCGGACTTGTGTTTCAACAGGAACATATGTCTGAATCTTGAGAGATTATCAGAGAATGTAATGAAATACAAAGAACCGGTCTTGGCATGTGTAGACAGGGGACCTACATACATCAACATGTATCATCCCAAGAGTTCACTAACTCTTTCTCTGTTTCCAATAAACAGAGCTGATGTCATTATATCTTTGTGACATGACTGGAAAGTTTCACAAGATGTAAATTCAAACTGATTTAAATATGCATCTAAAATGTAACTTCAGCCAGTCGGGTCGCATTGATATGACCTAGTCTACAATGCCTCAAGAAGGATTCGTTCATTTCTGAACTCTTCCTCTTGTGTGTGTTCCGTATACTAAGAACTGTAGTTTGATTTAGAACATCAATGCTTTTAGATAACGTGCCTGAACCGATCAACTTTTGATATAGGAAATGTTCAAAACATTATCCAACAATATAAAATTTTATCATTTCTTTACTAATAAAGAGACTGATATGATTTTGTATATCAGGTTCGGTATCTAATAACATTCGTTCAGAATCAATGTATTTGGAATACAGGGTGACAGTGACCAACAGACTTGGCTGCAACACTTGCCCCGTTTTCTGCCTCATGAAACTTATCACCCGTTCTCAGTTCTCTACCTTTCTGTAGCCCTATGTAACAGATTACATATCTGGGATCCTGATTTGGTATCACATACCCAGGACATAAAGGATACTGAGAAACAGTTCTCTGTAATGAACACACCCGAAGATGATGCATCAGCATGCACTCTCTTTGTTTGGGCGGCACGGGAAATCTGGTAATCCCCAATTTCCTGCTCTGTCTTATAACAATTATAAGTTGGAGCGGGACCAACGTTCCCCAGCTCAGTATAACAAGCGGGTTCGGTCAATAATCCGTATTATTATCTTGATTAAGGCGTGATATGGTCGCTACCTGGAGAGAGAGAGAAGAAAACACTCAGCGTGAGCTCTTGCAAGAATAGATTGGTTATTATTTTATCTAATCAGGATGACTCCCACTGCTTTTTATCAAATCTTCCTTCAAACCCTAAAAGGAAAGACTAGCCGGGATTAATTACACACTACAAGTTCGCCAATCTTTCAGCCAGGCCAGTGTCGGTACTTTGAGGGAGGTCCCCCGTGCTTTCGCACGAACCTAATTAATGTAAACCTCGTTTTCCCAGAGGCGTAACCCCGTTGACACCTTTCTAGACACCTACTTGATCGGCTAATTGTAATGTATAAAACTCTCCCAAGAGTAACTCTTACTCTCAGCGGGTATCGGGATCCAACTATCTCATAGAAGGTATGCAATCTCATTGCAAATTTCAACACTTGAAATTCCCGATAATATTTTGCCCCGAACGATCTATGACCTTGACAAGGTCAACAAACCATAGACCGCAAGTCAAGTTCAACCCGTCATTTCTTGATTGAATCAAACCGACCCGCACGACCCTTGACAAGGTCAACAAGGCCGCACGACTACCCTAACCCAATCTGCATCATATGCATAAGCAGATAAATACTGGTTAGCTACCGCACACTGCGCCTTGACAAGGTCAACAAACGCAGCACGAATACTAAACAGGATTTATCTGAAATGACGGAGGGCTACGACAGGTTTTTCTGAAAACCCATTGCGTAATGAACTTGATATCGTTGTAGGATCGAATGATTTTAAAATGGAGTGTTTTTTAGGCTTTTCTAGTTTTGCTAAAGGAGTCACTCCCGGTGAAGGGATCATCGGTCCTTTCCTCGTCGAATGAGGTGCGGGATATATCATATATATCATTGTGCAAAGCAAAAACTCTTAAAAGCAATCAAAAGACAAACCGAGTGTGTAGCATCTGCCAGTTATTGCTAAAGGAGTCACTCCCGGTGAAGGGATCTCGGTCCTTTCCTTATCGAATAAGGTGCAGGATATATCATATATACCGCTGTGCAAAGCAAGAACTGTAGCTACCTGTTTTATTTTGAAATTCGATTCTACAACATCTTAGGTTTCTTTTATTTCATTAATCACATTAATGAAGTCCCATCATTTAAGTTCCACCTAAACATCACAGATAAATATAACGTACGGTTATGCCATCCGCATTCGCCTCGATGTCCCGTCTGCACCGTTAGGTTAGGTCACTAACGCCAGAGCGAGGCAGGGCTAGCGCGGGTGTAAAATATAAGCAACGTCTATATAATATATCATATATACTATATATAATATCTGTCACAGAACATCATATGATCGCATCACAGATAAATCACAGCAGAAGAAACATATGAAATATTGGATATACTAGGACGTCCGTGTTTTCAATACGAGCCAGTATAAAACACGGATTCCACGGTCGTGATGAATAGCCTGTCCCACACCCCAAGACCCCTACGAGAGCGGCAAGCAACCCTACCAATTCTAGGGTTAGGAGACCCGGACTCGACTCCTCAAGTTGGTCTCCCACTGGACCCCAGAACCCGGTTACTTGTGCTGCCCTCCTTGGGTCTATCCTAGTGCAGAAGAGTAAATAATATACAAATGGTGACATCATCCGCAACCTGGAAGTGCCCCAATAAAAGAATATTACATACAAGTTTTTACATGAATGAAAAATGAAAAACACTCTTCTCACATAAAAAACCCCTGCTATTCAAACACGACGATCCAATATAACATATCCAGCAACACATAACAACACATGTCATCAACGTAAGTAAATATGCGCATCCCAATTGTCGTTGACATATAGCAACGAAACCGGCGATATCACACATTACACTTACGGTCACAGAAAAGAAAGTGTAAAACTACAACAGTTGGAATCCGCAACCTCTTTAGACATCGCATGCCTAATCAAATGAAATACTTAGACATCCCATGCCTAACAATTATAAACCCCGCATTTTATTCTCATTATCGAAAACTCTTTTCAATATCAAGTCGGGCAATTCAACAAGATTCCCGACATCCTGATCGAATGCTCGTCGCAAACTTCAGTAGGCGGCCGCACCCCCGACGCCGTCGACAAAGTGCACCAAGGCGGAACACCGCTGCCGTGAGCACCCGAACGGATGCTTTCGGCGACGGGGTTCTCCTACAGTCACTTGGTCGGGGCTATGGAGTGAGGCTGTCTATTAAGTTTACCCGGCGAGTATCCGCGTACGCTACGTGATTGCGACGGACTTTTGATCACATCAAAACTCCGTGGCAACCGATCAAGTGAGACTAAACTGCTACGTTTATAATATTCATTCCGTTATCTCATAACAATTTGTGAATTCCAATTATTGTATCACATTCCGGATAAATAGAAAATGCTAAACTTTTCGATCGAACAATCGAACACCCAAGTTTTCCCGATACAGCTCAACACATGAAATAAGCCTAACAGCATTCAGTTCGTGCCTCAGTACCAACGGTCCAGCCGTAGAAGGGTCAAGCCAACGCCTCACATGTGGCACGCCGTACTGCCCCAAACCTGAAGGTTCAATGGGCAGTTCAAGACGGTCACATAATCGAGTTAAGGTTTGTTGTCTTCTAGAGGGACCATCGCGTTACTTGCACTACTTAGAACGTCGTTAAGCTACGGAAAAATCCAACAATTGGAAATTTCCCGGCAGGGGAAAAGGTGGGTATTTATATCCGGTCGAACTTTTTAACATATTCAAAAATTTACCCGGAAAGCCAAATAGACAAAGTTAAATAATCCGATCGATTCATCGAATCCCCAAAACAACCCCAGAAAATTCAACTCTTGAATAAATATTAAAAATTCCCATAAAACTCAACACCTGAAAACATGAATTACTGTGCAAAAATTAAACAGTGATAACATTTATTGGCCGCGGAACCGCTGCAGAAGCCAAGCTTCTGCCGCGGTTCCGCCGCACTGTAGCAGCTTCACTCGATAAATTTTGCATCATAATTCTTAGTTTTTCCTGCTAAATTTTTTAAGAATTTTTAATCTGGAAAAAACCCAGTTTTTAGAAAAAGTCCAGAGAGCACTTTGATGTTAGGGTTTCGGGTCGACCGGGTTTCAAACTTCGTCTACGCGTCGCCTAAGGCTCTAGCTAGGCTCTGATACCACTGTAGGGTTCCTAGGCACTCTAATGGAGTCTCACAAGTGATCAAACATGCACAAATTTCAAAATTTACGGTGCAGAGAAACCCTAGACTACGGATCGTTAACTAGAAATCTAGGCGACCAAAGCAACTAGTTTACAACTAAACTAAAAGAACGGAAATACAACCTTTGTAGATCCGTTTCTCCACCTCCATAGCTCCATGATGAAGTCCTCTCCACTGTCCAAATCGAACCATGACTCTAGCATCGGCTTCAACGGAGAAAAAGCGGGCTAGGTCATCGACGACGATGCCGAAGATGATCTACGTCGAGGCATCACTAGATCAAGCTCCACCTTCACCAAGCCATGAAAACTTATGAAGGAAACACCCTATACTACTTGGCAAGAGGTAGAGGATGAAGAAATAGGAAGTGGGTTCACTTTAGAATTGGATTTCTCACTCATTTTCATCAATCACCATTGATGGAATCAAGGTTCTTCATCTTGAAGAAGAATAAGAAGAAGATGATAATATTATGATAAGTATATCTAAAATGAATAATAAAATCAATACTTATCATATGCTAACCTTAGTTAGGTGTAAAGAATAGACTAGGGTTAAGTGGAATGGTTAGGGTTAAGCATGAGACAAAATGGTCACTAAGTCAAAGCTTCATGAAGCTTCATAATACAAACAAAGTTAGCAACCATTTTTCTCTTTATGCTTATCATTTTTCATAAAGAATAAATCAATAAATAAATGAATAAGAAAATGAAAGGAAAACCCTAACCATTACACAACCATGGTTTAATCTTTACACATGCTCAAGTTAGCATGTATCATCAAACATGATACAAACTTGTGTACAAAAGTATATCACATATACAATGTGCATAATCCAAGTGAGAAAATCCATTTAAAGTGAACCAATACTAGTTAATGCAAAGTAATATATCAAATATATAATTATGCATTAAATCATTAAAACAACACTTGATTTAATGATCCGGTCATATCGCATATAACCGACTGATATTAACAGTACCAACTTATCGAATCAACACTTGATCCGATAACCCGGCTATATCGCATATAACCGATCAATGTCACAGATCGCGAGAATCGAATACAGTATCACATACTGGTATCATTCTCGGTCCCGCACATATCTCATATGCGCTCCTATTTCGTTTCGCTTGAGCCAGGAAACCTCTGTGTAGGACTCTAAAGACTCGTCAATACGCCGGCAGCAGATGATGATCATATCAATCATCCACAAGTCGCAAACGGTCTGCAAAACGTAACGGCCACCCGGGTATTGAGTGATGAGAAGATCGACGAGCAAGCCCGCTCACACTCCTGTGAATCCAACCAGTAACACTTACCGTACAGTCCGGTCTGATCGTCTGATATGTCACATATCTCGCCTAGGGGTGGTAAACGTCAGACCCCAATAGCTCGATAAGTCGTGTCGATATGAGGTCTATAACAATTCGAGAAACTGCTGGTAACACTTACCAGTAAATCTCAGCAACCCTGGCCAGGGATTTCCGGTTATAGCCAATCGAACACAGCGCAACATCAACTCCCTATACCGGGAGAGACGAATCCCCTCCTATCGCTCATTGCCTCCATGTGATTCGGGACTGTACCCAAAAACCACCGTTTTGCACGCCCTCTTGGACATGGTAAGGTGGAAATCAAAGCACAGTGGGAACCACACAAGACTCTATGACGATCTCGGGTCAACAGACTACTCTGTACCAGTGTCACCAGAGAACTGCCATCTGACGTAAGGTATAATACCATCTGGGAGTTCTCGGCGAGTCCGTCCAGTGTACCCAGTCTCCACTGAGCACCCGTATATCATCTCTGATGTCAAACACCAATGGATATGGGATCATCCATCGCCCATCTGTATGGGTCGAGAAGGTATACGCTAGTCTACTCTGGTATATCGATGCCCCGTCTCGATACACCCACGACTAGGGACCTTGAAGGATGTACTTATGGACTACCATGTCCCCACTAGTATGATCTGCATCATAGTCCAGATAGTCAAGTACACATCCTAAGGGCTTTACCAACATGTAACAGAGAGACAATCAGTGTGCACGTTAAGGTAAAGAGTAACCAGATAGCATACTATCATGTCGAGCAAGAAAGTCCTCCCTATATATGTCCCAGCATCCACTACAATATACATCCAATGTACAGTAATGGCCTCTAGGGCATACATATAACTAACAGTAATTAAAGACTGATTCTCAATTAATTCCGACTCCTGTGTATTTTCATACCGGTTTTGAACCTCACATCTGTATATCGTTACAGATGCTGTGAAGGAGAAGAATATTAGGAGATGAGTGATTTGATCCTCAATATCGGAATTCGTAGGAATTGGTGATATTGGATTAAATCACCTGGTTTTGCCTAACGGCAAATATTTGGTTTTGAATAACCCTTGTTATGCATCAATTTTTAAAACTGATATATCTGTCTCTTTATTTATAAAGTGAGATATATATTTTGAAAAATATGTTTACATTTATCAGTTGAGGATAAGGCAAGGTGCATTGAATAACGGTATCGACGGTCTTAACCAAAATACAGTTCTCAATTTACAACACATGGAGTTTGAGTAAGTAAGCTCAGTTGAGACTTATACATGATAATGTATGATTGTCTGGTGTCCTCATGGACAAGGGGTTAGTACTTTTACTTCATTCTGGTTTACCTATGAGTTCTCTGGTTTTAGACACGCATTCGTTGAAATGTCGAGTCCAAAGATTTTGAGAAATTTATAAATATAAGAATAAAGTAGAGAACCGTACGTTGGAAGTATCAAGATTTTTCAAAGTGATCGAAGATGTAAATACTTATGCTAGATATTCCATCATAGTAACATTGAGAACTTGATTCTCTATCAGGTTACACATCCGTGGGTGCGCTCCTTGATGAGTAATAATTTATGTCCTTTTTTTCATTTAGGTGATATTGTAACGTTTTGTAAAAGTAAGAATATTTAATTTTAATCTTTATTATAAAAATAATGAAATCGATAAAAATGATATCGCTTATGAATTTGGGTATCGGAATTATATCCGAAAAATGTAATTATTTTGATAAATATGAATAAAGTGGGTGATATCAAGGAAATGATATTTTAATTATATTATCATGACATTGTAATTGTCATTAAGCCAATGATAGTTAAGTGATAGGTTAAATCATTTCATATCTTTTGTCCCATATGGATTTAAATTGTAACATGATATAAGATTTCATATTAAACTAAAATGGTTAAGTGTCATGACAAGTATTTCATTTAAGAATGAATGTAAATATTACATGAAAAGGGTTTTCTTTCCATTGTTGTTTTTATTATTTTGGAAGTGGTTGGCATATCATAATCTAGGTTAAAACCCTCACATATAACATATCCTCACCATGCTCAAACACCTTACACCTCCTCCTTCATAATATTACACCTCACCCTTGCATGAATGCAACACCCCACTTCTAATGTGACACCTCCTTCTCTTTTTCTTACACCACCACCTTGCACTTTCCACCTCCTCCTTTCTCTACCAAACATACTCACACATATTCTTATCTCATAACCTTAAATTATAAATCTCTAACTGAGCCAAAACACCTCCTTTCCCAATTTAGATCCTTTATCAAATCAAAGAGAAGAAAAGGAAGAGAGACTAAGTACTAAAGATCGCTACTACCACCCTCTAGCTAGGAGCTAAGGACTTGGGCATCTTGAGGGAAGCATTCTTAGCAATCTTCAGTAGGTAAAATTCTTAAACTCGGTAGAGTTTTAATTCAGTAACCGTTTAGATGTAGGAATCAAATATCGGTAATATCGTATTTTCTACAAGAATAACCTCTGACGTGAATCTGCTATAGTTTAGATGTAAATTAGAAAACCCAAACAGTGCCTCAACCTTGTAGACTGAACCTAGAATAACCCATGGGAATACGAGCCCACTAACTCGGATTTTGGCCGGCGACCCTTAGCAAAAATCCGAGCTCGCCGGACCGTTGAGGAAAATTGGGTTTTGTGGGTTTTGGGTATCTCTCTGTAGGTGTTTTAGGTAGGTTTGGAATTGTTTAAATAAGTTAAGTTTCAATAGGTTAAATATATAAACTAATATCAGATTAGGGTAAAAATTCTAATTACGATACGTAGCATGTCTAGCTGTGCTACATCATAAACTAGGATTTTGTGTATCAAGTTCAATGTAAATGAATCTGGAACCACTAGGTATAATCACTAGAAAATCCAGTAAGACCAAAAGTATACTGAGATTACTAGAAGACACCACTTCAAATACGAGCCCCAATCACCATAGAAAATCCGGCGACACTTAGACAAATTCCGGCGACGCCGGCCCCCCTTGAGAGTTAGGTGTTGGTTTTTCTCCTGTAACTTTGTTTTGGTATTTTATAAGTCTCTGTATTGTTTGTTTTGCCTAATTATTCATACAGAGAAATCTGGGAATGTTTTAAAAATGGTTTTATCAAAATTCATATATTTATGATACGAAGTTTTCGTATTTCGATGTTGCAGCTGAACCGTTAACAACAGAATTATATAGACGTTTTTGGGTTATGTGTGCTGTAGGTTCTAACCTACGGGCGTTTAGCTTGTTGTTTTGGTTTTCAATATGATATTTACTTCTATGCAATTTAAATATGAATATAGGTACGATTCGAGGATTTCGAGACGGAGTTGGCGATGTAGCAGCATGGATTCAGCGAGTTCTCAAGTTGGTGAGTAGATTTACATCTACTGGGGAAGTCGGGTGGATGGCGTATAGCACTCCCGCAACCTTATAAATAGTATTGGGATTCTAGTTAGTATAGTAGTTATTCAAGATATTGATATAGTATCGCATCTTATATGTCCTTCATTTGCATAGAATTATATATAGTTTTAAGTGAGACAGGTACATAATGTTGGATCCGTACGACATGGGTATGATTTGATGAGTTTGTACGAAGAATCATGTCGTACTTAGGATGATATGGATATAGCGATATGATGAGCTATAATACAAAGATTTATATGTATTGGAAATGATGAATTTTGTATGCCGAATAACGGCCAATTTATTCTTTGACACGTGGAGTTAGATTATATTCTGTTTTAGGATGTAATACTAGTATGAGCCATATTCTTTTAAAAACTACGGTTCGTTGTCTTTTAAATAAACCACCAGGACACGTGCTAGTTTCTAAAACAAATATCTATTTTAAATCTAAGGCAGCTTTCTTATTTCAAACTTAACGTTCCGATCATTTCTAAAAGATAATTGGATAGCTCATAGCAAGTAATTACAATAAGTACGTTTCGATTACTTTACAGGTTTGCATTATATTATCTATATTATATATTTCTGCATTACGCACAATCTGATAGAACACAGCACAAATACCAATGAGTACTATGCTGCACAAGCACGTAAATATATGTTACACTACACCTCATTGGTACTGCCATATCACTGTAGAACCGTGCTATTATATATGTATTAAATTAAATATATTGTTACACCGTAGAACACTTGCACAAATACTAATGATTGCCATGTTGCACGAGCACAGATGCGTATGCTACACTACACATCATTAGTAGTACCATGACACAGTAGAATTGAAATCTATAATTATGTGATATAATCATGTAGTCTTCTTTATTCCTGTTGTAAAGTACAATTATTAGTACTATAAATGCTGTATTTGATTCTTATGGATTTTCTGGATATTTTACCCTGATGATATATATTGGTGGTATGGGACACTGTTATATATGTATATATATAATATATCATCAATACAGTCTATGCAAGTTTCTTATTCCTCACTTGATATTTTATATGATGAGAAAACGCCCACCATGAGATTTGGGTTTTCTGATTTTGATATCCGAACCGAGTTGGGGGTCATACGGTTTCGAATTTGTATAATATCCAGACTGAGTTGGGGGTCATACAGTTGGATATATGGTGGACCCGGTCGAGACCGAGGGGCAGGATAGCCGCATTATAGGCGGGGAGCCTAACGAGGATACTCGATTCCGGAGATAGAAACAAGCACGGAAGATATCCAGGGGATACTGACCGGAGTTCGATTAGGCATGGCGGATATCCAGGGGATACTGATCGTAACCAGGATACCAGGTGGCGATCATCTGTTGAGATGGTGTCAACGATATCTGTAGTTACGTGTCGATACTGGACACGAGAGATTTCGGATTTCGATGTCGATACTGGACATCTATATATATGTTTATATATATTGATATGATCATTATCATGAGATACACAGTTAGATATTGTCTATTCGATTCAACCAGGACTGATCCGGAGGACAGTACCTGCGTATATTTATTCAGACATTCATAGACAAAAAGCGAATTATAATACGGATTATAGATTCATGATTTTGACTCATATGACATTGAGAAAGTATACTTGGGATTGCATGATAGTTAGTATTGCACATATGCATATCATATAGTACATCAGTACAGATTATGATAGTACTATACTTATGACCTAGGTATCGTCATGCATTTCGATTTCTACCTTTAGATGTACTTTTATTCACTGAGTTAGCAACTCATCCCTGTTGTGCCACAGTTTCTTGCAGGTTTTACCGCTTGGATTATCAGCGTCTTGAGCACATATTCTTTTGGGGATTGATGGGTAAGTGAGTTACTATTGTATCATGCTCACTCTTGATTATTCATATATTCTTGTATCTAGTGGAAACTCTATCAACTTAGAAATGATATATTATGGACTTAGAAGTGAGACTCAGAGTTTATGTGTGGTAATGTCGCACTCTTTAGAGTCGACTTCTGATATAGATTGTTTGGCTGTTCTATCTTGTGGACGTGAAAGCTAGCTTCCGTTGGGATGATATTTTATTGTGGTAGTTGTATCGGGTTTTTATATAAAATTTTCAAAGGAGGTGCGGTCAGATTTTCAAAACGTCATAGATGCTTTCCAAACATACTTAGTTAAATTTAAAGGTTATTTAAACTGATTCCATCTGATCACTATTTTAAACTCACCTCCAATATTTTCAAAAAGGTTTAGATTCCGGGTTTTGGCTTACTTGAACCGCATCGATATCTTTAGATGTCACGTGATTTAAGTGCCGGTCACGTGCCACATTTGGGTCATGACAAAGTTGGTATCAGAGCGTTTGGTTTAACCTTTGTTGGAGTCTAGGTTGACTATATGGAGTCTGGGCATATATTTTGTTACCTAGGCTTGACCTTTATAGGACTTAGACTTGACTTTGGGGGCCTTATACCCGAACTTTCATTTTATAGGATGGCCTTGTTGATGGAGTAGGTACTAAGTAGAGTGACGTACCGTACATATGTTCCGCGGCATATTTACGATATGATACTCCACCTAAGTTACCTTAGGATTTATATCTTGAGATCTTCCTTCTATTCATTCCGTTGATCTATCCTCATCAGTGCATGATGATTGTCTCGGTCACCATGTTTATAAGTGCCGAGAGGGCTGCAACTAGAGATACGGTCAGAACAGACTTGTCTGGGACAAGGACTGGCCGGGGTGACTTTCCGATGATGTAGAGACACGTCGTTTATTCATAGTTAATCGAGTTCTAATAGTGGAGCGAGTTTCTTCGGGATCCGCACCAGATGGTAGAGTCATTGTTAGAGCTCAGGCAGACTTGAGATGTGATATTTTCCCCTCTTCGAAGATTATGGTGTTGGGTACTGTTCAGACAGCGGTATCAACCTTTGCTAAGATTATCGAGATATTAATTCCGGAGTTCATGAAGTTAAAGTTTGACGATGTTACAAGTGTAGATGGGTCAGCAGGATTTGTTCAGTTGATAAAACTGCACATTTGTATTATATTTTTCCTACCATTTTCATATTAAAAAAGGACTTTATTATAATATATTATACATATGAGGGTTTATGTGTAAAAACACCATTTTCCATGTGTTGATATATTTTAATTAGTATTTGGTAGAAAAATGTATGCAAATAAATTCATTGACCAAATCCTAGTAGAACTAAGTCTACTAAATATTATTTGAGATTATTGTGCAGAATTTTCCAAGTTGTTATGCAGAATTTAGCAAGCAAATCAAGTTGTTGAAGAAGACTTGCCTAATTAAGAATTAAAACTTGGAGACCAAGTCTGGAAGCAACCGAGAGAAGAATTCTGAATTCTGAAGGTGCCTAGGATTGCCACATGTCCCAAAGATAGTGCCCCAGAAAAATGATGGAGGGATGAGATCAAATGGCCGCGGATCCGCGGCAATACCCCCCCTTCGGCCGCGGATCCGCGGCAATCTAGAGGGATCATTTGCTGAAAATTTGGGGCATGAATCTCTGACATATTTTACCAAGTTTTCAACCTAAAGATTCTGGCTTTGCACTATAAAAGGGCACCGAGAGCCTCTTGGAAAAGTTATCAAGCTGAAGAGATCACGAAGCTCCAGACGCTCACGCATCCAGGCTGATCATCGACTGTTCGACTACCTCCTTAGGAAAGATCGAGAAGCAACTAGTTTGTAATCATTTTCTACGGAATAAAAGTGTAGATTGTTCAAGTTGATTAATAAAGGTAGTTATTTTATTTAATTTTTTTTGCATTTTACATTATGTTTTCCCTCTCTGTCTTTTCATCTTCATCTCCCAACATGCGCGAGTAATTCTCCGCTTGTTAGGGTTCGTAGGATTAGGGTAGGCTAATGGATGATGAAAATAACTAAACCCTTTTTAAGTCCTATAAAGTTTAGGAACTTTATCAAAAGAATCATTAACATCCTAATCGGGCACGCTAGCAATTCTTTGCTAGTTCCGACCGTGATTAGAGATTAGATTAATGATTGTTTTGGTAAAGGCTAGATATGAACGGAGTTCCGTGTCGAGATAAGGGTTAAGAGTGGGATTCCTTTTCCCTCCAGAAACCCTAATCTACACGCATCACCATCGTTCTAGTTTTAAATCTATTAATGGATAAAAATGGTAACTTTTAATTAATCGTCCATAACTACTAAATCCTAACGAACCGTACAAGCCCTCTTATTATATTATCTACATCTCTAAAATAATCTAGATCTATATTTTACATTCTTGTTTAACATAGATCTAGAAACCATTCTATAAAAATTCTTTATCCCTCCTCTCTTTCTCAACACATGTAAAGTAAAAGTAAAAGGTTCCACGTTTCCCAGAGGACGACCCGTACTCATCTCGGTCTAGCTATACGCGACACCGTTCTGATTGCGGTTAACTACAAACACACTTTTTCGTTTCAATCAAATGGCGTCGTTGCCGGGGATACTTGCGTAATTTTTTATTTTTACTATTTGTGTTGAATTCTTAGACGAGTCATATCATTATTAAAACAAAACTGCAAATTGCATATTTAACGATTTGTGCGTGAATTTTTGCAAGGAGATCTGGAGTCACAGAATTGAGGAAAACAGGAAACAGAAACATTTTTAGAGATCCAGAGGAGCAAAGGAGACCACAGAAAAAATTTCATCAACCGTTCTCTCTACCACGCGGCGGAACCGCGGCATAAAGGCACTTTTTGCGGCGGAATCGCGGCAGGATAGAAGAGTTAGGGCCACAGAATTCTCTGGTATCTTTCTTAACTCCTTCTCTCTCTCCTCAAATCCAATAAAATCTATTTTCTGCAGGATTCTTTGCAAAATTGCACCGCTAAAAAAATCTTTTTGCAAAAGTTTTGTGATTGGTTTTGTTTTGCATATTTAATACGGATTTTAAGGGGCAAAAACCAAATCAAGATTAGGTGGGGATTTCATCACCCTTCCTAAGCCCCACAAATCACAAACCGAGCATATAGATCAACCCTTCATTAATTTAAAAAATATCTAGACCAGACTCTAAGGACTGTCGCGCTCAATAAGGACAGAGGAAGGTCGTGGGTAATCTATCGTTTATCCGCATTACTTTTGTAGTGCCTAGGTAAGTGTGACAAAGGCTAGTGGTTTTTAATTAGGCCCACGACGTGGTTCCTTCCTACTTACCTGGCACTTACCTGGCTACAAGGGTAGTACAGAGGCGGTAGAGGATTTATCCTGCGGCTTGTCCTTTGGAAGTCTAGGAGCGGTCTAGAGACTGGACCTAGGTGACCTTAGTTCTCGGGTTGCTTATGCATCTTAGGGTGATTTGTCTTGAGTCCCAATTTTTCAAAAAACCAAGCCAATTTTAAAATCACACACACGCTGCCACTTGCACTAAACCCGCTTAGTGCATGCTCGGCTAGACACGGGACCCTAGTGCCCGTCTTGTCCGCGTTCCTGCTATTGACGCCGAAGTCGGTACTTCTTCATCTTCTTTTCCCCCACCACACACCACATTGACCGTGATGGATGGCACTCCATCTAATTATAACACCATGCTTCCACCGCCCGTAGGTGAGCAGAATCTACCGCGCATCTCTCTCCAAGAGAGATGCTATCCTATTCGTGGTCCCCTTCCTACTTGTCTATCTCTTCCACCACCTAACGGGGATAATTTCGAAATTAAACCCCACTACATCAACCTGCTGCCCAAATTTCACGGGCTTGAGTCGGAAGACGCGTACGTTTTCATCACCAAATTCGAAAACGTATGCGCAATGATGGGTACTTCACAATTGACTTTAGATGCTATTCGCTTACGTCTTCTCCCATTCACATTGTGCGACTTGGCAGAAAAATGGCTTTATAATACTGTCGCGGATGAATTCGTCATAGCATTTCTTAAGAAATTTTACCCAAACCATAAGACTGCCCATATTATGAGCGAGATCAACCAGTTCACCCAGCTTCCCAATGAACCATTTTGGAAGTGCTTTGAACGTTTCAAAGATCTGCTTGTCCAATGCCCCCATCACGGAATACAAAGATGGGATTTATGTCGGATTATATATGAGGGCATTAATCCAGCGACAAAGCAGATGCTTGAAACAATGAGTCAATGCAATTTCATGTCTAAAGATGACGGTGAAGCATGGAAATATCTGGAAGATCTCGCTGAACACACGTTGCAGTGGGAAAGCGTAAGACCACCTACAATTAAGGGAGGTATTCACCAGCTCGATGTTTCTATCGCTGTAAAAGCCGAAATGGCAGCGATACAAAAGAAACTCGACGCTATTGAAAACAAGTTCTCATCATTCTCCCTAAATCAGGTCACGCTTCCTAAGACCGTCTGTGGTTGCTGTTCGGATCCTTCACACTTAACGGAAGAATGTCCTATGAATGCATCGTTTCAAGCTAATGCTGCTTTTCAGCAGCGACCTAGAAACGACCCTTATTCTTCCACGTACAATCAAGGATGGAGGAATCATCCTAACTTTGCTTGGAATCAAAACCAACAAAGTAATTATCAAAGACCTCCTCCACAGCAACCACAACCACAGAATCAGCCCCCCTTTCAGTCACAGAATTTCCAAAATCCGGCCAACACCTCTACACCACAATTGGCCGGTACTGACTCTTCACTTGCACAAACTTTGGATATGTTCATGAAACAATCCATGCAATTTTCGGCTAAGATGAAGTCTTCTATTGATACCCTAACGAAAAACTCCTCCTCCCATGGGGAGAGTATCAAATCAATAGAAAACCAAATCGCACAGTTAAACGCCGCAATGAGTGCAAGAGAGAAAGGGAAACTCCCATCTCAACCCCTACCGAATCCTGGCCATTCACAAAGTCATAATGTGAATACCATTACTACGTTGAGATCGGGGAGAGTGTTGAATAACCGAGCGGGTGAGCAATTTGATGATAGTGACACATTTGATACCCCAGCTTCTTCTTCTTCTTCCCCTAATTCGTCTAGTCCCCCACCTTCATCCGAGCCTATTCTCCGTTTTCCCCAAGGCTCGAACCCTTCGCCCATTTCGCCAAATCTACCTAAGTCGATTCCCACTCCACTTTTGGGATCGAATCCGTCCCCACAGTCTTCTCCACAAACGTTGGACCCAAAACTTATTGATCGAGCTCCATTTCCAAACCGATTAAGGGCCAACAGACCTAACCCGCAAATGGAGAAGATTGTGGAAATGTTTAAGCAAGTTAGCGTGAATATTCCTCTCCTAGATGCTATTCAACAAGTCTCATCTTATGCAAGAATCCTTAAAGACTTGTGCACTAGGAAGAGAAAAACTCAAGTGCCTAAAAAGGTTTTCATGACGAGTAATGTTAGCACAGTTTTTACCCAACAAATACCAAAGAAACGTAAGGACCCCGGCTGTCCTACAATCTCTATTTCTATTGGGGGTAAAAATATAAATCGTGCTTTACTCGATCTAGGCGCTAGCGTCAACTTGCTTTCTTATTCAGTATACGAACAGTTAAGAATTGGAGAGTTAAAACCCGCCCATTGTACTCTCCAAATAGCGGACCGATCTATCACCAAACCTCAGGGCAAACTAGAGGATGTGTTAATTAAAGTCGGGGAATTCATATTTCCCGTGGACTTTATTGTTTTAGACACACAACCTGTGGCAAACCCACGCAATCAAATCCCGGTGATACTTGGTCGACCCTTCCTAGCAACTTCTAACGCTGTAATTAATTGTCGTAACGGTTCTATGAACTTATCCTTTGGGAAAATGACAATTGAGCTTAATATTTACAAGCTAGGAAGTCAGCCATCAGAACCTTCTGCTCATTTGCTGGATGTTTGTTCCATCCACGAGATAGCTTCCGAAAGCTGTATGGATGAGGAACTTTGCTTTGATGTTCTCGACAACACTAATGAGACATCGTTTGATCTTGCACCACTTCACAGTGAGGATATGTTCAATGAGTCCGACCTTGAGATTGAACCCGTTGACTCGTTGCAAAAGTCAGCCGCACTTTCCGATTCAATATCTTATGCAAGTTTTGAACCTCTTAAGGAGCCGAATATCATTCCGTTACCCCTCCTTCTATTGTTTCTCCGCCAATTCTCGATCTCAAACCGCTACTTTCTCATCTTAAATATGCATATTTAGGAGAGAATGAGACTTTGCCAGTAATTATATCCGCTTCTCTACCCGTAGAGCAAGAGAATGCACTTTTGGCAGTGTTGAGATCGAATCGGCAAGCAATTGGTTGGACAATGGCTAACATCAAAAGGATTAGTCCCTTAATTGTTGAACATCACATACATCTGATGGATGAAGCCAAACCAACCCGAGACCCACAAAGACGGTTAAATCCCGTTATGAAGGAGGCGGTAAAGAAAGAAATCGTCAAGTGCCTTGATAGTGGAATAATTTACCCCATATCTGATAGCCAATGTGTAAGTCCAATTCATGTGGTCCCTAAAAAGTCTGGCATCACGGTCATCACTAATGAGGCTAATGAGTTAATCTAAACACGCACCCAAACTGGGTGGCGCGTATGTATCGATTACAGGAAACTCAATGCCGCGACGAGGAAAGATCATTTCCCTCTACCTTTCATTGACCAGATGTTAGAACGATTAGCGGGACACGAATACTACTGTTTCTTGGACGGATACTCTGGTTATAACCAGGTCCCCATCGCCGAAAAGGATCAAGATAAAACCACTTTTACTTGTCCTTTCGGAACTTTTTCTTATAGACGTATGCCCTTTGGGTTATGCAACGCTCCCGCTACATTTCAGCGGTGCATGATGGGGATATTTTCAGATATGCTGGAAAATTTTCTGGAAATTTTTATGGACGATTTCTCCATTTTTGGGGACTCCTTTGAAGACTGCCTTCGTAATCTTGACGCTGTTCTTACCCGCTGTAAGGATAAGAACTTGACTTTGAATTGGGAAAAATGTCATTTTATGGTCCAAGAAGGTATTGTACTTGGACATATAATTTCACATAAAGGCATTGAGGTTGACAGAGCTAAAATAGATGTCATTCAAAACCTCCCTCGTCCCAACTACGTCAAAGATATACGATCCTTCCTTGGTCATGCAGGATTTTATAGGAGATTTATTAAGGACTTTAGAAAAACTGCTAGACCCTTAACCTTTCTATTGGCCAAGGACACTACTTTTCACTTCGATTCGGATTGTGAGGCTGCTTTTGAATCGCTTAAAGAATCACTCACTACAGCCCCCGTTTTATCATCTCCGGATTGGAACCACCCGTTCGAGCTTATGTGTGATGCATCAGATTTTGCTATTGGTGCGGTCTTAGGACAGCACATTGATAAGATGCCACATGTAATTTACTATGCAAGTAGGACCTTGAATGATGCACAAATAAATTACACAACTACCGAGAAAGAACTCTTGGCAGTTGTATTTGCATTAGAGAAATTCAGGCCCTACTTGATTGGCTCGCCTATTGTGGTTTACACAGATCACTCCGCCCTACGACATCTTTTATCGAAGAAGGATGCGAAGGCTAGGCTAATACGTTGGATCCTATTGTTACAAGAATTTGATCTTGTCATCAAAGACAAGAGTGGATGTGAAAACGTTGTAGCCGACCATCTTTCATGCATCACTTCTTCGCCAACTGTGACCGTGCCGATAAATGACTCATTTCCCGACGAACAGCTCTTGAATGTATCCTACGAACCTTGGTTCATGGATATCGTGAACTATCTTGCGACGGGACTTATACCTAGCGATTGGTCGAAACAAGACAAACTTCGATTTTTATCCCAAGTAAAATATTTTTACTGGGATGAACCATATCTATTCAAGTATTGTTCCGATCAAATCATTCGCAGGTGTGTCCCTAACGATGAATTCAAGAGCGTGTTATCATTTTGTCATGATCAGGCATGCGGCGGTCATTTTGGACCTCGAAAAATGGCGGAGAAAGTTTTGCAATGTGGCTTTTATTGGCCAACATTATTTAAAGATGCATTTGAACATTGCAAAACTTGTCCGCGATGTCAGCATTTGGGTTGGATTTCACGAAGGAATGAGATGTCGCTCCAACCTATATTGGTTGTGGAAATATTTGATGTTTGGGGTATTGATTTTATGGGCCCTTTTCCCAACTCCTTTGGGAATCTATATATCTTGTTAGCGGTTGATTATGTCTCGAAGTGGGTGGAAGCTATACCGTGTCGCACTAATGACAACAAAGTTGTCATTAAGTTTCTTAAAGAAAATATATTTTCGCGATTCGGACACCCTCGCGCTATAATTAGAGACAACGGGACACATTTCTACAATAGGTCTTTCGAGGCCTTGATGCGGAAATATTCAATCACTCACAAGCTTTCTATGCCCTATCACCCCCAAACAAGCGGGCAGGCTGAGATCTCAAATAGGCAGATCAAACAGATATTGGAGAAAACGGTTTCGAAAAACCGTAAGGATTGGTCAACCAAATTGACGGATGCTCTTTGCGCATTCCGCACCGCTTATAAGACCGATCTTGGTATGTCTCCATACCGCCTTGTGTTTGGAAAGGCATGCCACCTCCCTGTCGAGATTGAACATAAGGCAATGTGGGCTATTAAAGAGCTTAATTTTGATCTTGAGCATGCAGGCAGCTATCGGAAGCTGCAATTGAATGAGCTAAGCGAACTCCGCGATGAAGCTTACGATAATGCGGTGATAGTAAAGAATAGGACTAAAGTGTTCCATGATAAAAATCTTTTTAGAAAAACCTTCACATCGGGGCAACAAGTCCTTCTTTACGATTCCCGTCTCCATCTTCATCCGGGTAAGCTTAAATCTCGTTGGAAAGGACCTTTTGTGGTGCGGTATGTACACCCGCACGGGGCAGTTGAAGTCGAAAATTTGAAAAACGGTTCAATTTTTAAAGTAAATGGGCAGAGATTAAAACCGTATTTTTCTGCTGACCCCGCGGAGGAGCTCCTGTTTTTTCAGGAGCCGCTTTATCAAAACTAAATTTCCTCCGCCTCACCTCCATGTTTTGGTAACTTTTTCACATTTTAAGAATGGAGGTGAGTGAAAAATGATTTGATTGAATATCTGTGCGTGTCAAAGAATAAGTTTGGGGGAATTTTTCATTTAACTATTATTTTACCCCTTGTATCTCTCTCCTAGTATACAGGTCCTTGTTCTCAAAAGGCTACATCAGTGAGGACACTGCTGAAAACAGGTTTGGGGGGAGGTTTGTATTCACTGAATTATCTTTGACGCTGGGCATTAAAATTTTTTTTTTATAACAAAAGAGTAGAAAGTGAAAAATTACATCCAAAAGATAGGAATAGTTTAAGAAAACCAAGAAAATTAGAAGTTTTCTTAAACGAACTAGTAATAAGTAGTTATGAGCTGTTGTCCCAAGGGTTAGTACGATGAAGGAAGTCACTAATCTGAGGATAAAAATAAGTCTGAAAAATAGTTTCTATTCTGGAAGCCAAACATTTGAATGTTGATACCCTACTATATGCACTTACACACGTCTTGAAACTCGGGATAGTAGAGGATACCTTGAAATGCTCTTGTCTAAAACCCAAAGTATGAAGGAAATGAAAAAAATGAAGAAAATAAAAAAATGGTGAAAAAAAATGAACACTGGTTTTGTTATCGCCAAGGCAGCAATAAAAAAATATAGCGAGGGTGCCTCTTCACCTAGTGCCCTAAGGCCAACTGGTCTGGGAGTCACTGCTATGCCTTAGGTGGTGCAAGACGAGGAAAAGATTATCACCGAATCAGCAAGCACATGAGTAATCGGTCGGTTAGTACCTCAAGAAGTATTAGCGGTCGCATGAAAGTGTGTGAGCAAAACTTAATATTCATCAAATTAAAAAGTACTGAGGTAGATGGACAAGAGTATGATAGCTTGAATTGAATTCTCCGAGTGTCGGGATGTCCATTTCACACACGTAGGGGTATATGATCGATGTTTGGATGAAAGGTAGGAATGAAGAATAAAGACGATGTTTTATTGAGGGATGATGTGATTTCTAACATTTTTTCATGACTATTAAGATAGGGCTCATGACAACTGAAAAGCTAGTGTAGTTGGAAACTCTAAATTTTCAAAGTAATTCTTTTATGGTTCTTATCTTTATATGTAAATTTCACCATCTCTCTTTTGTTATTGGATTTTGTGGGTATAATCCGCTGAAAACCCTCAGGAGACAACACTCCTCCTACTAGGGACACCTAGAGGTTTAACGGCTTGTTGCACGTGCTCAGTGCAATCGTGTCTGCCTACGAAAGTGTGCTTAGTTTTCTCCTTTCTTTTTCTCCTCTTGAATAGACTAGTTTGCTCGGGACGATCAAAGATAAGTTTGGGGGTATTTGTTCAGTTGATAAAACTGCACATTTGTATTACATTTTTCCTACCATTTTCATATTAAAAAGGGACTTTATTATAATATATTATACATATGAGGGTTTATGTGTAAAAACACTATTTTCCATGTGTTAATATATTTTAATTAGTATTTGGTAGAAAAATGTATGCAAATAAATTCATTGACCAAATCCTAGTAGAACTAAGTCTACTAAATATTATTTGAGATTATTGTGCAGAATTTTCCAAGTTGTTATGCAGAATTTAGCAAGCAAATCAAGTTGTTGAAGAAGACTTGCCTAATTAAGAATTAAAACTTGGAGACCAAGTCTGGAAGCAACCGAGAGAAGATTTCTGAATTCTGAAGGTGCCTAGGATTGCCACATGTCCCAAAGATAGTGCCCCAGAAAAATGATGGAGGGATGAGATCAAATGGCCGCGGATCCGCGGCAATACCCCCCCTTTGACCACGGATCCGCGGCAATCTAGAGGGATCATTTGCTAAAAATTTGGGGCATGAATCTCTGACATATTTTACCAAGTTTTCAACCTAAAGATTCTAGCTTTGCACTATAAAAGGGCACCGAGAGCCTCTTGGAAAAGTTATCAAGCCGAAAAGATCACGAAGCTCCAGACGCTCACGCATCCAGGCTGATCATCGACTGTTCGACTACCTCCTTAGGAAAGATCGAGAAGCAACTAGTTTGTAATCATTTTCTACGGAATAAAAGTGTAGATTGTTCAAGTTGATTAATAAAGGTAGTTATTTTATTTAATTCTTTTTGCATTTTACATTATGTTTTCCCTCTCTGTCTTTTCATCTTCATCTCCCAACATGCGCGAGTAATTCTCCGCTTGTTAGGGTTCGTAGGATTAGGGTAGGCTAATGGATGATGAAAATAACTAAACCATTTTTAAGTCCTATAAAGTTTAGGAACTTTATCAAAAGAATCATTAACATCCTAATCGGGCGCGCTAGCAATTCTTTGCTAGTTCCGACCGCGATTAGAGATTAGATTAATGATTGTTTTGGTAAAGGCTAGATATGAACGGAGTTCCGTGTCGAGATAAGGGTTAAGAGTGGGATTCCTTTTCCCTCCAGAAACCCTAATCTACACGCATCACCGTCGTTCTAGTTTTAAATCTATTAATGGATAAAAATGGTAACTTTTAATTAATCGTCCATAACTACTAAATCCTAACGAACCCTACAAGCCCTCTTATTATATTATCTACATCTCTAAAATAATCTAGATCTATATTTTACATTCTTGTTTAACGTAGATCTAGAACCCATTCTATAAAAATTCTTTATCCCTCCTCTCTTTCTCAACACATGTAAAGTAAAAGTAAAAGGTTCCACGTTTCCCAGAGGACGACCCGTACTCATCTCGGTTTAGCTATACGCGACACCGTTCTGATTGCGGTTAACTACAAACACACTTTTTCGTTTCAATCAGGATTCATAGCCGTTCAGATATGGGATGGTTAGGAATTTTAATCCGTAGTGGCGCTCCGATATGAGATAGGTAAAATTGGATTGTTTCTGCCGATAGATCTTGCTCAGACTAGATGCAAGTCGTTCAAGAAGGAGATCATACAGTAAGTTTTCATCTGACAAATTAGGACGAGCTTTCGAAGGTGAGATTAGCCAGAGTCTTCTACAGAGTAGCAGAAGTGACGGATTCGTGTTTCCGAGTTTGTAAGACTCCAAGTTTGGTCATAACCAAGTATGATTTGCAATTCGCGTGACTATACCGATACGCTCCTTAAGTGGTCGATATAAGAAATATATAGGACAGGAGATTGGTACGAAGTTTTAGTGGACAATTGTTCTACACGGTAGATATTGAAGATTTGATGACGCGTGCAGCTACATTTTTGGAGTAAATAAAAAGGGAGGATAATTGTTAAAAAGGGACAGCAGGTCAAGAAATATGTGCTAGTTCCGGGCAGGCTGGACAAATGATGTTAGCAGAAGACTTGGTGGATTCCTTTCTAGGAGTTTACAATAAATAAGATTGGACTAGGATTAGTTGTTAGCACACAAGCCGAGGACAGAGATTCCGTTATCAACATGTTACGTCACAAAGGACTGGACTACTGGTCAAGAAGGTGGGAAGGGATGTATCCACACTAAGACGAATGGTGTTGTTGCTCCTCACCGGACGATCGCGTAAATAAGCTATGGTATTAGAGATCTACAAGAAGAATTAGAATTTAGAGACAGAGAACGTTAGAAAGTGGCAGACAGCAAGTAATAATCCTTGCTATGCCAATTTTAGTGGTATAAACACCTTCCGACATTGAAGAGAATATGCTTCAATGTCCTTTGAGTTTGATTTACATTTTTATAATCTAAAACATTCATTTTCAAACGTTGAAGAAAGTAAAACTCGATGTCCGTGATTTTGATATATGTATTTTAAGGAGTTGAGGATCAATGTAGGTTTTGTGCACATCAGGTGCACTTGTTGAGATTTTGGTGCGAGGTGACTACACTCGATTGGAGTGTTGTGTACACCGGATGCACATGGTTAAGAATTTATATATATATTCTAGGTATACTTGGTTTATTTTCGTGCACACCAGTGCACGTTTTAATTTTGTGCACTTTGATGCACTTGATTTAGTTTTATGCACCCCGATGCACTTGAGATATAATAGTGCACCCTGATGCACTTGGATTTGATTTTTGTGCATCCCGATGCACTTGGTATTATTTCGTATACTTTTAATTCCATGCACCGTGGGTGCAGTGGATATCGTTTCGTACACGCCTGTTGCACTTAGCGCTGTTGTTTTCGTGCACACCGTGAAGTGTGGTTTGAAACTTACATACAAAACCATTAAGGGTTGATTTTGTTTTAATGATTTGCACTGGATAGGATATGTGATAGATTTGATTTGTCGCTTGGTCGTATGCACTGATATTGCATTACGATTATGGCCTTGATTTTGTGTACATAGGATACACAACAGTTTTTGTATTCGGCATAATTTTTGTCATAACTGGAGTAATTCTCATAGCAACCGCTAGAGTTACAGTTATGAAAGATTATCTTTTGAGTTTTCACGCACACTGTTGCGTGCGATGCATTTTTAGCACATATGGGACTTTGGAGTCTTGTTATATCGAACAAAATTTATGTTTTAAAATTGGAAACCGGGAAATTTTTTTGAGATGAGTTGGTTGGATTGAGAAAATGTTTTAATAGAGAGGTTTAATTTAAATTCGGGGACCGAATTTCTTTAAGGGGGAGAGACTGTAACGTTTTGTAAAAGTAAGAATATTTAATTTTAATCTTTATTATAAAAATAATGAAATCGATAAAAATGATATCGCTTATGAATTTCGGTATCGGAATTATATCCGAAAAATGTAATTATTTTGATAAATATGAATAAAGTGGGTGATATCAAGAAAATGATATTTTAATTATATTATCATGACATTGTAATTGTCATTAAGCCAATGATAGTTAAGTGATAGGTTAAATCATTTCATATCTTTTGTCCCATATGGATTTAAATTGTAACATGATATAAGATTTCATATTAAACAAAAATGGTTAAGTGTCATGACAAGTATTTCATTTAAGAATGAATGTAGATATTACATGAAAAGGGTTTTCTTTCCATTGTTGTTTTTATTATTTTGGAAGTGGTTGACATATCATAATCTAGGTTAAATCCCTCACATATAACATATCCTCACCATACTCAAACACCTTACATCTCCTCCTTCATAACTTTACACCTCACCCTTGCATGAATGCAACACCCCACTTCTAATGTGACACCTCCTTCTCTTTTTCTTACACTGCCACCTTGCACTTTCCACCTCCTCCTTTCTCTACCAAACATACTCACACATATTCTTATCTCATAACCTTAAATTATAAATCTCTAACTGAGCCAAAACACCTCCTTTCCCAATTTAGATCCTTTATCAAATCAAAGAGAAGAAAAGGAAGAGAGACTAAGTACTAAAGATCACTACTACCACCCTCTGGTTAGGAGCTAAGGACTTGGGCATCTTGAGGGAAGCATTCTTAGCAATCTTCAGTAGGTATAATCCTTAAACTCGGTAGAATTTTAATTCAGCAACCGTTTAGATGTAGGAATAAAATATCGGTAATATCGTATTTTCTACAAGAATAGCCTCTGTGTGACTCTGCTATAGTTTAGATCTAAATTAGAAAACCCAAACAGTGCCTCAACCTTGTAAATTGAACCTAGAATAACCCATGGGAATACGAGCCCACTAACTCGGATTTTGGCCGGCGACCCTTAGCAAAAATCCGAGCTCGCCGGACCGTTGAGGGCAATTGGGTTTTGTGGGTTTTGGGTATCTCTCTGTAGGTGTTTTAGGTAGGTTTGGTATTGTTTAAATAAGTTAAGTTTCAGTAGGTTAAATATATAAACTAATATCAGATTAGGGGAAAAATTCTAATTACGATACGTAGCATGTCTAGCTGTGCTGCATCATAAACTAGGATTTTGTGTATCAAGTTCAATGTAAATGAAACTGGAACCACTAGGTATAATCACTAGAAAATTCAGCAAGATCAAAAGTATACTGAGATTACTAGAAGACACCACTTTAAATACGAGCCCCAATCACCCTAGAAAATCCGGCGACATTTAGACAAATTCCGGCGACGCCGGCCCCCTTGCGAGTTAGGTGTTGGTTTTTCTCCTGTAACTTTGTTTTGGTATTTTATAAGTCTCTGTATTGTTTGTTTTGCCTAATTATTCATACAGAGGAATCTGGGAATGTTTTAAAAATGGTTTTATCAAAATTCAGATATTTATGATACGAAGTTTTCGTATTTCGATGTTGCAGCTGAACCGTTAACGTTTATACGTTAACAACAGAATTATATAGACGTTTTTGGGTTATGTGTGCTATAAGTTCTAACCTACGGGCATTTAGCTTGTTGTTTTGGTTTTCAATATGATATTTACTTCTATGCGATTTGAATACGAATATAGGTACGATTCAAGGATTTCGAGACGGAGTTGGCGATATAGCAGCATGGATTCAGCGAGTTCTCAAGTTGGTGAGTGGATTTACATCTACTGGAGAAGTCGGGTGGATGGCGTATAGCATCCCCGCAACCTTATAAATAGTATTAGGATTCTAGTTAGTATAGTAGTTATTCAAGATATTGATATAGTATCGCATCTTATGTCCTCCATTTGCATAAAATTCATATATAGTTTTAAGTGAGACAGGTACATAATGTTGGATCCGTACGACATGGGTATGATTTGATGAGTTTGTATGAGGAATCATGCCGTACTTAGGATGATATGGATATAGCGATATGATGAGCTATAATACAAAGATTTATATGTATTGGAAATGATGAATTTTGTATGCCGAATAACGGCCAATTTATTCTTTGACTCATGGAGTTAGATTATATTCTGTTTCAGGATGTAATACTAGTATGAGCTATATTCTTTTAAAAACCATGGTTCGTTGTCTTTTAAATAAACCACCAGGACGCGTGCCAGTTTCTAAAACAAATATCTATTTTAAATCTAAGGCAGCTTCCTTATTTCAAACTTAACGTTCCGATCATTTCTAAAAGATAATTGTATAGCTCATAGCAAGTAATTACAATAAGTATGTTTCGATTACTTCACAGGTTTGCATTATATTATCTATATTATATGTTTCTGCATTACGCACACTCTGATAGAACACAGCACAAATACCAATGAGTACTATGCTGCACAAGCACGTAAATATATGTTACACTACATCTCATTATTACTGCCATGTCACTGTAGAACCGTGCTGTTATATATGTATTAAAATAAATATATTGTTACACCGTAGAACACTTGCACAAATACTAATGATTGCCATGTTGCACGAGCACAGATGCGTATGCTACACTACACATCATTAGTAGTACCATGACACAGTAGAATTGAAATCTATAATTATGTGATATAATCATGTAGTCTTCTTTATTCCTGTTGTAAAGTACGATTATTAGTACTATAAATGCTGTATTTGATTCTTATGGATTTTCTGGATATTTTACCCTGATGATATATATCGGTGGTATGGGACATTGTTATATATGTCTATATATAATATATCATCAATACAGTCTATACAAGTTTCTTATTCCTCACTTGATATTTTATATGATGAGAAAACGTCCACCATGAGATTTGGGTTTTCTGATTTTGATATCCGAACCGAGTTGGGGGTCATACGGTTTCGGATTTGTATAATATCCAGACTGAGTTGGAGGTCATACAGTTGGATATATGGTGGACCCGGTCGAGACCGAGGGGCAGAATAGCCGCATTATAGACGGGGAGCCTAACGAGGATACTCGATTCCGGAGATAGAAACGAGCACGGAAGATATCCAGGGGATACTGACCGGGGTTCGATTAGGCACGGCGGATATCAAGGGGATACTGATCGTACCCAGGATACCGGGTGGCGATCATCTGTTGAGATGGTGTCAACGATATCTGTAGTTACGTGTCGATGCTGGACACGAGAGATTTCGGATTTCGATGTCGATACTGGACATCTATATATATGTTTATATATATTAATACGATCATTATCATGAGGTACACAGTTAGATATTGTCTATTGGATTCAACCAGGACAGTACCAGCGTATATTTGTTCAGACATTCATAGACAAAAAGGGAATTGTAATACGGATTATAGATTCATGATTTTGACTCATATGACATTGAGATAGTATACTTGGGATTGCATGATAGTTAGTATTGCACATATGCTTATCATATAGTACATCGGTACAGATTATGATAGTACTATACTTATGACATAGGTATCGTCATGCATTTCGATTTCTACCTTTAGATGTACTTTTATTTACTGAGTTGGCAACTCATCCCCGTTGTGCCACAGTTTCTTGCAGGTTTTACCGCTTGGATTATCAGCGTCTTGAGCACATATTCTTTTGGGGATTGATAGGTAAGTGAGTTACTATTGTATCATACTCACTCTTGATTATTCATATATTCTTGTATCAAGTGGAAACTCCATCAACTTAGAAATGATATATTATGGACTTAGAAGTGAGACTTAGAGTTTATGTGTGGTAATGTCACACTTTTTAGAGTCGACTTCTGATATAGATTGTTTGGCTGTTCCATCTTGTGGACGTGAAAGCTAGCTTCCGTTGGGATGATATTTTATTGTGATAGTTGTATCGGGTTTTTATATAAAATTTTCAAAGGAGGTGCGGTCAGATTTTCAAAACGTCATAGATGCTTTCCAAACATACTTAGTTAAATTTAAAGGTTATTTAAACTGATTCCATCTGGTCACTATTTTAAACTCACCTCCAATATTTTCAAAAAGGTTTAGATTCCAGGTTTTGGCTTACTTGAACCGCATCGATATCTTTAGATGTCATGTGATTTAAGTGCCGGTCACGTGCCACATTTGGGTCATGACAAATATGCACAGGAAAAAGCTGCATGCCAATTGAATATGGTTCCATCTAAATTAGTGCCTTAGATTCTATATGGACATAGAATAGTAGCATATCTTATGGTAGTTAAGATATGGAGTTATCCAATTTTTATTTAAAAACAGAATCCGGACGAACTCAAGGCATGCTTCAGTAATGGCAGTTTATGGGTTATCCCAAATTTTCGTAAGGGTTTAACTTCTACCATTTGCAAGATCAATAGTTACATTGTTCTTGACTCGCCACCTTTTTATAAAAAGGACTTCTTTTTGCAAAGGAATTAGTAGGAGTATGGTAAAACTGGAAGTGATTCCAGAACTACAAATGGTTGCTGAAAATTTAGTAGTACCTAGAGATTCAATATGACCCGGCAAACCATTATTCGCTTTGCACATTTAGTGGATAGCCTCAACCATTTGAAAGGTACTTCGGTTTCCTCATAGACGGTGACAGGGATATTTGCATCATAATGATGTTGACCCTACTTGCCACCGCCGCTATTCATGACTATGAGATTTGACAGGTGGATGACAATAACGTCTTCTTAAATAAGGATTTAGAAATGCACGTGTATATGACTCTGTCAGAGGGTTATCGTAGTCAGTGGGAGCAGCGGAAGGTGTGCAAGTTGTTTATGTCTATTTATAAACTAAAGTAGGCATGGCGGAGTTGGATCAACTGTTTTTGATGTGAAAGTCAAGGTGTTTGACTTCATCAAAAACAACAGATGAATCTGGTAGGAAGGATGTAGGGAGTACCTGTAGGGTTCCTAGGCACACTCAAGAGGTTCCACAAGGCATCAACCATGCCAAATTCAAAAATTTATGTGCCGAGAAACCCTAAACTAGATCGATTACTAGAGGTAAGGCGAAACATGCAAGTAAACAACTCTATTGCTAAGTGAAAAGGACTACAACCTTTGTAGATCCGGTCCTCCACTTCTCTATCTCCGTGTTGATGTCCCTCCGCTGCGATCATCAGAATCCCGGACTCTAGCGTCGGTTTCATCGGAGAAATGGGCGGGCTAGGTCGTTGACTTCGATGCCGAAGATGATCTACGTCGAGGCGACTTTAACTCAAGCTCCAACTTCACTAGGTCATGAACCTTGTGAATAAAACACCCTATACAACATGGCAAGTGGTAGAGGATGAAGAAATAGGAAGTGGGTTCACTTTGGATTTGGATTTCTCACTTGATTTCAACACTTGAAATTTTTTCAAGAAAGGTTTTCTTTTTCTTCATGAAGAAGAAAAAGAAAAGAATGGAAAAAGAATTATCAATAATAGAAAATCAAGTGATGCTTATCATTTAGCAACCATGGGTGAGATTAACCTTTATAGAGAATAAACTAGGGTTTAGGTAAATTGTTAGGTTAAGGAAAGAAACAAAATGGTTAAGACTTTCAAAGCTTCACGAAGCTTCAAGAATAAAACAAAACAAGCCACCATTTTATTTCTTGCCAAAAATAAATAAATAAAATAAAATAATACAAATAAAACCTAAACATGGTTTAAAGCAAACACACACCCAAGTTTGCATGTATCATCAAACATGATACAATCTAGTGCACAAAAATATATCAAATATACAATGTGCACAATCTAGTGAGAAAAACAATCTTAAGTGAACCAATACTAGTTAATGTAAAGTAATATATAAAATATATAATTATACATTAAATCATTAAATCAACACTTGATTTAATGATCCGGTCATACTGCATATAACCGACTAATTTCAATAGTAACAACTTATCGAATCAACACTTGATCCGATAACCCGGCTATATCGTATATAACCGATCAATGTCACAAATCGCGAGAATCGAATACAGTATCACATACTGGTATTATTCACGGTCCCTCACATATCTCATATGCGCTCCTATTTCGTTTCGCTTGAGCCAGGAAACCTCTGTGTACGACTCTAAAGACTCATCAATACGCCGGCAGCAGGTGATGATCATATCAAACACCCACAAGCCGAAAGCGGTCTGCTAAACGTAACGGCCACCCGGGTATTGAGCGATCAGAAGATCAACGAGCAAGCCCGCTCACACTCCTGTGAATCCAACCAGTAACACTTACCGTACAGTCCGGTCTCGTCGTCTGATATGTCGCATATCTCGCCTAGGGGTGGTAAACGTCAGACCCCAATAGCTCGATAAGTCGTGTCGATATGAGGTCTATAACAGTTCGAGAAACTACCGGTAACACTTACCAGTAAATCTCAGCAACCCTGGCCAGGGATTTCCGGTTATAGCCAATCGAACACAGCACAACATTAACTCCCCATACCGGGAGAGACGAATCCCCTCCTATCGCTCATTGCCTCCATGTGATTCGGGACTGTACCCAAAAACCACCGTTTTGCACGCCCTCTTGGACGTGGTAAGGTGGAAATCTAAGCACAGTGGGAATCACACAAGACTCTATGACGATCTCGGGTCTACAGACTAACCTATACCAGTGTCACCAGAGAAGTGCCATCTGACGTAAGGTATAATACCATCTGAGAGTTCTCGGCGAGTCCGTCCAGTGTACCCAGTCTCCACTGAGCACCCGTATATCATCTCTGATGTCAAACACCAATAGATATGGGATCATCCATCGCCCATCTATATGGGTCGAGAAGGTATACGCTAGTCTACTCTGGTATATCGATGCCCCGTCTCGATATTCCCACGACTAGGGACCTTGAAGGATGTACTTATAGACTACCATGTCCCCACTAGTATGATCCGCATCATAGTCCAGGTAGTCAAGTACACATCCTAAGGGCTTTACCAACATGTAACAGAGAGACAATCAGTGTACACGTTAAGGTAAAGAGCAACCAGATAGCATACTATCATGTCTAGCAAGAAAGTACTCCCTATATATGTCCAAGCATCCACTACAATATACATCCTATGTATAGTAATAGCCTCTAGGGCATACATATAACTAACAATCTCCCACTTGCACTAGGGCCATCTGTAGCAGTGGTTGCAGTATCTAATACTCAACCATCCCATAAAAGTCTCTCTTTGGGAAAAGGCCTTTGTGAGTGGATCCGCCGTGTTGTCCTCTGAGTCTACTCTCCTAACCTTGATCACCCTGGAGATCAATTATCTCCATGATCAGGTGATGCTGCCTCAGAATATGTCTGGGTCACTGATGGGACCAGGGTTCCTGGGCCAAAGCCACACTTCCATTGTCATACAATGGTAGGAACCTAGTTCATCTCATGAACCAATATACACCCAAACTGCCTCTTTGGTAGTATCTTTAATAACGATGTTACCAGCCTTTATCGTCTAGTTTGCCACGGTATCTAGCTTGGAACTCTTCCAACATATCGTCCCTCTACTGAGGGTAAATACAATGCCTGAGACTGACATTCAGTCGTCCTTATCACCCTGGAACCTTTCCAGTGATTCTCCTCAGGATCGATTGACACCATCTCACTACAACTAGTGAGAATCCTAACATCCATTTAGATCTATCTCGTAGATCCAAAACCTAGGATTTAGTAGGTATCACTTTGATCCTATATGGAGAATCATTGTGATAAGCGGAGATTGATCGAGCGTAGCATAGGAAACTTCTTTCCTATCAAGAGTATGTCATCCACGTACTCTACGAGGATCATCACCATACTCCCTACTACCTTTTTGTATATCAAGGTTCATCTACCATTTTGATGAAGTCAAACTCTTTGACTACCATATCAAAACAGACGTTCCAACTCCGCGATGCCTGCTTTATTCTATAAAGCATCTTGTACACGTTTCCGCTGCTCCCACTGTCTGTGAAGCCCTCTGGCTGTGTTCTTATAAACGTTCTCTTCTAAATCATTATTTAGAAAAGCAGTCATGACACCCAACCACCATATATCGTAGTCATGGTATGTAGCCATGGCAAGTACGATCTGGATGGACTCAAGCATAGCTACTTAGAAAAGGTTTCATCATAATCCATACCTAGTTAATGATGCAAAGCTTTAACAAGTCTAGCTTTGAAAGTCTCAACTTTTCGATGTACACCAAGTAATCTTCTCAAGATATACTTGCTCCTGATAGGGATTTAACCCTTCAGATAAAGCAACCAAAGTCCATACTTTGTTGGTGTATAAGGATTCCATCTTCAGATCGCTAAGCATCCAGCCATTCTCACAGTCCTACTCTTGATGGCCTGCTCGAAACTAGTTAGGTCATCATCTTATGATGCATTCCTCGCTCCCACTGTCATCGAGAAACCGAAGTATCTCTCAGGCGGATGAGGAACCCTACTAGATCGGCGGAGAGGCTGAGGTTCGTTGGAATCTACTGAATCCTTTGGTTCTGCCAAATCATCTGTTGTAGTTTGTATAGCTGGAACCTTTCCAGTTCTACATAACAAACCTTGCCTCGAGCTTGTCCGGATTTTGCTTTTAGACATAGGCCGGACAACCCCAAATCTTAACTAACTTAAGAAATGGGCTCTTCCCTTCCCATATCACATATGAAGTGGTAGGCAACTGATTTGATTTGAACCTTATTCAATGGGTATGCAACTTCTCAAGTGCATAACTCCCAAAAGGAAAAAGGAAACTCAGTAGTACTCATCATAGAGCACACCATATCACATAGGGTGCTATTGCTCCGCTCCGATATACCATCGTGCTATGGTGTATACGGAGGAGTAAGGCTGAAAGAGAATCTCATTCTCCTTTAGGATAGTCCAGGAATTCTATGCACAAGTATTCTCCTCTCTGATCTCATCATAGGACATAATACTTCTACCCGGTTTTTGGTTCTCTACTTCTAACTTATATTCTGTGAATATCTCAAAAGGTTCGGACTTGTGTTTCAACAGGAACATATGTCTGAATCTTGAGAGATTATCAGAGAATGTAATGAAGTACAAAGAACCGGTCCTGGCATGTGTAGACAGGGGACCTTACATACATCATCATGTATCAGTTCCAAGAGTTTACTAACTCTGTCTCTGTTTCCAATAAACAGAGCTATGGTCATCTAATCTTTGTGACATAACTGGCAAGTTTCACAAGATGTAAATTCAAACTGATTTAAATATGCATCTACAATGTAACTTAAGCTAGTCGGGTCACATTGATATGACCTAGTCTACAATACCTCAAGAAGGAATC
Source organism: Agapanthus africanus (assembly GCA_030015575.1). Classification (NCBI taxonomy): domain Eukaryota; kingdom Viridiplantae; phylum Streptophyta; class Magnoliopsida; order Asparagales; family Amaryllidaceae; genus Agapanthus; species Agapanthus africanus. The sequence goes on along the minus strand of CM057347.1, from coordinate 246,492,473 downwards.
GTTCATTTCTGAACTCTTCCTCTTGTGTGTGTTTTGTATACTAGGAACTGTAGTTTGATTTAGAACGTCAATGCTTTTAGATAACGTGCCTGAACCGATCAACTTTTGAAATGTTCAATACAATATTCAACAATACAAAATTATATCCTTCTTTAATAACTAAAGAGACTGATATGATGTTGTATATCAGGTTCGGTATCTAATAACATTCGTTCAGAATCAATGTATTCTAGTAATACAGGGTGACAGTGACCAACAGACTTGGCTGCAACACTTGCACCGTTTTCTGCCTTATGAAACTTATCACCCGTCCTCAGTTCTCTACCTATCTGTAGCCCATGTAACAAATTACATAAGCGGGATCCTGATCCGGTATCACATACCCAGGACGTAAAGGATACTGAGAAACAGTTCTCTGTAATGAACACACCCGAAGATGATGCATCAACATGAACTTTCTTCGTTTGGGCGGCACGGGAAATCTGGTATTCCCCAATTTCCTGCTCTTTCTTATAACAGTTATAAGTTGGAGCGGGACCAACGTTCCCCAGCTCAGTATAACAAGCGGGTTCGATCAATATATCCGTATTATTATCTTGATTAAGGCGTGATATGGTCGCTACCTGGAGAGAGAGAGAAGAAAACACTCAGCGTATGCTCTTGCAAGAATAGATTGGTTATATATTTTATCTAATCAGGATGGCTCCCACTGTTTTTATCAAATCTTCCTTCAAACCCTAAAAGGAAAGACTAGCCGGGATTAATTACACGCTACAAGTTCGCTAATCTTTCAGCCAGGCCAGTATCGGTACTTTGAGGGAGGTCCCCCATGCTTTCGCACGAACCTAATTAATGTAAACCTCATTTTCCCAGAGGCGTAACCTCGTTAACACCTTTCTAGACACCTACTCGATCGGCTAATTGTAATGTGTAAAACTCTCCCAGGAGTAACTCTTACTCGCAGCGGGTATCGGGATCCAACTATCTCATAGAAGGTATGCAATCTCATGGCAAATTTCAACACTTGAAATTCCCGATAATATTTTACCCCTAGCGTCCTATGACCTTGACGCAGGCCAACAAACCATAGTCCGCTAGTCAAGTTCAACCAGTCATTTCTTGATTGAATTAAACCCACCCGTACGACCCTTGATGCAGGCCAACAAAGCCGCACGACTACCCTAATCCAATCTGCATCATATGCATAAACAGATAAATGTTGGAGATAGTGCCCTCAGAGTCAATTATTAGGTCACAGGTACGTGATGGTAATGATTGAGGGAGGACCTATCCCGGTAGGACAGTCTTACTCGAGATGATAGTATGCTATCTGGTTTACCTTTATCATCGTGTACTGTTTTAAGTGACATGACACGTCGCTATTACACGTTGATAGAGCCCCTAGGATTCTTGCTTGACCACCAGCAGTATAAGGGCGATCATATAAGTGGGAGCTGGGGGTCTACAAGCATATCCTTAAAAGGTCCCTAGTCGTGGGAGTTTCGAGACCGGGCATCGATACTCCATTAGTAGACTAGTGTATACAGTCGAGACCCCGACGAGGGGCGGTGGCCGGTCTCACAAGCCACCGGTGTCAGTTGGATCACCTAAGATGTATACAGGTGCTCATTGGGTTATGAGTACACCGGACAGGACTCGCCGGGAACATGCTAGTTGGTCATATACCAGACGTCAGATGGCAGTTCCCTGGTGACATGTGTGCAGGTTAGTTCATCGACCTGGGGATCGTCATTTGTCTCGTGTGAGTTCCCACTGTACTTTGATTACTACCCTACCACGGCTCAAAGGAGTCGTGCAAACAGGTTTTAGTTGGGTACAGTCCCGAGCCACATGGAGGCAGTGAGCGTATCTTCAGGGGTTCGTCTCTCCCGGTATTGGGGGTGAGGTCGTGCTGTGTCTAGGAGAGCCATTACACAAAGTCCTTGGCCAAGGCAAGGAGATTTACTGGTAGGTATTCCAGTAGTATCTCAGGGTGTTCTGGGCTACACTCCGACACGACTTGTACCGCTTTTGGGGGTCTGACTTTTACCAACCCCCTAGGCCCGCCATGCGATACTCATAGACGAACGGACCGGACTGCACGGATATTGTCACTGACAGGCTCAGTAGGGTGTCAGGATGAGTTCGCTCATCGACCTCCTTTTTAGTCAGTACCTGGTAGCCCGTTATGTATTGGCTTATACCTCTAACGTGCTAGTGGTTAAATCCACAACCAAGGTGTTGACGAGTCTTTAGAGTCCCCCACATTCAGTTACTCAAGCTTTCGGGCGAAAGGCTGTAGAGGCCGTATGGAGATATGGCAGAGTTCGATCAGATACGTGCGGTATTGCACGGATCGTGATCGGACGGTTTTTACTAGCCGGCTTTCGCTTAAGCCGGATTCTAGTTTTAGATAGTGTAGATTTTGTCTCTTTGCATTTGTATCCGGACGGAATACAGATGCGGGTGTGTATGCACAGTATCGGGGTTTTCCTGTAATTTATTATGGGACCAGTTTTCTGGGGTTGCCAGTTTGCATTCCGTTCCGGCCGGTTTTCTCTTTTTCCTTCCCGGTCGGACTTTTCGTTAGAGGGTGTTATTTGCAAGTTTGCAAATAACATTTGTGGAGGGGGTTTATTGCAAAATGATTGATTATGTAATCTTTTTTGGCTTTTCATGCATTAATTGGGATTTGATTGGATATGGTTTGTGAATGTGATTTGGTGTTGGAAATTGGTCTTGGCCGGCCACTGTTGGAGTATGGAATGGAATTAAAATGAGTGTGCTGGAATTGCAAGTGTGCTTGAATTACTTGTGTGCTGGAATTGTTTTTCATGAGGATTAATTTATTAATATATACTTTTGATTGCTTTGAAAAAGCATGAGCTGAGAATGGGCTCATTTCCTTTTCACAGCAAGTGTGAGAGTGCTTGCTTCCTTTTGATTTCCAGTGAGCACATTTGGCTTGGCCGAGCTCATTTTTCCCATGGCAAGCTCCATTTTTCATCAAGTGTTCATGAAAAATCCTTGTACAAATTCCTCCATAAATGGCAACCTCTTAAACCCCAAAGAGACAACGGTTCTACATTATTCTACAGCAAATCTTGGACGCGTCGGCTAGCCAACTTCGCGCCCGAGTTGCCTCGGGATTTGAGGCGGGAGCCCGTAAAAGATGCAGGCGACGTGGTGCCCTTCCGGCGAGGAGATGGAGACCGGACATTCCGCGAGAGATCGGGACGACGACGAGAAGACCGGAGGACTCGGATCTGTCGGTACATCTCTTCCCTTTCTTATTGTTAGCTTAGACTTGTTAATGGTTACGATCCGGAGTTTAGTGCGCGGTGGTGCCGGTTTGCAAAGTCCGCAAAATTTAAAGTTTTTCACCGCTTCCGCATTCCGGCGTCGGATTGACGGCCGGGGCGCCGCCGTGCACTTACAGTGGTATCAGAGCCTCCCCATTAACTTAGTCTAGCTTTGTGTAATGTGTTTTGCATTTCCGATCGATCAAAAAGTTCCAAAACCCGTATTCCCTTCGCATCAGTTTCTGTCGAAATTTTTTGGAGTCTAAAAATTTTTCAGGTGGTTTCAGAATGATGTGCAGGGAGTACAAAGAACACAGAAAAAATTTGGTGGCACAATTCGTCCGTACGACCGCGGAAGGGCGGCCAAAACCCCCATTCCGCCGCTCTTCCGCGGCACACTGTTCACATTACTGCACCATTTTTTTTCAGATGTTTTCTGGGTTTAATATATGGGCTTTGGAATATTAAAGTTGGGCCAATTGTTTCTGTGAGTGCTACAGTTTTCTTTGGGGCCCACTTGTTAATTGTTTGATCAATCGGAAATTTTTTTAAACACATTTTTCACAGTATTTACATTATATCTGCGACCGTGAATGTCACTCGATCGGTAAATCCGGTCTAACTGCTATAGCCCGGTTAGACGGATTTGCGAACGTGACTTTCACGTTGATGTTCTATGTATTTGCTGTGATGTTGCGGATCGGTCGTGGGGGATAGCCTGGATGCAATACTAGTACAGTTTTGTTGTATTATGTACATTTGATATTGCGGGGCGAGCGTCCGACATGTGGACTGCCGTCACTGCCTGTTTGTATTATTATTTTGGGACACGACCTGGTTGCGGTCGATGTACCCGTTGTATGTATATTTTACTTTCTGTACTAGGATTGCCCCGCGGAGGGGTGCACGGATAGCCGGGTTCTAGAGGGCAACAAGCCCGCATCTCATGGCATTGGGACGGAGGGGGCTTCACTCTAGGATTGGCGGGCTATTCGCCGCACTCGTAGGGGGTACAGGTTGACCCAGGAGGGGTGCCCAAGTTACCGGATTCCGTGAAGTGCTGGGTGGTCCATTCACGGCGCTGAAGGGGGCTGCCTCGCTTCAGGTTTTGGCGGGTAACTTGCCGCGCCCGTAGGGGTCTAGGATTTCATTGCACAGGCTATCCACACGACCAGGGGAACGTCGGGTTTCAGCGGCTCTGTGAAACCCGGGGATCCCAGATATCTGTATTGTTCTGTGATGCTGTACATTTCTGTGATGTTGCATTTTATTCACGCCTTGAGCGAAATACTATATATTAGTAGATGTTGTATATGTTTTTCATCCGCGCTAGTCCAGTCCCCGCTCTGCCGTTAGTTAGCTAACCTAACGGGTGATGACGGGACCCAGTGGCGAATGCGGATGGCATATACGTACGTCAGTATATTTTCGTTCTTTGTGGTGTGATCAATTGATGGGACTGCATTGATTTGGATCAATGCAAGTTAAAAACAAACCTATTCTGATGTTGTTGGAACACTTTTCAAAAAGCTGTTATTGCAAGGACGTTCACTTTTGTTTTGCATCGTGGTATTCATTTGGAATATCCTGCTCCTCAGTCGACGAGGCAAGGGCCGAGATCCCTTCACCGGGAGTGACCCCTTGGACAGAAGTTTGCGTCAGGGCATTAACTTCACTATAGCCGATTACTTTTGCTTTGCATCGTGGTATTCAGTTGGAATATCCTGCACCCCATTCTACGGGGAAAGAGCCGAGATCCCTTCACCGGGAGTGACCTCTTTAGCAACGGTTTTCGTTACTATATTTTTAAAAGCTATCCGTTCCTTCGACGATATCAAGTTCATTACGTTAAAGGTTTTCGCCAGAAACCATTCGTAGCCCTCCGTCGTTTCAGACGGGTAGCACGTAGTATTCATGCTATGTTTGTTGACCTTCGTCAAGGCATAGTGTATGGTAGCTGCTTGTTACCTTTCTGCTGCATAGATAGATGCGTTGGTTTGGGACAGTCGTATAGCCTTGTTGGCCTTCGTCAAGGGCTTGTGCGGGTGGATTCAAATTAACCTGGATAATGACGGGTAGAACTTAACATGTGACTTATGATTTGTTGACCTTCGCCAAGGTCATAAGAGCATGGGGCAGAAATCACATCGGGAGTTTCAAAAGTACTGAAACTTGCCAGATATGCGCATACCTTCTGGAGTGTGATACCGTGAGCGGATTCCGTCACGTTATCATGCGATGATAGTTGGATCCCGATTCCCACTGATGAGTTGATTTACTCCTCGGGTGTTCCCGACTAATTCTTCTTTCAGGTTTGGAGGAGAATTTGAGGTACAGTGGGAGGATTCCAGATTAGATAAATTGGTAACCATTCTGATCTAGGTTAGAGTGCACGCTGAGTGTTTCTTTTCTCTCTCTCTTTGGCAGCGACCATTGACCCGACCCTAAGACTATGACTCAGTGACCAAGTTGACCGAACCTTCTTAAACACTGGCTTTTGGATTGTCAGAGTTGCAGACCTCATTGCCACTCCTACTTTTACCCTTTTCTCCAGGACACCCCGTATTACTACGAACGTCCACTTCCATTGGACAAAACCATCGTATGGTTAGATACGAACTCGAAGGAATTCGAGGATGGTTTCCGGTTCTGGAGAAAACGGATAGGATTATTCAGTTGTCTTTTCCTTTTTACCTTCTCTCAAGTTGTGAGTACTCCTTGGTTTAGGAGATAGTACACCCATTATGCAAATTGGATAGTCTTCTTCCAAACCTTAGGCTGGTGCCGACCGGTAGGGAATGAAGAAAACCAATTAGCCTAAACGATGTGCAGAAGGTATTAAGATTAAGACAAAGTAAGGGATTAGTAAGAGGGCAAAGTAAATTGCAACAGATATTCACGACCAAACCAAGTATTTCTTCGCCAATCCTAAACCACCTTTGTATTTCTCCAGGACACTCCGTATCACTACGAAGATCCACAGTTTATTGGATACTCCATCGTATGGTTATATACGAACTCGAATGGAACTTGTTCCAGTTCGGGATGGATTCTGGTTCAGGAGAAATAGGAATAAGGTTTATTCGGTTGTCTTTTATCTTCACCCTCTCTCATTGCGAGTGTTCCTAGGATTGGGACAGTACACCCATTATGCTTATTGGATAGTCTTCTTCCAAACCATAGGCTGGTGCCGAACGGTAGGGAAGGAAGAAAACCATTTGGCATAAAGGGGTGTGCAGAAGGTAATGACTAAAGACATATGAAGGGATGTGGAGAGATGGCAATGAATTATACGGTTGTAGTTGTGAATCTGGATAATGGAAGAGGCATTACTATGAATACCGGGATACCCCACGAAACATTTCAATGTTTCAGCTTCACTGTGTAATGTTAAAGGAAAACTGATTTTCCGATTAGATACTTACTCCAGGGTATGTATTTACCAGGTACGATTCTCACATCTGTATGGTTTTACAGATGATGAGTGGGAGTAAGTTATTGGGAATTGGGTGATTATCCTCATTATATCGGGATTCGTTGTAATCGGTGATATTTGAGGAAATCACCTGGGCTGTTTGCCGGTCGGCAAATATTTGGTTTTGAATATCCGCTGTTATGCACCAATTTCAAATTGATATATCTGTACGTCTATTTTCATAGAGTGAGATATACCTTTCTGAAATTATGTCTACGACATTTACCTATATCAGTGGATGGTTAGGTAAGGAGCATTAAACAGCGGTGTAATTCTTCTTAACCATAAGTACAGTTTTCTACCTACGACACACAGTGATAGAGTTGTTAGACTCAGCAGACTTATACAGAGTATTGTATGTTGTCCAGTGTCCATCAGGACAGAGGGCTTGGTCCTCATACTATATTCTGTTTACTTTTAACTTCTCTAGTTCTTAGACATGTGTTTCGTAGAAACACAGGGTCTAAGTTTTGAGGAGTTATAGGTATTTGAATAGAGTAGGGAACCAGGTGTAGCAAATATCGGGATTCTTCAAAGTGATCGAAGATGTAGATACTTGTGTATGGTATTCAGTTGATAGTAATGATAAAGAGAAATTGCTTCTCCTTCAGGTTACTCATAATTGGAAGCATTCCTAAGTTGAGTAACGCTGATCAGCCTCCTTCCATTTAGTTGACATGCACTGGAGACAGTTGCATGATTTGAATCTAATTTGACATTCCATTGGCCACTCCGCAGTTAAGGTGGGTAACTTCAGGCACCCGAGAGGTACTCCGGTAGCCTCAAGGACGGTGACAGGGAAGTTCTGGTTTACCCACAATTGCCATTGCTGTTGTTCCAGGTTGCGAGACCCGGCAGGAGGATGAGTATAGCGTCGTTCTAAACTAGTTTTAGAAGTGCACGTCTATATGACTCTGCCAGAGGGTTGTCGTAGTCAGTGGGAGCAGCGAAAGCATTGGTGGACATCAGGCTTGTGTCTATTTATAGACTAAAGCAGATATAGCGGAGATTGATCATCTATTTCTGACGTGACAGTCATGGATTTGACTTCATCATAATAGGGGATGGATCTGTTGAGAAGGTAGTAGGGTGTGATGTCCTGGTATCTGGATGACATACACAGAATAGGAAAAGAAACTCCTATACTACAATCGGTTGTACTTTGGTCGTCACACAGTTGTTTCTCCACATAGGAATTAGGTATTATATCAGACATACTGGTTACTAGATCTATGGTTTTAGATCTAGATTTGGGTGGTTTCCCAATCAGGGTACTGACAGCATTCTAAGAGTATTTAGGATGGACGACTCCTGGCACGGTAGTGTACCTGCAGGTAATGGAGTCACCCTCTCCAAAGGTGTCTTACAGACTAAAGGGAGAGGGACGTGCATGATTGGCAGATCACTTGCTTAGGCAATTGAGTCAATCATGAGATGTCAAGTACCACACCAGATGTTGTTCTTGCACTAGATGCAATAAGTTGACATTAATCCAATCCTGGAGAAACAGTCGGAAGCAGTTTTAGAACATAAGTGGATGTTCTAGGGAGATGATAACGACAGCCTCATTCAGGAGACAGTTATCATTCCAGGCTTCCAAGGTGACATGGACGACAAGGAGGTTGTCAGAGTTATAGTTTTCCTTCTGATGAGGGGCAGTATTTTGGACAGGTGGTCCAAGGCAATACTGAGGGAGGCATGGCGCGCAGGATACTGATTAAGTTCAGTTGACGATGCAGTCTAAGAAGTTTGGATTTGGAGTTCATTTATGAGCTAGGTCCCATCAGACATCCAGACATATTCTGAGACAGGTATTGCTCTTTTCGGGAGATGGTTTTCTCCGCGAACTTGAGATATAGAGAGACATAGAAAGAAACAACTAAGCGGATCCACTCACTGAGGCTATTCCTCGAACGCAATAGTTCCGCAAACGAGCTTTGTGAGACTGACTAGTAGAGGAGTTGGATGTTCGGTATCACACGGGCTGTGAGTATGCGACATCGCAATAATTAGCCTTGAGTACAAGTGGGAGATTGTTGGAGATAGTGCCCTCAGAGTCAATTATTAGGTCACAGGTACGTGATGGTAATGATTGAGGGAGGACCTATCCCGGTAGGACAGTCTTACTCGAGATGATAGTATGCTATCTGGTTTACCTTTATCATCGTGTACTGTTTTAAGTGACATGACACGTCGCTATTACACGTTGATAGAGCCCCTAGGATTCTTGCTTGACCACCAGCAGTATGAGGGCGATCATATAAGTGGGAGCTGGGGGTCTACAAGCATATCCTTAAAAGGTCCCTAGTCGTGGGAGTTTCGAGACCGGGCATCGATACTCCATTAGTAGACTAGTGTATACAGTCGAGACCCCGACGAGGGGCGGTGGCCGGTCTCACAAGCCACCGGTGTCAGTTGGATCACCTAAGATGTATACAGGTGCTCATTGGGTTATGAGTACACCGGACAGGACTCGCCGGGAACATGCTAGTTGGTCATATACCAGACGTCAGATGGCAGTTCCCTGGTGACATGTGTGCAGGTTAGTTCATCGACCTGGGGATCGTCATTTGTCTCGTGTGAGTTCCCACTGTACTTTGATTACTACCCTACCACGGCTCAAAGGAGTCGTGCAAACAGGTTTTAGTTGGGTACAGTCCCGAGCCACATGGAAGCAGTGAGCGTATCTTCAGGGGTTCGTCTCTCCCGGTATTGGGGGTGAGGTCGTGCTGTGTCTAGGAGAGCCATTACACAAAGTCCTTGGCCAAGGCAAGGAGATTTACTGGTAGGTATTCCAGTAGTATCTCAGGGTGTTCTGGGCTACACTCCGACACGACTTGTACCGCTTTTGGGGGTCTGACTTTTACCAACCCCCTAGGCCCGCCATGCGATACTCATAGACGAACGGACCGGACTGCACGGATATTGTCACTGACAGGCTCAGTAGGGTGTCAGGATGAGTTCGCTCATCGACCTCCTTTTTAGTCAGTACCTGGTAGCCCGTTATGTATTGGCTTATACCTCTAACGTGCTAGTGGTTAAATCCACAACCAAGGTGTTGACGAGTCTTTAGAGTCCCCCACATTCAGTTACTCAAGCTTTCGGGCGAAAGGCTGTAGAGGCCGTATGGAGATATGGCAGAGTTCGATCAGATACGTGCGGTATTGCACGGATCGTGATCGGACGGTTTTTACTAGCCGGCTTTCGCTTAAGCCGGATTCTAGTTTTAGATAGTGTAGATTTTGTCTCTTTGCATTTGTATCCGGACGGAATACAGATGCGGGTGTGTATGCACAGTATCGGGGTTTTCCTGTAATTTATTATGGGACCAGTTTTCTGGGGTTGCCAGTTTGCATTCCGTTCCGGCCGGTTTTCTCTTTTTCCTTCCCGGTCGGACTTTTCGTTAGAGGGTGTTATTTGCAAGTTTGCAAATAACATTTGTGGAGGGGGTTTATTGCAAAATGATTGATTATGTAATCTTTTTTGGCTTTTCATGCATTAATTGGGATTTGATTGGATATGGTTTGTGAATGTGATTTGGTGTTGGAAATTGGTCTTGGCCGGCCACTGTTGGAGTATGGAATGGAATTAAAATGAGTGTGCTGGAATTGCAAGTGTGCTTGAATTACTTGTGTGCTGGAATTGTTTTTCATGAGGATTAATTTATTAATATATACTTTTGATTGCTTTGAAAAAGCATGAGCTGAGAATGGGCTCATTTCCTTTTCACAGCAAGTGTGAGAGTGCTTGCTTCCTTTTGATTTCCAGTGAGCACATTTGGCTTGGCCGAGCTCATTTTTCCCATGGCAAGCTCCATTTTTCATCAAGTGTTCATGAAAAATCCTTGTACAAATTCCTCCATAAATGGCAACCTCTTAAACCCCAAAGAGACAACGGTTCTACATTATTCTACAGCAAATCTTGGACGCGTCGGCTAGCCAACTTCGCGCCCGAGTTGCCTCGGGATTTGAGGCGGGAGCCCGTAAAAGATGCAGGCGACGTGGTGCCCTTCCGGCGAGGAGATGGAGACCGGACATTCCGCGAGAGATCGGGACGACGACGAGAAGACCGGAGGACTCGGATCTGTCGGTACATCTCTTCCCTTTCTTATTGTTAGCTTAGACTTGTTAATGGTTACGATCCGGAGTTTAGTGCGCGGTGGTGCCGGTTTGCAAAGTCCGCAAAATTAAAGTTTTTCACCGCTTCCGCATTCCGGCGTCGGATTGACGGCCGGGGCGCCGCCGTGCACTTACAATAAATACTAGTTAGCTACCGCACACTACGCCTTGACGCAGGCCAACAAACGTAGCACGAATACTAAGTAGGACTTATCTGAAATGACGGAGGGCTACGGCAGGTTTTTCTGAAAACCTATTGTGTAATGAACTTGATATCGTTGTAGAATCAAATGATTTTAAAATGGAGTGTTTTTTATGCTTTTCTAGTTTTGCTAAAGGGGTCACTCCCGGTGAAGGGATCGTCGGCCCTTTCCTCGTCGAATGAGGTGCGGGATATATCATATATATCACTGTGCAAAGCAGAAACTATAGAAGCAATCAAAAGACAAACCGAGTGTGTAGTATCTGCCAGTTATTGCTAAAGGGGTCACTCCCGGTGAAGGGATCTCGGCCCTTTCCTCGTCGAATGAGGTGCAGGATGTTCTACAAGGAACACCGCGATGCAAAGCAAGAACTGTAGCTACCTGTTTTTCAAAATTCGATTCCACAACATCTTTTAGGTTTCTTTTTCTTTCATTAATCATATTAATGAAGTCCCATCATTTAAGTCACCTAAACATCACAGATAAATACGACGTATACTTATGCCATCCGCATTCGCCTCGATGTCTCCTCGTGCACCGTTAGGTTAGGTGACTAACGGCAGAGCGGGGCAGGGCTAGCGCGGGTGTAAAACATAAGTAACGTCTATATAATATATCATATATACTATATACAGTATCTATCACAACATATTAAATGATCACATCACAAATATCGCAGCAGAAGAAACATATATGAAATATTGGATATACTAGGACGTCCGTGTTTTCAATACGAGCCAGTACAAAACACAGATTCCACAGTGACGATGAATAGCCAAACCCACACCCCTAGACCCCTACGAGAGCGGCAAGCAACCCTACCAATTCTAGAGTTAGGAGACCCGGACTCGACTCCTCGAGTTGGTCTCCCACTGGACTCCAGAACCCGGTTGCTTGTGCTCTCCTCCTTGTGTCTATCCTAGTGCGGAAAAGTAAATAATATACATCAACGGTGACATCTTCCGCAACCTAGAAGTGCCCCAATAAAAGAATATTGCATACAAGTTTTTACATGAATGAAAATGAAAAACACTCATCTCACATAAAAAAAAACCCGGCTATTCAAACACGACGATCCAATATAACATATCCAGCAACACATAACATCACATGTCATCAACGTAAGTAAATATGCGCATCCCAATTGTCGTTGACATATAGCAACGAAACCGGCGATATCACATATTACACTTACGGTCGCAGAAAAGAAAGTGTAAAACTACAACAGTTGGAATCCGCAACATCTTTAGACATCGCATGCCTAATCAAATGAATTCCTTAGACATCACATGCCTAACAATTATAAACCCTGCATCTTAGTCTCATTATCGAAAACTCTTTTCAATATCAAGTCGGGAAATTCAACAGGATTCCCGACATTCTGATCGAATGCTCGTCGCAAACTTTAGTAGACGGCCGCACCCCCGATACCATCAACGAAGTGTACTAAGACGGAACACCGCTGCCGCGAGCACCCGAACGGATGCTTTCGGCGACGGGGTTCTCCTACAGTCACTTGGTCGGGGCTATGGGGCGTGGCTATCTATTAAGTTTACTGGCGAGTATCCGCGTACGCTACGTGATTGCGACGGACTTTTGATCGCATCAAAACTCCGTGGCAACCGATCAAGTGAGACTAAAATGCTATGTTTATAACATTCAAATCAGTTATCTTATAACTACTTGTGGATTCCAAATATTGTATCACATTCCAGATAAATAGAAAATGTTAAACTTTCCGATCGAACAATCAAACACCCAAGTTTTTCCGAAACAGCTCAACACATGAAATAAGTTTAAAAACATTCACTTCATGCCACAGTACCAACGGTCCAGCCGTGGAAGGGTCAAGCCAACGCCTCACATGTGGCACGCCGTACTGCCCCAAACCCTAAGGTTCAAAGGGCAGTTCAAGACGATCACATAATCGAGTTAAGGTTTGTTGTCTTCTAGAGGGTCCATCGCGTTACTTGCACTACTTAGAACGTTCTTAAACCACAGAAAAATCCAACATTTGGAAATTTCCCGACAGGAGAAAAAGTGGGTATTTATATCCGGTCAAACTTTTTAACATGTTCTAAAATTACCCGGAAAAACACATAGACAAAATTAAACAATCCGATCGAATCATCGAGTCCCCAATACAACCCAGAAAACTCAACTCTTGAGTGCAAATTAAAAATTCCCAGAAAACACATGAATCAAATTAGGACAGTACTGTGCAAACCATGAAGAATAAAGAGATGGTACGGCCGCGGAACCGCCGCACGAGCCATGCTCCTGCCACGGTTCCGCGGCGCTTTAAACGACTTAGACTCACGTGTTGCACAGTAACTTCTAAAAATCCCTGCTGAATTTTTTGGCTATTTTTAATCTGGAAAAATCCACAGTTACAGAAAATGTACAGAGAGGAGTTGCGATTAGGGTTTCGGGGTTCGATCGGATTTCTAATATCGTCTACACTTCGCCTAAAGCTCTAGCTAGGCTCTGATACCACTGTAGGGTTCCTAGGCACACTCAAGAGGCTCCACAAGGCATCAACCATGCCAAATTCAAAAATTTATGTGCCGAGAAACCCTAAACTAGATCGATTACTAGAGGTAAGGCGAAACATGCAAGTAAACAACTCTATTGCTAAGTGAAAGGGACTACAACCTTTGTAGATCCGGTCATCCACTTCTCTAGCTCCGTGTTGACGTCCCTCCGCTGCGATCATCGGAATCCCGGACTCTAGCGTCGGTTTCATCGGAGAAATAGGCGGGTTAGGTCGTTGACTTCGATGCCGAAGATGATCTACGTCGAGGCGACTTTAACTCAAGCTCCATCTTCACTAGGTCATGAACCTTGTGAAGAAAACACCCTATACAACATGGCAAGTGGTAGAGGATGAAGAAATAGGAAGTGGGTTCACTTTGGATTTGGATTTCTCACTTGATTTCAACACTTGAAATTTTTTCAAGAAAGGTTTTCTTTTTCTTCATGAAGAAGAAGAAGAAAAGAATGGAAAAAGAATTATCAATAATAGAAAATCAAGTGATGCTTATCATTTAGCAACCATGGGTGAGATTAACCTTTGTAGAGAATAAACTAGGGTTTAGGTAAACGGTTAGGTTAAGGAAAGAAACAAAATGGTTAAGACTTTCAAAGCTTCATGAAGCTTCAAGAATAAAACAAAACAAGCCACCATTTTATTTCTTGCCAAAAATAAATAAATAAAATAAATAATACAAATAAAACCTAACCATTAACCTAAACATGGTTTAAAGCAAACACACACCCAAGTTTGCATGTATCATCAAACATGATACAATCTAGTGCACAAAAATATATCAAATATACAATGTGCACAATCTAGTGAGAAAAACAATCTTAAGTGAACCAATACTAGTTAATGTAAAGTAATATATAAAATATATAATTATACATTAAATCATTAAATCAACACTTGATTTAATAATCCGGTCATACTGCATATAACCGACTAATTTCAATAGTAACAACTTATCGAATCAACACTTGATCCGATAACCCGGCTATATCGTATATAACCGATCAATGTCACAAATCGCGAGAATCGAATACAGTATCACATACTGGTATTATTCTCGGTCCCGCACATATCTCATATGCGCTCCTATTTCGTTTCGCTTGAGCCAGGAAACCTCTGTGTAGGACTCTAAAGACTCGTCAATACGCCGGCAGCAGGTGATGATCATATCAAACACCCACAAGCCGCAAGCGGTCTGCTAAACGTAACGGCCACCCGGGTATTGAGCGATCAGAAGATCAACGAGCAAGCCCGCTCACACTCCTGTGAATCCAACCAGTAACACTTACCGTACAGTCCGGTCTCGTCGTCTGATATGTCGCATATCTCGCCTAGGGGTGGTAAACGTCAGACCCCAATAGCTCGATAAGTCGTGTCGATATAAGGTCTATAACAGTTCGAGAAACTACTGGTAACACTTACCAGTAAATCTCAGCAACCCTGGCCAGGGATTTTCGGTTATAGCCAATCGAACACAGCACAACATTAACTCCCTATACCGGGAGAGACGAATCCCCTCCTATCGCTCATTGCCTCCATGTGATTCGGGACTGTACCCAAAAACCACCGTTTTGCACGCCCTCTTGGACGTGGTAAGGTGGAAATCTAAGCACAGTGGGAATCACACAAGACTCTATGACGATCTCGGGTCTACAGACTAACCTGTACCAGTGTCACCAGAGAACTGCCATCTGACGTAAGGTATAATACCATCTGGGAGTTCTCGGTGGACCGTCCAGTGTACCCAGTCTCCACTGAGCACCCATATATCATCTCTGATGTCAAACACCAATGGATATGGGATCATCCATCGCCCATCTATATGGGTCGAGAAGGTATACGCTAGTCTACTCTGGTATATCGATGCCCCGTCTCGATACACCCACGACTAGGGACCTTGAAGGATGTACTTATAGACTACCATATCCCCACTAGTATGATCCGCATCATAGTCCAGGTAGTCAAGTACACATCCTAAGGGCTTTACCAACATGTAACAAGAGACAATCAGTGTACACGTTAAGGTAAAGAGCAACCAGATAGCATACTATCATGTCGAGCAAGAAAGTCCTCCCTATATATGTCCAAGCATCCACTACAATATACATCCTATGTATAGTAATGGCCTCTAGGGCATACATATAACTAACAGTACCATCATGGATGACACACTCATAATAGGAAGTGAAGTTCATATACTACAATCGGTCAAGCAATGATTTTCACAAATGTTTCTTCACATAGGATCTAGATAATATATCAGGCAATCTGGTAACTAAATCTATATTGATAGATCTAGATTTGGGAATTGTTCTAATCTGGGTACTTGGATACCATCCAAAAGGGTTTAGGATAGACGACTCCTAGAGTGGTAGTTTAACCCGCAAGTGATGGAATCACCCTATCTACAGAGATGTCTTCTATACTGATGAAGAAAGGGACTTACATGAATGACATTTCAATTGCTTTGGCAATTAGGTCAATATGTGATGTCATTTACCAAACCAGATGCTTCTTTTGCACTTACTGTAGCGAGCATATATTAATCCAATCGTGGAGAAACAGAGGGAAGCAATGAAGAACATGTAGGGTTCCTAGGCACGCTAATGAGGTCTCACAAGGCATCAACCATGCCAATTCGAAATTTTCCATGTGCCTACAAACCCTAATACGGATCGTTAACTAGATGTATAGACGATGCAAGAACTGGTAAACAACTTTACTGCTAAAGGGAAGTGACTACAACCTTTGTAGATCTGGTCCTCCACCTCCATAGCTCCGTGATGATGTGCCCTCGCTGCGATCATCGGATCCCGGGCTCTAGCATCGGCTTCATCGGAGAAATGGGCGGGCTAGGTCGTCTACTTCGATGCCGAAGATGATCTACGTCGAGGCAACACAAGATCAAGCTCCAACTTCACCAAGCCATGAAACTTATGAAGAAAACACCCTATACTACTTGGCAAGTGGTAGAGGATGAAGCAATAGGAAGTGGGTTCACTTTAGAATTGGATTTCTCACTCATTTTCTCAAGTTGCCATTAAAGGTTGCAAGTTTTTCTTCTTGTTGATGAAGAAGAAGAAAAAGAAAAGAATATGATAATATGATAAGCATCTTGAATAATAGAAAATGAGTGATCCTTATCATATTAGCAACCATGGTTATGTGTAGAGAGTAAACTAAGGTTAGGTGAATGGTTAGGTTAGGCATGAAACAAAAATGGTAGACTTTTTCAAAGCTTCATGAAGCTTCAATGTAAAACAAAAGTAGCAACCATTTCATTTCTTGCCAAAATGAAATAAATAAATAAATGAATAAATAAATTAAACAAAACCCTAACCATTTACTTAACCAAGGTTTAAACTAAACATACACACAAACATGCATGTATCATCAAATATGATACAATCATGTGCACAAAAATACATCACATATACAATGTGCACAACAAGTGAGAAAATCCATCTTAAGTGAACCAATACTAGTTAATGCAAAGTAATATATCAAAATATATAATTATACATTAAATCGTTAAATAAACAACTGATTTAACGATCCGGTCATATCGCATATGACCGACTAATATCCAATGTACCGAATTATCGAATCAATCCTCGATTCGATAACTAGGTTATATCGCATACAACCAGTCGATACATTCATCGCGAGAATAGAATACGGTATCACATACACGCATTATTCTCGGTCCCGCACATATCTCATATGCGCTCCTATTTCGTTTCGCTTGAGCCAGGAAACCTCTGTGAAGGACTCTAAAGACTCGTCAATACGCCGGCAGCAGGTGATGATCATATCAAACACCCACAAGCCGCAAGCGGTCTGCTAAACGTAACGGCCACCCGGGTATTGAGCGATCAGAAGATCGACGAGCAAGCCCGCTCATACTTCTGTGAATCCAACCAGTAACACTTACCGTACAGTCCGGTCTCGTCGTCTGATATGTCGCATATCTCTCCTAGGGGTGGTAAACGTCAGACCCCAATAGCTCGATAAGTCGTGTCGATATGAGGTCTATAACTATTCGAGAAACTACTGGTAACACTTACCAGTAAATCTCAGCAACCCTGGCCAGGGATTTCCGGTTATAGCCAATCGAACACAGCGCAACATCAACTCCCTATACCGGGAGAGACGAATCCCCTCCTATCGCTCATTGCCTCCATGTGATTCGGGACTGTACCCAAAAACCACCGTTTTGCACGCCCTCTTGGACGTGGTAAGGTGGAAATCAAAGCACAGTGGGAATCACACAAGACTCTATGACGATCTCGGGTCTACAGACTAACCTGTACCAGTGTCACCAGAGAACTGCCATCTGACGTAAGGTATAATACCATCTGGGAGTTCTCGGCGAGTCCGTCCAGTGTACCCAGTCTCCACTGAGCACCCGTATATCATCTCTGATGTCAAACACCAATGGATATGGGATCATCCATCGCCCATCTGTATGGGTCGAGAAGGTACACGCTAGTCTACTCCGGTATATCGATGCCCCGTCTCGATATACCCACGACTAGGGACTTTGAAGGATGTACTTATGGACTACCATGTCCCCACTAGTATGATCCGCATCATAGTCCAGGTAGTCAAGTACACATCCTAAGGGCTTTACCAACATGTAACAGAGAGACAATCAGTGTACACGTTAAGGTAAAGAGCAACCAGATAGCATACTATCATGTCGAGCAAGAAAGTCCTCCCTATATATGTCCAAGCAACCACTACAATATACATCCTATGTATAGTAATGGCCTCTAGGGTATACATATAACTAACAATCTCCCACTTGCACTAGGGCCATCTGATAGCAGTGGTTGTAGTATCTCATACTCAACCATCCCATAAAAGTCTCTCTCTGGGAAAAGGCCTTTGTGAGTGGATCCGCCGTGTTGTCCTCTGAGTCTACTCTCCTAACCTTGATCTCCTTGGAGATCAACCATCTCCATGATCAGGTGATGCTGTCTTAGAATACGTCTAGGTCACTGATGGGACCGGGGTTCCCGGGCCAAAGCCACACTTCCATTGTCACACAATGGTAGGAACCTAGTTCATCTCATGAACCAATATACACCCAAACAGCCTCTTTGGTAGCATCTTAAGTAGCGATGTATCCTGCCATTATCGTCTAGTAAGCCACGGTATTTAGCTTGGAACTCTTCCAACATACCGTCCCTCCACTGAGTGTAAAGACAATGCCTGTGACTGACATTCAGTCGTCTTTATCACCCTGGAACCCTTCCAGTGATTCTCCCCAGGATCGATTGATACCATCTCACTTAAACTAGTGAGAATCCTAACATCCATTTAGATCTATCTCATAGATCCAAAACCCAGGATTTAGTAGGTATCACTTTGATCCTATGTGGAGAATCATTGTGATAAGCGGAGATTGATCGAGCGTAGCATAGGAAACTCCTTCCCTATCAAGAGTCTGTCATCCACGTTCTCTACGAGGATCACCACCATACTTCCTACTACCCTTTTGTATATACAAGGTTCATCTACCCTTTTGATGAAGTCAAACTATTTGACTACCACATCAAAATAGATGTTCCAACTCCGCGATGCCTGCTTTATCCTATAAAGCATCTTGTACACGTTTCCGCTGCTCCCACTGTTTACGAAGCCCTCTGGCTGTGTACTTACAGACGTTCTCTTCTAAAACATCATTTAGAAAAGCAGTCATGACACCCAACCACCAGATATCGTAGTCATGGTATGTAGCTGTGGCATGTAGGATCTAGATGGACTTAAGCATAGCCACTGGAAAAAGGTATCATCATTATCCACACCTGGTCGATGACGAAAACCTTTAACAAGTATTGCTTTGAAAGTCTCAACTTTTCCATCTACACCAAGTAATCTTCTCAAGATATACTTGCTCCTGATGGGGATTTAACCCTTCAGATATAGCAACCAAAGTCCATACTTTGTTGGTGTATAAGGTTCCATCTCAGATCGCTAAGCATCCAGCAATTCTTACAGAGTCCCACTCCTGATGGCCAGCTCGAAACTAGTTGGGTCATCATCTCATGATGCAATCCTCGCTCCCACTGTCATAGCGAAACAGAAGTATCTCTCAGGTGAGTGAGAAAAAACCCTACAAGATCGGCGGAGAGGCTGAGTTTCGTTGGTAACTATTGAATCCTTTGGTTTTACCAAATCATCTGCTATAGTTTGTATAGTTGGAACCTTTCCAGTTCTACATAACTGACCTTGCCTCGAGCTTGTCCGGATTTTGCTTTTAGACATAGGCCGGACAACCCCAAATCTTAACTAACTTAAGAAATGGGCTCTTCCCTTTCCATATCATATATGGAGTGGTAGGCTGTGATCTGATTCGAACCTAATTCAATAGGTATGCAGCTTCTCAAGTGCATAACCCTCAAAAGGAAACAGGTAACTCAATAGTACTCATCATAGAGCGCACCATATCGAATAGGGTGCAATTGCTCCGCCCTGATATACCATCGTGCTATGGTGTATACGGAGGAGTAACGCTGAGAGAGAATCTCATTCTCCTTTAGAAAAGTCCAAGAATTCCGTGCTCAAGTATTCTCCTCCTTGATCACATCAAAGGACATAATACTTATACCCGTATTGGTTCTCTACTTCTAACTTATATTCTGTGAATATCTGAAAAGGTTCGGACTTGTGTTTCAACAGGAACATATGTCTGAATCTAAAGAGATCATCAGAGAATGTAATGAAGTACAAAGAACCGCTCCTGGCATGTATAGACAGGGGACCTTACATACATCAACATGTATCAATCCCAAGAGTTTACTAACTCTTTCTCTGTTTCCAATAAACAGAGCTATAGTCATCTTATCTCTGTGACATGACTGGCAAGTTTCACAAGATGTAAATTCAAACAGGATTTAAATATGCATCTATATGTAACTTCAGCTAGTCTGGTCGCATTGATATGACCTAGTCTACAATACCTCAAGAAGGATTCGTTCATTTCTGAACTCTTCCTCTTGTGTGTGTTCCGTATACTAAGAACTGTAGTTTGATTTAGAACATCAATGCTTTTAGATAACGTGCCTGATCCGATCAACTTTTGATATAGGAAATGTTCAAAACATTATCCAACAATACAAAATTTTATCGTTTCTTTACTAATAAAGAGACAGATATGATTTTGTATATCAAGTTCGGTATCTAATAACATTCGTTCAGAATCAATGTATTGGTAATACAGGGTGACAGTGACCAACAGACTTGGCTGCAACACTTGCCCCGTTTTCTGTCTTATGAAACTTATCACCCGTTCTCAGTTCTCTACCTTTCTGTAGCCCTATGTAACTGATTATATATCTGGGATCCTGATCCGGTATCAAATACCCAGGACGTAGAGGATACAGAGAAACAGTTCTTTGTAATGAACACACCCGAAGATGATGCATCAGCATGCACTTTCTTCGTTTGGGTGGCACGGGAAATCTGGTATTCCCCTATTTCCTGCTCTGTCTTATAACAATTATAAGTTGGAGCAGGACCAACGTTCCCCAGCTCTGTATAACAAGCGGGTTCGGTCAATATCCGTATTATTATCTTGATTAAGGCGTGAAATGGTCGCTACCAGGAGAGAGAGAGAAGAAAACACTCAGCGTGCGCTCTATCAAGATCAGATTGGTTATTATTTTATCTAATTAGGATGGCTCCCACTGTTTTTATCAAATCTTCCTTCAAACCCTAAAAGGAAAGACTAGCCGGGATTAATTACACACTACAAGTTCGTCAATCTTTCAGCCAGGCCAGTGTCGGTACTTTGAGGGAGGTCCCCCGTGCTTTCGCACGAACCTAATTAATGTAAACCTCGTTTTCCCAGAGGCGTAACCTCGTTAACACATTTCTAGACACCTACTTGATCGGCTAATTGTAATGTGTAAAACTCTCCCAGGAGTAACTCTTACTCGCAGCGGGTATCGGGGTCCAACTATCTCATAGAAGGTATGCAATCTCATTGCAAATTTCAACACTTGAAATTCCCGATAATTTTGCCCCTAGCGTGCTATGACCTTGACGAAAGCCAACAAACCATAGCCCGCTAGTCAAGTTCAACCCGTACATTTCTTGATTGAATTAAACCCACCCGCACGACCCTTGACGAAAGCCAACAAAGCCGCACGACTACCCTAATCCAATCGCATCGTATGCAGCAGATAAGCAGCATATAGCAACCGCACACTACACCTTGACGAAAGCCAACAAATGTAGCACGAATGCTATATACAACTTATCTGAAATGACGGAGGGCTACGACAGGTTTTTCTGAAAACCTATTGCGTAATGAACTTGATATCGTTGTAGAATCAAATGATTTTTGAAATGAAGTGTCTTTGAGGTTTTTGTAGTTTTGCTAAAGGAGTCACTCCCGGTGAAGGGATCGTCGGTCCTTTCCTCGTCGAATGAGGTGCGGGATATATCATATATATCACTGTGCAAAGCAGAAACTATAGAAGCAATCAAAAGACAAACCGAGGGTAGTAGCATCTGCCAGTTATTGCTAAAGGAGTCACTCCCGGCGAAGGGATCTCGGTCCTTTCCTTATCGAATAAGGTGCAGGATATATCATATATACCGCTGTGCAAAGCAAGAACTGTAGCTACCTGTTTTATTTTTGAAATTCAATTCTACAATATCTTTAGGTTTCTTTTATTTCATTAATCATATTAATGAAGTCCCATTATTAAGTACCTAAACATCACAGATAAATACGACGTACACTTATGCCATCCGCATTCGCCTCGATGTCCCCTCGTGCACCGTTAGGTTAGGTAACTAACGGCAGAGCGGGGCAGGGCTAGCGCGGGTGTAAAACATAAGTAACGCCTATATAATATATCATATATACTATATACAGTATTTATCACAGAACATATCAAATGATCACATTACAGATATCGCAGCAGAAGAATCATATGAAATATTGGATATGCTAGGACGTCCGTGTTTTCAATACAAGCCAGTATAAAACACGGATTCCACGGTCGCGATGAATAGCCTAACCACACCCCTAGACCCCTGCGAGAGCGGCAAGCAACCCTACCAATTCTAGAGTTAGGAGACCCGGACTCGACTCCTCGAGATGGTCTCCCACTGGACCCCAGAACCCGGTTACTTGTGCTCCCCTCCTCGGGTCTATCCTAGTGCGGAAAAGTAAATAATATACAAAGGGTGACATCTTCCGCAACCTGGAAGTGCCCCAATAAAAGAATATTACATACAAGTTTTTTACATGAATGAAAATGAAAAACACTCATCTCACATAAAAAAAACCCGGCTATTCAAACACGACGATCCAATATAACATATCCAGCAACACATAACATCACATGTCATCAACGTAAGTAAACATGTGTATCCCAATTGTCGTTGATATATAGCAACGAAACCGGCGATATCACATATTACACTTACGGTCACAGAAAAGAAAGTGTAAAACTACAAAAGTTGGAATCCGCAAACTCTTTAGACATCGCATGCCTAATCAAATGAATTCCTTAGACATCGCATGCCTAACAATTATAAACCCCGCATTTTAGTCTCATTATCGAAAACACTTTTCAATATCAAGTCGGGCAATTCAACAAGATTCCCGACATCCTGATCGAATGCTCGTCGCAAACTTCAGTAGGCGGCCGCACCCCCGACGCCGTCGACGAAGTGCACCAAAGCGGAACACCGCTGCCGCGAGCACCCGAACGGATGCTTTCGGCGATGGGGTTCTCCTACAGTCACTTGGTCGGGGCTAAGGGATGTAGCAGTCTACTAAGTTTATCCGGCGAGTATCCGCGTACGCTACGTGATTGCGACGGACTTTTGATCACATCAAAATTCCGTGGCAACCGATCAAGTGAGACTAAACTGCTATTGTTTATAACATTCATTCAGTTATCTCATAAACACTTGTGAATTCCAATTGTTGTATCACATTCCGGATAAATAGAAAATGTTAAACTTTCCGATCGAACAACCAAACACCCAAGTTTTCCCGATACGGCTCAACACATGAAATAGGTTTAAAAACATCCAGTTCATGCCTCAGTACCAACGGCCAGCCGTAGAAGGGTCAAGCCAACGCCTCACATGTGGCACGCCGTACTGCCCCAAACCCTAAGGTTCAAAGGGCAGTTCAAGACGGTCACATAATCGAGTTAAGGTTTGTTGTCTTCTAGAGGGTCCATCGCGTTACTTGAACTACTTAGAACATCTTTAAACCACGGAAAAATCCAACACTTGGAAATTTCCCAACAGGGGAAAAATTGGGTATTTATATCCGGTCGAACTTTTCAAGATTTTCTAAAATTATCCGGAGATACACAGACGAAGTTAAACTTCCCCATCGAAACGTCGAATTCCCAAAACAACCCCAGAAAACTCAACTGTTGAGTATAATTTAAAAATTCCCAGAAAATACAGCACGAAAAGATAGGAATTACTGTGCAATTTTCAAGAGGTGATGTGACAACTTGGCCGCGGAACCGCCGCACGAGCCATGCTCGTGCCGCGGTTCCGCCGCGCTTTAGACGAATTGGCCGCTCGAATTTCACAGTAATTCTTAGAAACTCCTGCTGATTTTTCTGCATATTTTTAATGTGGAAAAATCTCAGTTTTCAAAAAATGTACAGAGAGCGATTTGAGATTAGGGTTTCGGTTCGATCGGGCTTCTAACTCCGTCTACGCATCGCCTAAGGCTCTAACCTGGCTCTGATACCACTGTAGGGTTCCTAGGCACGCTAATGAGGTCTCACAAGGCATCAACCATGCCAATTCGAAATTTTCCATGTGCCTACAAACCCTAATACGGATCGTTAACTAGATGTATAGACGATGCAAGAACTGGTAAACAACTTTACTGCTAAAGGGACAACCTTTGTAGATCTGGTCCTCCACCTCCATAGCTCCGTGATGATGTTCCCTCGCTGCGATCATCGGATCCCGGGCTCTAGCATCGGCTTCATCGGAGAAATGGACGGGCTAGGTCGTCTACTTCGATGCCGAAGATGATCTACGTCGAGGCAACACAAGATCAAGCTCCAACTTCACCAAGCCATGAAACTTGTGAAGAAAACACCCTATACTACTTGGCAAGTGGTAGAGGATGAAGAAATAGGAAGTGGGTTCACTTTAGAATTGGATTTCTCACTCATTTTCTCAAGTTGCCATTAAAGGTTGCAAGTTTTTCTTCTTGTTGATGAAGAAGAAGAAAAAGAAAAGAATATGATAATATGATAAGCATCTTGAATAATAGAAAATGAGTGATCCTTATCATATTAGCAACCATGGTTATGTGTAGAGAGTAAACTAAGGTTAGGTGAATGGTTAGGTTAGGCATGAAACAAAAATGGTAGACTTTTTCAAAGCTTCATGAAGCTTCAATGTAAAACAAAAGTAGCAACCATTTCATTTCTTGCCAAAATGAAATAAATAAATAAATGAATAAATAAATTAAACAAAACCCTAACCATTTACTTAACCAAGGTTTAAACTAAACATACACACAAACATGCATGTATCATTAAATATGATACAATCATGTGCGCAAAAATACATCACATATACAATGTGCACAACAAGTGAGAAAATCCATCTTAAGTGAACCAATACTAGTTAATGCAAAGTAATATATCAAATATATAATTATACATTAAATCGTTAAATCAACAATTGATTTAACGATCCTGTCATATCGCATATGACCGACTAATATCCAATGTACCGAATTATCGAATCAATCCTCGATTCGATAACTAGGTTATATCGCATACAACCAGTCGATACATTCATCGCGAGAATAGAATACGGTATCACATACACGCATTATTCTCGGTCCCGCACATATCTCATATGCGCTCCTATTTCGTTTCGCTTGAGCCAGGAAACCTCTATGTAGGACTCTAAAGACTCGTCAATACGCCGGCAGCAAGTGATGATCATATCAAACACCTACAAGCCGCAAGCGGTCTGCTAAACGTAACGGCCACCCGGGTATTGAGCGATCAGAATATCGACGAGCAAGCCCGCTCATACTTCTGTGAATCCAACCAGTAACACTTACCGTACAGTCCGGTCCTCGTCGTCTGATATGTCGCATATCTCGCCTAGGGGTGGTAAAACGTCAGACCCCAATAGCTCGAATAAGTCGTGTCGATATGAGACCTATAACTATTCGAGAAACTACTGGTAACACTTACCAGTAAATCTCAGCAACCCTGGCCAGGGATTTCCGGTTATAGCCAATCGAACACAGCGCAAACATCAACTCCCTATACCGGGAGAGACGAATCCCCTCCTAATCGCTCATTGCCTCCATGTGATTCGGGAACTGTACCTAAAAAACCACCCGTTTTGCATGCCCTCTTGGACGTGGTAAGGTGGAAATCAAAGCACAGTGGGAATCACACAAGACTCTATGACGATCTCGGGTCTACAGACTAACCTGTACCATTTTCACCAGAGAACTGCCATCTGACGTAAGGTATAATACCATCTGGGAGTTCTCGGCGAGTTCGTCCAGTGTACCCAGTCTCCACTGAGCACCCGTATATCATCTCTGATGTCAAACACCAATGGATATGGGATCATCCATCGCCCATCTGTATGGGTCGAGAAGGTAACAGAGAGACAATCAGTGTACACGTTAAGGTAAAGAGCAACCAGATAGCATACTATCATGTCGAGCAAGAAAGTCCTCCCTATATATGTCCAAGCATCCACTACAATATGCATCCTATGTATAGTAATGGCCTCTAGGGCATACATATAACTAGCAATCTCCCTATATGTGTGTCTCCCACTGTGCTTTGATTTCCACCATACCACGGCTCTACTGAGTCGTGTAAACAGGTGGTTTTTGGGTACAGTCCCGATTCACATGGAGGCAATGAGCGATAGGAGGGGATTCGTCTCTCCCGGTATTAGGGGTTGATGTTGCGCTATGCTCGACTGGCCATAACTGGAAATCCCTGGCCAAGGTTGCAGTGATCTACTGGTAAGTGTTATCAGTAGTTTCACACATGTTATGGACCTCACGTCAGCATGACTTATCAAGATATTAGGGTCTGACGTTTACCACCCCTAGGCGAGATATGCGACATATCAGACGAACAGACCGGACTGTACGGTAAGTGTTACTGGTTGGATTCACAGGAGTGTGAGCGGGCTTGCTCGTCGATCTTCTGATCGCTCAATACCCGGGTGGCCGTTACGTTTAGCAGACCGCTTGCGGCTTGTGGGTGTTTGATATGATCATCACCTGCTGCCGGCGTATTGACGAGTTTTTAGAGTCCTACACAGAGGTTTCCTGGCTCAAGCGAAATGAAATAGGAGCGCATATGAGATATGTGCGGGACCGAGAATAATGCGTGTATGTGATACCGTATTCTATTCTCGCGATGAATGTATCGATTGGTTGTATGCGATATAACCTAATTATCGAATCGAAGAATGATTCGATAAGTCGATACATTGGATACTAGTCGGTTATATGCGACATGACCGGATCATTGAATCAAGTGTTGATTTAATGATTTAATGTATAATTATATATTTGATATATTACTTTACATTAACTAGTATTGGTTCACTCAAAATTGACTTTCTCACTTGAAATGCACAAGTTGTATATGTGATATATTTTTGTGCACTTGTTTTTATCATGTTTGATGATACATGCAAACTTGGGTTTGTGTAAGACTTAAACCATGTTTAGTGAATGGTTAGGGTTTCATTTCACTTATTTATTTATTTATTTATTTTGGTTAAAAGAAAAAGGAAAACAAAATGGTTGCTTTCATACAAGAAGCTTCTTGATGCTTCATGCATCTTTGACTAAGTGACCATTTTTGTCTTCATCTCCTAACCCTAACCATTCAACTAAAACCTAGTTAATTCTCTACACTAAACCATGGTTGCAAATATGATAAGTATAATTTTATTTTCTATTTTCAATATACTTATCATATTCTTTTTCTTCTTCTTCTTCTTCAACAAGAAGAAAGCTTGCTACCATTAATGGCAACATGAGAAAAAGAGTGAGAAATCCAATTCTAGAGTGAGAAATCCAATTCCACTTCCTATTTCTTCATCCTCTACCACTTGCCAAGTAGTATAGGGTGTTTTCTTCACAAGTTTCATGACTTGGTGAAGTTGGAGCTTGATCTTGAGTTTCCTCGACGTAGATCATCTTCGGCATCGAAGTCGACGACCTAGCCCGATCATTTCTCCGACGAAACCTTCGCCAGAGTCTGGATTCCGATAGGTACAGCGGAGGGACGTCATCACAGAGCCTAGGAAGTAGAGGACCGGATCTACAAAGGTTGTAGTCACTTTCCTTTAGCAATAAAGTTGTTTACTTGCTTGCATCGCCTTATCATCTAGTTAACGATCCGTATTAGGGTTTGTAGGTACATGAAAAAATTTGAATTGGGCATGTTTGATCTGTTGTGCGACCTCATTAGTGTGCCTAGGAACCCTACAAAAACTAGGGTAACAAAGTTTGTAAACTAACATTACAAAGAGAAGTGAATGAAAATACAACCTTTGTAGATCCGGTCCTTCACTTCTAAAGCACCGTGTTGACGTCCCTTCGCTGCGATCATCGAGATCCCGGACTCTAGTGATGGTTTCCTCGGAGAAATGAACGGGCTAGCTCGTTGACTTTGAGGCCGAAGATGATCTACGTCGACGAGACTCAAACTCAAGCTCCATCTTCACTTGGTCAAGAACTTTGTGAAGAGAACACCCTAAACTAAATGGCAAGTAGTAGAGGATGATGAAATAGGAAATGGGTTCACTTTAGAATTTGATTTCTCACTTTATTTCTTCACTTGAAAAATTCTAGCAAGGTTTTCTTCTTGATGAAGAAGAAGAAAGAATGAATAATGAGAAAAGAATAATAAGTGTAGATTATTATAATGCAACCATGGGTGAGTTAGTTTAATCCACTAACTCTTGTAGAGACATAACCATGGTTTAATATAATGGTTTGGTTTTAAAATATCTTAAGTAAAACAAAGTGTGTGGACTTTGTCAAAGATGCTTGAAGCTTCATGAAGCTTCAAGCCATGACAAATAAAGCCACCATTTTGAAATACTTAAAATAAATAAAAACCCTCACAATTATAAATAAATATGGTGTATGTCACCCACCCACCCTTGTTTGCATATATCATCAAGCATGATACAATCTAGTGCACAAACATATATCACATATACAACAAGTGCACAATAAGTGAGAAAATCAATCTTAAGTGAACAAATACTAGTTAATGTAAAATAATATATCAAATATATAATTATACATTAAATCATTAAATCAACACTTGATTTAATGATCCGGTCATATCGCATATAACCGACTAATATCTAGTGTATCAATGTATCGAATCAACACTTGATTCGGTAACCCGGCTATATCACATATAACCGACCGATGATACAAATCACTAGAATAGAATACAGTATCACATACTAGTATTATTCTCGGTCCCGCACATATCTCATATGCGCTCCTATTTCATTTCGCTTGAGCCAGGAAACCTCTGTGTAGGACTCTAAAGACTCGTCAATACGCCGGCAGTAGGTGGTGATCATATCAGTCACCCACAAGCCGCAAGCGGTCTGCTAAACGTAACGGCCACCCGGATATTGAGCGATCAGAAGATCAACGAGCAAGCCTGCTCACACTCCTGCGAATCCAATCAGTAACACATACCGCACAGTCCGGTCTGTTCGTCTGATATGTCGCATATCGCGCCTAGGAGTGGTAAATGTCAGACCCTAGTAGCTTGATAAGTCATGCCGATGTATGGTCCATAACGTTCATGACACTACTGATAACACTTACCAGTAAATCACAACAACCCTGGCCAGGGATTTCCAGTTATGGCCAGTCGAGCATAGCGCAACATCAACCCCCAATACCGGGAGAGACGAATCCCCTCCTATCGCTCATTGCCTCCATGTAACTCGGGACTGTACCCAAAAACCACCTGTTTGCATGACTCAGTAGAGCCGTGGTAGAGTGGAAATCAAAGCACAGTGGGAGACACACAAGACTCTGTAAGTGCACGGCGGCGCCCCGGCCTCCATCCCGAGGCCAAATGCGGAAGCGATTGTTAACTTTAAATTTTCTTGAACCGGCACCACCGCGCACTAAAAAAACCCGGATCGGGCCATTAACTAGTTCTAGCTAACTACAAGATGGGGAAGAGAGATATACCGACTGATCCGTGTCCTCCGGTCTTCTCGTCGTCGTCCCGATCTCCCGCAGAAGCTCCGGTCTCCACCTCGTCGCCGGAAGAGCACCACGTCGCCGGCTTCTTTTACGGGCTCCCACCTCTATACCGAGGCAACTCGGGCACGAAGTTGTCGAGCCGACGTGCCCAAGGTTTGCTGTAGAATGCGTGTAGTGCTCATGTCTCATTTTGGGGTTGTGGAGGTTTCCATTTTGGTGGAGGGATGATACAAGCTAATGGAGATTGATCTTGTGGGATTTTTATCAAAGCAAAAGCACAAAAACCCCACCTCTAGAATTTTGGACAGCCACCAAGGAGCTTGGCCGGCCATGCATATTGGAGAGGAGAGAATTAGAAAGAGTGAGGGAGTGAAAAAGGATAGCCACACCAATAAGCAAGTGAAAGGAAATGGTTATCATATTCAACCATCATCAAAAGCATGATGACTCCAAAGCCAAGCAATGATCACTAACAAATCCACACTCCACCAACTAATCAACAACCATGATTGCTACAAAAAGTCAAGCAATCATGAACCATGGAAGGTCAAAGGATGGGGCTCCATCATGAAACCATCATGATACAAGAAAATGCAAAGAACACCCTTCCAAAATGCTTATTTGCACAAATGCAAATAAGCCCTCCTCCACCAATCTTCGGCCATTGAAAGATACAAAAAAATATGGCCGAAACGGAAAGCAAACTGGCAACTCCAGAAAACTGGTCCCGTAATAAATTATAGGAAAACCCCGCTACTGTGTATACACACCTGCATTTGTATTCCGACCGAATACAAATGCAATGAGACAAAATCTACACAGTACTATACTAGTATCCGGCTTAAACCAAAGCCTGCTAGTATTATCCGTCCGATCCTGATCCGTGCAATACCGCACGTATCTGATCGAACCCTGCCATATCTCCATACGGCCTCTACAGCTTTTCGCCCGAAAACTTGAGCAACTGAATGTGGGGGACTCTAAAGACTCGTCAACACCTTGGTTGTGGATTTAACCACTAGCACGTCAAAGGTATAAGCCAATACGTAACGGGCTACCGGGTATTGACCAAAAGGGACGTCGATGAGCGAACTCATCCTGACACCCTACTGAGCCTGTCAGTGACAATATCCGTACAGTCCGTTCCGTTCGTCTATGAGCATCGCATGGCGGGCCTAGGGGGTTGGTAAAGTCAGACCCCCAAAAGCGGTACAAGTCGTGTCGGAGTGTAGCCCAGAACACCCTGAGATACTAATGGAATACCTACCAGTAAATCTCCTGCCTCGGCCGAGGGCTTTGTGTAATGGCTCTCCTAGACACAGTGCGACCTCACCCTGAATACCGGGAGAGACGAACCCCTGAAGATCCCCTCACAGCCTCCATGTGGCTCGGGACTGTACCCAACTAAAACCTGTTTGCACGTCTCCTTTGAGCGTGGTAGGGTAGTAATCAAAGTACAGTGGGAACTCACACGAGACAAATGACGATCATCAGGTCGATGAACTAACCTGTACACATGTCACCTAGGAACTGCTATCTGACGTCTGGTATAATCCCAACTAGCAGGTTCCCGGCGAGTCCTGTCCGATGTACTCATAACCCAATGAGCACCTGTATACATCTTAGGTGAACCAACTGACACCAGTGGCTTGTGAGACCGGCCACCGTCCCTCGTCGGGGTCTCGACTGTATACACTAGTCTACTCTGGAGTATCGATGCCCTGTCTCGAAACTCCCACGACTAGGGACCTTTTAAGGATGTGCTTATAGACCCCAGCTCCCACTTATATGATCGCCCTCATACTGCTGGTGGTCAAGCAAGAATCCTAGGGGTTCTATCAACGTATAATAGCGACATGTCAGGTCACCTAAAGCAGTACACGATGATAAAGATAAACCAGATAGCATACTATCATCTCGAGTAAGACTGTCCTACCGGGATAGGTCCTCCCTCAATCATTGCAATCATGTGCCTGTGATCCAATAATTGACTCTGAAGGTACCATCTCCAACAATCTCCCACTTGTACTCAAGGCTAATTATTGCGATGTCGCATACTCACAGCCCGTGTGATACCGAACACCCAACTCCTCTACTAGTCAGTCTCACAAAGCTCGTTTGCAAAACTATTGCGTTCGAGGAATAGCCTCGGTGAGTGGATCCGCTTTGATGTTTCTTTCTATGTCTCTTTATATCCCATGATCGCGGAGAAAGCCATCTCCCGAAATGAGCAATACCTGTCTTAGAATGTCTGGATGTCTGATGGGACCTAGCTCATAAATGAACTCCAAATCCAAACTTCTTAGACTGTACCGTCAACTGAACTTAATCAGTATCTAGCGCCATGCCTCCCTCAGTATTGCCTTGGACCACCTGTCCAAAATACTGCCCCTCGTCAGAGGGAAAAACTATAACTCTGACAACCTCCTTGTCGTCCAGGTCACCTTGGAAGCCTGGAATGATAACTGTCTCCTGAATGAGGCTGTCGTTATCATATCCCTAGAACATCCACTTATGTTCTAAAGCTGCTTCCGATTGTTTCTCCAGGATTGGATCAATATCAACTTATTGCATCTACTGCAAGAACAACATCTGGTGTGGTACTTGACATCTCATGATTGACTCAATTGCCTAAGCAAGTGATCTGCCAATCATGCACATCCCTCTCCCCTTTAGTCTGTAAGACACCTTTAGAGAGGGTGACTCCATCACCTGCAGTTACACTACTGTGCCAGGAGTCATCCATTCTAAATACTCTTAGAATGCTGTCTAAGTACCCTTAATTGGGAAACCACCCAAATCTAGATCTAGTAACCAGTATGTTTGATATAATGTCCAAGTCCCATGTGGAGAAACCACTGTGTGACGACCAAAGTGTAACCGATTGTAGTATAGGAATATCACTTCCTACTCTGTGTATGTCATCAAAATACCATGACATCACACCCTACTACCTTCTCAACAGATCCATCCCCTATTCTGATGAAGTCAAACCTATGACTGTCACATCAGAAATAGATGATCTATCTCCGCTACATCTGCTTTAGTCTATAAATAGACATAAGCCACCTGTCCACCAATGCTTCCGCTGCTCCCACTGACTACGACAACCCTCTGGCAGAGTCATATAAACGTACACTTCGAAAGCAAGTTTAGAACGACGCTATACTCATCCACCTGACGGGTCTCACAGTCTGGAACAACAGCAATGGCAAGTGTGGGTAAACAAGAACTTCCCTGTCACCGTCCTTGAGGCTACCGGAGTACCTCTCGGGTGCCTGAAGTTACCCACCTTATCTGCGGAGTGGCCAATGGAATGTCAAACCAGATTGAATCTTTAGATTCCTATCAAAATCTTCAGTAATCGTTTGTGGTTCTGGAATCACTTCCAGTTCTACCATACTCCCACTACTATTTTCTGAAAAAATCCATTTTTAATAAAACTGTGGCGAGTCAAGAACAATATCACTATTGATCTTCCAGATGGTAGAAATGTTAGTGTATATGCCCTAGAGGCCATTACTGTATCATACTAGTTTGTATATTACTTGATGGAAGCTTGGGATATTCACAGTTGTATATACAATCTTGCTCGAAATGGTAGTATGCTACTTGGTTTGTCTCTGCTTTAATATGTGCATGTGTTTCTTTTAGCATATCGCTTATATACATATTAGTAGAGCCCTTAGGATCTTTGCTTGATTACCAGCATTGTGATGGCGCTCACACTCGTGGGGGCTGGGTAATCCATAAGCACATCCTTATACAGGTCCCTGGTCGTTGGACTATCGAGACAGGGCATCGATACTCCGGAGTAGACTAGCGTATGCGCTTCTCATCCCAGCGTGGGAGACGGTTTGTCCCACAGTCGTCAGTACGTCGTACTTGAGATAGTATGCGGGTGCTCGATAGGTTACGAGTACACTGGACAGGACTCATCGGGGACTGTTGGTTGGTATTATACCTATCGTCAGTTATCAGTTCCTAGGTGACATGAGTACAGCTTAGTCCGCTGACTTGACACTGTCACTTCGCCTCGAGTGTGTTCCCACTGCACTTTGATTACTACCCTACCACGGCTCAAAGGAGTCGTGCAAACAGGTAGTTTTTGGGTGCAGTCCCGAAGCACTTGGAGGCAGTGACGGTTAGACAGGATTCGTCTCTCCCGGTATTGGGGGTTGACATCGCGCTGTGTCCAGGAGAGCCATTACACGAGTAGTCCCTGGCCAGGGCAAGCGAGATATACTGGTAGGTTTCCAGTGTTATCTCAGGGTGTTCTGGGCTACACTCCGACATGACTTGTACCGCTATTAGGGGACTGACGTTCATCGCCCCCTAGGCCCGCCATGCGATGTATCAGACGAACAGACCGGACTATACGGAGACTGTCACATACAGGCTCAGTTGGAGTTCAGATGGGGTTCACCTCGTCAGTCTTCTTATCGACATCTACCTGGGGACCGTTACGTACAGCTAGTGCCGCTTGCGGTCTGTGGTTAAACCCACTTCCAGCGTAGTGTCGAGTCTTTAGAGTCTCACACAGAGAGCTATTCGCCTTTAGGCAAAATGAGTAGAGGTCGCATGGTTTTGCGACAGGGTTCGTTCACATCCGCGCACTTGTGCACGTTTGCTGTCCGGACAGCTTATACTAGCGGGCTTTGGTTTAAGCCGGATCCTAGTATATGATTTGGGATTGGTTTTATCTCTTTGTATTCGTGTTCCTCGGATCACGAATACGGGTGCGTATGCACCGTTGCTTGAGACAGAGGGAGAGGACTTTGATTAGGGTTAATGACTGTTGTCATTTTATTAACCCTAATGCTTATGTGTGTATTATGGTTAATTGATATTAGTTTAATAATTGTGTATGGTTATGGTTGTTGACCATTTGACCTTCTTGACTTGTTGACCTAGGTTGACACTTTGACCATCATCATTTCATTTGGAAGATGCTCTTTGATCCTTGCAATTTGCATTAAAAATGAAATGATAATGGTCATGTCTTGATTAACCATGACAATTATCTAGCTAATTATCAATTTATAATAATTCACACATATATGTGAGAATGGTTTATTTTTCTCTCATTCTATCATTTAGTTTCTCTCTCTTGTTCTTCCTCTCCCTCAAGCTCTCCCCTCTCATGTGTTGAGAAACACTTGAGCTTGAGAAAAACCTCTTCTTGATAATCTCTACTCTCATCTAGGGTTCTAGGATTAGCACTTCTTGCACCCTAGTTACTTCTAGCTTGGAGTTGAAGCCAAAGGTTGAGGCTTTCGGGTGGATCTTTCTTCGACGTGAGAAAACGACAAAGGTGACATCTTTCTACTACTCCAAGGAGCAAGGAGAGAAGGACATAAAGTCCTAGGTATAACCATTCTATCCTTAGCTAGTTTCTAGTTAGCTTTAGCTTGTTTTTGTTTAGCAAAGATCCTTCTTTGTCTAGTCCATGTTGCCTAAAGTGATAAAAATTTGATTTTTATTCCGTTTTCCGCCTCCCCGCAAGCACCGGGGTGGGCAACGTGGACTTACAGTGGTATCAGAGCCTAACTAAACATAAACTAGCTAGGTAGTGAAAGTGTATGGAAGTTTGATCGGAAAAATCGAAAAACCGAGTTTTCAAAAACCCAACTTTCTGTTAATTTTTTTCCTGCTCAAAATAAAATTTATCATACTCCAAAAATCGTCTCAGGGTTTTTGAAGAAAGCCACCAAACCCGATCCAGTGAATCAACCAAAGCGCCGCGGTTCCGCGGCAATAGCAAGCTATTGCCGCGCAACCGCGGCCGAGTTGACTCGGTTCTGGGTCGAGTTTGGTGCAGTGTTCTTCTGGCATGGTTTT
The DNA here is from genome assembly GCA_030015575.1 of Agapanthus africanus. NCBI lineage: Eukaryota > Viridiplantae > Streptophyta > Magnoliopsida > Asparagales > Amaryllidaceae > Agapanthus > Agapanthus africanus. Next base: position 246,456,716 of record CM057347.1, on the reverse strand, counting down.
GGGATTTTTAAGATGGTTTATATGTGCCCAGGTTTTCCAGAAAAGAAATTTGTTTTTGGGGGCCTATAAATCCGTATTTTTGATCGAACTTCAATACACTTTGACTAAAGGGTTATATATGTGATGTTTATATGTATTCAACGTCGGCTAATCGCTATATGTCGATTAGTGGGGGTTATACATATCTGTGATCTGTGTTTGATGATGGTATGTGTATATGAATGCATTGGATTGTCGCGGGTGAATAGCCGGGGTGGATGTGAGATGAGTGTTTCTTTTTCTTTCATTCATTGTAACATGTAAATTGATGTAATATTATTTGTATGGCCGCGCAACCGGGTCGGGGTTGTAGCCGTCATTGTATAATTCTTTTTACTGTTTTTGCTCCTAGGATAGACCCATGGAGGGGGTGCACAAACTACCGGGTATCTCGAAGTGCCGAGTGGCCTACTCACGGTGGTGAGGGAGGTTGCTTCGCTTCGGGTACTTGGCGGGTAGTTTGTCGCACCCGTAGGGGTCTTGGGTGGGGTATTGACTATTCACCGCGACCGTGTAATCCGCTTTTCGTTGCAGGCTCGAACGGATTGCGGATTCCTAGTATATCCAATGTATTCATCTGTGATCTGTAATGTCTATCATTGCTATATATTTATATATTGTAACTATTTAGGCGTTGCTTATGTTTTACAGCCGCGCTAGCCCAGCCCCCGCTCTGTCGTTAGTTAAGTAACCTAACGGGTGATGACGGGGCCCCGTGGCGAATGCGAATGGCATAAGCGTACGTCATATTTTGGTTGTTTTCTGCAATGGTAGGATTAAATGATGGGACGCATTAAAAGAACTAATGCATGAAAATAAACCAAGTAAAAGTCGATTGGAACACTTTGAAAACCACTCGGTTCTTTTCAAAACTAAACTTTTAAACGCGGAGCTTGAACCACTCCTTTTAAAAGCTATCTCGTTCCAACGATTATATCAAGTTCACTACGTTCACGGTTTCGCCAAAACCATTCGTAGCCCTCCATCATTTCAGTTAAATATTCGGTAGTATTCAAGCTATGTATTTTGACCTCAGGCCAAGGCATAGTGATGTAGGGTTCCTAGGCACACTATAGAGGTCTCACAAGGCATCGATCATGCCAATTTAAAATTTTATGGGTGCCGAGAAACCCTAATACGGATCGTCGGCTAGATTTCTAGGCGAAACGGTAAACTAGTTAACAACTTAACTAAAAGAAGAGAGCTACAACCTTTGTAGATCCGGTTATCCACTTCCTTAGCTCCACCTGGGTGTCCTCTCGCTGTCCATCATGAATCCCGAACTCAATCATCGGCTTCATCGGAGAAACGAGCGGAATAGGTCGTCGGCTTCGTGTCAAAGACGATCTACGTCGAGGCATCACAAGTTCAAGCTCCGACTTCACAAAGTTGTGAAACTAGTGAAGAAAACACCCAAAACAACTTGGCAAGAGGTAGAGGGTGAAGAAATAGGAGGTGGGTTCACTTTAGAATTGGATTTCTCTCACTTTAGCTCAAGTTGCCATTGATGGCATCAAGCTTTTTTCTTGAAGATGAAGAAGAAGAAAGAATATGATAAGTGTTGAGATAAAATAAAAATAAATCAATACTTATCATAATGTGAACCATAGTTAAGTGTAGAGAATTAACTAAGGTTAGAATAATGGTTAGGGTTTAGAGTGAAGACAAAATGGTCACAAAGTCAAAGCTTCATGAAGCTTCAACAATGTTCAAGAATGAAAGCAACCATTTTGTATTCTTATCCCATCCTTTTTCAAAAATGAATAAATAAAAGAATGGATAAATAAAAACCCTAATCACTTTCTTAACCTAAGTTTAATTCTATACACTTAACCAAATGAGCATGCATCATCAAACATGATACAAACATGTGCACAAAAGTATATCACATATACAATTTGCACATCAAGTGAGAATATCCATTTAAAGTGAACCAATACTAGTTAATGCAAAGTAATATATCAAATATATAATTATACATTAAATCATTAAATCAACACTTGACTTAACGATCCGGTCATATCGCATATAACCGACTAGTATCCTATGTATCGGCTTATCGAATCAATGATTCGATAACTAGGTCATATCAAATATAACCAATCGATACATCCATCGTGAGAATGAAATACGGTATCACATACACGCATTATTCTCGGTCCTGCACATATCTCATATGCGCTCCTATTTCGTTTCGCTTGAGCTAGGAAACCTATGTGTAGGACTCTAAAGACTCGTCAATACGCCGGTAGCAGATGATGATCATATCAAGCACCCACAAGCCGCAAGCGGTCTGCTAAACGTAACGGCCATCCGGGTATTGAGCGATCAGAAGATCGACGAGCTAGCCCGCTCACACTCCTGTGAATCCAACCAGTAACACTTACCGTACAGTCCGGTCTGTTCGTCTGATATGTCGCATATCAAGTCTAGGGGTGGTATACGTCAGACCCCAATAACCGATAAGTAGTGCCGATGTGAGGCTCATAATGGGTCGAGAAACTACTGGTAACACTTACCAGCAAATCTCTGATCAGCCCTGGCCAGGGACTTCCCTGTTACGGCCAATCGAGCACTGCGCAACATCAACCCCCAATACCGGGAGAGACGAAACCCCTCCTATCGCTCATTGCCTCCATGTGACTCGGGACTGTACCCAAAGACCACCGTTTTGCACGCCCTCATGGACGTGGTAAGGTGGAGATCAAAGCACAGTGGGAATCACACAAGACTCTATGACGATCTCGGGTCTACAGACTAACCTGTACAAGTGTCACCTGAGAACTGCCATCTGACGTGAGGTATAATACCATCTGGGAGTTCTCGGCGAGTCCGTCCAGTGTACCCAGTCTCCACTGAGCACCCGTATACCATCTCTGATGTCAAACACCAATGGATATGGGATCATCCATCGCCCATCTCATGGGTCGAGAAGCGTATACGCTAGTCTACACTGGTATATCGATGCCCTGTCTCGATACACCCATGACTAGGGACCTTGAAGGATGTACTTATGGACTACCATGTCCCCACTAGTTTGATCTGCATCATAGTCCAGGTAGTCAAGTACACATCCTAAGGGCTTTATCAACATGTAACTATAAGACAGTTTAAAGAGACTAGTGTACATGTTAAGATAAAGAGTAACCATATAGCATACTATCATATCGAGCAAGAAAGTCATCTCTATATATGTCCAAGCATCCAATATAATATACATCATCTGTACAATACTGGCCTCTAGGGCATACATACAACTAACAATCTCCCACTTGCACTAGGGCCAGCTGCTGTAGTATCGCATACCGAGCATCCCGAAGAGTCTCTCAAACTGTATCTGGGGAATGGCCTTCGTGAGTGGATCCGCCGTGTTGTTCTTCGTGTCAACTCTCCTGACCTCAATCTCCCGGCGATCAACTATCTCCCGGATCAGGTGATACCGCCTCAGAATATGCCTGGATCGCTGATGGGACCTGGGTTCCTTGGCCAAAGCCACCGCTCCATTGTTATCGCAATACAAAGGTATTGGATGCTCAATGGATGGAACCACTCCAAGTTCAGTAATGAACTTCTTGATCCAGACAGCCTCTTTGGCAGCATCGTTGGCAGCGATGTATTCAGCCTCCATCGTCGAGTCTGCCACGGTTTCCTGCTTGGAACTCTTCCAGCTAACCGCCCCTCCGTAAAGGGTAAAGACAAAGCCCGACTGCGACTTAGAGTCGTCCTTATCACTCTGGAAGCTCGAATCGGTAAAGGACTCCACTTGGAGCTCTCCGCTACCATACACCAAGAACATATCTCTAGTCCTTCGTAAGTACTTGAGAATGCTCTTCACAGCTGTCCAGTGACTCTCTCCAGGATCAGCTTGATACCTGCTCACTATACTTAGTGAGTATGCTACATCGGGTCTGGTACATAGCATCGCATACATGATAGAGCCTACTGCCGAAGCATAGGGTATCCCTTGCATGCGAGCTCTCTCCAAATCAGTCTTGGGAGACATCTCTTTGGAGAGAGTGACTCCAGAGATCGTGGGCAAGTTCCCACGCTTGGATTCTTCCATACTAAACCTTTTTAGTATGGTGTCAATGTACCTGGATTGGGACAATCCCAATATCCTTTTGGATCTATCTCTATAGATCCCGATTCCCAATATGCAGGAGGCATCACCAAGATCTTTCATTAAGAATCTTTGTGATAAGAAGAGCTTGACCGATTGCAGCATAGGAATATCATTTCCTATCAAGAGTATGTCTTCCACGTACAATACGAGGAAGACAACCTTACTCTCTGCAACCTTCTTGTAGATACAAGGTTCATCTGGATTTTTGACGAAATCAAACTCTTTGATAACGACGTCAAAGCAGATGTTCCAACTCCGCGATGCTTGCTTTAATCCATAAATGGATTTAAGCAGCTTGCACACCTTCCGCTGCTCCCATTATCTACGAAGCCCTCTGGCTGAGTCATGTACACGCACTCTTCTAAATCACCATTTAGAAAGGCGGTCTTAACATCCATTTGCCAGATTTCGTAGTCGTGATATGCAGCGATGGCAAGCATGATCCGGATGGATTTAAGCATAGCCACTGGAGAAAAGGTTTCGTCGTAGTCCACACCTGGTCTTTGACGAAAACCCTTTGCTACAAGTCTAGCTTTGAAAGTCTCCACTTTCCCATCTACACCAAGTTTCTTCTTGAAGATCCACTTGCTCCCAATGGGTTTTACCCCTTCAGGAGCAACGTCCAAAGTCCATACTTTGTTGGTGTACATGGATTCCATCTCGGACCGCATAGCATCCAGCCATTTCACTGAGTCCCTACTCGTGATGGCCTGCTCGAAGCTAGTTGGGTCATCATCATCCATGATGCAATCCTCGCTCCCACCATCCATGAGAAAACTGTAGTATCTCTCAGGTGGGCGAGGACCCCTACTAGATCGGCGGAGAGGCTGAGGTTCATCGGGAGCTACTGAATCCTCTGGTTCAACAAAATCTTCTGTTGTAGTCTGTATTGCTGGAACCTCTTCCAGTTCTACCTCCTTGCCACTAATCTCCTTTTCAAGAAATTCCTTTTCTAAAAAGGTGTCATGTCGAGAAACAAACACCTTTTGTTTCTCGGTGTGGTAGAAGATATGCCCGCGCGAATGTTTGGGATATCCAATAAACTTACACAGAATAGACCTTGCCGTGAGTTTGTCCGGATTTTGCGTTTTTACATAGGCCGGACAACCCCATATCTTAACATAATTAAGACATGGTCTTTTTCCTTTCCATATCTCATATGGAGTGGTCGGCACGGTTTTGGTGGGAACCATATTCAATAGGTCTGCAGCTGTTTCCAGTGCATATCCCCAGAAGGAAATAGGTAACTCAGCTGTGCTCATCATAGAGCGCACCATATCTAATAGGGTGCGGTTCCTCCGTTCTGATACACCGTTGTGCTGTGGTGCATATGGAGGAGTCAGCTGAGAGAGAATCCCATTCTCTTTTAGGAAGTCCAGGAATTCATTGCTTAAGTATTCTCCTCCTCGATCAGATCGTAGGATTTTAATACTTTTTCCGGTTTGGTTCTCAACTTCTTGTTTATATTCCCTAAATTTCTCAAAAGCTTCTGATTTGTGTTTCATCAGGAACACATACCCGAACCTAGAGAGATCGTCAGTGAATGTAATGAAGTATGAAGAACCATCCCTGGCATGTGTAGACATGGGACCGCATACATCACTATGTATAAGTCCCAAGAGTTCGGTAACTCTTTCTCCGTGTCCCGTAAACGGTGTTTTGGTCATCTTGCCTTTGAGACATGACTGGCAAGTGTCATAAGATGAAAATTCAAATGGATTTAAATATCCATCTTTATGCAACTTAGCTAGTCGTGTCGCATTGATGTGACCCAGTCTACAATGCCACAAGAAGGATTCGTTGAGTTCAGAACTCTTCCTCTTGTGTGTGTTTGTTATGCTCAGAACTGTTGATTGATTTAGAACATAAATGCCATTGCACAACGTGCCTGATCCAACCAACTTTTGGTTACGGAAAATGTTCATAACATTGTCCTGTAATGCAAAATTATATCCCTCTTTACTCAACAAAGAAACCGATATAATGTTGCATATCAGGTTCGGCATGTAATAGCATTCGTTCAGAACCAATGTATTACCAGTTGGTAGTACAAGGTGATATTCCCCGACAGTCTTAGCTGCAACAATTGCACCATTTCCAACTCTAATGTCTTTATCACCTTCTCCAAGTTCTCTACCTTTCCTAAGCCCATGTAACTGATTACATATATGGGATCCTGACCCGGTATCCAATACCCAGGACGTAGAGCAAATGGAGAAACGGTTCTCAGTAACGAACACACCCGAAGAAAATGCATCATCATGTACTTTCATCAATCGGGTGGCATGGGAATCCTGGTATTCCCCTATATCCTGTTCATTCCTATAACTCTTATAAGAAAGAACAGAACCAACGTTCCCCAGCACAGTATGACATGCGGGTTCGGTCAATACATCCATATTATTATCTTTATTAGGGCATGAACTGGTCGCTACCTGGAGAGAGAGAGAGAAGAAAACACTTGAGCGTATGCTCGTGCAAGATCAGATTGGTTATTATCTTATCTAATCAGGATGGCTCCCACTGCTTTTATCAAATCTTCCTTCAAACCCTAAAAGGAAAGACTAGCCGGGATTAATTACACACTACAAGTTCGCCAATCTTTCAGCCAGGACAGTGTCGGTACTTTGAGGGAGGTCCCCCGTGCTTTCGCACGAACCTAATTAATGTAAACCTTGTTTTCCCAGAAGCGTAACCCCGTTGACACCTTTCTAGACACCTACTTGATCAGCAAATTGCAATGTGTAAAACTCTCCCAGGAATAACTCTTACTCGCAGTGGGTATCGGGATCCAACTATCTCATAGAAGGTATGCAATCTCATTGCAAATTTCAACACTTGAAATTCCCGATAATACTTTTTCCCCTAGCGTCCTATGACCTTGACGCAAGCCAACAAACCATAGTGCGCTAGTCAAGTTCAACCCGTCATTTCCTAATTGAATTAAACCCACCCGTACGACCCTTGACGAAGGCCAACAAAGTCGCACGACTACCCTAATCCAATCTGCATCATATGCATAAGCAGATAAATACTAGTTAGCTACCGCACACTACGCCTTGACGCAGGCCAACAAACGTAGCACGAATACTAACTACTACTCATCTGAAATGACGGAGGGCTACGCCAGGTTTTTCTGAAAACCATGAGCGTAATGAACTTGATATCGTTGTAGAATCAAATGAAGTTTTGAAATGGAGTGATTTTGAGGCTTTTCTAGTTTTGCTAAAGGAGTCACTCCCGGTGAAGGGATCTCGGTCCTTTCCTCGTCGAATGAGGTGCGGGATATATCATATATATCGCTGTGCAAAGCAAAAACGCAAAAGCAGTCAAAAGCAAACCGAGTGTGTAGCATCTGCCAGTTGTTGCTAAAGGAGTCACTCCCGGTGAAGGGATCTCGGTCCTTTCCTCATCGAATAAGGTGCAGGGTATATCATATATACCGCTATGCAAAGCAAGAACTGTAGCTACCTATTTTTATTTTGAAATTCGATTCCACAACATCTTAGGTTTCTTTTCTTTCATTAATCACATTAATGAAGTCCCATCATTTAAATACCTAAACATCACAGATAAATACGACGTACACTTATGCCATCCGCATTCGCCTCGATGTCCCCTCGTGCACCGTTAGGTTAGGTAACTAACGACAAAGCAGGGCAGGGCTAGTGTGGGTGCAAAACATAAGTAACGTCTATTTAATATATCATATATATTATATACTGTATCCATCACAGAACATCACATGATCACATCACAGATTTCGCAGCAGAAGAAACATATGAAATATTGGATATACTAGGACGTCCGTGTTTTTAATACGAGCCAGTATAAAACACGGATTCCACGGTCGTGATGAGTAGCCAATCCCACACCCCTAGACCCCTACGAGAGCGGCAAGCAATCCTGCCAATTCTAGGGTTAGGAGACCCGGACTCGACTCCTCGAGTTGGTCTCCCACTGGACCCCAGAACCCGGTTACTTGTGCTCCCCTCCTTGGGTCTATCCTAATGCGGAAAAGTAAATAATATACAAAAGGTGACAACTTCCGCTACCTGGAAGTGCCCCAAATAAAAGAATATTACAAACAAGTTTTTACATGAATGAAAATGAAAAACACTCATCTCACATAAAAAAACCCCGGCTATTCGAACACGACAATCCAATATAACATATCCAGCAACACATAACATCACATGTCATCAACGTAAGTAAATATGCGCATCCCAATTGTCGTTGACATATAGCAACGAAACCGGCGATATCACATATTACACTTACGGTCACAGAAAAGAAAGTGTAAAACTACAACAATTGGAATTCGCAACTTCTTTAGACATCGCATGCCTAATCAAATGAAATACTTAGATATCACATGCCTAACAGATATAAATCCCGCATTTTAGTCTCATTATCGAAAACTCTTTTCAATATCATGTGGGACTAAACTGCTAGATTTATAACATTCATTCAGTTATCTCATAACTGTTTGTGAATTCCAATTTTTGTATCACATTCCAGATAAACAGAAAATGTTAAACTTTCCGACCGAACATTCGAACACCCAAGTTTTCCCGATACAGTCCAACACATGAAATAAGTCTAGCAACATTCAGTTCGTGCCTCAGTACCAACGGTCCAGCCGTAGAAGGGTCAAGCCAACGCCTCACATGTGGCACGCCGTACTGCCCCAAACCCGAAGGTTCAAAGGGCAGTTCAAGACGGTCACATAATCGAGTTAAGGTTTGTTGTCTTCTAGAGGGTCCATCGCGTTACTTGCACTACTTAGAACGTCGTTAAACTACGGAAAAATCCAACACTTGAAAATTTCCCGACAGGGGAAAAATTGGGTATTTATATTCGGTCGAACTTTTTAACATATTCTAAAAATTATCCGGAAATTCACAAAGACGAAATTTGATAATTCGATCGAAACTACGAAGCTCCAAAACACCCCAGAAAATGCAACTCTTGAATAAATTTTAAAAAATTCCCATAAAACTCAGCACCAGAAAAGAAGAATTACTGTGTAAACAATATTGCGCAATGTGAACAGTAGGCGGCGGAACCGCGGCAGAAGCCATGCTTCTGCCGCGTTTCCGCGGCTGTTTAGATGAATCATGATCTCGTGTTTCACCATAATTCTTAGATCTTCCTGCTGAATTTTTTAGGCATTTTTAATCTTGAAAAATCCCAGATTTTAGAAAATGTACAGAGAGCATTTTGTGAGTTAGGGTTTCGGTTCGTTCGGACTTCAAACTCCGTCTAGACTTCGCCTAAGGCTCTAGCTAGGCTCTGATACCACTGTAGGTCAGGCAGCCACCCCATCCAATGGGGTCGCCGTGGCACCAACGGGTCCCTCAGCCGCTACTTTTTACGCATGCCCCCTCGCGAGGCCTACAACCCGCCGGAACACCTTCCGGTCTCGGGACACCCTGGGGGTAAGAGCCTATGCTTCGCCACACTGTCACACAGTGAGAACCCCCCATAGGTCGACATCCAATGCCTAGTAGCTCTGATACCACTGTAGGGTTCCTAGGCACACTATAGAGGTCTCACAAGGCATCGATCATGCCAATTTAAAATTTTATGGGTGCCGAGAAACCCTAATACGGATCGTCGGCTAGATTTCTAGGCGAAACGGTAAACTAGTTAACAACTTAACTAAAAGAAGAGAGCTACAACCTTTGTAGATCCGGTTATCCACTTCCTTAGCTCCACCTGGGTGTCCTCTCGCTGTCCATCATGAATCCCGAACTCAATCATCGGCTTCATCGGAGAAACGAGCGGAATAGGTCGTCGGCTTCGTGTCAAAGACGATCTATGTCGAGGCATCACAAGTTCAAGCTCCGACTTCACAAAGTTGTGAAACTTGTGAAGAAAACACCCAAAACAACTTGGCAAGAGGTAGAGGGTGAAGAAATAGGAGGTGGGTTCACTTTAGAATTGGATTTCTCTCACTTTAGCTCAAGTTGCCATTGATGGCATCAAGCTTTTTTCTTGAAGATGAAGATGAAGAAGAAGAAAGAATATGATAAGTGTTGAGATAAAATAAAAATAAATCAATACTTATCATAATGTGAACCATAGTTAAGTGTAGAGAATTAACTAAGGTTAGAATAATGGTTAGGGTTTAGAGTGAAGACAAAATGGTCACAAAGTCAAAGCTTCATGAAGCTTCAACAATGTTCAAGAATGAAAGCAACCATTTTGTATTCTTATCCCATCCTTTTTCAAAAATGAATAAATAAAAGAATGGATAAATAAAAACCCTAATCACTTTCTTAACCTAAGTTTAATTCTATACACTTAACCAAATGAGCATGCATCATCAAACATGATACAAACATGTGCACAAAAGTATATCACATATACAATTTGCACATCAAGTGAGAATATCCATTTAAAGTGAACCAATACTAGTTAATGCAAAGTAATATATCAAATATATAATTATACATTAAATCATTAAATCAACACTTGACTTAACGATCCGGTCATATCGCATATAACCGACTAGTATCCTATGTATCGGCTTATCGAATCAATGATTCGATAACTAGGTCATATCAAATATAACCAATCGATACATCCGTCGTGAGAATGAAATACGGTATCACATACACGCATTATTCTCGGTCCTGCACATATCTCATATGCGCTCCTATTTCGTTTCGCTTGAGCTAGGAAACCTCTGTGTAGGATTCTAAAGACTCGTCAATACGCCGGTAGCAGATGATGATCATATCAAGCACCCACAAGCCGCAAGCGGTCTGCTAAACGTAACGGCCATCCGGGTATTGAGCGATCAGAAGATCGACGAGCTAGACCGCTCACACTCCTGTGAATCCAACCAGTAACACTTACCGTACAGTCCGGTCTGTTCGTCTGATATGTCGCATATCAAGTCTAGGGGTGGTATACGTCAGACCCTAATAACCGATAAGTAGTGCCGATGTGAGGCTCATAACGGGTCGAGAAACTACTGGTAACACTTACCAGCAAATCTCTGATCAGCCCTGGCCAGGGACTTCTCTGTTACGGCCAATCGAGCATTGCGCAACATCAACCCCCAATACCGGGAGAGACGAAACCCCTCCTATCGCTCATTGCCTCCATGTGACTCGGGACTGTACCCAAAGACCACCGTTTTGCACGCCCTCATGGACGTGGTAAGGTGGAGATCAAAGCACAGTGGGAATCACACAAGACTCTATGACGATCTCGGGTCTACAGACTAACCTGTACAAGTGTCACCTGAGAACTGCCATCTGACGTGAGGTATAATACCATCTGGGAGTTCTCGGCGAGTCCGTCCAGTGTACCCAGTCTCCACTGAGCACCCGTATACCATCTCTGATGTCAAACACCAATGGATATGGGATCATCCATCGCCCATCTCATGGGTCGAGAAGCGTATACGCTAGTCTACACTGGTATATCGATGCCCTGTCTCGATACACCCACGACTAGGGACCTTGAAGGATGTACTTATGGACTACCATGTCCCCACTAGTATGATCTGCATCATAGTCCAGGTAGTCAAGTACACATCCTAAGGGCTTTATCAACATGTAACTATAAGACAGTTTAAAGAGACTAGTGTACATGTTAAGATAAAGAGTAACCATATAGCATACTATCATATCGAGCAAGAAAGTCATCTCTATATATGTCCAAGCATCCAATATAATATACATCATCTGTACAATACTGGCCTTTAGGGCATACATACAACTAACAAGTGATTGGTAGCTGCCGGATATTTATCTGTTGCATAGATAGAATGCGTTGGTTTGAGACAGTCGTACTGCCATTTTGGCCTACGTCAAGGGTAGGTACGGGTGGGTTCAAATTAACCGGGATAATGATGGGAAGAACTTAACATGTGACTTATGACATTTTGACCTCACGCCAAGGTCATAAGAGCATGGGGCAAAAAAATCCACATCGGGAGTTTCATAAGTACTGAAACTTGCTAGCGCTGCATACCATTTGGAGTGTGATGATTCTGGTAGGATTCCTTCGATTTTATCACGCGATGATATTTGGATCCCGATCCTACTGTGAGTATATGCTACTCCTCGAGAAAACTCTCACTTAACGATCAATGCTATAAACCTAGTAGGTGTCTTGAAAGGTGTTAGTGGGGCTACGCCCACAGGGAAAAGAGGTTACTTAATTAAGGAACTTCGCGAAAGCGTTGGAAAACCTCCCTCGTAGTACCGACACTGGCCTGGCTGAACGGTTAAACAAGTATTGTACGGTGAGATTGATCCCGACTAATCCTTTCTTTACGGTTTGAGAAGGGATTCGAGAGACAGTGGGAGCCATCCTGTTTAGACAAACTAAAAACCACTCTAAACTTGCAAGAGCATCATGCTAAAGTGTTTATTTTCTCTCTCCTAATTGCAGCGACCATTCAACATGACCGGACTTAAGTTATTACTAGATAAAAACATATTGACAGGGCCAAACTACAAAGATTGGCTCAGGAATGTCAAGATGGCAATCACTTACGACAAGCTGCGGTATCTCCTTACCACCAAAGCTCCCCCTGTCCCAGGTCCCAAAACCAGTGTCGTAGATAGGGAAATCTATAAGACCTGGGAAATAGATTGCGCGAAGGCCAAATGCCTCGTACTTGCCTCGATGGACAACGAACATCAGAGGAGGCACGAGAATATGGACCTAGAGTCCATATTTCTTCATACAAAAGAACTGTATGGAGAGCAGTCTCGTATCGCCAGATACGAAGTGTCGAAGAAGTTGTTTTCGGCAAGGTTGGCCGTTAGATCATCGGTAGCGGAACACGTGCTTAAGATGATTGGCTACATAGAGGAGCTCGCAGAACTTGGGACCACGTTGGAGAATGAACTCTATACGGACTTGATTCTCCAGTCCCTTCCTTCCACTTACGCCCAGTTCATCCTGAACTTCAACTTACAGGAAAAGGAAGTTGAACTTTCAGAGCTCCTCAACATGCTGAGGAGTGCAGAGGGCACCCTACAGAAAAGTAGGGAGACATCCACTTTGTTTGTAGGAGGATCTTCCTCTTCTAGGTCCAGGGCGAAAGCCAAGGGCAAGAAGAAGAAAGCCCCCGCCAAACCAAGAGTCGGTGTCAGTAAAATGGATACGAAGGGAAAAGGAAAAGCAACAAAGGTAGAGGGAAAGCTGGTGAGGAAGGAAGAATGCTTCTACTGTCACAAAAGTGGTCACTGGAAACAGGATTGCAAGGCTTGGAAGGCCAGAACACAGGATTTGAAGCGAGTTGCGGCTTCAGCTTCAGGTGTGTATATTATTGAAAACTGTCTATCAATAAACTCTACATCCTGGGTATTGGATACCGGATCAGGATCTCATATCTGTAATTCTTTGCAGGCGTTGAGAAAGCGTAGAGTTTTGAAGGCAGGTGACATGACCCTCAGAGTTGCAAACGGTGCTAGCATGGATGCTGAGGCCGTGGGGGACTATCACCTGGGACTGTCAGATGGACACTTTTTGGTTTTGCGTAGTTGTTATTATGTACCAAATGCAACCTGTAATATCATTTCTGTATCTTTATTATCTAAAGAAGGTTATGAATTTGCATTTGTAAGTAATGTAGTGAACATTCACCATAATCAAGTTATGATTGGGTCAGGTACATTGAACAACGGTATATACGTATTAAACCAACCACAGATTTTCAATGTCCAGAATACACACAAAAGAAAGTCTCCAGAAATCAATAAAACTTTCTTATGGCATTGTAGACTGGGTCACATCAATGAGAGAAGGTTGACTAAGTTACATGCAGAAGGATATTTGGATCCGTTCGAATATCAATCGTATGCAACTTGTCAATCCTATCTCAAAGGAAAGATGATAAAGACTCCGTTCACTGGACACGGAGTAAGAGCGAGCGAGCTCTTAGGACTCGTACACAGCGACGTGTGCGGTCCAATGTCTACACATGCACGAAGCGGTTATTCTTACTTCATTACTTTTACGGATGATTTTTCAAGGTTCGGACATGTCTTCTTAATGAAGCATAAATCCGAAGCTTTTGAGAAATTCTAGGAATACAAGAATGAAGTAGAAAAACAAACAGGCAAAAGTATCAAGACACTGAGATCTGATCGAGATGGTGAATACTTGAGTGCCGAGTTCCTGGGTTACTTAAAAGAGAATGGAATTCTCTCTCAGCTTACTCCTCCATACACTCCGCAACATAACGGTGTATCGGAGAGACGGAACCGAACCCTATTGGATATGGTACGATCCATGATGAGTAACGCTGAGTTGCCGCGATCGTTCTGGGGATATGCGCTAGAAACAGCTGCATACCTTTTGAACCGAGTTCCCACTAAGACTGTGCCTACCACACCATATGAGTTATGGAGTGGGAAGAAACCCTATCTTCAATACTTGAAGATTTGGGGGTGTCCAGCTTATGTCAAAAAGCAGCATGCGGACAAACTAGTGGCACGCTCAGTACTGTGCAAGTTTGTGGGATACCCAAAGAACTCCAGGGGGTATCTTTTCTATTACGCAGAGGAACAAAAAGTCCTTGTTTCTCGTAATGCCCATTTTCTGGAACATCAGTTCTTAGAAAAAGAAATAAGTGGGAGCGCAATAGAACTGGAAGAAATTCCAGAACCACAAGCTATTACTGAAAGCTTAGTAGAACCAGAGGGTTCGAAAGATCAGGACATTCCCACGCCACTCCGCAGGAGTAGTAGGCAGTCTCATCCGCCCGAGAGATGCTACGGTTTTCTCATTGACGGGGATAGAGAGGATTGCATCATAGATTGTGATGAGCCTACTAGCTTCCAGCAAGCCATTCAGAGCGTCGACTCGGTAAAATGGCTGGATGCAATGCGGACCGAAATGGAGTCCATGTACACCAACAAAGTATGGACGTTGGACATTGCTCCAGATGGGGTAAAACCCGTAGGATGCAAGTGGATCTTCAAAAGGAAGATTGGTGTGGATGGACAGGTTGAGACCTATAAAGCTAGACTGGTAGCAAAGGGTTTTCGTCAACGACCTGGTTTGGACTATGACGAAACCTTTTCTCCAGTAGCTATGCTGAAATCCATTCGGATCCTTCTTGCCATTGCTGCTTTCCACGATTATGAAATTTGGCAGATGGACGTAAAGACCGCTTTTCTAAATGGACATTTAGAGGAGTGCGTCTATATGGAACAGCCAGAGGGTTTCATTCAGAGTGGGAGCAGCGGAAAGGTGTGCAAGCTGCTTAAGTCCATTTATGGACTAAAGAAGGCATCGCGGAATTGGAACATCTGTTTTGATGAGACGGTCAAGGAATTTGGCTTTATCAAAAATCCAGATGAACCATGCATCTATTGTAGATTTGTAGCGAGAACTGTAGTATTCCTCGTTTTATACGTGGATGACATTCTCTTAATAGAAAATGACATTCCTATGCTACAATCTGTCAAGGGGTTCTTGTCACACAGGTTCTCCATGAAAGACCTGGGTGATGCCTCATACATTCTGGGTATCCGGATCTACCGTGACAGGTCCAAGAGGATATTAGGACTTTCGCAGTCCAGGTACATCGACACCATACTGAAGAGATTCAGTATGGAAGATTCCAAGCGCGGTAATCTACCGGCTTGTCACGGGATCACCCTCTCCAAAGAGATGTCTCCCAAGACTGATTTGGAGAGGGATCGGATGTCTATTATACCCTACGCTTCTGCGGTAGGCTCTATAATGTATGCGATGTTGTGTACCAGACCGGATGTGGCTTATGCACTGAGTGTGGTAAGCAGGTATCAGTCAAACCCTAGGGAGAAACATTGGATAGCAGTAAAGAACATTCTCAAGTACCTGAGAAGGACTAAGGAGATGTTCTTGGTGTATGGCGGAAAAGACCTCCAGATTGAGGCCTTTGCTGACTCCAGCTTCCAGAGTGACAAGGATGATTCCAAGTCCATGTCGGGTTTTGTCTTTACCCTCAATGGAGGAGCGGTGTGTTGGAAGAGCTCCAAACAGGAAACCGTTGCTGACTCGACTATGGAAGCGGAATACATCGCTGCATCTGATGCCGCAAAAGAAGCTGTCTGGATGAGGAAGTTCTTGAAAGAACTTCAGGTGGTTCCATCCATTGTTGACCCAACTGTATTGCGACAACAACGGGGCTATAGCTTTAGCGAAGGAACCCAGGTCCCATCAGAAATCCAGACACATCTTGAGGCGGTATCACCTGATCAGGGAGATCGTGGATCGCCAGGAGATCAAGCTTCGGAGGGTTGCTTCAGAAGATAACACAGCAGATCCATTCACCAAGGCCTTGCCCCAGACTCAGTTCGAGCGGCTGATCGAGATGATAGGTCTTCGATACGCCAGTACATGGCCTTAGTGCAAGTGGGAGATTGTTAGTGTATATGCCCTAGAGGCCATTACTGTATCATACTAGTTTATATATTACTTGATGGAAGCTTGGGATATTCACAGTTGTATATACAATCTTGCTCGAAATGGTAGTATGCTACTTGGTTTGTCTCTGCTTTAATATGTGCATGTGTTTCTTTTAGCATATCGCTTATATTCATATTAGTAGAGCCCTTAGAATCTTTGCTTGATTACCAGCGTTGTGATGGCGCTCACACTCGTGGGGGCTGGGTAATCCATAAGCACATCCTTATACAGGTCCCTGGTCGTTGGACTATCGAGACAGGGCATCGATACTCCGGAGTAGACTAGCGTATGCGCTTCTCATCCCAGCGTAGGAGACGGTCTGTCCCACAGCCGTCAATACGTCGTACTTGAGATAGTATGCGGGTGCTCGTTAGGTTACGAGTACACTGGACAGGACTCGTCGGGGACTGTTGGTTGGTATTATACCTATCGTCAGTTATCAGTTCCCAGGTGACATGAGTACAGCTTAGTCCGCTGACTTGACACTGTCACTTCGCCTCGAGTGTGTTCCCACTGCACTTTGATTACTATCCTACCACGGCTCAAAGGAGTCGTGCAAACAAGTAGTTTTTGGGTGCAGTCCCGAAGCACTTGGAGGCAGTGACGGTTAGACAGGATTCGTCTCTCCCGGTATTGGGGGTTGACATCGCGCTGTGTCCGGGAGAGCCATTACACAAGTAGTCCCTGGCCAGGGCAAGCGAGATATACTGGTAGGTTTCCAGTGTTATCTCCGGGTGTTCTGGGCTACACTCCGACACGACTTGTACCGCTATTAGGGGACTGACGTTCACCGCCCCCTAGGCGCGCCATGCGATGTATCAGACGAACAGACCGGACTGTACGGAGACTGTCACATACAGGCTTAGTAGGAGTTCAGATGGGGTTCACCTCGTCAGTCTTCTTATCGACATCTACCTGGGGACCGTTACGTACAGCTAGTGCCGCTTGCGGTCTGTGGTTAAACCCACTGCCAGCGTAGTGTCGAGTCTTTAGAGTCCCACACAGAGAGCTATTCGCCTTTAGGCAAAATGAGTAGAGGTCGCATGGTTTTGCGACAGGGTTCGTTCACATCCGCGCAATTGTGCACGTTTGCTGTCCGGACAGCTTATACTAGCGGGCTTTGGTTTAAGCCGGATCCTAGTATATGATTTGGGATTGGTTTTATCTTTTTGTATTCGTGTTCCTCGGATCACGAATACGGGTGCGTATGCACCGTTGCTTGAGACAGAGGGAGAGGATTTTGATTAGGGTTAATGACTGTTGTCATTTTATTAACCCTAATGCTTATGTGTGTATTATGGTTAATTGATATTAGTTTAATAATTGTGCATGGTTATGGTTGTTGACCATTTGACCTTCTTGACTTGTTGACCTAGGTTGACACTTTGACCATCATCATTTCATTTGGAAGATGCTCTTTGATTCTTGCAATTTGCATTAAAAATGAAATGATAATGGTCATGTCTTGATTAACCATGACAATTATCTAGTTAATTATCAATTTATAATAATTCACACATATATGTGAGAATGGTTTATTTTTCTCTCATTCTATCATTTATTTTCTCTCTCTTGTTCTTCCTCTCCCTCAAGCTCTTCCCTCTCATGTGTTGAGAAACACTTGAGCTTGAGAAAAATCTCTTCTTGATAATCTCTACTCTCATCTAGGGTTCTAGGATTAGCACTTCTTGCACCCTAGTTACTTCTAGCTTGGAGTTGAAGCCAAAGGTTGAGGCTTTCGGGTGGATCTTTCTTCGACGTGAGAAGACGACAAAGGTGACCTCTTTCTACTACTCCAAGGAGCAAGGAGAGAAGGACATAAAGCCCTAGGTATAACCATTCTATCCTTAGCTAGTTTCTAGTTAGCTTTAGCTTGTTTTTGTTTAGCAAAGATCCTTCTTTGTCTAGTCCATGTTGCCTAAAGTGATAAAAATTTGATTTTTATTCCGTTTTCCGCCTCCCCGCAAGCACCGGGGTGGGCAACGTGGACTTATAAGAAAGCCAACCCTCGTCATAGCCTGGGTCAACCCACAAACAGCCATTACAGAAACGTGCCTTGAGTTGTCCAGTGTCTAGTTTTAATCATAAACCGGACAACTCCCCGTACCTTAACATCGTTAAGATATGAACTGTTTTATATCCAATATAGAACCATAGGCACTGATTTAATTGAACCAGATTCAAATCATGCAACTGTCTCCAGTGCATGTCAACTAAATGGAAGGAGGCCGATCAGCGTTACTCAACTTAGGAATGCTTCCAATTATGAGTAACCTGGAAGAGAAGCAAGGTCTCTTAATCATTACTATTAACTGAATACCATATACAAGTATCTACATCTTCGATCACTTTGAAGAATCCCGATACTTGCTACACCTGGTTCTCTACTCTATTCAAATACCTATAACTTCTCCAAATTCGGACCCTGTGTTTCCACGAAATACCTGTCTAAAAATTAGAGAAGTCATAAGTAAACCGAATATAGTACGAGGACCGACCCCTCTATCCTGATGGACGCTGGACAACATACAATACTCTGTATAAGTCCCTTGAGTCTGATAACTCAATCCCTGCGTGTCATAGGTTGAAAACTGTACTTATGGTTAAGAAGAATTACACCGCTGTTTAATGCTCCTTACCTAACCATCCACTGATATAGGTAAATGTCATAAACATAATTTCAAAAGGTATATCTCACTCTATGAAAATAGACGTACAGATATATCAATTTGAAATTGGTGCACAGCAGCGGATATTCAAAATCAAATATTTGCCGTCCGGCAAACAACCCAGGTGACTTCCTCAAATATCACCGATTACAACGAATTCCGATATAATGAGGATGATCACCTAATTTCCAATAACTTACTCCTACTCATCATCTGTAAAACCATACAGATGTGAGAATCAAACTTGGTAAATACATACCCTAGAGTAAGTATCTAATCGGGAAATCAGTTTTCTTTTAACAGTACACAGTGAAACTGAAACATTGAAATGTTTCGATAGGGTATCCCGGTATTCCTAGTAATGCCTCTTCCATTATCCAGATTCACAACTGTAACCGTACATTTCTTTGCCACCTCTCCAAATTCCCTTTATATGTCTTTAGTCATTACCATCTGCACACCCCTCTAGGCCAAATGGTTTTCTTCCTTCCCTACCGTTCGGCACCAGCCTATGGTTTGGAAGAAGACTATCCATTAAGCATAATGGGTGTACTGTCCCAATCCTAGGAACACTCGCAATACGAGAGAAGGTGAAGATAAAAGACACCTGAATAAACCTTATTCCTATTTCTCCTGAACCAGAATCCATCCCCGAACTGGAACAAGTTCCTTTCGAGTTCGTATATAACCATACGATGGAGTATCCAATAATCTGTGGATCTTCGTAGTGATACGGAGTGTCCTGGAGAAATACAAAGGTGAAGTGGGAGTGGTAATGAAATACCTGGTTTTGTCGTGAATATCAGTCGCAATTTACTTTGCCCTCTTACTAATCCCTTGCTTTGTCTTAACTTAATACCTTCTGCACACCATCGTTATGCTAATTGGTTTTCTTCATTCCCCACCGTTCGCCACCAGCCTAAGGTTTGGAAGAAGACTATCCAATTTGCGTAATAGGTGTACTATCTCCTAAACCAAGGAGTACTCGCAACCTGAGAGAAGGTTAAAGGAAAAGACAACTGAATAGTCCTATTCGTTTCCTCCAGAACCTGAAACCATCCTCGAATAAATTCTTTCGAGTTCGTATCTAACCATACGATGGTTTTGTCCAATGGAAGTGGACGTTCGTAGTAATACGGGGTGTCCTGGAGAAAAGGGTAAAAGTAGGAGTGGCAATGAGGTTTGCAACTCTGACAATCCAAAAGCCAGTGTTCAAGAAGGTTCGGTTAATTTTGGTCACTGAAGGTTCGGTTAATTTTGGTCACTGAGTCATAGTCTAGGGTCGGGTCAATGGTCGCTGCCAAAGAGAGAGAGAACAGAAACACTCAGCGTGCACTCTATCCTAGATCAGAATGGTTACCAATTTATCTAATCTGGAAACCTCCCACTGTACCTCAAATTCTCCTCCAAACCTGAAAGAAGAATTAGTCGGGGTCACCCGAGGAGTAAACCAACTCATCAGTGGGAATCGAGATCCAACTATCATCGCATGATAACGTGACGGAATCCGCTCACGGTGTCACACTCCAAAAGGTATGCGCATATCTGGCAAGTTTCAGTTTCTTTAGAAACTCCCGATGTGATTTCTTCCCCATGCTTTTATGACCTTGACTTTGGCCAACATATCATAAGTCACATGTCAAGTTCTACCCGTCATTCTCCAGGTTAATTTGAACCCACCCGTACCTACCCTTGACTTTGGCCAAAATGGCAGTACGACTGTCCCAAACCAACGCATCTATCTATGCTGCATATGAATACCCCAATAGCTACCAATCACTGTGCCTTGACTTTGGCCAACATACGCAGCTTGAATACTATTGACCACCCATATGAAACGACGGAAGGCTACGAATGGTTTCTGGCGAAAACCTTTAACGTAATAAACTTGATATCGTTGAAGGAACGGATAGCTTTTATGAAAATATAGTGACGAAAACCTTTGCTAAAGAAGTCACTCCCGGTGAAGGGATCTCGGCTCTTTCCCCGTAGAATGAGGTGCCGGATATTCCAACTGAATACCACGATGCAAAGAAAAAGTAAACGGCTATAGTGAAGTTATTGCCCTGACGCAAACTTTTTGTCCAAGGGGTCATTCCCGGTGAAGGGATCTCGGCCCTTGCCTCGTCGACTGAGGAGCAGGATATTCCAACTGAATACCACTGTGCAAAACAAAAGAGAACGTCCTTGCAATAACAGCTTTTTGAAAAAAGTTCCAACAACATCAGATTAGGTTTGTTTTTAATTTGCATTGATCCGAATCAACGCAGTCCCATCAATTGATCACACCACAAAGAACGAAAATATACTGATGTACGTATATGCCATCCGCATTCGCCACTGGGTCCCGTCATTACCCGTTAGGTTAGCTAACTAACGACAGAGCGGGGACTGGACTAGCGCGGATGCAAAACATATACAACATCTATGAATATATATACCAATATATTATATTTCGCTCAAGGCGTGATAAAATGCAACATCACAGAAATGTACAGCATCACAGAACAATACAGATATCTAGGATCCCCGGGTTTCACAGAGCCGCTGAAACCCGACGTTCCCCTGGTCGTGTGGATAGCCTGTGCAATGAAATCCTAGACCCCTACGGGCGCGGCAAGTTACCCGCCAAAACCTGAAGCGAGGCAGCCCCCTTCAGCAACGTGAATGGACCACCCAGCACTTCACGGAATCCGGTAACTTGGGCACCCCACCTGGGTCAACCTGTACCCCCTACGAGTGCGGCGAATAGCCCGCCAATTCTAGAGTAAAGCCCCTTCCGTCTCAATGCCATGAGATACGGGCATGTTGCCCTCTAGAACCCGGCTACCCGTGCACCCCTCCGCGGGGCAATCCTAGTACAGAAAGTAAAATATACATACAACGGGTACATCGACCGCAACTTGGTCGTGCCCCAAAATAATAATACAAACAGGCAGTGACGGCAGTCCACATGTCGGACGCTCGCCCCGCAATATCAAATGTACATAATACAACAAAACTATACTAGCATTGCATCCAGGCTATCCCCCACGACCAATCCGCAACATCACAGCAATACACAGAACATCAATGTGAAAGTCGCGTTCGCAAATCCGTCTAACCGGGCTATAGCAGTTAGACAGGATTTACCGATCAAGTGACATTCACGGTCGGAGATATAATGTAAATACTGTGAACTAATGTGTTTAAAATATCCGATCGATCAAATTTTACCAAGTGGGCCCCAAGCACTACTGTAGCACATCAAGAAATTCTGGGCCCAAAAATAATATTCCAAAACCCCTATTTCCTTGTAAAAAGATCACTGTGAAAAATTGGTCCAGAGAACTCACTGAACGGCGGCGGAACCGCAGCGCCAAGGGGGGTTTGGCCGCGGTTCCACGACGGTTCTATAGTAACACTCTACCAAATTTTCACAGATGTCTTATAATTTCCTAAACAGTGTTCTGAGACAACCTGAAAAATTTTTGGACTCCAAAAAATTTTGACAGAAACTGATGTGAAGAAAACGCGGGTTTTTGGAATTTTGTTCGATTGGAAATATAAAACACATTAGACAAAGCTAGACTATATTAATGGCGTGGCTCTGATACCACTGTAAGTGCACGGCGGCGCCCCGGCCTCCATCCCGAGGCCAAATGCGGAAGCGAAAGTTAACTTTAAATTTTCTTGAACCGGCACCACCGCGCACTAAAAAAACCCGGATCGGGCCATTAACTAGTTCTAGCTAACTACAAGATGGGGAAGAGAGATATACCGACTGATCCGTGTCCTCCGGTCTTCTCGTCGTCGTCCCGATCTCCCGCGGAAGCTCCGGTCTCCACCTCGTCGCCGGAAGGGCACCACGTCGCCGGCTTCTTTTACGGGCTCCCACCTCTATACCGAGGCAACTCGGACACGAAGTTGGCGAGCCGACGTGCCCAAGGTTTGCTGTAGAATGCGTGTTGTGCTCATGTCTCATTTTGGGGTTGTGGAGGTTGCCATTTTGGTGGAAGGATGATACAAGCTAATGGAGATTGATCTTGTGGGATTTTTATCAAAGCAAAAGCACAAAAACCCCACCTCTAGAATTTTGGACAGCCACCAAGGAGCTTGGCCGGCCATGCATATTGGAGAGGAGATAATTAGAGAGAGTGAGGGAGTGAAAAAGGATAGCCACACCAATAAGCAAGTGAAAGGAAATGGTTATCATATTCAACCATCATCAAAAGCATGATGACTCCAAAGCCAAGCAATGATCACTAACAAATCCACACTCCACCAACTAATCAACAACCATGATTGCTACAAAAAGTCAAGCAATCATGAACCATGGAAGGTCAAAGGATGGGGCTCTATCATGAAACCATCATGATACAAGAAAATGCAAAGAACACCCTTCCAAAATGCTTATTTGCACAAATGCAAATAAGCCCTCCTCTACCAATCTTCGGTCATTGAAAGATACAAAGAAATATGGCTGAAACGGAAAGCAAACTGGCAACTCCAGAAAACTGGTCCCGTAATAAATTATAGGAAAACCTCGCTACTGTGTATACACACCCGCATTTGTATTCCGACCGAATACAAATGCAATGAGACAAAATCTACACAGTACTATACTAGTATCCGGCTTAAACCAAAGCCTGCTAGTATTATCCGTCCGATCCTGATCCGTGCAATACCGCACGTATCTGATCGAACCCTGCCATATCTCCATACGGCCTCTACAGCTTTTCGCCCGAAAACTTGAGCAACTGAATGTGGGGGACTCTAAAGACTCGTCAACACCTTGGTTGTGGATTTAACCACTAGCACGTAAAAGGTATAAGCCAATACGTAACGGGCTACCAGATATTGACCAAAAGGGACGTCGATGAGCGAACTCATCCTGACACCCTACTGAGCCTGTCAGTGACAATATCCGTACAGTCCGGTCCGTTCGTCTATGAGCATCGCATGGCGGGCCTAGGGGGTTGGTAAAGTCAGACCCCCAAAAGCGGTACAAGTCGTGTCGGAGTGTAGCCAAGAACACCCTGAGATACTACTGGAATACCTGCCAGTAAATCTCCTGCCTCGGCCGACTGCCTCGGCCGAGGGCTTTGTGTAATGGCTCTCCTAGACACAGTGCGACCTCACCCCCAATACCGGGAGAGACGAACCCCTGAAGATCCGCTCACAGCCTCCATGTGGCTCGGGACTGTACCCAACTAAAACCTGTTTGCACGTCTCCTTTGAGCATGGTAGGGTAGTAATCAAAGTACAGTGGAAACTCACACGAGACAAATGACGATCATCAGGTCGATGAACTAACCTGTACACATGTCACCTAGGAACTGCTATCTGACGTCTGGTATAATCCCAACTAGCAGGTTCCCGGCGAGTCCTGTCCGGTGTACTCATAACCCAATGAGCACCTGTATACATCTTAGGTGAACCAACTGACACCAGTGGCTTGTGAGACCGGCCACCGCCCCTCGTCAGGGTCTCGACTGTATACACTAGTCTACTGTGGAGTATCGATGCCCTGTCTCGAAACTCCCACGACTAGGGACCTTTTAAGGATGTGCTTATAGACCCCAGCTCCCACTTTTATGATCGCCCTCATAATGCTGGTGGTCAAGCAAGAATCCTAAGGGCTCTATCAACGTGTAATAGCGACATGTCAGGTCACCTAAAGCAGTACACGATGATAAAGATAAACCAGATAGCATACTATCATCTCGAGTAAGACTGTTCTACTGGGATAGGTCATCCCTCAATCATTATAATCACGTACCTGTGATCCAATAATTGACTTTGAGGGCACCATCTCCAACAGACTCTATGACGATCTCGGGTCAACAGACTAAGTTGTACCAGTGTCACCAGAGAACTGCCATCTGACGTGAGGTATAATACCATCTGGGAGTTCTCGGCGAGTCCGTTCAGTGTACTCAGTCTCCACTGAGCACCCGCATACCATCTCTGATGTCAAACACCAATGGATATGGGAACATCTATCGCCCATCACATGGGTCAAGAAGATATACGCTAGTCTACTCTGGAATATCGATGCCCCGTCTCGATATTCCTACGACTAGGAACATTGAAGGATGTACTCATGGACTACCCAGGCCCCATTAGTATGATCTGCATCATAATCCTGGAAGTCGAGTACACATCCTAAGGGCTTTATCAACATGTAACAGAGAGACAATAAGTGTACATGTTAAGATAAAGAGCGACCAGATAGCGTACTATCATATCGAGTAAGAAAGTCCTCCCTATATATGTCCCAGCATCCACTACAATATACATCTCATATACAGTAATGGCCTCTGGGGCATACATATAACTAACAATCTCCTACTTGCACTAGGGCCATCATATAGCAGTGGTTGTAGTATCTCATACTCAACCATCCCATAAAAATCTCTCTTTGGGAAAAGGCCTTCGTGAGTGGATCCGCCGTGTTAACTTCTGAGTCTACTCTCCTAACCTCGATCTCCCTGGAGATCGGCCATCTCCATGATCAGGTGATACTGCCTTGGAATATGTCTGGGTCACTGATGGGACCGTGGTTCCTGGGCCAAAGCCTCACTTCCATTGTCACACAATGGTAGGAACCTAGTTCATCTTATGAACTAATATACACCCAAACTGCCTCTTTGGTAGTATCTTTGATAGCGATGTCACCGGCCTTTATCGTCTAGTTTGCCACGGCATCTAGCTTGGAACTCTTCCAACATACCGTCCCTCCACTGAGGGTAAAAACAATGCCTGCGACTGACATTCAGTCGTCCTTACCACCCTGGAAGCTATCCAGTGATTCTCCCCAGGATCTATTGATACCATCTCACTACACCTAGTGAGAATCCTAACATCCATTTAGATCTATCTCATAGATCCAAAACCCAGGATTTAGGAGGTGTCACCTAGATCCTACATAGAGAATTAATGTGATAAGAGGAGATTGACCGAGTGTAGTATAGGAAACTCCTTTCCTATCAAGAGTATAGCATCCACGTACTATATGAGGAATACCACCATACTCTCTACTACCTTTTTGTACATACAAGGTTCATCTACCATTTTGATGAAGCCAAACTCTTTGACTATCACATCAAAACGGATGTTCCAACTCCGCGATGCCTGCTTCAACCTGTAAAGCAACTTGCACACGTTTCCGCTGCTCCCACTGTTTACGAAGCCCTCTGGCTGTGTACTTATAGACGCTCTCTTCTAAATCAATATTTAGAAAAACAGTCATGACACCCAACCACCAGATATCGTAGTCATGGTATGTAGCAATGGCAAGTAGGATCCGGATAGTCTTAAGCACAGCCACTGGAAAAGGTTTCACCATTATCCACGCCTGGTCGATGAAAAGAACCTTTAACAAGTCCAGCTTTGAAAGTCTCAACTTTTCTATCTACACCAAGTAATCTTCTCAAGATAAACTTGCTTCTGATGGGGATTTAACCCTTCAGATATGACAACCAAAGTCCATACTTTGTTGGTGTATATAGATTCCATCTCAGATCGCTAAGCATCCAGCCATTCTTACAGAGTTCCTACTCTTAATGGCCTGCTCGAAATTAGTTGGGTCATCATCTCCATGATGCAATCCTCGCTCCCACTGTCATCGAGAAACTGAAGTATCTCTCAAGCGGATGAGGAACCCTGCTAGATCGGCGGAGAGGCTGAGGTTCGTCGGGGACTATTGAATCCTTTGGTTCTACCAAATCATCAGCTGTAGTTTGTATAGCTGGAACTCCTTCCAGTTCTACAGAACTGACCTTGCCTCGAGCTTGTCCGTATTTTGCTTTTAGACATAGGCCGGACAACCCCAAATCTTAACTCACTTAAGAGATGAGCTCTTCCCATACCATATCTCATATGGAGTGGTAGGCATTGATTTGGTTGGAACCCAATTCAATAGGTATGCAGCTTCTCAAGTGCATAACCCCCAAAAGAAAACAGGTAACTCAGTAGTACTCATCATAGAGCGCACCATATCTAATAGGGTGTGATTGCTCCGCCTCGATACATCATTGTGTTGTGGTGTATACGGAGGAGTAATGCTGAGAGAGAATCTCATTCTCCTTTAGAATAGTCTAGGAACTCCATGCCTAAGTATTCTCCTCCCTGATCTCATCAAAGGACATAACACTTATACCCAGTTTTGGTTCTCTACTTCTATATTATATTCTTTGAAGTTCTCAAAAGCTTCAGACATGTGTTTCAACAGGAACATGCGTCCGAATCTTGAGAGATCATCAGTGAATGTAAGGAAGTATAAAGAACCGGTCCTGGCATTTGTAGACAGGGGACCACATACATCATCATGTATTAATCCCAAGAGTTTATCAACTCTTTCTCTGTTTCCAGTAAACGGAGCTATGGTCATCTTATCTTTGTGAATTGACTGGCAAGTTTCACAAGATGTAAATTCAAACTGATTTAAATATGCACCTAAATGTAACTTAGTTAGTCGGGTCGCATTGATATGACCTAGTCTACAATGCCTCAAGAAGAATTCGTTCATTTTTGAACTCATCCTCTTGTGTGTGTTCTGTACGTTAAGAACTGTGGTTTGATTTAGAATGTATATGCTTTTAGATAACGTGCCAGAACCAATCAACTATTGATACAGGAAA
The DNA here is from genome assembly GCA_030015575.1 of Agapanthus africanus. NCBI lineage: Eukaryota > Viridiplantae > Streptophyta > Magnoliopsida > Asparagales > Amaryllidaceae > Agapanthus > Agapanthus africanus. The sequence continues at coordinate 246,428,829 of CM057347.1, read as the reverse complement.
TGTTCAAAACATTATCCAACAATACAAAATTATATCCTTCTTTATTCAAAGAGATTGATATGATGTTGTATATCAGGTTCGGTATCTAATAGCATTCGTTCAGAATCAATATATTTGGTGTACAGGGTGATAACTGCCAACACCTTGGCTGCAACAATTGCACCGTTTTCAACTCTTGAAACTTATCACCCGTTCTCAGTTCTCAACCTATCTGTAGCCCATATAACAGATTACATATCTGGGATTCTGATCCGGTATCAAATACCCAGGACGTAGAGGATACTGAGAAACAGTTCTTTGTAATGAACATACCCGAAGGAGATGCATCATCATGCATTTTCTTCGTTTGGGCGGCATGGGAATCCTGGTATTCCCCAATTTCCTGCTCGGTCTTGTAACAATTATAAGTTGGAGTGGGACCAACGCTCCTCAGTTCAGTATAACAAGCAGGTTCGGTCAATACATCCATATTATTATCTTGATTAAGGCATGACATGGTCGCTACCTGGAGAGAGATAGAAGAAAACACTCTGCGTGCGCTCTTGCAAGATTAGATTGGTTATATATTTTATCTAATCAGGATGGCTCCCACTGTTTTTATCAAATCTTCCTTCAAACCCTAAAAGGAAAGACTAGCTGGGATTAATTACACCCTACAAGTTCGCCAATCTTTCAGCCAGGCCAGTGCCGGTACTTTGAGAGAGGTTTCCCGTGCCTTCGCACGGACCTAATTAAAATAAACCTCGTTTTCCCAGGAGCGTAACCCCGTTGACACCTTTCTAGACACCTACTTGATCGGCTAATTGTAAAGTGCAAAACTCTCCCAGGAGTAACAATTACTCGCAGTGGGTATCAGAATCCAACTATCATATAGAAGGTATGCAATCTCATTGCAAATTTCAACACTTGAAACTCCCGATAATGGTTTTTACCCCTAGCACGTATGACCTTAACTATGGTCAACAAATCATAAGCACTAGTCAAGCTCTACCCGTCATTTCGTGATTAATTAGACCCACCCATATGACCCTTAACTAAAGTCAACAAAGTCACATGACTGTCCTAACTAATCGTATCATATGTTGTGTAGAAAGACATCACTTAGCTACCGTACACTGTGCCTTGACTATGGTCAACAAACACAACATGAATACTAAGTACTCTACTTCCTAAAATGACGGAGGGTTGCGGATGGTTTTTAAGAAAACCTTTAACGCTTTAAACTTGATCTCGTTGCGGAATCAAATGGTTTAAAATGGAGTGTTTTTTAGGCTTTTAAGGGATCTCGGCTCTTTCCTCGTCGAATGAGGTGCAGGATATTTACAATACCACTATGCAAAGCAAGAACTAGAAAAGCAGTCAAAAGACAAACCGAAGGTTGTAGCATCTGCTAGTTATTGCTAAAGAGGTCACTCCCGGTGAAGGGATCTCGGCTCTTTCCTCATCGAATAAGGTGCTGGATGTTCTACAAGGAACACCGCTATGCAAAGCAACAACTAGAGCTACCTAATTTTTGAAATTCGATTCCATAACATCTTTTAGGTTTATTTTCTTTCATTAATCTCATTAATGAATGTCCCATCACTTAAGTTCACCTAAACATCACAGATAAATACAACGTACGCTTATGCCATCTGCATTCGTCTCGATGTCCCGTTATGCACCGTTAGGTTAGGTAACTAACGGCATAGCGGGGCAGGGCTAGCGCGGGTGTAAAATATAAGCAACGTCTATATAATATATCATATATACTATATACAGTATCTATCTGAACATATCACATGATCACATCACAGATAACGCAGCAGAAAACAACATATAAAATATTGGATATACTAGGATGTCTGTGTTTTATTTTGAGCCTTATATAAAACACGGATTTCACGGTCGTGATGAATAGCCAAACCCACATCCCTAGACCCCTACGAGAGCGGCAAGCAACCCTACCAATTCTAGAGTTAGGAGACCCGGTCTCGACTCCTCGAGATGGTCTCCCACTGGACTGTAGAACCGGGTTACTTGTACTCCCCTCCTTGGGTCTATCCTAATGCGGAAAAGTAAATAATATACATCAACGATGACATCCTCCTCAACCCGGAAATGCCCTAAATAAAAGAATATTACATACAAGTTTTTACATGAATGAAAATGAAAAACACTCATCTCACATAAAAAAAAACCCGGGCTATTCAAACATGACGATCCAATATAACATATCCAGCAACACATAACATCACATGTCATCAACGTAAGTAAATATGCGTATCCCAATTGTCGTTGACGTATAGAAACGAAACCGGCGATACCCCACATATTACACTTACGGTCGCAGAAAAGAAAATGAAAAACTACAACAGTTGGAATCCGCAACCACCTTAGACATCATAAACCCGTAATATCTCATATTGCGGATTTCATACCTAACAAATGAATTCCTTAGATATCACATGCCTAACAATTATAAACCCCGCATTTTAGTCTCGATATTGAAAACGCTTTCCAATAATCAGTCGGGCAATTCAACAAGATTCCCGACATCCCGATCGAATGCTCGTCGGAAACTTTAGTAGACGGCTGCTGTTAGTTATATGTATGCCCTAGAGGCCATTGCTATACATAGGATGTATATTGTAGTGGATGCTTGGACATATATAGGGAGGACTTTCTTGCTCGACATGATAGTATGCTATCTGGTTGATCTTTACCTTAACGTGTATACTGATTGTCTCTCTGTTACATGTTGGTAAAGCCCTTAGGATGTGTACTTGACTACCTGCACTATGATGCGGATCATACTAGTGGGGACATGGTAGTCCATAAGTACATCCTTCAAAGTCCCTAGTCGTGGGTGTATCGAAACGGGGCATCGATATACCAGAGTAGACTAGCGTATACCTTCTCGACCCATACAGATGGGCGATGGATGATTCCATATCCATTAGTGTTTGACATCAGAGATGATATACGGGTGCTCAGTGGAGACTGGGTACACTGGACGAACTCGCCGAGAACTCCCAGATGGTATTATACCTTACGTCAGATGGCAGTTCTCTGGTGACACTGGTACAGAGTAGTCTGTTGACCCGAGATCGTCATAGAGTCTTGTGTGGTTCCCACTGTGCTTTGATTTCCATCTTACCACGTCAAAGAGGGCGTGAAAAACGGTGGTTTTTGGGTACAGTCCCGAATCACATGGAGGCAATGAGCGATAGGAGGGGATTCGTCTCTCCCGGTATAGGGAGTTGATGTTGCGCTGTGTTCGATTGGCTATAACCGGAAATCCCTGGCCAGGGTTGCTGAGATTTACTGGTAAGTGTTACCAGTAGTTTCTCGAACTGTTATAGGCCTCATATCGACACGACTTATCGAGCTATTGGGGTCTGACGTTTACCACCCCTAGACGAGATATGCGACATATCAGACGATCAGACCGGACTGTATGGTAAGTGTTACTGGTTGGATTCACAGGAGTGTGAGCGGGCTTGCTCGTCGATCTTATGATCGCTCAATACCCGGGTGGCCGTTACGTTTAGCAGACCGCTTGCGGCTTGTGGGTGTTTGATATGATCATCACCTGCTGCCGGCGTATTGACGAGTCTTTAGAGTCCTACACAGAGGTTTCCTGGCTCAAGCGAAACGAAATAGGAGCGCATATGAGATATGTGCGGGACCGAGAATAATGCGTGTATGTGATACCGTATTCTATTCTCGCGATGATTGTATCGAATGGTTGTATGTGATATAACCTAGTTATCGAATCGAGGAATGATTCGATAAGCCGATACATTGTATATTAGTCGGTTATATGCGATATGACCGGATCGTTAAATCAAGTGTTGATTTAATGATTTAATGCATAATTATATATTTGATATATTACTTTGCATTAACTAGTATTGGTTCATTTTAAATGGATTTTCTCACTTTTTGTGCACATTGTATATGTGATATACATTTGTACACAAGTTTGTATCATGTTTGATGATGCATGCTTACTTGGGATTGTGTAAAGAATAAACCATGGTTATATGAATGGTTAGGGTTTTGTTTTCTTTTTCATTTTATCTTATTTAGTTATTCATTTTGAAAATGATAAGCATAAAGAGAAAGAATGGTGGCTTCATTTGTAGTTTAGTTGAAGCTTCATGAATCTTTGACCTAGTCCACCATTCTTGTCTCTTGCTTAACCCTAACCATCATATCTAACCATGGTCTATTCTCTACACTAAACTAAGGTTAGTATTATGATAAGTATTGATTTTCCTTTTCATTTTAAAAACTTATCATAATATTATCTTCTTCTTCTTCATCTTCTTCTTGAAGAAAAAGCTTGCCTCATCAATGGCAACTTGATGAAAAGAGTGAGAAATCCAATTCTAAAGTGAACCCACTTCCAATTTCTTCATCCTCTACCTCTTGCCAAGTAGTATAGGGTGTTCTCTTCACAAGTTTCATGACTTGGTGAAGTGGGAGCTTGATCTAGTGATGCCTCGACGTAGATCATCTTCGGCACGAAGCCGACAACCTTGCCCGCCCATTTCTCCGATGAAGCCGACGCTAGAGTCTGGGTTTCCATTTGGACAGCAAGGAGACTTCATTGCGGAGCTATGGAGGTGGAGGACCGGATCTACAAAGGTTGTATTTCCGTTCTCTTAGTAAAGTAGTTTACTAGTTGCATCTTTCGCCTAGACATCTAGTTAACGATCCGTATTAGGGTTTCTCGGCACCCGTAAAATTTGAAATTGGCATGGTTGATGCCTTGTGAGACCTCATTAGTGTGCCTAGGAACCCTACAGTGGTATCAGAGCCTAGCTAGAGCCTTAGGCGATGTGTAGACGACGTTTGAAACCCGATCGAACCAAAACCCTAACCCCAAAATAGCTCTCTGGACTTTTTCTAAAAACTGGGATTTTTCCAAATTAAAAATATGCAGAAAAATCAGCAAAAATCCTAAGAATTACTGTGCAACACGTGTCCATGATTCCTCCAAAGTGCGGCGGAACCGCGGCAGAAGCCTGGCTTTTGCGGCGGTTCCGCGGCCGTATGATGACGTCACCCACCCAATTTTGCACAGTAACTTCCTTTATTCAGTGCTGAGTTCTCTGGGTATTTTTAAATATTATTCAAGAGTTGAATGTTCTGGGGTTGTTTTGGGGATTCGTTTATTCGATCGGATTGTCAAACTCTGTCTATGTGTCTTTCCGGATAATTTTTGAATATGTTAAAAAGTTCGACCGGATATAAATACCCACCTTTTCCCCTGTCGGGAAATTTCCAAGTGTTGGATTTTTCCGTAGTTTAAAGACTTTCTAAGTAGTGCAAGTAACGCGATGGTCCCTCTAGAAGACAACAAACCTTAACTCGATTATGTGACCGTCTTGAACTGCCCTTTGAACCTTCGGGTTTGGGGCAGTACGGCGTGCCACATGTGAGGCGTTGGCTTGACCCTTCTACGGCTGGACCGTTGGTACTGAGGCACGAAGTGAATGTCTTTGAACTTGTTTTATGTGTTGATCTGTATCGGGAAAACTTGGGTGTTTGAATGTTCGATCGGAAAGTTTAACATTTTCTATTTATCCGGAATGTGATACAATACTTGGAATCCACAAGTAGTTATGAGATAACTGAATGAATGTTATAAACATAGCAGTTTAGTCTCACTTGATCGGTTGCCACGGAATTTTGATGTGATCAAAAGTCCGTCGCAATCACGTAGCGTACGCGGATACTCGCCGGGTAAACTTAATAGACAGCCTCACCCCATAGCCCCGACCAAGTGACTGTAGGAGAACCCCGTCGCCGAAAGCATCCGTTTGGGTGCTCGCGGTAGCGGTGTTCCGCCTTGGTGCACTTCGTCGACGGCGTCGGGGGTGCGGCCGCCTACTAAAGTTTGCGACGAGCATTCGATCAAAATGTCGGGAATCTTGTTGAATTGCCCGACTTGATATTGAAAAGTGTTTTCGATAATGAGACTAAAATGCGGGGTTTATAATTGTTAGGCATGCGATGTCTAAGTAATTCATTTGGTCAGGCATGTGATGTCTGAGGTGGTTGCGGATTCCAACTGTTGTAGTTTTACACTTTCTTTTCTGTGACCGTAAGTGTAATATGTGATATCGCCGGTTTCGTTGCTATATGTCAACGACAATTGGGATGCGCATGTTTACTTACGTTGATGACATGTAATGTTATGTGTTGCTGGATATGTTATATTGGATTGTCGTGTTTGAATAGCCGGGGGTTTTTATGTGAGATGAGTGTTTTTCATTTTCATTCATGTAAAAACTTGTATGTAATATTCATTTATTGGGGCACTTCCAGGTTGCGGAAGATGTCACCGTTTGTATATTATTTACTTTTCCGCACTAGGATAGACCCAAGGAGGGGAGCACAAGTAACCGGGTTCTGGAGTCCAGTGGGAGACCAACTCGAGGAGTCGAGTCCGGGTCTCCTAACTCTAGAATTGGTAGGGTTGCTTGCCGCTCTCGTAGGGGTCTAGGGGTGTGGGTTTGGCTATTCATCGTGACCGTGGAATCCGTGTTTTATACTGGCTCGTATTGAAAACACGGACGTCCTAGTATATCCAATATTTCATATGTTTCTTCTGCTGCGATATCTGTGATGTGATCATGTGATGTTCTGTGATAGATACAGTATATAGTATATATGATATATTATATAGGCGTTACTTATGTTTTACACCCGCGCTAGCTCTGCCCCGCTCTGTCGTTAGTTACCTAACCTAACGGTGCACGAGGGGACATCGAGGCGAATGTGGATGGCATAAGTGTACGTCGTATTTATCTGTGATGTTTAGGTACTTAAATGATGGGACTTCATTAATATGATTAATGAAAGAAAAAGAAACCTAAGATGTTGTAGAATCGAATTTCAAAATAAAACAGGTAGCTACAGTTATTGCTTTGCACAGCGGTATATATGATATATCCTGCACCTTATTCGATAAGGAAAGGACCGAGATCCCTTCACCGGGAGTGACTCCTTTAGCAATAACTGGCAGATGCTACACACTCGGTTTGTCTTTTGATTGCTTTTAAGAGTTTTTGCTTTGCACAGTGATATATATGATATATCCCGCACCTCATTCGACGAGGAAAGGACCGACGATCCCTTCACCGGGAGTGACTCCTTTAGCAAAACTAGAAAAGCCTCAAAAACACTCCATTTTAAAATCACTTGATTCTACAACGATATCAAGTTCATTATGCAATAGGTTTTCAAAAAAACCTGCCGTAGCCCTCCGTCATTTCAGATAAGTACTAGTTAGTATTCGTGCTACGTTTGTTGACTATGTTAAGGCGTAGTGTGCGGTAGCTAATTAGTGCTTATCTGCATAAGCATATGATGTGATTGGATTACGGTAGTCGTGCGACTTTGTTGACTATGTTAAGGGTCGTGCGGGTGGGTTTAATTCAATCGGGAAATGACGGGTTGAACTTGACTAGCACTTATGATTTGTTGACTATGTTAAGGTCATATAGCTGCTAGGGGCAAAATATTATCGGGAATTTCAAGTGTTGAAATTTGCAATGAGATTGCATACCTTCTATGAGATAGTTGGATCCCGATACCCGCTGCGAGTAATTGTTACTCCTGGGAGAGTTTTACACATTACAATTAGCCGATCAAGTAGGTGTCTAGAAAGGTGTTAACGGGGTTACGCCTCTAGGAAAATGAGGCTTACATTAATTAGGTTCGTGCGAAAGCACGGGGGACCTCCCTCAAAGTACCGACACTGGCCTGGCTGAAAGATTGACGAACTTGTAGTGTGTAATTAATCCCGGCTAGTCTTTCCTTTTAGGGTTTGAAGGAAGATTTGATAAAAAGCAGTGGGAGCCATCCTGATTAGATAAAATAAAAACCAATCTGATCTTGCAAGAGCATACGCTAAGTGTTTTCTTCTCTCTCTCTCCAGGTAGCGACCATATCACGCCTTAATCAAGATAATAATACGGATATTTGACCGAACCCGCTTGTTATACTGAGCTGTGGAACGTTGGTCCCGCTCCAACTTATAATTGTTATAAGACAGAGCAGGAAATTGGGGATTACCAGAATTCCCGTGCCGCCCAAACGAAGGGAGTACATGCTGATGCATCATCTTCGGGTGTGTTCATTATACAGAACTGTTTCTCAGTATCCTCTACGTCCTGGGTACTAGATACCGGATCAGGATCCCAGATATGTAATCTGTTACATAGGGCTACAGAAAGGTAGAGAACTGAGAACGGGTGATAAGTTTCATGAGGCAGAAAACGGGGCAAGTGTTGCAGCCAAGTCTGTTGGTCACTGTCACCCTGTATTACCAATACATTGATTCTGAACGAATGTTATTAGATACCGAACCTGATATACAAAATCATATGAGTCTCTTTATTAGTAAAGAAAGGATATAATTTTGTATTGTCGGATAATGTTTTGAACATTTCCTATATCAAAAGTTGATCGGTTCAGGCACGTTATCTAAAAGCATTGATGTTCTAAATCAAGCTACAGTTCTTTTGTATACGGAACACACACAAGAGGAAGAGTTCAGATATGAACGAATCCTTCTTGAGGCATTGTAGACTAGGTCATATCAATGCGACCCGACTGGCTGAAGTTACATTTTAGATGCATATTTAAATCAGTTTGAATTTACATCTTGTGAAACTTGCCAGTCATGTCACAAAGATTAGATGACCATAGCCCTTTTTATTGGAAACAGAGAAAGAGTTAGTGAACTCTTGGGATGATACAAGTTGATGTATGTAAGGTCTCCTGTCTGCATATGCCAGGACTGGTTCTTTGTACTTCATTACATTCTCTGATAATCTCTCAAGATTCAGACATATGTTCCTGTTGAAACACAATTCCGAACCTTTTGAGATATTCACAGAATATGATTTAGAAGTAGAGAACTAAAACACGGGTATAAGTATTATGTCCTTTGATGAGATCGAGGAGGAGAATACTTGAGCACGGAAATCCTGGATTATTCTAAAGGAAAATGAGATTCTCTCTCAGAATTACTCCTCCGTATACACCATAGCACGATGGTATATCGGGGCGGAGCAGATGCACTCTATATGATATGGTGTGCTCTATGATGAGTACTACTGAGTTTCCTATTTCCTTTTGGGAGTTATGCACTTGAGAAGCTGCATACCTATTGAATAGGGTTCAAATCAAATCAGTTGCCTACCACTTCATATGTGATATGGAAAGGGTAGAGCCCATCTCTTAAGCTAGTTAAGATTTGGGGTTGTCCGGCCTATGTCTGAAAAGCAAAATCCGGACAAGCTCGAGGCAAGGTCTGTAATGTAGAACTGGAAAGGTTCCAGCTATACAAACTACAGCAGATGATTTGATAAAACCAAAGGATTCAATAGTTACCAACGAACCTCGGCCTCTCCGCCGATCTAGTAGGGTTCCTCACCCACCTGAGAGATACTTCGGTTTCTCTATGACAGTGGGAGCGAGGATTGCATCATGAAATGATGACCCAACTAGTTTCGAGCTGGCCATCAGGAGTAAGACTCTGTAAGAATGGCTGGATGCTTAGCGATCTGAGATGGAATCCATGTACACCAACAAAGTATGGACTTTGGTTGCTATATCTGAAGGGTTAAATCCCCATCAGGAGCAAGTATATCTTGAGAAGATTACTTGGTGTAGATGGAAAAGTTGAGACTTTCAAAGCTAGACTTGTTAAAGCTTTTCGTCATCGACCAGGCGTGGATAATGATGAAACCTTTTCAAGTGGCTATGCTTAAGTCCATCCAGATCCTACTTGCCACGGCTACATACCATGACTACGATATCTGGCGGTTGGGTGCCATGACTGCTTTTCTAAATGATGTTTTAGAAGAGGACGTCTATAAGTACACAGCCAGAGGGCTTCGTAGACAGTGGGAGCAGCGGAAACGTGTACAAGATGCTTTATAGGATAAAGCAGGTATCGCGGAGTTGGAACATCTGTTTTGATGTGTTAGTCAAAGAGTTTGATATCATCAAAATAGTAGATGAACCTTGTATAAACAAAAAGGTAGTAGGGAGTATGGTGATGATCCTCGTAGAGTACGTGGATGACATACTCTTGATAGGGAAGGAATTTCCTATGCTACGCTCGGTCAATCTCCGTTTATCACAAGGATTCTCCATATAGGATCAAAGTGATACCTCCTAAATCCTGAGTTATCATCTATAAGATAGATGTAATTGGATGCTAGGAATCTCACTAGTAGCAGTAAGATGGTATCAATCGATCCTGAGGAGAATCACTGGAAGTGTTCCAGGGTGATAAGGACGACTGAATGTCAGTCACAGGCATTGTCTTTACCCTCAGTAAAGGGACGGTATGTTGGAAGAGTTCCAAGCTAGATACCGTGGCATACTAGACGATAAAGGCTGGATACATCGCTACTTCAGATGCTACCAAAGAGGCTGTTTGGGTGTATATTAGTTCATGAGATGAACTTCGTTCCTACCATTGTGAGACAATGGAGTTGTGGCTTATGCCAAGGAACGCCCGTCCCATCAGTGATCCAGACATATTCTAAAGCAGTGTCACCTGATCATGGAGATGGTTGATCTCCAGGGTGATCGAGGTTTGGAGAGTAGACTCAGAGGACAACACAGCGGATTCACTCACAAAGGCCTGTTCCCAGAGAGAGATTTTTATGGGATGGTTGAGTATGAGATACTACAACCACTGCTATTAGATGGCCCTGGTGCAAGTGGGAGATTGTTAGTTATATGTATGCCTTAGAGGCCATTGCTATACATAGGATGTATATTGTAGTGGATGCTTGGACATATATAGGGAGGACTTTCTTGCTCGACATGATAGTATGCTATCTGGTTGATCTTTATCTTAACGTGTATACTGATTGTCTCTCTGTTACATGTTGGTAAAGCCCTTAGGATGTGTACTTGACTACCTGGACTATGATGCGGATCATACTAGTGGGGACATGGTAGTCCATAAGTACATCCTTCAAAGTCCCTAGTCATGGGTGTATCGAGACGGGGCATCGATATACCAGAGTAGACTAGCGTATACCTTCTCGACCCATACAGATGGGCGATGGATGATCCCATATCCATTAGTGTTTGACATCAGAGATGATATACGGGTGCTCAGTGGAGACTGGGTACACTGGACGGACTCGCCGAGAACTCCCAGATGGTATTATACCTTACGTCAGATGGCAGTTCTCTGGTGACACTGGTACAGAGTAGTCTATTGACCCGAGATCGTCATAGAGTCTTGTGTGGTTCCCACTGTGCTTTGATTTCCATCTTACCACGTCCAAGAGGGCGTGCAAAACGGTGGTTTTTGGATACAGTCCCGAATCACATGGAGGCAATGAGCGATAGGAGGGGATTCGTCTCTCCCGGTATAGGGAGTTGATGTTGCGCTGTGTTCGATTGGCTATAACCGGAAATCCCTGGCCAGGGTTGCTGAGATTTACTGGTAAGTGTTACCAGTAGTTTCTCGAACTGTTATAGGCCTCATATCGACAAGACTTATCGAGCTATTGGGGTCTGACGTTTACCACCCCTAGGCGAGATATGCGACATATCAGACGATCAGACCGGACTGTACGGTAAGTGTTACTGGTTGGATTCACAGGAGTGTGAGCAGGCTTGCTCGTCGATCTTCTGATCGCTCAATACCCGGGTGGCCGTTACGTTTAGCAGACCGCTTGCGGCTTGTGGGTGTTTGATATGATCATCACCTGCTGCCGGCGTATTGACGAGTCTTTAGAGTCCTACACAGAGGTTTCCTGGCTCAAGCGAAACGAAATAGGAGCGCATATGAGATATGTGCGGGACCGAGAATAATGCGTGTATGTGATACCGTATTCTATTCTCGCGATGATTGTATCGAATGGTTGTATGCGATATAACCTAGTTATCGAATCGAGGAATGATTCGATAAGCCGATACATTGTATATTAGTCGGTTATATGCGATATGACCGGATCGTTAAATCAAGTGTTGATTTAATGATTTAATGCATAATTATATATTTGATATATTACTTTGCATTAACTAGTATTGGTTCATTTTAAATGGATTTTCTCACTTTTTGTGCACATTGTATATGTGATATACATTTGTACACAAGTTTGTATCATGTTTGATGATGCATGCTTACTTGGGTTTGTGTAAAGACTAAACCATGGTTATATGAATGGTTAGGGTTTTGTTTTCTTTTTCATTTATCTTATTTAGTTATTCATTTTGAAAATGATAAGCATAAAGAGAAAGAATGGTGGCTTCATTTGTAGTTTAGTTGAAGCTTCATGAATCTTTGACCTAGTCCACCATTCTTGTCTCTTGCCTAACCCTAACCATCATATCTAACCATGGTCTATTCTCTACACTAAACTAAGGTTAGTATTATGATAAGTATTGATTTTCCTTTTCATTTTAAAAACTTATCATAATATTATCTTCTTCTTCATCTTCTTCTTGAAGAAAAAGCTTGCCTCATCAATGGCAACTTGATGAAAAGAGTGAGAAATCCAATTCTAAAGTGAACCCACTTCCTATTTCTTCATCCTCTACCTCTTGCCAAGTAGTATAGGGTGTTCTCTTCACAAGTTTCATGACTTGGTGAAGTGAGAGCTTGATCTAGTGATGCCTCGACGTAGATCATCTTCGGCACGAAGCCGACGACCTTGCCCGCCCATTTCTCCGATGAAGCCGACGCTAGAGCCCGGGTTTCCATTTGGACAGCGAGGAGACTTCATTGCGGAGCTATGGAGGTGGAGGACCGGATCTACAAAGGTTGTATTTCCGTTCTCTTAGTAAAGTAGTTTACTAGTTGCATCTTTCGCCTAGACATCTAGTTAACGATCCGTATTAGGGTTTCTCGGCACCCGTAAAATTTGAAATTGGCATGGTTGATGCCTTGTGAGACCTCATTAGTGTGCCTAGGAACCCTACAGCTGCACCCCCCGATACCGACGACGAAGTGCACTTAGACGGAACACCGTAGTCGCGAGCACCCAAACGGGTGCTTTTTGGCAACGGAGTTTTCCTATAGTCATTTGGTCGCGGTTATGGGTTGTGGCTATCTAATAATGTTACCCGGCGAGTATCCGAATACACAAAGTGATTGCGACAGACTTTTGATCGCATCAAAATCCCGTGGCAACCGATCAAATGAGACTAAATTGCAAGACTTATAAAATTCATATGTTGTTGATTCCAAGTATTGTATCACAATATACTAGACTATGTTAAACGTTTCGAGCGAATCAACAAATCCCCACAACTCCCAATGAGCTCAACACTTGAGCGAAGTTAAAGTACCCAAAACGTGCCACAGTACCTACGATCCAGCCATAGAAGGCGTAAACCAACGCCTCACCTATGACACCGCGGAACCACGGCAAATCCTAAGGTTCAAACCACGGTTCCGAAGGCATAGAATCGAGTTAAGGTTTATATGTTCTTCTAGAGGGTCCATAGAGTTACTTACACGAACATTGAATATAATTAACTTGGGAAAAATTCCAACACTTGAAATTTCAGAGGGGGTCATGGGGTGAAGTTTGAATTTCATTCGAAGTGTTAAACATGGTCTAGGTTACCAATACAATGCTAAAAATGCGAATACGAAATACTCCGCAAAGAGTCCATAACACAATTATCATCACATGAAAATCTGGACTAAACAAACAATACCGGAAACCCCAAAATAGGAGTAAAAGATCACAGGTGCAATACGAGGGGGAGGGGAGCCTATGGGGTCGGCGATGCCGGAATTTTGGCTTCTGTCGCCGGCCTGGAACCGAGCCCACCCCCTCGTATTCTACCTGTGTTCTTACAATCTCCAGTACTTCACTCTGCAGTTGTTTAAATAATTTTCAGGCCACTTTTTAAAAAATTTCCAGAAAGCAATATCATGGGGTTTCCAAAATCGTATTTTGCGGGGTTTTTCGCTTTCGCATTGTCTTAACATCGTCTAAGTTTCTAGTTAGGCTCTGATACCATGTTGGGATTCCTTAGCACCTAGCCTAGGGTTAGCAAGCATCACACATGCCACAACAAAAATTTTAGGGTGTGCTAAGCAATCAAACTAAAGATCATACTAGAAAACTAGGGTAACAAAGTTTGTAAACTAACATTACAAAGAGAAGTGAATGAAAATAAAACCTTTGTAGATCCGGTCCTTCACTTCTAAAGATCCGTGTTAACATCCCTTCACTGCGATCATCGAGATCCCGGACTCTAGTGATGATTTCCTCGAAGAAATGAACGGGCTAGCTCGTTGACTTCGAGGCCGAAGATGATCTACGTCGAGGAGACTCAAACTCAAGCTCCATCTTTACTTGGTCAAGAACTTTGTGAAGAGAACACCCTAAACTAAATGGCAAGTAGTAGAGGATGATGAAATAAGAAATGGGTTCACTTTAGATTTTGATTTCTCACTTTATTTCATCACTTGAAAAATTCTAGCAAGGTTTTCTTCTTGATGAAGAAGAAGAAGAAAGAATGAATAATGAGAAAAGCATAATAAGTGAAGATTATCATAATACAACCATGGGTGAATTAGTTTAATCCACTAACTTTATAGAGACATAACCATGGTTTAATATAATGGTTTGGTTTAAAAATATCTTAAGTAAAACAAAATGTGTGGACTTTGTCAAAGATGCTTGAAGCTTCATGAAGCTTCAAGCCATGACAAATAAAGCCACCATTTTGAAATACTTAAAATAAATAAAAACCCTCACAATTATAAATAAACATGGTGTATGTCACACACACACCCTTGTTTGCATGTATCATCAAGCATGATACAATCTAGTGCACAAACATATATCACATATACAACAAATGCACAATAAGTGAGAAAATCAATCTTAAGTGAACAAATACTAGTTAATGTAAATTAATATATCAAATATATAATTATACATTAAATCATTAAATCAACACTTGATTTAATGATCCGGTCATATCGCATATAACCGACTAATATTTAGTGTATCAATGTATCGAATCAACACTTGATTCGGTAACCCGGCTATATCACATATAACCGACCGATGATACAAATCACTAGAATAGAATACAGTATCACATACTGGTATTATTCTCGGTCCCGCACATATCTCATATGCTCTCCAATTTCGTTTCGCTTGAGCCAGGAAACCTCTGTATAGGACTCTAAAGACTCGTCAATACGCCGGCAGTAGGTGGTGATCATATCAGTCACCCACAAACCGCAAGCGGTCTGCTAAACGTAACGGCCACCTGGGTATTGAGCGATCATAAGATCAATGAGCAAGCCTGCTCACACTCCTGCGAATCCAATCAGTAACACTTACCGCACAGTCCGGTCTGTTCGTCTGATATGTCGCATATCTCGCCTAGGGGTGGTAAACGTCAGACCCCAGTAGCTTGATAAGTCATGCCGATGTATTGTCCATAACGTTCGTGAAACTACTGATAACACTTACCAGTAAATCACAGCAACCCTGGCCAAGGATTTCCAGTTATGGCCAGTCGAGCATAGTGCAACATCAACCCCCAATACCGGGAGAGACGAATCCCCTCCTATCGCTCATTGCCTCCATGTGACTCGGGACTGTACCCAAAAACCACCTATTTTCACGACTCAGTAGAGCCGTGGTAGGGTGGAAATCAAAGCACAGTGGGAGACACACAAGACTCTATGACGATCTCGGGTCAACAGACTAAGTTGTACCAGTGTCACCAGAGAACTGCCATCTGACGTGAGGTATAATACCATCTGCGAGTTCTCGGCGAGTCCGTTCAGTGTACTCAGTCTCCACTGAGCATCCGCATACCATCTCTGATGTCAAACACCAATGGATATGGGAACATCCATCGCCCATCACATGGGTCAAGAAGATATACGCTAGTCTACTCTGGAATATCGATGCCCCGTCTCGATATTCCTACGACTAGGAACATTGAAGGATGTACTCATGGACTACCCAGGCCCCACTAGTTTGATCTGCATCATAATCCTGGAAGTCGAGTATACATCCTAAGGGCTTTATCAACATGTAACAGAGAGACAATAAGTGTACATGTTAAGATAAAGAGCGACCAGATAGCGTACTATCATGTCGAGCAAGAATGTCCTCCCTATATATGTCCCAGCATCCACTACAATATACATCTCATGTACAGTAATGGCCTCTAGGGCATACATATAACTAACAGCTATCTGGTTTGCCTTTATCATGTATGTGTATACATGTTATTATGTATCGCTAAAACATACTGATAAAGCCCGTAGGATCTTTGCTTGACTACCAGAGTTGTGATGGCGATCATACTTGAGAGAGCTGGGTAGTCTATAAGCACATCCTTAAATGTCCCTAGTCATAGGAGTATCGAGAATGGGTATCGATATTCCAGAATAGACTAGTGTATACGTTTCTAGACCCCGACGAGAGGCGTTGGAAGGTCTCATAGCTATTAGTGTGTTGCACCTAAGATTATATACAGGTGGTCACTAGAGGTGAGTACACCGGACGGACTCGCTGAGAACTTCTAGATTGTACTATACCTATCGTCAGATAGCAGTTCTCTGGTGACATGAGTACAGGTAGTCTGTTGACCTGAGTTCGTCATTTGTCTCGTATGAGTTCTTACTGTACTTAGATTACTACCCTACCACGGTTCTACTGAGTCTTGCAAACAGATTTTAGCTGGGTACAGTCTCGAGCCACATGGAGGCAGTGAGCGATCGGAAGGGATATGTCTCTCCCGGTATAGGAAGTCGATGCCGTGCTCTGTTCGGTTGGCTATCACCATAAATCTCTGGCCAGGATGGATGAGATTTACTGATAGGAGATCAGTAGTTTCTCAGTAGGTGATGAGCATGACACCAGCACGACTTATCGGGTTATTAGGGGCCTGACGTTATCCACCCCTAGACCCTGTATGCGATACTCTTAGATGAAGTGACCGGACTGTATAGAGAGTGTCACTTATAGGCTCAGTAGAGGTACGGACGAGCTTGCTTGTCGACCTTCCTTTCGTTCAATACCTGGGCAGCCGTTACGTACATCGAGTGCCACTGACGTGCTTGTGGTTAAACCCACTACCAGCGTATTATCGAGTCTTTAGAGTCCCACACAGAGGGTTTCCTGGTTCAGTAGAAACGATATAGTGTGCGTATTTTGATACGTATTAGGGTTCGATTAAATATGTGTATTTATAAACATACGTTAATCGGACATTTTGATAATACTAATAGGTTTGAAAGATAGCCGGATCAATGTGAGCTAGTATTATATCTCACATTATCTCTCTTTTGGTATTCGTATTTTTATACGAATAGGGTTATTTGTATTTTGATAAGAATACGGGTATTTATACGAATACGGCTATTTGTATGAATACAGGTATTTGTATCTTGATTCGAATACGGGTATTTGCACGAATACGGGTGTATATATTTGTTGCATATACTTGTATGTGTGTGTATGTGTGTATGTGTATATGTGTGTGTGTCTACACGCGCGCGCGCGCGCACGCACACTTTGGATTTCAACTTGGAAGAGGTGAGGAGTGTACGGGCTTGTGACTCACTTAGGTGAGTCACATTTCCACCCACTTCTCACAAGAGATAAGAGAAAGAAAAGAGAATGGAAAGAGAAAGAATGATTCATACTCATCTTCGTCTCGTCTTCTCTTCTCTTCTAATTAGTTTAGTTTCCAAGTTGAAAAGAAAAAAGTAAAAGAGAGAAAACTAGAGATTCACTCCACTACATACCTCACAACCTATTCCTAGCAATCTTAGGTTGTGAGTTGCTTCACTTTGGCATCTTGGTGTAAAGCTAAAACTTTATATCGAATTTCCTCGGGTGGATCATCTTCGGCGTGGTCGATCGGCTTGCAAGTTTGTTCCCGGTGACTTCGGAGTCTTGCTAGAGTCCTTGGAACATCGTAGGAGTCTTCCGCGATTAGGCCGACACGCTACAAATGTAGCTAACCCCCTAATCTTGTATGTTTTCTTTACTAGATTAGTATTTGGAATCGATTCTAAGGTTTTGGTCGCTAGTGCTTACTTTCAAATTTTCGTTTTCGCTTCCACCTTCCCCACAAGTCTTGTGGCATGTGCACTAGGGACCTAACATCTATAATGTTCCATGGTCTGAAATTACAAAATTATATATATATATATATATATATATAATGAAGATTGAAATTTAATTGTATAAAAGGATATGTGATACCGTGGCCGATGCAAAAAAACTGCCAAACACTGTCGGTCTGGCGCATGTCCCATCTAAGATAGAGCGGGTACTTATAGTAACTATGGATCTCTGCTCCAATGTAATCCCCCCACGTGGTCGAGTTAGGACCAACAGCCATACAATCCTTGTTCCACATCAGCGTCTATGGATCAGCACCTGCGGCTGGCCTGGAGCAGGAGGGGCCAGTAGGACCCCTCGTCCTAACAGTGCCGGAGCCTGCAAAAAGATAGATATACAGACACGATATTATAATATTCAGAGTATGTATATAGCATTTGACATATTTAAATTACAATCGTTATTTAAAATCTTTAAGAAATAACGATTATACCTGACGTCCCTGGCGTGCCGCTAGAACCGGTGCCAGACGCCATCCGGCCAGTAGAATGTAGATCTGCAAACAATAAACTGTTAGATGATTCAATAGAATTTAATAGATAACTAAAAATTCAATAGAAAACTATATTGTAACGATGTATTAAATTTTAAATGAGTAAACTATATACTATGTGCAGGAGTGGCTGGGGTAGAAGGATCTGCTACTGTGCGAATAGGGGTAAGCGAGGTTGCTACGGCTGCTGGGGTCCTGTGGCGCTAGTAGGGGACGCTAGTATAGATAGGTGGGGCTGCCGTGGCTGCTGGGGCGCCAGTAAGAAGGGCGCTGGTAGGGATAGGCGCTACTGCTGCGGCTACTAGGGATGCTGAGGCTCCTGGGGCAGTCCCATCGGTGGTTGGAGCTCTGGCCAAGTTCGTCTAGATGTCTTAACTTATTATGACGTTTAGAGCCTAAGCCTGTACCTGCTATTAGACCCTACATATATATCCAAATATTATTTCATTACTTATAATCATTGTACAATTTAAAACATTTATTTCAATTTCATTACCTAACACGTTTCTTCGGTACATTAGCGGAAGATTCGTTGGGTGGATTCTCAAAATCTTGATCTGTGATAATCAATTCGCCAATATAACGTCTTACTAACGTATTGATGGATGGCGCAGAATAGTTTGGATAGTGGTTACGTTCAATAAAAGGACTGAGACGTGTTATTGCCTCTTCCTCGTCACTCTCATCTTCAGAGTCATTCAACGTCGACACATTATAATAATCTCTCAGTTTCCAACGACAAACAACACTCCAGTCAACCTTCCTCAAGTTCCAAGAATAATATATTTGTGTTGCCATTGAGGGAAAGATAAAGTTATCGTATTCGTAAGTTGTCCGTTTGGTGTTTACTAAAGCGAGTTTGTATCCATAGATGTTCATACCCCGTTCAGATTAGGTATCATACCATCTGTATTAGAATATATAAAATGGGATAGCCTTATGCATATATGAGACCGCTATAATTTCCTCAAGAACTCCGTAGTAGGGATTTCCTCTGTCATCGGCGGTTGCGACGCCGTTATTTTGTATAGCTCTAATACGTTCCGTCCTTTCGATCTTAAATTTGTAACTGGAAACCCCATACCCGTTGTAAAACGTAGCTGTAATCGTTAGACCGCTTAAAAGGTCATGAACCTCTCTATCAATCTGCTCTTAACGATTCATTTGTCCGTCGACTTCTTGTCTACACCAAGCGGCGAAAGTGTGCCCCTGTTCTTCGTGGATTACATCGCCCAACCACCTAAGATTCGATCGCTAGAGTTTAGTTTTCTACAAGCTGTTCGTTAATTTACGTAAGTTATATCAGTTTTATTAAATTTAATTTATGTCACGACCCGAAAAAGGCACGTGACCGGCACTTGAATAACGTGAAGTCTATAGGACCCCACCGTAAACCAAGCCAGCCAAAATCCCGGAATCTAAACATTTTTTAGTAAGTAGTGGAGGTGAAGTTTTGAAAAGAGTTGTTAAATGAAATTAAGTTCTTTTTTAAAGTATAAGTAAAGTTTGCTTGAAAACACATACGTTATTTAAAAATCGGGCAGCACCTCGTTTGTAAATTTTGAATAAAACCATATACAAGCATAATATATAATAAGCATCCCCAACGGGAGCTAGCTTCCACGCCCAAACGGCGGAGCAACCATGCAGTTAATATACGACGCACGTACGAAGAATAGAAAACAAAACATAAACAAATACAATATAAAGTCGACTCCAAACGAGTGCGACGCCCAAAAACACATAAACCTCTAAGTCTCGCTTCTAAGTCCAGAATAATACAAATATACAAGTTTTGGTCGATGGAGTTTTTAACTAAATCCAAAAGAAATATACATATACAAGAGGCAGTTACGATCCAACATGTAACCCACCTACCAAAGCAATCACCGAAGTAAAAAGTGTGCCGGCAAGCTGCTGTTGATCCGAACAGTTGGTCCTGCAAGAAACTAAGGCACAACGGAGGTGAGTTGCCAACTCATGAGTAAAAAGATACTTCGGATAAAAATCAAATCAGAAAACTCACAGTGGATGCCAAATCATCATATCAAGAGAATACCGCATTTTTAAATCATACTCAAGTTTTGTAAACCACACCGCGGTTTCTCAAATTCATAGAAAATATCAAGTTCTGAATTTTATATATATATATATAATTCATCTTTGCCACATTTGAAAACAAGCATATACGAATATCCATAGCAATGGTATTCGTATATCAAAATCAGCAAGTATTATGCACTTTAGCATATATAATCAATACACAAACAAGCATGGCAGTTTCTACTGTATCGTGGAAATACGCGTGATGTGTAGTGTAGCATACGCGTCTGTGATCATGAAACATGACAATCATTAGTAGTTGTGCAAGTGTTCTATCAATGTGTTCGCATAAGAATAGCTCTCAATTCATATCAACCGCATATATATACCAATCAATCCCCTATATATAGCGAAGTCATAATAAATTGTATCAACATCAACATGGATATAACATAGTATAGCAGTTCTACAGTGTCATGGCAGTATCAATGATGTGTTGTGTAACATACACGTCTGTGATTTGTGCAACATAGCAATTATTGGTAGGTATGCAGTATTCTATCAGTGTATTCATATAAGCATAGCAACACAACTAGCATACGAAGCTAAGTAGAGCTAAAAATATAAACATGGCATATATCATATGTAATCAAAGCGCGAGCGTAAAAATAATCGTAACGTGAACAAGCGTTAAACCTAATTACTTACGAGCTATACGGTTATAGTTTAAATTAGAACGAAACGTTGTTTTGAAATAAGGAAGCTGCGATGTATTTAAAATGGATATTCGTTATGAAGTTAGCAGCGCGTCCTTGACATTATCATTTGAAAGTATGTAACGAATCGTTGGTTTTAAAATAAGTATAGCTATAAACATCTCATAAAGTCTCATTCGGGATTTAGCAAGACTTCCCGGGTCAAATAAATATCGGCCGTATTCGGCAATCCATCATCATCACATCATATACGGAATCCCCCTCGTACGATGTCATCTAATCAATACAGTACGAATCTATAGTCATGTACTGAAACACATATCATACAAAGTACGGACATCTAATCGCGTACAACACATAACAATAATCATATATATACCTATATACCTGTATATATATAGCCTAATAGCTATTAAATAGAGACTAATACGCAACTACCAGCTAAGTAGACGAATATACGCTTATGGGTGTTCTAGAATGACCCTATAGGCTAGATATATGGTTCAAATATATAGTATTCTAATTACTACGGTTGCGGGGGTGCTATACGCCATCCGCCAGACTTCCCCCGTAGATATAAATCTACTCACCGACGTCTCGAGCTAGTCGACACCTACGACCACCTCGCCCGTCCTTGTCTCGGAAGTCCTCGCGATCGTACCTACAATCGAAACCATAACGAAACCGCATAAATATCCAAATTGAAAACGACACCACGAGCAAAGCACATATAGGTTAGAACCTATGGCCAACGTACGCTAAATGCGACAAAATACCCCCGACGTCGACGTACGAATGTCGAACGACCATGTCAATATATAAAAATACAAAAACCATGTTTCAAAAACCAATAAAACATCTTCAAAACTAACTAAAGTGCTCCCAGATTTTGACACAAGCAATCTTGGACAAAATGAAATTTACAGTGGCTTAATTATCAAGTTTATGAGCTACTAGCAAAATTTCACAACCTAACTCCTAAATTGGGCCGTTGGGGATGGCTATAAAGAGGTTTTGAGCGGCTAAGTGTTTGAGGATTGGGCTCGTGGTTCAATAACAAGCTCAAAATATTCTTCTTTTATTTTTCAGTGCACCCAAACTAATCCAGATTTATTTGAACACCAACACCACCAAATTCATAGTTTAAAAACTTAAAACACCTTCAAAACTTAACCCCCAAGCATCAAAACACCACCATCTCTCTCTAACAAGTAGTGATTAACAACAAAACCCTACTAAACTCACTACAATAAGAAAAACTTGAACAAAAATGAGATTTTTACCTCTTGTGGTGAAGGGATGATGGATCAAGCTCGATGGATGACTTGGTGGGGATCTTTGAAGAGAAATAGGCCTAACTTGGTATCTTGAATGATCTATGTGAAGGAATTATCAAAATCCATAAAAATTTAGTGAAAAGAGGCTAGGGTTTGGATGAAGGTTGAGAGAGTTAAAGATATTTGTGTGAAGATATTTGTGTAGAAAAGGAATGAGAGAGGAGAGAGAAGTCTAGCTACAATATGTTGAGATAATTAGGTGTAATGGGTGTGGGTTTATCATAACTATCATATCCCCCCCCCCCCTCCCACTAATAAACCAAGGACAAATCATCAAAATCCCAAGTCATTTTCTTAAAACAAAATACTTGTCATGTTTAAAATACCTCATATTTTCCAAATCCCAAATATAAATATGCATACGGATATCCGTCTACGAAAACCCAAAATCCATACTCGGTACTATTTTTCATAAAAACCCCTTAATATCCATATTTAAATTATAAATTAATCTTTATAATTTTCAAAATGTTACAATTTCGAACGTTTAAATGGTTGAAATTATTACTTACTCTGCATATTTAGAAAAACATTCGCTGTTTAGTAAGATATACACATGTACACTGCTCATGAGATTGTAAGACATATTTTTTCAGTTTTCCTGCTCCAATTGGACCGTCTAGCACACGCGGCGGTTTGTTCAGCTTCGTACTGACATCGTCGTTCATAAAACAAGTACAGAAAGACGTGACTTCTTCCAAGAGACAACCTTCCGCAATCGAACATTCCGGATGATACTTGTTGCGGATATAGTTTTTTAAAGTTAATAAATATCTGTTCAAAGATTATAGATATTAATTCACCACAATGATGTTTTACAATTTAAATAATGAATAATAAACATATTCATACTTCTCGATGAGATACATCCAACGGTAATGCACCGACCGCCAATCTTGACCTCGGTTGCCAAGTAGACGGACAGGTAAACAATAATGTCGAAAAAGGAAGGTGGAAAGATAATTTTGAGCTTGCAGATGATCAAAGGAATATCTTCTTTGAGCTGTACTATCTCACTGACGTCCACATTTTTGGAACACAATTAGAGAAAATACGTGTAAAAGTCGTTAAGCACAAGACCAACTTCTGATTTTACTGATGCTATGAGATATAAAGGAAGAAGATGTTGCATCGGTATGTGATAATCGTGGCTCTTAAGTCTTACGATTTTTCCGTTTTCTACATGGACATGTTTGGCAATATTTGATGAGAAACCGTCGGGGATTTTCAATTCTTTCAACACCCGCAAGAACCGCCACTTCTTCTCTTTATTCAGGTTGTAGATTACCAGTGGAATCTCGTAATAACCCGGTTTAACGGCCATAGGCCGATATTGCAATTCTTCTCTAATGGACAAACCATCCAAATCCGTCAAATCACAACAGGCGTTGAGATTTTCCTTCTTTTTTCCATCCTTATACAGCAGAAGATTGATGACGTGCTCAAAGACAACCTTCTCGATATGCATGACGTCTAAATTATGACGCAGCAGTAGATCGGACCAGTACGAAAGCTAAAATACACCACTAAGTTTCTTCCAACCGGCCGGAAGAAACTTAGCATCTTTATTTTGTGTCTTTCCAAATGTGATATTATGATACCCTCTCCATTGTTGTAATATGTTGTTACCAGACAATGTTTTAAGAGGCCCACCGGTCTCCGTCTTTCCATTGAACATTCTTTATTTCTTCTGAATCTGTGAAGTATAGGCAAGAAACGTCGGTGACCCATATACGAATCTTTCCGCTAAACTTCAAGCATATATGGCTCGTATGAATATGACAATAAGGGCACGCAAACTTACCTTGAGTCGTCCATCCCGACAGCATGTCGTAGACAGGAAAATCATCAATTGTCCATAACAAAGCAGTCAGCATCTGAAAAAATTGTTTACCATGTGCATCATAGGTTCTCATGCCAGGTTCCCACGATTATTTTAACTCATCGATCAAGAGTTGAAGGTACACATCTATATTTTCCCCAGGAGACGAGAGACCGTCGATTAAAAGCACCGCCGTAAAATAAGATTTCGTCATAGCCCTCCATGACGGCAGGTTGTATATAGTAACCATAATGGGCTAAGTACTGTGAGTATGCCCGCCGCAAACCATACCAAATGGACTAAAACCATCGCTCGCAATTCCCAGCCTCATGTTACGAGGGTATGCGCTGAACGTAGAATGATTTTCATCTAAAACTTTTCATGATATCGAATCTCTAGGATGACTCATTTTTCCCTCTTGCAAAGCGCATTATGGTGCCACTGCATTTCGGCGGCCGTCTCCTCACACATAAATAACTGTTGCAGACTCGGTATTAGTAGAAAATGACGAAGAATTTTTATGGGCACATCACTCGAATGAGAGTCTTTCTTGGGCTTGAATCAACTTATCCCGCACAGGAGGCAGTTTATGAGTGTGGCATGTTCATTCCGGTACAAAATACGGTCATTCTTACATGCATGGATCTTCTCACACTTTAGACTGATGTTTGTGATTATCTTTTGCATCTCATACCAGTTCGGTAACACTTCGTTTCTGTCGGGAAAAACTTCCTTCAGCAATGTTAGGAGATTGATAAAAGAATGGTTACTCCATCTGTTCTTGCACTTAATCTGAAAGAGACGTACGAAAAAAGACAGTTTTGAAAATCTTTTGCAATTTGGATATAGTAGGATTCTTGAGTCGGCCTTATACTTGTCTAATAATGAGGGTCCAGTGCGTTCCGTATCATCAGGAAGTCCCGCGGCATTTATAAGCCCATCCATGTTATCGATCGGCGCGAATACAAAATTATCTTCTTCGACGGTTTCGTCTTCTTCAAACTGACATTCATCTTCCTCCTCTCTTTCTATTATCCCTTGCCACTCTTCGGTTTCCGTTTCAATAAATTATTTTTCCGTCTCTAGCATCCATGCCTCGTCTTCCATTACAACGACTTTTTCTTCTCCGTGAAGTTACCACATAGTGTTATCTCTAATGAAACCGTATCCCACGATATGTAACTCAACTTTCATCTTCTTGAGCAATTGCTTATTCATACACTTAGAGCAAGCACAATAGATTTCGTACTCTTTCGGTAACCCAATACGTGCGTAAGCAAAATCGGTGAAAAAGTTAACACTATTAAAGAAAAGTCATTGACTCTCGAGAGAGTATCGACGTACATCCAACTCTTGTTGTCGAGATACGGAAGTGCCATATTGGAACAGTTCGGACGAGGAAAGGTTTCTATAAACAAGAGTCATGGAATTAAGACTTCTTAACAAATGCACGATAGATGGATACTAAGAATCATTAGTGTTAGGTTTAATTAAAGACTTAGTTAAGTTTAGTTTCAACTGACGATTTAGTTATAAAGATTATCAGAGACCGAGAGCAAATGCTCATAACTTGAGAGTTGGATTTTTCTTCCAAGAAAGATAACGATGATATTAACGGTTCTATATTAGATGTCGAGGGTAATGGCTGTCGGGGGTAAGGCTTACATCCCATTAAGAATGAATAAAATATACACTCATCCACTTGTGCCTTCATCCATTTCGAGAAAATTTCGGAAGCACCTTCCCGCTATTCTCCGAATACACTGTAATAAAAAAGATGATCATTTCAATAATGTCAAACATTGAAACGAATATATAATCTATTGTTGTACACAGAGAACCAACGGAATTTCTCGGAACGAATGAAAACACAAGTGAATGCAAGTGTTTGCTTTATACATTCCTGACTTGTCCACAGTGAACAAATCTATCGGTTATCATATGATTGAATTTTCTCGTCATATAGACTACATGACAGTTATTAGAACCGAACGATACCATCCAATATTTAACAATTTTCGTGTAGTTTTATGTCACGACGAATATCGAACGTATGTTAACTGATAGACGGAAACTAGGGCGCGTTTTGATTTTCACATATGATTATCGACGAGAATATGAAATTTTCATATTATCATCGAGTATCATACACTTAAAGATTTAATTTGAAGTAGTTTTACGTTTACGTTTCAATTTCAAGGTTTTGAAGTTTTTAGTTTAGGATAAAAAAATTTAAAGTTAAGAATTTTCTTAATCAAGTTTAATATTTTGGATTTAGGGTTGGGGTTAGGGTGGGGTTTGACAAGAGTTCAATATACAGGAGAATGATAATGAATTAAGGTTTGGTCTTGTTTGTGTGCGCGCGCGCGCGCATGTGCGTATGTGTGTGTATGTGTATGTCTGCACAGTGCACATACACGCACAAGCACGCACTGTGCAGACATACACATACACACATACAAAAAAATTACTAAATTACTATAAAATACCTTATAAATTTTCGCTAAACTACCGTTAGTTATTGTTGTTTTTTCACTAAACTACCTTAAAATTTTTACTAAACAACCTATTTCTTCGATTTCACTAAATTATACTAAAATACCCTTAACTATTGTTGGTTTTTCACTAAACTATCTTAAATTAACTAAATTACTATAAATTATACTAAAATACCATTTACTATTGTTGTTTTTCACTAAATTACCTTAAAAATTTAACTAAACGATTCACTTCTTAAATTAACTAAATTACTATAAATTTCACTATACCCTTAACTGTTGTTGTTTTTCACTAAACCGCCATTAAATTTTTTAATAAAAAACCCCATTTGCTCAATTTTACTTATCTACACTAAAATACCATTAAATTGTTGCTTTTTCACTAAAATACCATTAACTATAGTTGCTTTTCACTAAACTAATTACAAAAATTCCCTAAATTACCCGAACCCTAAACCTAACACTTAACCCTAATTCCTAACCCTAACCCTAACCCTAACCCTAACCCTGCACCTAACCTAGCCCTAACCCGCAACTCAAACCCTAACCCTAACCTATATCCTCTTCAATAACAACAACATCAACAGCAGCAATAGCAGCAACTTCAGCAGCAGCAGCAGCAACAGCAACTTCAACAGCAGCAACAAAAAAACAAAAATTTTGGCCAAAGAAAAAAATTAAACCAAAAAAATTAAAATTAAACCGATTATATACTAACCTCTTGACGACGGCGGCGAGCTTCGACGATAACCTAGGGCTTCGATCGACGGCGGCGACGAGCTTGATCGATCGGGTGGAGCTTCGATCGACGAGGCCGAGCTCAACCAGGGAGGCGACGGCTTCGACAAGGCCGGGGCAACTACGGAGGCGCGGCGGCGGGGGCGAAGGAAGCAAGGAGAGGAGAGCAGGAGAATTGGGGACGATGTGGAGAGTTTTTTTGGAAGAGGGAAAAAAGAAAGCCCGGGGAACTTTTGGGGAGATTTGGTGTTTTATGGCTCCAAGGTTGTGAGGCCCGCCACATATTTACTTTGGTAGCGGTTGAAACCGCTACCAAAGTAATTACAACCGTTACTAGAAATTGAGAACGGTTAATTTGAACCGCTACCATTTTCTCGTTACTATTGCCCACATTTGTAGTAGTGTGTGAAAAAACAACAGCAGCTAAAGGTAAGCGAAATGTACCCTACTATTCAAGGTTTTAAAAGAGAACGAAACGAAACAAAATCGGCCTCCACCACTTACCAAATAGCAGATTAGAACCTGATATTCCACTTGCTCTCATTCTCTTTGTATTCTTCTACTAACTTGATTGTCCTTGCTCTACAAGTTTTGAATATATATCCCTCATCAACAAGCTTCCAACTCTATCCAATTTAAAGCCAGTTGTTTTGTTCTCAGTATTAATTTCACAAACAGCCTAAACTCTCAATTTCCTTTATGCCCATATCTTGTTTTATCCGTCTTTTTCGTTTTCGTTTATTCTCGTGAATGAGCCAAATTCCTATCACTAGGAGGTTTTATCTCGGCCATGTCTTTTCAGCTTGTGTTCTTCACCACATCAATGGAGCCTCCATTACATTTGAACTCTTACTTCAAGCCACCGCTTTACTTAAATAAGTCGAAATTCCACTAAACTACCCTTACCTATAACTTTTACACTAAACTACCACAAAGTTACCTTATTACAGTAATCTCCCAATAACTTTGGTTTTTAAGGGATATTTTAAAACTAAAATAGTTGGCACTTTAAGGGAGTTGGTGTAATAAAAACAACTTTAAAGTGGTTTAGTGAAAAACAAAGCCTCTATATAAAGCCAGTTGTTCTGCTATCATAACTGAAACAACTACAGCTATCTATACAAATTTTAGCCTCAGAAACTCATAAACCTCTTGCAAATCTCCAGCACCACTTCTTGCTTCCTCTAAAACCCAGATGGTTCTTAGTTCATGAACTCAGTTTGCTCCCTAATGACAATTGTGCAAGAAAAAACTCTATTTCAATGGGATTTGAAATCTAGTAACCAAAACCAATACCCAATCCTGGAATTTAATCTCAATGAGCCCCTAGCCGCATATCTAGAATCAAATCCAAAGCAAATTTGGATCCCTGGGCCTATAATCATTGGAGCAGGACCCTCAGGATTAGCAACTGCAGCTTGCCTTGGAGAAAAAGGCGTACCATCTCTTATCCTCGAGAAAGAGAAATGCATCACATCTTCTTGGAAGCTAAGGACCTATGAAAGACTAACGCTACATCTCCCAAAGAAATTTTGCCAGCTACCCCTTATGCCATTTCCTTCATATTTCCCAACATACCCTAGTAAGGAACAATTCATTAGCTATCTCATCTTATGTCGACCACTTTGGTATCAAACATTTGCCTGGAATGGAGGTAAAGTGTGCTGAATATGATTCGAGCATCGGGTTCTGGCGAATTTGTGTAAATGAGTTCAAATTTATGAGTCGATGGCTGATAGCTGCTACTGGAGAGAATTCGGAGGCTATTACACCGGAGTTCAAAGGGATTTCGGATTTCAAAGGACAGGTGTTGCATACGAGTTGTTACAAGAGAGGAGACGATTTTAGAGGGAAGAAAGTTTTGGTGGTGGGCTGCGGGAATTCAGGGATGGAGGTTTGTCTGGATCTATGTAACAATCAAGCTCAAGCCTCCATGGTTGCTCGAGATAAGGTAAACGAGTAATGTTATTTTTCCAATCACTTTTAATTAGGTTTCCTATGAACGTCTTTTTTTCTGTTTTGTTTCATTTGCTTTCTATTTCTTAATCAGTTTTAAGATATGTTTTCTCAGATTTTTCTTGCTACATAATAATGTCCTTTTAAGATATGTTTTTTTCTCCTTAAACACTTTAAAAAATGGTGTTATATTTAAATTTTTATTATTATTGATCCTGCAGTTGCATACCCTGCCGAGAGAAGTACTTGGAACCTCAACCTTTGGTCTCTCAATGTGGCTTCTCAAGTGGTTTCCTATAACAGTGGTAGATGGCATTCTCCTCCTCTTCTTCTCATGGTTGATAGTAGGCAATACAGAAAGATACGGGTTAAGAAGAACCAAAAATGGACCGCTACAACTGAAGAACAAAACAGGAAAGACTCCGGTTCTAGATGTTGGAACCCTTGCCAAGATTAAAAATGATCAAATAAAGGTCTGCATATTTTCTCACACGCACTTGACAATATAAACACGCCCTTTTGTTACGGTTAAGATTTAAACCGGATATTATGGAGGTTTATTTGACGTAAGTGGTTTTCTTTAGGTTGTTCCCGGTATAAATCGATTCACAGAGAAAGGTGTCGAATACGTAGACGGGAGACAGGAGAGTTTCGACTCTATCATCCTAGCAACTGGCTACAGGAGCAATGTACCATCATGGCTTAAGGTACCTCTCCAATGTATTACTTCAGTATTTTATTGTTATGTACATGTTTTCATGCAAATGGAAATACATTGTTAGGACCTCATTCAGAAAAATACAATTAAAAGAACAGTAGGGAATATAAGAAACCATATTGAACAAAGGTTGGCTATAATGATCGCCCATATGAAACAGTATAATCATTCAGAACAAGGTTCCTAATGAAATAAATAGGCATGGATGAAGTATGTGAATTCATTTACCAAGCAAACAGTGAAAGCAAGTTACGAGAAACAAAGCTTTAGGACAGGCACATGCAGAATGAGATGGAACATAGCACTATAAATATATAAAGCTCGCAAAAGAATTGAACAGATCACAAACCATAAACATAAAACAAGCTTCGGATTAAATTATAGAAAATAAAAGGCATTAACAATACATATCACAAGCTGAGTTCTGAACAATATCTGATCGCATTCAATTCACAATACTATGTACATGTATGTGCAATAATAGAGTAGAGAGAAAGCTCAACTGATAATGAAAACCTAAATTCAAAACGCAACAGCATTTATGGGGCATAACATATGTTAACTTTCGTTACCACTCGCCTAGGCACGCAACTAGAGTATATGGGCCAGTATCAATATTGAGCAGACGGAGACATACCTAGCACCATATGTGTGTTATGTACATATGCATTGTATGTATGTGTATCTGTGCATGTCTAATTTTGATCATCATTGTTTGTTACAAGGAGGGGGAGTTCTTTAACAAAGAAAACGGGTTCCCAAGGAATCCATTCCCAAACAGTTGGAAAGGAAAGAACGGCTTATATGCTACAGGCTTTACCAAGAGAGGACTCATGGGATCATCTATTGATGCGAAGAAAATTGCAGAGGACATTGCATCTCAGTGGAACCTTAAGACAAAGCGCCTATCTTTGGAGTTCTAGATAGTAGATACGAACAGTGACATACCACTTACCAAAACAAAAAAGATAAGGGCTACTTGTATTCATAACAATAATTCTTACCTTTTAAATTTTGTTTAGCCAGTGTTCTTAGCTCAGAAAAGCGTGGTCAAAAGTGTTTCTTGGTTTGCAGGTCGGAATGAAATATTTTACTGAACACTACTCCTTGGTTGTCCCTTTCTTGAGCATATTATACTGCTTTACACACTTTCTGCCTACATATGGCATTAATTACCATGATCCATAGTAGGTCTATCACTAGGCGTAAAAATATGATCAAGAAAGCAAAAAACCATATCCTTGAGATAATGAGAGAGCAAAACCTAAATAAAGATATGCAAAAATATGGTGCGCTTCACCCGATCCGCTTGTGGTAAACTCTCTCTCACTAGATTCAGAAGCACTTGCACAAATTTATCAAACATTGTAAGCAAAATACGATGAATTTCACCTAATAGCCTTAGGAACCATCTAAGCAGAAAAACAATAAAAGCTAAGCTCCTCCACACTAGCTTCAGATGCACTTGTTCAAGATATTGAAAGATTATGCTATCCTCCAAATTCTGTAACCACTTCTTGGCTCTTGAATTCAAGAATTCTCATGTCATCACTTGCCAGTAGAATATCTAATTGCATAAAATTGAAAAACACAGGCTTGGTAAAATCTGGATACCATTTTTATCTTGATAGGCTATCCCTTCATATCAACAAACACCATTTCGGTCATAAGAATTTTTACCAGATATAAACAACAGAAACTGTTGCATATGATCCACAAAAGCAGCATGGTCCATGGAATCTCAAGCAAGCCCAAATCAGAGAAGAACAAGGAATTGAATACTTCACCTAAAAAGACAGGATACCAATCAAATGGCGGAAGGAGTTCAATGTGTTACAATCCAGAGGAAAAGATCCTGTTCTATGAGAGTCACTGTCACTAGTATGGTCCCCTTTACAACAAACAGACGATCAAGACGATTCAAAGGAGAGGAGAGCCTTTTCTCTCTTCGCATTCTAGATTGCAGAAGGACAAATTAGTTTTCCGATCCAATCTGTGGCATGGATCAATATGCGGTTTGCAAAAGTTCTTGTTCTCCCAAGGCTTCCTATTGCTCTCAAGTTTTCATAGGAGAATATGCACAATGCATTAATAGTTAACACCTCAAATGATTAGAAACTGACTGACAATCATGAAGAGCTTTTTTTGGCTAGTTGTCAACTTTTAGTTTGCTAGGCTGACCTAACATAATGGATACAAAAATATGTCAAGCTCAGCTTAAAAAGTTGAACTGAACGTCATGAACTTGATTTCATTGTTCGAATCCAGTTTATGACCTTCAGAAACAGTTTTCTAAGAATCCCCTAAATTTACAATAGAAAAGTTTAAAACTAAGGTAAGATGCAATAGCAAATTATTTGGTTCTTTTCATAGGGCCTAACTTCTGAGCTGGCGATTCGTGGTCCACCTTTATCATTTCAGGAGTCAAAAATTGCCACTATAATCAGTATATGCTTGATAAAGAGATTCTCTTGGTAAATCAAAAGGGCCGCACAATAAGATCAATTGAAACTAAACTAAGGAAAAAGATGATCAAGTATATCTATAGATTTTGTGTTGGTTATTCAGATGATTAACCTAATTGTCCATTGCAAAGTTGTCAAATCATGATATGTATCATATATCGTTTTTCTTATATATAGGATCGTATATCGTAAGATATGTTGTTCACTTCTGCAATAGCGAAGCAATTAAGCATACAAGTATATATTTCATAAAAATGTGATTAAGTTAGCAACATAAAACAATATATAAAAAGAAATATAATGTATAGTAAAGCACCCGTCACACAACTAACGCACTATACACAAAATACTTGAATCAACAAAAGTCTGTGACCAATCATAATAAACGCCTGAAGTATTCAACAATGAACCGCAATAAGCCAAGGGTGATGACAGGAAAGATTTTAAGATGCATATATATAACTTTTTGTAAACATAAAGCGATTGTATTTGTATGACAGTAAAGCCAAGGACAGCACAAAGATATTAGGGAGCTTTTGTGGAGGATTTCTCATGAAGGACAATTGACTTTGTAGAGAAGCCCCCATAGAGGACAATGGATATCATGAAGGAGCTCTCGAGGCAAAGGCAAGAGAGGCATTGAAGGAGATCCCTACATGAGGGAGACGTCAAAGGGAAATCTCGCAACGGAGGCATAGAAGAAGAAATTAGGGCTTTCAGAAAGAAATCAGAAGAAATCATGTGACTTTATATATTATAGGATATTAGCCTTTAAAACCCGATCCGATAAAGTGAAGACTGACCCAATTCTCAATCGCAGATCATATTTTTCGTACTGTATTGTATCGAATCGTACAGTTCAAACTTTAAATTGTAGGATGCACTTATGAACCTCCGATACGTATCAAAATCCCTTAATATCATATCGAATCGTAAATCATAAGGTATTGACAACTATAGTCCATCAAACAATAAATACAAGAGCATGAAAAGCTCAAAGATTTTAAATGACCACTAAACGCTGAACGAAACCACTAAATTATTCTCACTGAGAAAGAAAGGAAAAACCATTAGAGATAGCCATAAATCAAAGCAATTTCCAT
The DNA here is from genome assembly GCA_030015575.1 of Agapanthus africanus. Taxonomy (NCBI): domain Eukaryota; kingdom Viridiplantae; phylum Streptophyta; class Magnoliopsida; order Asparagales; family Amaryllidaceae; genus Agapanthus; species Agapanthus africanus. The sequence goes on along the minus strand of CM057347.1, from coordinate 246,394,779 downwards.
TTAATATTGCCACTTTAATGTTATCATCCTATCTAGTAACCGAATTCTTAGTGGCAGCACATAAAATTTTCAAAGGAACCCTAGCCAGGTAAGACATGTTGCAAAATTCAGTTTTGAATAAAACAAAAAATCATGTTAGTTAATTTTCCAGAAGATAAGGGGATGTTAAGCGATAATCTAAACACTTACTAATTTACAATTCATGAAAACAAGTCAACCTAGTTTGTCTGAATAGAGCTAACAAAAAGATAGCATCCGCTTGATGAACAATCAAAGGCTCGGAAGAGACGACGGTGAAGTGAGACAAGTAGCTGCATACTTGCTTTCTGGATGCAGGGATGATCAAACATTCAGAAATGGAACAAAAGCCACTACCATAGTTTTTTTGAGAAACAATGAAAGAAAGAAATAAACTCAACTCATAGGAATTAAATTACTTCATTAAATTCTACAGAAACCATGTATGAAGCAAAAAAAAACATTAATTCGGTTAACCATGATTTTCATGTAGGTTTGCTGTACAAACCTTGATGAGAAAGGATTTCTTTATTTAGAAATTCCCCTTTCAACATATATGTACAGTCCATAGACATATTATAAAGCTGCATGCTATCTGTCCATTTATTTATATATTTACAATTTATACATGCATCAAGGAAATAAAAGTTTAGAATATCATGCAACCAACAAAAAGGAAGCCTATTAAACCAGCAGCCGATATATTTGAAATCTTATGGCCGCAACAAACAGTAGTTATCCAACTGCATCTGTCCTTGTAAGAACCGAAGAATGTCACTTTGTGGCTCGTGAAAGCTAATATCACAAATCCAAGAAAAGACAAATAAAAAGGATATCTATGAAGAAAAAGTGCGGTTTTTTCCAAATTATCTTTTAAAGGAGATAATAAATTGACAGATTGTATTTACTTCCTTCAACATTGAATACTATTTTACCAGAATTGTTCATAGGCCATTCAGGGTCTTCTTCTTATTTATGCTTAACTATATAAAATGGAAATAAAAGCTAAACTATCCTACAATTTTGAACAGATGCGCACACATATATCTGTGGCTACTATGAACATTTGCAGAGGAAAAAGAAGACGATAGAGGTTCAGTGGAAAACGAGCAGTAGCAAGTCAGTGTCATTGATAAACTCTTCCCCCATGTGGCCCTAGATGATGATAGATTTGGCCTACTATAAGATACGAACAAAAAAGAGAAAACAACATAGAGATCCCGATTACGATGTTTTGTGTCTATAACTCAAAGAGGAAGTTTGATATAATCTTCGATTTTTCTTAAGCATATTCCTTTCTTTTTTCCAGTCGTTGTGAATAGCGAAATAGTCCACAATGGAACTGCTATTCCTACTATAGAAGTCAGTAGACAAGCCTAATCTCAGTAGGGGAAGCGAACAAAAACTACATAACCATATCATTCAGTACATAGCTTAGTATTTCATGCACATCTCCTAAAGCTATCATATACGCCATCATGCTGCCCATGTTCTTGGCACCACAACCATCTCAAGTCCTTTTCCCCTTCGTTTACAGAAACAGATTTTTTCCCAATACCTAGCATGTCTAAAATGAGATAATGATTCTAAGTTCACATTTCTTATAGTTTATGTTGACAGAAAGATGCCAGCTATCCACCATGATCCCAAAACTTGGGTGGGTCCTCGGTGCATTTGGAACATTAACGAGACTTCACTGAACATAGTGGATTCAACATGGAATCTGTTGGGTTACCCTAACATCCAAGCCATCAAACGTGGCGGTTTGCGGAACAAAAATTTTCTTACAAGTTTAAAAACGGCGCAAGAATAACCCATTAAACCGGATCTAACCATAAACCTAACTAGCTAAACTAGAAGTGCTATCTACTATGATAAGAAAGCATCACCAAACGATCTGTGTCCTTCGGTCTTCTTTCCTCATCATGTGCTCCTAGTGGCCGTCTTGAACATGCTTGATCTTCTTTTCCCGCTCCATCGGTTCTCCGGGATCAAGCTTGTTCTACGGTCCTCTTTTATCGTAGATGATCCACCCGAGAGATGTGATCTATGGCTCTAGCTCCTAACTAAGTATCAATAGGAGCAACTAGAGAACTTGGGTTGCTAATCCAAATTGTCTAAAAGATGTAGTGTGGAGTTCTATGTGTTCTACTATCTCTATCTTGCCTCTTCACTTATTTCTCAACACATGAGAGTGTAGAGAAGGGGAAGATGATGAAGGTAGAGGAGCTCAAGAAAAGGTGTGGAGAGTTATGCAAATGGTGAGAGCAAGAATGAAAATGAGCAAGCATGTGAGAAATTCAATCACAATGGTTTTGTGTATGAATTTCTATGAATAAACAAGTGTAGCCATGCTTCAATAGTTGCCATAAATGAATAAAAAATTTATTTGTCAACTATTGAAGCCATGGCTCTCACCATACCCTCTCTCCTTCAATTTCCATCTCATTTCCATTTATCAATAAATGAAAAAATCCATGATGAGGTGTCCACCTTCTAGAAGGTTATCCATAATAAAATACAGATAACGGTCTACTGTATATGCATACCTGCATTCGGATAAAAACACGAATGCCCAAAAAGATAGAATAACACGAAGAACGTAATATAAGAATATACATATCGAAATACATATATGTAATTATCAAATCAATACATGATCTAATAATCCGGCTCAAACCCGAGCCAGCTAGTATTACCAACTGTCCGATCGAAAGTCCGGATACAAAGTACATCAATCGATCAGAATCCTGCACTTCTCCAATACGGCTACTACATCATTTCGCCTGAATCAAGAAAACCCACTGTGTGGGACTCTAAAGACTCGACAGTACGCCGGCAGTGAGTTACTAGATAAATCCATAACCACAGGCGCGTCAGCCGCACTAGCTGTACGTAACGGCTACCCGAGTACCTGTCGGAAAGGAAGGCCGATGAACAAACTCATCCGGATCCCTACAGAACCTATCTGTGACAATCTCTGTACAGTCTGGTCTCTTCGTCTGAGAGTATCGCATACCGGGTCTAGGGGTGGTAAACGTCAGACCCTAATAACCCGATAATTCGTGCTGATGCGGCTCAGGACCAATCCGGGAAACTACTGATCAGCCTATCAATAAATCCCAACTGCCTTGGCCAAGATCTTATGATCCTGACCAATTGAACACAGTGCGATATCGACTCCCTATACCTGGAGAGACGAATCTCCGACAATCGCTCACTGCCTCCATGTGGCTCGGGACTGTACCCAACTAAAACATGTTTACACAACTCAGTAGAGCCGTGGTAGGGTAGTGATCAAAGCACAGTGGGAACTCACACGAGACAAATGACGATCTCAGGTCTAAAGACTAACATGTACTCATGTCACCTGAGAACTTCCACCTGACGATAGGTATAGTACCATCTGGAAGTTCTCGGCGAGTCCGTCCGGTGTAGTCACACCCAGTGAGCATCTGTATATGATCTTAGGTACAAAAGACCAATGGTTGCGGGACCATATCATCGCCCCTCGTCGGGGTTTAGAAACGTATACACTAGTCTACTCCGGAATATCGATGTCCAGTCTCGATACTCCCACGACTAGGAACCATTTAAGGATGTGCGTACCGACTACCCAGCTCCCACAAGTATGATCACCATCACAACGCAGGTAGTCTAGCAATGATCCTACGGGCTTTATCAATATGTATAAATGATATGTAATAGCAAGTAAAACATACGCACATGTTAAGATAAAGACAAACCAGATAGCATACTATCATATCGAGCAAGACTGTCATGTACATATATATGTCCAAGCATCCACATGTATACATATACAATAATGGCCTCTAGGGCATACATATCCAACAATCTTCCACTTGCACTAAGGCCATATATATCGGCGTACCGAATACCCAACTTCTGCTCTAAGGAGAGCTATTGGCGTACCACATACCCAACATCTCAAAAAGTCTCTCGAACTGTGCTTGAGGAAGGGCCTTGGTGAATGGATCCGCAGTGTTGTCTTTTATGTCCACTCTCTGCAACTCGATCTCCCGGCGATCAATGATCTCCCTGATCAGGTAATACCGTCTCAAAATGTGCCTGGATTTCTGATTGGACCGTGGTTTCCTTGCTAAATCCATAGCTCCATTGTTGTCGCAATACACATGTATTGGGTTAACAATGGATGGAACCACCTGAAGTTCAGTAATGCGCTTCTTAATCCAGACGGCTTCTTTTGCGGCATCGTTGGCAGCAATGTATTCAGCCTCTATCGTCGAGTCTGCGACGGTATCCTGTTTGGAACTCTTCCAACACACCGCCCCTCCGTTGAGGGTAAACACAAAACCCGAGACAGACTTACTGTCATCCTTGTCACTCTGGAAGCTCGAATCGGTAAAAGACTCCACCTGGAGTTCCCCATTACCGAATACCAGGAACAGTTCTTTAGTCCTTCTCAGGTACTTCAGAATGTTCTTAACAGCTGTCCAGTGGTTCTCACCGGGTTAGACTGATACCGGCTCACCACGCTAAGCGCGTAAGCTGCATCTGGTCGGGTACATAGCATCGCATACATTATAGTTCCTACCGCCGAAACGTAGGGTATAGTGCCATGTGAACCCTCTCCTCAGCAGTCTTGGGAGACATCTCTTTGGAGAGGATGATTCCATGCAATGCGGATATGGTATCGCGTTTGGAATCTTCCATACTAAATCTCTTTTGTACGGTCTCTATGTACCTGAACTGTGAAAGTCCCAGTAATCTCTTGGATTTATCTATGTAGATCTTAATCCACAGAATGTACGAGGCATCACCTAGGTCCTTCATGGAGAACCTTTGTGACAAGAACAGCTTAACCGATTGTAGCATAGCAATATCGTTTCCTATCAAAAGAATATCGTCTACGTACAAGACTAGGAACACAACAGTTCGGCCTACAATATTCTTATATATACAAGGCTCATTCTCGTTCTTGATGAAGTCAAATCCCTTGACTGTTTCATCAAAACAGATGTTCCAGCTCCGCGATGCCTGATTTAATCCATAAATGGATTTAAGCAACTTGCACACCTTCCCGCTGCTCCCACCGGCTACAAAACCTTCCGGCTGATCCATATAAACGCACTCTTCCAAACTTCCGTTTAGAAAATCAGTTTTTGCATTCATCTGCCAGATCTCATAGTCATGGAAGGCAGCAATGATAAGTAGGATCCGAATGGATTTGAGCATAGCCACTGGAGAAAATGTTTCATCATAGTCCACATCTGGTCTTTGACGAAAACCTTTTGCAACAAGTCTAGCCTTATAGGTTTCCACCTGCCCATCTATACCAAATTTCTTTTTATAGATCCATTTGCATCCAACGGGTTTTACCCCAGGTGAAGCAATATCCAAGGTCCACACTTTATTGGTGTACATGGACTCCATTTCGGATCGCATAGCATCCAACCATTTATCAGAGTCCTACTGATAATGGCCTGCTTGAAACTAATAGGATCATCTTCTTCCAAGATGCAATCCTCTCAATCCCCGTCTATGAAAAACCGTAGTATCTCTCGGACGGATGAGAAATCCTACTAGATCTGCGGAGTGGCTGAGATTCGTCTGGGACTACTGAATCTAACGGTTCCACCAAATCTTCAGTTTCAGTTTGTGGTTCAGAAGTTTCTTCCAGTTCTACCGTGCTTCCACTTATTTCTTTTGCAAGAAATTTCCATTCTAAAAACTTGGCGTGTTGAGCAACAAACACTTTCTGTTCCTCGGTATGGTAGAACAGATATCCATAACTATTCTTTAGATATCCCACAAACTTACATAAAACTGACCGTGCCTCTAGTTTATCCGGATTATGTTTTTTAACGTAAGCCGGACAACCCCGTATCTTAAATCTTTTAAAATATGGCCTCTTATCATTCCATACCTCGAATGGTGTCTTAGGCACGGATTTGGATGGAACATCATTCAACAAATATGCCGCTGTCAGAAGCGCATGTCCCCAAAATGAAAGAGGCAACTCGGCGTTACTCATCATGGAGCGAACCATATCCAATAGGGTACGGTTCCTCCGCTTCGATACACCGTTGTGCTGTGGTGTATACGGAGGAGTAAGCTGAAAGAGAATTCCATTCTCTTTTAGGTATTCTAGGAATTCCGTGCTTAAATACTCCCCTCCTCTATCAAACCGGAGGATATTGATACTTTTGCCAGTCTGGTTCTCTACTTCGTTTCTGAATTCTTTCAATTTCTTAAAAGCTTCAGATTTGTGTTTCATAAAATACACATATCCGAATCTAAAGAGATCATCAGTGGATGTGATGAAGTACGAGAACCCTCCCCTTCCATGTATAGAAATTGGACCACATACATCACTGTGTATGAGTCCCAAGAGCTCTGCTGCTCTTTCTCCGTGTCCGGTGAACGGAGATTTGGACATTTTTCCCTTCAGACAAGACTGACAAGTTTCATAAGATTAAATTCGAACGTAACCTGTTCATATTAGAATATTGCATTTATTACCGCCCATTCTTATACTCATTTGTTTATAGGTAGATGCTTTTAATCCGTGTTTGCTACATATTTACAGGCTACAGGTTCCTAGTCCAAAAAAACGCAAATGATACAAAATCTCCATTGTTACGCCAAAATGCAGAACATCTGTTGCCAACAGATAAAAGTCGCGTTCCGGTCATCCGTATCCGTCCAGTGCCGCGTACCAGTTCCAGAGATAAGACAAATGACAGTGGTCATTTGTGTCTCGGACATACACAAAGCACTAGAAGGGCAGCACATGATTCAATGGGTGCGCGGAGCTCGAGGGAGAAATGTCAAATCAATCAAAAGTGAAGCCCTTTTGGACTGTTGCAGATCTGAAGAAATTGTGGAGACAATTTGCAATTTGGAGCATGTAGAACAACAGAAGAGAGCAACACAAGAAAACCCAGAAAAAACGACAGCCCAACTCCCTCAAAGAAGCACGGATCCACGGCCAAAATGGCCGATTCGCGGCGGATCCGTGGCCGAGTTGACTCAGTGTCAACTCGGATTTTGGGGATAGTTTGGACATTTCATTTGGGCTCAGAATCTTGCCCTAAGGTTTCAGCACGCAGCCTATAAATAGCCTAGTTTTGTGCCAAACCAAGGGTCTTCTTTTCATGCTTCTTTTTGTTAGAAATTAGTGTAGTTTAGTTTAGCTTCTTCTTCTTCATGTCTTCCTCCATTAAAATGTAGTGAGAGCATTAAGTGGATGATGAAATGAAGATGAGGTTTTTTATTTAACTTGTATCTTTTAATTCTTGCATTGTTATTTTAATTCTAGTGTAATTTTATTTCTTGTTGTTAAATAGTTGTTATTTCTTGCTCTTTTCTTTTCTTCTTTTCCGTATTATTTTCAAGCGATGATATTTCGACGGAGTTCCTTGCTAAGGTAAGGACCCAAGAGTTAGCTTGTAAAACCGTATTTTTTCCTTTTTTTTCTTTTCTTCCTTCTTGTTTTGTTTTATTTTCTTTTATAATGTGTAAATAATTCCGCACTTGTTAGGCTAAGAAAGGTGGTATGAGGGACGGAAAAATCCCTTGTGCTTCTCTTCTCCAAACATCTTGAAACGAACCCCGACCAAACAAACGCAACCCCTCACTTAGGCGCGCTATACGTGACATGTAGCCGCGACCTAAGTCAAGAAGTCCTTTAAGCGCACTACAACGTGACATGTAGTTGTGACTTAATTGGATACATGGTTGCAGGTGTTTGGAGAGAGTTGGAAATAAACGTATTTAGCGGACGAACAAGGGGCACTAGGAATGGATTTGGCGTTGGAAAGCTCGCTTAAACTCGCAAATCCCATTCCTATGGCCTCCTAATCCCCGCTAATTTCGATTATCCCAACACCGTTTTAAGAATGGCAAAAGACAAGCACAAGACTAATCCTAACTCTACTAACCGACCTTAACCTTTAACAAGCTTACTTGAACATAAATACAAACACTTAGGATAGAATTGAACACAAACATATACATTCTTCATTGACTCGTCTAAGACTCGAACGGGCATACTTCCATCTCCCTGCGGATCGACCCGTGCTCAACCGGCTAGCTGCAAAGCGACACCATCTTTGATCGCGGTTATAACTTTAGAATTTTGAACTCCGACACGCCGAAAAGCGTGCGATCAAATGGCGCCGTTGCCGGGGAGACGGTAACGTATTTTCTTTCTTGTTATTCGGGTTAATATTCTTTTTGTATATATATAAAATTATAAATATAATATAAAAAGAAACCCTTTTTGTTATTTTTGATTTTTTTTATGTGCAAGTGTGCAGGCTATCTGGAGCGAGTACAGTAATCAAAAAAGAAAACAGAGCATTTTATTTTGGAGTAGAGAGCATGGAGAGCCCAGTGACCAAATTTTAGGCCCCAAGTCCAAAGTTTGACCGCGGAACCGCGGTCAAATCTTGGGTTGTGCGGCGGTTCCGCGGCAACTTTGAGGCTTCTGAGCCCCAAGTTTTTTTCACCTTCTCTCTTTCCTTTTATCTTCTTTGTGAATTCCACTATACTGTATTTTCTGCAGGTATCTTTGCACAGATTGAGCCGCCGCCAAATAAATTTTTTGTTATTTTAGATTTTTGTTTGTTTACGCGTTTTGCATATAATAATACGGACTTTAAGGGGCTTGAACACCAATTCAAATTGGGTGGGGATTTCATGACCCTTCCTAAGACCCCACAAATCACTAATTGCATACGCATTACCTTGAGCTAATAAAAAAATATCTAGACCAAACCTTTAAGGACTTGTCGCGCTCATTTAGGACAAGTGAAGATTGCGGGGAATCGGTCGTTTATCTAAATTTGACTTTGTGGTGCCTAGGCTAGACAAGTGAGGAGGTAATTTTAAAAGGCACGTCTCACGGTGATTCGTGAGCGGAACTCTCCTTCCCTCACTTGTGCTTACCTGGCCACAATTGGCAGTGAAGAGGCGATTCGAGGGTTATCCTGCAACTTGTCGCTTGAAAGTCTAGAAGCGGTCTAGTGGACTTTAAAGACCCTAGCTCTAGGTGATTGTTTGTGCATTTTGTGATTGTGATTGTGCCTATGTAAAGTTTAGTCTCATAATTCCGTATTCTTTCAAACAAACAATTTTTAAAACTCCAAAAACAAACAATTTTTTCTTTTTTTAAAAAAAAATACCACTTCCTTCCCTCCCTACCTTTTCACTCTTCCAACATGGATACCCCACCTCGCAAAACTCTTGCCGAATTTTGGTACCCAACACCAGACATAACTTCCTACGGTTCTTGCTTTGGCCGAACGTCGAACGATCCATCCATGCCAAAAAATTCTTTGAAAGATCGGATAGACGCGTCTAGGACAACCAATTGGACTCCGCAATCCACTTTGTATCAACCATATCAACCTTCACCACCTTCTTACGTTGATACCCCTTTTGAGAGTCCAGTTGTAACCTAAAGACCTATGTCTCTTGCTGAACGTATTGAACAATCCCGTAACCGATTTTTCATTCCTTTCACCACTTCCAATTCTTTGGATCAACAATTCTATTCACCTTCTTATCCAAATGTTGATCCTACTCCTTTCCAACCATTCAATTCCTATCAATCATACCCGACTTTTGCACATTCCCTAGACATTGCTTCTGTTAGTTATATGTATGCCCTAGAGGCCATTACTGTACATTGGATGTATATTGTAGTGGATGCTGGGACATATATAGGTAGGACTTTCTTGCTCGACATGATAGTACGCTATCTGGTTGCTCTTTATCTTAACATGTATACTTTCTGTCTCTCTGATTACATGTTGATAAAGCCCTTAGGATGTGTACTCAACTTCTAGGACTGTGATGTAGATCATACTAGTAGGGCCTGGATAGTCCATGAGTACATCCTTCATTGTTCCTAGTCGAGGGGATATCGAGACGGGGCATCGATATTCCAGAGTAGACTAGCGCATATCTTCTCGACCCATGCGATGGGCGATGGATGATCCCATATCCATTGGTGTTTGACATCGAAGATGGTATGCGGGTGCTCAGTGGAGACTGGGTACACTGAACGGACTCGCCGAGAACTCCCAGATGGTATTATACCTCACGTCAGATGGCAGTTCTCTGGTGACACTGGTACAGCTTAGTCTGTTGACCCGAGATCGTCATAGAGTCTTGTGTGTCTCCCACTGTGCTTTGATTTCCACCCTACCACGGCTCTACTGAGTTGTGCAAACAGGTGGTTTTTGGGTACAGTCCCGATTCACATGGAGGCAATGAGCGATAGGAGGGGATTCGTCTCTTCCGGTATTGGGGGTTGATGTTGTGCTATGCTCGACTGGCCATAACAGGAAATCCCTGGCCAGGGTTGCAGTGATATACTGGTAAGAGTTATCAGTAGTTTCACGAATGTTATGGACCTCAAGTCGGCATGACTTATCGAGCTATTGGGGTCTGACGTTTACCACCGCTAGGCGAGATATGCGACATATCAGACGAACAGACCGGACTATACGGGAAGTGTTACTGGTTGGATTCACTGGAGTGTGAGCGGGCTTGCTCGTCGATCTTCAGATCGCTCAATACCCGGGTGGCCGTTACGTTTAGCAGACCGCTTGCGGCTTGTGGATGTTTGATATGATCATCATCCGCTGCCGGCGTATTGACGAGTCTTTAGAGTCCTACACAGAGGTTTCCTGGCTCAAGCGAAACGAAATAGGAGCGCATATGAGATATGTGCGGGACCGAGAATAATGCGTGTATGTGATACCGTATTTCATTCTCACGATAAATGTATCGATATGGTTGTATGCGATATAACCTAGTTATCGAATCGAGGGTTGATTCGATAAGCCGATACATTGGATACTAGTCGGTTATATGCGATATGACCGGATCGTTAAATCAAGTGTTGATTTAATGATTTAATGCATAATTATATATTTGATATATTACTTTGCATTAACTAGTATCGGTTCACTTTAAATGGATTTTCTCGCTCGAATGTGCACATTGTATATTCGATATAGTTTTGTGCACTTGATTGTATCATGTTTGATGATACATGTTATGCTAGGGTTTTAGTGTAAAGATCAAACCATGGTTACATGTTAATGGTTAGGGTTTTGTTTTATTCCCTTATTTATTTATCTATTTCTTTTAGAAAATAAATTTGCATAAAGAGAAAATGGTGGCTATCATTTGTTTATTTCATGAAGATTCATGAAGGTTTGACTAAGTCACCATTTTGTCTCATGCTTAACCCTAACCATTCATTTGAACCTTAGTTAGTTCTCTACACTTGACCATGGTAAAAGTTATGATAAGAATGGATTTTCTTTTCTATTTTAATTATTCTTATCATAACAATTATCATCTTCTTCTTCTTCTTCTTCAAGAAGAAAGCATACTTCATCAATGGTGTTTTGAGCAAATGAGTGAGAAATTCAAATCTAAAGAGAACCCACTTCCTATTTCTTCATCCTCTACCTCTTGCCAAGTAGTAGAGTGTTTTCTTCACAAGTTTCATGACTTGGTGAAGTGAGAGCTTGATCTTGCGATGCTTCGACGTAGATCATCTTCGGCATGGACATCGATGACCTAGCCCGTCCATTCTCCGATGAAGGCGACGCTAGAGCCCGGGATCCGTCTTGGACAACGAGGAGACTTCATTGCGGAGCCGTGGAGGTGGAGCACCGGATCTACAAAGGTTATATATCCGTATTCTCATAGTTAAGTGTTAACTAGTTAGCATTTTCGCCTAGATTTCTAGCCGACGATCCGTAGTCGGGTTTCTCGACACCTAGATTTTTTGAAATAGGCATGGTTGATGCCTTGTGAGACCTCACTAGAGTGCCTAGGAACCCTACAGCTTCTCCACAGCCTTTTGGGAGTTTCCAGTATCCAAACGAGTTTGAATTTTTTACTGAAACCCCTTCACAACCTATGTCTAGTCTGGAACAGTCATTGGAAGACTTTCGGGTAGCGTCGTACCAACAGATGATGGATTTGAATGCGTCCATGGCCGTCCTGATACAACCTACTGACCCGGTAGCTAGCTCCAAATTTTCCAATGTATGATCAGGCGGTTCGACAGGTTGAGAATTTGAGTGGAGAGAATGAGCTGTATACCCTTCCAAATCAAACCTACCCATTTCAACTTGAATCCCACGACTTCGGTTTTGAATGTCTATCAAGTGTTCCAAATGATTCACCAGTTGAAGATAGAACGATTATTGAGTTGTGCGAATTTGTAGTGTTTGATTTACTCGATTGTGAAGGGATCCTGTCGAGTGAAACCACACCAAATCCTTTTGATCACTACACCTCCATCTTAGAACCTGAATTGATTAATATCTATGCTTTTGATGAGGTGTCTGAGAAAATTGATTATCACTTGATGGAGGATATTGACGCTGGGAATATTTTGGATGATGAACCTGCAGATTTGGCTGAGTTTTCTCTCCAATTCATCATCCCGAGTTATTAAATGTTTTTCTCGAACATCATATGCATCTTGATTTTGATGAGAATTGCATGGATAAGCTGTGTTTTGAGGAGAATATTGAGCATAGTTTTGAGGATGAACCGGTTTTACTTGATGTGTCGGATTTTCCAATTCACCATATTGCTTCCACTGACTGTGTACACCCTCCTGAGCCTTTAACCGATACCCTTCCTCGATCACTTCCCTTCATCGTTTCGACCCTGCAAGAAACCGTACCACTTTCATTTCCAGTGTCTGGTTCACCAAGTTCGGCATACCCATGTTTTCTCACGAACCTTGAGGGATTTGACCCAATTTCTCGCCATATTGATAGATTAGTACAATCCATCTTTTCATATAGATCATTACAGATTGTACTAATTTATTCAATTCATTTCCACCCTCAAGTTCGTATTCCACTTCTTTCTCCCTTCCGCCATTCTTCTCCTCCACTGAGACCGGACGTCGCTTCTATCCCCACACGGTCTCGCGTGTTTTTCATTTCTTTTCTCTACACTCCATTCTTTCACCAACCACACCATTATAACGATAAAAAATTTAAATGGTTGGTGCTAACTTTTGGCTTGTGTAAGGCTTGTATAGCTTGATACTGTTCTCTTCCCTCCTAACTCTAAACTTCAACGCTTAATAGTGGAAACACTGTTTCACTTAAGTTTGGGGGGACCTTTTTTGTGTATATATTTTTTTTGGTTTGCTTTTTGTTTTGTATAAAATTTTCTTTTAAGGAGCGCCGACAATTTTGACCCTCTTGGTGTAGCCTGACAGTGAGGGTACTGTCAAGTTTAAGTTTGGGGGTGTGCTCGGTAAGCTTTCTTTCCTTCGCATTCATGTGTATATTTTGCATTTGCATACTTATTTAAAAACCAATAAAAATCAAAAAATTTACAAAAAATATAAAAACTATGTCGTCAAGTTAGCTAATAGGGTAACTTAGATTTTGATTCCGAAAGTTTAGTTGATACGTTAGAAATAACTAAATCCTAGGCTTAGGAATTGAAAACCCAAAAAATAACCCTCATTCTGTTTAAACTTGGTAATTATACGTCATTGCAGTTTTTTTGAGAAATAGGCAATCTTGAGTTCAGTTCTTGAGTTAAGTCGAAATGAAGGGAAAATATTGAAGCTTTACTGAGGGATAAGTCTGAAAAATAGTTTCTATTCTTGAATCCAAATTTAGAAAGTATATAACCTACAAACTGCACTTACACGCACCTTGAAACTTGGGATAGTAGAGCATACCTAGAAATACTCTTGCCTGAAAACCTAGTATGAAAGAAAAAACGGTATTTAAAGCTAAACACAAAAAGAGCATATTGAAAAATATCTCCGGTCTTGAAAAAGAAAAATAAATAAAGTCAAGACCCGCAAACTGCTATTTACGCTTTAAGCTTACACATTCAGTAATCGGTTGTTAGTGCCTCAAGAAGTATTAATAGTCGCATGAAAGGTATGTGAGCAACACCGTCCATCACTTAATGAAAAGAAGTAGTATTAGGTATTAGGGCAAGGGTACTATAGTTTGAATTGAATTCTCAAATGTAAGGGTGAAATAATACACACACGTAGGGGTATACAATCGATGTTAGGATAAAAGATGGAAATAAAGAATAAGACTTATGTTTTCTGTAAAGTTGATAAAAATCCCTGATTTAAGACCGCACTTTAGAAGGAAAACTCAGGAGATACCAACATCTTTCTAAACTTTTTTGGAACATATAGGATCTAAGGTTAAATAGATAGGAGGTGTGAAACATAAAGGTTGGAGATTTCTAAGTTAGGATGATAGAGTTTCTAACGTAGATACTAAACTGTAGGAGTAGAATCGATATTAACTTATGACACTAGCTTGACGGGATTTTATGGGTGTAATCAGCTGAAAACCCTCAGGAGACAACACTCCTCCTACTAGGGACACCTAGAGGTTTAACGGCCTGTTGCACGAGCTCAGTGCAATCGTGTTCCCTGCGAAAGTGAGGTTAGAACTTTTTGTGAATAATTGGTTTTGCTCGGGACAAGCAAAAGTTAAGTTTGGGGGTATTTGTTCATATCAGAATATTGCATTTATTACCGCCCATTCTTATGCTCGATTGTTTATAGGTAGGTGCTTTTAATCCGTATTTGCTGCATATTTACAGGCTACAGGTTCCTAGTCCAAAATAACGCAAATGATACAAAATCTCCACTGTTACGCCAAAATGCAGAACATCTGTTGCCAACATATAAAAGCCGGGTTCCGGTCATCTGTATCCGTCCAGTGCCGCGTACCAGTTCCAGAAACAAGACAAATGGCAGTGGTCATTCGTGTCTCGGACATGCACAAAGCACGAGAGGGGCAGCACATGATTCAATGGATGCGCGGAGCTCGAGGGAGAAAGGTCAAATCAATCAAAAGTGAAGCCATTTTGGACTGTTGCAGATCTGAAGAAATTGTGGAGGCAATTTGCAATTTGGAGCATGTAGAACAACAGAAGAGAGCAACACAAGAAAACCCAGAAAAAACGACAGCCCAACTCCCTCAAAGAAGAGTGGATCCGCGGCCAAAATGGCCTATTCACGGCGGATCCGCGGCCAAGTTGACTCAGTGTCAACTCGGATTTTGGAGGTAGTTTGGACATTTCATTTGGGCTCAGAATCTTGCCCTAGGGTTTCAGCACGCAGCCTATAAATAGCCCAGTTTTGTGCCAAGCCAAGGGTTTTCTTTTCATGCTTCTTTTTGTTAGAAATTAGTGTAGTTTAGTTTATCTTCTTCTTCATGTCTTCCTCCATTAAAATGTAGTGAGAGCATTGAGTGAATGATGAAATGAAGATGAGGTTTTTTTATTTAACTTGTATCTTTTAATTCTTGCATTGTTATTTTAATTCTAGTGTAATTTTATTTCTTGTTGTTAAATAGTTATTATTTCTTGCTCTTTTCTTTTCTTCTTTTCCGTATTATTTTCAAGCAATGATATTTCGACGGAGTTCCTTGCTAAGGTGAGGACCCAAGAGTTAGCTTGTAAAACCGTATTTTTTCCTTTTCCTTCTTTTATTCCTTCTTGTTTTGTTTTATTTTCTTTTATAATGTGTGAATAATTCCGCACTTGTTAAGGCTAAGAAAGATGGTATGAGGGACGGATAAATCCCTTATGCTTCTCTTCGCCAAACATCTTGAAACAAACCCCGACCAAACAAACGCAACCCCCTCACTTAGGCGCGCTATACGTGACATGTAGCCGCGACCTAAGTCGAGAAGTCTTTTAAGCGCACTACAACGTGACATATAATTATGACTTAATTGGATATATGGTTATGGGTGTTTGGCCGAGGGTTGGAAATAAGCGAATTTAGCGGACGGACAAGGGGCACTAGGAATGGATTTGGCGTAGGAAAGCTCGCTTAAACTCGTAAATCCCATTCCTATGTCCTCCTAATCCCCGCTACTTTTGATTATCCCAACACCGTTTTAAGAATGGCAAAAGACAAGCATAAGACTAATCCTAACTCTACTAACCGACCTTAACCTTAACAAGCTTACTTGAACATAAATACAAACACTTAGGATAGAATTGAACACAAACATATACATTCTTCATTGACTCGTCTAAGACTCGAACGGACATGCTACCATCTCCCTGCGGATCGACCCGTGCTCAACCGGCTAGCTGCAAAGCAACACCGTCCTTGATCGCGGTTATAACTTTAGAACTTTGAACTCCGACACGCCGAAAAGCATGCTATCATATCCAAAAGCCATCTTTATGCAACTTACTTAGTCTTTTCTCTCCGATATGACCAAGTCTACAATACCACAAGTAGGATTCGTTCATTTCTGAACTCTTCCTCTTACGTGTGTTTTGTATACTGAGAACTGTGTTTTGATTAAGAATATAGATACCATTACACAATATACCTTCAGCAACCAATACCTGATTATGGTAAATGTTCATGATATTTCTATCAAGAACAAACTTATATCCATCTTTATCAAGTAAAGAAACTGATATGATGTTGCAAACCATGAAAAGTACATAGTAGCAATTGTTCAAAATCATAGTATTGCCATTTGGCAATACTAGGTGATATTCACCGACGGCAGAAACATCAACTTGTGCTCCGTTTCCTACTCTGAGGGACATATCACCAGGTCCAACCATCCTACTTCTTCTCAGTCCCTGCAATAAATTACAGATGTAAGATCCTGATCCGGTATAGTACCCAGGAGGTAGGACTGACCGAAAAACAGTTCTCAATAACAAGAACACATGAAGAAGACGCAATACTATGCTTCTTCTTCGATGGGGTCATCAAGGAATTCATACAATCCTCTTTCCCTTGCTCATACTCATGACTGTTGTTATACTTTAGAGTCGAACCGACGTTCTCCAACCCCGAATAAGAATTCAGATCGGTCAAGCGATACATTTTATTATCTTAATTAGGACGTGAATTGGTTGCTACCTGGAGAGAGAGAAAAGAAACACTTAGCGTGCGCTCTTGCAAGATTAGATTGGTTATTAGTTTATCTAATCAGGATGGCTCCCACTGTTTTCTCGAATTCTTCTTCAAACCCAAAAAGAAAAACTAGTCAGGATTAATCGCAAGTCACAATACTTGCTTAACCTTTCAGCCAGGCTAATGTTGGTACTTTGAGGGAGGTTTTTCAACGCTTTTGGCAAAGTTCCTTAATTACAACATCTTTTCCCTGGAAGCGTAGCCCCGCTAACACAGTTCTAAGCACCTACTTGGTTTATAGCATTGATTGTTAAGTGAGAAAATCTCCCAAGAGTAATGCTACTCATCAGAAGGATCGAGATCCAACTATCATTGCGTGATAAACTAGATGGAAGCCACTCTAGTCACCACACTCCAGAAGGTATGCAGCACTAGTAAGTTTCCTGTATATTTGAAACTCCCGATGTGGTTTTTGCTCCTAACGGCTTATGACCTTGACTATGTCAACATATCATAAACCGCTAGTCAAGTTCAACCCGTCATTATCCAAGATTGATTTAGACCCGCCGTATATACCCTTGACTAGGTCAAAATGGTTATACGGCTTGTCCTAAATAATCGCAATATCTGCAACAAACAAGCACCGCTCAGCTACCGAACACTACGTCTTGACTGGGTCAAAATACTAAGTAATACTCGTAAGAAATGACGGAGGGCTACGGCTAGGTTTTTGGCGAAAAAACCCTTTAACGTAATGAACTTGATATCGTTGAAGGAACCTGAACAATTTTGAAAAGGAATGGTTTAGGCTCCGCTTTTGAAAAATTGTTGTTTTTGAAAAAACCGAAATATCTACAATATAGACTTTTGCTCAAGAGGTCACTCCCCGTGATTGGATCTCGGCTCTTGCCTACTGGAATGAGGTGCTGAATATTCATGACCGAATACCACTATGCAAAGCGAAAGAATATAACTACAGTTTTTCGAAATTTGTTTCAACATCTTTTAGGTTTATTTTCTTGCATTAATCAAAATTAATGTGGTCCCATCAGTTAAAACCTATCACACCAAAAAAGAACGAAAATACGATGTACGTATATGTCATCCGTATTTGCCACTGGGCCCCGTCATCACCCGTTAGGTTACTTAATTCACGACAGAGCGGGGGCTGGACTAGCACGGGTGTAAAACATATACATCTACTAGTATATATATAACATTCGTTTCAGGCATGATATAAGCAACACAGAATCTCAGCAAGCATCACAGAATGGTGGATAATCTTGAAGCCCCGGGTTTCATTTGAGCAGCAAATGAGACCCGACGTTTCCGGTCATGTGGATAGCCCGTGCAATGGAACCAGGACCCCTACGAGCGCTGCAAGTTACCCGCCAAATCCCAGAAGTAAGGCAACCCCAATCAACAAAGTGAATGGGCCACCCAGCACTTCACGGGACCCGGTAACTAGAGCACCCCTCCGTGGGTAATCTTATACCCCCACGAGTGCGGCGAATAGCCCACCAATTCTAGAGTGAAGCCCCCTCCGTCTCAACGCCATGAGATGCGGACTTGTTGCCCTTTAGAACCCGGCTATTCGAGCATTCCACCGCGGGGTAAGCCTGTTGAATATAGTGCCCTCAAAGTCAATTATTGGATCGCAGGTACGTGATTGCAATGATTGAGGGATGACCTATACCGATAGGACAGTCTTGCTCGAGATGATAGTATGCTATCTGGTTTGTCTTTATCATCGTGTACATGCTTTAGTTCACTATTGCATGTTGATAGAGCCCATAGGATTCTTGCTTGACTGACAGCAGTATGATGGCGATCATATACGTAGGAGCTGGGGTCTATAAGCACATCCTTAAAATGTCCCTAGTCATGAGAGTTTCGAGACAGGGCATCGATACTCCAGAGTAGACTAGTGTATACAGTCGAGACCCCGACGAGGGGCGGTGGCCGGTCTCACAAGCCATTGGTGTCAGTTGGTTCGCCTAAGATGTATACAGGTGTTCATTGGGTTATGAGTACACCGAACAGGACTCGCCGGGAACATGCCAGTTGGTATTATACATATCGTCAGATAGCAGTTCCCAGATGACTTGTGTACAGGTTAGTCTGTCGACCTGAGATCGTCATTTGTCTCATGTGAGTTCCCATTGTGCTTTGATTACTACCCTACCACAGCTCAAAGGAGTCGTGCAAACATATTTTAGTTGGGTACAGTCCCGAGCCACATGGAGGCAGTGAGCGGATCGTCAGAGATTCGTCTCTCCCGGTATTGGGGGTGAGATCCGGCTGTGTTTAGGAGAGCCATTACACGAAATCCCTGGCCAGGGTAATCGAGATTTACTGGTAGGTATTCCAGTAGTATCTCAGGGTGTTCTGGGCTACTCTCCGATACGACTTATACCGCTATTGGGGGTCTGACGTTTATCAGCCCCCTAGGCCCTATATGCGATACTCATAGACGAACAGACCGGACTGTACGGATATTGTCACTGTCAGGCTCAGTAGGGTTTCTGGATGAGTTAACTCGTCAGCTTCCCTTCCGATCAATACATGGGCAACCGTTACGTACAGCTAGTACCTCTGACGTGCTAGTGGTTATACCCAGTGCCAGTGTATTGATGAGTCATTAGAGTCCCACAGACAGTTTCCCAAGTTCGGGCGAAACGTTGTAGAGGCCGTATGGATATATGGCGGGGTTCGATCATATCCGTGCACTTGGGCATGGATCATGATCGGACGGATAATACTAGCGGGCTTTGGTTTAAGCCCGATCCTAGTATTATATTGTAGGAATATTTTTGTCTCATTGCATTTATATTCGGTCGGAATACAAATGCGGGTATGTATTTACCGTTGAGGTGTAATCTCGTAATTCGTTACGGGATTATTCTGGGAGTTGCCAGTTTTCTTTTTCCGTCTTATCTTCACTCTCTATGTTTAATACATGTGAGTATTGATCATTGACCTTTTTCCCTTGACCTTTCTTTTTCCCCACCATTTCCTGCTACTGCGTGGGCTGCACAGTGAAGGGGGTTCCTCATTTAATGAGGCATGGGTGTAGGGATTATTTTATAAGGCATGGGTTTTAGTTTTGGTGGTTGTTTTTTGTGACGGGGAATTTCGCCAGCAATCAGTGTCAGGGGGCTTTCTGTGGTGTCCATGGGCTCCATGGGATTGCTGAAGGTTTTTTGGTGAGGGGTTAATTGAAAGGTTGCTTTTCTAGTGCTGAAAATATATATACCAACTCACTCATTTGATGAATTCACTCCCCACTCTACATTTTCCAGTGAGCTTTTTAACCCCCTCCATTCATACTGGCCGAGCCCAAAAAGAAAACCCCTGCAAGCAATTTTCCAAGCCAAAAATCCTATACTCATTTCATCACATATCCATGGCAACTTCGATTTACCTCCACCCGATTGCTTGGGTATCTTGAGACAGTATATTCTACACATTCTCTACTTCAATCTTGGACATGTCGGCTAGCAAACTTCATGTCCGAGTTGCCTCGGTTCGAGGCGGGAGCCCGTATAAAGATTCGAATACGTGGTGCCATTTTAACGAGCAAGAGCGGAGAGCGGATTTCACCGGGACAGCCGCAACAAGCTAGGAGAGCGGATTGAAGACCGAAGGACACGGATCGATCGGTATAATTTCCAAACTTCTTTTATAGTTCGCTAGAATACGGTTAATGGAACGATCCGGATATTTGGGTTATGGTGGCGCCGGTTTTGTAAAAAGTTTTTGTTCCGCATTTGGCTTCGGTTTGACGGCCGGGACGCCGCCGTACCCCAACAAAGCCTAGTATAGAAAATGAAAATATATACAAAGGTGATATCGATCTCAAACCGGTCGTGCCCCAATAAAATAATATACAACACGGCGGAAACGGCAGTCCACATGTCGGACGCTCGCTCCGCAATAACAAATGTACAAATGAATATAAACTGTACTAAACCATTGCACCACCGGCTATCCACCACGACAATCCAACCACAATATCAGCACAATCACAGAACGTCAACATGAATGTCCCGTTCGCAAACTCGTCTAAAAGAATATATAGCAGTTAGACGGGTTATACCGATCGAATGGCATTCACGGTCGCAGATGCTAATCTAAGTACTGATAATCACACGTATTTTAAAATTTCGATCGACTAAATTTTTCTGAATAGACCCCCAAGAGCAATCCAGCACTCAAACAAATCTAGGCCAAAATCTTACATCTCAAAAATCACAATTCATCACAGAGAAGCACCAGAAGAATTTTGATACACAGATGCTTCCATTCGGCCGTAGAACCGCCGCTAACGGGCATGTTCTGCGGCGGTTCCGCGACCGTATGTAAAGATTATGTTATCAAATTTCTTCAGTTCTTCTAGAATAGCCTGCACGGATTTTAGAAACACTGTATAATTTATGAACACTTTTAAAAACAGCAGCAAGCATGATTTTTGAATTGCAATTTCGAAAAATTCTGTCGATCGATATTTTAAACACGTCTAAACTAGCTAGTATGGGTTTATGGGGTGGCTCTGATACCATATTGGATTACCCTAACGCCCAAACCATCAAACGTGGCGGTTTGCGGAACAAAAAATTTCTTACAAGTTTAAAAACGGCGCTAGAATAACCCATTAAACCGGATCTAACCATAAACCTAACTAGCTAAACTAGGAGTGCTATCTACTATGACAAGAAAGCCTCACCAAACGATCTGTGTCCTTCGGTCTTCTTCTCTCATCATGTGCTCCTAGTAGCCACCTTGAACATGTTTGATCTTCTTTTTCCGCTCCATCGGTTCTCCGGGATCGAGCTTGTTCTCTGGTCCTCCTTTGTCGTAAATGATCCATCCAAGGGATGTGATCCATGGCTCTACCTCCTAACTAAGTATCAATAGGAGCAACTAGAGAACTTGGGTTGCTAATCCAAGTTGTCTAAGATGTAGTGTGGAGTTCTATGTGTTCTACTATCTCTATCTTACCTCTTCTTTTGTTTCTCAACATATGAGAGTGTAGAGAAGGGAAAGATGATGGAGGTGGAGGAGGAGCTTAAGAGAAGGGGAGAAGGGTTATGCAAATGGTGAGAGCAAGAATGAAAATGAGCAAGCATGTGAGAGAAATTCAATCACAATGGTTTTGTATATGAATTTCTATGAATAAACAAGTGTAGCCATGCTTCAATAGTTGTCACAAATGAATAAAGAATTCATTTATCAACTATTGAAGCCATGGCTCTCACCATACCCCTCCTTCAATTTCCACCTCATTTCCATTTATCAATAAATGGAAAAATTCATGATGAGATGTCCACCTTCTAGAAGGTTATCTGTAATAAAATATGGATAACAGTCAACTGTTTATACATACCTGCATTCGGTAAAAACATGAATGCTCAAAGAGATAGAATAACACGAAGAACGTAATACTAGAATATACATATCGAAATACATATATGTAAATTATCAAATCAATACCTGATTTAATAATCCGGCTCAAACCCGAGCTGGCTAGTATTACGAACTGTCCGATCGAAAGTCTGGGTACAAAGTACATTAATCGATCAAAACCCTGCACGTATCCAATACGGCTACTACATCATTTCGCCTGAATCAGGAAAACCCTCTGTGTGGGAGTCTAAAGACTCGACAGTACGTCAGCAGTGAATTACTGGATAAATCCATAACCACAGGCGCGTCAACGGCACCAGCTGTACGTAACGGCTACCCGGATACCTGTCGAAAAGGAAGGACGATGAGCAAACTCATCTGGATCCCTACAGAGCCTAACTGTGACAATCTCCGTACAGTCCGGTCTCTTCGTCTGAGAGTAGCGCATACCGGGTCTAGGGGTTGTAAACGTCATACCCTAATAACCCGATAATTCGTGCCGATGCGGCTCGGGACCAATCCGGGAAACTACTGATCAGCCTACAGTAAATCCCAACTGTCTTGGCCAAGGTCTTATGGTCCTGACCAATCGAAAACAGTGCGATATCGACTCTCTATACCGGGATAGACGAATCCCCAACAATTGCTCACTGCCTCCATATGGCTCTGGACTGTACTCAACCAAAACCTGTTTGCACGACTCAGTAGAGCCGTGGTAGGGTAGTGATCAAAGTACGGTGGGAACTCACACGAGACAAATGACGATCTCAGGTCTAAAGACTAACATATACTCATGTCACCTGAGAACTTCTACCTGACGATAGGTATAGTACCATCTAGAAGTTCTCGGCGAGTCCGTCCGGTGTACTCACACCCAGTGAGTATCTGTATACGATCTTAGGTGCAAAAGACCAATGGTTGCGGGACCATACCATCGCCCCTCGTTGGGATCTAAAAATGTATACACTAGTCTACTCCGGAATATCGATGCCCTGTCTCGATACTCCCACGACAAGAGACCATTTAAGGATGTGCGTACCGACTACCCAGCTCCCACAAGTATGATCGTCATCACAACGCAGGTAGTCTAGCAATGATCCTACGGACTTTATCAACATGTATAAATGATATGTAATAGCAAGTAAAACATACGCACGTGTTAAGATAAAAACAAACCGGATAGCATACTATCATATCGAGCAAGACTGTCCTGTATATATATGTGTGTGTGTGTGTGTGTGTGAGCATCCATATGTATACATATACAATAATGGCCTCTAGGGCATATATATCCAACAGAATCAACATGTGAAACAATTCCTCATTTAAATTCTATAAGTTTCATATTAGATACCTACAATCGATCAAAACATCTCTATATCCTGATGGTTTCTCCAAAAGTATATTTACTGCATCTATAAAACTTTCCAATTTAAGTGACCTAAGTTCCTAACAGGATATCAATAGCTCTCTCTTATACAACAAGCTTTTGACCCAAATATTTACGGTCGACTATATGAATCTGTTTCTTCCATTCCGCTTAAGAGACATCTCCTCGGTTGAATTAACAATTGACATATCTTTCTTGATTGCCTCTATTCATATTCGTCTAGGTCTACCCCAACCCCTAATTGTATCATTAACTATAATTTTGTCATGTCTTCTAACTAGAACATTTGTTGGTTTTCGTTGCACATGTCCAAACCATATCAAACTGTTCTCTCTTATCTTATCCTCTATTGGAGCAATTTCCAACCTCTTACGAATTCACTCATTTATTATTCTATCCTTTAGTGTATTATCACTCATCCATCTTAGCATTCTCATTTTTACCGCATTTATCTTTTGGACATATTTCTTAATTGCTAAACATTCTGATCTATAAAGAAGTGATGGTAATATAGCCGTCCTATAAATTTTCCTTTCAATTTTAAAGATACCCTACGATCGAATAGGACTCATGAAACACTTCCCCACTTCAATCATCCCGCTTTGATTCTATGAGCTACATTTTCATCTCTCTCCATCACGATTAATTATAGATCCTATGTAATAAAAATGGTTATTTCTATATATACCTTGACCATTGATTTGCTTCGTACAGCTATTCCTTCGTACTTATTTTGCTGAAATTACTTTCCATATACTCAATTTTTTCTGCTAATTTTAAATCCTTTAGATTTTAAGGCATCTCTCAATTTTGCTACTTTAGAGATTATTATTTCTTCGGATTCATCTACTAAAACAATATCATTAGCAAACAACATACACCATAAGTCGTCATCTTGAATATATTTAGTAAGATCATCCATAACTAATGCAAAGTGGTACATACTTAATGCTGCTCTTTGGTGTAAACCTATAGTAATAGAAAATGACTTTGTCTCTCCTCCAACGTCCTCATTACTTGTTCTAGTGTGTGTAATCACATCAATATAGACATTAGTTTTTTCTCTAAAACCCACCATATTATCTCTCTTAGAGCACCATCATAAACCTTTTCTAGATCAATAAAAACCATATGCAGAATCGTAGATCTCTCCCTCTCTCTATATTTCTCTATATTTCTCCATCAACCATCTTAACAAATTAATCACTTCAATGGTAGACCTTTCTGCATAAAACTAAAATAACTTTTTCGATTTAGACGTTTCATTCCTTAATTTATGTTCAATCACCCTTTTCTATAGTTATATTGTATGACTCATAAGGCATAAGCTTAATGCCATAAATGTATGAACAATTTTAAATATCTCCCTTAATACCAAATTTTAAATAGATAGGTATTTAAATATCTCCCTTAATACCACAATATCTCCCTTAATACCACAAATAGATAGATATCAAGGTGCTTATCCTCAACTCATCAGGTATTTTCTTTGTATTTATATTTGAATAACTTAATTAACCACATTAATCCAGTATCTTCTAAACATTTCCAGACTTGATAAGAATATCATCGGGGTTTTACTACTTTTCTCCTTTTTCATTTTTTAAAAGCTTATTTCCTCTCATTAAGTTTAATCTTATGATAATATGTAATATTTCTATTATTATCTAAATTGTTGTTTCTATCTTAAATTTGAAATTATTATTTTCATCACAAATTTATGAAAATATCTCCATGTTTCTTTAATTTTATCGTCCTTGACTAACACTCTATCATCTTCACTTTTAATCCACTTAAAATTGCCTAGAACTATATTCTTTTATCACATCTTAGCAAATTTATATGCAAGTTTTTCTCCTTTCTTTGCTTTTAGTTTTCTATGTAAATTATCATAATCTTTAGATTTAGCTTCATTAATCGTCTTTTTAGTTTTTATTGCTAATTTATATTTTTTGAAGTTTTCTTTATTTTACCAATTTTTATAGGATTCTCTTTTCACTTAAATTATCTTTTGAAACTCTTCATTTCCCCACCATTTCTATTCATTAGGATTGTATTATCTTTATATTCATGAAGAAAGCCCCTACCTACTTTTTAATGCAGCTAGTCATATTTCTCCACATAATGTTAGTTTCATCTACAACATTTCAGCTTTCTTCTTTTATCATTCTATGTCTAAATAATATCAAATTCTCATTTTTAATACCACAATTCAATTTTATATCTCTAATCTATTTCCAACTTTTAAAACAAATAATTAAGACCAATAATTTATGTTGAATTATCAAGCTCTTACTTGAAATGACTTTACCATATTTACATGTTTATTTATATGTCCTAGTAAGGAAAAAAATCTATCTGGCTATTATTTAACTCAGTTTAAAGGATCAAATGTATGTCCCTATTTTTTTTTAAATGTAATTGTTAATGTAGGATCATATGATAGTATGATACTGTAAAATCCAATATCATATCACGTATCGTTTCACTCTAGAACCATAACCTGCATATTCTTATATCCATTAGCATATTTATCCATATGTTTATTTAGATTTCCTCCTATAAATAACTTTTCATTTCCCAGGATATACTGGATTAAATCATTCATTTGCGCCCAATTTTTTTAATACTCTCCGTTAATCCTATGTGTAGCGCGCATAAGCACTAACAATATTAATTACTTATTCTCTTAATACAAATTTTATTAATATTATTTTGTCTTCCACTGTTTTTACATTAACTATATTATGTTTTAGTGTTTTATTTACTAGTATTCCTACCCCATTTTATATACTATAATTTATATCATGTATTTTCTCTCTAGATTTATCACGTCCATACAGTTTCCCATAAACAAATTGTACTAATTTTTCTTTGAATTATTGTACCTATTAACTACATCATTTTTCCTATAAGAGTTCTATATTCCACGCAGCTAAACTAATCCTACCTTCATGAATATGTTTCTTCCCTTTTTCTAATCTATTAACCCATATCCTATTCCTATCCTTTAGCCATATCCGTAATCATTTCCCTAGTCCTATATCAAGTCTACTCATGCTCACTTGTCATTACATCGGGATGGAACTGATGCAACGAGAAGTTTTCAGAGGATGCCCTATGAAACCACAATCGCTTATCATTGCACCAAGATGGCAACGATGCAGTACGTTGCAATGGAGACGCCCCAACAAAATTTCTATGTTTTACACTGGCTGTCGGTTATCTAACATTACCCTTATCTTTATCCTGGCTTCTTATCCTTATCCTGGCTTAGGACAGACAACGAAAGAATAAGACATTCAAGCATAGCACTGGCTGAGTTACCTCTATGTGCTTTTTTTCATCAAAATTTGTCATTTCCCCCAGATTGGTAGGTTTTACCATTTGTTTATCACAATCCTCAAGATTCAATCATCTTTAGCAAAAATGTTCTTAAGTTATAGCTTCAATTACTACATAAATGACTTTGAACTCTTGGCGTGCATCAAATTAGAAAGGCATAGGCCATAGAAGCTCAAATCTCGAGAGCCAAACCATTCAATCCAATCTAAATTAATTATTATAAGAACGTAAGCATCTTTAGAATTTAGATTTGAATCATTTCCTTGGAATTTCCTTATTTTTAATTTAGAATTTGAGTGTGATTATAAGTTATATATTTCTAGTTTAAAATCAAAGAGTTGTCCGAGTTTATCTTCATATACGCTATTTAAATTCAATTTAATTGGAATTCTATCTCTAAATTCCATAAATAAAGTTATCAAATTTTTCTAAAAGTCGAATGAATAATAAGTTGAACTATGAGCTGACCTTTACTTCTTTTATTTGTGTAATTTTTATTTTAGTTAATAATGACGTAAAAATATATATTGTAATGACTTCTTTTTCATAGTTGAATCAACTAAAGAGTTACGTGATTAATTGGTTTGAGTTGATATTGCAATCTGTCTTGTCTCTCCTTAATTTTAGTCTAATGCGCTCACAAAATCTTGATGCTCCTCACCCTGCTCTGCTCTCTTCATAAAAATGTATCCTGTTCCCTAAATAGGTTTTCTACCACCATTACCTACATACGACAAGTGCCTAAATCCTGGCTACAAAAATATTGACAATCATACAACATACGATAGACCTAGGCAAAACTAACCAGTAGCAGCTTCAAAATGTTACATAGTTGTCCAGACAAGAGGGGGCATTATATTTGACACAGATAAAATAATAAGCTAACTATCTAACAGAAGCAGTCAAATAATATCTGTTTGGTCCATGAGTGCATCAGAATTGCAGGATACTAAAGGAGAACAAGGGCATGAATGAAAAGATAGACAGTCAACTCTCTAATTCAACATCACTTATAGATTTGTTGACAGAGTCATCGGTTTTAAGGAAGCACTGTTAACATCCCCAATAAGAGCAACTAACTGTTTTTGTATGATCCAAAGAATCTTCTGGAAAATCCATGATCAACGAATCGTTCTTCTACTGACATCGAAGCAAAATTATATATGCCTAACGGTTGACAGGGTTCCAAAAAGTAACAAGGAACAAATGTTTAATCAAGTTGTCGCATTTACTATAGAATTGGAGTTTTGCTCATGTCATGTGTTCTAATTAAAGAACTGTAGGCGACACAGAAGAAAAGGAAAAACCGAAATCACCTACCCCTTGTGATGAGTAAGCTCAAAATTTATCACATAAAAATTGATCTTTTATGTCACAAGTGCTCCGAATATTGAACCGTACAAGATACTCAAGATCAAAATTTATTGAATAAATAATAATCTTCTTGTGTTCTTGACATGTGCTCCCAGTATTGAACTGCTAAGAATAAGAAGAGAACAAAAAAGGAATCAAACGTCTCCTTGTATGTAAACTCCTATTAGAGCCAAATTTATTTTGGGAAGGGGGGGGGGACATAGGTAGGGAACTCCTTCAGGTAGAATAACAGTGCTCTTCCGTAGGATGTTTATGAACACCACCGAAAGCTTCATATTCATTCCAGCCATTGAAAATCCTTGACAATTATTATACTACTTAAACTAAAGGGATGTTGTAGTGACAAATCATATTTTACTGATAATCCAATCCTTTAACATGCTAATGATGCAAAGTTGCCAATATATATATCACACGAAATTAGTGTTCATCATTGAAAATGTGCTAGTGTCGTCATTGAGTAAGCTATCTGAGTCATAATAAATCTACTGTTAAATGTAAGAAGAAGAAATTCTACAGCTAAATTAATATGGTTCATACTAAAGATAAAAGGACGAAGATGCCAAAATAGTACTTGAAACTCACAACTGAATTGTGCCCGTGCATCAAAGATAACTTCTTTTTAATCAAGATCATAGTATTTTCATCAACCTCAAGCTGGCACAGTGCATGGATATTTCCATCAGGTGCGTTCACATGTCGCTCCTGCATCACAAGTAATGGACCACGTACATTCTTTGAACCTTCTAGGATTTTGGCATTAAGAGGAAGCAAAGGATTTCAAGGCATGGACAAATTGTTACACTAGTGATCTCGAAACATAATGCTCATGTCCACAGAAGCCAACTCCCAGCTGTACACATTTGTTGATTGGAAAAAGAGACCAAAGGAGCGACCATGAATCATACAGCTACAGCACCAGCAACTGATCTAACAATTTCCAGCAGCTAGGATATTTTTACTAGCCACTATACTGGTATTGAAATTTAAGCATTTTCTCAATGCGGGTTTAAAATCTCTCCACCGCACTCAAAGGTATGATTTTTCTGCTCCCAATTTCCTCAAAAAAACCGAATGGTTGATTCAAGGAACCAGATAAAGGTCCAAAGGCAGGAAGGATGTGATTGGAAAGTCATTGGTTGGCATGTTAATACACACAAATTACCTTTAACTCTTCTTTTAGGAACGAGTATAGCACCAAATCTAGAGAAATGCAAATTTTGTTCTCCTCCGTAGTCGAGATTGGCATGTACTATAAAACAAGTATGCCTAATCTAATGCAAGATAATGCAATTGTACAGTATGACGTGGATATGGATGGACTCCTGAACATTAGCTGGCATATATAACGGTGTAGAAGATCACATGTAGCAGAGTTGCATGCTCTAAAATGAAAGAACACCTAATATGAAACAACATCCAATTTTCCACCCAGTTACTTCAAGAGGGAAGTGTCGAACACAGATAAATACAGGAGGATATATGCAAATCCTTTTATTAAAGAAAATTGCATTTGCTCTTCTCTTCTGCCAGCCAAGCACCATCTTATTTTATCTTGTCATTTTCTAGATACAAAAGTCAAGCAAATCTAACCGAATGGCAGGCATACCTTAAAACAAAATGAAAAAACACGAAAGACAGCATTCCTTGCTTCATGAAACAAGAAAATCAGGTCAAAGAATTCATGGAGCAGAAATGAAATTTCATATGGCTAAATACAAGGCAACTGTGTACCTATGCAACAAGAAACAGCATAACAGTACAAATCCAATTAAAGTACCCAATAACAAATTTTCTTCGAATGGAGGTTTCCTAAACCAGATTATACTGTGATGTGGTTATTGAACCTGCATGATATGGTAAATATGACATTCCTCACATTAACAGCGACTGCATTTGGATATCCCCAGAATCACATCAAGCAATAGGTTCCCACAAACGAAGTGATTTTGGAAAGACAAACAATAGTATCAAACTGCTCAAAGAACTATTTCTTCTATAGAAATGTTAGGATAATATGGTCTTGGCCTAACTATCCATCAGCTTAAGCTTTTGGATATAGTGATGACCGAACATACTACCAAAGCGCTTGGCTTCATGAAAACTTGGATTCAAACCTAAATCAAAGACAATAATATGATATTACCTCTAAATAGTCTGCATCGCAGATGACTCATCTTTCCACCAGCTGATGGTTTCCACAAGGGAGGGAAGAAGACACACATGATAAGTAGTATTGGCATGGCATTTTCAAAGCAATTATATCAACATATACATAATATTTGAAACACACACATGTTCAGCTAATGTTTTTGTGCACCTTCAAAAGTATGGAATTATAAATGACGGATCCTGGTGATGCGGCTGATGCCTGATCAAAGTTTAGGTTATGCCTTCAATGAGCAGTAAGAAAATCAATACATTGAAAAGCACGACAGTATAAGTATCTAATTGCAGGCGAAACAATGTCATATATCACTTGCTCAAAGGCTGTCTTGGCCAAGTTCTCGGCTCATTAAACGAAAGAATAACAGTCTTCAATTGATAACAAAATTTAAACAGAAATAAAATTGTAAAATCACAAACCAGAAGAGTAGAACGATCAAGGTTGATAAATAATCAATGTCGACGCTTCTAAAATGAGATCTTGTAATTCATTGTACTTTCTGCCATAATCTTTGGCCTGATACTCTGGTCCGCCAAATTAAAAGATGCAGAAATCTGAGAAAGAGAATAGAAGAAATACGACATATTAATTCCTAAAGCGCAAGACAATTTATTCAAAGAACTCTATGTACTTTGTAGAAATCTCAAAACATCTGAAAATAAACGAAACTCAAAGAGAAACGAACTAAGAGAAATCTCACACCATATGATAGCTGTGGTAAAATTAATTCTTGGAGTAGCAAAACCTATGGTTATTCGAATGAAGAAGCGTAAACTTAAGAATTTTCAGTTCCTCCAGAACCTACAAGTATGCTAGATAGACTGTGGGGCGATCACCAAATGCTTGTTAAATGGGTTCTACAAGAAGATGTAAGGAAATTATTGGATCTCATCTGTCTATATGAATTCAGTATATAAAGAAAGGAGTATTGAATGATAAAATATTAGCCTAAGCTGATCACCATAGTCACATATGCAGAGCATGCTCACTTTAATTATTTGAACCCTTTCCCATTAAAATGGCCAGATGTAGAGCATCAAGTTCCACGGCGAATGGAATTTAATCTGAATCAACCAACTTGACGTCAACCCGGTAAGGTGGTGTCATAGTTCTGGACCAGAAAACTATTGACAAGAGAAGAACTTCCCATATAATGCTATAGGCAACTTTGGCTTCAAGAGAAGCCTATTATGTATGTGTTTTACGTTTGTGTGACCAAAAGCAAACCCATGTAGAAAGAGTCTAAAACAGGGGGAAATTATTAGGACTTTCTGTAAGAGATGCTTCTGGGTTATAGATGTTATTTATCCAAAAACAAGGATCACAGTTTCTGACAGAAGGTAATGATAGAAGATTAATTGAGTGCCATTGGTTTCTTTTATTTATAAGCTTCTTATTCAATTATTTTAGTTATAACAAGTTTCAAAATTAATCTGAGCAATGTTTGATAACTTGGGTTTGGTTTTGGTTTCGCTCCCTTCAAATTTTGTTAGTTTCGCTAGGTTTCGGTAAGTTTTGTCAGTTTTGATTTAAGTTTCAGTTTCAAAGACACACACACATAACGTCTAACATATGTTAATAATCTTTCATTTGTTGTATTTGAAAGCATATGGAAAACATTTAGTGCAAATTCAGCTGCATTAATTGAAGTTATACCTCAAAAATTAAACGTTGCGTAAATAATTGTTTCAATTGAAAATAGTACTACATTAAGTACATTGAGCCACACAATATGAATAATTTTTTTGGAAAAGCACATATGCACATGTGAAGTCACAGGGGCATGCCTCATCAATTTCACACTCTCCTCAAACTACTCTCTCAAGTGTTTTCCTCAGTCTATTCACTCAATGAGAGAACTAAATGTAATAATAGCAACAATGGAACAAAGCAAGGGCGGCGAAGCAGCAAGCGGATGTGATACTGTATAGGCCGAAATTTCATCCCGAGTCCTAGCAAGGCATCAAATACCAGGATTTAGTGCATATATTTTTACCAGTCTCTTCCAAGACCAGTCCAAAACGACCGAAACTATAATGTTTTGGCCGAGTTCTCAAATCTGGGTTTAGAGGAAGGCTAGTAGAACTAGCTTTAGGGGGCGATCATATAGGCTTGTTTTTGTTGAATTTACTAGACAACATTGTCATCCAACTCAAGCCACTAGCTAAGCTAAGATTTCTGGGATTAAACTTTTCCCCTTAACATCAACGTCATAGGATCATGGATTCATCAACTCTCTGCATACCCCCAAAAAAATTGTATCCGGTGTCTTCCCTCTTTACTACTGAACCTTTGATCATTCCCTCCTTATATGCATTCTTTTCCACTTTTATGCTTGACTTGAAGGCGGTGTTAAGTTGGAAATCCACTGTTGGGCCACAACTTAATAGCTTATATGGTTTTTCAAAATATTACAGATTTTCCCCAAGAATCCAGCCAAAAGTTATAACCATATAGTTCAAGAGAAGTTAGAAAGTTGTTCGGCCTTATATGGATTGTTCTACTAAATGAAGACATATGAAAGATGTTTGGACTTTGGAGGATGTAAGGACCAAACTTTTTGCAAATAGGGCTACACTGTAAAAATGGACTTCCCTAGATAGGAAAAATTGGTGAGCAAGGATAAATTACGCTAAAATCAGTGTTGTAAATATCGGCCGATATATCGGTTTTGGAAAGAAAAAGCTCCGATTTTTCAAAACTGCATTATTTTGCGATAATATCGGCCGATATCTCTAAATATCGGAAATATCATATCTACTGATATATCACTATATTTTCTTATAAAACTTGTTATTGGCTTATTGGGTTTCAACTAGTTCTAACATGCCTAATCCGTCTTCGAGTGGCCCGTACCCGTCAAAACAAGGAAAAAACAGGACATATGAAAGCAAAATCTCACTTTTTCTATATTTCTATTTCAGTATTTCTCTTGTTCAAAGTCCACAAATCCTAAACCTCTCGATCCCGCGTCTTGGAAACTCGATGACTAGTCTCTCTCTAGATCGATAAATCCTAAAATTCTAGATCGATCGTTAAGATACCCCACTCTCCACGTCCCTCCTGTCTTTTTTTATATTTATACTAAACCTGGATATTATCTGAAATTGATTGTGCCTCTTTCCCTCCCTCTTACCATATTTCTTTCTCATTTTGGATACGAGTATTTTTGAAATTGATAGCTAAACTCATGGTTAATTACAATCCTTAATTTTTTTATTCCCAAATTTTGGCTACGTTAAAAATTTTAAATTATTTTGAATTAAATTGGTAATTGTTAATTTTATTTGTAGATCATAAATATCATCTGAAACTTCTAGTAAGCCGAAAAAAAAGAATACCGATCCGTGTTGAAGAATATAAGAAATGATAAATCCTAATGAAATCTCAAAAGTTTTATGCACTTTGCATAAAAAGGTGGTTAGTGAAATAATAGGTCGATTTAAGAAAAACCAACTCTTAATATTAAGTTATAGCTATAATATTTATAATACAAAAGTTTATTGTTCGATATTTAGAAATTATCACATGATATATCACGATATCCGCCTTACGATATAAAAATCTTCAGACAGATACGATGCTGATATCCGATATTTAGAAATTGGCTAAAATACCTCCACCTATCGCTATTTTTACTAAAATACCTTAAACAACTTTTATTACACTAAATTACCTTACACTAACTATATTACACCAATATACTTTAACGGAGTCAACAGAGAGTTGTGTTTTACCATTTTGCTCCTTTCTATTCAAATATTTATTCATGTGGTGCAAGAACTAGGAGAGGTTAGGCATCAGGAGACGACCTTGATGGAAATGACCCTGTCATGGAGGAGTTTGGAAAGGCAAGCGGTGTTTTAAAAAGTGACCGATTAAGTGCTTAAGCGGCTGCTTAAGCGGTTGAGCAGTCTTCGCCACTCCGCTTTTTATCATTTAAGCGAGGTGATGTTTCATCTTATTAATTGTATTACGATACTATATTTCTTATTGATTTGAATGCATTTAAAGATTTATGAGATTGGTTTTAGTACTTCTAACATCACTATTTACAATTTGATGTTAACATCCCTATAAAGTTCTATATTGAATAACTATGTATCACATTTGGTGTGATATTAACATTTAGCTAATCTCAGTGTTTTAAAAGACGGCCGCCTATGTGTGTAGAAGAGACGCACCGCACTGCATTAGACCGCTTATTCGGGAATTATGCTTACGCTTGTATTCTTGTGGGTATACCCCCTTTATTTGTTAATTAGAGTGTAATATATAATAAATTGAAGGTTTCTTAGCACTATTAAACGCCGAGGGCCACCATGAAGGCCCTTCCACCGCCGATTTTGAGAGCCGCCACCGATTTCAATGACCATGAGTAATAGCGACCGTCGTCGGCTTTGAAATTCTCCAAGTTGAACTTGAACAAAGATCTCCACTTCGATCTCCACTTCAAATTTTAATCTAATTTTTGTAAGTCGATGTCGCACACCCCACACATTTGTGGGAAGGCGGAATTTACAAAAAACGATTTTCTTGACTTTGCAACACCGACCTAAACTACAGAATTTTTACAGAAACCTTAACTAGCTATACAACATGAAGGTCCTAACTACTATGTAAGAGTTTATACCTCCTTGTTACTTGTCATTCGGGTCTTCTTCTCCTCTTCTTGAGCTCCTCGAAGGTCCGGATCGCGCTTGATCGTCGGTCTCCGCATGTCAAAGACGATCCACCCGAGAGCCTATGGTTCAAACACCAACCTCTAAACCGAAGTAACTAAAATACCTAGTTTGCTAAACTAGGTAGTTTAGGAGATATAGAGTGTTAATTGGACTATTTAATCTCAAGTGACCCTATGGTTCACAACACATGTGAGGGTTTAAAGTCTTGAGGAAGAAGGAGAGGAAAAATGGAGAGAGAAAAGAAATTTGCAAATGAGCTAAGTCTTGTGCTAGTGAAGGATGGCGCATGCTCTACCTCACATGAAGCATGGATTATTTTCAATGGAAAATAGCAATCATGCTTCAATAGTAAACCCAAACACATAAGATAATGGAATAAGCCATGCTTCACCATGCCACAAATATCTCCATTTTCCACCCCATTAATCTATTTTCATAAATAGATATATCCAATAATTAGGTGTCCCCTTTTAGAAGTATCTCTTGTGAAATTATAAAAATGCCATCACCGTATATACATACCCGTATTCGTACTACAAAAATACGAATACAATGAGATAATAATAATCCAATAATAGAATAATAGAATCCGGCTTAAACCAAAACTCACTAGTATTATCCGTTCGAACAACATCCGTGCAACTAGTACACGTATATGATCGGAACCCTACACATAAAACCATACGGCATCTACATCGTTTCGCCTGAACCAAGGAAACCCTATGTGGGATTCTAAAGATTCAACAATATGGTGGCAGTGGGTTTAACCACAAGTCCGTCAGTGGCACTACCTGTACGTAACGGCTACCAAGTATATGTCGATAAGAAGGTCGACGAGCAAACTCATCCGAACTCCTACTGAGCCTATCCGTGACAATCTCCGTACAGTCCGGTCTGTTCGTCTAAGAGTATCGTATATCGGGCCTAAGGGGTGGTGAATGCCAGACCCCTAGTAGCGCAATAAGTCGTGTCGGTATAGAGCCCAATACACCCTGAGAAACTACTGATGTACCTACCAGTAAATCTCACTTGCTCTAGCCAGAGACTTTGTGTAATGGCTATCCGAACACAGCGCGATATCATCTCCCAATACCGGAAGAGATGAATCTTTTCTATCCACTACTGCCTCCAAGTGTTTCGGGACTGCACCTAACCACTATCTGTTTGCACGACTCATTTGAGCCATGGTAGGATAGTAATATAAGTACAGTGGGAACACACTCGAGACGAATAATGATGTCAAGTCAACGGACTAACATGTACTCATGTCACCCGGGAACTGCTAACTGACGATAGGTATAATACCAACCGGCAGTTCCCATCGAGTCCGTCCAGTATAACTCATAACCTAATTAGCACATGTATACTATCTCCGGTATCACATACCAATGACTGCGGGACATGCCATCTCCCTGACTGGGATGAGAAACATATACGCTAATCTACTCTGGAGTATTGATACCCTATCTCGATAATCCTACGACCAGGGACAAGTATAAGGATGTGCTTATAAACTACCCAGCCCCCACTAGTGTGACTGCCATCACAACGCTGGTAGTCAAGCAAACATCCTAAGGGCTCTATCAATATGTATTAGCGATATGCTTAAAGAAACATATACACATATTACGATAGAATCAAACCAGATAGCATACTATCATATTGAGCAAGACTGTTATTATATCTGTGTATATCCCAAGCTTCCAAAATGTAATATACAATCCAGTACTATACAATAATGGTCTCTAGGGCATATATCACTAACAATCTCCCACTTGCACTAAGGCCATGTATTGGCATATCGCAGACCTACCATCTCAAATAGCCTCTCGAACTGCGTCTGAAGGATGGACTTTGTGAGTGGATCTGCAGTGTTGTTCTCCGTGTCTACTCTCCGCACCTCGATCTCCCGGCAATTCACGATCTCCCTGATCAGGTGATACCGCCTCAATATATGTCTGGAATTCTGATGGGACCTTGGTTCCTTCGCTAAAGCTATAGCCCCGTTGTCACAATATAAAGGTATTGGATCAACAATGGACGGAACCACCTGAAGTTCTGTACTGAACTTCTTCATCCAGACTGCTTCTTTTGCGGCATCACATGCAGCGATATACTCCGCTTCCATCGTCGAGTCAGCAACGGTGTTCTGCTTGGACCTCTTCCAACAGGCCGCCCCTCCATTGAGGGTAAAGACATAACCCGACATGGACTTGGAGTCATCCTTGTCACTCTGGAAACTGGAGTCAGTGAAGACCTCGATTTAGAGGTCTTTACTGCCGTACACCAAGAACATCTCCTTAGTCCTTCTCAGGTACCTGAGAATGTTCTTAACTACTATCAAGTGCTTCTTCCTAGGGTTTGACTGATACTTGCTTACCACGCTCAGTGTGTAAGCAACATCTGGTCTGGTACACAACATCGCATACATTATAGAGCCTACCACAAAAGCGTAGGGTATAATACTCATGCGATCCATTTCCAAATCAGTCTTGGAAGACATCTCTTTAGAGAGGGTGATTCCGTGACAAGCCGGAAGATTACCGCGCTTGGAATCTTCCACACTAAATCTTTTCGGTATGGTATCGATGTACCTGGACTGTGAAAATCATAACATTCTCTTAGATCTATCATGATAGATCTGGATTCTCAAAATGTAGGAGGCATCACCCAGCTCTTTCATGAAGTACTTTTGTGACAAAAACCCTTTGACTGATTGTAGCATATGAATGTCATTTCCTATCAGAAGAATGCCATCCATGTACAATACGAGGAATACAGCAGTTCTTCCTACAAACTTACTATAAATGCATGATTCATCTGGATTTTTGATAAAGTCAAATTCTTTGACCATCTCATCAAAGCAGATGTTCCAACTCCGCGATGCCTGCTTTAATCCATAAATGGATTTAAGCAACTTGCACTCTTCCGCTGCTCGCTCTCTATGAAACTCTCTGGCTGATCCATATACTCTTCCAAATTTCCATTCAGAAAAACGGTCTTTACGTACATCTGCCAAATTTCATAATCTTGGAAGGCGGCAATGGCAAGTAGGATCCGAATGGATTTAAACATAGCCACTGGAGAAAAGGTTTCATTATAGTCCAAACCGGGTCTTTGACGAAAACCTTTTGGTACAAGTCTAGCCTTATAGGTTCAACATGTCCATCTGCACCAATCTTCTTTCTGAAGATCCATTTACAGCCTATGAGTTTTACCCCTTGAGGTGCAATGTCCAAAGTCCATACTTTGTTGGTGTACATGAATTCCATTTCGGTCCGCATTGCATCCAGCCA
The DNA here is from genome assembly GCA_030015575.1 of Agapanthus africanus. NCBI lineage: Eukaryota > Viridiplantae > Streptophyta > Magnoliopsida > Asparagales > Amaryllidaceae > Agapanthus > Agapanthus africanus. The sequence goes on along the minus strand of CM057347.1, from coordinate 246,356,174 downwards.
CTTTACTGAGTCTCTGCTCGTAATGGCCTGCTGGAAACTAGTTGGCTCATCATCGTCGATGATGCAATCCTCTATATCCCCGTCTATGAGAAAACTGTAGTATCTCGGGGGCGGATGAGACTGCCTATTAGATCCGTGGAGTGACGCAGGGATGTCCGGTTCTTTTGAAACTTCTGGTTCCACCATACTTTCAGTAATAGCTTGTGGTTCTGAAATTTCTTCCAGTTCTCTTACGCTCCCACTTATTTCTTTTTCAAGAAATTGAGTCCAGAAAGTGGGCATGCCGAAAAACAAAGACCTTTTGTTCCTCCGCGTAATAGAAAAAATGCCCCTGGAGTTCCTTGGGTATCCCACAAACTTACACGGTACTGATCGTGCCTCGAGCTTGTCTGCATGCTGTTTTTAACAAAAACTGCACATCCCCATATTTTTAGATACTTAAGATAAGGTTTCTTCCCACTCCACATTTCATATGGTGTGGTAGGCACAGACATAGTAGGAACCATGTTCAAAAGATATACAGCAGATCCCAGTGCATAACCTCATAAGGATCGCGGTAACTGAGCGTTACTCATTATGGAACATACCATATCCAATAATGTGCGGTTCCGTCTTTCCGATACACCGTTGTGTTGAGATGTGTATGGAGGAATAAGCTGAGAGAGAATTACATTCTCTTTTAAATAATCCAGAAACTCGGCACTTAAGTACTCACCATCTCGATCAGATCGAAGTGCCTTGATACTTTTGTCTGTTTGTTTTTTCACTTCATTCTTGTATTCTTGGAATTTCTCAAAGGCCTCGGATTTATGTTTCATAAAGAATACGTGTCCATACCTTGAGAAGTCATCCGTAAAAGTAATGAAATAGGAATAACCACTTCTTGCATGTGTAGACATTGGACCACACACGTCGCTATGTATGAGTCCCAAGAGCTCGGTGGCTCTTACTCCGTGTCCAGTGAACGGAGTCTTTGTCATCTTTCTTTTGAGATATAGTTGACAAGTTGTATAAGACAAATATTCAAACGGATCCAAATTTCCCTCTTTATGTAACTTCCTCAACCGTGTTTCATTGATGTGACCCAGTCTACAATGCCATAAGAAAACTTGATTTAATTCTGGAGACTTTTTTTTAAGTGTGTTCTGAACATTGAAAACTTGGTATTGATTTAATACGTATATACCGTTGTCTAGTGTATCTGACCCAATCAAACCATGATTAAGGTGGAGTTTACGACATCGCTTACAAATGTAAAATCATAATCTTCTTTAGATAGTAAAGATACAGCGATAATATTACATGTCAAATTAGGTACACAAAAACAATTACGCAAAATCAAAGTATTTCCACTTGTCAATCCTGGATGATATTCCCTTACGGATACAGCATCCATGCTCGTTCCGTTAGCAACCCTGCGAGTCATATCACCTGCCTTAATAACTCTACGGTTTCTCAACGCCTGCAATGAATTACAGATATAAGATCCTGATCCGGTATCCAATACCTAGGAAGTAGAGTTAATTAACAGACAGTTTTCAATCATAAACACACCTGAAGCCGAAACCACAACGTGCTTCGAATCCTGGTTTCTGCCTTTCCAAGCCTTGCGGTCCTTCTTCCAATGGCCTTTTCTGTGACAATAGAAGCATTCCTCTTTCCCTACTGTCGGCCACGAAACTTTTGCCTTGCCCTTTCACTCTATCTTACTAACACCGCTTTTCGGCTTGTGGCCTTCTTCTTCTTCCCCTTGGCTTTCGTCTTGGATCTAGAGGAGGAAGGTTCCCCAATAAGCAGAGCGGGTGTCTCCCTGGTATTCTTTAAAATGACCTCTGCACTCCTTAACATGTTGATGAGTTCTAGAAGTGTGACTTCCTTCTCTTGAATATTGAAATTCAAGATAAACTAGGCGTAGGTAGAGGGGAGGGACTGTAGAATCAAGTTTGTATATACCTCGTTCTCCAACATGGTCCCAAGGTCCGCGAGCTCTTCAATATAGCTAATCATCTTAAGGATGTGGTCCCCTACAGATGACCCGACAGCCAATCTCGCATGAAAAAATTTCTTCGAGATCTCGTATCTTGCGATACGAGATTGCTCTCCATATAAATCCTTGGTATGGAGGAAGATGGAAGCTAAGTCCATCTTCTCGTGCCGTCTCTGGAGTTTATTATCCATTAAGGCCAGCACGAGGCACTTGGCTCTCGCACAATCTATTTCTCGTGTCTTACGGATCTCAACATCTGTGACGGTGGAATCTGGATCCGGGACGGCGGGGGCTTTAGTAGTAAGAAGGTAGCCCAGCTTGTAATAGGTTATGGTCATCTGGACATTCCTTAGCCAATCTTTTTAGTTTGGCCCCGTTAATATATTTTTATCTAGCAGTAACTTAAACCCAGTCATTTTGATCGCCGCCATTAGGGGAGAGAGAAAAAAACACTCGGCATGATACTCTTGCAAGTTTAGATTGGTTATTAGTTTATCTAAACAGGATGGCTTCCACTGTTTCTCAAATCCTCCTTCAAAGCATAAAAGAAGAATTAGTCGGGATTAATCACCCTACAATTCTTGCTTAACCTTTCGGCCAGGCTAGTATCGGTATTTCGATGGAGTTTTCCAATGCTTTCGCGAAATTCCTTAATTACATAACCTCTTTTCCCTGCCCCGCTAACACCGTTCTAGGCACCTACTTGGTTTATAGGATTGATTGTTTAAGTGAACTCTCCCGAGGAGTAATAAAACTCACGGTGGGATCGGGATCCAAATATCATTATGTGACAACTTTGAAGGAATCCTACCAAAATCATCACTCCAGATAGTATGCAAAACGAGCAAGTTTCCTTTTCTTTTGAAACTCGCGATGTGAATTTTTGCTCCAGGCTCTTATGACTTTGACGAAGGCCAACATATCATAAGACGCAAGTCAAGTTCTACCCGTCATTGTCCAGGTTAATTTGAACCCATCGTACAAACCCTTGACGAAGGCCAAAATAACTCAATGTATGTCCTAAATTAACGCATCTATTTATACTACACATGAATACCTAACGGCTACCAATTACCATGTCTTGGCGAAGATCAAAATATATAGCTTGAACACTACTGAATAACCATCTGAAATGACGGAGGGCTATGGCTGGTTTTGGAGAAAACAGTGAACGTAATGAACTTGATATAGCGAAGGAACCATGATAGCTTTTAAAAGGAGTAGTTTAGGGTCCGCATTTAAAAGTTGTTTTTCAAGAAAACCGAGTGGTTTTGAAACTGTTCCAACGATTCAACTTTGGTTTGTTTTCTTTGTATTAATCAATATTAATGCGATCCCATCATTTAACCCTATCATTGCAGAAAGAAACGAAAATAGAACGTAGACTTATACCATCCGCATTCGCCATGAGGCCCCGTCATGCACCGTTAGATTACTTAATTAACGGCAGAGTGGGGGTAGGACTAGCGCGGGTGCAAAACATAAGCAACGTTTATTATATATAATATATATAGCCATTCGTCTTATACAATAATAGGCATTCTAGATCACAGATCACAGCAACACGGATGAATATATTGGATATACTAGGATATCCGTGTTTCGTTTTAGCCTAGAACGAAAAACGGATTCCACGGTAGTGATGAATACCCAAACCCCACCCTAGACCCCTACGAGCGCGGCAAACTATCCGCCAAATTCCCGAAGTAAAGCAACCTCTCTCAATGAAATGAGTAGGCCACTCGGCACTTCAAGAACCCGATAGTTTGTGCACCCCACCTTGGGTCTATCCTAGGTGTAAGAAAAAATAAATGAAATAATACAACGGTGGCTACAAGCTCAACCCGGATTTGCCCCGTAAAATAATATTACATCAATTACAAATATACATGAATGAAAGAAAAGAACACTCTTCTCACATCCCCGGCTCTTCATTCACGACGATCCAATACTTCATATCCACAAACCATCATCAAGATACTAAATATGTGCAACCCCTACTAATCGACATATAGCAATTAATAGACGTTTAGCAACACATATACAAACATAAAACACAGTTAATCAAGAACTTAGAATTTCGATCGATAATAACTTTCTATGTTTACCCCATACACAAACCAGTACACAAACAAATCTGGGTAAAAACCAAAGTATACCAAAAAGCATATTTCCAAGTACCTGAACCCCAGAAAAAATTAGAAGCACTATGGCCATAACTTGGCCACGGATCTGCAGCTAAATGACCTATTTGGCCGCGGTTCCACGGTTTAGTTGATGGGATATATGCTAGAAATTTTTCCTTGGTCCTAGAAAAGCCTGCTCGTATTTTTAAAGTCACTGAAATGATATTTTGAACTTTGAAAATCTGACAGCAAGCATTAGATGGAAATGTAATTTCGGGTATTTTCCGTCGATCGAAGTTCTAAACACTTGTTAACAAGCTAGTTAAGGCTTGAGTAGGCTCTGATACCACTGTAAGTCGATGTCGCACACCCCACGCACTTGTGGGGAGGCGGAATTTACAAAAAACGATTTTCTTGACTTTGCATCACCAACCTAAACTCCAGGATCTTTACGGAAACCTTAACTAGCTATACTACATGGAGGTTCGAACTACTATGTAAGTTTATACCTTCTTGTTACTTGTCCTTCGGGTCTTCTTCTCCTCTCCTTGAGCTCCTCGAAGGTCCGGATCGCGCTTGATCGTCAATCTCCTCGTGTCAAAGACGATCCACCCGAGAGGCTATGGTTCAAGCTTCATCCTCTAAACCGAGGTTGTTGGAGATAGTGCCCTCATAGTCAATTATTGGATCGCAGGTACGTGATTGCAATGATTGCGGAGGACCTATCCCGGTAGGACAGTCTTACTCGAGATGATAGTATGCTATCCGGTTTGCCTTTATCAGTCGTGTACATGTTCAGGTGACTGATTGTATGTTACACTTTGATAGAGCCCTTAGGATCTTGCTTTACTACCAACAGTATGATGGCGATCATATACGTGAGAGTTGGGTAGTTTATATGCATATCCTTAATTGTGGTCCCTAGTCGTGGGAGTTTCGAGACAGGGCATCGATACTCCGGAGTAGACTAGTGTATACAGTCGAGACCCCGACGAGGGGCGGTGGCCGGTCTCACAAGCCACTGGTGTCAGTTGGATCACCTAAGATGTATACAGGTGCTCATTGGGTTATGAGTACACCGGACAGGACTCGCCGGGAATCTGCTAGTTAGTACTATACCTATCGTCAGATAGCAGTTCCCTGGTGACATGTGTACAGGTTAGTTCATCGACCTGAGGTCGTCATTTGTCTCGTGTGAGTTCCCACTGTGCTTTGATTTCTACCCTACCATGGCTCAAAGGAGTCGTGCAAACAGGTAGCTTTTGGGTACAGTCCCGAGCCATATGGAGGCACGTGAGCGGATCGGCAGGGGATTCGTCTCTCCCGGTATTGGGGGCGAGGTCGTGCTGTGTCTAGGAGAGCCATTACACAAAGTCCATGGCCATGGCAGGAGATTTACTGGTAGGTACTCCAGTAGTATCTCAGGGTGTGATTGGGCTACACTCCGACACGACTTATACTGCTTCTGGGGGTCTGACGTTACTAGCCCCCTAGGCGGATATGCGATACTCATAGACGAACGGACCGGACTGTATATACATTGTCACTGTTAGGCTCAGTAGGGTTTCTGGATGAGTTCACTCATCGGCCTCCCTTGAGTTCGCTCATCGGCCTCCCTTGAGGTCAGTCCATGGGCAGCCGTTACGCATAGCTAGTGCCGCTGACGGTTTGTGGTTAAACCCACTGCCAAGGTACTGACGAGTCATTAGAGTCCCCCACAGACAGTTTCCCAAGTTCGGGCGAAACGTTGTAGAGGCCGTATGGTTTTATGGCAGGGTTCGGAAAATACACGTGCGTTTACGCACGTGTTATTTTTCGGGCAGTTGATACTGATCGGCTTTGGTTTAAGCCGGATCCGAGTATTATATTGAGTAGATATAATATCTTTGTCTCAGTTGCATTTGTATTCGGTTGTAATACAAATGTGGGTATATTATACAGTTACGGGGTTATCCTGAAAGTCGTTTCAGGATCACTTTTGGAAGTTGCCAGTTTCCAGTTTTCTATCAGCCGTCTTTTAACATTCGGTTAAAGACGGATTTATCTTTTCTTGGATGAGGGTGGGTCATGCTTCTAGAAGGTTCTAGAAGGTTCTAGATATGGTGAGGTGTCTTGTGACTCATGCTTTGATTTCTAAACATTCTTGTTTTCCTTAAGATATTTATTTTGTGTTCACACATGATATTTGCTTAAGGTTACTCTCCCCTCTCCTACACTCACCTCCCTCTTTGCCCTATATATGGCCGGCCCCTCCTCACTCTCTCTCACTTGAGTTCTCACTTGAAAAGATTATGATAGATTTTGGGGTGTATGGAATTCACAGCTCATTTCATTCCATCGCCCGATTCCCTCGGCAACTTCATTAACCGATCGTCCACGGACTTGGACGAAGTGAGACAAAGTCATCTACTCATTCTCTACATCAATCTTGGTCGTCTCTTTTAGCAAACTTGACGACCGAGTTGCCTCGAGTCAGAGGCGGGAGCCCGTTTAAAGAATCAGTGATGTGGTGCCACCTGGACGAGCAGATCGGAGATCGAAGAGATCGGAGCAGCCGCAACGGAGCGTGGGATGATGGTTAAAGAACGAAGGACTCGGATCGTTCGGTATAACCTTTCTACACTCTTTACAGTTCGTTACGCATAGCAATAATGGCAGATCCGGGTTAAAGTATACGATAGCGCCAGTTTAAAAGTTTTTGTTCCGCATTTGGCGTCTGTAGACGGCCGGGGCGCTACCGTAGACTTACAGTGGTATCAGAGCCTCACCATTTTGCTATACTAACTTGTGCTAACGCATTTAAAATATCGATCGAACCGGAAATCAAAAATCGCATTTTTCCAACTTGACAGTTTCTGTTGATTTTAAACGGTGTCCTAAAAATATTTCACACATCTCAGAAAACTGTGCAGGGTTTTTTAAGAACGACGTACAAATTTGGGATCATGATTCGACAAGACTGCCGCGGAAAACGCGGCCAAACCCATGGTTTGGCCGCGGATCCGCGGCCATTCTGTGTCATCATGCCCCCAAATTTGCTCAGTAGGTTCTTCTCTGGAAATTGGGGTTTTTGGTATATATCTTTTGGGCCCAGGTTTTGTTACTGTTCTGCAGATTTGCGTGGGGCCCACTTTGTGATATTTTGTCGATCGAAATTTAAACATGTTAGTTTACAGTGCTTACATTATATCTCCGACCGGGAATGTCATTTGATCGGTAAACCGCGTCCGATTGCTATAGTTCTTTTAGACGGGTTTGCGAACGTGACATTCGCGTTGATGTTCTGTGTTGTGCTGTGATGTTGCGGATTTGTCGTGGTGGATAGCAGTGTGCAATGGTAGTACAGTTTGAGTTTATTTGTACATTTGATATTGCGGGGCGAGCGTCCAACATGTGGACTGCCGTCACTGCCTGTTGTATAATATTCTTTTGGGGCACGACCAGGTTGCGGTCGATGTACCTGTTGTACTATTTTTCATTACTGTACTAGGTTTTGCCCCGCGACGGAATGCACGGATAGCCGGGTTCTGGGGGGCAACGGGTCCGCATCTCATGGCTTTGAGAGGCAGAGGGGTCCCACTCTAGAATTGGCAGACTATTCGCCGCACTCGTAGGGGGTACAGGTTGACCCAAGGAGGGGTGCTCAATTTACCGGATTCCGTGAAGTGCCGGGTGTTCCATTCACTTTGCTGTGGGGACTACCTCGCTTCAGGTTTTGGCGGGTAACTTGCCGCACCCGTAGGGGTCTAGGTTTCATTGCACAGGCTATCCACACGACAGGGGAACGTCGGGTTTCAGCAGCGGCTCTGTGAAACTCGGGGATCCCAGATTATCTGTATTGTTCTCTGATGCTTATTACTTTTCTGTAATGTTGCATATTATCACGCCTGGAGCGATTATGTATATTGGTTTATATACTATTAGATGTTGTATATGTTTTACACCCGCGCTAGTCCAGTCCCCGCTCTGTCGTTAGTTAAGTAACCTAACGGGTGATGACGGGACCCAGTGACGAATGCGGATGGCATATACGTACATTTTATTTTCATTCTTTTCTGGTGTGATTGATTGATGGGACTGCGTTGATTCTGATCAATGCAAAAAGTTAAACAAACCTGTTTTCAGTTGTTGGAACAAATTTAAAAAGTGTTATTGCAAAGACGTTTCCTTTTGCTTTGCATAGCGGTATTCAGTGGAATATCATGCACCTCATTCGACGGGGCAAGGGCCGATATCCCTTCACCGGGACTGACCCCTTGGGCAGAAGTTTGCGTCAGGGTAATAACTTCACTATAGTCGATTACAAGTTGCTTTGCATAGCGGTATTCAGTGGAATATCCTGCACCTCATTCCACGAGGAAAGAGCCGAGATCCCTTCACCAGGAATGACCTCTTTAGCAAAAGGTTTTCGCCACTATATTTTAAAAAGCTATCAGGTTCCTTCAACGAGATCAAGTTCATTACGCTAAAGGTTTTTCGCCAAAAACCAGCCGTAGCCCTCCGTCACTTCTTTTGGGTATTCAGTAGTATTCAAGCTATGTATTTTGACCTAACGCCAAGGCATAGTGTTTGGTAGCTGCTGGGTATTCAATTGTTGCATAGATAGATGAGTTGGTTTGGGACAGCCGTTCTGCCATTTTGACCTAACGCCAAGGGCATGTGCGGGTGGGTTCAAATTAACAAGATAGTGATGGGTAGAACTTGGCATGTGACTTATGACATTTTGACCGAACGCCAAGGTTATAAGAGCATGGGGCAAAAATCGTATCGGGAGTTTCTAAAGAAACTGAAACTTGCCAAGTATGCGCATACCTTCTGGAGTATGAGTAACGTGGATGCATTCCATCACGTTATCATGCGATGAGAGTTGGATCCCGATTCCCACTGATGAGTTGGTTTACTCTTCGGGTGATCCGATTGATTCTTCTTTAGGTTTGGAGGAGAATTTGACAGGACAGTGGGAGGTTTCCGGATTAGATAAATTTATGACCATTCTGATCTAGGTTAGAGTGCACGCAGAGTGTTTCTTTTCTCTCTCTTTGGCAGCGACCTTTGACCGACCCTAAACTATGACTCAGTGACCAGGTTGACCGAACCTTCTTAAAATACTGGCTTTTGGATTGTCTATGTTGCATAAGTCATTGCCACTCCTTCTTTTACCCTTTGAATTTCTCAGAACACCCGTATTACTACGGACATCCACTTCCATTGGATAGATCCATCGTATGGTTATATACGAACTCGAAGGGACTTCTTCGAGGATGGATCAAGGTTCAGGAGAAATAGAATTGGTTTATTCAGTTGTCTTTTATTATCATCTTCTCTCAGGTTGCGAGAGCTCCTTGGTTTAGGAGGGTACACCTATTACGCTTATTGGATAGTCTTATTCCAAACCATAGGCAGGTGCCGAAAGGTAGGGAATGAAGAAAACCAATTAGCCTAAGTAGGGTGTGCAGAAGGCAATAACTAAAGACAAAATAAAGGGATTAGAAAGAGGGCAAAGTAAATTGCGACTGATATCATTCACGACCAAAACCGCGTACTTCATCGCCACTCCTATTTCACCTTTAAAGGAATAAGGTATTATTCAGTTGTCTTTTATCATCACCTTCTCTCGAGATGCGAGTACTCCTTGGTTTAGGAGGGTACACCTATTATGCTTACTGGATAGTCTTCTTCCAAACCATAGGCTGGTGCCGAACGGTAGGGAAGGAAGAAAACCATTTAGCCTAACGATGGTGTACAGAAGGTAACGACTAAAGACAAATAAAGGGATTTGGAGAGATGGCAATAAAATATACGGTTGAAGTCATGAATTGGATTATGGAAAAGGCATTACTATGAATACCATAATACCCCTACGAAACATTTTCATGTTTCAGTGCATTGTTAAAAGAAAACTGTTTTCCCGATTGGATACTTACTCCAAGGGTATGTATTTACCAGGTTTCATTCTCATATCTGTATGGTTTTACAGATGATGAGTGGGAGTAAGTTATTGGGAATTAGGTGATTATCCTCATTATATCGGAATTCGTTGTAATTGGTGATATTTGAGGAAATCGCCAGGGTACAGTTTTCAACCTACGACGCACAGGCTTTGAGTTGTTCAACTCAGCGGACTTATACAGAGTATTGTATGTTGTCCAAGTGTCCATCAGGACAAAGGGGTAGGTCCTCGTACTATGTTCTATTTACTTATAACTTCTCTAGTATTTAGACAAGTGTTTCGTAGAAACACAAGGTCTGAGTTTTGAGAAGTTGTGGGTATAAGAATAAAGTAGAGAACCAGGTGTCACAAGTATCGGGATTCTTCAAAGAGATCGAAGATGTAGATTCTTGTGATTGGTATTCAGATGATAGTGATGGTTTTTGAGAAACGTGTTTCTCTTTCAGGTTACTCATAATTGGATGGATTCCTAAGTTGAGTAATGCTGATTAGCCTCTTTCCATTAAAGTGATATGCACTGGAGACAGCTGCATGATTTGAATATGGTTCTAATTAAATAAGCGCCAAAGTTTCTATATTGGATATAGAATAGTTCGTATCTTAAAAGATGTTAAGGTACGGGGAGTTGTCCAGCTTATGCTTAAAACCAGACTCTGGATAACTCAGGGCACGTTTCTGTAATGGCTGTTTGTGGGTTGACCCTGGCTATGACGAGGGTTGATATTCTACCATTTGGAAGATCAATAGTGATATTGTTCTTGACTCGCCACAGTTTTAGTAAAATGGATCTTTTTCAGAAAACAGTAGTGGGAGTATGGTAGAACTGGAAGTGATTCCAGAACCGCGAACGATTACGGAAAATTTAATAGGACTTATATATTCAATCAGGTTTGACATTCCATTAGCCACTCCGCAGATTTGGTGGGTAACCTCAGACACCCGAGAGGTACTTCGGTAGCCTCAAGGACGGTGACAGGGAGGTTCTTATCTACCCAGACTTGACACTACTGTTGTTCCAGGTTATGAGACCCGGTAGGAGGGTTGTCGTAGTCAGTGGGAGCATCGGAAGCATAGTGGGCAAGTAGCTTATGTCTATTTATAGACTTGAGCAGTTATAGCGGAGATAGATCATCTAATTTTGATGTGACAGTCATGGGTTTGACTTCAATCAGAATAGGGGATGGATCTGTTAAGAAGGTAGTAGGGTGTGATGTCATGGTATCTGGATGACATACACAGAGTGGGAAGTAAAATTCCTATACTACGATCGGTTGTACTGTGGTCGTCACACAGTTGTTTCTCCAGACAGGATATGGATATAATATTTGACATTCTGGTTTCTGGATCTATGGTTTTAGATCTGGATTTGGGTAGTTTCCCAATGTGGGTACTTTGACGGATATTCTAATGGTTTTTAGAATAGTTGACTCCTAGCATGGTGGTGTACCTGCAGGTGATGGAGTCACCCTCTCTAAAGGTGTCGTATAGACTAAAGGGGAGAGGGAAGTGCATGATTGGCAGATCACTTGCTTAGGAAATTGAGTCAATCATGAGATGTCAAGTACCACACCAGATGTTGTTTTTGCACTAGATGCAATAAGTTTGTATTAATCCAATCCTGGAGAAACATAAGGAAGCAGTTTTAGAACATAAGTACATGTTCTACGGATTTGATGACGGCAGCCTCCTTCGGGAGACGATCATCATTCCAGGCTTCAAAGGTGACATGGATGACAGAGTGATTGTCAGAGTTATAGTTTTCCCTCTGACCAAGAGGGACAGTATTATGGACAGATGGTCCAAGAGGATACTGTGGGTGGCATGGTGCCGGATACTGATTAGGTTCAGTGATCGATACAGTCTAAGAAGTTTTGGATTTGAAGTTCATTTATGAACTAGGTCCCATCAGATTTCCAGACATATTCTAAGACAGGTATTACTCGATTCGGGAGATAGCTTTCTCCGCGAACTTGAGATTTAGAGAGATATAGAAAGAAACATTTAGGCGGATCCACTCACTGAGGCTATTTCTCGAACACAATAGTTTTACAAACGGGCTTTGTGAAACTGATTAGTAGAGGAGTTGGATGTTCGGTTTCACACGGGCTGTGAGTAGTCGACATCGCAATAATTAGCCTTGAGTGCAAGTGGGAGATTGTTGGAGATAGTGCCCTCATAGTCAATTATTGGATCGCAGGTACGTGATTGCAATGATTGCGGAGGACCTATCCCGGTAGGACAGTCTTACTCGAGATGATAGTATGCTATCTGGTTTGCCTTTATCAGTCGTGTACATGTTCAGGTGACTGATTGCATGTTACACTTTGATAGAGCCCTTAGGATCTTGCTTTACTACCAACAGTATGATGGCGATCATATACGTGAGAGTTGGGTAGTTTATATGCATATCCTTAATTGTGGTCCCTAGTCGTGGGAGTTTCGAGACAGGGCATCGATACTCCGGCGTAGACTAGTGTATACAGTCGAGACCCCGACGAGGGGCGGTGGCCGGTCTCACAAGCCACTGGTGTCAATTGGATCACCTAAGATGTATACAGGTGCTCATTGGGTTATGAGTACACCGGACAGGACTCGCCGGGAATCTGCTAGTTAGTACTATACCTATCGTCAGATAGCAGTTCCCTGGTGACATGTGTACAGGTTAGTTCATCGACCTGAGGTCGTCATTTGTCTCGTGTGAGTTCCCACTGTGCTTTGATTTCTACCCTACCACGGCTCAAAGGAGTCGTGCAAACAGGTAGCTTTTGGGTACAGTCCCGAGCCATATGGAGGCACGTGAGCGGATCGGCAGGGGATTCGTCTCTCCCGGTATTGGGGGCGAGGTCGTGCTGTGTCTAGGAGAGCCATTACACAAAGTCCATGGCCATGGCAGGAGATTTACTGGTAGGTACTCCAGTAGTATCTCAGGGTGTGATTGGGCTACACTCCGACACGACTTATACTGCTTCTGGGGGTCTGACGTTACTAGCCCCCTAGGCGGATATGCGATACTCATAGACGAACGGACCGGACTGTATATACATTGTCACTGTTAGGCTCAGTAGGATTTCTGGATGAGTTCACTCATCGGCCTCCCTTGAGTTCGCTCATCGGCCTCCCTTGAGGTCAGTCCATGGGCAGCCGTTACGCATAGCTAGTGCCGCTGACGGTTTGTGGTTAAACCCACTGCCAAGGTACTGACGAGTCATTAGAGTCCCCCACAGACAGTTTCCCAAGTTCGGGCGAAACGTTGTAGAGGCCGTATGGTTTTATGGCAGGGTTCGGAAAATGCACGTGCGTTTACGCACGTGTTATTTTTCGGGCAGTTGATACTGATCGGCTTTGGTTTAAGCCGGATCCGAGTATTATATTGAGTAGATATAATATCTTTGTCTCAGTTGCATTTGTATTCGGTTGTAATACAAATGCGGGTATATTATACAGTTACGGGGTTATCCTGAAAGTCGTTTCAGGATCACTTTTGGAAGTTGCCAGTTTCCAGTTTTCTATCAGCCGTCTTTTAACATTCGGTTAAAGACGGATTTATCTTTTCTTGGATGAGGGTGAGTCATGCTTCTAGAAGGTTCTAGATATGGTGAGGTGTCTTGTGACTCATGCTTTGATTTCTAAACATTCTTGTTTTCCTTAAGATATTTATTTTGTGTTCACACATGATATTTGCTTAAGGTTACTCTCCCCTCTCCTACACTCACCTCCCTCTTTGCCCTATATATGGCCGGCCCCTCCTCACTCTCTCTCACTTGAGTTCTCACTTGAAAAGATTATGATAGATTTTGGGGTGTATGGAATTCACAGCTCATTTCATTCCATCGCCCGATTCCCTCGGCAACTTCATTAACCGATCGTCCACGGACTTGGACGAAGTGAGACAAAGTCATCTACTCATTCTCTACATCAATCTTGGTCGTCTCTTTTAGCAAACTTGACGACCGAGTTGCCTCGAGTCAGAGGCGGGAGCCCGTTTAAAGAATCAGTGATGTGGTGCCACCTGGACGAGCAGATCGGAGATCGAAGAGATCGGAGCAGCCGCAACGGAGCGTGGGATGATGGTTAAAGAACGAAGGACTCGGATCGTTTGGTATAACCTTTCTACACTCTTTACAGTTCGTTACGCATAGCAATAATGGCAGATCCGGGTTAAAGTATACGATAGCGCCAGTTTAAAAGTTTTTGTTCCGCATTTGGCGTCTGTAGACGGCCGGGACGCTACCGTAGACTTACAGAGGTAACTAAAGTGCCTAGTTTAATAAACTAGGTAGCTTAAGAGATGTAGAGTGTTAATTGAACTATTTAATCTCAAGTGACCCTATGGTTCACAATACATGTGAGGATTTAGGGTCCTGAGGAAGAAGAAGAGGAAAAATGGAGAGAGAAAAGAAATTTGCAAATGACCTGTCTTGTGCTAGTGAAGGATGGCTCATGCTCTATCTCACATGAAGCATGGATTATTTTCAATAGAAAATAACAACTATGCTTCAATAGTAAACCCAAACACATAAAATAATGGAATAAGCCATGCTTCACCATGCCACAATATCTCCATTTTCCACCCCATTAATCTATTTCCATAAATAGATAAATCCAATAATGAGGTGTCCCCTGCTAAAAGCATCTCTTGTGAAATTACAAGAATGCCATCACCATATATACATACCCGTATTCGTACTACAAAAATACGAATACAATGAGATAATAATAATCCAATAATATAATACTAGAATCTGGCTTAAATCAAAGCCCATTAGTATTATCCGTCCGAACATCCATGCAACTAGTATACATATATGACCGGAACCCTACACGTAAAACCATACGGCCTCTACATCGTTTCGCCTGAACCAAGAAAACCCTCTGTGTGGGACTCTAAAGACTCGACAGTACGCTGGCAGTGGGTTTAACCACAAGTCCGTCAGTAGCACTAGTTGTACGTAACGGCTACCCAGGTATCTGTCGATAAGAAGGCCGACGAGCAAACTCATCCGAACTCCTACTGAGCCTATCCGTGACAATCTCCGTACAGTCTGGTCTGTTCGTATAAGAGTATCGCATATTGAGCCTAGGAGTTGGTAAATGTCAGTCCCCTAATAGCGCAATAAGTCGTGTCGGTGTAGAGACCAATACACCCTGAGAAACTACTGGTGTACCTACCAGTAAATCTCACTTGCTCTGGCCAGGGACTTTGTGTAATGGCTATCCGAACACAGCGCGATATCATCTCCCAATTCCGGGATAGATGAATCTTTTCTATCCATTACTGCATCCAAGTGCTTCGGGACTGCACCCAACCACTACCTGTTTGCACGACTCATTTGAACCGTGGTAGGATAGTAATCTAAGTACAGTGGGAACACACTCGAGACGAATAGTGATGTCAAGTCAACGGACTGACATGTACTCATGTCATCCGGAAACTGCTAACTGACAATAGGTATAATACCAACCAGCAGTTCCCATCGAGTCCGTCCAGTGTAACTCATAACCCAATGAGCACCTGTATACTATCTCCGGTATCGCATACCAATGGTTGCAGGGCAGGCCATCTCCCTGACTGGGATGAGAAGCGTATACACTGGTCTACTCTGGAGTATCGATACCATGTCTCGATAATTCTACAACTAGGGACAAGTATAAGGATATGCTTATAGACTACCCAGCCCCCACTAAAGTGACTGCCATCACGACACTGGTAGTCAAGCAAACATCCTAAGGGCTCTGTCAATATGTATTAGCGATATGTTTAAAGAAACATATACACATATTAAGATAGAATCAAACCAGATAGCATACTATCATATTGAGCAAGACTGTTATTATATCTGTGTATATCCCAAACTTCCAAAATGTAATATACAATCCGGTACTATACAACAATGGCCTCTAGGGCATATATCACTAACAATTTTAAACTTCGATCTTCAACTTCGAATCAACATTCGACTTCAAGTTTCAACCACGCCAACACCGCCTTCGAGTTTCGACTGCTCCTACAAGATTCGAGCCTTTGACGACAATCGGGTTTTTTGGCTTTTCTTTTTTTGCTATTTTAAACATAAAATTGGAGAGTTTAGCTTAGATAACTAATTAATTATTTAATTAAATTTTTTTGGATCTTTGAGAAATTGACGGGATTTACTTCATTGGCAACTTGCATTTAATTGTTTAACACTTTTGAGAATGCTTATATAGGTTGTTTCTATAAGTGAAAAGAAACCAAAGTAATAAACAATCAAATTAGAATCAATACTTAACAAATAAGCTTTAAAAATAACATAATTAACTCAAAATACACCTAAAATTGATATCAATACGGCCTGGGGGGCCGTCTATGCGCCCAGGCCTTTTGGCCGCACCGTTTTTTCTGCAGTTTTTAATCATTGGTTAGTCCTAGATCCCCAACTCTTTTCATGTTTTCTTTCTCTCTAGTCGAGACGTCAAATTGGGGTTTCAGAGACTTTGACTTCAACTTAGAGGCTTCGACGATAAACAACCCTGCAGGATAGGTTTTCCGCTTGGAGATTCTGACTTCAAGATTGGAGATTAGATTATAGTTTGAAACAAGTGATTGAGCATCTAGAATTGTCAAGTGTTTATTTTTATTTCAAAGGTAAGGATTTTGAGCAGTTTCGGTTTCGACTTTAGAGCCTCAAATAACTTCGACTTTAAATTTACGATTACGTTTTCGAGCAATATTGATTCCAACTTTAAACATCAACTTGATAAGGGTTCAAGTATTAAAAAGCAATAAAATACCATATTATAATCAATCTTTCACAAACAATTGCCAAAAAAATCAAATTAAACTAAAATCGAACATTGTTCATTTCTACACGGCCTTAGCACCCGCTTAAGTGCTTAAGCGGCCAAGCACTCCGGCCACTTTGCATTTTTCTCCAGCTTTTAAAACAATGGAGGCAAGGCGAGGTCGCGGAGGTGAAAGAGGAAGAGGGCATGGTGTTGACTAAGAAGAGACAGACAAGGTGGAGCCGGATGGAAGGAGGGAGTATGAAAGAATTGGGGAGAGGACTAGAGAGGAGGCGGCAGCGGACTAGAGGATAGAGGGCAAGAAGATCTGGAAGAAAAAGAAGAAAGAAATGCCTAATCATCACTTCATTAGGGTATTTTAGTTCTTTACAAAGCCACATCACCAAAAAAACGACTGACAAAATGTATACAGGGGTATTTTAGTGAAAAGTCAATGGAAATTTAAGGTATTTTAGTGTAATTAAAATTGTTTAAAGATCTTAGGGAAAAGCAAGGATGGTTGGTATTTTAGTGTAATTTATCATGTGTTATATTTTTACTTCCATGTGTTATATTTCTACTTAAGCAACCTGGGTGACCTAAAGGACACAGGTAAGATAAATATGCTCTCATGCTTGATGCATGCAGGAAGACTATTTTGCAAAGTCATGGGAGCATATGGGATCATATGAGGTGGATTGAGATCTTGATGCATGTAGGGAGGAAGACTATTTCGGAAGGCCATTGGAGCATATGAGGTGGATTGAGTTGATTACAACAACAACTGAGCCTTTTATCCCCAAGCATATGGGGTAGGCTACATGAACCAACAAGAGAATCACGCCGGGTCTAGCACACGAATCCTCCGCCTCCACTCACTCCTATCGAACAATATACTTTTATTAAGGCCTTTGACAACCATATCTTTTCGTATCACCTCCATCCATGTTTTTTTCGGTCTTCCTTTCGCCCTTTTGATATTGCTTATATCGTGAGTATCCATTCGTCGAACCGGTGCTTCCATAGGTCTGCGTCGTATATGAGCAAACCATCTTAACCGGTTTTCCCGCATCTTCTCCTCCACAAGTGCTACATCAATTTTTGCACGAATATCCTCATTTCACACCTTATCTTTTCTAGTGTCACCACACATCCAACGAAACATGCGCATCTCCGCTACGTGCATCTTCTGTGTATGATGTTTCTTAGGAGCCCAGTATTCTATACTATATAACAAGGCAAGCCGAATAATGCTCCGATAAAACTTCTCTTTCAACTTTAACGAAAAGTTACGATCGCACAAAATCCATATTGCGCTCCTCCATTTCAACCAATCAGCTTGGATCTTTTGGTTAACATCGCTATCGATCTCCCCATCATTTTGGATGATGGAACCTAAATATCTAAACTGATCGCTCGGTGATATCTCTTGCCTTTCCAGTGTTATACCAATATAGTCTCAACTTCTCTGTTTGCTAAATTTGCAATGCATATATGATGTCTTGGACCTGCTCAATCTAAACTCCCGAGATTCCAACGTTTGCATCCATAACTCTAGTTTGGCATTAACTCCTGCTTTCGTCTTATTTACTAGAACAATATCTTCAGCGAATAGTATACACCAAGGTATCTCATCTTGAATAGTTCTAGTAAGCTCAACCATCACGATGGTAAACAGGAATGGACTTAATGCAGATCCTTGATGTAAACCAATTGTAATCGGAAAATCACTCGATAGGCCGCCGCCGCAAGTTCTGACATTTGCCACTACTCCATCGTACATGTCCTTGATTATGTCAGTGTACTTGACGGGAACCCCCTTCTTCATCATTGTCCCCCATAATCTCTCTAGGTATCTTGTCGTACGCTTTGTTTAAATTAATAAATATCATATGCAAATCTCTTCTCCTCCCTCGAAAACGCTCGACAAGTTGACGAAGCAGATGAATAATCTTTGTCGTCGATCGTCCAGGCATGAACCCAAACTGGTTCTCTGTTATCTCAATCACTCTCTCCCAAACCTTCATGGTGTGACACGTAAGTTTTATTCCACGGTAGTTTAAGCAACTTTGAATGTCACTCTTGTTCTTGTAGATAGGTACAAGGGTATATTTTCTCTATTCATTTGGTATCTTTTTGGTCTGCCAAATCTTATTAAACAGATAAGTCAGCCATTTAACGCATATTTCTCCTAAGTATCTCCAAATCTTGATAGGAATCCCGTCTGGACCAACCGCTTTTCTTGATCTTATTCTCTTCAAAGCCTCTTTAACCTCAGGTATTTTTATTTTACGCATGAAATCACGGTTTATATCTTGAGATTGAATGACAAAGTCCATCCAAATTCTTAGTAAAGCTCTCATTGAACAATTTGTCAAAATAATCTCTCCACTTTTCCTTGATATCCTCATCTTGGACTAAAACCTTCTGATCTTCATTTTTGACAAACTTCACCGCGTATAAGTCTCTGGTCTTCCTTTCCCGCATCCGAGCAATCCAGTATATATCATTTTCAATCTTCTTAGTGTCCAACTTCTCGTACACCTCCTTATAAATCTTAGTTTTAGCTTCCTGAAAAGCTTTCTTAACTTTCTTTTTAGCCATTTTATACTTCTCAAATCTCTCCGCATCTTTGCTTTTCTTCAAATTTTTATAAGAATCCCTTTTGATTTTAATAGCAGCCTTTAATTCTTCGTTCCAACATGATGTGTCCTTAGATGGTGGAGCACCACCTCTCGACTCACCAAGTAGATCTCTATCTACTCTCTTGATACAACTAGCCATCTTATTCCATATTGTCTGAATCATCTTCAGAATGTCAATCCGCCTCTTGGACTACACGATCTATAAAAACCTTTTGGTTACCTTCTTCAGTCGCCACCACTTAATTTTAGGCTATACCTTACATCTAATTTTTCTAGATCCTTTTTTAAATCAAAAATCAAGAACTAAAAGTCCATGTTGAGTGGTTACGCTCTCACCTGGCACTACCTTACAGTCGATACAACCACCTCTATCTATCCTTCTCGTCGGAAAAAAGTCTATTTGACTTGCGCTTGATCCGCTTCTAAAGGTGATAAGGTGAGACTCTCTTTTCCTAAATCAAGTGTTTGCTAAGATTAAGTCATAAGAAAAGGCAAAATCTAGAATCGAGCTACCCGCTTCATTCCTCTGTCCAAAACCAAAACCTCCATGGATAGTATCAAACTCACTACGACTATTACCTACATGTCTATTGAGATCACCACCATAAACTAACAAAAAAGTTTCAACCAAGTTTTTTTTGGTAAAGAGAAAATATACACAAATATAATTGAAATATAAATTGACTTTCTGAAACCAAACTAAGCAGATAATTAGGAAAGATCATCATGTCGTGGAAAAGTGACGGGGCCTATAAATGAGATTGTTTTCCTCTTCGTCTCATAGGATTGTGTAACTTGAGAAACACCCACAAAAGTTTCCATGCTACCCTGAGAACGGAGTGCAAGAGTATCTTAACAAGTACTGGATTAACAAAAAGGAAAATTGGAGATAATTTGAGGGCTAACAAGACATGCGGAAATCCAAAAATTTAAACCGCTGATCCACAGCTCCGAACTATACGAGAAATCGATTCCTAGCATCATTCAAAAATTTCTTTAAGGTAACAATTTAACGGGTTACCAAAAAAATTTAAGCAATAGAAGAGAAATGTGACTAGGATCCTATCTTAGGATATAAGAACAAATTGTATCGAACATTTTTAACCATTAGAACCACATTGGTATGTGCAAAAACAATTTTGAAGCAAAACTTTCATTCTTCTTAACCATGATATATCCCAAAGTAATTTTTAGGCTAGAAGCTTGATAAAGGTTTATTTCTAAATCCTATCTATAGTATTCATGTGTGATTTGTGGGCTAAAATAATCTTCTTAGGTATTACATCGATGCATATCCATGAAAGAAATTGTGGGTCCACGAGGCCCAAGAAACAAAGCAATATTGGGAAAAAAACGTTACGTAACTCGTTTTTTGCGTTATGTAATATAACTCATCTTATTTGATATGTAACTCAACGACATAACTTAAATACAAAGTAACTTATGATATTTTACGTTATTTCTACAAATAGTTTACGTTACGCTACGAATTTATAGCAATATCATAGCCTACGTTATTTATAAATAAGATTTTACATATGATTTTTGTTATTAAACTGGATTTAAACTACAATAGATCAAGGGAATCTATTATTTAACACATTCTCCAACTTTCAATTCTCCATAAGATAAAGATAAAAAAAACCTAATTTCACTTGATTACTTTGAATACCTAAATATGAATGTAAACTTATTAAATTGAAAATTAGGAATTTGTTACGTTAATTCTAGTAGGATTTACATTATTTTCTTAACTATTTTAGTTTTAAAACTATTTTTACTTAAATTTGTGATTTGTATGAATATATATATATATATATATATATATATATAATTATTAAAATTAATTAATAATAATCCATGTGGGCTTACGCTTTGAGCAACGCTATTTGCGTTTTTCGCTTTTTGGAGACGGAACGCTACACTTTACGTAATCGTTATTTTCAGCATTAAAAATAAGTGAGTAGGATTTTTTACATTGTCAACGCTGTTGAATTAGTAACAAGACATAAAAAGGTGCTTGAAGGGTTTGTCATAATTTTTATGTGACATGGGATAGAAAATGAAGGATTGGTGATGATAGCTAACTCTTTATGTAGAAATGAGATCACTAAAACTTTGTTCAACTTTTACACATGTAAACTTCTCTCGTTTCAAAGATTTTTATAGCAACACAAAGCATAAATTTTATGCAGATGACACATCATTGATGCCTCACTTAGCCAAGTGCCAACACATATGCTAGCACTCCTAATATTGAGATGTGACATGTCCACAAATTCAACATGAAAAATTCTAAGGGGAAATGGGTCTAACTCTCTAGATCCAAAAATCAATAGAAAAAACTTCCTAGGCAAAAAAATCTAGTAAAAAACTCCCTAGATCCAAAAGGTTATATGTCTTTATAGTACAACCAACTACTTTTTACTTTTTAATATTCCAATATTACCCTTGTCAAGTTCTGACAGATAACTGCTATATTTAACATGTAAACTGTTATATTTAGCAGGTACATTGCTACATTTGATAAATATAGCAGTTATCTGCCGAGTGTAGCAATTAATGTAAACTCCTACATCTGATAATTGTAGCAGTTATCTGCTAAGTATAGCATTTAATGTAGCAGGTTACCTAATAAATGTAGCAGGTTACCTACTAAATATAGCAGTTATCTGCCAGAAATTGACAAAGGTAATATAGTCATATAAAAAGTAAAAGGTGATTGGTTGTACTATAGTGACTTAAACCTATAACGTTTTGGATTTAGGAAGTTTTTCATGGATTTAGGAAGCTTTTCATTGATTTTCTCTGGCCGGGGAGTTTTTCCTATTGCTTTTCAAACCAAGAGAGTAAGACCCATTTTTCCGAAAATTCTGACATAAATATGAGCATTATATCTTTCATCTCATTGATATTTTCTTATAATGAGATAAAAGAGAAGAAATGAAAAGAAAGGGGGAGAGGTTACCTTGAAGCAACCATTAACCTTTGAATCCCTATTCCATTCCAGGCCTAGTGTTTTGGCCGATGTCTGATATGTAGCCTTAATTGCATCACCCCCTTCAAACTTTCTTGACACAGCGAAGTCCCAAGTATTCTTTGAGACATCATAACATGGCTCAATCACTGTTCTCCTCATCACCCCATGAGTGTACACATACTTCACCTTGCAGTTCCCTGACCCAAATGCATAGCTCGTTGTCACTTTATTCGCTGGATCAAATGCCACTGACGTATCTAAAGCCGTCCGGTTGTCTCCATGTGCATGAACATAAGTCAGACTCACTGGCTTTTCCAACACTTTCACTGTGTTCATGAACTGGAATCTGTAATCCTGTGGAAAGATGACAGATGACAATTAAAGAGCGATAGGATGTTTGGAACAAAACATTATTGAACTACATGCTGACTGTGATCTGTTTCTTAGTTTCGATCTCATACAGTTCAATGGCAACCAGAGAACTAAATCGCAAACTACACCATAAATGAATTTCTACTGCTCCGGACAGGGCTGTAAATGCCATGCGTGTAAACATGCATATATTTAACATTTATGGTTGTATACTTTTTTAGTGGGTTCTGGAAATCTTAAAGAACCTTAAGTTTCAAATAATTCCAACATCAACTTATACTTTGCCAACAAATGGTAAAACACTCTTTATCTGTAGCATATTCATGAAGTAAGTAAATACGCACACTTGTTTAAGTATCATAAAAGGAGGGTCATGCGCTTGTTGTCGAGGATATGGATGGACATGTATGCCATCTAGGACATGTATGGACAGACACAAGCCAACTTTAAGTAGGAGAAGTGTCTACACATCATAGCTTAAATAACTAGCTTTGAGAAGGAAGTTCTCTACAACAAATTATCCTTCTCATAATATCGTATACTAAATTGTGTTTAATTCCGCCCTAAATTTCACCAAATTCATCACAATAGTCTAGAAGATAGATCCTCTTGTAAGTTTTATATTGGTGGTTTGAAATTTGAGAAAAATCCTCAATAATTTCTCGTCTCTGGTTGGCCAAACTCAAAATAGATCAACTCCTTGGGGGGTTCAATAAAAATAACTCATCGCACTGCCACAGTTTTCAAATCCTCATGGAATTCGCTATAGTGTTTGAGATTTCAGCTACAGTTGTAGGTGTAATATAGCCATAAACAATATAGTAATTAAAAGTATATATAACAATTAGGTTAGGAAAGTTAATTGACAAATTAAAACAATATACTCTATTAACATAGTAATTACAGTAGTTGTAAATGCTTCTCCACAATACAAGTCAGTATGCAACAAAATTTTGGCCGATAAAGAAATGGAACAGCTGCTGACAAACTTTCAAAAACTCTTGGCTAGAAATATAGGGATCCAGTAACCTTTAACAATGACTCAATATTCTTTTTTTTGCTCTAAACAATTTATTGTATGTGCGCCTAACTAAAAATGAATCCCTAAGGGACGTCCTGAATGTTTAGGATTACACTTCTCATATCACTGTGAATGTGATCAATATCAAATACATTATAATGGTTTAGCATCTTCTCTGGTCGGTATTTTAATTAATCTTGTATGATTGGTCTTTTCCATCAAACCACATTAAAGGATCGATAACCCAAACATCAGAGAGACCCGAGAGGGCAAAAGTTGTGTAATGCGTTGTACAAGTACTTTCGAATGAACATTTGGTCCCTGAATATGAAATTAGAACCAATGTTCCATAAACAAAAACACTCATGACGAATCCTGCAGTCTAACCCCTGGTTCAAACCAAATGTTAGAAAGGGACATTGCCTTCATTATTCATTTGAAATTACCATTGTGGTATGAACCATTGTTAGGTGTATTTTAGCATAGAACATATCGATGTTCATATAAGAAAGTGAACCCAAAAGGAAAAAGTTTTGCCAACTAGAACTTATGAGTTGCGATTCTGGTGTTTTTTATAAGTTAAAGTTACTCTACTAGTTGCCTCAAATTTCATTGAATTTACCTTTATGACTATGAGGTGTAAGATAGTTAAGGAGAATGTTCCTAAGGCCTAACTAAGCTAAATAGGATAAAATTATAAATTAAAAAAAAGAATTTATATAGCCAAGTCCTAAAGTTTGGGATGAAGTCTACTTGTTGTGCTATGAGCTTTTAGGGCACACTCATAAATTACATGTTTTATTAGATTCATATTAGCCTGCGTGTAATCGAACCCAAAGGTTTTGAGTTATAAGGTTGGACCCATCCCCTCCCTAATAAAATAGGATCGTCTTTGATTCTCTTATTGGTTGCATGTCTTACACTTGTGGCCTTCTTATCACAATTCTCATACCCCACCAACTCCTTCATCTTTCAGAAATATATGATCCTCAAATACTACCAAAGTGAAAATTGTTAATCTTAGCCAATGATCCTTGCAATGCTTAGTATTAGTTAGCTTTATTCTATTTTTCGCGATTGCCATAGAATTGGATTCTATGATATTGTTAATTATATATGCAAACCAAATGCTTAAAAAAAGGTCGAGGTGGCCAACTAGGCGAAAGAAACTTTAGACCACTCAACTTTGGGGATAGCACTGAAATTAAGCAGCGGCTAACCCAAATTTTAAAAGGATCGGCTAACTAAGCGAAAATAAACGGCTTCTAAAGTTTTTTGCACAGTTATTAGTTAATTTGATGGTTGATAATTATCATACATTGCTAACTCATTGTTTGAACATAGTAGAGTATTCTAGAGTGTTCATGTAATTAGTCAACTGCAATTAGAGATTGATGGATAAGTAAATAACCATGTATATAAAAGAGCTGAGAGAGATATCTAATCATCTAGAATCATTTCCAAAAATCTCTCCTCTCTCTTATTCTAAATCCTAAACAAATCTCATGGTATCGAATCATCCATCTCAACCATCCACTCCATTTATCACTAACTCCCTTCTATTCACCGAAGCCACTGGCAATCTCCTCATTATGAGCCGCCAACCTCATCTCGCCGCCGCCGCCGCCAACTCCATTTCATTCCAAGTCATTGCTAACAACTCCTTCCCCATTAACGACTAGATCGACCTCGCCTTGCAAGCCTCGATCAAGATCAAATCTGAGCTTCACATATGGCTCCTCTCTATCTAACATTTTTCCATCAGATCCGACCTCTACTTGTTTCCATCTGCCTTCGTTCTTCGTCAATCTCAGGTACTTTATGGTTTTAGTATCCTTTTTCTCTCTAGAACTAATCCACCTAAGAAAAATATGCAGCAAGGTGGTGTTTTTATCAAGGTCTAATGCTATGACTTGTGTCATAGTGATGATTGTATTGTCAGATGCCCAGTTCAGGTCTATCTTATATTTTAAAAGGGTTGTATGATTTGTGATTGGATCTTGAGAGATCAATCATAATCTGAGAGATACATTTTCTTTATTTTGTTTGTGTGGTCGTTGATCAGATCTCTAGGAAGATCAATCATTAAGTGTCAGT
Source organism: Agapanthus africanus (assembly GCA_030015575.1). Lineage (NCBI taxonomy): Eukaryota > Viridiplantae > Streptophyta > Magnoliopsida > Asparagales > Amaryllidaceae > Agapanthus > Agapanthus africanus. The sequence continues at coordinate 246,330,234 of CM057347.1, read as the reverse complement.
TATTTATAGTGATTAAACAGATAGTTTAAGAAGACGGAGAGCAGCCATGTTGCTTCGACGAAGATAATCGCTACAAAAAATGGTTGATTTCAGGTTGAATAAGGAGAACTTTCATAGTTCAAAGAGAATGGTTGCGATGTATATTGATGGGAGATGCAAAGCGATCATCTAACCAGCGCACCTCCTTTCCGTATGACCCTTAAGTGAAAGAAGGACAATGCCCAACTCTGTCACATGATATTCATGATATTCAGTTCTATGGAGAGATCGGTAATGATTTTGGTGATCAATTTGAAGACCTTAAAGAATGTATAGAATTGCCATGCACATCTTTACTCGGAGCAACGGAATCTTTCTCATGCCTTTGACCCGATGCAAACTCTGTACAGGATCTGTTGAATATAGTGCCCTCAAGTCAATTATTGCAATCACAAGCACGCGATTGTGATGATTGAGGGTGGACCTATACGGGTAGAACAGTGTTACTCAAAATGATAGTATGCTACCTGGTTTGTCTCTATCATCATGTACATGCATTATGTGGTATTACATATCACTATTACATGTTGATAGAGCCCATAGGATTCTTGCTTGACTACCAGTATTATGATGGCAATCATATACGTGGGAGCTGAGTAATCTATAAGGACATCCTTAAATGTCCCTAGTCATGGGAGTATCGAGACTGAGCATCGAAACTCCAGAGTAGACTAGTGTATACTTTTTGAGACCCCGACGAGAGGCGGTGGCCGGTCTCACAAGCCATTGGTGTCAGTTAATCACCTAAGATAGTATACAGGTACTTATTGGGTTATGAGTTATATTGGACGGACTCGCCGGGAACATGCTAAATGGTATTATACATATTGTCAAATAGCAGTTCTCAGGTGATATGAATACAGGTTAATCTATCGTCATTTGTCTCGTGTGAGTTCCCACTGTGCTTTGATTACTACCCTACCATGGCTCAAAAGAGTCGTGCAAATAGGTTTTAGTTAGCTACAGTTCCGAGCCACATGGAGGCAGTGAGCGGATCGTCGGGGATTCGTCTCTCCCGGTATTGGGGGTTGATGTCGCGTTGTGCACGGGTGGCCATCACCAGATATCCTTGACCAAGATGGATGAGAATTACTGATTTTGATCAGTAATTTCTCAGTGGGTGATGGGTTTCACACCGACACGAAATATCGCGTTATTAGAGATCTAACTTTATCCACCCCCTAGACCCAATATGCGACTCTTAGACGAAGAGACCGGAATGTACGGAGATTGTCACAGATAGGCTCGGTAGGGATCCGGATGAGTTTGCTCGTCGGCCTTCCTTTTCGACAGGTACCTGGATAGCCGTTACGTACGGCTAGTGCCGCTGACGTGCTTGTGGTTATGGATTTATCCAATAACTCACTGTCGGCGTACTGTCGAGTCTTTAGAGTCCCATACAGAGGGTTTTCCTGATTCAGGCGAAATGATGTAGTAGCCGTATTTTGATACGTGTAGGGTTCCGATCGAATGATTTTACTAGTTACCCGGACTTTCGATCAGACAGTTGATAATACTAGCCAGCTTAGGATTGAGCCGGATAATTAAATCAGGTATTGATTTAATAATTTTTATATATATATTTCGATATGTATATTCTAGTATTATGTTCTTTGTGTTATTTTATCTCTTTGGGTATTCGTATTTTGGTACGAATACGGGTATGTATATACAGTTGAGTGTATTCCGTATTTATATGGAAAACATTCTAGAAGATGGACACCTCATTTTAGTTTATCCATTTACTAAAATTAAATGAAAATGAGGTGTAAAGATAGTGAAGAGAGAATGGTGAGAACCATGCTTGAATAGTGTTAACAAATGAATTTTCAATTCATTTGTGCAAACTATTCAAGAATGGTTGCTATATTTTATTTGGAAAATGAGATATACAAAACCATGCTTCATGGTTTTCTCTCTTGGATGGTCATTTTGAAAACACTCTCACCATTTTGCATATCTCTCTTGTCTAGCCTTTCTTGAGCTCCTCCTTCTTCATCTTCTACCCTATCATTCCATGTGTTGAGAATCAAGGATAGAAAAGAGATAGATACACACTTAGAACAACTCACTACATCCCTAGGCACTCTAAATTAGCAACCTAGAGTTCCTAATTGCTCCACTAGATTCTTAGTGTGGAGCTAGAGCCATGAACCACATCTCTCGGATAGATCATCTTCGGCGGAGGAAAACCGACGGCCAAGCTCGATCAAGGAGACCTCAAGAAGCTAAGGAAAAGGTTAGAAGACCGAAGGACACGGACCATTTGGTAAAACATTCTATCACAATAGATAACATCTTTGTAGATTGCCAGTTTCATGTTTGGTTTCGATTCTAGGTAGTTGTTTCTAGCGCCAAGTTTTTAAACCCCAAAATTTTTCGTTCCGCAACGGTCGCAGTCGACGGCCAGGGCGCTAGAAACCTGTAACATTTCAAAAAAATAAAATATTATTTTGGGAAAATTCTGGACAAAATTATGGAAATTCTAAAATATGTTATTTAGTGGTAATTGTGTTTAATGTAGGGTTTTTGGTAAAAGTTTACCAAAATTAGTTTCTGACGATTTATCTGGTTTTATGAATATTTTATCGGAATTTTATCTGGACTGCACACACTTGTGCATGTTAACTTGGGGTAAGTCTAAGGTTACCATGTTCAGATGACCATGGTGGGTTGAACCATTTGATTAGGTAAATTGGGTTAATTAGGGTTTTGGTTTTGGTTAAAGGTGATTAGGGTGGGGTTGACCTTGTGTAGAGAGAGAGGGCCATGATGGTTGTTCTTTTTGTTAAGAGAGAGGGAGGTGACTCCTAGGTAATGTCATAATCACCATTCACTTCAAAACTTTTACCTCTCACATCTCTCCCTCTCACTCACTCACACTCACATCTCTCACACACCACCACACCATCACTTCACCCCCACATAACAACACCGTACATCAGCCACAAAACAGCCCCCCTTCATCTGCTGCTACATTAGCCACTGCTGTAGCTGCTGCAAACAGCAGCAAAGAAAAAGAAAGAGAGAGTTGCAAGCAGCAGCTGCTGCAGAACCAGCTCCAGCAACACCATAAACCCCTGCTGCAGCATACAACACCACACACAACATCATACACTACATCAGCAACAAAAGCATCAGCCCAACACTTCAGCCACAAATACATCAGCTGCAACAGCAGCAAGAACAGCCCCAATATCATCAACATCAGCCTCATAACCAACCACACCAAAACCACAACAACACAACACCAATACAACAGCAGCAACCAAAACAACAACCTCAGCCCAACCACAAAAACCACCACAACAATTCCTGCAGCAGTTTCAGCCCAGAGAACAGCAACAGCATCAGCTGCAAAAGCAACCCCAGCGGCTGCAACAGCAATCCAGCAGCAGCACAACACTCCTCTTCACCTTCTCCTTCCCTTCTCCTTCATCCTAGGACCCTCTTGAGGTATAATCTTACAACCCAACTCCTATCTTGTTAAGTTATAGTTGTTTAGCTGAAATTTAGTGTATTATTTGTGATCTAGTGCTAGTTTTAGTGATTTTGAGTGAGATGTGGCCAATTGATGGTTGTAATGGTTAGTATAGCCTAATTAGGTGCTGTTGAGACCAGTTTACCCTAGATCTAACCCAGATTCCAGTATATCACCTGAAAGTTTAGAATCGGTGCAAATTAGCAATTTTGTCGACTTTTTGACCTTTCTGGAAACTGCCATCACCCGGGACCTCCTAAAATAAAATTGACTTGGCAGTATGCTGTGCAGGCACCCTGGAACCACCCCACAAAACCCTAGCCCCTAATCCCTTACTGTGGCCGCAGATTTAATCCATATGGCCGCAAATTGCGGCCATAGTAGGATGAAACCCCCTCGTTTTCGGTGCATGGCCCTATTTCATGTAAACTTGACCCTGGGTATGTGCAGTTTTGACTGATTCCAGTTAGGGTAAAATCTGGGTTGATTTTCATGAGTTGGCGTATGATTTACGACTTGTTTAGCATGGGTGTTTGGTATTCGATGATTCGTTTTTGTCGGATGGCGTTTGAACGCCAACGGCAGAGGGTTGTTGGCTGTGATTGCACGCGAAACCACAGGTTTTTACCTATGGGCATAGCGTGCACCATTTTGGTTTCCGACATGGTTTTCATGTGTTTTAGCGTGTGATATCCTTGGAGGTACCCCACGTGGCGCCGAGGCGTTGGAGATGCAAATGGCGACATCGGCACCGGCACGCATAAGAAAGGTGAGTAGATTTATATCTACGGGGAGAAGTCGGGTGGATGGCGTATAGCACCCCCGCAGTCTGTGGTGATGTATACAGATGCGTATACACACTTACAAATATTATATGTTATTTGTGATTCATGACGATGTTTAAGATGGATATTGGTGTGTTGGATTGGTGAAAGATTACGAAACCCTAGGGTAGTGGGTGCACTACACATACACACACATACATACTTGCATACATGCTTATTTCATATGTGGTTATGGGATTCTATATAGTTATGTGGTCACATGGGTATGGGACTATGTGTTCACATACGGATTTGAGGATGACACTTGAGATTGAGATGGGTCGATGTGTCTGATCTGAGGTTATGATATCGGTGATATAGCAGGACTCATATTTGAGATACGCCCTGATGTTATAGCGGATCTGTAGACGACGATACATATTCGAGTGATTTACATTAAATAGTTGACATGTGATCGTGAAATGAGATAAGACATGCTAGATATTTGTAGTGGGTCGTATTAAGTGATGTATCCTACTTTATGACGATATGATGATGATATCAGTTTATTTGAGGCTGTAGATCAGCGGTTAGATCATGATTGAATTGATGATATTAATGTTGTACTAGACGTAGGTCAGTACCCCGGATGATGATCTTGATAAAAGAGGATACCAGATAAATAATGTGATGAACATGATATTGACCCGTATCCAGATTTGGGGATGTCGTACGACGGATTTACGTACGAGCTATAATTTGATGTTTGATCCGCACTCTAGATTTGGGAATAATTGATTATAGAGATATGGTATCGGATGTGATATTATCGAGCCGGGATCACCGACTATATATCTATATATGTATCGACTCAGAGGATAGACGGTTTCCCTTACCTACTGTTAGCTTTAGCTCAGCCTTATAGTGGTGTAGCTATATGACTCTTACGACATTAGATGCAGCTTAGCTATCATTGTGTTCGGTATTCAGCTCCCGCACATTATTATTGTTGCTCTGCATCGCATACTTATTGTGATTCATATTCTATTGTTAATATCATGCTGTTAGGACACCAACATCATTACCGATGATGCGTATGTACCACGTACACTTATTTACCGGCTCACACACATCTTCATCGGTAATTGCCATGTCACGCACACTTAGAGAATATTATTGCTTGATTTAGCTTGTTAGCTAGTAGTGACATGATATTAGTGTACTTGCCATATATGCCAGCTTGACATTGTAGATATTACTTGTCACTTCATGCATACTGTTATTTATTATATACCGCATTCATGGATTCTCATGCTTATATTCATGATTTACATGCTATTGATGACTCGGATTTCCATGATATTTTCTGGATTTGGAGGAAAACCGCAAAACATATATAAACTGCTTTCACTCTTTTTAAATAAAAATGCGGTTTTCCCATGATGTATGAGTCGTCCACCATGAGTTTTGCTGATGGATTTCGAGACCCGATTCGAGGAGGCGGATGAACCGTTTCGGGTACATGGTGGGCCCGGTGCGGTACCCCGAGGCAAGATCGCAGGAGATGGCGTTGAGCCTGGCAGAGGGAGCACTACCGACCGGTGATATTACCCGACGCGTCGGATATCCGGAGGATACCGTCGTGGTCATGAGATGGATGGTAGGGGCCGGTCTGGACTGACGGCGTCCTAGATATTGTGATTGAGACATTGAGATTCTGAGATATTGAGGTACAGAGATTGTGATACAGAGATATCGAGATATTGAGATTTATGTTTTGTGCCGATGCTAGGCACTGTTTTATGCTGATTTCATTATGATACCCCATTTTAAAAATACAGAAATCTCACAAATTTATGAAAGCAGTTTTCTTTAGTACATGCATTCTGTTTCATGCATTCATATATCATCCATATGACATATTGCTACCTGAGGCACTGACACGGGCACATGGGATTATACTTGGGTTAGATATTTACCCTAGCCATTGTATAGGCTGCTGGTTATATATATTTGAGGATTATATATTATGATCGTATGACCTAGGATTGCGTCATACATGCGATTTTATGTTCGTAGATCTTTTTCTACTCACGAGTTGGCAACTCACCCCCGTTGTGCCCCAGTTTCTTGCAGGTGTTGCCGTACAGGTTTCATTACGGCTTTGCGGGCACTGTTCCTTTCGGGTGACTTGCTAGTAGGTGGGTTTATTGTATCGTACCCATCATTATACACTGTATATTATATTTCAGTTGTATATAGAAGTTCCATCAACCAAACATGTACTTATTTGAGATAGAGACCGGTGTTGTTTATTCTTTCGACCTTAGAGTCGCGCGTTATATTTCTGTGGATTTCATGCTGTTGGAGTTTCCTTTTCTGTTGTGATCCTCGCCTTTAGGCGTTGTATATTATGCTGCTAGCTGGTTGACTTATTGTGGTTTTTCCTACTCTCTACTACTTCTCTTGGTTTGGATTTCTGGGTTCGGCTTACTTAGAGTACGTACGCCTCAAGACGTTCGTAGCCTAAGTGTCGGTCATGTTCCGTACTTTCGGGACGTGACAAAGTTGGTATCAGAGCGTTAGGTTTTACCTTCGGAGCGTAGGATGACCCTTGGTTGATAGAATAGGTGACTAAAGTAGAGTGACATACCGTGGGTATGTTTCGCGGCATATTTACGACACGCCACTCCACTTAAGAAGCCTTAGGATGTACATTTCCTTGTTCAGTATTATATTCCTTCCTGATCTAGCCTCATCGGTACCAGTTATGGTTCTGCTGCCACGATTGCGGGCAGGGAGAGCTACGGCTAGAGTTGCGGTCAGCACGAGCACGTTGCGAACGAGGACTGACCGGGGCGTGATTCCAGCGACACACGATTGTAGAGATGTGTCTTTTTACTGTGTTTTCGCGCCACGAGCGTTGGATGGATCGTTGTATGAGATTACTCGGACGTGCAGATCAGCACCAGAGGATTGAGCCACTGACAGAGGCCAGCCAGATTTTGATGACCGTTGATGAATGACTTATTCATGATGATTGAGGCACAGTTCTGCGTGCAGACGAGTGAGCCAGTTGTTGCTGCGAACGACGAGATATCGCCCAGAGGTTGGAGCTATTGCAGTACGAGATTGTACTAAGAGATGATACAAGGTCGCTAATCACCCAGGATGAATGACTAGGACATTTGGATCGTTCGCTACCCCAATGCGAGGTCATCAGATAGATTGATTCCAGCTAGAGACGACTTCACGCGGAGACGTTGAGAGTCGACAGAGACGATCGAATGTCAGTAACCTATTATTCCAAGTTTAAAGTATTCGGAAAGACATGCAGGCAATTCTATGGTCCCTCTAGAAGAATAAAACCCTAACTCGACTTAATGACCGTGTGAAAGCCTTTGAACCTTAGGGTTTGCGGCAGTTCTGCAGCGCCATTAGTGAGGCTTGGGTTTGCCCTTCTACGGCTGGACCACCGATGCTGTGGTACCTTAGGGTTTGCGGCAGTTCTGCAGCGCCATTAGTGAGGCTTGGGTTTGCCCTTCTACGGCTGGACCACCGATGCTGTGGTATGTACTCGATACTATTATAATGTACCCAAGATGTTGAGCCCTTGGGGGATTATGAGGTCTTGACAAATCGATCGGATGGCTCGACTTAATTCGGAGGCTAAATGGTGAGATGCATCTCTTGGGAGACTCCAGATACGAGTATAGCCGTTGGAGCTCAGTCCATGCAGCCATGACGAGACGAGTCCGAAGCAGTCGACGTTAGAGAAAAGTGGAGTAAGAGGGTCGTACCAGATCTGGAGGAGATGACGTTCCACTCCGCCGACATCAGAGATGCGATACGCATGCCGAGACATAGTACTAGATATACCTTTCAGATGCAGTCGTGATGAGTATGCAACCGTTCCGGAACAAGAGGCGGATATAGTAAAGGACGATGACTCCCGGACAATTGGCAGAGATGAGACTTGAAAGAGACCTTGAGCAGGATTCCTTCCAGGACACTGCTGCAATGATACTTGCACCCGGATCAGATGCGTCACGTCCATTCAGAGAGCCAGAGGCCGACGCCTGTGACATGTTGATTCACGAGTGGTCGCAATGATTGACCGAGAGATGACCAGAGAAGTGCCAAAACGGAATCGTTCCCGTTGGCACGTCTGACAGGGCCGATGAGCCGATGGATCGTGAGATTGATAACCTACAAGGAAGACGAGGACCTTTCTGGAATAAATTACGAGAAGACTTAGACCCAGGAGTGGTCAGGTTACGCACACCAACAGGCCAGAGTTCAGGATCGTCGACGAGATATGCTATGAGTAACCACGACAGTTGCCAGAGATTCTTGGAGGATGTGCTGGAGCGGACTATTCCGCCATACTTGATTTCGATGCTTTGGGCGATCTATTCGCATGATTTGATTTTGATGATTGAGTATTTACGATTGTTGCACAGTTGTTGCACTTGACATCGTTTTCGTGCCTTGATTCACATGTTTATGATTTCATGGGTTTCATACATTTGAGTTGATTTCGTGCGTATGCACGCACACGATTTAGTTTTTGCACTTTGTATAGTTTACATATGCTTGCAGTGCAGTGACATGTATTTTGTGCACTTAGTTGCACTGGACTTCGATTTCGATGGTGATGCTCGATATTTTCTTTGTGCACTTTATGCACCTGATTGGATTTTGCGCATGTTCGGCGCTTGATGTTGGATTTCATGATTTCTTGCATGATGGATGCACCGGATTTGGATTTTTCGCGCCTGTTGGGCGCAGGTTATGAGATGCGATTTGGTGCATACCGGATGCACAAAATCGGGATTCTTCGTGCATGTCAAATGCACCTGTTTTTGCTGTCAGACACACACGTTGCCCTTGACAGACGCTTCGTGCACACCCGTTGCACCTTGATGTTGTTTCTGTGTGCATATATGGAACATTCATGGATTTTGATTTCCGTGCGCACCAGACGCACGTAGTATTCATATGCACAATTTGGGATTGATTTCTTAATGGAGCAGTACGTTTTTGTGAGGTTTCATCATTGTTTTCGTACTGAGCGGGACTAGTCAGATGACAGTACCTGAGTGTATTTTGCATGCACTGATAGATTTCAAAGGGATTTCCAAAAGCGAGCTATAGTCTCATTATTTACATGCGTGTCCGATACGACACGAAACGTTTAAAACGAGAGAACCCTTCTAAATTGTTTTCAAAACGGCGGGACGTGCATATTAAACAAAAGATATATACGTATATGGCTATTTTCTTATAGAGACGTCCGCCACTGTGCAGTGTTATGCGCATTGTACATCGACCTTAAAGAATTTTGGCATGCATTTCCATCATATATTTACATGTATAGTTCCGATTTCTAGCATATCAGTTTTGCTGTGGATTTGGCATTCATGTTTTCGCTTTGACTCCGATGATTGCGGGATGCTTGACGAAGTTTTGTTTTCGAGTTATCTGCTCGTTACGCATGCGCATGTATTGCGCTACGATGCGTTCCATGTATTGATGATTTCGGAGCCCGTTGACTTGGACATTTTATTGAAATGTTTTAGAATTTGGGGGTTTAAATTTAAATTCGGGGACCGAATTTCTTTAAGGGGGAAAGACTGTAACATTTCAAAAAAATAAAATATTATTTTGGGAAAATTCTGGACAAAATTATGGAAATTCTAAAATATGTTATTTAGTGGTAATTGTGTTTAATGTAGGGTTTTTGGTAAAAGTTTACCAAAATTGGTTTCTGATGATTTATCTGGTTTTATGAATATTTTATCGGAATTTTATCTGGACTGCACACACTTGTGCATGTTAACTTGGGTTAAGTCTAGGGTTACCATGTTCAGATGACCATGGTGGGTTGAACCATTTGATTAGGTTAATTGGGTTAATTAGGGTTTTGGTTTTGGTTAAAGGTGATTAGGGTGGGGTTGACCTTGTATAGAGAGAGAGGGCCATGATGGTTGTTCTTTTTGTTAAGAGAGAGAGGGAGGTGACTCCTAGGTAATGTCACAATCACCATTCACTTCAAAACTTTTACCTCTCACATCTCTCCCTCTCACTCACTCACACTCACATCTCTCACACACCACCACACCATCACTTCACCCCACATAACAACACCCTACATCAGCCACAAAATAGCCCCCCCTTCATCTGCTGCTACATTAGCCACTGCTGTAGCTGCTGCAAACAGCAGCAAAGAAAAAGAGAGAGTTGCAAGCAGCAGCAGCTGCAGAACCAGCTCCAGCAACACCATAAACCCCTGCCGCAGCATACAACACCACACACAACATCATACACTACATCAGCAACAAAAGCATCAGCCCAACACTTCAGCCACAAATACATCAGCTGCAACAGCAGCAAGCTGCAACAGCAGCAAGAACAGCCCCAATATCATCAACATCAGCCTCATAACCAACCACACCAAAACCACAACAACACAACACCAATACAACAGCAGCAACCAAAACAACAACCTCAGCCCAACCACAAAAACCACCACAACAATTCCTGCAGCAGTTTCAGCCCAGAGAACAGCAACAGCATCAGCTGCAAAAGCAACCCCAGCGGCTGCAGCAGCAATCCAGCAGCAGCACAACACTCCTCTTCACCTTCTCCTTCCCTTCTCCTTCATCCTAGGACCCTCTTGAGGTATAATCTTGCAACCCAACTCTTATCTTGTTAAGTTATAGTTGTTTAGCTGAAATTTAGTGTATTATTTGTGATCTAGTGCTAGTTTTAGTGATTTTGAGTGAGATGTGGCCAAGTGATGGTTGGAATGGTTAGTATAGCCTAATTAGGTGCTGTTGAGACCAGTTTACCCTATATCTAACCCAGATTCCAGTATATCACCTGAAAGTTTAGAATCGGTGTAAATTAGCAATTTTGTCGACTCTTTGACCTTTCTGGAAACTGCTATCACCCGGGACCTCCTAAAATAAAATTGACTTGGCAGTATGCTGTGCAGACACCCTGGAACCACCCCACAAAACCCTAGCCCCTAATCCCTTACTGTGGCCGCAGATTTAATCCATATGGCCGCAAATTGCGGCCATAGTAGGATGAAACCCCCTCGTTTTTGGTGCATGGCCCTATTTCATGTAAACTTGACCCTGGGTATGTGCAGTTTTGACTGATTCCAGTTAGGGTAAAATCTGGGTTGATTTTCATGAGTTGGCGTATGATTTACGACTTGTTTTGCATGGGTTTTTGGTATTCGATGATTCGTTTTTGTCGGATGGCGTTTGAACGCCAACGGCAGAGGGTTGTTGGCTGTGATTGCACGCGAGGCCACAGGTTTTTACCTATGGGCATAGCGTGCACCATTTTGGTTTCCGACATGGTTTTCATGTGTTTTAGCGTGTGTTATCCTTGTAGGTACCCCACGTGGCGTCGAGGCGTTGGAGATGCAAATGGCGATATCGGCACCGGCACGCATAAAAAAGATGAGTAGATTTATATCTACGGGAAGAAATCGGGTGGATGGCGTATAGCACCCCCGCAGTCTGTGGTGATGTATACGGATGCGTATACACACTTACAAATATTATATGTTATTTGTGATTCATGATGATGTTTAAGATGGATATTGGTGTGTTGGATTGGTGAAAGATTACGAAACCCTAGGGTAGTGGGTGCACTACACATACACACACATACATACTTGCATACATGCTTATTTCATATGTGGTTATGGGATTCTATATAGTTATGTGGTCACATGGGTATGGGACTATGTGTTCACATACGGATTTGAGGATGACACTTGAGATTGAGATGGGTCGATGAGTTTGATCTGAGATTATGATATCGGTGATATAGCAGGACTCATATTTGAGATACGCCCTGATGTTATAGTGGATCTGTAGACGACGATACATATCCATCTTATGTTAATAAAAGAATCGACAAATTTTTTCTTTAATTCATTCTGATGTATGAGAGTCTTGCCCGAATGTAGCTTCAGGTGGATTTCATTACTTTATGATTTTTATTGATAACTTTTCTCGCATGACTTAGTTGTTTTTATGAAATCTCGAAATGAAGTTAATTCTATTTTCCTAACCTTTTATGCTGAAATTGAAAATCTATATGGAATTTCTATTGGTTATTTGCATAGTGATAATGCCATAGAAGATTTCAGCTCACCCTTTAGGAAGTACATGAAAAAATCTAGCATTATTAATGAATCACGTCTTTACGCTCAACAAAATGAGGTGACGGAAAGAAAAAATAAGCATCTAAAGATAACATGTACCTTCCTTTCTCACATTACATGTAGGAATAGCATCAGGAATAGCACCAGTGGATGTTCCTCCCATTATGACTGGTGTGTATGCTCGGCATGTGTGTCCTACAGAATCTCATTAGCCTGTTCATGTCGTCCCACCATCTTAGATTAACCATATGATCTCATTGTTCCTATTGTTTTGAAAAAAGGAACTCGAAATTGTACGACTTCTCAACATTCCTAATCATGTAACTTTTGAATATTTCTCATTCTTATCGAGCATTCATCTTCCGAATTGACTCTCATCCTCTTCTCAATTCATTATTCAAGACATTATCTCATACATGATGGAAAACAACTATGAATAAGAAAATGTTAGCTCTTGAACATAATCAAAATTGTACTTGATTCCTTACCAGCCTTAAAAACTCATTTAGTAGCAAAAAAGTATTATTAAACTTATAAGGTTTGATTATCAAAATACTTTCTCCCCATAAGCTAAAATGACCTTGGTTCGCTTGCTTATGTCTCTAACAGCTAACTGATAATTAGCTTTTATATTAGCTAGATATGATGGATGAATCTCTTCATAGCAATTGACAAAAAAGGTTTACATGAAGCAACCAGTTAGTTTTGTTGCTCAGGGAAAGTCGGGCCTATTTTTTCTCTTTGAAGTAATTGTATTGCTTGAAGAAAACTAATCTCTCCGAGTATGATTTTGGAGATTTGTAGAGATGGTCGCTTCTTTTGGTCTTAGTCATTGTGTTTATGATTATTGTATTTTTCATTCCCACCATGGCTTACGCATTTTATTAGTAGTATATGTTGATGATAATGTGATCATTAGTGATGATAGCACCGGCATTGCAAAGCTAAAATACCACCTCCAAACTCAGCTTCAAACTAAGAACCCTGAGAGTCTCCGATATTTCTCAATTATTGATGTTGCTATCTAAAAGGGCATCTATATTTCACTGTGAAAGTAAATGATTGATATGCTATATGAGTCGGAGATGTCTAGATGCAAGCCCATAGAGAATCCTATGGATTCTAATACAAAATTGCTTCTGGAACAAGATGTTCAGTTGGAAGATCCCAATAGATACCAACTAGTTGACAAGCTGAATTATCTTAAGATTACTCGACTTAACATCGCTCATGCAGTCAGTATAGTGAGCCAGTTTATAGCATGTCCTAGGACGCTCATTGGGATGCAGTGGTTTGAATTCTGCGATACTTAAAAAGTGCTCCACATAAAGGTCTATTATATTTAGATAATGGATATCTAGAGTAGCACGATTCACTGATGCTCGATTAGATAGGATCTCTTTTCATCGTAGATCTACCATAGTACATTGTGTACTTGGTGGTAACTTGATTTCCTGAAAGAGCAAAAGCAAAGTGTTGTATCTCGTTCTAATGCAGAGCAAAAATACAAAGTTATAGTAATTACCACTTATGAGTTAGTATGGATCGGCTTCTTACTTGAAGAGTTTGGCTTTGGACTCACTTCTATGCAATTATTTTGTGACAACAAAGTTGCCACTTAAATAGTTTCGAATCCGGTCTTCCATGAAAGGACCGAACATATTAAGATTAATTGTTACTTTGTACGTCAAAAGTTAAGAGATGGGACGATTGATACATATTATATAATGTTGATCAATTAGCAGATCTTTTCACCAAGACTCTAGGATGGTCGAGGGTGAACTTTATTTGTGACAAGCTGGGTATGTACTATATGTATTCTCTAGCTTGAGGGGTCACCAATGTCGTTGTACTTGTTGAACTTCGTCGGTTCCTTCATGCCAGAGATTATGATGACATCTGGGTGACGGCAAAAATCCTAGTGAGTGTTAAAATCTTAGAATATATTAGAGTATTATAAAGTACTTTTGTGATTAGTCAAATGTAATTAACCATATGTATATAAAAAGCAATGTTTTAAATGTCAGATATCGGTGTCGAGTCGATCCAAACATTTTGATATTGGATATTGGATAAATTTCGGTGATATTTTCTAAATATCGGATTTAATAGTCTTGCAATATAAATGCAATTAATATAGCTTATTTTTTTGACAAAAATGTCATAACTCTATAGAAATATAAATTGTCATAGTCGAGAGGATCGAAGTCAAAGAAAAGAGAAAGTAAACGCGTTGAGTCAAGAAAGGATCGAAGTCGGGAAGGATCGCTAATCGAAAAAGAGCCTGCAATTGATGTCAAGGGCTTTAAGTCTAAGAGGAATTAAAGTCGAAGTTGAAGTCCTTAAAAATCTGATGCCCAAAAGAAGGAAGAAGAAGGTCGAGGACGAGATCAAAGGATTTTCTTGTTGACGACTAAAGTTGAGAGGGGATCGAAATTGCCTTTAAGAAACTAAGAAAAGAATAGTGGCTTTTGAGTGGATTTGAGAGAAAATATGGTCAATAAGATAACGGGTTGGGTAAGTTTTATCCCCTGAAACCAAAAAAACCCATAACAAGTTTTTTCAAGTATAGCGATATTTCTGCTGATATACATAAATTTCGCCGATATAGTTTAAATTTCGGAAAAATAAATAATTTGGCAATTTCGTGTTGATTACTTTCCAAAACTCGGCAGCATATCTCGGATGTCGGACGATATTTAAAACAATGATTAAAAGGTTAGAGAAAGATCTCTAATCATCCAAAATCATTTCCCTAATTCTCTTTCACTCTTATCTCTCTTTCTTATTCTAATACCCAAACATATCTCACTCATATTACATAGTTTTCTGCAATTTTATGCATCTTGAATATACTTTAATTGACATTTTCATATTTTGTTCTTTTATGACGATGAATACCCATGCCTTTCTTTTTGCACTTTTTGCATATAAACATAAACATACATTTAGCTAAAAAGGAAAACATGTTGGGCTGTGCCCAGATACATAATGCTAGCTAGCACCCCTTCTAGAGATCATTGTCTGGCTCTTTGTAAAACATTGGATATTCAAAAATGACTTAAAATATCTTACGAGGATTACAATGCTCTAAGGTTATATTTTCTTCAAATATAAATTTGTCAATATTACTTTGCCTCCGAAATTCAACTAATTCAAAAATTACTTTTTACTCCCTGGTTTAACTAAAGTTGATTGTATTTATACCAAAAAAGAAAAAAGAAAGGAAAAAAAAGAATTTCTTGAGTAGCCTTTCTTGATTTCCCATGCACAGCGTCAAATATTTCCCAACATGGGTTTAATCTTGTTTCTAAAATCTTCCAGACATACCGATATCAAATTAAATGTATCTTCAATTAACGTTATGGTATTATCTCCAACATCAAATAAGTCTTAGCCTATCTACAAAATCAATCAAAATTGGATATGTAATAGAACTCCTGACTCATTAGAGTCTAAACAGCTTTTTCTAATAACTTTTTTGTTTCATACCTTATAAGTGAATTGTAATCAATCATACAATTTAAGCAGAAAAATAACTAAAATGTAGATTGTAAAAGTTCTTTTCTGTTATTATGACCTACAACAATTATATTAAAAATGGGATTAATTTGTTTTCCAAATACACTAAAACTACTTGATCATTATCTCCTAAGAATTTTAGCTCCTAATATAAGTTATATAACAATCAATGTTTTCCTAAAACATCTTGATTATACCAAATATTTCAATGCAAAATGGATACACTTTTTTTTCACAAGCTTATCCCAAACCGATCCAGTAAGCATCCCACTCGTATCCATTTCATCATTCTCGTATGAACAAATTGGAATATTTGAAGAAAACACTATAACCCACTGCAATCAAACAGCTAACTAAATAATGTTTAAGCATGACCTAAAGAAAGAAAAATCTTTCTATGTTGTCTTTTCTCTCAATTTCTGTACCAGTTATACATATCTTATAATGTACATCACTCACAAATGCCCTAGAATTTTACCCCATACGAAATTACAAGCCATCCTGCTCCCATTCATCAAGCATTCCACTGGCAGCTTATTTGCCATTCTTATACATCAAACCCACCAAAATCAGATCTTTGATAAGTAAAAACCCTAACTAACCCACAACAATCTCAACCAACACGAGATCAAGTCGCATAAAACCGATTACGGTGGACAAAAGAAAAGGGGGGGAAATGAAAACTTGATCCTAACCCTAACCTTTTTGGGGACGTTGTAGTCGAAGATGAAGGAGCCAGGCTTGTCGAGTGAGAGAGTGAGGCCATTGAAGGAAGGGCCCTTGACGAAGGTAGCGTCGGTCATGGACGCTTTGATGTTGACGTCGCCCGCGTTGAAAGCAAGTGTCGCCACCGCCGACGAGGCTTTGTCCGCTTCGTATCGTCCCTTTATCGTCGCCTTCATATTTCGCTTTTTGTTAAAATTTGATGTGTATCTCTGTATTAGAGAATGAGGATAAATAGAAGGGGGCGGGTGGAGCTTTGGTTGCTCCGCCGTGGGGCTTTATACCTTTCCCCGGAACAAAGCCTGATGATAGAACCCAGGAGGGATGTAAATTTTGGATTTAGCAATTCAGTCTTGTTTTAAAACATTTTAGTTACCACACTTGGGTCAAATCAATGATACGTAGACGCCATGTAGGATTGACGGTTGGCAGTTATGATGAGTTTTAAGCCGCACTTGCAAAATGCGGTTTATACTTGGGACTCTGAAAGCCCAAGATTATTCCGCACTTTGAAAGTGCGGAATAAACCCCCCAGCCACAGACTTGGCTCCTAACTGGAGCCCAGCCAAAGAGCCAAGTCTTGATTTCTGGTTGGGGCCCAAGTCATATTCCGCACTTTGAAAGTGCAGAATAGACTGGCCACAACATCCAGAGAGCCAAGACATCAGACTTGGCTCTCTAGTTTGGAGGCCAAGTCTTATTCCGTACCTGCAAAGTGCGGAATAGACTGAAACCTCCTCCGGCCGCCAATCCTGAAACTTTTCGCCTTCTCATTGGTTCTAACGCTCAATTTGTTAATTTTTGCAACTAGATAAGCCGAATCGGACTTCAATTTTTGCACATTAAACCAAAAACTTACGGTTTAAAAGTTCAAACAAAATACAGACAGCGTCCCTTTTTGTAAATTTTGAATAAATTTATGTACAACATCAATAAAATAAATGCTACCCAACACGGGTGCTAACTCGACGCCAAATACGGCACAAACACAATCCACGCAAAATATACGACGCTTAAAGGCGAAGAACAAGCAAAACGCGATAAACAATATATATAAATACATACATACATCTCATGAAATTCGATAAAAAAAAAAACAAATACAAAATAGGGCGTTACATCAAGCAAGACAAACCCCGTGGAATTCTAGATCGGCCAAGATGGCGCTGAGATGGACCGGGTATATCCTTCTGTTGTGTGACTGGCTGTGAGGGTCCAGCTTAGTCCGTAGCTCTAGAAGGACCAGTTTTCCTTCTGTGTCGGCGACGTTGACGTTGATAAGCCACGGTCGCCGGTGCTTTAGGGGGTGGAAGAGGAGGATTCAGAGGTCGTATCAGACGGCATTGGAAAAAACGACTGACCGATCTCCAAATGGCCTCGATCCCACTAGCTGATATCGTATGTCCGCCTATGATACTGTCTGCTACATCATGGACCTAAAACAAGACGTCCGCATGTAACATAGATAAGTAAATATCTCAAATATATAATATTAAGGAATTACATAATAAAAAATATAAAGCAACAACAAAGTGTTTACCATCTCATGCTCTACAGGTCCATGTGGCTTATACGTCACCCTTAGAGGAAACGCCGTATGAATGTACCGTCGAGTAATTCTCGAGTACCAGCCTTGGTAACTTGTAACATTTCAGAAAAATAAAATATTATTTTGGGAATTTAAATAATTAAATAATAAATATTATGGATGTTATTAAAGTATGAGAATTAGTTTTAATGATATGGGTTTGGAAAAATATTTGGAAATTAATATGAACTATTGATTTGGAAAGAAATTGTGGGATTTAGACATTTTATGAATTATCATACAATTAATTATATACAAGTTTAATGCTAAACTTGTTTAATATTGTACTAATTATGCATTAATCATGTTAATGCATCATGACATGCAACATATCATATTGTAACCATTACTTGCACATGTTGAACAATGGCTTTTTTGTTTTCCTTAAAATGGTTTTGTTGTTTACTTTTTTTTTAAAGATGGAAAAGGAAAAGACAATGGGGACATGGAGGTATGGGTTTAGAGAGGGAGAGAGAGGAAGAAACTTCCACACATACACACCATAGCTCATTATCTATTTTCCTTCATTCTCTTCTCCATTCTTCTTCTTCTTTTTCTTCCTCATTCTCCACCTCCTCTACCATCTCCAAAACTTTAGCCAAAACGTCATGGTTCCTTCACAAAAACTAATCCAAACCTCACTGCAAACCCTATTGTAACCCTTCGAAAATCGTTTAGGCAGTTTTTCGGTAATCGGTTAATTTTTCGGCTTTTTCCGTAAAAAGTCAAAATAGGTATTTTTCATTGTAGACCTAATTATACAAAATTTAGATAAGATATTACTATAATTTTGTCACTAAAATGTCACTTATAATTTTCTAGTTAATTAAAAAAAAATTCGTAATTAATTATTTTTTTAATTTTTTAAAGCTTTTTAAAATACATTAAATTAGTGATAAATACAAATTTAATTAGGTAAATTTCATAATTAGGAATCTTTATAAGCTAAAATATGGTGTTAATAAAATTGTATCATGACTTGCAAATTTTTGGTTTTAGGGTTGGAAATTTAATGAAAAAATGATGCAAAATGAGGTTTTTTTTGTAAAAGGTTGATGTGAAAGCATTAAATGAGAACATGGGGTGTTTTTAGACCTAGAAACTTCTCCAAAAAACCCACAACACCCTCCCTCACCTGCTGGCCGACCCCATTGCTGCAGAATTCCCTCTCTTCTCACTTCTTTTTGCTTCAATTTTCATGCTAAAATTCATTAAAAATCCACAAATTCATTAACCCATTCAAAGCCAAACCCTAATCCACTCTCTCCTCAACCAAATTTAGCTCAAAACTAGAAGGAAGGAGGCTTCTTTGGTGGCTTGATCATGCTAGGGTTCCACTTGTGAGGTGAAATTCTAAACTAGTTTGTTAACTTGTAGTTTTAATGTGCTAAAATTGAAATTGGAAGTATTAATTTAGTTGTAATTGTTTGTTCATGAAAATCAAGAGAGGGATTGATTTCAAATTAGGGTTTGAAGCATGGTTGTTAGAGTTAAGTTAGGGCTTTGGTTACCTAATTGGTTAGAGTGGTTAATTGTGTAAGGTTACGCTCGCTAAATCGATAAATTGCGATGTTTGCATCGAATCGGTATGCAATTTGCTTACTAGATTTTTATAAAAATTGGGATGCGATCTAATTGCGTTATATTAGCGATATAATTAGCTTCGTATAGGACTATTAGAGTGCGCGAATGCGGGGTTTCGTCCAGTCGGGTTTTAGTTTTGTCGATTTCCCCGAAATGACGGTTCTAGTTAAAGATTAGCGATTTTCGTGTGTTTCCCCGCGCACCGAGTGCACGTTATGTTTAATTCGAGAGCGTCGGTATTTGTATATTGTGACTTGCATCATTTTAGGATATGTAATCTTATGCTTGGTGTTGTGCAAATATAGGATCGGTCGGGGAAACATCGGACACGGCGCGTAAGGGCAAGGCGGTGGTCGGATCGGATTAGCGGGGATTTCTGGTGAGTAGATGTATTCATCTATGGGGGAATCGTCTGGATGGCGCGATGCGCCCCCTAGTTAGGATTACCCTACTTCATGCAAAATTTATATTGTTAGCTAGCTTATCCATTTATGTACATTGCATACCCTTATAGCTAACCGTATATTAGATTGCATGGACATTCATCTACACTTATGCGATATCACTTCGTAGGACACGAACACCATTACCATTGGCATCGGTTGCACGCGCACTATTCATGTGACACACACGTCTTTGGTAATTGCCATGCCACGTGCACTATAGAACCTGTTTAACTTAATATCGCCATTTGCATTCATACATGATATATGAAATTGCATAGCATGCATATACCTCGCATTATCATCATATTTACATAGATTTCTATCCAAAATTCACATCATGTACATTGATATCATAGACATTTATCATACATAACATGTGAACATTATGATTTTCTTGAGAATTTCAGTATTGCTGCGATTTCTGGATTTTTGGGGAAAACCGCAAAAATTTAACAAAATCTTATATTTATCATTTTTAAAACAAAGTTGCGGTTTTCTCATGATGTATGTGTCGTCCACCATGAGTTTTCATGTTTTCTGTTGGATTTCGAGACCCGATTCGAGGAGTGGATGAACCGTCTCGGGTACATGGTGGGCCCGGTATGGTACCCCGGGGCAAGAAGATCGAGTTGTAGACGATGAGCCTGGCAGGGGAAGACTACCTACCGGTGATGTCTGGCGCGGCGGATATCCGGAGGATACCGACCGTTGTCGTGAGATTTGATGATTAGGGCCGATCCGGACTAACGGAGCCCGATATTTGAGACATTGATACAGTGAGATATTGAGACAGATATGATTTCATATTTGGTGTCGATGCTTGACACGGGTTTTCAGATGATTTCTTGATGGTACCTAGCTATTATACAGATATTCATTTTCTAAAGTTAAGAATGCAGTACCCTTAGCATTTAAATCACTTAAAGATTTAGTAATGATATTGCATACATATGCATGCATACTAGAGATATTATATCACATATGGACATACATGTTGTGCCGTATTGTGTGCATTCTTACGATTGCCTTACTAGATGTTATATTCTACTCATGAGCTGGCAACTCACCCCCGTTGTGCCACAGTGTCTTGCAGGTCGGACCCGTCACCCTTGTAGCGGCGGGCTATCCTATCATCAGCTCCTTTTGCTCAGACTCGCGACATCGCCCGTAGGTGGGTTGCGAGCACACTTTATTTCTTTTTGCTTTATCATTGTATCTAGTATTCTCCATCTACCACTTTATATTGTATATGCGACCTAGTGATGAGACTGAGAGATTTGTATATTTGTGGTTTCTTTTGGGTTGAGCTCACTTGAGCCGGCGTTGTGTTTTCTGATATTTTGCGTTTCTTTTATGCTCTTTTCTTGATATTACTTATATATTGCATGTGGTTGTGATCCGCCTTGGGCGAAGAGCTAGCTCCCGCTTGGGGATGCCATTTATGATTATAGGTTATATATATCTTGTTGTACCCATTTTGGGGGATAGAAAATACAGGGGAGACTCTGCCGAAATTTTCGGGAATTTTTGATGTTTTTTTTTGGATTCTATGCAACTTAATTGATTTAAAAACCGTTTTCATTTAAGGTTTTCCTTCACTCTCTTTTGATTTTGGTTTAGATTTTCTGGGCTTTGGCTGACTTAGGTTACGGTACGCCTTTAGACGTCTCGTAATCTAAGTGCCAGTCACGTTCCGTACTTTCGGGTCGTGACACCTATGGACCAATCAAGTTGGAACTTTGAGCACTTTGGACAACTCAAGAAAATTCTTGAGTTGCCAAATGAGATATATTTCTGCACTTTTAGTTAAGTTATTAGTGTTTAGTATATCCTAGTATAGTTTAGAGTTAAGATATTGTGGTTTTATGATGTTTGAAAATTCTAAGAAGAGATTTAGGGATATTTTGATTATGAATGTGTAATTGAGGTGTAGTGAGTGTCTTTCAAGACCTTAATGATGTTTAGACTTGAGACTTGAAACCATACACGAACTTAAAATTTTTCCGATGTCGGTTTTATGGAGTTTTGAGGATTATTGGAATCTAGAGCAACTTGGTATGTTTATAGGAAAAACAAGCAATTATAGTGACCTAGTTAGACCACTAGAAGACTGTCACAGAAGAACGAAACCAGATCTCCCCAACCCAACCGGCGACATCGGGAAATTTAGCCTTCTCGCCGGCCACTTTTTGGTCGCTGATATTGGGTTTTGGCCTGTAGCTCACTTACCTTATAATCTAGCCCCTGCATTGTTAGTTTGGTCCTAATTTACCTGAGCAAAAATTTGGGAGCTTTTTGATGTTGATTTTGGCAATATTTTTCCGATTTCTAAAACTTGGTTTTTGATATTTGAATTTGGAATTGGTCGTTGGACGTTTGTACGTCAACGGCGAGGATTATTTGATTGTTTTGCATGCGTGGGCCGTAGATTCTAACCTATGTGCACTCCTCGTGCCATATCGGTTTTCATATGCGATTCTTCTTTACGATACGATGTGCTTGAAACTGTAGGTACCTTTGCATGGACTTCGGACGACAAGGGAGAGCGTGGCGTCATCGATTTCGGTAAGCGAGAATCGAGGTGAGTAGATGTATATCTACGGGGGAAGTCGGATGGACGGCGTATAACACCCACGCAACCGTAGAATAGGATATCTATATATTGTATATATATATTTGTTTATGGAAGGCTTGGATACCTAGCAAATAAGGTTTTTAGGTGACTGTAGGTTAGATTAAGCGTACTTGTAGGATAGTTTACTTTTAGTTTAGTTCCTTAGTCGTGAGTTGTCAGTTTTACCTTGTCGTACACACACACGCTTGATTTGATATGTGTGTATGTGTGTGTGTGTGTATGGATATGTGATACACACACACACACACTATACATATACGTGTATGATGAGGATATGATGTATTATATAGTTTGAGTCGATACGATCGAGCAGGATGTCAAGAGATAATTGATATATGATTTGGAATGAGACATCGTTTATGATGCGATATATTAGCAGATCGTTGGGCGTTATATACATACATGCTGTAACATTTCAGAAAAATAAAATATTATTTTTTGGAATTTATATAATTAAATTAATAAATATTATGAATATTTTAATGATATGGTATAATTATATACCGATAGTTTGGAAAATATTGGAAAATTAAATTGAATGGTGATTTTGGAGAATTTATGTGATTTAAGCAAATTATAAATTCTTTATGATTAATTATATTCTATTTTAATGCTAATTCGATTAAATATCACTAATCGTACATTAAGCTTGATTTGTGCACATGACATGCACCATGTCATGTTACACACTTGTTTCATTTTTGAACCATGACATTTTGTTTTCTTTATATGCAGATGAGTTGTATTTGCTTTTGGTTTTAAAAGAAAAAGTTAAAGAAAAGAGAAGAAAAGAAAAGAAAAGATTAGAATAAGGAGGTATGGGCAAGAGAGAGAGAGAGGGTGAGGGGTCTTGACCTTTGACTCATTGGGTTCCCTCTTCATCTCTTCATCATTTTTCTTCTCCCTTTTCCTCTCATGCCTGCTCTCTTCTCCTCCCTCCTCTACCTCCTGACTACACCCCCTAAAATACATCAAAACATCATCTTCCCTTCACTAAAAATGTGCACAAGCTCACTACAAGCATTTTGGACCAAGAAAGTTTGGATTTTGAGCACTTGGGGCAGCTCGAGAAATTTCTTGAGTTGCCAAATGAGGTAATTCTTTCACCATTAGTATAATATTTCATTCACTTTAGCATCCATGTATGTTTAGAAGTGTTTTAGTGAGGTTTAGCGAACTTAGAAAATTCTTAGAAGAGGTTTGAGGAATTCTTGAATTTGGATTGTGTATTGAGGTGAAATTAGTGACTACAACCCCTGTAGTGATTGTATCTTGGACTAAAATCAAAGGCTAGACCCCAAGACATGAACTTAGAACCCCCGACATCGGAAGATTGTGGGAATTGTGGCGATATTTGGAGTTCTGCTATGACCCCGGGCACCTGAAAATTAATTAGCGATTACTGTGAGTCGTGCATGCAACCTAGGAGCTAACCCCAAGACCCGAGACCCTAACCATCTCCCATGGCCGCAAATAAATTCCTTCTGGCCTCAAATTGCGGCCAGGATAGGGGTGTTGGGATTCGTGTTTGGTCCATGGCTTTATCTTCAGTAAACTAGACCCTCCACATGTGCAAAATTGGCTAATTCAACCCAGGGTAAAATCTGGAGGTGTTTTCTTGAGTTGCTGTTTTTTTTTGCGACTTCGTTTTAACTTGAGTTTTGGTATTTGGGTTTTGACTCGGTGGTGTGACGTTTGCACGTCAATCTCGAGGGTGTTCCCTTACGGAAAATAAATAAATAAATAGAGCAACAGAGAAAGTCCCCAAGTGGAGCATCACGTGCCCACACGTGATAGGCGCTTCGCTTAACAATACTAAGCCAAAACTGAACCTCGCGTGCAGACACGTGACCTCTATAAGCAAAGTATACAGGCGTCTGAATAAAGCAAACAAGTGAGACAAAAAAAAAACTCACGTGATAACACGTGACCCCCTTGGGTCGGCTTAATTTGGTGGGGCCACGTACTACACGTGATAGACTCCTATGCCTTCTGGACTGATAAAAATAAATTCTAATTAAAAGGGATTAAAAGCCTTATTTGGAAAATACTTCCTTAGATATTTCTAAACAAGAAAGATTACGCTCTGTAAAAACAGAGCGCCGTTGGATTAAAGATCCAACGGTGATTAAAAATAACCAATCTACAGAAAAATTCTGTGCAAGGAAATATCTTCCTAAATTTGTTAAGAACGACAAAAGAAATATCTTCTGTAAAACAGAAGTCCTTGAATTAAAAATCCAGCGGTGAATAAAATTCACCAAATGATCAAAAAGATCATGTTGGTTGATTAAAAAATCAATAAAAATCTCTCAACGAGAGATTTGCTAAACAAATTGATTCTCTTCTTTCTCCTATAAATAAGAGCAAAGAAACAAACAAAAAAGAGGGGAGGAGAGACAGAAAAAAGAGAAGATAAAAAAAGAAAGAAACCCTTCGTAAGCTTAAAAGAAAAGAGAATTTAATTCTCCAGAAAGAAAAAGAAACTCTAGGTAAGAGAAGGAACAAAATACAGAGAATATCCCATCTCTTTTTCACCTCCATAAGAGTTTAACTCTTCCAAAAAGAACTTAGTTCTTCCTCTGTTTAAGATCTGCAGAAGCAGATCTCCCCACAGGTTGAGAATTTAATTCTCATCGGGAAGATTTTGCCGAGCAGATCCAAAACCTAGAGGGAGATCTAAGTTCGGAGAATTTAATTCTCCCAAAAAGTATATAAGAATTTAATTACTAGGAATTTAATTTCTCTGATGAAACAAGGGTTTAACCCTTCATATGAGAACTTAGTTCTCCCTTATGGCAAAGATCTGCAGAAGCAAATCTCCTCACAAGTTGAGAATTTAATTCTCATCAGGAAGATTCTACCATACAGATCCCAAACATGAGAGAAAAACTAAGTCTTAAGAATACAATTCTCATAAAACAATGGGCTTGAAAGCTTCGAAACTCAGGATCTCCATGCACGTAAAAGGATTGACAACCAACATGATAACAGCTGAGCACGTGCTCCCACGTGAGTGCCTTTGATGAACAAAAGGGAATAATCAAGATTGGCTCACGTGATCACACGTGACCCCATGGTAATGCTTGACACTTACAAAATAAGAAAGGGGAATAAATCGGAGGCAGTTCCCACTTTTAGGTTGCCTCACGTGATCTCACATGACCCAAATAGCGCTTAGCGCTCAGAAGAGAACAAAAGAATAAACCCAAAGAAGCAGCGCATCAAATTCTTGAAGTTTAATACTATTTCAAAGCGCCTCACATGCTTACACGTGGTGGCCACAGGGCTAAAGTGTTTAACACTTATATGCATCACGTGCGACACGTGAGCATTCTCAAATTCCAGTGTTTAACACTGCCTCAGAGTATCACGTGGGAGCACGTGAGCGCTGAATAAACATGTTAGTGTTGAACACTATGAAGGGCTAACATTAGCCAGAATCAGACCAAATGTTCCCTTCATGCCTAGGGTTTCCAAAGCCGATCTCAAGATAGCTAATAAGCTCCCAACAGATGACATCTAAACTGATGTTTATCCCACTTCCCCAAATCGGGACATTGGTTCAAGGGTACATTTCTTCAAACCTCTGATACATGTCGTTGTAATCCTTCAACGTCTTCAGAGAGATGGAGGGTCCCAATAACCAATAACTTTTGGCGCATTCCCAAATTGATTAAATTAGAACCCCACAGACTATGACGTCTTTAAACTTTATGGACTATGATGTCCTTAAACTTTATGGACTATGAGGTCCTTAAACTCATATACTATGATGTCTTTAAACTTTATGGACTATGATGTCCTTAAACTCCATGGACTATGATGTCCTTAAACTTATGGACATCAATGTCCATAAACTAACACAATAAAGTCCAAATGCTCTGTTGTTGGATCTAAATGATCCCAAAACCCTGTTAAGTAGATCTTAGCCTAAAAATTAGACTAATGTATCCTTAACAACGTTTAAGTTGATCTTGATCTCAATGAGATTAACGATCCTTAAACCCAAACAAAACCCAAATCTAAGAAAATATGGATTTGGACTAATCCACGCTCTACGGGCAACAACATAAATTAGTCTCCGTATACAATCCACGAGCAACCAAAAATAAAACAAACACACACGACACGAAGTGACCATCTGGAGAAGGAGAAAGTGGTTACCGCGATGCGGTAGCGTAATTAACTGCAGGGGCTTGCGCCTGCAGGGAAGAGCGTCCCCACAATCAAAAACCCCTCATAATGAGGGGGAATCTGACAAAGTCTGCTACATCGGCCGCATCCGTCTAAACCTTCGATACATGGTGCCATAAATCAACTTGGCATCTTCGGAGAGGTGGACGGATAAAACCAAATAGCATCTGCCCCCAAATTCAAGCAATACGATCTACACGGCTTCGTCTCTATTTTCGGCGGTAAATAGAGGGTTGTTGGTTATTCTTGCATGCGTAGACCATAGGTTTTAACCTATGTGCGATTCGTGTGTCGTTTTGGTTTTGAATTGGATTAATGCGACACAATATGTTATGATATGTAGGTACCTCCGTGTGGACTTCGGACGATGAGGGTGAGGATGGCGGCATCGACTTCGACAAGCAAGGATCAAGGTGGGTAGATATATATATTTACGGGGAAAGTCGGGTGGATGGCGTATAGCACCCCTGCAGTTTCGTAGTGTAGCAAAGATATGTTATATATTTATATTTATTTATGTGTTTTGTGAAACATGGATAATTAGCAAGTAAGATTTTAGGAGATCATGGGTTAAATTTTAGTGTAATTGGATGATAGTGTCGTTAGTTAGTTTCTTAGTCGCGAAACCCTAGAATAAGGTTTACACACACGCATGCACACACGGGTTACGTATATGATATATGTATGTATATATATATATGTAGATGTGTTGCGATACACACACACACACACACACATATACGTATACCCGTATGATGAGGATAATATATGATACTTGGAGATGAGTCGATGTGGTTGGGCATGATGCCTTGAGATCGGTGATGTGACTTGGGTCGTATTATGAGATACGACATGATATTATAGCGGATCATTGAGCGATGCGTTTTCATACACACGCGAATATATATATATATATATATATATATATATATATATATATATATATGTTGGATGGTATCGGAATGTACTAGACTTAGATCAGTACCCCGAATTCAGGATATGATGATAATGATACCAGATGAATAATGAGCTATATGTGATAGTTGACCCGTACCCCGATTTTGGGATGTCGTACGATGGATTTACCGTACGAGATATAATTATGATGAGATATTCGCACTCGTATTATATATTTATCGTATGTGACGTTATTGAGGCGGGATCACCGACTACTATATATATATATATATATATATATATATATATATATATCGACTCAGACTTAGGTGGTTTTCCTTACCCTTTTGATTAGTCTCTTAGCTTTGTCCTGTAGTTTACTTAGTAGATGTTAGAATGGGCTTGAGTCATACTTATTTCCAAAACTAACGAATCGTGAGTATTTTAAAGACAGGCCAAGAGATACTACGGATACTTCAAAGGACGTACCTTTTCTTAAAAACACCGTACCCCTATTTTCTAAACACCACGATTCATGCTATTTCAATATGCCAAAACTGTATGACTCGTATACATATTGTACATTCTTATATGTTGTGGTTACTACTTCATTTTCCATATATTCCTGCTGTTTGCATCGCATTGCATGCTTAAATGTGTTTTCATTAGTTATTATGAAACCCATGCCGTCAGGACACCAGCACCATTACCGATGATGCATATGCTTCACGCACACCTGCTTGCCGGCTCACACACATCATCATCGGTAATTTTCATGTCACGTACACTTTAGAGAATATTATTTCATTGATATCACTTGCTAGCTGATAGTTCCGATATATCATTACTGTGCTAGTTTAGATATTGCATTCTTTATTTAGATATCCATGTATGTCTATATTCATTTGTCATGTAATATTATGAGGCCTTATGCCAGTATTTCACTGTTATTTACTCTCGAGATTTGGATTCGGATTTTCCATAAGATTTTCTGGATTTGGAGAAACCGCAAGATTTTATAAACTCATTTTATTTCAAAAGATAAAAAGTGCGGTTTTCTCGTGATATGATGTGAGATATGTCCACTATGAGTTTTCTCGGCTCTTAAGCGATATCATACACCCGATTCGAGGAGGAAGAGGAACCGTCTGCGGGTGCATGGTGGACCCGGTGCGGTACCCCGGGGCAAGATGGTCGCAGATGATGGCGTTGAGCCTGACAGGGGAGCACTACCGACCGGTTATTTGTGACGCGGCGGATATCCGGAGGATCCCGACGTAGTCGTGAGATTTGATGAGGGGCCAGTCCGGATTGCCGGAGCCCGGGATATCGAGACAGTGAGATATTGATATTTTATGATATGGGCCAGTTCGGATTGCCGGAGCCCGAGACATTGAGATATATGTTTTGTGTCGATACTTGACACGGATTCACTGTTGATTTCATTGATGATACTTCAGTTTTATACAGAAATCTCACTGAGATATGAAAATAGTTTTCTCATTCATGATGTATTCTGTTTTCATTTTAATGCATTCATACATCATATATGTATTATGTTGCTACATGAGGCACTGACACGAGCACTTGATATTACACTTATGTGTAGAGCTTTCAGGGTTATATTATTTTGAGGATATTACTATCGTATGACCTAGGATAGAGTCATACATACGTTTTCTGCTCGGTGATGTTTTCTACTCACGAGTTGGCAACTCACCCCCGTTGTGCCACAGTTTCTTGCAGGTTTTGCCATACAGGTTTCCTTGGCGGCTTTGCTGGCACATTATTTCATTCCGGGTGATTGCTTTGGTAGGTGGGTTCACTCGCATCGTGACACCGTTGTATTTTATTTATATTCAGTTGTATCTAGTAACTCCATCAACCAGACTTGTATATTTATAGACTTAGAAGGCCAGTATGTTTATTCTTTCAACCTTAGAGTCGCGCTTGTATTATTATGGTTTTCTGGTGGATTTTTGGCTTTCTTCTGAGTTTTGATCCTCGCCTTTCTGCGTTGTATATTATTGCTTGCGTGGTTGTGACCGCCAATTGGCGAAGAGCTAGCTCCCGCTTGGGGATGCCTTTATTCATATTATTCATGTTTGTACCCGTTTGGGGCCAGTATTTACAAAGGAGACTCTACCGAAATTTTCGGAAAAGACTTGATATTTAAAAAAAATGTTTACTACAACTTTTCAAAGTGATTTATATGCAAACTTTAAAACAAGTTTTCCTTCACTTTCTTCTTTTAAATGGTTTAGATTTCTGGGCTTTTGGATTACTTGAATTAGGTGGGGTCCCATAGACTTCACATGATTCAAGTGTCAGTCACGTGCTATTTCGGGTCGTGACACATGCGATAACATGTGACTTGATATATAATAGATTGTACGAGTCCTTAGATCCGTACCCTGATTATGATATTGTACGACGATTGATACCGTACGGACTATATGATTTATATATGATATTTGACCCGTACCCTCGATTTTGAGGATGCCGTACGACAGACTATACCATACGAGATATATATATGATGATTGTGTTAGTATATGTATGCCTTAGAGGCTGATCAGTCAAAAATAGTGCATTCTCAACACGTTAATTTCCCTACTCTTATCATTCATATATAGGTGTTTATTGTAATTATAACACAGATTACGAATTCATCAGGAAAATACCAAATAACCTGTATTATAGTTATAATCGACATTCTAAAGGGAAATTAAGTGTTTATTACTAATTGCATTGATCTGTATATATCAACCCTTGTCTCGAGATTGTGTGCAGGAAATTCTCCAGGTTAAAAAGCCGGAATCACAAAAGTGCTGATAAAACGCATCAAGTCCAAGACTTGAAATCTGGCAGTAAACTAGAAAGGAATATAAGATTACAGACATCAGGAAATAACCAGGAAGACAACATGAAACAATACAGGAGAATTGATGCGCTGAGTCCATCAAACGGCCGCGGATTCACGGCCGAGTCAGGCCGATCCGCCGCGGATCCGGGCCGAGTCAGGCCGATCCGCCGCGGATCCGCGGCCGAGTTGACTCATCGGAGGTTGGAACTTTTTGCAGGGCTCTTCTTTCAACGGTCAAACTTCTTCAAGACGCTTTAGTTTCTCGAATTATCTAGAAGCTTCCCTCTAACAGCAAGTCTTCTCTTGTAAGCTAGATAACTAACTTAATCTAGAAGCTTCTCTTCAACTACCAAGCTAACAAGGGAAGCTATACCTAGCTTCTAGGGGAAACTAAAGGGAAACACTATAAAAAGGCATCTAAGGCTTCATGAAGTTGTTGTTCATCAATTAGGGTAAAATTCTAGTGAGATCCAAATCAATTCTAAACAGATTAAGTGACATAATTTGATCCAAATCAAGATCATCGAGTACCAAATCGAGCAAGTATCCAACGAGCCTTTTGAAGCAACGCCGATCTTCATCCGAGCAAGAGATCCAAGACGATCCGTGACTCAAGAACACGATGTGAAGCTAGTTCGATGATTTAGTTCCTCCTCAAATCTTGTATTCTTTGAGTGTATTGTAACGAAACATCGAATAATAAAAGTTGAACATCTTGATTCTTGCTTTCTATTCATTCTCGCATTATGATATTCTTAGTTCTTGATTTCTTTATAATGATGTTGTTGGCTATAGTGCCCTCAAGGCAATTATCATAGTCGCAGGCAGGTGATCATGATGATTGAGGGAGGACCTATACCGATAAAACAGTCTTACTCGAGATGATAGTATGCTAACTGGTTTGTCTTTATCATCATGTATATGTTGATAAAGCCCTTAGGATCTTGCTTGACTGCCATCATTGTGATGGCGATCACATACATGGGAGCTGGGGGTCTATAAGTACATCCTTAAATGTCTCTAGTTGTGGGAGTATCGAGACTGGGCATCGATACTCCAGTGTAGAATGGTGTGTACTTATCTAGACCCTGACGAGGGGAGGTGGCCGGTCTCACAAGCCATTGGTGTCAGTTGTTCACCTAAGATAGTATGCAGGTGCTCATTGGGTTATGAGTACACTGGACGGACTCGCCGGGAACATGCTAGTTGGTATTATACCTATAGTCAGATAGCAGTTCCGTGGTGACATGTGTACAGGATAGTCTGTCGACCTGAGATCGTCATTTGTCTCGTGTGAGTTCCCACTGTGCTTTGATTACTACCCTACCACGGCTCAAAGGAGTCGTGCAAATAGGTTTTGGTTGGGTACAGTCCCGAGCCACATGGAGGCAGTGAGCGGATCGTCGGGGATTTATCTCTCTCGGTATTGGGGGTTGATGTCGCGCAGTGCACAGGTGGCCATCACTAGAAATCCTCGGCCGGGGTATGTGAGAATTACCGATCCAGGATCGATAGTTTCTCAGGTAGTGATGGGTTTCATACCGATACGAATTATCGCGTTGTTAGGGGTCTGACTTTATCCACCCCCTTAGACTCGATATGCGATACTCTTAGACGAACATACCAGACTGTACGGACAGCTAGTGCCGCTGACGTGCTTGTGGTTAAACCCACTGACGTGCTTGTGGTTAAACCCACTGCCAGCGTCGGCCTTCCTTTCGCTCAATACCTGGGTAGCCATTACGTACAGCTAGTGCCGCTGACGTGTTTGTGGTTAAACCCACTGCCAGCGTATTGACGAGTCTTTAGAGTCCCACACTGAGGGTTTTCACGGTTCAGGTGATATAGTGTAGGTGACGTATGTTGATACGTATAGGTGTCCGATTAAATATGTGCACAGGCTGCACAGACTTTAATCGGACGGTTGATAATACTAGCGGCTTAGGATTAAACCAGATTGCTAAATCAAGTTATGATTTAATAATTTACATATGTATTTATATATATATATATATATGTATTCTAGTATTATTGCTCACTATTTATTTTCTCTCTTGGCTATTCGTATTTTCGTACGAATACGCGTATGTGTATTTCGATACATGTACCGGGAAGTATTCCGTATTTGTGCGGAATGACTTCTAGAAGATGCCACCTCATTATTGATTTTATTTATAAAATCACATGTTTAAATGAGGTGGAAATGATGACATGGAAAGGCATGGTCATTTGGGTCAAAGCATGGTTTTTTCATGTAGTGATTGGTATGGTGGTATTTGTTTAATGCAAATTGGAAATGACATGATTTTTGAGTGGGCATGAAAGGGGGGCCGGCCACTTCTTTGTGGGGTTGTTCATTTTTTTTGGTTCAATTTTTGTGCTCTCTCACTCTCATGCTCACACAAAATACTTAGCCAATTTTCCATGCCATCTCTTTTGATCACCTCTTCTTCATCTTCACTTGATGCTTACTTAAGCTCATGGTTGAGAGAAACAATTATAGTGACACTATCCTACACTCTCCACTTTCTACTACTAGCAATTTTGAAGAGTCGGTTGGTTCGCTTGGCGAACCTGAAGCTTGCGCCGTTTCTCTCGGGTGGATCATCGGAGATGAAGGAAGACCGGCGACCAAAGTCGATCCGCATCACTTGGAGCATGGAAATGGTTGAAGACCCGAAGGACTTGGTTCATTAGGTATAACCATTCTATCTCCTTTTGTTAGATTGCTAGTTTTAGGGTTAATGGTTTCGATCTTGCAAATTGGGTAATGGTAGCGCCGGGTTTTAAGAAATTTTTGTTCCGCATTTGGCCACGGTTCGATGGCCGGGACGCTCCCACTTCCCAGCAATGGTATCAGAGCCACCCATTTAACCCTACTAGCTAGTTTGCATAAGCTTAAAATCTCGAGCGATCAAAATTTCGAAAACAATTTTCCGATTTGCCTATTTTCTGTCGATTTCTGAAAGTGCTCCAAAAATGTTTCTGTATAGCTTAAAAATCCGTGCAGGCAAATACAGGGCCACCACAAGAAATCTGGAAACTTAAGTCGACTTTTTGGCCGCGGAACCGCCACGAAACATGCTATTTGGCGGCAGTTCCGCCGCGCTTTTGTGGCTTCATGACTCCAAATTTCTTCTGGAGCTATTTGACAAGGAAAAATGATTTTTTTGATGTTTTGTTTTAGCCCCGAATCTTTTGAGTACTGGATTTGCTTTTGGGGCCTTTGCGGATAAATTTAGTCGATCGAAATTTTAACTGTGTAATTTTTCAGTACTTTACATTTCTATCTGTGACCGTGAATGTCATTTGATCGGTAAACCTTGTTTAATCGCTATAGTCCTTTTAGACGGGTTTGCGAACGTGACATTCACGTTGATGTTCTGTATTGTGCTGTGATGTTGCGGATTGTCGTGGTGGATAGCTTGTGTGCAATGGTAGTGCAGTTCGGATTTATTTGTACATTTGATATTGCGGGGCGAGCGTTCGACATGTGGACTGCCGTCACTGCCTGTTTGTATATTATTCTTTTGGGGCACGACCGGGCTGAGGTCGATGTTGGATATAGTGCCCTCAGAGTCAATTATTGGATCACAGGTACGTGATTGCAATGATTGAGGGAGGACCTATACCGGTAGGACAGTCTTACTCAAGATGATAGTATGCTATCCGGTTTATCTTTATCATCGTGTACTGTTTCAGGTGACCTTACAGGTCACTATTGCACGTTGATAGAGCCCTTAGGATTCTTGCTTGACGGCCAGCAGTATGATGGCGATCATATACGTGGGAGCTGGGGTCTATAAGCACATCCTTAAATGGTCCCTAGTCGTGGGAGTTTTCGAGACCGGGCATCGATTCTCCAGAGTAGACTAGTGTATGCAGTCGAGACCCCGACGAGGGGCAGTGGCCGGTCTTACAAGCTACTGGTGTCAGTTGGTTCACCTAAGATGTATACATGTGCTCATTGGGTTATGAGTACACCGGACAGGACTCGCCGGGAACATGCTAGTTGGTCTTATACCTGACGTCAGATAGCAGTTCCCTGGTGACATGTGTACAGGTTAGTTCATCGACCTGAGATCGTCATTTGTCTCGTGTGAGTTCCCACTGTACTTTGATTACTACCCTATCACGGCTCAAAGGAGTCGTGCAAATAGGTTTTAGTTGGGTATAGTCCCGAGCGACATGGAGGCAGTGAGCGGATCTGCAGGGGTTCGTCTCTCCCGATATTGGGGGTGAGGTCGCGCTGTGTCTAGGAGAGCCATTACACAAAGCCCTCGGCCGAGGCAGGAGATTTACTGGTAGGTATTCCAGTAGTATCTCAGGGTGTTCTGGGCTACACTCCGACACGACTTGTACCGCTTTTGGGGGTCTGACTTTTACCAACCCCTTAGGCCCGCCATGCGATGTTCATAGATGAACGGACCGGACTGTACGGATATTGTCACCGACAGCCTCAGTAGGGTGTTAGCATGAGTTCGCTCACAGACCCTTTTGGTCAATTCCTGGTAGCTCGTTACGTATGGCTAATACCTCTGACGTGCTAGTGGTTAAATCCACAACCAAAGTATTGACGAGTCTTTAGAGTCCCCCACAGACCATTTTCTCAAGTTTCGGGCGAAACGCTGTAGAGGCCGTATGGAGATATGGCAGGGTTCGATCATGTACGTGCGGTATTGCATGGATCATGATCGGACGGATAATACTAGCGGGCTTTGGTTTAAGCCGGATCCTAGTATTATACAGTGTAGATTTTGTCTCTTTGCATTTGTATTCAGTCTGAATACAAATGCGGGTATGTATATACAGTCGCGGGGTTTTCCTGTAATTCATTACAGGATCAGTTTTCTGAAGTTGCTAGTTTGCATTCCGTTTCGGCCAGTTTTCCTTTATTCCTTCACGGCCGGATTTTTCCGATGGAGGGGGTTATTTGCAAGTGTGCAAATTAGATATGTGGAGGGGGTTTCTTGTAAATGAGGGATTATGATAACAATAGCATCTTTGCCTTTTTAGCTCATCATGGTTTGCATTAATGAGAAAAGAATGGATTAGAAATTGAAGTGACATTGTAACCTCATTATCATCACATTTGTTATGATCACCTCTTGCTTTTACTACACTCACCTCCCTTCATGGCTTTTGATATCCATCTCATTCTTATCAAGGGGCCGGCCACATTTTTGAGGAGAGGGTGTGGGAAATTTCTACATCTCATTCTATGCTTGTATCAAAAATTAAAAAAGCTCATTTCCTCTTGCTCAAAGTTCATTCTCCTCCACATCCCTACAAGGCAACTTCATACCCGCTTGAGACAAACATTACTACACTTAGCCTACAGCATCCTTGGGCACGTCGACTCGCCAACTTCGTGCTCGAGTTACCTCGGTCCAGAGGTGGGAGCCCGTAAAAGAACCCGGCGATGTAGTGCCCTTTCCGACGAGGAGGTGAAGACCGGAGATTCCGCGAGGAGATCGGGACGGAGGCCGAAGACCGAAGGACACGGATCACTCGGTATAGCATTCTACCCTTTCTCTAGTTTGCTAGCATTTGGTTAATGGTCACAATCCGGGTTTTAGTATGCGGTAGCGCCGGTTTTAAAGTCAAGAAAAATTTTCGTTTCCGCATTTTGGCCTCGGAAAGACGGCCGGGACGCTACCGTAGTCCTACATAGTATCAGAGCCACGCTATTAATCTAGTCTAG
The DNA here is from genome assembly GCA_030015575.1 of Agapanthus africanus. Lineage (NCBI taxonomy): Eukaryota > Viridiplantae > Streptophyta > Magnoliopsida > Asparagales > Amaryllidaceae > Agapanthus > Agapanthus africanus. The sequence goes on along the minus strand of CM057347.1, from coordinate 246,293,597 downwards.
CTTACTCTAGTGTGTTTAAAACTTCGATCGAACGGATTTTCAAAAAACCGCGTTTCCATGTCAAGTTTCTGTCGAATTTTTCCAGTGCTTTAAAAATTATTTGGTATATTGTAAAAATACGTGCAGGGTTTTTTATGCATTCTGTGAAAATTTGGTAGGCTGAAGTTACTGTAGCACGGCGGATCAGCGGCCAAAACCACGTTTTGGCCGCGGATCCACCGCCGAAATTTGGCTTCACTGCATCAAATTTTTACAGTGGCTCTCTGACATGGAAATAGGGTTTATGGTATATTCTTTTTGGGCCCAGATGTTTTTGAGTGCTACAGTTGTGCTTGGGGCCCGCTTCTGGAAATTTAGTCGATCGAAAATTTTAAACATGTTAGTTCACAGTATTTACATTATATCTGCGACCGTGAATGTCATTTGATCGGTAAATCCTGTCTAACTGCTATAGCCCTTTTAGACGGATTTGCGAACGTGACATTCACGTTGATGTTCTGTGTTGTGCTGTGATGTTGCGGATTTGTCGTGGTGGATAGCCTGGATGCAATGGTAGTACAGTTTGGTTTATTATGTACATTTGATATTGCGGGGCGAGCGTCCGACATGTGGACTGCCGTCACTGCCTATTTGTATATTATTCCTTTGGGACACGACCGGGCTGAGGTCGATGTACCCGCTGTATGTATATTTTACTTTCTGTACTAGGATTACCCCGCGGAGGGGTGCACGGATAACCGGGTTCTAGAGGGCAATCGGCCCGCATCTCATGGCTTTGAGACGGAGGGGGCTTTACTCTAGAATTGGCGGGCTATTCGCCGCACTCGTAGGGGGTACAGGTTGACCCAAGGAGGGGTGCTCAAGTTACCGGATTCCGTGAAGTGTTGCGTGGTCAATTCACGTTGTTGAAGGGGGCTGCCTCGCTTCAGGTTTTGGCGGGTAACTTGCTGCGCCCGTAGGGGTCCAGGATTTCATTGCACAAGCTATCCACACGACCAAGGGAACGTCGGGTTTCAACAGCGGCTCTGTGAAACCCGGGGATCCCAGATATCTGTATTGTTCTGTGATGCTTATTACATTTCTGTGATGTTGCATTTTATCACGCCTTGAGCGAATATTATATATTGATATATATACTAGTAGATGTTGTATATGTTTTGCATCCGCGCTAGTCCAGTCCCCGCTCTGTCGTTAATTAAGTAACCTAACGGGTGATGACGGGACCCAGTGGCGAATGCGGATGGCATATATGTACATCATTATTTTCGTTCTTTATTGGTGTGATCAATTGATGGGCCTGCGTTGATTAGGATCAATGCAAGCTAAACAAACTTATTCTGATGTTGTTGGAACAATTTTAAAAAAAAAAGCTGTTATTGCCAGGACGTTCTCTTTTGTTTTGCACAGTGGTATTCGGTTATGAATATCCAGCACCTCAGTCGACGAGGCAAGGGCCGAGATCCCTTCACCGGGAGTGACCCCTTGGACAGAAGTTTGCGTCAGGGCAATAACTTCATTATAGCCGATTACTTTTGCTTTGCATCGTGGTATTCAGTTGGAATATCCTGCACCTCATTCTACGGGGAAAGAGTCGAGATCCCTTCACCGGGAGTGACCTCTTTAGCAAAAGTTTTCGTCACTATATTTTTCTAAAAAGGCTATGCAGTTCCTTCAACGATATCAAGTTCATTACGTTAAAGGTATTTCGCCAAAAACCAGCCGTAGCCCTCCGTCATTTCTTACGGGTATTATTTAGTATTCGTGCTGCGTTTGTTGACTCCGTCAAGGCGTAGTGTACGGTAGCTAAGCGGTGCTTGTTTGTTGCATAAATGGGATTGGTTAGGACAGTCGTGCGGCCTTATTGACTCCGTCAAGGGCACGTACGGGTGGGTTTAATGCAATCCAGATAATGACGGGTTGAACTTGACCAGGACTCTTTGATTTGTTGACTCCGTCAAGGTCACTTGGGTCCTAGGGGTAAAAACACAGATCGGGAGTTTCTAAAGAAACTGAAACTTGCCAGGCATGCGCATACCTTCTGGAGTGTGGTGACGTGAGTGGATTCCGTCACGTTATCATGCGATGATAATTGGATCCCGATTCCCGCTGATGAGTTGGTTTACTCCTCGGGTAATCCTGACTAATTCTTCTTTCAGGTTTGGAGGAGAATTTGACGATACAGTGGGAGGTTTCCTAATTAGATAAAGTGATAGCCATTCTGATCTAGGTTAGAGTGCACGCTGAGTGTTTCTTTTCTCTCTCTCTTTGGCAGCGACCATGGCCCGACCCTAGACTATGACTCAGTGACCAAGTTGACCGAACCTTCTTATAACACTGGCTTTTGGATTGTCTGAGTTGCATACCTCATTGCCACTCTTACTTTTACCCTTTTTCTCCAGGACACCCCGTATTACTACGAACGTCCACTTCCATTGGATAAAACCATCGTATGGTTATATACGAACTCGAAGGAATTTATTTGAGGATGGTTTCTGGTTCTGGAGAAAACGGATAGGACTATTCAGTTGTCTTTTCCTTTTACCTTCTCTCAGGTTGCGAGTGCTCCTTGGATTAGGGGACAGTACACCTATTACGCAAATTAGATAGTCTTCTTCCAAACCATAGGTAGGTGCCGACCGGTAGGAAATGAAGAAAACCAATTAGCCTAAAAAGTGTACAGAAGGTATTAAGTAAAGACATATCAAGGGATTAGTAAGAGGGCAAAGTAAAATGCGACTGCTATTCACGACCAAACCATGTATTTCATTACCACTCCCACTTCACCTTTGTATTTCTCCAGGACACTCCGTATCACTACGAAGATCCACAGTTTATTGGATACTCCATCGTATGGTTATATACGAACTCGAAAGAAACTTGTTCCAGTTCGGGGATGGATTCTGGTTTGGGAGAAATAGGAATAAGGTTTATTCGGTTGTCTTTTATCTTTACCTTCTCTCGTCTTGCGAGTGCTCCTAGGATTAGGACAGTACACCCATTATGCTTATTGGATAGTCTTCTTCCAAACCATAGGCTGGTGCCGAATGGTAGGGAAGGAAGAAAACCATTTGGCCTAAAGGGGTGTACAGAAGGTAATGACTGAAGACATATAAAGGGATTTGGAGAGATGGCAAAGAAATATACGGTTACAGTTGTGAATCTGGATAATGGAAGAGCCATTACTAGGAATACCAGGATACCCCTACGAAACATTTCAATGTTTCAGTTTCACCGTGTACTGTTAATAGAAAACTGATTTCCCAATTAGACACTTGCTCCAGGGTATGTATTTACTAGGTTTGATTCTCACATCTGTATGGTTTTACAGATGATGAGTGGGAGTAAGTTATTGGGAATTAGGTGATTGTCCTCATTATATCGGGATTCGTTGTAACTGGTGATGTTTGAGGAAATCACCCGGGTTGTTTGCCGGACGGCAAATATTTGGTTTTGAATATCCGCTGCTATGCACCAATTTCAAATTGATATATCTGTACATCTATTTTTATAGAGTGAGATATACCTTTTTGAAATTATGTCTATGACATTTACCTATATCAGTGGATGGTTAGGTAAGGAGCATTAAAACAGCGGTGTAATTCTTCTTAACCATAAGTACAGTTTTCAACCTCCGACACACAGGGATCGAGTTATTAGACTCAGGGGACTTATACAGAGTATTGTATGTTGTCCAGTGTCCATTAGGACAGAGGGGTAGGTACTCGTGCTGTATTCTGTTTACTTGTGACTTCTCTAGTTCTTAGACATGTGTTTCGTAGAAATGCAAGGTCCAAGTTTTGAGAAGTTATAGGTATATGAGTAAAGTAGAGAACCAGGTATTGCAAGTATCAGGATTCTTCAAGGTAATCGAAGATGTAGATACTTGTGTATGGTATTCAGTTGATAGTAATGGTTTTTAGAACTTGTTTCTCTTTCAGGTTACTCATAATTGGAAGCTCTCCTAAGTTGAGTAATGCTGATCGGCCTCTCTCCATTTAGTGGACATGCACTGGAAACAGCTGCATGATTTGAATCTGGTTCCAATTAAATCAGTGCCTCTGTTTCTATATTGGATATAGAACGGTTCATATCTTAACGATATTAAGGTACGGGGAGTTGTCCGGCTTATGCTTAAAACCAGACTCTGGATAACTCAAGACACGTTTCTGTAATGGCTGTTTGTGGGTTGACCCGGGCTATGACGAGGGTTGATTTTCTACCATCTGGAAGATCAATAGTGATATTGTTCTAGACTCACCACAATTTTAATAAAAATGGATTTTTTCAGAAAACAGTGGTGGGAGTATGGTAGAACTGGAAGTGATTCCAGAACCGCAAACGATTACTGAAAATTTGATAAGAACCTAAAGATTCAATCTGATTTGACATTCCATTAGCCACTCCGCAGATATGGTGGGTAACCTCAGGCGCTCGAGAGGTACTTCGGTAGCCTCAAGGACGGTGACGGGGAGGTTCTTGTTTACCCAGACTTGCCATTACTGTTGTTCCAGACTGTGAGACCCGGCAGGAGGATGAGTATAGCGTCGTTCTAAAATAGCTTTAGAAGTGTACGTCTATATGACTCTGCCAGATGGTTGTCGTAGTCAGTGGGAGCAGCGGAAGCATAGTGGACAAGTGGCTTATGTCTATTAATAGACTAAAAGTAGATATAGCGGAGATAGATCATCTATTTCTGATGTGACAGTCATAGGTTTGACTTCATCAGAATAGGTGATGGATCTGTTAAGAAGGTAGTAGGGTGTGATGTCCTGGTATTAGGATGACATACACAGAGTAGGAAGTGAAATTCCTATACTACGATCGGTTATACTTTGGTTGTCACACAGTGGTTTCTCCACATAGGATATAGATGTTGTTTTTGCACTAGATGTAATAAGGTGATATTGATCCAATCCTGAAGAAACGTTCGGAAGCAGTTTTAGAACATAAGTTGATGTTCTAGGGATATGATAACGTCCGCCTCATTCGGGAGACGGTTATCATTCCAGGCTTCCAAGGTGACCTGGATGATAGAGTGGCTGTCAGAGTTATAGTTTTCCCTCTGACGAGGGGCAGTATTTTGGACAGGTGGTCCAGGTGGATACTGAGGGAGGCATGGCGCAGGATACTGATTAAGTTCAGTTGATGATACAGTCTGAGAAGTTTGGGTTTGGAGTTCATTTATGAACTAGGTCCCATCAGATATCCAGACATTGCTCATTTCGGAAGATAGCTTTCTCCGCGAACTTGAGATAAAGAGAGACATAGAAAGAAACATTAGGGCGAATCCACTCACTGAGGCTATTCTTCGAACGCATTAGTTTTGCAAACAGGTTTTGTGAGACTGATTAGTAGAGGAGTTGGGTGTTTGGTATCACACGGGCTACGACATTGCAATAATTAGCCTTGAGTGCAAGTGGGAGATTGTTGGATATAGTGCCCTCAGAGTCAATTATTGGATCACATGTACGTGATTGCAATGATTGAGGGATGACCTATACCGGTAGGACAGTCTTACTCAAGATGATAGTATGCTATCTGGTTTATCTTTATCATTGTGTACTGTTTCAGGTGACCTTACAGGTCACTATTGCACGTTGATAGAGCCCTTAGGATTCTTGCTTGACGGCCAGCAGTATGATGGCGATCATATACGTGGGAGCTGGGGTCTATAAGCACATCCTTAAATGGTCCCTAGTCGTGGGAGTTTTCGAGACAGGGCATCGATTCTCCAGAGTAGACTAGTGTATGCAGTCGAGACCTCGACGAGGGGTGGTGGCCGGTCTCACAAGCCACTGGTGTCAGTTGGTTCACCTAAGATGTATACAGGTACTCATTGGGTTATGAGTACACCGGACAGGACTCGCCGGGAACATGCTAGTTGGTCTTATACCTGACGTCGGATAGCAGTTCCCTGGTGACATGTGTACAAGTTAGTTCATCGACCTGAGATCGTCATTTGTCTCGTGTGAGTTCCCACTGTACTTTGATTACTACCCTACCACGGCTCAAAAGAGGCGTGCAAACAGGTTTTAGTTGGGTACAGTCCCGAGCCACATGGAGGCAGTGAGCGGATCTGCATGGGTTCGTCTCTCCTGGTATTGGGGGTGAGGTCGCGCTGTGTCTAGGAGAGCCATTACACAAAGCCCTCGGCCGAGGCAGGAGATTTACTGGTAAGTATTCCAGTAGTATCTCAGGGTGTTCTGGGCTACACTCTGACACGACTTGTACCGTTTTTGGGGGTCTGACTTTTACCAACTCCCTAGGCCTGCCATGCGATTCTCATAGACGAACGGACCAGACTGTACGGATATTGTCACTGACAGGCACAGTAGGGTGTCAGCATGAGTTCTCTCACAGACATCCCTTTTGGTCAATACCTGGTAGCCCGTTACGTATGGCTAATACCTCTGACGTGTTAGTGGTTAAATCCACAACCAAAGTATTGGCGAGTCTTTAGAGTCCCCCACAGACCGTTTTCTCAAGTTTCGGGCGAAATGCTGTAGAGGTCGTTGTTAGTGTATATGCCCTAGAGGCCATTACTGTATCATACTAGTATGTATATTACTTGATGGAAGCTTGGGATATTTACAGTTGTATAGAGAATCTTGCTCAATATAGTAGTATGCTACTTGGTTTGTCTCTGCTTTAATGTGTACATGTGTGTTTCTTTATTATATCACCTATACGCATTAGTAGAGCCCTTAGGATCTTTGCTTGATTACCGGCGTTGTGATGGCGATCACACTTGTGGGGGCTGGGTAATCCACAAGCACATCCTTATACACGTCCCTAGTCGTGGGATTATCGAGACAGGGCATCGATACTCCGGAGTAGACTAGCGTATGCGCTTCTCATCCCAGCATGGGAGACGGTCTGTCCCACAGCCGTCAGTACGCCGTACTTAAGATAGTATGCGGGTGCTCGTTAGGTTACGAGTACACTGGACAGGACTCGTCGGGAACTGATGGTTGGTATTATACCTATCGTCAGTTATCAGTTCCCAGGTGACATGAGTACAGCTTAGTCCGCTGACTTGACATTGTCACTTCGCCTCGAGTGTTTTCCCACTGTTCTTTGATTACTACCCTACCACGGCACTACTGAGTCGTGCAAATAGGTAGTAGTTGGGTGCAGTCCCGAAGCACTTGGAGGCAGTGACGGTTAGACAGGATTCTGTAAGTGCACGGCGGCGCCCCGGCCGTCAATCCGACGCCGGAAAGCGGAAGCGGTGAATAACTTAAATTTTGCGGACTTAGCAAACCGGCACCACCGCGCACTATAACCCGGATCGAAAACCATTAACTAGTCTAAGCTAACAAGAAGATGGGTTAGAGATATACCGACGATCCAAGTCCTCCGGTCTTCTCGCCATCGTCCGGATCTCCTGCGGAAAAGTCCCGTCTCCTCCTCGTCGCCGGAAGTGCACCACATTGCCTACTTTGTTTACGGGCTCCCACCTCAATGCCGAGGCAACTCGGGCACGAAGCCGGCTACTCGACGTGCCCAAGATTCGCTGTAGAATGTGTGAAGAACCATGTCTCATTTTTGGGGATTGTGGAATTGCCATATGGTGGAGGGATGAAACAAGAACAATGTGGAGGAGCTAGTGGGTATTTTGGAGCATGATATGAACCAAAAATACACCCACACAATTTTTGGACAACCCTTGCACATAGTGGCCGGCCACAAGAGAGGATGGAGGGAGTGAATGAGAGTGAGGGAGTGATATCCAAAAAACAAAAGATCAAACCACAACCATAATCAAAAGAGAGAGAGAGAAAGGAATGGTTATGATATCAAGTAATGATCACAAGCAAAACCAATACTCCACCACCAACCACCAACCTCATCATCAACAACCATGATGAGCCAAAAGTCATGCCATCATGACAAGAAGAGGTCAAGGTCAATGAAAAGATGTCATGATACAACAATAAGCAAAGAACCCCTCCACAAACACTTATTTGCAACAATGCAAATAAGCCCTCCTCCACCAATCTTCGGCCAATGAACGGAACAATGGAAATTGGCCGAAACGGAAAGCAAACTGGCAACTCCAGAAAACTGGTCCCGTAATAAATTACGGGAAAACCCCGATACTGTGCATACACACCCGCATCTGTATTTCGACCGAAATACAAATGCAATGAGACAAAGTCTACACTGTACTATACTAGGTCCGGCTTATACCAAAACCGGCTAGTAATATCTGTTCGATCCTGATCCGTGCAATACCGCACGTATCTGATCAAACCCTGCCATATAACCATACGGCCTATAGTACAAACTGTCCGATCCTGATCCGTGCAATACCGCACGTATCTGATCGGACCTTACCATATCTCCATACGGCCTCTACAACTTTTCGCCCGAAAGCTGAGTAACTGAATGTGGGGGACTCTAAAGACTCGTCAACACCTTGGTTGTGGATTTAACCACTAGCACGTCAGAGGTATAAGCCAATACGTGACGGGCTACCAGGTACTGACCAAATGGGACGTCGATGAGGAAGCTCACCCCGACACCCAACTGAGCCTGTCAGTGACAATATCCGTGCAGTCCGGTCCGTTCGTCTATGAGCATCGCATGGCGGGCCTAGGGGGTTGGTAAAAGTCAGACCCCCAAAAGCGGTACAAGTCGTGTCGGAGTGTAGCCCAGAACACCCTGAGATACTACTGGAATACCTACCAGTAAATCTCCTTGCCTTGGCCAAGGACTTTGTGTAATGGCTCTCCTAGACACAGCACGACCTCACCCCCAATACCGGGAGAGACGAACCCCTGAAGATACGCTCACTGCCTCCATGTGGCTCGGGACTGTACCCAACTAAAACCTGTTTGCACGACTCCTTTGAGCCGTGGTAGGGTAGTAATCAAAGTACAGTGGGAACTCACACGAGACAAATGACGATCCCCAGGTCGATGAACTAACCTGCACACATGTCACCAGGGAACTGCCATCTGACGTCTGGTATATGACCAACTAGCATGTTCCCGGCGAGTCCTGTCCGGTGTACTCATAACCCAATGAGCACCTGTATACATCTTAGGTGATCCAACTGACACCAGTGGCTTGTGAGACCGGCCACCGCCCCTCGTCGGGGTCTCGACTGTATACACTAGTCTACTAATGGAGTATCGATGCCCAGTCTCGAAACTCCCACGACTAGGGACCTTTTAAGGATAAGCTTATAGACCCCCAGCTCCCACTTATATGATCGCCCTCATACTGCTGGTGGTCAAGCAAGAATCCTAGAGGCTCTATCAACGTGTAATAGCGACCTGTAAGGTCACCTAAAACAGTACACGATGATAAAGGTAAACCAGATAGCATACTATCATCTCGAGTAAGACTGTCCTACCGGGATAGGTCCTCTATCAATCATTACAATCACGTACCTGTGACCTAATAATTGACTCTGAGGGCACTATCTCCAACAATCTCCCACTTGCACTCAAGGCTAATTATTGCGATGTCGCATACTCACAGCCCGTGTGATACCGAACACCCAACTCCTCTACTAGTCAGTCTCACAAAGCTCGTTTGCGAAACTATTGCGTTCGAGGAATAGCCTCAGTGAGTGGATCCGCTTAGTTGTCTCTTTCCATGTCTCTCTATATCTCAAGTTCGCGGAGAAACCCATCTCCCGAAATGAGCAATACCTGTCTTAGAATGTGTCTGGATGTCTGATGGGACATAGCTCATAAATGAACTCCAAATCCAAACTTCTTAGACTGTATCGTCAACCGAACTTAATCAGTATCCTGCGCCATGCCTCCCTCAGTATTGCCTTGGACCAACTGTCCAAAATACTGCCCCTCATCAGAAGGAAAAATATAACTCTGACAACCTCCTTGTCGTCCATGTCACCTTGGAAGCCTGGAATGATAACTGTCTCCTGAATGAGGCTGTCGTTATCATCTCCCTAGAACATCTACTTATGTTCTAAAACTGCTTCCGACTGTTTCTCCAGGATTGGATTAATGTCAACTTATTGCATCTAGTGCAAGAACAACATCTGGTGTGGTACTTGACATCTCACGATTGACTCAATTGCCTGAGCAAGTGATCTGCCAATCATGCCCGTCCCTCTCCCCTTTAGTCTGTAAGACACCTTTGGAGAGGGTGACTCCATTACCTGCAGGTACACTACCGTGCCAGGAGTCGTCCATCCTAAATACTCTTAGAATGCTGTCAAGTACCCTGATTGGGAAACCACCCAAATCTAGATCTAAGACCATAGATCTAGTAACCAGTATGTCTGATATAAAATCCATTTCCATTGTGGAGAAACAACTGTGTGACGACCAAAGTATAACCGATCGTAGTGTAGGAGTTTCTTTTCCTACTCTGTGTATATCATCCAAATACCAGGATGTTACACCCTACTACCTTCTCAACAGATCCATCCTCTATTCTGATGAAGTCAAACCCATGACTGTCACGTCAGAAATAGATGATCTATCTCCGCTACTTCTGCTCTAGTCTATAAATAGACAGAAGCAACCTGTCCACCAATGCTTCCGCTGCTCCCACTGACTACGACAACCCTCTGGCAGAGTCATATAGACGCACACTTCTAAAACTGGTTTAGAACGACGCTATACTCATCCTCCCGCCGGGTCTCGTAACCTGGAACAACAGCAATGGCAATTGTGGGTAAACAAGAACTTCCCTGTCACCGTCCTTGAGGCTACCGTAGTGCCTCTCGGGTGCCTGAAGTTACCCACCTTATCTGCGGAGTGGCCAATGGAATGTCAATCCAGATTGAAACTTTAGGTTCCTTATCAAATCTTCAGTAATCGTTTGTGGTTCTGGAATCACTTCCAGTTCTACCATACTCCCACTACTGTTTTCTGAAAAAATCCATTTTTAATAAAACTGTGGCGAGTCTAGAACAATATCGCTATTGTTCATCCAGATGGTAGAAAGTCAACCCTCGTCATAGCCTGGGTCAACCCACAAACAGCCATTACAGAAACGTGCCTTGAGTTGTCCAGTGTCTGGTTTTAATCATAAACCGGACAACTCCCCGTACCTTAACATCGTTAAGATATGAACTGTTCTATATAGAAACAGAGGCACTGATTTAATTGAACCAGATTCAAATCATGCAGCTGTCCCCAGCGCATGTCAACTAAATGGAAGGAGGCCGATCAGCGTTACTCAACTTAGGAATACTTCCAATTATGAGTAACCTGAAAGAGAAGCAAGATCTCTTTATCATTACTATCAACTGAATACCACACACAAGTATCTACATCTTCGATCTCTTTGAAGAATCCCGATACTTGCAATACCTGGTTCTCTACTCTATTCAAATACCTATAACTTCTCCAAATTCGGATCCTGTGTTTCCACGAAACACCTGTCTAAAAACTAGAGAAGTCATAAGTAAACCGAATATAGTATGAGGACCACCCCTCTGTCATGATGGACCCTGGACAACATACAATACTCTGTATAAGTCCCTTGAGTCTGATAACTCATTCACTGTGTGTCGTAGGTTGAAAACTGTACTTATGGTTAAGAAGAATTACACCGCTGTTCAATGCTCCTTACCTAACCATCCGCTGATATAGGTAAATGTCGTAGACATAATTTCAAAAAGGTATATCTCACTCTATGAAAATAGACGTACAGATATATCAATTTGAAATTGGTGCATAACAGCGGATATTCAAAACCAAATATTTGCCACCCGGCAAACAGCCCAGGTGATTTTCTCAAATATCACCGATTACAACGAATCCCGATACAATGAGGATGATCACCCAATTCCCAATAACCTACTCCCACTCATCATCTGTAAAACCATACAGATGTGAGAATCGTACCTGGTAAATACATACCCTGGAGTAAGTGTCTAATCGGGAAATCAGTTTTCTTTTAATAGTACACAGTGAAACTGAAACATTGAAATGTTTCGTTGGGGTATCCTGGTATTCCTAGTAATGCCTCTTCCAGATTCACGACTGTAACCGTATAGTTCTTTGCCACCTCTCCAAATCCCTTCATATGTCTTTAGTCTCTACCTTCTGCACACCCCTTTATGCCAAATGGTTTTCTTCCTTCCCTACCGTTCGGCACCAGCCTATGGTTTGGAAGAAGACTATCCAATAAGCATAATGGGTGTACTGTCCCAATCCTAGGAACACTCGCAATGAGAGAGGGCGAAGATAAAAGACAACCGAATAAACCTTATTCCTATTTCTCCTGAACCAGAATCCATCCCCGAACTGGAACAAGTTCCATTCGAGTTCGTATATAACCATACGATGGAGTATCCAAATAAACTGTGGATCTTCGTAGTGATACGGAGTGTCCTAGAGAAATACAAAGGTGATGTGGGAGTGGTAATGAAATATTTGGTTTGGTCGTGAATATCTGTTGCAATTTACTTTGCCCTCTTACTAATCCCTTGCTTTGTCTGAACTTAATACCTTCTGCACACCATCGTTATGCTAATTGGTTTTCTTCATTCCCTACCGGTCGGCACCAGCCTAAGGTTTGGAAGAAGACAATCCAATTTGCGTAATAGGTGTACTACCCCTAAACCAAGGAGTACTCGTAACCTGAGAGAGGGTAAAAGGAAAAGACAACTGAATAATCCTATCCGTTTTCTCCAGAACCGGAAACCATCCTCGAATAAATTCTTTCGAGTTCGTATCTAACCATACGATGGTTTTGTCCAATGGAAGTGGACGTTCGTAGTAATACGGGGTGTCCTGGAGAAAAAGGGTAAAAGTAGGAGTGGCAATGAGGTCTGCAACTCTGACAATCCAAAAGCCGGTGTTTAAGAAGGTTCGGTCAACTTGGTCACTGAGTCAAAGTCTTAGGGTCGGGTCAAATGGTCGCTGCCAGAGAGAGAGAGAAAAGAAACACTCAGCGTGCACTCTAACCTAGATCAGAATGGTAACCAATTTATCTAATCTGGAATCCTCCCACTGTACCTCAAATTCTCCTCCAAACCTGAAAGAAGAATTAGTCGGGGTCACCCGAGGAGTAAACTAACTCATCAGTGGGAATCGGGATCCAACTATCATTGCATGATAACGTGACGGAATCCGCTCACGCTATCACACTCCAGAAGGTATGCGCATATCTGGCAAGTTTCAGTTCTTTTGAAACTCCCGATGTAATTTCTGCCCCATGCTCTTATGACCTTGACTTTGGCCAACAAATCATAAGTCACATGTCAAGTTCTACCCGTCATTCTCCAGGTTGATTCGAATCCACCCGCACAAGCCCTTGACTTTGGCCAACAAGGCTATACGACTGTTCCAAACCAACGCATCTATCTATGCTGCATATGAATAACCAACAGCTACCAAACACTGTGCCTTGACTTTGGCCAACAAACACAGCTTGAATACTATTGACTACCCATATGAAACGACGGAGGGCTACGAATGGTTTCTGGCGAAAACCTTTAACGTAAAGAACTTGATATCGTCGAAGGAACGGATAGCTTTTAAAAATATAGTGACGAAAACCGTTGCTAAAGAGGTCACTCCCGGTGAAGGGATCTCGGCTCTTTCCCCATAGAATGGGGTGCAGGATATTCCAAATGAATACCACGGTGCAAAGCAAAAGTAATCGGCTATAGTGAAGTTAATGCCCTGACGCAAACTTCTGTCCAAGGGGTCACTCCCGGTGAAGGGATCTCGGCCCTTGCCTCGTCGACTGAGGAGCAGGATATTCCAAATGAATACCACAATGCAAAACAAAAGTGAACGTCCTTGCAATAACAGCTTTTTGAAAAATGTTCCAACAACATCAGATTAGGTTTGTTTTTAACTTGCATTGATCCGAATCAACGCAGTCCCATCAATTGATCACACCACAAAAAACGAAAATATACTGATGTACGTATATGCCATCCGCATTCGCCACTGGGTCCCGTCATTACCCGTTAGGTTAGCTTACTAACGACAGAGCGGGGACTGGACTAGCGCGGATGCAAAACATATACAACATCTACTAATATATATACCAATATATTATATTTCGCTCAAGGCGTGAATAAAATGCAACATCACAGAAAATGAACAGCATCACAGAAACAATACAGATATCTGGGATCCCCGGGTTTCACAGAGCCGCTGAAACCCGACGTTCCCCTGGTCGTGTGGATAGCCTGTGCAATGAAATCCTAGACCCCTACGGGCGCGGCAAGTCACCCGCCAAAACCTGAAGCGAGGCAGCCCCCTTCAGCGCCGTGAATGGACCACCCAGCACTTCACGGAATCCGGCAACTTGGGCACCCCTCCTGGGTCAACCTGTACCCCCTACGAGTGCGGCGAATAGCCCGCCAATCCTAGAGTGAAGCCCCCTCCGTCTCAATGCCATGAGATGCGGGCTTGTTGCCCTCCAGAACCCGGCTATCCGTGCACCCCTCCGCGGGGCAATCCTAGTACAGAAAGTAAAATATACATACACCGGGTACATCGACCGCAACCAGGTCGTGCCCCAAAATAATAATACAATCAGGCAGTGACGGCAGTCCACATGTCGGACGCTCGCCCCGCAATATCAAATGTACATAATACAACAGCACAGTACTAGCATTGCATCCAGGCTATCCCCCACGACCGATCCGCAACATCACAGCAAATACATAGAACATCAACGTGAAAGTCACGTTCGCAAATCCGTCTAACCGGGCTATAGCAGTTAGACCGGATTTACCGATCGAGTGACATTCACGGTCGCAGATATAATGTAAATACTGTGAAAAATGTGTTTAAAAAATTTCCGATTGATCAAACAATTAACAAGTGGGCCCCAAAGAAAACTGTAGCACTCACAGAAACAATTGGCCCAACTTTAATATTCCAAAGCCCATATTTTAAACCCAGAAGGCCTCTGTAAAAAAATGGTGAAGTGATGTGAATAGTGCGCGGCGGAAGGGCCGCACAAAAGGGGTTTTCGCGGCGGTTCCGCGCTCCAACTGTGGAGTTACTTCGTCAAATTTTTACAGAACTCTTAGATTTTCCAGTACATTAATATTTTATAACCTGAAAAAATTTTCGAGACCAAAAATTTTCAACAGAAACTGATGCGAACTAAAATGCAGTTTTGGAACTTTTTGATCGATCGGAAATGCAAACACATTACACAAAGTTAGACTAAGTTAATGGCGAGGCTCTGATACCACTGTAAGTGCACGGCGGCGCCCCGGCCGTCAATCCGACGCCGGAAAGCGGAAGCGGTGAATAACTTAAATTTTGCGGACTTAGCAAACCGGCACCACCGCGCACTATAACCCGGATCGAAAACCATTAACTAGTCTAAGCTAACAAGAAGATGGGTTAGAGATATACCGACGATCCAAGTCCTCCGGTCTTCTCGCCATCGTCCGGATCTCCTGCGGAAAAGTCCCGTCTCCTCCTCGTCGCCGGAAGTGCACCACATTGCCTACTTTGTTTACGGGCTCCCACCTCAATGCCGAGGCAACTCGGGCACGAAGCCGGCTACTCGACGTGCCCAAGATTCGCTGTAGAATGTGTGAAGAACCATGTCTCATTTTTGGGGATTGTGGAATTGCCATATGGTGGAGGGATGAAACAAGAACAATGTGGAGGAGCTAGTGGGTATTTTGGAGCATGATATGAACCAAAAATACACCCACACAATTTTTGGACAACCCTTGCACATAGTGGCCGGCCACAAGAGAGGATGGAGGGAGTGAATGAGAGTGAGGGAGTGATATCCAAAAAACAAAAGATCAAACCACAACCATAATCAAAAGAGAGAGAGAGAAAGGAATGGTTATGATATCAAGTAATGATCACAAGCAAAACCAATACTCCACCACCAACCACCAACCTCATCATCAACAACCATGTGTTAGTGTATATGCCCTAGAGGCCATTACTGTATCATACTAGTTTGTATATTACTTAATGGATGCTTGGGATATTCACCTTGTATATACAATCTTGCTCAAAATAGTAGTATGCTACTTGGTTTGTTTCTACTTCAATGTGTACTTGTGTTTATTTCAGTATATCACTTATACGCATTAGTGGAGCCCTTAGGATCTTTGCTTGATTACCAGCGTTGTGATGGCAGTCACACTAGTGGGGGCTGGGTAATCTATAAGCACATCCTTATTCAGGTCCCTGGTCGCAGGACTATCGAGACAGGGCATCGATACTCCGGAGTAGACCAGCGCATGCGCTTCTCATCCCAGTGTGGGAAACGGTCTGTCCCACAGCCGTCAGTACGTCGTACTTGAGATAGTATGCGGGTGCTCGTTAGGTTACGGGTACACTGGACAGGACTCGTAGGGAACTGACTAGTTGGTATTATACCTATCGTCAGTTATCAGTTCCCAGGTGACATGAGTACAGCTTAGTCCGCTGACTTGACACTGTCACTTCGCCTCGGGTGTGTTCCCACTGCACTTTGATCACTACCCTACCACGGCTCAAAGGAGTCGTGCAAACAGGTGGTGGTTGGGTGCAGTCCCGAAGCACTTGGAGGCAGTGACGGTTAGACAGGATTCGTCTCTCCCGGTATTGGGGGTTGACATCGCGCTGTGTCTAGGAGAGCCATTACACGAGTAGTCCCTGGCCAGGGCAAACGAGATATACTGGTAGGTTTCCAGTGTTATCTCAGGGTGTATTGGGCTTCACTCCGGCACGACTTGTACCGCTATTGGGGGACTGACGTTTACCGCCCCCTAGGCCCGCCATGCGATGTATCAGACGAACAGACCGGACTGTATGGAGAATGTCACACTCAGGCTCAGTAGGAGTTCAGATGGGTTTCGCCTCGTCGGTCTTCTTGTCGGCATTACCTGGGGACCGTTACGCACAGCTAGTGCCGCTTGCGGTCTGTGGTTAAACCCACTGCCAGCGTAGTGTTGAGTCTTTAGAGTCCCACACAGAAAGCTTTTCGCCTTTAGGCAAAAGAGTAGAGGTCGCATGGTATTGCGACAGGTCGCATGGTTTTGCGACAGGGTTCGGTCACATCCGTGCACTTGTGCACGTACAGTGTCCGGACAGTTTACACTAGCGGGCTTTGGTTTAAGCCAGATCCTAGTGTACCTTATGGGATTGGATTTATCCAGTTTGCATTCGTGTTCCTCGGAACACGGATGCGGGTGTGTATGCACAGTTGACAGGGAGGCAGAGGCAGCGGATTCTCATTAGGGTTGTTGACAGTTGACCGTTGACTTTTTGACTTTATGCTCAACCCTAATGAGAATATGATATGTGATTAACTATTATATTAATTAAGTATTATGATGATATGGTTGTTGACTTGTTGACTTTTGTTGACTTGTTGACTTTGGTGACTTGTTGACTTTTGTTGACTTGTTGACCGGTTGACTAGGCTTGACTAGTTGACCATCATGATAACCATGGTTATCATTTCATGCCAAAGACTTTTTCTTGCTTGTTCATTTGAGTAAAATGAGTGCATGACATGATAAGGTTATGGTTACTTCAACCATCACATAAGACTTTTGTTGATATGATGAGTTATCATTGCTTTGGATTATGAGAGGGTGAGAGACAAAATACTTGCTCATTCTTTCTTGCTCATTCTCTCTCTTGTTCTTGAGCTCTCCTCTTGCTCTCATCCTCAACCTCTTGCTCCCTCTCTTGATCTATGGTTCTCTTGTCTCATGAGTTGAGAATCAAGAACCATAGATAAAATCCCATTCTAAATCATCTTTACTCATTCTAGTTCACTAGGTTTAGCAAACCAAGTGAACTAGTTTCTTCAAAGAACGAAGAAGGAGCTAAAGGTTGGAGCTTTCAAGTGGATCTATCTTCGGCGTACGGAGACAACGAGAAGGAGCCATCGAACCACCATCGGAGCTTGAAGAGAAGGAGTTCAAGTTTAGGTATAACCATCTTCATCCGAGTAGCTAAATATCTTTAGCTTAGTTTGCTAGTTTTAGTTTAGGTAACGATCCCGACCATAGTTTAGTCCATGTTGCCTCTTGCGATAAAAATTCGTTTTTTATACCGTTTCCGCCTCCCCGTAAGAACCGGGGGTCGCAATATGGACTTACAGTGGTATCAGAGCCTAACTAAACTTAAACTAGCTTGGTAGTGAAGTGTAACGAAGTTCGGAACCGAAAAAAATCACAAAACCGGATGATCACAAAAACTGAGTTTCTGTTGAAATTTTTTCTGCTCAAAATGAAAAACTTTATACTCCTAAATTCGGCTCAGGGTTTTGTGTGAACACCCAAGAAAAACGATACAGTGATTCGCCTAAAGTGCCGCGCTTCCGCCGCGTGATCCTTCTTAGACGCCGCGGAACCGCCGCGACTTGGTGTCTTCTCTGCATCGTTTTTCGTGCAGTGTGTTTGTGTGTTGGTTTTGGGATTTTTAAAATATATTATATGTGCCCAGATTTTCCAGAAAAGAAATTTCCTTTTGGGGTCCTATAATTCCGTATTTTTTCCGAACTTCACTGCACTTTGACTATGATGGTTATATCTGTGATGCTTGCATGTATTGAACGTCGGCTAATCGCTATAAGTCGATTAGTCGGGGTTATACATGATCTGTAATGTGCTGGAATGTGTATATGAATGTGTTGGACTGTCGCGGGTGAATAGCCGGGGTGGATGTGAGATGAGCTTTTGTTTTTCTTTCATTCATTGTAAATGTAAATTGATGTAATAATTATTATTTGTTTGACCGCACAACCGGGTCGGGGTTGTAGCCGTCATTGTATAATTCTTTCTACTGTTTTTGCTCCTAGGATAGACCCATGGAGGGGTGCACAAACTACCGAGTACTTGGCGGGTAGTTTGCCGCACCCGTAGGGGTCTTGGGTGGGGTATTTGGCTATTCACCGCGACCGTGTTATCCGCTTTTCGTTTCAGGCTCGAAAGGATTGCGGATTGCTAGTATATCCAATGCATTCATCTGTGATCTGTAATGTCTATCATTGCTTACTATTTAGGCGTTGCTTATGTTTTACAGACGCGCTAGCCCAGCCCCCGCTCTGTCGTTAGTTAAGTAACCTAACGGGTAATGACGGGGCCCAGTGGCGAATGCGAATGGCATAAGCGTACGTCATATTTTGGTTGTTTTCTGCAATGGTAGGGTTAAATGATGGGACGCATTAAAAGTACTAATGCAAGAATATCACGCATTAAAAGAACTAATGCAAGATAATAAACCAAGTTAAAGTCGTTGGAACACTTTCGAAAAACCACTCGGTTCTTTTCAAAATAACTTTTAAATGCGGAGCTTGAGCCACTCCTTCTAAAAGCTATCTCGTTCCATCGATTAAATCAAGTTCACTACGTTCACGGTTTCGCCAAAACCATCCGTAGCCCTCCGTCGTTTCACATGAATAGTCAATAGTATTCAAGCTGTGTTTGTTGGCCAAAGTCAAGGCACAGTGATTGGTAGCTATTGGGTATTCATGTGCAGCATAGATAGATGCGTTGGTTTGGAACAGTCGTACTGCCTTGTTGGCCAAAGTCAAGGGTAGGTGCGGGTGGATTCAAATTAACCTGGAGAACGACGGGCAGAACTTGACATGTGACTTATGATTTGTTGGCCAAAGTCAAGGTCATAAGAGCATGGGGCAAAAATCCACATCGGGAGTTTCATAAGTACTGAAACTTGCTAGATTTGCATACCATTTGGAGTGTGATGATTCTGGTAGGATTCCTTCAGTTTCGTCACGCGATGATATTTGGATCCCGATCCTACTGTGAGTATATGCTACTCCTCGGGAAATTTCTCACTTAACGATCAATGCTATAAACCTAGTAGGTGCCTAGAAAGGTGTTAGCGGGGCTACGCCCCCAGGGAAAAGAGGTTCTCTAATTAAGGAACTTCGCGAAAGCGTTGGAAAACCTCCCTCGAAGTACCGACACCGGCCTGGCTGAACGGTTAAGCAAGTATTGTACGGTGGGATTGATCCTGACTAATTCTTCCTTTATGGTTTGAGGAGGGATTCGAGAAACAGTGGGAGCCATCCTGTTTAGACAAACTAAAAACCACTCTAAACTTGCAAGAGCATCATGCTGAGTGTTTCTTCTTCTCTCTCCTAATTGCAGCGACCAATCAACATGACTGGACTTAAGTTACTCCTAGATAAAAACAAACTGACAGGGCCAAACTACAAAGATTGGCTCAGGAATGTCACGATAGCAATCACTTATGACAAGCTGGGGTATCTTCTTACCACCAAAGCTCCCCCTGTCCCTGGTCCAACTTCCAGCGTCGCGGATAAGGAAATCCGCAAGACTTGGGAGATTGATAGCGCGAAGGCCAAGTGCCTCCTGCTTGCCTCGATGGACAACGAACATCAGAGGAGGCATGAGAATATGGACATGGAGTCCATATTGCTCCATACAAAAGAACTGAATGGAGAGCAATCACGTATCGCAAGATACGAAGCGTCGAAAAAGTTATTTTCGACAAGAATGGCCGTCGGATCATCAGTAGCCGAGCATGTGCTAAAGATGATCGGCTTCATTGAGGAGCTCGCTGACCTAGGGATCACATTGGAGAGTGAGCTATATACGGATATAGTTCTCCAGTCCCTTCCTTCCACTTACGCCCAGTTTATACTGAACTTCAACCTACAAGAAAAAGAGGTTGAACTATCAGAGCTCCTCAACATGCTGAGGAGCGCAGAGGGCACCCTACAGAAAGGTAGGGAAACATCCACTTTGTTTGTAGGAGGATCATCTTCTTCTAGGTCCAAGGCGAAAGCCAAGGGAAAGAAGAAGAAGGCCCCCGCCAAACCAAGGGGCGGTGTTGGTAAAGTGGATACGAAGGGAAAAGGCAAAGCAACAAAGATAGCGGGGAAGCTTGTGGATAAGGAAGAATACTTCTATTGTCATAAGAAAGGACACTGGAAAAATGATTGCAGGGCCTGGAAGGCCAGAACACAGGAATTGAGGCAGGTTGCAGCTTCAGCTTCAGGTGTGTATGTTATTGAAAACTGTCTTTCAATAAACTCTACTTCCTGGGTATTGGATACCGGATCAGGATCTCATATCTGTAATTCTTTGCAGGCGTTGAGAAACCGTAGTGTTTTGAAGGCAGGTGACATGACCCTCAAAGTTGCGAACGGAGCTAGCATGGATGCTAAAGCCGTGGGGGACTATCACCTGGGAATGTCAGATGGACATGTTTTGGTTTTGCGTAATTGCTTTTTTGTACCCAACGCAACTTGTAATATCATTTCTGTATCTTTAGTTTCTAAAGAAGGTTATGAATTTGCGTTTGTAAGTAATGTTGTAAACATTCACCTTAATCAAGTTTTGATTGGGTCAGGTACATTGAGTAATGGTATATACGTGTTAAACCAACCACAGATTTTCAACGTCCAGAATACACACAAAAGAAAGTCTCCGGAAATGAATCAGACTTTCTTATGGCATTGTAGATTGGGTCACATCAATGAGAGAAGGTTGACTAAGTTACATACAGAAGGATATTTGAATGCGTTCGAATATCAATCGTATGCCACTTGTCAATCTTGTCTCAAAGGAAAGATGACAAAGACTCCGTTTACTGGACAAGGAGTAAGAGCGAGCGAGCTCTTAGGACTCATACACAGTGACGTGTGCGGTCCAATGTCTACACATGCCCGAAGCGGACATTCTTACTTCATTACTTTTACGGATGATTTCTCAAGGTACGGTTATGTCTTCTTGATGAAACATAAGTCCGAGGCCTTTGGAAAATTCCAGGAGTATAAGAATGAAGTAGAGAAACAGACCGGCAAAAGTATTAAGATTCTAAGATCGGATCGAGGAGGAGAATACTTAAGTGCCGAGTTCCTGGACTATTTAAAAGAGAACGGAATTCTCTCTCAGCTTACTCCTCCATACACCCCGCAACATAACGGTGTATCGGAGAGACGGAACCGCACCCTATTGGATATGGTGCGGTCCATGATGAGTAACGCTGAGTTACCGCGATCATTCTGGGGATATGCGCTAGAATCAGCCGCATACCTTTTGAACCGAGTACCTACTAAGACCGTGCCTACTACACCATATGAGATGTGGTGTGGGAAGAGACCCTATCTTAAGCACATTAAGACATGGGGATGTCCGGCTTTTGTCAAAAAGCAGCATGCGGACAAGCTCGAGGCACGCTCAGTACAGTGCAAGTTTGTGGGGTATCCAAAGAACTCAAAAGGATATTTCTTCTACTGTGAAGAGGAACAAAAAGTTCTTGTTTCTCGTCATGCCTACTTCTTGGAAACTGAGTTTTTGGAAAACCAGATAAGTGGGAGCACAGTAGAACTGGAAGAAATTCCAGAACCACGGACTGTTACTGAAAGTTTAGTGGAACCAGAAGGTTCGGAAGAACAGGACATTCCTACGCCGCTCCGCAGAAGTAGTAGGCAGTCTCATCCGCCTGAGAGATACTACGGTTTTCTCATAGACGGGGATAGAGAGGATTGCATCATAGATTATGATGAGCCTACTAGCTTCCAGCAGGCCGTTCAGAGCGTTGACTCAGTGAAATGGCTGGATGCAATGCGGACCGAAATGGAGTCCATGTACACCAACAAGGTATGGACGTTGGACATTGCTCCAGACGGGGTAAAACCCGTAGGATGCAAGTGGATCTTCAAAAGGAAGATTGGTGTAGATGGACAGGTTGAGACCTATAAAGCTAGGCTGGTAGCAAAGGGTTTTCGTCAAAGACCTGGCTTGGACTACGACGAAACCTTTTCTCCAGTAGCCATGCTGAAATCCATTCGGATCCTTCTTGCCATTGCTGCCTTCCACGATTATGAGATCTGGCAAATGGACGTAAAGACAGCTTTTCTAAATGGAAATTTAGAGGAGTGTGTCTATATGGACCAGCCAGAGGGTTTCATTCAGAGTGGGAGCAGCGGAAAGGTGTGCAAGTTGCTCAAGTCCATCTATGGACTAAAGCAGGCATCGCGGAGTTGGAACATCTGCTTTGATGAGACGGTCAAAGAATTTGGCTTTATCAAAAATCCAGATGAACCATGCATCTATAGTAGATTTGTAGCGAGAACTGTAGTATTCCTCGTTTTATACGTGGATGACATTCTCTTAATAGGAAATGACATTCCTATGCTACAATCTGTCAAGGGGTTCTTGTCACACAGGTTCTCCATGAAAGACCTGGGTGATGCCTCGTACATTCTGGGTATCCGGATCTACCGTGACAGATCCAAGAGGATATTAGGACTTTCACAGTCCAGGTACATCGACACCATACTGAAGAGATTCAGTATGGAAGATTCCAAGCGCGGTAACCTATCGGCTTGTCACGGGATCACCCTCTCTAAAGAGATGTCTCCCAAGACTGATTTGGAGAGGGATCGCATGTCTATTATACCCTACGCTTCTGCGATAGGCTCTATAATGTATGCGATGTTGTGTACCAGACCGGATGTAGCTTATGCACTGAGTGTGGTAAGCCGGTATCAGTCAAACCCTGGGGAGAAACACTGGATAGCGGTAAAGAACATTCTCAAGTACCTGAGAAGGACTAAGGAGATGTTCTTGGTGTATGGCGGAAAAGACCTCCAGATCGAGGCCTTTGCTGACTCCAGCTTCCAGAGTGACAAGGATGATTCCAAGTCCATGTCGGGTTTTGTCTTTACCCTCAATGGAGGGGCGGTGTGTTGGAAGAGTTCCAAACAGGAAACCGTTGCAGACTCGACGATGGAAGCGGAATACATCGCTGCATCTGATGCCGCAAAAGAAGCTGTCTGGATGAGGAAGTTCTTGAAAGAACTTCAGGTGGTTCCGTCCATTGTTGATCCAATACCTCTGTATTGCGACAACAACGGGGCTATAGCTTTAGCGAAGGAACCCAGGTCCCATCAGAAATCCAGGCACATCTTAAGGCGGTATCACCTGATCAGGGAGATCGTGGATCGCCAGGAGATCGAGGTTCGGAGAGTCGCTTCAGAAGATAACACTGCAGATCCATTCACCAAGGCCTTGCCCCAGACTCAGTTCGAGCGGCTGATCGAGATGATAGGTCTTCGATACGCCAGTACATGGCCTTAGTGCAAGTGGGAGATTGTTAGTGTATATGCCCTAGAGGCCATTACTGTATCATACTAGTTTGTATATTACTTAATGGATGCTTGGGATATTCACCTTGTATATACAATCTTGCTCAAAATAGTAGTATGCTACTTGGTTTGTTTCTACTTCAATGTGTACTTGTGTTTATTTCAGTATATCACTTATACGCATTAGTGGAGCCCTTAGGATCTTTGCTTGATTACCAGCGTTGTGATGGCAGTCACACTAGTGGGGGCTGGGTAATCTATAAGCACATCCTTATTCAGGTCCCTGGTCGCAGGACTATCGAGACAGGGCATCGATACTCCGGAGTAGACCAGCGCATGCGCTTCTCATCCCAGTGTGGGAAACGGTCTGTCCCACAGCCGTCAGTACGTCGTACTTGAGATAGTATGCGGGTGCTCGTTAGGTTACGGGTACACTGGACAGGACTCGTAGGGAACTGACTAGTTGGTATTATACCTATCGTCAGTTATCAGTTCCCAGGTGACATGAGTACAGCTTAGTCCGCTGACTTGACACTGTCACTTCGCCTCGGGTGTGTTCCCACTGCACTTTGATCACTACCCTATCACGGCTCAAAGGAGTCGTGCAAACAGGTGGTGGTTGGGTGCAGTCCCGAAGCACTTGGAGGCAGTGACGGTTAGACAGGATTCGTCTCTCCCGGTATTGGGGGTTGACATCGTGCTGTGTCTAGGAGAGCCATTACACGAGTAGTCCCTGGCCAGGGCAAACGAGATATACTGGTAGGTTTCCAGTGTTATCTCAGGGTGTATTGGGCTTCACTCCGGCACGACTTGTACCGCTATTGGGGGACTGACGTTTACCGCCCCCTAGGCCCGCCATGCGATGTATCAGACGAACAGACCGGACTGTATGGAGAATGTCACACTCAGGCTCAGTAGAAGTTCAGATGGGTTTCGCCTCGTCGGTCTTCTTGTCGGCATTACCTGGGGACCGTTACGCACAGCTAGTGCCGCTTGCGGTCTGTGGTTAAACCCACTGCCAGCGTAGTGTTGAGTCTTTAGAGTCCCACACAGAAAGCTTTTCGCCTTTAGGCAAAAGAGTAGAGGTCGCATGGTATTGCGACAGGTCGCATGGTTTTGCGACAGGGTTCGGTCACATCCGTGCACTTGTGCACGTACAGTGTCCGGACAGTTTACACTAGCGGGCTTTGGTTTAAGCCAGATCCTAGTGTACCTTATGGGATTGGATTTATCCAGTTTGCATTCGTGTTCCTCGGAACACGGATGCGGGTGTGTATGCACAGTTGACAGGGAGGCAGAGGCAGCGGATTCTCATTAGGGTTGTTGACAGTTGACCGTTGACTTTTTGACTTTATGCTCAACCCTAATGAGAATATGATATGTGATTAACTATTATATTAATTAAGTATTATGATGATATGGTTGTTGACTTGTTGACTTTTGTTGACTTGTTGACTTTGGTGACTTGTTGACTTTTGTTGACTTGTTGACCGGTTGACTAGGCTTGACTAGTTGACCATCATGATAACCATGGTTATCATTTCATGCCAAAGACTTTTTCTTGCTTGTTCATTTGAGTAAAATGAGTGCATGACATGATAAGGTTATGGTTACTTCAACCATCACATAAGACTTTTGTTGATATGATGAGTTATCATTGCTTTGGATTATGAGAGGGTGAGAGACAAAATACTTGCTCATTCTTTCTTGCTCATTCTCTCTCTTGTTCTTGAGCTCTCCTCTTGCTCTCATCCTCAACCTCTTGCTCCCTCTCTTGATCTATGGTTCTCTTGTCTCATGAGTTGAGAATCAAGAACCATAGATAAAATCCCATTCTAAATCATCTCTACTCATTCTAGTTCACTAGGTTTAGCAAACCAAGTGAACTAGTTTCTTCAAAGAACGAAGAAGGAGCTAAAGGTTGGAGCTTTCAAGTGGATCTATCTTCGGCGTACGGAGACAACGAGAAGGAGCCATCGAACCACCATCGGAGCTTGAAGAGAAGGAGTTCAAGTTTAGGTATAACCATCTTCATCCGAGTAGCTAAATATCTTTAGCTTAGTTTGCTAGTTTTAGTTTAGGTAACGATCCCGACCATAGTTTAGTCCATGTTGCCTCTTGCGATAAAAATTCGTTTTTTATACCGTTTCCGCCTCCCCGTAAGAACCGGGGGTCGCAATATGGACTTACACCATGATGAGCCAAAAGTCATGCCATCATGACAAGAAGAGGTCAAGGTCAATGAAAAGATGTCATGATACAACAATAAGCAAAGAACCCCTCCACAAACACTTATTTGCAACAATGCAAATAAGCCCTCCTCCACCAATCTTCGGCCAATGAACGGAACAATGGAAATTGGCCGAAACGGAAAGCAAACTGGCAACTCCAGAAAACTGGTCCCGTAATAAATTACGGGAAAACCCCGATACTGTGCATACACACCCGCATCTGTATTTCGACCGAAATACAAATGCAATGAGACAAAGTCTACACTGTACTATACTAGGTCCGGCTTATACCAAAACCGGCTAGTAATATCTGTTCGATCCTGATCCGTGCAATACCGCACGTATCTGATCAAACCCTGCCATATAACCATACGGCCTATAGTACAAACTGTCCGATCCTGATCCGTGCAATACCGCACGTATCTGATCGGACCTTGCCATATCTCCATACGGCCTCTACAACCTTTCGCCCGAAAGCTGAGTAACTGAATGTGGGGGACTCTAAAGACTCGTCAACACCTTGGTTGTGGATTTAACCACTAGCACGTCAGAGGTATAAGCCAATACGTGACGGGCTACCAGGTACTGACCAAATGGGACGTCGATGAGGAAGCTCACCCCGACACCCAACTGAGCCTGTCAGTGACAATATCCGTGCAGTCCGGTCCGTTCGTCTATGAGCATCGCATGGCGGGCCTAGGGGGTTGGTAAAAGTCAGACCCCCAAAAGCGGTACAAGTCGTGTCGGAGTGTAGCCCAGAACACCCTGAGATACTACTGGAATACCTACCAGTAAATCTCCTTGCCTTGGCCAAGGACTTTGTGTAATGGCTCTCCTAGACACAGCACGACCTCACCCCCAATACCGGGAGAGACGAACCCCTGAAGATACGCTCACTGCCTCCATGTGGCTCGGGACTGTACCCAACTAAAACCTGTTTGCACGACTCCTTTGAGCCGTGGTAGGGTAGTAATCAAAGTACAGTGGGAACTCACACGAGACAAATGACGATCCCCAGGTCGATGAACTAACCTGCACACATGTCACCAGGGAACTGCCATCTGACGTCTGGTATATGACCAACTAGCATGTTCCCGGCGAGTCCTGTCCGGTGTACTCATAACCCAATGAGCACCTGTATACATCTTAGGTGATCCAACTGACACCAGTGGCTTGTGAGACCGGCCACCGCCCCTCGTCGGGGTCTCGACTGTATACACTAGTCTACTAATGGAGTATCGATGCCCAGTCTCGAAACTCCCACGACTAGGGACCTTTTAAGGATAAGCTTATAGACCCCCAGCTCCCACTTATATGATCGCCCTCATACTGCTGGTGGTCAAGCAAGAATCCTAGGGGCTCTATCAACGTGTAATAGCGACCTGTAAGGTCACCTAAAACAGTACACGATGATAAAGGTAAACCAGATAGCATACTATCATCTCGAGTAAGACTGTCCTACCGGGATAGGTCCTCTATCAATCATTACAATCACGTACCTGTGACCTAATAATTGACTCTGAGGGCACTATCTCCAACAGATTCGTCTCTCCCGGTATTGGGGGTTGACATCGCGCTGTGTCTAGGAGAGCCATTACACATGTAGTCCCTGGCCAGGGCAAGCGAGATATACTGATAGGTTTCCAGTGATATCTCAGGGTGTTCTGGGCTACACTCCAACACGACTTGTACCGCTATTAGGGGACTGATGTTCGCCACCCCCTAGGCCCGCCATGCGATGTATCAGACGAACAGACCGGACTGTACGGAGATTGTCACATACAGGCTCAGTAGGAGTTCGGATGGGTTCACCTCATCGGCCTTCTTATCGACATCTACCTGGGGACCGTTACGTACAGCTAGTGCCGCTTGCGGTCTGTGGTTAAACCCACTGCCAGCGTAGTGTTGAGTCTTTTGAGTCCCACACAGAGAGTTTCCCTGCACTGAGCGAAACGTGTAGAGGCCGTATGGTTTTACGGCAGGGCTGCGATCACTTACGTACATTTGTGTGCATGCGGTGTTCGGGCAGGCAATACTAATGGGCTTTGGTTTAAGCCGGATCCTAGTATTGCACGGATGGATTTGTTTTGTTTTCTGTGCATCCGCATTCTACGGAATGCGGATGCAGGTGTGTATGCACAGTTTTCTGGAGCGATGAAGGAGGAGGTGCCTCATCAGGGTTTTGGCAGTTGGTTCGGCCAAAACCGTTATGTGGCAGGCTCATTAGAGTTTTGACAGTTGATTCGGTCAAAACCATTTTGAGACGGTCTCATTAGGGCTTTGACAGTTCGTTTGGTCAAAACCATTATGAGCCGCATGTAGGGTTCCTAGGCACCCTAATGAGGTCTCACAAGGCATCAACCATGCCAATTTCAAAAATTAACGGTGCCGAGAAACCCTAATACGGATCGTTGGCTAGAAGTTTAGGCGAAAAAGAAACTAGTTAACACTTAACTAAAAGTTTAACGGAAATACAACCTTTGTAGATCCGGTGCTCCACCTCCATAGCTCCGCAACGAAGTCCCCTCGCTGTCCAAAAGAATTCCCGGGCTTTAGCGTCGGCTTCGTCGGAGAAATGGCGAGCTAGGTCGTCGATGTCCATGCCGAAGATGATCTACATCGAAGCATCGCAAGATCAAGCTCTCACTTCACCAAGTCATGAAACTTGTGAAGAAAACACACTCTACTACTTGGCAAGAGGTATAGGATGAAGAAATAGGAAGTGGGTAGACTTTAGATTTGGATTTCTCACTCTTTTTCTCACTTTGCCATTAAAGCTTTCAAGCTTTTTCTTGAAGTGAAGAAGAAGAAGAAGAAGAAGAATATGATAAGTCTTAATTAAAATAGAAAAGAAAATCAAACCTTATCATATTCAAACCATGGTTTAGTGTAAAGAATGAATCATGGTTAAAACCTTATCATATTCAAACCATGGTTTAGTGTAGAGAATGAATCATGGTTAAAATGGAATGGTTAGGTTTAAGGATGAGACAAAAATAGTGATTTGGTCAAAGTATTCATGAAGCTTCATGAAAGAACAAAGAAAGCCACCATTTTATCATTTCCTTTTCTTTTTCCAAAAGAATAAATAAATGAATAAAATGAATAAGGAAAAAGTAAACCCTAACCATTTCATTAACCAAGGTTTAATTCTTTACACTTAACCAAAAGGCATGCATCATCAAACATGATACAAGCAAGTGCACAAAATCATATCGCATATGCAATGCGCACATCCGAGTGAGAAAATCCATCTTAAAGTGAACCAATACTAGTTAATGCAAAGTAATATATCAAATATATAATTATGCATTAAATTATTAAATCAACACTTGATTTAACGATCCGGTCATATCGCATATAACCGACTAGTATTCTATGTATCGGCTTATCGAACCAACCCTTGATTCGATAACTAGGTTATATCGCATACAACCATTCGACACATTCATCGCGAGAATGAAATACGGTATCACATACACGCATTATTCTCGGTCCCGCACATATCTCATATGCGCTCCTATTTCGTTTCGCTTGAGCCAGGAAACCTCTGTGTAGGACTCTAAAGACTCGTCAATACGCCGGCAGCAGGCGATGATCATATCAAATACCCACAAGCCGCAAGCGGTCTGCTAAACGTAACGGCCACCCGGGTATTGAGCGATCTGAAGATCGACGAGCAAGCCCGCTCACACTCCAGTGAATCCAACCAGTAACACTACCGTACAGTCCGGTCTGATCGTCTGATATGTCGCATATCTCGCCTAGGGGTGGTAAACGTCAGACCCCAATAGCTCGATAAGTCGTGTCGATATGAGGTCTATAACAATTCGAGAAACTACTGGTAACACTTACCAATAAATCTCAGCAACCCTGGCCAGGGATTTCCTGTTATAGCCAATCGAACACAGCGCAACATCAACTCCCTATACCGGGAGAGACGAATCCCCTCCTATCGCTCATTGCCTCCATGTGACTCGGGACTGTACCCAAAAACCACCATTTTGCACGCCCTCTTGGACGTGGTAAGATGGAAATCAAAGCACAGTGGGAACCACACAAGACTCTATGACGATCTCGGGTCAACAGACTACTCTGTACCAGTGTCACCAGAGAACTGCCATCTGACGTGAGGTATAATACCATCTGGGAGTTCTCGGCGAGTCCGTCCAGTGTACCTAGTCTCCACTGAGCACCCGTATATCATCTCTGATGTCAAACACCAATGGATATGGGATCATCCATCGCCCATCTGTATGGGTCGAGAAGGTACACGCTAGTCTACTCTGGTATATCGATGCCCCGTCTCGATACACCCACGACTAGGGACTTTGAAGGATGTACTTATGGACTACCATGTCCCCACTAGTATGATCTGCATCATAGTCCAGGTAGTCAAGTACACATCCTAAGGGCTTTACCAACATGTAACAGAGAGACAATCAGTGTACACGTTAAGGTAAAGTTCAACCAGATAGCATACTATCATGTCGAGCAAGAAAGTCCTCCCTATATATGTCCAAGCATCCACTACAATATACATCCTATGTATAGTAATGGCCTCTAGGGCATACATATAACTAACAATCTCCCACTTGCACTAGGGCCATCTGTAGCAGTGGTTGTAGTATCTCATACTCAACCATCCCATAAAAGTCTCTCTCTGGGAACAGGCCTTTATGAGTGGATCCGCTGTGTTGTCCTCTGTGTCTACTCTCCTAACCTCGATCCCCTGGAGATCAACCATCTCCATGATCAGGTGACACTGCCTTAGAATATGTCTGGATCACTGATGGGACGGACGTTCCTTGGCATAAGCCACAACTCCATTGTCTCACAATGGTTGGAACGTAGTTCATCTCATGAACCAATATACACCCAGACTGCCTCTATGGTAGCATGTTAAGTAGCGATGTATCCTGCCTTTATCGTCTAGTATGTCACGGTATGTATCTTGGAACTCTTCCAACATACCGTCCCTTTACTGAGGGTAAAGACAATGCCTGTGACTGACATTCAGTCATCTTTATCACCCTGGAACCCTTCCAGTGATTCTCCTCAGGATCGATTGACACCATCTCACTACATCTAGTGAGTATCCTAACATCCATTTAGATCTATCTCATAGATCCAAAACCCAGGATTTAGTAGGTATCACTTTGATCCTATATGGAGAATCATTGTGATAAGCGGAGATTGATCGAGCGTAGCATAGGAAACTCCTTCCCTATCAAGAGTATGTCATCCACGTACTCTACGAGGATCATCTCCATACTCCCTACTACCTTTTTGTTTATATAAGGTTCATCTACCATTTTGATGATGTCAACTTCTTTGACTAACACATCAAAACAGATGTTCCAACTCCGCGATGCCTGCTTTATCCTATAAAACATCTTGCACACGTTTCCGCTGCTCCCACTGTCTATGAAGCCCTCTGGCTGTGTACTTATAGACGCTCTCTTCCAAATCATCATTTAGAAAAGCAGTCAAGACACCCAACCGCCAGATATCGTAGTCATGGTATGTAGCCGTGGCAAGTAGGATCTGGATGGACTTAAGCATAGCTACTTGAAAAGGTTTCATCATGATCCACAGCTGGTCAATTATGCAAACTTTTAACAAGTCTAGCTTTGAAAGTCTCAACTTTTCGATGTACACCAAGTAATCTTCTCAAGATATACTTGCTCCTGATGGGGATTTAACCCTTCAGATATAGCAACCAAAGTCCATACTTTGTTGGTGTATAAGGATTCCATCTCAGATCACTAAGCATCCAGCCATTCTTACAGAGTCCCACTCCTGATGGCCAGCTCGAAACTAGTTAGGTCATCATCTCATGATGCAATCCTCGCTCCCACTGTCATAGAGAAACCGAAGTATCTCTTAGGTGGGTGAGGAACCCTGCTAGATCGGCAGAGAGGCTGAAGTTCGTTGGAATCTACTGAATCCTTTGGTTCTATCAAATCTTCTGCTGCAGTTTATATAGCTGGAACATTTCCAGTTGTATATAACAGACCTTGCCTCGAGCTTGTCCGGATTATGCTTTTAGACATAGGTCGGACAACCCCAAATCTTAACCAACTTAAGATATGGGTTCTTCCCTTTCCATATCACATATGAAGCGGTAGGCAACTGATTTGATTGGAACCCTATTCAATAGGTATGCAGCTTCTTAAGCGCATAACACCCAAAAGGAAATAGGTAACTCAGTAGTACTCATCATAGAGCACACCTTATCATATAGGGTGTGACTGCTCCACCCCGATATACCATCGTGCTATGGTGTATACGGAGGAGTAATGCTGAGGGAGAATCTCGTTCTCCTTTAGAATAGTCCAGGATTTCCGTGCCCAAGTATTCTCCTCCTTGATCTCATCATAGGACATAATACTTATACCCGTATTTTGGTTCTCTACTTCTAACTTATATTCTGTGAATATCTCAAAAGGTTCGGACTTGTGTTTCAACAGGAACATAGGTCTGAAACTCGAAAGATCATCAGAGAATGTAACGAAGTACAAAGAACCAGACTTGGCATGTGTAGTCAGGGGACCTGCATACATCAACATGTATCATCCCAAGAGTTCACTAACTCTTTCTCTGTTTCCAGTAAACGGAGCTATGGTCATCTTATCTTTGTGACATGACTGGCAAGTTTTACAAGATGTAAATTCAAACAGGATTTAAATTTGCATCTTCATGTAACTTCAGCCAGTCTGGTCGCATTGATATGACCTAGTCTACAATGCCTCAAGAAGGATTCGTTCATTTCTGAACTCTTCCTCTTGTGTGTGATCCGTATACTAAGAACTGTAGTTTGATTTAGAACATCAATGCTTTTAGATAACGTGCCTGAACCGATCAACTTTTGATATAGGAAATGTTCAAAACATTATCCATCAATACAAAATTTTATCATTTCTTTACTTATAAAGAGACTGATATGATTTTGTATATCAGGTTCGGTATCTAATAACATTCGTTCAGAATCAATGTATTTTAATACAGGGTGACAGTGACCAACAGACTTGGCTGCAACTCTTGCCCCGTTTTCTGCCTCATGAAACTTATCACCCGTTCTCAGTTCTCTACATATCTGTAGCCCTATGTAACAGATTACATATCTGGGATCCTGATCCGGTATCATATACCCAGGACGTAAAGGATACTGAGAAACAGTTCTGTATAATGAACAAACCCGAAGATGATGCATCAGCATGCACTCTCTTCGTTTGGGCGGCACGGGAATTCTGGTAATCCCCAATTTCCTGCTCTGTCTTATAACAATTATAAGTTGGAGCGGGACCAACGTTCCCCAGCTCAGTATAACAAGCGGGTTCGGTCAAATATCCGTATTATTATCTTGATTAAGGCGTGATATGGTCGCTACCTGGAGAGAGAGAGAAGAAAACACTTAGCGTGCGCTCTGTCAAGAATAGATTGGTTATTATTTTATCTAATCAGGATGGCTCCCACTGCTTTTTATCAAATCTTCCTTCAAACCCTAAAAGGAAAGACTAGCCGGGATTAATTACACACTACAAGTTCGCCAATCTTTCAGCCAGGCCAGTGTCGGTACTTTGAGGGAGGTCCCCCGTGCTTTCGCACGAACCTAATTAATAAAAACCTCGTTTTCCCAGAGGCGTAACCTCGTTAACACCTTTCTAGACACCTACTTGATCGGCTAATTGTAATATGTAAAACTCTCCCAGGAGTAACTCTTACTCGCAGCGGGTATCGGGATCCAACTATCTCATAGAAGGTATGCAATCTCATTGCAAATTTTAACACTTGAAATTCCCGATAATATTTTGCCCCAAGCGATCTATGACCTTGACTGAGTCAACAAATCATAGACCACAGGTAAAGTTCAACCCGTCATTTCTCGATTGAATTAAACCCACCCGCACGACCCTTGACTGAGTCAACAAGGCCGCACGACTACCCTAATCCAATCGCATCATATGCTGTGCAGATAAGCACTAATCAGCTACCGCACACTACGCCTTGACTGAGTCAACAAACGCAGCACGAATACTAACTAGGACTTATCTGAAATGACGGAGGGCTACGTCAGGTTTTTAAGAAAACCTTTTGCGTAATGAACTTTATATCGTTGTAGAATCAAATGATTTTAAAAATGGAGTGCTTTTGAGG
Source organism: Agapanthus africanus (assembly GCA_030015575.1). Classification (NCBI taxonomy): domain Eukaryota; kingdom Viridiplantae; phylum Streptophyta; class Magnoliopsida; order Asparagales; family Amaryllidaceae; genus Agapanthus; species Agapanthus africanus. The sequence continues at coordinate 246,259,182 of CM057347.1, read as the reverse complement.
CTTTTCTAGTTTTGCTAAAGGAGTCATTCCCGGTGAAGGGATCGTCGGTCCTTTCCTCGTCGAATGAGGTGCGGGATATATCATATATATCACTGTGCAAAGCAAAAACTCTTAAAAGCAATCAAAAGACAAACCGAGTGTGTAGCATCTGCCAGTTATTGCTAAAGGAGTCACTCCCGGTGAAGGGATCTCGGTCCTTTCCTTATCGAATAAGGTGCAGGATATATCACATATACCGCTGTGCAAAGCAAGAACTGTAGCTACCTGTTTTATTTTGAAATTCGATTCTACAACATCTTAGGTTTCTTTTTACTTTCATTAATCACATTAATGAAGTCCCATCATTTCAGTACCTAAACATCACAGATAAATACGACGTACACTTATGCCATCCGCATTCGCCTCGATGTCCCCTCGTGCACCGTTAGGTTAGGTAACTAACGGCAGAGCGGGGCAGGGCTAGCGCGGGTGTAAAACATAAGTAACGCCTATATAATATATCATATATACTATATAAAGTATCTATCACTAAATATCACATGATCACATCACAGATATCGCAGCAGAAAAACATATGAAATATTGGATATACTAGGACGTCCGTGTTTTCAATACGAGCCAGTATAAAACACGGATTCCACGGTCGCGATGAATAGCCAAACCCACACCCCTAGACCCCTACAAGAGCGGCAAGCAACCCTACCAATTCTAGAGTTAGGAGACCCGGACTCGACTCCTCGAGCTGGTCTCCCACTGGACTCCAGAACCCGGTTACTTGTGCTCCCCTCCTTGGGTCTATCCTAGTGCGGAAAAGTAAATAATATACAAAGGGTGACATCTTCCGCAACCTGGAAGTGCCCCAATAAAAGAATATTACATACAAGTTTTTACATGAATGAAAATGAAAAACACTCATCTCACATAAAAACCCCCGGCTATTCAAACACGACGATCCAATATAACATATCCAGCAACACATAACATCACATGTCATCAACGTAAGTAAATATGCGCATCCCAATTGTCGTTGACATATAGCAACGAAACCGGCGATATCACATATTACACTTACGGTCACAGAAAAGAAAGTGTAAAACTACAACAGTTGGAATCCGCAACCTTCTTAGACATCGCATGCCTAAACCAAATGAATTCCTTAGACATCGCATGCCTAACTATTATAAACCCTGCATTTTAGTCTCATTATCGAAAACTCTTTTCAATATCAAGTCGGGCAATTCAGCAGGATTCCCGACATCCTGATCGAATGCTCGTCGCAAACTTCAGTAGACGGCTGCACCCCCGACGCTGTCGACGAAGTGCACCAAGGCGGAACACCGCTACCGCGAGCACCCGGACGGATGCTTTCGGCGACGGGGTTCTCCTACAGTCACTTGGTCGGGGCTATGGAGCGAGGCTGTCTATTAAGTTTACCCGGCGAGTATCCGCGTAAGCCACGTGATTGCGACGGACTTTTGATCACATCAAAATTCCGTGGCAACCGATCAAGTGAGACTAAAGTGCTATGTTTATAACATTCATTCAGTTATCTCATAACTCATTGTGAATTCCAAGTATTGTATCCCATTCCAGATAAACAGAAAATGTTAAACTTTTCGATCGAACAGTCAAACACCCAAGTTTTCCCGATACAGATCAACACATGAAACAAGTCTAAAAACATTCAGTTCGTGCCTCAGTACCAACGGTCCAGCCGTAGAAGGGTCAAGCCAACGCCTCACATGTGGCACGCCGTACTGCCCCAAACCCGAAGGTTCAAAGGGCAGTTCAAGACGGTCACATAATCGAGTTAAGGTTTGTTGTCTTCTAGAGGGTCCATTGCGTTACTTGCACTACTTAGAACGTTAGTAAACTACGGAAAAATCCAACACTTGGAAATTTCCCGATAGGGGAAAAATTGGGTATTTATATCCGGTCGAACTTTTTAACATATTCTAAAATTTATCCGGAAAGCCACATAGACAAAATCTGATAATCCGATCGAACATTCGAATCCCCAAAACAACCCAGAAAATTCAACTCTTGAATTAATATTAAAAATTCCCAGAAAATCCAGCATAATTTAATAAGAGTTACTGTGCAAACATTGGAGGATTACGTCATCAATAGGCCGCGGAACCGCCGCATAAGCCATGCTTATGCCGCGGTTCCGCCGCATATTATACTGTTCATTGGAAAATTTTTGCGTCGTAATTCTTATATTTCCCTGCTGAATTTTTTAGCAATTTTTAATTTGGAAAAATCCCAGTTTTTGAAAAAAGGACAGAGAGCTATAATTGAGTTGTGTTTCGGGTTCGTTCGGGTTTCAAATTCCGTCTAGACTTCGCCTAAGGCTCTAACTAGGCTCTGATACCACTGTAGGGTTCCTAGGCACCCTAATGAGGTCTCACAAGGCATCAACCATGCCAATTTCAAAAATTAACGGTGCCGAGAAACCCTAATACGGATCGTTGGCTAGAAGTTTAGGCGAAAAAGAAACTAGTTAACACTTAACTAAAAGTTTAACGAAAATACAACCTTTGTAGATCCGGTGCTCCACCTCCATAGCTCCGCAACGAAGTCCCCTCGCTGTCCAAAAGAATTCCCGGGCTCTAGCGTCGGCTTCGTCGGAGAAATGGCGAGCTAGGTCGTCAATGTCCATACCGAAGATGATCTACGTCGAAGCATCGCAAGATCAAGCTCTCACTTCACCAAGTCATCAAACTTGTGAAGAAAACACACTCTACTACTTGGCAAGAGGTAGAGGATGAAGAAATAGGAAGTGGGTAGACTTTAGATTTGGATTTCTCACTCTTTTTCTCACTTTGCCATTAAAGCTTTCAAGCTTTTTCTTGAAGTGAAGAAGAAGAAGAAGAAGAAGAATATGATAAGTCTTAATTAAAATAGAAAAGAAAATCAAACCTTATCATATTCAAACCATGGTTTAGTGTAGAGAATGAATCATGGTTAAAATGGAATGGTTAGGTTTAAGGATGAGACAAAAATGGTGATTTGGTCAAAGTATTCATGAAGCTTCATGAAAGAACAAAGAAAGCCACCATTTTATCATTTCCTTTTCTTTTTCCAAAAGAATAAATAAATTAATAAAATGAATAAGGAAAAAGTAAACCCTAACCATTTCATTAACCAAGGTTTAATTCTTTACACTTAACCAAAAGGCATGCATCATCAAACATGATACAAGCAAGTGCACAAAATCATATCGCATATGCAATGCGCACATCCGAGTGAGAAAATCCATCTTAAAGTGAACCAATACTAGTTAATGCAAAGTAATATATCAAATATATAATTATGCATTAAATCATTAAATCAACACTTGATTTAACGATCCGGTCATATCGCATATAACCGACTAGTATTCTATGTATCGGCTTATCGAACCAACCCTTGATTCGATAACTAGGTTATATCGCATACAACCATTCGACACATTCATCGCGAGAATGAAATACGGTATCACATACACGCATTATTCTCGGTCCCGCACATATCTCATATGCGCTCCTATTTCGTTTCGCTTGAGCCAGGAAACCTCTGTGTAGGACTCTAAAGACTCGTCAATACGCCGGCAGCAGGCGATGATCATATCAAACACCCACAAGCCGCAAGCGGTCTGCTAAACGTAACGGCCACCCGGGTATTGAGCGATCTGAAGATCGACGAGCAAGCCCGCTCACACTCCAGTGAATCCAACCAGTAACACTACCGTACAGTCCGGTCTGATCGTCTGATATGTCGCATATCTCGCCTAGGGGTGGTAAACGTCAGACCCCAATAGCTCGATAAGTCGTGTCGATATGAGGTCTATAACAATTCGAGAAACTACTGGTAACACTTACCAATAAATCTCAGCAACCCTGGCCAGGGATTTCCTGTTATAGCCAATCGAACACAGCGCAACATCAACTCCCTATACCGGGAGAGACGAATCCCCTCCTATCGCTCATTGCCTCCATGTGACTCGGGACTGTACCCAAAAACCACCATTTTGCACGCCCTCTTGGACGTGGTAAGATGGAAATCAAAGCACAGTGAGAACCACACAAGACTCTATGACGATCTCGGGTCAACAGACTACTCTGTACCAGTGTCACCAGAGAACTGCCATCTGACGTGAGGTATAATACCATCTGGGAGTTCTCGGCGAGTCCGTCCAGTGTACCTAATCTCCACTGAGCACCCGTATATCATCTCTGATGTCAAACACCAATGGATATGGGATCATCCATCGCCCATCTGTATGGGTCGAGAAGGTACACGCTAGTCTACTCTGGTATATCGATGCCCCGTCTCGATACACCCACGACTAGGGACTTTGAAGGATGTACTTATGGACTACCATGTCCCCACTAGTATGATCTGCATCATAGTCTAGGTAGTCAAGTACACATCCTAAGGGCTTTACCAACATGTAACAGAGAGACAATCAGTGTACACGTTAAGGTAAAGTTCAACCAGATAGCATACTATCATGTCGAGCAAGAAAGTCCTCCCTATATATGTCCAAGCATCCACTACAATATACATCCTATGTATAGTAATGGCCTCTAGGGCATACATATAACTAACACCGCAGACATTATTTATTAATCCTTTTAGTGATAATTTTATGATGGCTAATTGCATTGACCATTTGACCCCATTGACTTCTCTTGACTTTGTTGACCGGTTGACCGTGTTGACCATTGACTTTGAAGAGAGATCTACACTCTTCTTTTCTTTTTCTTTTTCTATTTTGATTATGATAATGGTAATTTCAATGTGGCTATCAAACTTTATCTTGATGGGATTAGTAATGATATTGTTTTTGCATTATTGAACCATGGTTCATTTTTCTTATGCTCATATAATTCTTTTCTCATTCTCTCTCTTGCTCTTTCTCATGAGAAGAAAAGAAATGGACCATGGTTGCTAGCTCCTCCTTCTTCCTCCTCTTGATTCATCTTTTGATCTCATGTGTTGAGAGATAAAGATCCCACAAAGACAAAACCATCCCTCTACCACTTTTACACAACCTAGGGCTTCTAGACTAGCAATCTCTTTGCCCTAGTTATCTCGGCTCGAGGTGGAGCTCGGTGTACATCTCTCGGGTGGATCGTCTTTGACTCAAAGAGGCCGCGGAGGTGACCAAAGTCCGGATCAACCATCGGAGCAAGCAAGGAGAAGAACAACAAGAAGAGAAGGAGTTCAAGTTAAGGTATAACCCCTAACCGAGTAGATAAATCTCTTGTTAGGATGCTAGTGTGTTGTTTAGCAAAGATCCGGCTTTTACGGTCCATGTTACCATGTCTAGAAATTTTTTTGTTTTATCGTTTCCGCAACCCCGAAAGTACCGGGAGAGGTAACGTGGACCTAACAGTGGTATCAGAGCCTAACTAAACACACCCTAGCATGTTAGCAAAGTATTTAGAATTTCGACCGGACGAAAAACCGCAAAACACCCCGGAAATTTGAAGTTTCTGCCTATTTTTAGAACTGTTCCAAAATTAATAAATCATACACTAAAAATCGGCTCAGGCTTTTGTTAGAAAACTGGAGAAATTTGATCCCCCAAGTCGTCTAAAGCGCCGCGGTTCCACGGCATAAGCTTGCTTATGCCGCGGAACCGCGGCCGAGTTAGCTCAGTTGGGGAATCTTTTTCCTGCAGTTTTCTTATATGGGTATTTTGGGATTTTTACAATATGACTTTTTTGCCCAGATTTTCCAGAAAGCAAAATTTGTTTTTGGGGCTTAAAAATCCGTATTTTTGGTCGATATTCTGTAGACTTTGGCTAATGGTTATATCTGTGATGTTATATTTATATTGAACGTCTGCTAATCGCTATACGTCGATTAGTGGGGGTTATACATATCTGTGATCTGTGTTGCTGATGGTATGTGTATATGAACTCGTTGGATTGTCGTGGATGAATAGCCGGGGTGGATGTGAGATGAGTGTTTCTTTTTCTTTCATTCATGTAATAAATTTGTAAATTAATGTAATATTATTTGTATGGCCGCACAACCGGGTCGGGGTTGTAGCCGTCATTGTATAATTCTTTTTACTGTTTTTGCTCCTAGGATAGACCCATGGAGGGAGTGCACAAACTACCGGGTATCTCGAAGTGCCGAGTGTCCTACTCACGGCGTTGAAGGAGGTTGCTTCGCTTCAGGTACTTGGCGGGTAGTTTGCCGCACCCGTAGGGGTCTTGGGTGGGGTATTGGCTATTCATCGCGACCGTGTAATCTGCTTTTCGTTGCAGGCTCGAACGAATCGCGGGTTCCTAGTATATCCAAAGTGTTCATCTGTGATCTGGATTGGCTATCATTGCTATATATCTATATATATAATAACTATTTAGGCGTTGCTTATGTTTTTCAGCCGCACTAGCCCAGCCCCCGCTCTGTCGTTAGTTAAGTAACCTAACGGGTGATGACGGGGCCCCGTGGCGAATGCGAATGGCATAAGCGTACGTCATATTTTGGTTGTTTTCTGCAATGGTAGGATTTAAATGATGGGATGCATTAAAAGAACTAATGCAAGAAAATAAACCTAAAAGACGTTGTTGGAACAATTTTTCAAAAAGCTGTTATTATAAGGACGTTCACTTTTGTTTTGCATCGAGATATTCGGTTATGAATGCCCAGCACCTCAGTCGACGAGGCAAGGGCCGAGATCCCTTCATCGGGAGTGACCCCTTGGACAAAAGTTTGCATCAGGGTAATAACTTCACTATAGTCGATTATTCTTGCTTTGCATCGAGGTATTCAGTTTGGAATATCCTGCACCTCATTCGACGAGGAAAGAGCCGAGATCCCTTCACAGGGAGTGACCTCTTTAGCAAAAGTTTTCGCCACTATATTTTCAAAAAACTGTATCACGTTCCTTCAACGATATCAAGTTCATTACGTTAACGGGTTTTCGCCAAAACCCAGTCGTAGCCCTCCGTCGTTTCGGATTGATATTGCTTAGTATTCGTGCTACGTATTTCGTGCTCAGCCGAGGCGTAGTGTACGGTAGCGATGTAATATTTTTCCGTAGGATACAAAGTGATTGGTTAGGACAGTCGTGCGGTCATTTTGGCTCAGTCAAGGACTCGTACGGGTGGGTCTAATGCAGTCAAGATAATGACGGGTTGAACTTGACTAGGATCCTTTGATATGTTGGCTCAGTCAAGGTCACTTGGGTCCTAGGGGCAAAAACCACATCGGGAGTTTCAAAAGTACTGAAACTTTCTAGTGTTGCATACCATTTGGAGTGTGATGATTCTGGTAGGATTCCTTCAGTTTTGTCACGCGATGATATTTGGATCCCGATCCTACTGTGAGTATATGCTACTCCTCGGGAACTTTCTCGCTTAACGATCAATGCTATAAACCAAGTAGGTGTCTAGAAAGGTGTTAGCGGGGCTACGCCCACAGGGAAAAGAGGTTACTTAATTAAGGAACTTCGCGAAAGCGTTGGAAAACCTCCCTCGAAGTACCGACACTGGCCTGGCTGAACGGTTAAGCAAGTATTGTACGGTGAGATTGATCCCGACTAATTCTTCCTTTATGGTTTGAGGAGGGATTCGAGAGACAGTGGGAGCCATCCTGTTTAGATAAATTAAAAACCAATCTAAACTTGCAAGAGCGCACGCTGAGTGTTTCTTTTCTCTCTCTCCAGGTAGCAACCATTTCACGCCCTAATCAAGATAATAAAATGTATCGCTTGACCGATCCGAATTCTTATTCGGGGCTGGGGAACGTTGGTTCGGCTCTAACTTATGACAACATGTTAGTGTTTATGCCCTAGAAGGCCATTACTGTATCATACTAGTTTGTATATTACTTAATGGAAGCTTGGGATATTCACATGTATATGACAGTCTTGCTAAACATGTATCATACTATCCAGGTTTTAGTATGCGGTAGCACCGGTTTTAAAGTCAAGAAAAATTTTCGTTTCCGCATTTTGGCCTCGGAAAGACGGCCGGGGCGCTACCGTAGTCCTACAATCGATATCACCCTTGTATATTATTTTCTTTTCTGTACTAGGATTACCCCAAGGTGGGGTGCACGGATAGCCGAGTTCTGGAGGGCAACGGGCCCGCATCTCATGGCATTGAGACGGAGAGGGCTTCACTTTAGAATTGGCGGGCTATTCGCCCCACTCGTAGGGGGTACAGGTTGACCCAAGGAGGGGTGCTCAAGTTACCGGATTCCGTGAAGTGCTAGGTGGTCCATTCACTTTGCTGAAGGGGGCTGCCTCGCTTTAGGTTTTGGCGGGTAACTTGCCGTGCTCGTCAGGGTCTAGGAGTTCATTGCTCGGGCTATCCACACGACCAGGGGAACGTCGGGTTTCAGTTGTGGCTCTATAAAACCCGGGGCTCCCAGATTATCTGTATTGTTCTGTGATGCTTATTACTTTTCTGTGATGTTGCATTTATCATGCCTGGGATGATTGTTATATATATTTATATATACTAGTAGATGTTGTATATGTTTTGCACCCGCGCTAGCCCAGTCCCCGCTCTGTCGTTAGTTAAGTAACCTAACGGGTGATGACGGGACCCAGTGGCGAATGCGGATGGCATATACGTACATTTTATTTTCGTTCTTTTCTGGTGTAATTAATTGATGGGACTGGGTTGATTCTTATCAATGCATGGAAAACAAACCTATATATATGATGTTGTTGGAACCAAGATTTTAAAAACTGACATTACAGACGTACGCTTTTGCTTTGCATCGTGGTATTCAGTTTGGAATATCCTGCACATCATTCGACGAGGCAAAGGCCGAGATCCCTTCATCGGGAGTGACCCCTTGAGTAAAAGTTTGCGTCAACGTAATAACTTCATTATAGTCATTTACTTTTTGCTTTGCATCGTGGTATTCAGTTTGGAATATCCTGCACCTCATTCGACGAGGAAAGAGCCGAGATCCCTTCACCGGGAGTGACCTCTTTAGCAAAAGTTTTCGCCACTATACTTTTATAAAAACCACTTGGATTCCTTCAACGATATCAAGTTCATTACGTTAAAGGTTTTTCGCCAAAAACCAGCCGTAGCCCTCTGTCATTTCAGAAAAGCAGCGCCTAGTATTCGTGCTATGTTTGTTGGCTTCCGTCAAGGCATAGTGTGCGGTAGCTATGTGTTACTTTTCTGTAGCATGGATATGCATTAATCTAGGACATTCGTGCAGCCTTGTTGGCATCCGTCAAGGGCGAGTACGGGTGGGACTAGATTAATCAGGATAATGACGGGTGGAACTTGACTTGCAACTTATGATTTGTTGGCATCCGTCAAGGTCATAAGCAGCTTGGGGTAAAAATAATATCGGGAGTTTCAAACAGACAGGAAACTTGCCAGGCTTGCGCATACCTTCTGGAGTGTGGTGACTTGAGTGGCTTCCATCAAGTTATCATGCGATGATAGTTGGATCCCGATTCCCACTGATGAGTAGGACTACTCTTCGGGTGATTCCGACTAATTCTCCTTTTAGGTTTGGAGGAGAATTCGAGAAAACAGTGGGAGCCATCCAGATTAGATAAAATGATTATCCATTCTGATCTAGGATAGAGTGCATGCTGAGTGTTTCTTTTCTCTCTCTCTCTGGCATCGACCATGCCCCGACCCTTGGCCATGACTCAGTGACCAAGTTAACCGAACTTTCTTAAAAACACTGGCTTTTGGATTGTCCAAGTTACATACATCATTGCCACTCCTTCTTTTACCCTTTGCTTTTCTCCAGAACACCCCGTATCACTACGAATATCCACTTCCATTGGATAAAACCATCGTATGGTTATATACGAACTCGAAGGAACTTTTTCGAGTATGGTTTCTGGTTCTGGAGAAAAAGAATAGGACTATTCAGTTGTCTTTTCCTTTTACCTTCTCTCAGGTTGTGAGGGCTCCTAGGATTAGGAGACGGTACACCTATTATGCTCATTGGATAGTCTTCTTCCAAACCATAGGCAGGAGCCGAAAGGTAGGGAATGAAGAAAACCAATTAGCCTAAGTGTGGTGTGCAGAAGGTAATAAGTAAAGACAAATAAAGGGATTAGAAAGAGGGCAAAGTAAAATGCGACTGCTATAATTCACGACCAAACCATGTATTTCATCGCCACTCCTACTTCACCTTTGTATTTCTCCAGAACACCCCGTATCACTACGAACATCCAATTCCATTGGATAAATCTATCGTATGGTTATATACGAACTCGAACAAACTTTTTCGAGGATGGATTCTGGTTCAGGAGAAATAAGAATAAGGATTATTCAGTGTCTTTTATCATCACCTTCTCTGAGGTTGCGAGTGCTCCTAGAATTAGGAGAGTACACCTATTATACTTATTGGATAGTCTTCTTCCAAACCATAGGCTGGTGCCGAACGGTAGGGAAGGAAGAAAACCACTTAGCTTAACGATGGTGTACAGAAGGTAATGACTAAAGACAAATAAAGGGATTTGGACAGATGGCAACGAAATATAAGGTTTCAGTCATGAATCTGGATAATGGAAGAGGCATTACTAAGAATACCAGGATACCCCTACGAAACATATTCATGTTTCAGTTTCACTGTGTATTGTTAATAGAAAACTGATTTCCCAATTAGACCCTTACTCCAGGGTATGTATTTACCAGGTATGATTCTCATATCTGTATGGTTTTACAGATGATGAGTGTGAGTAAGTTATTGGGAATTAGGTGATCATCCTCATTATATCGTAATGCGTTGTAATTAGTGATATTTGAGGAAATCACCTGGGTACAGTTTTCAACCTACGACGCACAAGGTTTGAGTTAATGAACTCAGTGGGCTTTATACAATGTATTGTATGTTGTCCAGTGTCCATTAGGACAAAGGGGTTGGTCCTCGTACTATATTCTGTTTACTTATGACTTCTCAAGTTTTGGACAAGTGTTTCGTAGAAATACAAGGTCCAAGTTTGAGAAGTTATAGGTATAGGAATAAAGTAGAGAACCATGTGTTGCAAGTATCAGGATTCTTTAAGGTAATTGAAGATGTAGATACTTGTATTTGGTATTCGGTTGATAGTAATGATTTTGAGAACTTGTTTCTCTTTCAGATTACTCATAATTGGATGCACTCCTAAGTTGAGTAATGTTGATCGGCCTCTCTCCATTTAGTTGACATGCACTGGAGACAGATGCATGATTTGAATCTGGTTCCAATTAAATTAGTGCTTTTGTTTCTATATTAGATATATATAGAATCAATTTATATCTTAACGATGTTAAGGTATAGGGAGTCGTCCAGCTGATGCTTAAAACCAGAATCCGGATAAACTCAAGGCACGTTTCTGTAATGGCTGTTTGTGGGTTATCCCGGGCTTTGACGAGGGTTAACTTTCTACCATCAGGAAGATCAATAGTGATATTGTTCTTGACTTGCCACAGTTTTAGTAAAATGAATTTTTTCAGAAAATAGTAGTGGGAGTATGGTAGAACTGGAAGTGATTCCAGAACCATAAACGATTACCGAAAATTTAATAAGAACCTAAAGATTCAATCAGGTTTGACATTCCATTGTCCACTCCGCAGATATGGTGGGTTACCTCAGGCACCCGAGAGGTACTTCGGTAGCCTCAAGAACGGTGATAGGGAGGTTCTTGTTTACCCAGACTTGACACTACTGTTGTTCCAGACTGTGAGACCCGGCAGGAGGATGAGTATAGCGTCATTCTAAACTAGATTTAGAAGTGCACGTGTATATGACTTTGCCAGAGGGTTGTCGTAGTCAGTGGGAGCAGCGGAAGCGTAGTGGACAAGTAGCTTGGGTCTATGTCACAACCCGAAGGTACGGAACGCGACTGGCACTTAGATTACGAGACATCTAAAGGCGTACCGTAACCTAAGTCAGCCAAAGCCCAGAAGAATCTAAACCAAAAGCAAAAGAGAGTGAAGGAAAACCTTTAATGAAAACGGTTTTGAAATCAATTAAGTTGCATAGAATCCCTTAAAAAAAAACATCAAAAATTTCCGAAAATTTCGGCAGAGTCTCCCTTGTATTTTCTATCCCCCAAAATGGGTACAACAAGATAATAAACCTGTAATCATAAAAATGGCATCCCCAAGCGGGAGCTAGCTCTTCGCCCAAGGCGGATCACAACCACACGCAATATATAAGTAATATCAAGAAAAGAGCATAAAAGAAACGCAAAATACCAGAAAACACAACGCCGGCTCAAGTGAGCTCGACCCAAAAGAAACCACATATATACAATCTCTCAGTCTCATCACTAGGTCGCATATACAATATAAAGTGGTAGATGGAGAATACTAGATACAATGATAAAGCAAAAAGAAATAAAGTGTGCTCGCAACCCACCTACGGGCGATGTCGCGAGTCTGAGCAAAAGGAGCTGATGATAGGATAGCCCGCCGCTACAAGGGTGACGGGTCCGACCTGCAAGACACTGTGGCACAACGGGGGTGAGTTGCCAGCTCGTGAGTAGAATATAACATCTAGTAAAGCAATCGTAAGAATGCACGCAATGCACCACAACATGTATGTCCATATGTGGTATAATATCTCTAGTATGCATGCACAGGTATGCGATGTCATTACTAATTCTTTAAGTGTTTTAAATGCTAAGGGTACTGCATTCTTAACTTTAGAAAATGAATATATGTATACTAGCTAAGTACCATCAAGAAATCATCTGGAAACCCGTGTCAAGCATCGACACCAAATATGAACTCATATCTGTCTCAATATCGGGCTCCGTCAGTCCTGATCGGCCCATATCATAAATCTCACGACAACGGTCGGTATCCTCCGGATATCCGCCGCGCCAGACATCACCGGTAGGTAGTCTTCCCCTGCCAGGCTCATCGTCTACAACTCGATCTTCTTGCCCCGGGGTACCATACCGGGCCCACCATGTACCAGAGACGGTTCATCCACTCCTCGAATCGGGTTTCGAAATCCAACAGAAAACATGAAAACTCATGGTGGACGACACATACATCACGAGAAAACCGCAACTTTGTTTTAAAAATGATAAATACAAGCTTTTGTTAAATTCTTGCGGTTTTCCCCAAAGATCTAGAAATCACAGAAAAACTGAAATCCTCAAGAAAATCATAGTGTCCACATGTTAAATATGATAAATGTCTATGATATCAATGTATATGATGTGAATTTTGGATAGAATCTATGTAAATATGATGATAATGCGAGGTATAAGCAAGCTATGCAATTTCATATACCATGTATGAATGCAAGTGGCGATACTAAGTTAAACAGGTTCTATAGTGCACGTGGCATGGCAATTACCAAAGGCGTGTGTGTCACATGAATAGTGCGCGTGCAACAGATGCCAATGGTAATGGTGTTCGTGTCCTACGAAGTGATATCGCATAAGTATAGATGAATGTCCATGCAATCTAATATACTGTTCGCTATAAGGGTATGCAGTGTACATGAATGGATAAGCTAGCTAATAATATAAATCTTGCAAAAAAGTAGGGTAATCCTAACTAGGGGGCGCCTCGCGCCATTCAGACGATTCCCCCATAGATGAATACATCTACTCACCTGAAATCTCCGCTAATCCGATCCGACCACCGCCTTGCCTTTACGCGCCGTGTCCGATGTTTCCCCGATCGATCCTAAATTTGCACAACACCAAGCATAAGATTACAAAACCTAAAACGATGCAAGTCACAATATACAATTACCGACGCTCTCGAATTAAACATAACGTGCACTCGGTGCGCGGGAAAACGCACGAAAATCGCTAATCTTTAACTAGAATCGTCATTTCGGGGAAATCGACAAAACTACAACCCGACTAGACGAAATCCCGCGTTCGCGCACTCTAATAGTCCTATACGAAGCTAATTATATCGCTAACATAACGCAATTTGATCGCATTCTAATTTTTGTAAAAATCTAGTAAGCAAATTCAATACCGATTCGATGCAAACATCGAAATTTTATCGATTTAGCGAGCGTATCATTACACAATTAACCACTCTAATCCATTAGGTAACCAAAGCCCTAACTTAACTCTAACAACCATGCTTCAAACCCTAGTTCAACACCAAATCCCATTCTTGATTTTCATGAACAAGAATTTACAATTAAATTAATACTTCAAAATTGAATTTTTAGCACATATAACTACAAGTTAGTAAACTAGTTTAGGATTTTACCTCACAAGTGGAACCCTAGCATGATCAAGTCACCAAGAAGCCTCCTTTCATCAAGTTTTTGAACTAATTTGGGTTGAAGAGAGAGTGGATTAGGGTTTGGTTTTGAATTGAGAATGAAATTTGTGAGTTTTTATTGAATTTTTGCAAGAAAATGAAGCAAGAAGGAAGTGAGGAAATCGGGAAATTCTGCTGTTGAGGCTCGGCCAGCAGGTGAGGGAGGGCAAGTGGGGATTTTTGGAGAAGTTTCTAGGTCCAAAAACACCCCATGATCTCATTTAATGCTTTCATATCAACATTTTACAAAAAAAAAACCTTATTTTACATCATTTTTCCATTAAATTTCCCACCCTAAAACCAAAATTGTGCAAGTCATGATATAATTTTATTAACACCATATTTTAGCTTATAAAGATTCCTAATTATGAAATTTACCTAATTAAATTTGTATTTATCCCCAATTTAATATATTTAAAAAGGCTTAAAATAATAAAAAAAATAATTAATTACGATTTTTTTTATTTAACTAGAAAATTATAAGCGACATTTTAGTGACAAAATTATAGTAATATCTTATCTAAATTTTGTATAATTAGATCTACAATGAAAAATACCTATTTTGACTTTTTACGGAAAAAGCCGAAAAATTTGCCGATTACCGAAAAACTGCCTAAACGATTTTCGAAGGGTTACAGTCTATTTATAGACTAAAGCGGATATATCAGAGATAGATCATCTAATTTTTTATGTGACAGTCAAAAGTTTTTGACTTCAGTCGGAATAGGGGATGGATCTGGTAAGCAGGTAGTAGGGTGTGTGTCTTGGTATTTAGGATGACATGCACTTTATAGGAAGTGAAATTCCTATACTACGATCGGTTATACATTGGTTGTCACACAGTAGTTTCTCCACATAGGTTATGGATATTATATCAGACATTCTGGTTACTAGATCTATGGTTTTAGATCTAGATTTGGGAAGTGTCCCAATCTGGGTACTTAGACAGTATTCTAAAAGTATTTTAGAATGGACGACTCCTGGCATGGTGGAGTACCTGCAGGTGATGGAGTCACCCTCTCTAAAGGTGTCTTACAGACTAAAGGGGAGAGGGATGTGCATGATTGACATATCACTTGCTTAGGCAATTGAATCAATCATGACATGTCAAGTACCACACCAGATGTTATTTTTTTTGCACTAGATGCAATAAGTTGAGATATTAATCCAATCCTGGAGAAACGTTGGGAAGCAGTTTATGAACGTAAGTGGATGTTCTAGGGATTTGATAACGGTAGCCTCCTTCTGGAGATGGTTATCATTTCAGACTTCCAAGGTGACCTGGATGACAGAGTGACTGTCAGAGTTATAGTTTTCCCTCTGACGAGGGACAGTAGTTTGGACATGTGGTCCAAGTGGATACTGAGGAAGGCATGGCGCAGCATACTGATTAAGTTCAGTAGACGATACAGTCTAAGAAGTTTGCTGGATTTGGAGTTCATTTATGAACTGGGTCCAATCAGATATCCAGAAATATTCTAAGACGGGTATTGCTCATTTCGGGAGATAGTTTTCTCTGCGAAGTTAAGATAAAGAGAGACATAGAAAGAAACACTGGAGCGGATCCACTCACTGAGGCTATTTCCCGAACGCAATAGTTTTACAAACGAGGTTTGTGAAACTGATTAGTAGAGGAGTTGGGTGTTCAGTATCACACGGGCTGTGAGTATGCGACATCGCAATAATTAGCCTTAAGTGCAAGTGGGAGATTGTTGGCTATAGTGCCCTCAAGGCAATTATCATAGTCGCAGGCAGGTGATCATGATGATTGAGGGAGGACCTATACCGATAAAACAGTCTTACTCGAGATGATAGTATGCTATCTGGTTTATCTTTATCATCATGTATATGTTGATAAAGCCCTTAGGATCTTGCTTGACTGCCATCATTGTGATGGCGATCACATACGTGGGAGCTGGGGGTCTATAAGCACATCCTTAAATGTCCCTAGTTGTGGGAGTATCGAGACTGGGCATCGATACTCCAGTGTAGACTGGTGTGT
This sequence comes from Agapanthus africanus, assembly GCA_030015575.1. Taxonomy (NCBI): domain Eukaryota; kingdom Viridiplantae; phylum Streptophyta; class Magnoliopsida; order Asparagales; family Amaryllidaceae; genus Agapanthus; species Agapanthus africanus. The sequence goes on along the minus strand of CM057347.1, from coordinate 246,242,952 downwards.
ACTTATCTAGACCCTGACGAGGGGTGGTGGCCGGTCTCACAAGCCATTGGTGTCAGTTGTTCACCTAAGATAGTATGCAGGTGCTCATTGGGTTATGAGTACACTGGACGGACTCGCCGGAAACATGCTAGTTGGTATTATATCTATAGTCAGATAGCAGTTCCCTGGTGACATGTGTATAGGATAGTCTGTCGACCTGAGATCGTCATTTGTCTCGTGTGAGTTCCCACTGTGCTTTGATTACTACCCTACCACGGCTCAAAGGAGTCTTGCAAACAGGTTTTAGTTGGGTACAGTCCCGAGCCACATGGAGGCAGTGAGCGGATCGTCGGGGATTCGTCTCTCCCGATATTGGGGGTTGATGTCGCGCAGTGCACGGGTGGCCATCACTAGAAATCCTCGGCCGGGGTATGTGAGAATTACCGATCCAGGATCGATAGTTTCTCAGGTAGTGATGGGTTTCATACCGACACGAATTATCGCGTTGTTAGGGGTCTGACTTTATCCACCCCCCTAGACTCGATATGCGATACTCTTAGACGAACAGACCGGACTGTACGGATATTGTTACTGACAGGCTCAGTAAGGGTTCGGATGAGTTTGCTCGTCGGCCTTCTTTCGCTCAATACCTGGGTAGCCGTTACGTATAGCTAGTGCCGCTGACGTGCTTGTGGTTAAACCCACTGCCAGCGTATTGACGAGTCTTTAGAGTCCCACACTGAGGGTTTTCACGGTTCAGGTGATATAGTGTAGGTGACGTATGTTGATACGTACAGGTGTCCGATTAAATATGTGCACAGGCTGCACAGACTTTAATCGGACGGTTGATAATACTAGCGGCTTAGGATTAAACCAGATTGTTAAATCAAGTTATGATTTAATAATTTATATATGTATTTATATATATATATATATGTATGTATTCTAGTATTATTGCTCACTATTTATTTTCTCTCTTGGCTATTCGTATTTTCGTACGAATACGCATATGTGTATTTCGATACATGTACCGGGAAGTATTCCGTATTTGTGCGGAATGACTTCTAGAAGATGCCACCTCATTATTGATTTTATTTATAAAATCACATGTTTAAATGAGGTGGAAATGATGACATGGAAAGGCATGGTCATTTGGGTCAAAGCATGGTTTTTTTCATGTAGTGATTGGTATGGTGGTATTTGTTTAATGCAAATTGGAAATGACATGATTTTTGAGTGGGCATGAAAGGGGGGCCGGCCACTTCTTTGTGGGGTTGTTCATTTTTTTTGGTTCAATTTTTGTGCTCTCTCACTCTCATGCTCACACAAAATACTTAGCCAATTTTCCATACCATCTCTTTTGATCACCTCTTCTTCATCTTCACTTGATGCTTACTTAAGCTCATGGTTGAGAGAAACAATTATAGTGACACTATCCTACATTCCCCACTCTCCACTACTAGCAATTTTGAAGAGTCGGTTGGTTCGCTTGGCGAGCCTGAAGCTTGCGCCGTTTCTCTCGGGTGGATCATCGGAGATGAAGGAAGACCGGCGACCAAAGTCGATCCGCATCACTTGGAGCATGGAAATGGTTGAAGACCCGAAGGACTTGGTTCATTAGGTATAACCATTCTATCTCCTTTTATTAGATTGCTAGTTTTAGGGTTAATGGTTTCGATCTTGCAAATCGGGTAATGGTAGCGCCGGGTTTTAAGAAATTTTTGTTCCGCATTTGGCCACGGTTCGATGGCCGGGGCGCTCCCACTACCCAGCAGATGCGTGAGTAAAACTCCGCTTGCATCGGAATCTAGAGAATAGGTTGATGATGTTGATGAAATTCTTGAACGATTCTTAAGTCTTATGAGTTTTGTAAACCCTAGGAAATTGAATCAACGATGACCTAGTTTTGAGCGAGATACTTTCTTGAATATTTTCGCTCTAAATTAGAGATCAACAATCGATGATTGAATTTCCTAGAGGCTAGAGTTTGAATGCTAATCAACGAAAGGTCAAGAGATGATGATGGAGAAACCTTAATTTCTTCAATAGATCCCTAAACCTCGTTGATTGTCATCGATCTAGCAACAAATCTTCAATAGATAAGAATTTGTAATAATAAGCATTTATCATCACTATCGATTCGATTGATTCCGACAAGTCTCTTTACAAATCTTGATAATTCAAACGATTTGGATATTTTCTTGATCTCTACCATTTCTTGATTTTAGTTCTAGTTCGTGATGATTCTCAAAACTAAATTTCACAATTCTTGAATCAGTTTCTTTTATATTTTAATTTCTAACGCAACTAAAACAAGATCGATCAAATCACACTTTTCCTGTGGACGATCCGCATTCACCGACGAACCTACAATAGACACCGTCAATTGATTGTGGTATAAATATTTTTGATTGTGATTACTTTTCATTCCATACAAATTCACGATACAAAAAAATCGATATCAATCAAATAGCGTCGTTGCCGAGGATAGTGTGCTAATTTGTTCGTTTTTGTAATTTGAATTGGAAAATTTATTATTCCATCAGTTTTTTAGATCAAAATTCGTAACAAGCACTTAACGATTTGTTGTGATTTGTTGCAAGGAGATTTGGAATCTCTGGAGCGAGAGGAGAATTTTTCAGAACATCTTAAAAAATCCAGAGAGGCAATTGGAACAGTTCCTGAAATTTTTGTGCAGTGATCACACTACCTGACCGCTGATCCGCGGCATTAGAGGCTTATTGTGGCGGAACCACGGTGAACTTAGGGATTCAGTGCATCAAAATTTCTAGGTGAATCTCTGTCTTTCTTATCTCCTCCCTGCTCTGTCCATTAACCAATTTCTGCAGGTTTCTTTGCAAAAATTCGCGGCGCCGCAAAAAGAAAAATTGTTGCGTGTTTGATCTTGGTTGTTTGCATATTTTAACACGGAAATTAAGGGGCAAAGACCAAATTCAGATTAGGTCGGGATTTCATTACCCGTCCTAAGCCCCAAAAATCATAAAGTTGCATCCGCATCACCCTCATTAACTAAAAAAATATCTAGACAAGACTCTAAGGACCGTCGCGCTCAATTAGGACAGAAAGAGGTCGTGGGTAATCTATTGCTTATCCGTGTTTCTTTTGTGGTGTCTAAGGCAAGTGTGTCTAAGGCAAGTGGTTACTTAATTAGGCCCACTACTTACATAGTGGAGAACCTCCCACTTACCTGGCCACAGAAGGGGCAAAGAGGTAGTAGAGGATCTATCTTGCGATTTGTCTTCTGAAAGTCTAGGAGCGGTCTAGAGACTTGACCTAGGTGACCACTAGATTTAGGGTTGCTTGTGCATTGTTTGTGTGAATTTTTCAAAAACCCGTCATTTTCAAACTAAACACCAAAATCATCTTTTCCTTAATTATCACTTAACGCTGCCACTTGTGCTAAACCATTTAGTGCATGCTCGGCTGGACACGGGATTCTAGTGCCCGTCTTGTCCGCGTTCTTCTTATCGACTCCGAAGTCGGGTAATTCTACGTCTACTTTTTCTAAACTCCCTACCACACCCACTTCGATGGACGATTCTCCATCGAACTTCTTTAACACTACTCTGGCACCGTCAGCAGGTGCGCATAATCCGCCCCGCATCTCTCTCCAAGAGAGATGCTATCCTATGTGAGGTCCTCTTTCGACCCGTCTCACCATTCCACCTATCAATGGGGACAACTTTGAAATAAAACCCCAATACATCAATTTTCTACCAAAATTTCACGGTCTCGAGTCTGAAGACGCATATGTCTTTATTACCAAATTTGAAAATGTATGCGCAATGATGGGTACTTCACAGCTTTCTGTGGATGCTATGCGTTTACGTCTTCTCCCATTTACCTTGTGCGATATAGCTGAGAAGTGGTTTTATAATACAGCCGCACATTCTATTTCGAATTGGGGAGAATTCATAACAGCATTCCTTAAGAAATTTTACCCTAATCATAAGACAGCTCGAGTTCGTAGCAAAATAAATCAATTTACCCAGCTTCCAAATGAACCATTCTCGAAGTGTTTTGAATGCTTCAAGGATCTGTTAGTTCAATGTCCTCATCATGGAATTCCTAGATGGGATCTGTGCAGAATCATCTATGAGGGCATTAATCCTACCACTAAACAGAACCTTGAATCCATGTGTCAAGGCACCTTCATGAATAAAGATGATGGTGAAGCCTGGAGATTTTAGAAGATTTCGATGAAAAATCTTTACAGTGGGAAAGTGTAAACCAGTCATCGTCTAGCGGTGGCATTCACCAAATTGATGTTTCCATAGGAGTTAGAGCTGAAATGGCAGCAATGCAAAAGAAGCTCGAAGCTATGGAACATAAATTTTTAGCAGCCTCCCTAAATCAGATGTCACTCTCCAAAACTGTATGTGAATGCTGTTCTGATCCATCACATCTTACGGAAGAATGTCCATTAAATTCTCCGTTTCAAGGTCAAGAGCATACCAATGCTGCTTTCCAACAAAGACCTAGAAATGTTCCGTATTCTTCCACTTATAATCAGGGTTGGAGGAATCACCTTAATTTTGCTTGGAACCAACAACAAAATCAAAACACGGTTCCAAACCAAAATAATTTCCAAAGGGCTCCTCCACCACAACAGCAGCCATTTCAACTAAGTTAGCACCCCTATCAATCACAAAACTTTCAAAATCTAGTCAACACACCTGCACCGTATAATCCTTTGCAGTTGACCGGTACTGATAATTCCTCTTCACTCGAACGGACTTTTGAAATGTTTATGAAACAAATGTCGGCTGAATTTAAGTCTTCCATCGATAAAATCCAGAAAAACTCTGACTCCCAAAGTGAGAGTATTAAATCGATGGAAGCTCAAATTGCCCAATTGAAAGCCGAGATGAGTGCAAGAGAAAAAGGGAAACTTCCGTCTCAATCTCTACCGAATCCTGGGTATTCACAATACTACAATGTGAATGCCATCACAACATTGAGATCTGGAAGAGTGCTGAATAATCACGTTGGGTAAGAGATTGATAATCATGAAGAATTAATCAATAACACCCCAGCTGAGACTTTTTCTTCCACACACACTTCTGCTTCTACACCTACTTCTTCTACCCCACCACTTTCTTGCGAGCCTATTTTTCGTTTTCCTCAAGGCTCGACACCTCAGCATACCTCTTCTACTCCACCAAAGACGACCCCCACTCCTATTTTGGGATCAGTTCCACACACAACACCTTCTCTAATGTTGGACCCAGCTATTATTACTAAAGCTCCTTATCCGAATCGGTTAAGGGATAACGAAACTAGTCCACATATGGAGAAGATTATGGAAATGTTCAAACAGGTTAACATCAATATCCCTCTCTTGGATGCTATTCAACAAGTCTCCGCTTATGCGAAAATTCTTAAAGACTTGTGCACTAGGAAGAGGAAGACTCAAGTGCCTAAAAAGGTCTTCATGACTAATAATGTTAGCATTGCTTTTACCCCACAGTTACCAAAGAAACATAAGGACCCAGGATGTCCTACAATCTCGATTTCTATTGGGGGTAAAAACATTAACTGTGCTTTGCTTGACCTGGGCGCAAGTGTTAACCTGCTTCCATACTCTGTTTACGAGCAGTTAGGGATTGGAGAGTTGAAACCAGCTCATTGCACTCTCCAAATGGCAGACCGTTCAATCACCAAACCTAGGGGTGAACTGGAGATGTGTTGATAAAAGTCGGGGAATTTATATTCCCTGTGGACTTCATTGCTCTTGATACACAACCTGTAGCGAACCCACAGAACCGAATTCCGGTGATTTTGGGTCGACCATTCCTTGCCACTTCCAATGCTGTCATTAATTGTCGAAACGGTTCAATGAACCTATCTTTTGGAAAAATGACAATTGAACTGAACATCTATAAAATTAGAAGTCAGCCGTCTGAACCCTCTGCTCATATACTTGATGTCTGTTCTGTCCACGAGATTGCTCCCAAAAGTTACGAAGTTGATGAACTTTGCTTTGAAAATCTTGACGACACTAGTACATCAATGTTTGATCTATCACATCTTAGTGAGGACACATTTTCCACGCTTGAGTCTGAAATTCTTGACTCTTCACCTTCCGAGTCTGTATCTTATGCAGGCTACGAGCTTCTCCTTGACTCCGAATATCATTCGATGACCCCACCTTCTATAGTTTCTCCGCCCGCATTAGATCTCAAACTTTTACCTTCTCACCTTAAATATGCATATTTAGGTGAGAATAAGTCTTTACCTGTTATCATATCAGCTTCTCTAGCCTCAGAGCAAGAGAATGCTCTTTTGACGGTATTGAGATCTAATAGGCAGGCGTTTGGTTAGACTATGGCTGACATCAAAGGGATTAGTCCCTTGATTGTTGAACATCATATACATCTGATGGATGAAGCCAAGCCAACCCGAGAACTATAGAGACGGTTAAACCCCGTCATGAAGGATGCGGTGAAGAAAGAGATCGTTAAATGCCTTGACAATGGTATCATTTACCCAATCTCCGATAGCCAATGGGTAAGTCCAATTCATGTTGTCCCTAAGAAATCCGGCATTACGGTCATAACAAATGAGGCAAATGAGTTAATCCAGACACGCGCTCAAACTGGGTGGCGTGTATGTATTGATTATAGAAAATTCAATGCCGCAACGAGGAAAGACCACTTTCCTCTACTTTTTATTGACCAGATGCTAGAACGCTTAGCTGGACATGAATATTACTGCTTTATGGACGGGTACTCTGGCTATAACCAGGTCCCTATTGCCAAAAAGGATCAAGACAAGACCACATTCACTTGTCCTTTTAGTACTTTTGCTTATAGACGCATGCCCTTTGGGTTATGCAATGCTCCCGCTACATTTCAGCGGTGTATGATGGGGATATTCTCGGACATGGTCGAGAATTTTCTGGAGATTTTCATGGACGATTTCTCGATATTTGGAGATTCTTTTGCTGACTGCCTATCACATCTTGACGCAGTTCTTCCTCGTTGTAAAGAGAAGAATTTAACCTTGAATTGGGAAAAATGCCATTTCATGGTCCAAGAGGGAATTGTGCTTGGACATGTTATTTCACAAAAAGGCATTGAGGTTGACAAAGCTAAAATAGATGTCATTCAAAACCTTCCTCATCCCAAACGCGTCAAGGATATACGATCTTTTCTTGGCCATGCAGGCTTTTACAGGAGATTCATTTAGGATTTTAGCAAAATTGCTAGACCTTTAACTCTTCTCTTGGCCAAGGACACAACTTTTCACTTTGACTCGAATTGTGAGGCAGCATTTGACTCACTCAAACACTCTCTCACTACAGCCCCCGTTCTATCTTCTCCAGATTGGAACCACCCGTTTGAGCTTATGTGTGATGCAACAGATTTTGCAGTTGGTGCAGTCTTAGGACAACACATTGAAAAGATACCACACGTGATCTATTATGCAAGTAAGACCCTGAACGATGCTCAAATTAACTATACAACTACCGAAAAAGAACTTTTGGCAGTTGTATTTGCATTAGAAAAATTCAGGCCTTACTTGATTGGCTCACCAATTGTTGTGTACACTGACCACTCCGTTTTGAAACAACTTTTGGCGAAGAAGGATGCTAAAGGTAGGCTAATACGTTGGATCCTTCTTGTAACGTTTTGAAAATCGTTTCGGTGAAATTTCAAAAAAATCGGTAAAATAAGGAGGTTTTCTGTAAAAAGTCAAAATACAAATATCTTATTATAAAAATTAAATATACATATTCTAGCTATGTAATTGCTATTATTTGGTGTTTATTGAGCCGCTGGTGAAATTTCAAATTTTCTGAAAAAAATATTATTTTATTATTATTTAAGCCGTCACTAATACATTTAATTAGGGAAAATTACAAATTGGAATGAGTTGAAACAAATTTTGTGCATCATAAAACATTAAATAAAATTTTATCATGTGGTTTTTGGAACGAAATCATTTGCCAAAACGGTTTAGAAATTATTGAAGAAAAAAGGCTTTTTTTTAGCGTAAATGGATGTTTGGGGTATTATATTTATCATTTTTCATCACCCCACACCCGTACCCACATCCACACACTCCCATTTACTTCTCCCCTTGAAGAATTCAGCAGCCTCCATTTATTTTCCCCACTTGAATTTCAAAGGAAAGAAATGAAAGAAAAGAAAAGAAAATGGAGAAATGAGGTGGACCTTTGACCTTGAATTGACTTTGACTTCTTCCCCCACTTTCTCTACCTCCCTCTCTCTCCTTTCCCACTCCCATTCCAGCAGCCCCCCCTCCTACAGCAGCAGCAGCCCCCCAATTCTCTTCTCTTTTCTCTTCAAACTTCATCAAAAATTGCCTCAAATCCATCAAAAAAAAAAATCCCAAAACCCAAATCCGACTCCTACCCATTTTAGCTTAGCCCGTATAGCATGGATCTTTGTGAAAAGAGAGCATTTTGGGAGGCCATGGATGCTTGTGGATCTTCAAATGTTTTTAGGTATAATTCTAAAACATTTTTGCTTAATTTGTTACTAATTTCTTAAAGCTAAACTACTTAAGTGTTAATTAGGCTTAAGTTGCAAGTTTTGGAATTCAAGTTATGAATTTGAATGCAAGTAAGGCTTTTATAAAATTGGTGTATGGTTGTGTGTTATATTTAGGCTTTTTGTCATGTTAATACAAGATTAGTAGCTTGTGCTAATGGTTAGTTTAAAAATTGTGTTAATTTGCTAATTTGCTTACTAGGTTTTTGAAATTGGTTAAATACTTGGGATTAAAAATGTGTTTAGGTTTTTCATGACTTCATTAACTTTATTAAGTATGGTTTAATGCTTTAGATCATGAAAATCTAAGCTAGATTGTAGTTTGTGCATTTTTGCTTTGAAATTGTTAAATTTTAGGTATTTTGTAAACTAGAATATTAGGGTTTTTGGAATTTAATGAGATTAAATTCCGGGAATTGTTTATATGACTTATTTAAGATATTTAATAAATATATTGGCCGCTACATTCATTTAAACATCTTGTTTTGTACAAAAACGGCGAATTGTGCTTGCTAGATTTTCGGAAAAATGACTTTTTAAGTAAAATTGGGGTTTTGTGAGTTTTAACCTAGTTTATATTAAAATTAGTGTTCGTGAATGTGCAAATGAGTGTGATTGGATTTTTCTCGATGGTTTGACGTTTGTACATCGACATCGAGGGTTGGTTTGACTATTCTTGCATGCGTAGGCGATAGGTTTGGACCTATGCGTGATACGCGTGCCGATTTGATTTTCGTATGCCGTTTCGATTTTGAATTTAGTTTTAATGCGATATGGTGCGTTATGATATGTAGGTACCCCCATGTGGACTTCGAGATGAAAAGCAAGCGCGTGGCAACGTCGGCACCGGCTAGCGAGGACCAGGTGAGTAGATTTATATCTACGGGGAGAAGTCGGGTGGATGGCGTATAGCACCCCCGCAGTCCGTGGTGGTGTATACGGATGCGTATACACACCAACAATTATTATATGTTATTTGGGATTAATAACGATGCTTAGGATGGATATTGGTATGTTGGATTACTTTAGTGTTGCGAACCCTAGGGTAGTGTTGCACTACACATACACACATACATACTTGCATACATTCCTATTGATATGTGCTCATGGGATTCTTTATAGTTATGGGTTCACATGGGTATGGGACTATGTGTTCACATACGGATTTGAGGATGATACTTGGGATTGAGCTGAGTCGATGGGATTTGATTTGAGGCCGTGAGATCGGTGATATAGCAGGGTTCGTATTTGAGATACGACATGACGTTGTAGCGGGTCCTTGACGTAGTGTTTCACACACGTCCATGCATACGTAGGCGGTATCAGTATGGTACTAGACGTAGATCAGTACCCCGATCATGATATTTGATAAAGAGGATACCAGGTGAATAGTATGATGAATGTGATATTGACCCGTACCCAGATTGGGATGCCGTACGACGGATTTACGTACGAGCTATATTGATGATTGATCCGCACTCTTGACTTGGGATGCCTGATTATAGATATGGTATCGGATATGATATTATTGAGGCGGGATCACCGACTATACATATACAGGTATGTATATGTATCGACTCAGATGATAGGCGGTTTCCTTACCTGTAGTTCAGCTTGTTAGTTCAGCCGTATAGTTTAGTGTAGTTGTTAGATTAGATTAGACTCCTACCTATTTCAAAAACTAACAAATCGTGGGTATTTTAAAAGACAGCCCAAGGGATCCTACGGATATTTCAAAAGACTTATCTTTTCATAAAAACACCGTAGCCTCTATTTTCAAAACCCCATGATTCGTGTTATTTCAAAAGGCACCATTTGTAGGACTTATATTAGATTAATGCAGATTAGTTATAGTTGCGTCTAGTTTTCAGCTCCCGCTCTTCTTTTGTGGTCCGCTTCGCATCGCATGCTTATATTATGTTTCATACTCCATTATTGATATCATGCTGTTAGGACACCAGCACCATTACCGATGATGCGTATGTACCACGTACACTTATTTGCCGGCTCACACACATCTTCATCGGTAATTGCCATGTCACGTACACCTTAGAAAATATTATTGCTTGACATAGCCTGTTAGCTAATAGTTAGACATGATATTAGTGTACTTGCCTTATATGTTGGTTTAGACATTGTAGTTATTACCTGCTACTTTATGCATACTGTTATTCATTGTTATGCCGCATTCATGGATTTTCATGCATATATTCACCATTTTACGTGTTATTGAGGTTTTGGATTCGGATTTCCATGAGATTTTCTGGATTTGGAGGAAAACCGCAAAAACATAAATAAACCTTTTTCCTCTTTTAAAATAAAAAGTGCGGTTTTCCCATGATGTATGAGTCGTCCACCATGAGTTTGCTGATGGATTTCGAGACCCGATTCGAGAAGACGGATGAACCGTTTCGGGTACATGGTGGACCCGGTAAGGTACCCCGGGGCAAGAAGCGCGTGATGATGACGATGTGAGCCTGGCAGGGGAGCACTACCTACCGGTGATATTACCCGACGCGTCGGATATCCGGAGGATACCGTCGTGGTCTTAAGATGGATGGTAGTGAAAGGTTCCTAGGCACACCAAGGAGGTCTCACAAGGCATCAACCATGCCAATTTGAAAAATTGCGGTGCCGAGAAACCCTAGACTAGATCGTTGACTAGATTTTTAGGCGAAAAAGAAACTAGTTTACAACTAAACTAAAAGAACGGAAATACAACCTTTGTAGATCCGTTTCTCCACCTCCATAGCTCCATGATGAAGTCCTCTCCGCTGTCCAAATCGAACCATGACTCTTGCATCGGCTTCATCGGAGAAAAAGCGGGCTAGGTCATCGACGACGATGCCGAAGATGATCTACGTCGAGGCATCACTAGATCAAGCTCCACCTTCACCAAGCCTTGAAAACTTGTGAAGGAAACACCCTATACTACTTGGCAAGAGGTAGAGGATGAAGAAATAGGAAGTGGGTTCACTTTAGAACTGGATTTCTCACATGATTTCATCACTTGCCATTGATGAGGCAAGCTTTTCTTCTTTGAAGATGAAGAAGAAGAAGATGATAATATTATAATAAGTTATTAAAATGAAAAGGAAAATGAATACTTATCATAATACTAACCTTAGTTAAGTGTAGAGAATAGACCATGGTTTGTTTAAATGGTTAGGGTTAAGTATGAAGACATGAATGGTGACTAAGTCAAAGCTTCATGAATCTTCAACAAACAAACAAACAAAGCCACCATTCTTTCTTTATCTTTTCCAAAAAAAAAAAATAAATAAATAAATAAGATAATCAAAACCCTAATCATTAACTTAACCATGGTTTAATCTTTACACTTAACCAAGTTAACATGTATCATCAAACATGATACAATCAAGTGCACAAAAGTATATCACATATACAACTTATGAACTTCAAGTGAGAAAATCCATTTAAGTGAACCTATATTAGTTAATGTAAAGTGATATATCAAATATATAATTATACATTAAATCACTAAATCAACACTTGATTTAACGACCCGGTCATATCGCTTATAACCGACTAATATCAATAGTAACAACTTATCGAATCAACACTTGATCCGATAACCCGGCTATAACGCATATAACCGATCAATGTTACAAATCGCGAGAATCGAATACAGTATCACATACTGGTATTATTCTCGGTCCCGCACATATCTCATATGCGCTCCTATTTCATTTTGCTTGAGCCAGGAAACCTCTGTATAGGACTCTAAAGACTCGTCAATACGCCGGCAGCAGGTGATGATCATATCAAACACCCACAAGCCGCAAGCGGTCTGCTAAACGTAACGGCCACCCGGGTATTGAGCGATCAAAAGATCGACGAGCAAGCCCGCTCACACTCCAGTGAATCCAACCAGTAACACTACCGTACAGTCCGGTCTCGTCGTCTGATATGTCGCATATCTTGCCTAGGGGTGGTAAACGTCAGACCCCAATAGCTCGATAAGTCGTGTCGATATGAGGTCTATAACAATTCGAGAAACTACTGGTAACACTTACCAGTAAATCTCAGCAACCCTGGCCAGGGATTTCCTGTTATAGCCAATCGAACACAGCGCAACATCAACCCCCTATACCGGGAGAGACGAATCCCCTCCTATCGCTCATTGCCTCCATGTGACTCGGGACTGTACCCAAAAACCACCGTTTTGCACGCCTTCTTGGACGTGGTAAGATGGAAATCAAAGCACAGTGGGAACCACACAAGACTCTATGACGATCTCGGGTCAACAGACTACTTTGTACCAGTGTCACCAGAGAACTGCCATCTGACGTAAGGTATAATACCATCTGGGAGTTCTCGGCGAGTCCGTCCAGTGTACCCAGTCTCTACTGAGCACCCGTATATCATCTCTGATGTCAAACACCAATGGATATGGGATCATCCATCACCCATCTGTATGGGTCGAGAAGGTACACGCTAGTCTACTCTGGTATATCGATGCCCCATCTCGATACACCCACGACTAGGGACTTTCAAGGATGTACTTATGGACTACCATGTCCCTACTAGTATGATCCGCATCATAGTCCAGGTAGTCAAGTACACATCCTAAGGGCTTTACCAACATGTAATAGAGAGACAATCTGTGTACACGTTAAGGTAAAGAGCAACCAGATAGCATACTATCATGTCGAGCAAGAAAGTCCTCCCTATATATGTCCCAGCATCCACTACAATATACATCCAATGTACAGTAATGGCCTCTAGGGCATACATATAACTAACAGGTAGGGGCCGGTCTGGACTGACGGCGCCCTAGATATTGAGACTTGAGGTACATAGATTGTGACACAGAGATATCGAGGTATTTGGACACTTGTTTTGTGTCGATGCTGGGCACTGTTTTATGCTGATTTCATATATGGTACCTTATTTCTTTTAAAATACAGAAATCTCACTGATTTATGAAACCAGTTTTATTCAGTACATGCATTCTGTTTTATGCATTCATACATCATCCATATGATATATTGCTACCTGAGGCACTAACACGGGCACATGAGATTACACTCGGGTTAGATATTTACCCTAGCCTTGTTATAGGCTACGTGTTATATACATTTTTGAGGATATATTATGATCATTGACCTAAGATTGCGTTATTTATGCGATTTCTGTGCGTAGATATTTTTCTATTCACGAGTTGGCAACTCACCCCCGTTGTGCCCCAGTTTCTTGCAGGTTGCCGTACAGGTTTCATTACGGCTTTGCGGGCTCAGTTTCATTCGGGTGACTTGGTAGTAGGTTGGTTTTTCTTGTATCGTACCCATCATATTACCTTGTATAATATTATTCCGTTGTATCTAGTAAATTCCATCAACCAAACATGTATTTATTGAGTTAGAGACCAGTGTTGGTTATTCTTTCGACCTTAGAGTCGCTCGTTATATTTCTGGTGGTTTTGAGTTTCCTTTTGAGTTTTGATGCTCGCCGTTAGCGTTGTATATTATATTGTTTGTGTGGTTGTGACCGTCGATTGACGAAGAGCTAGCTCCCGCTTGGGGATGCCCTTTTCTTGATTTCGTATACTATTCATGTTGTATCCCGTTTGGGGGCCAGTATTTACAAAGGAGACTCTGCCGAAATTTTCAGTAAATTTTTGATGTTTTAAAAACCGCATAATTCGGCTTATGCTATTGAAATTACTTGCTTTAAGTTGGTTTTTCCTGCACTCTACTACTTTTCTTGGTTTGGATTTCTGGGTTTTCGGTTTACTTAGATTACGTACGTCTCGAGACGTTCGTAGTTTAAGTGCCGGTCATGTTCCGTACTTTCGGGTCGTGACACTTCTATTACAAGAATTTGATCTTGTTATTAAAGATAAGAAAGGATGTGAAAACGTTGTAGCCGACCATCTGTCGCGCATTTCTTCTTCACCTGTGACCCTGCCGATCAATAATTCTTTTCCAGACGAACAACTCTTGAATGTATCCACTGAACCTTGGTTCGGGGATATTGTGAATTATCTTGCTACAGGACTTATTCCCCGTGAATGGTCGAGACAGGACAAACATCGATTTCTATCCCAAGTAAAAATTTTTACTGGGATGAGCCGTATCTGTTTAAGTATTGTCCTGACCAGATCATTCGCCGGTGTGTCCCTAATGATGAATTCAAGAGTGTTCTATCTTTTTTATCATGATCAGGCATGTGGGGGTCATTTCGGTTCTCGAAAGACGGCGGGGAAGGTTTTGCAATGCGGTTTCTATTGGCCGACTTTGTTCAAAGATGCATTTGATCATTGCAAAACCTGTACATGGTGTCAACACACGGGTAGGATTTCCCGGAGAAATGAGATGCCTCTTCAACCCATCTCGGTGGTTGAAATTTTTGACGTTTGGGGTATAGACTTTATGGGTCCTTTTCCCAACACTTTCGGGAATCTATACATATTGCTTGCGGTTGATTACGTCTCGAAATGGGTGGAAGCTATTCCTTGTCGCACTAATGACAAAAGGGTTGTCATTAGGTTCTTAAAAAAAAATATCTTTTCGCGATTTGGACACCCACGCGCTATCATTAGCGATAACGGGACACGTTTCTGCAATCGGTCTTTCGAGACATTAATGCGGAAATATGTAATCAATCACAAACTTTCTACACCCTATCATCCCCAAACGAGCGGGCAAGCTGAGATTTCAAACAGACAAATCAAATAAATTTTTGAGAAAACAGTTTCTAAAAATCGAAAAGATTGGTCGACCAAATTGACGGATACTCTTTGGGCATTCCGTACTGCATATAAAACCGATCTAGGCATGTCTCCTTACAGACTAGTGTTTGGAAAAGCTTGTCACCTTCCGGTCGAGATCGAGCACAAAGCAATGTGGGCTATTAGAGAACTTAACTTTGACTTAAATCAATCCTGCAACTTTCGGAAGCTACAATTAAACGAGCTAAGCAAACTCTGCGATGAAGCTTATGATAATGCTGTAATTGTAAAGAATCGGACTAAGGTATTTCACGATAAAAACATTTTGAGAAAAACTTTTACACCTGGTCAACAAGTCCTTCTTTATGATTCACGACTTCATCTTCATGCGGGTAAGCTAAAATCTCGGTGGAAAGGACCTTTTGTTGTGCGGTATGTATACCCGCACGGGGCAGTTGAGGTAGAAAATGCTGAAAACGGTTCAATTTTCAAAGTAAATGGTCATAGACTAAAACCGTATTTGTCCACTGACCCCTCGGAGGAGCTCCTGTTTTTACAGGAGCCGCTTTATATTGACTAATTTTCCTCCACCTCACCTCCATGACTTGGTAACTTTGTCACATCTTTAGAATGGAGGTGAGTCAATTTGTAAATAAATTTGAGAAAAAAAAAAAAATATAAAACAAAATCATAAAAAGTTTTTGTACATGAATAAGAAATAAGTTTGGGGGAGAATTTCCACAATCATATTACATGTCCCCTTTAACAAATTTCTTCCCGAGCTTACAGGTTTCTGAGCTTTAACAGATAGCAACAGTGAGAACACTGTTGAAAACAAGTTTGGGGGAGGTTTGTGCTTATTTGCGCATCAATTTTGCATCATACTTTGCATAAGCACAAAACTTTTAAAACATATAAAAAAATTAAAAAAAAATTAAAAGATAAAAATATTTAATATTTAATTTTATAATAAAAGATTAGATAGTGAAAAATTACATCCAAAAGATTGGAAAAATTTAAGAAAACCAAGAAAGTTAGAAGTTTTCTTAAACGAAACTCGTAATTAGTAGTTATGAGCCGTTGTCCCAAGGGTTAGTAAGATGAAAGAAGTCACTAATCTGCAGATAAAAATAAGTCTGAAAAATAGTTTCTATTCTGGAAACCAAACATTTGAATGTTGATACCTTACTATTCGCACTTGCACACGTCTTGAAACTCGGGATAGTAGATGATACCTTGAAATGCTCTTGTCTAAAAGCCAAAGTATGAAGGAAATAATAAATGGAAAATAAAAGATAAAATGGTGAATAGAAAAATGAACACCGGTTTTGTTATCACTAAGGCAGCAATAAAAAAAATATAGTGAGGGTGCTTCAACACCCAGTATCTTAGACCAACTGGTTTGAGAGTCACTGCTAAGCCTTAGGTGTTGCAAGACGAGGAAAATATTAAATACACCTAATCAACAAGCATGTTGAGTAATCGGTCGGTTAGTACCTCAAGAAGTATTAACGGTCGCATGAAAAATGTGTGAGCAAATTCCGTCTAAATATCGATTAAAAAGTACTGAGGCAGATGGACAAGAGTATGATAGCTTGAATTGAATTCTCCGAGTGTAGGGATGTTCCTTACACACACGTAGGGGTATGTGATCAATGTTTGGAAGAAAGGTAGGAATGAAGAATAAATATGATGTTTTATTGAGGGATGATGTGATTTCAAACATCTTTTCATGACTATTAAGATAGGGCTCATGAAAACCGAAAAGCTAGTAATAGTTGGAAACTCTGATTTTCAAAGTCTTTCTTTTATAATTCTTATCTTTATATGTAACTTTCACGGTCTTCCTTTTATTATGGGATTTTGTGGGTCCAATCTGCTGAAAACCCTCAGGAGACAACACACCTCCTACTAGGGACACCTAGAGGTTTAAAGGCTTGTTGCACGTGCTCAGTGCAATCGTGTTACCTATGAAAGTGTGCTAGTTAGTTTTTCTCTTTCTTTATTTTCTCCTTCTTTTTAAATAAAGATGTTTGCTCGAGACGACCAAAATTAAGTTTGGGGGAATTTGATCAGTCGAAAATAGTGCATTCTCAACACGTTAATTTCCCTACTCTTATCATTCATATATAGGTGTTTATTGTAATTCTAACACAGATTACGAATTCATCAGGAAAATACCAAATAACCTGTGTTATAGTTATAATCGACATTCTAAAGGGAAATTAAGTGTTTATTACTAATTGCATTGATCTGTATATATCAACCCCTGTCTCGAGATTGTGTGCAGGAAATTCTCCAGGTTAAAAAGACGGAATCACAAAAGTGCTAATAAAACGCATCAAGTCCAAGACTTGAAATCTGGCAGTAAACTAGAAAGGAATATAATATTACAGACATCAGGAAATAACCAGGAAGACAACATGAAACAATACAGGAGAATTGATGCACTGAGTCCATCAAACGGCCGCGGATCCGCGGCCGAGTCAGGCCGATCCGGCGAGGATCCGCAGCCGAGTTGACTCATCGGAGGTTGGAACTTTTTGCAGGGCTCTTCTTTCAACGGCCAAACTTCTTCAAGACGCTTCAGTTCCTCGAATTATCCAGAAGCTTCCCTCTAACAGCATGTCTTCTCTTGTAAGCTAGATAACTAACTTAATCTAGAAGCTTCTCTTCAACTACCAAGCTTACAAGGGAAGCTATACCTAGATTCTAAGGGAAGCTAAAGGGAAACACTATAAAAAGTGTTGGGGTGCCGCAGCGCCACAGCCGTCTAAACGATGCCAAATGTGGAACAAAAACTTTTTACGAAACCGGCGCCTCCGCAGCCTAAATGCCCGGATCGTTCCATTAACCGTAAACTAGCAATATATATAAATGAGTTTGGAAAGGTTATACCGATCGATCCGTGTCCTTCGGTCTTCAATCCCCATGCCTAACTCCTCGCTGTTGCGCCGACGAAGTTCGGTCTCCGATCTCGCTCGTCAAAACGGCACCACGTCATCGAATCTTTATACGGGCTCCCGCCTCGAACCGAGGCAACTCGGATATGAAGTTTGCTAGCCGACATGTCCAAGAATGAAATAGAGAAGATGTAGAATATTTTGTCTCAAGAGTGAAGTTGCCAATGAGATGAACATGTGAGCATGGAAAATTCTTGGAGAAAGAATGAGCTTTTAGACAAAGGGGGCTCGGCCAGGAAATGCACACCCAAAGAAAAAGAATGGGATGATCCTCTCTGTGAAAAATCCTATGTGAAGAGAAGTTGTTCTTGTGATGAATTCATGTATGGCAATAAATAATCCTCACCACACCAAATCAGCACATAAAGAATAATAAAAAACCCCCTCCAAATTAATCCCCACTATCCAAAGCTCACAGCCACTCACCACACAAACCCCCCCGCGTTTTGGAGCAGCCCCGGAAAATGCAGAAAGCCCCCCATCTCCAAAATCAGCCACCTCACAAGGAAATGGATGCCCATGCCTCTTAAATGCACACAAACAACCCCATACCCTTCTAGAAACACACACCATGCCAAAGCAATGATGGGCAGCCCCAGGTTTCGAAAATTGGCCAAGGAAATGGGTCAAAAGTCAAGGGTCAATGCTCACATAAATAAACAAAGAGGCTGATGTTTAAGACGGAAAAAGGAAACTGGCAACTCCCAAAATAATCCCGTAGTGAATTACGAGATTACACCTCAACTGTAAATACATACCCGTATTTGTATTCCAACCGAATACAAATGCAATGAGACAAAAATATTCCTACAGTATAATACTAGGATCCGGCTTAAACCAAAGCCCGCTAGTATTATCCGTCCGATCCTGATCCGTGCACAAGTGCACGGATATGATTGAACCCCGCCATATATCCATACGGCCTCTACAACGTTTCGTCCGAACTTGGGAAACTGTCTGTGGGGGACTTTAATGACTCATCAATACACTGGCACTGGGTATAACCACTAGCACGTCAGAGGTACTAGCTGTACGTAACGGTTGCCCATGTATTGATCGGAAGGGAAGCTGACGAGCGAACTCATCCAGAAACCCTACTGAGCCTGACAGTGACAATATCCGTACAGTCCGGTCTGTTCATCTATGAGTATCGCATATAGGGCCTAGGGGGCTGGTAAACGTCACACCCCTAATAGCGGTATAAGTCGTGTCGGAGTGAAGCCCAGAACACCCTGAGATACTATTGGAATACCTACCAGTAAATCTCGATTACCCTGGCCAGGGATTTCGTGTAATGGCTCTCCTAAACACAGCGCGATCTCACCCCCAATACCGGGAGAGACGAATCCCCGACGATCCGCTCACTGCCTCCATGTGGCTCGGCAATGTACCCAACTAAAACCTATTTGCACGACTTCTTTGAGCCGTGGTAGGGTCGTAATCAAAGCACAGTAGGAACTCACATGAGACAAATGACGATCTCAGGTCGACAGACTAACCTGTACACATGTCACCTCGGAACTGCTATCTGTCGATATGTATAATACCAACTAGCATGTTCCCGGCGAGTCCTGTCCGGTGTACTCATAACGCAATGAGCACCTGTATACATCTTAGGTGAACCAACTGACACCAATGGCTTGTGAGACCGGCCACCGCCCCTCGTCGGGGTCTTGACTGTATACACTAGTCTACTCTGGAGTATCGATGCTCTGTCTCGAAACTCCCACGACTAGGGACACTTTAAGGATGTGCTTATAGATCTCAGCTCCTACGTATATGATCGCCATCATACTGCTGGCAGTCAAGCAAGAATCTTATGGGTTCTATCAATATGCAATAGTGAACTAAAGCATGTACACAATGATAAAGACAAACCAGATAGCATACTATCATCTCGAGCAAGACTGTTGTTCAGACCATAATATTGCATTATCATATTCCCCATTCTTATTCTTTTTATAAATAAACAGGTGCTTTTGATGCATGTCTGCTACATGTTACAGGTTACAGGTTCTTGGACAGAAAACAGTGAAAACGATGTAAAGACGATGAAAAAATGGACTTTTGACCAACAAATAGGAGGATCTTAGTCAAGCCTAGACGAAGGACAGTTCACAATTAACAAGGCAACGCAAGGTCCAAAATTACAAAGCGAACGGTTAAAAATCCATTGCAAATTGTTCACTGAAGATCTGAAACCAATGTAGAAGCCCAATTGATAAAAGAACCAAAGAACCAGAAGCCCAATAAGACCAAGAACAAAACCCTAAATTTTCAGCACCCAATCTTTCTAAAGGGCCGCGGAACCGCGGCCCAAGCCTGTTATTGCCGCGGTTCCGCGGCCATATTGTGCCCGTATGCGGATATTTTTTTACCAAAATGTTTAGCGGCGCTGAAAAGTTGACCTAGGGCTATTTTTGTAAATTTAGACATGCGGATCAAAATGTAACCTAGGGTTTCTATCTCCTATAAATAGAACCCAAATCATTGTATTCTTTTTATGCCTCCTTTTAATAATAAATTACAGATCTCTTTATGGAGAGCATCGGTGTTTCTTTTCAACTCATGGATTCAAATCTGACAAACCTGTGTTGATGATTGGAGAGATGCATCTGTAAGCAGATTTAATTTCTTGCTCTAGTTTAGATTTCAATTCTTTGCCCTAGGTAGATTTAATTCCTCGCCGTAGATAAATTGTTTAGAGTTAGCTTTGGGGAAGGATTTTGAGAGATAAGATCTCTCATCCCTTTCTTAACCATAATATATTTTCAATAGGACTCCATGCATACACGCACACACCGCGCCCTACGGCATCCTACCCCTCGAGGTAACGATGACACCGTAGTATAAAGGCCCGGTTGCGCGCGTTTTCCATGGAGGTTAGGGTAAGGATCTCTAAAGGAAGGACAAGAACCTAGAGGAAGGAACACCTTCCCGAATGGATCTAATCCCCTTTATTGATAATTACCATAACTCCTCATAGATCTTCATTCGGGTATAGAAAGCGTTGAGATTTACCTGCATTTCCAAACCATCCCTAAACCTAACCCTAGCAAGACTAGATCTAGATAATCGTAGTATAGAATAATTAGGTTTTTAGATTTAATAATCAATCCGAACACCCTTCGGAATTAACTCGTTAGCACGATTAGGAAATTCACAACATCCCTGTGGATCGACCCGTACTCACCGGCTAGCTGCAAAGCGACGCTGTTTCTAATTGCGGTAATAGATAGTTTTTGAGATCAATCAAATAGCGCCGTTGCCGGGGATGGCGTAGAAATTTCCTTTTTGCAATTTCGGGTTAATCAAAATTAAAAAAATCATAAAAATCTGAAAAAAAAATATAAAAATATATCAATTGTTATTTTTTGGAAAGGATACTTTGTTGTTTGAATTTTGCAGGATATACAAACCCGGATCTGGAAATCTACAGAGAGAGAAACAGAAAACCAAATATAAAAACAGAGGGAGATTTGAAAAACAGAACAACAAAATTTTTTTTGGAGCATTGAACCCCCTACCGCGCTGCTAAACCGCGGCCTAAACCCACCTTAGACCGCGGAACCGCGGCCTCCTTGACGAATCGTCGCGTGATAAAAATTTTGGGGATCCGTGCCGACTTCCCCGCCGCGAAACCGCGGTGGGAACCCTCTTTTGCCGCGGAAGGGCGGCGCGCTGGTGACATCATCTTCTGAAAAAATTTCTGTAAGATCCCCTGTTTATTCTCTGGAAATCTAGATATATTTTTTTCTGAAAAATCCCTGCAGAATTTTGTGCGCCTTAAAAATATTCTCCCTTCCAAATAACAATCTTGTGCAGGATTTTTTGCGCCTCGCTTAAATTAGAAATTGATTGCAGGTAATATTTTTCTATTGCATATCTTTTCTCGAAAATCTTTTTGCAACAAATCAAATAAAGAGAAGATAAAAAGAAAATGGAAAATTTTTATTAGAAAACTTGCAAAATTTTGCCGCAAATAAATCCTTGCACCACCACAACAAACATTCTTTCTTTTCCTCTTTTCTTCTAACATGGGTACCCCACATAATAAATCACTAGCCGAACTTTGGTATCCCGAGCCTAATTTTGCGTCGTACGTCAATTTGTTCGGTCAATTTAAAGACGATCCTTCCTTGCCAAAAAAATCTTTGAAAGATCAAATAGAGACGTCTAGGAGAGACAGTTTGACTTTTCAACCCACTTTGTGTCAACCAAGTCAACCTTTACCACTTCCATATGTTGATACCTCTTTTTCAAGTCCTTCTGTCACTCCTAAGCCGATGTCCATTGCTGAGCATATTTCTCAATCTCGCAGTCGATCTTTCACCCCTCTCCACTCATCTAGTTCTAGAGATCCACACGACTATTCACCTTTTTATCTATATGTTGACCCTACCCCTGTCCAATCACCCACTTCCTACCAGTCCTATCCGACCTTCCCACCTTCACTAGACACCGTTTCTACACAGTCTGTTGGGAGTTTTGTATATCCACACGATTTCGAATCTTTTACCGAAACCCCCTCACCACCCAAGTCTAGTTTGGAAGAGTCGTTGGAGGCATATATCGCAGCAACAAACAAAATGACTAGGAATGTGGAAGCGTCCGTGGCCGCCCTTATGCAACCTAGTGAAACGGTAGCTAGTTTCCCGCTAGCTTCAAATTTTTTAATGTATAAGGAGGCGGTTGGACAGAGTGAGAATGAGAGAGGATTTCCAAATCAAACCTACCCTTACCCAATTGAAGCCCACAACTCCAGTTTTCCATCGAATGTCCTAAATGATTCACAAGTTCAAAATAAAAACGAGTTGTGTGATTTTGTAGTGTTTGATTTGCCAAATTGTGAGGAACCCCTTTCGAGTGAAACCGCACCTAATCCTTTCGATCTTTACACCTCCCATCTAGAACCTAAATCGATAGATATCCATGCTTTTGATGAGGTGTCTAAGAAAATTGATTTTCACTTGATTGAGGATATAGACGCCGGGAATATTTCGGATGATGAACCTGTCGATTTAATTGAGATTTTATGTTCAAATTATCATCCCGAGTTATTAGATGTTTCTCCCGAACTTCATATGCATCTTGATGTTGATAATAATGGCATGGATGAGTTGAATTTTGAGGAGAATTATAAGGATAGTATTGAGGAGAGTTTTGAGGATCATATTGAGGTTGAACCATTTTTGTTTGATATGTCTGATTTTCCTATTCAGCCTCCTGAACCTTTGACTGTTATATCACCCTCCCTCCTTTCCATCGTTCCGACCACGCCTAATATAATGCTTGAAGACTGTGAGCTTGAAAATTTTTCGTTTGAATCTGACACAGTTCTCACAGACGAGTGTTTCACTTTTTCGGACGATGTTGATGTCTCACCGCCCGAGTTTGAGTCCTTTACATTTTCAGATGGGTTAGTTGAATCATCAGACTCGGTTGCTTACAGTAGTTTCGAACCATTATTGGAATCTTTCAAGTTCGAGACAGTTTACCACGGTGAGAATGATACTATCCCTCGTTCACTTCCTTTCGTTTTTCCCATTGTTCCGACCGTACAAGAGACCGTTACACTTTCATCTGCTATACCAAGTTCGGCGTACCCATGTTTTCTTGCGAATCTTGAGGGATTTGACCCCATTTCCTGACGGGTTGATAGGTTAGCGCAATCGCTTATAACATATCGGTCATCACATATTGCGCTAATTTATTCACTCGATTTACACCCTCAAGATCGCGCGACCCTTCTTTCTCCTTTCCGCCATTCTTCTCCTCCATCGAAACAATATTCTACCATTCTTCTTTCCACACGGTCTCGTGTGATTCTCATCTCTTTTCTTTCCACCCCATTCTTGCACCAACTATACCATTACCACGATAAGATTTTTGAATGGTTGGTGCTAACCTTTGGCTTGTGTAAGGCCAAGCTTAAGTTTTGGGGGAACCTTGTTGTATATATGTATATATATATATATTTTTTGTTTTCTTTTTCTATAAAAAATAAAAAAAATTTCAAAACAATAAAATAAAAAAATATATAAATAAATAAACAGGGGAGTGCCGGCATTTTGACCCTCTTGGTGTAGCATGACAGTGAGGACACTATTAAGTTTAAGTTTGGGGGTATGCTCGGTACGTCTTCTTCCTTCACATTCATATGTACATATTTTTTGCATTTGCATACTTATTTGAAAACCCATAAAAATTGAAAAATTTCGAAAATTATAAAAATTATTGTATTCAATTTTGGCTAATTGACTTGAGTTTGACAGATAGGTTAACTAGCTAGGAACAACTAGATCTTAGACGTAGTAAATTAAAAACCCTAAAAATAACCTTCCTTAAAGTTTAACGATAGAAATTATATGTCTTTGTAGTTTATTTAGAAATAGGCAAATTTTTGGTTCACTTCTTGGGCTAAGTCGAAACGAAGGAAAAGTATTGATGTTCTTATTAGAGTATAAGTTTGAAAAATAGTTCCTAACTTAAGTCTAGATTCTGAAAATGTATACCCTACAATTTGCACAATCACGCACCTTGAAACTTGGAATAGTAGAGGAGACCTTGAAATGCTCTTGTCTAAAGTCCTTAGTACAATGAAAATAAAAGGAAAAAAAGTGAATAAAGAAAAAAAAAATAAACACTGGTTTTTGTGATTACTTGAGGCTGCAAAAATAGAAAAATATTTAGCGAGGGTGCTTTATCACCTAGTGCCTTAAACCAACTGGTTTGGGAGTCAGTGCTAAAGCCTTGGGTGTTGCAAGACTAGGAAGTACGCTTTAAAGTGCTAACGCATCTTGTAATCGGTTGTTGGTACCTCAAGAAGTATTAACGGTCGCATGAAGGATGTGTAAGCAAAATTCATTTAAAAGTTCACCAATTAAGAAGTGCTTTGGACAACGGACAAGAGTACGATTGCTTGATTTGAATTTCCAAGTGTATGGGTGATCTATACACACACGTGGGGATATGTGATTGGAGTTTAGATGAGAGAAAGGAATGAAGCATAGAACTTGTATCTTTAGTAGAGTTGATAGAAATTCCTAAGTGGAGATGGAACCCTAGAAGGAAAACTTAAGAGATGCCGAAAGCTAAGTAAGTCTATAAAACATACATAATCTTAAGTTAAATGATGAGGAAGTGTGAAGAATGTTGGTGGATAATTTACAAGTATAAGATAATAGAATTTCTTGTTGGAAAACTTAATTGGAGAATTAAAGTCGAAAAGCCGAATTGATAGGATTTTGTAGGTAGTATCCGCTGAAAATCCTCAGGAGACAACACTCCTCCTACTAGGGACACCTAGAGGTTTAACGGCTTGTTGCACGTGCTCAGTGCAATCGCGTTTCCCTGCGAAAGTGCGGTTAGGATTTTAGTGAATAAAAATAAGTTTGCTCGAGGACGAGCAAAATATAAGTTTGGGGGTATTTGTTCAGACCATAATATTGCATTATCATATTCCCCATTCTTATTCTTTTTATAAATAAACAGGTGCTTTTGACGCATGTCTGCTACATGTTACAGGTTACAGGTTCTTGGACAGAAAACAGTGAAAACGATGTAAAGACGATGAAAAAATGAACTTTTGACCAATAAATAGGAGGATCTTAGTCAAGCCTAGACGAAGGACAGTTCACAATTAACAAGGCAACGCAAGGTCCAAAATTACAAAGCGAACGGTTAAAAATCCATTGCAAATTGTTCACTGAAGATCTGGAACAAATGTAGAAGCCCAATTGATAAAAGAACCAAAGAACCAGAAGCCCAATAAGACCAAGAACAAAACCCTAAATTTTCAGCACCCAATCTTTCTAAAGGGCCGCGGAACTGTGGCCCAAGCCTGCTATTGCCGCGGTTCCGCGGCCATATTGTGCCCGTATGCGGATATTTTTTTACCAAAATGTTTAGCGGCGCTGAAAAGTTGACCTAGGGCTATTTTTGTAAATTTAGACATGCGGATCAAAATGTAACCTAGGGTTTCTATCTCCTATAAATAGAACCCAAATCATTGTATTCTTTTTATGCTTCCTTTTAATAATAAAATACAGATCTCTTTATGGAGAGCATCAGTGTTTCTTTTCAACTCATGGATTCAGATCTGACAAACCTGCGTTGATGATTGGAGAGATGCATCTGTAAGTAGATTTAATTTCTTGCTCAAGTTTAGATTTCAATTCTTTGCCCTAGGTAGATTTAATTCCTCGATAAATTGTTTAGAGTTAGCTTTGGGGAAGGATTTTGAGAGATGAGATCTCTCATCCATTTCTTAACCATAATATATTTTCAATAGGACTCCATGCATACACGCACACACCGCGCCCTACGGCATCCTACCCCTCGAGGTAACGATGACACTGTTAGTGTTTATGCCCTAGAAGGCCATTACTGTATCATACTAGCTTGTATATTACTTAATGGAAGCTTGGGATATTCGCATGTATATAACAGTCTTGCTAAACATGGTAGTATGCTACTTGGTTTTTCTATCTTAATATGTAAGTGTACGTATTGATAGAGCTCTTAGGATCTTGCTTGTCTACCAGCGTTGTGATGGCAGTCACACTAGTGGGGGCTGGGTAGTCTACAAGCACATCCTTATTCAGGTCCCTGGTCATTGGATTATCGAGACAGAGCATCGATACTCCGTAGTAGACTGGTGTGTACGCTTCTCATCCCAGTTGGGGAGATGGTCTGTCCCACAGCCGTCAGTACGTCGTACTGGAGATAGTATGCAGGTGCTCGTTAGGTTACGGGTACACCGGACAGGACTCACGGGGAACTGTTGGTTGGTTTGATACCAGTCGTCAGTGAGCAGTTCCCAGGTGACATGAGTACAGCGTAGTCCGCAGACTTGACACTGCTACTTCGCCTCGAGTGTGTCCCACTGTTCTTAGATTGCTACCCTACCACGGCTCAAAGGAGTCGTGCAAACAGGTAGCAGTTGGGTGCAGTTCCGAGCACTTGGAGGCAGTGGCGGTTAGACAGGATTCGTCCCTCCCGGTATTGGGAGTAGATATCGTGCTGTGTCAGAGAGCCATTACGCAAAGTCCCTGGCCAGGGCAAGCGAGATTTACTGGTAGGTTCCAGTAGTTTCTCAGGGTGTAATGGGCTTCACTCCGACACGACTTATACCGCTATTAGGGGACTGACGCTTGCCGCCCCCCTAGGCCCGATATGCGATAGTCTTGGACGAACGGACCGGACTGTATGGAGATTGTCACATCAGACTCAGTAGGAGTTCGGATGGGTTTACTCATCGGCCTTCTTATCGACAACTACCTGGGGACCGTTACGTACAGCTAGTGCCGCTTGCGGTCTGTGGTTAAACCCACTGCCAGCGTAGTAGTCGAGTCTCTAGAGTCCCACACAGAGAGTTTCCTACTCCAGGCGAAACGATATAGAGGTCGCATGGTTTTGCGACAAAGGGTTCGGACGCATACGTGCGTTTACGCACGTACGACTTTCGGACAGTTTTTACCAGTCGGCTTTGGTTTAAGCCAGTTACTGGTATCCGGTTATTGGATTTTTACAGTCTAAAGTTTTTCCGTATTTTTGCGGATTGGAGGGGCGTTCTCGTAATTGTACGAGAAGCTTCTAGAAGATGTGACTAAGGAGGTTAAGATGACATAAGCTTTGGATAAGATTAGTGATGTCATGAGGGTGATTCATCATGATCATTAATGCACCATAAATGCTTAATGACTCATGTTAATGAATCACCTCTTTTCATTTATGAAGCATGCTTATTCATTTCTTTTATTCATTATTCTAAAATAAGAATGCTTCATAATATATTATGATACACTCTCTCTCATCTCATTATCTCATCTCACATTCTCTCTCCTCAAGCTCTCATCTTCAAGAGACTAATCCTTAATCCTCATGTGTTGAGATCAAAGGTTTAGTTAGACTTAAACATCCATTACCTTCACTCTATATCATCCTTTCTTCTTTGATTAGCAATCAAAGTAGATTAGTTACCTCAAGTTAGAGGTTTAGCTTGGTGTTTTGCTCTCGGGTGGATCATCTACTACCTAGAGAAGGCCGAGGAGAACAAGGAGATCGTAAAGACGAAGGACTAGTTTCATTTGGTATAATCCCTAAACACAATAGTTAAGAAACTCTTTTGTGTACGGTTATTTATAGTTTAGCTTCGATTTAAGCGGTTAGTCGATGTTCGTTCTTTAAACTTGATCGTTTTTGAAAATTCCGCCTCCCCACAAGTACTGGGGTGTACTACATCGACTTACAGTGGTATCAGAGCCTCGCTAAACACTAAATAACTTGATTGCAAATTTGTACGAATTTCGAACGGAAAAACGAAGCCGGAAAACCCTAAATCTGTTCAGTTTCTGTCGAACTTAAAATGATGTCCAAAAATTTTTCAGGTAAGTTCAGAGAGCTTGAAAAGACACCAGAAGAACACCCAAGAAAAACAGTCGCCTAAATCGTTTAACTTGCCGCGGAACCGCGGCCTCAGCCTACTGAGTCGCCGCGGTTCCGCCGCCGAGTTGGCGAGTTAGGAGCCGAGTTTTCTTCTGTTGCTTCTCTGTGTAATTTGGGGTTTTCTGGAATATTTAATATTTGCTCAGGTTACTGTTTAACAGAGCAGATTTTGGAGCAATATTGATGTTGTTTAATCGATCGAAATTGTACAGTATTTGCATATTGGTTTATATCTGTGATTGTTTAATGTGTTCGTAAACCTCCCCCAACTGCTAGTATGTCGGTTGGCAGGGGGTTGCACATTTCTGAAATGGTTATATCTGTTTGTGCATATAAACTGTATTGGACTGTTGTGGTGTATAGCCGGGGTTTGCAATGGGTTATTGTTTAATTCATTTGTTGTAAATGTAATTTGTTGTAATATTATTTTTGCGGGGCACTTCCAGGTTGCGGTTGTAGCCACCGTTGTATTATTTCATTTTACTGTTTTTGCTCCTAGGACTGACCCAAGGTGGGGTACACAAACTGCCGGGCGGGTAGTTTGCCGTACCCGTAGGGGTCGAGGGTGGGGTATCGGCTATTCATCACAACTGTGTAATCTGTCTTTTCTTGCAGGCTCGAAAGAAATACAGATTGCTTGCAAATCCAATATTGTTTATCTGTGTTCTGGAATGAATATCATTGCGTTAGACGAATGTAAAATATCTATATTTATGATAGCTATTTAGACGTCATTTATGTTTTACACCCGCGCTAGCCCAGCCCCCGCTCTGTCGTTAGTTAAGTAACCTAACGGGTGATGACGGGACCCAGTGGCGAATGCGGATGGCATAAGAGGACGTTGTATTTTCGTTGTTTTCTGCAATGATAGGTTAATGATGGGACGCATTATCTATAATGCAAAGTAAAAAAACCAAAGTTTAAATCGTTGGAACAATTTAAACGAAACCACTCGGTTATTTTTTAAAAACAAATATTTTTAAATGCGGAGACTTAACCACTCCTTTTAAAAGCTATCAGGTTCCTTCGGTTATATCAAGTTCACTACGTTCACGGTTTCGCCAAAACCAGTCGTAGCCCTCCGTCATTTCATTTGGGTATTCAGTAGTATTCAAGCTATATATTTTGACCAACGCCAAGGCATAGTGTTTGGTAGCTACTGGGTATTCATTTGTTGCATAGATAGATGAGTTAGTTTGGGACAGTCGTATGATCATTTTGGCCAACGTCAAGGATATGTACGGGTGGGTTCAAATTAACAAGATAATGATGGGCAGAACTTGACATGTGACTTATGATATTTTGACCAACGCCAAGGTCATAAGAGCATGGGGCAAAAACATATATCGGGAATTTCTAAAGAAACTGAAATTTGCAAAGAGATGCATACCATTTTGAGTTTGATGAATGTTGGTAGCATTCCTACAACATTATCAGACGATGATATTTGGATCCCGATCCTACTGTGAGTATATGCTACTTATCAGGATATTCGTCACTTAACGATCAATACTATAAACCTAGTAGGTGTCCAGAAAGGTGTCAGCAGGGTTACGCCCCCAGAGAAAAGAGGTTATTTAATTAAGGAACTTTGCGAAAGCGTTGGAAAACCTCCCTCGAAGTATCGACACTGGCCTGGCTGAACGGTTAAGCAAGTATTGTACGGTGAGAATAGTCCTGGCTAATTCTTCTTTTATGGTTTGAGGAAGGATTCGAGAAACAGTGGGAGCCATCCAGTTTAGATAAACTAAAAACCACTCTAAACTTGCAAGAGCATCATGCTAAAGTGTTTTCTTCTCTCTCTCCTAATTGCAGCGACCCTGAAAATGACTGGACTTAAGTTACTTTTAGAAAAGAATATACTGACGGGGCCAAACTATAAAGATTGGCTGCGGAATGTCAAAATGGCCTTGACCTATGACAAACTGGGGTACGTCCTCACCGCTACGGCACCTGCTGTCCCTGGTCCCAAATCCAGCAATGCGGATAAGGAAATCCGCAAAACCTGGGATTTAGATTGCGCGAGAGCCAAGTGCGTCGTGCTTGCCTCTATGGACAATGAACATCAGAGGAGGCACGAGGATATGTCCCTAGATGGCATATTTCTCCATACAAAGGAACTTTATGGAGAGCAATCTCGTATAGCAAGATACGAGACCTATAAGAACTTGTTTCGAGCGAGGTTGGCTGTTGGGTCATCGGTAGGTGAACATGTCCTACAGATGATCGGCTATATTGAAGAGCTCGCAGACCTTGGGACGACTTTGGATAATGAGCTGTATACAGACCTTATTCTCCAGTCCCTTCCTCCCACCTACGCCCAGTTTATCCTCAACTTCAATCTTCAAGGAAAAGAAGTTGAACTTGCGGAACTCCTGAACATGTTAAGGAGTGCAGAGGGCACCTTGAAGAAAGCAAGGGAAACACCCGCTATGTTTGTTGGCGGTGCATCTTCTTCCGGGTCCAAGGCTAGGGCCAAAGGAAGGAGGAAGAAGGCCGCACCCAAACCTAGAGGAGGTGTTAGTAAGGTGAGAGGGAAGGGAAAGAAAAAGATAGCAGTACCGATAGTTGGCCCGAATGAGTGCTTCCATTGTCACAGGAAAGGGCACTGGAAGAAAGATTGCAAGGCGTGGAACGCCAAGAACCAGGAACCGAAGCAAGCTGTGGCTTCGACTTCAGGTGTGTTTGTAATTGAGAATTGTCTGTCGATCAACTCTACTTCCTGGGTATTGGATACCGGATCAGGATCTCATATTTGCAATTCATTGCAGGCACTGAGAAACCGTAGAGTGCTGAAGGAAGGTGATATGATCCTCAGGGTTGCTAACGGAGCTAGCGTGGGAGCTGCGTCCGTCGGGGATTATCACCTAGGATTGACGAGTGGACACATTTTGGTTTTACATAACTGTTATTTTGTACCAAGCTTAACGTGTAATATCATATCAGTTTCCTTGTTATCAAATAAAGGTTATGATTTCACGTTTGAAAGAGATGTTGTTAACATCCACCTTAATCATGGTTTGATTGGGTCCGGTACTCTAAATAACGGCATATATGTTTTAAACCAACTCCAAATTTTCAATGTCTAGAACACACTAAAAAGAAAGTCTCCAGATTTAAATAAAGCTTTCTTATGGCATTGTAGACTGGGTCACATCAATGAGAGAAGGTTGACTAAGTTGCATAGAGAAGGATATTTGGACACGTTCGAATATCAATCTTATGACACTTGTCAATCCTGTCTCAAAGGAAAGATGACAAAGACTCCATTTACTGGACAAGGAGTAAGAGCGAGCGAGCTCTTAGGACTCATACACAGCGATGTATGCGGTCCAATGTCTACACATGCGAGAGGTGGTTTTTCCTATTTCATTACTTTCACGGATGATTACTCAAGATACGGATTCATTTATCTGATTAAACATAAATCCGAGGCTTTTGAGAAATTCCAAGAGTATAAAAATGAAGTAGAAAACCAAACCGGCAAAAGTATTAAGACACTAAGATCTGATCGAGGTGGAGAATACTTAAGTGCCGAGTTCCTAGGTTACCTAAAAGAGAAAGGAATTCTCTCTCAGCTTACTCCTCCATACACTCCACAGCATAACGGTGTATCGGAGAGACGGAATCGAACCCTATTGGATATGGTACGATCCATGATGAGTAATGCTGAGTTACCGCGATCTTTCTGGGGTTATGCGCTAGAATCAGCGATATATCTTTTGAACATGTTTCCTACCAAGACTGTGCCTACCACACCATATCAGATGTGGAGTGGGAAGAAACCCTATCTTCAGTATCTAAAGATTTGGGGATGTCCAGCTTTTGTTAAGAAGCAGCATGTGGACAAGCTCGAGGCACGATCAGTAAAGTGTCAGTTTGTGGGATATCCAAAGAACTCCAAGGGAT
This sequence comes from Agapanthus africanus, assembly GCA_030015575.1. Taxonomy (NCBI): domain Eukaryota; kingdom Viridiplantae; phylum Streptophyta; class Magnoliopsida; order Asparagales; family Amaryllidaceae; genus Agapanthus; species Agapanthus africanus. Next base: position 246,210,418 of record CM057347.1, on the reverse strand, counting down.
ATCTATTCTATTACGCAGAGGAACAAAAGGTGTTTGTTTCTCGAAATGCCCATTTTCTAGAATATCAGTTTTTAGAAAAGGAAATAAGTGGGAGCGAAATAGAACTGGAAGAAATTCCAGAACCACAAACTGCTACTGAAAGTTTGGTAAAACCAGAGGTTCAAGAAGAACAGAACATTCCCGCACCCCTCCGCAGGAGTAGTAGGCCGTCTCATCCGCCTGAGAGATACTACGGTTTTCTCATAGATGGGGATAGAGAGGATTGCATCATAGATGATGATGAACCTACTGACTTCCGGCAGGCCATCCAGAGCGGCGACTCGGTACGATGGCTAGATGCAATGCGGACCGAGATGGAGTCCATGTACACCAACAAAGTATGGAATTTGGACTTTGCTCCAGATGGGGTAAAACCCATAGGATGCAAATGGATCTTCAAGAAAAAGATTGGTGTAGATGGACAGGTGGAAACCTATAAGGCTAGACTTGTTGCAAAGGGTTTTCGTCAAAGACCTGGTTTGGACTATGACGAAACTTTTTCTCCAGTGGCTATGCTCAAATCCATTCGGGTCCTTCTTGCTATTGCTGCCTTCCATGATTATGAAATCTGGCAGATGGACGTAAAGACGGCTTTTCTGAATGGAAATTTAGAAGAGTGCGTCTATATGGATCAGCCAGAGGGTTTCAATCAGAGTGGGAGCAGCGGGAAAGTATGCAAGCTGCTTAAGTCCATTTATGGACTAAAGCAGGCATCGCGGAGTTGGAACATCTGTTTTGATGAGACAGTCAAAGAATATGACTTTATCAAAAATCCAGATGAACCGTGCATATATAGTAAAGTTGTGGCCAGAAGTGTCGTATTCCTCGTCTTGTACGTGGATGACATTCTATTGATAGGAAATGACGTTCCTATGCTACAATCTGTCAAAGGATTCTTGTCACACAAGTTCTCCATGAAAGACCTGGGTGATGCCTCGTACATTCTGGGGATCCGGATCTATCGTGATAGATCCAAGAGGATGTTGGGACTTTCGCAGTCCAGGTATATCGACACCGTACTGAAAAGATTCAGTATGGAAGATTCTAAGCGCGGTAATTTACCGGCTTGTCACGGAATCACCCTCTCCAAAGAGATGTCTCCCAAGACTGATTTGGAAAGGGAACGCATGTCTATTATACCCTACGCTTCTGCGGTAGGCTCTATAATGTATGCGATGTTGTGTACCAGACCAGATGTTGCTTACGCACTGAGCGTGGTAAGCCGGTATCAGTCAGACCCAGGGGAGAAACACTGGATAGCAGTAAAGAACATTCTCAAGTACCTGAGGAGGACTAAGGAGATGTTCTTGGTTTACGGCGCTAAAGACCTCAGGTTGGAGGCCTTTGCTGATTCCGGCTTCCAGAGTGATAAGGACGATTCCAAGTCCATGTCGGGTTATGTCTTTACCCTCAATGGAGGGGCGGTGTGCTGGAGGAGCTCCAAGCAGGACACCGTTGCTGACTCAACGATGGAAGCGGAGTATATTGCTGCTTGCGATGCCGTAAAAGAAGCAGTCTGGATGAAGAAGTTCCTAACAGAACTTCAGGTGGTTCCTACTATAGTTGATCCAATACCTCTGTATTGCGACAACAACGGAGCTATAGCTTTAGCGAAGGAACCAAGGTCCCATCAGAAGTCCAGACACATCTTAAGGCGGTATCACCTGATCAGGGAGATCATTGATCGTCAGGAGATCGAGGTTCGGAGAGTTGCTTCAGAAGAGAACATTGCTGATCCATTCACGAAGGCCCTTCCTCAGATTCAGTTCGAGAGGCTACTCGAGATCATTGGTCTACGATATGCCAGTACATGGCCCTAGTGCAAGTGGGAGATTGTTAGTGTTTATGCCCTAGAAGGCCATTACTGTATCATACTAGCTTGTATATTACTTAATGGAAGCTTGGGATATTCGCATGTATATAACAGTCTTGCTAAACATGGTAGTATGCTACTTGGTTTTTCTATCTTAATATATAAGTGTACGTATTGATAGAGCTCTTAGGATCTTGCTTGTCTACCAGCGTTGTGATGGCAGTCACACTAGTGGGGGCTGGGTAGTCTACAAGCACATCCTTATTCAGGTCCCTGGTCGTTGGATTATCGAGACAGAGCATCGATACTCCGTAGTAGACTGGTGTGTACGCTTCTCATCCCAGTTAGGGAGATGGTCTGTCCCACAGCCGTCAGTACGTCGTACTGGAGATAGTATGCAGGTGCTCGTTAGGTTACGGGTACACCGGACAGGACTCATGGGGAACTGTTGGTTGGTTTGATACCAGTCGTCAGTGAGCAGTTCCCAGGTGACATGAGTACAGCGTAGTCCGCAGACTTGACACTGCTACTTCGCCTCGAGTGTGTCCCACTGTTCTTAGATTACTACCCTACCACGGCTCAAAGGAGTCGTGCAAACAGGTAGCAGTTGGGTGCAGTTCCGAGCACTTGGAGGCAGTGGCGGTTAGACAGGATTCGTCCCTCCCGGTATTGGGAGTAGATATCGTGCTGTGTCAGAGAGCCATTACGCAAAGTCCCTGGCCAGGGCAAGCGAGATTTACTGGTAGGTTTCAGTAGTTTCTCAGGGTGTAATGGGCTTCACTCCGACACGACTTATACCGCTATTAGGGGACTGACGCTTGCCGCCCCCCTAGGCCCGATATGCGATAGTCTTGGACGAACGGACCGGACTGTATGGAGATTGTCACATCAGACTCAGTAGGAGTTCGGATGGGTTTACTCATCGGCCTTCTTATCGACAACTACCTGGGGACCGTTACGTACAGCTAGTGCCGCTTGCGGTCTGTGGTTAAACCCACTGCCAGCGTAGTAGTCGAGTCTCTAGAGTCCCACACAGAGAGTTTCCTACTCCAGGCGAAACGATATAGAGGTCGCATGGTTTTGCGACAAAGGGTTCGGACGCATACGTGCGTTTACGCACGTACGACTTTCGGACAGTTTTTACCAGTCGGCTTTGGTTTAAGCCAGTTACTGGTATCCGGTTATTGGATTTTTACAGTCTAAAGTTTTTCCGTATTTTTGCGGATTGGAGGGGCGTTCTCGTAATTGTACGAGAAGCTTCTAGAAGATGTGACTAAGGAGGTTAAGGTGACATAAGCTTTGGATAAGATTAGTGATGTCATGAGGGTGATTCATCATGATCATTAATGCACCATAAATGCTTAATGACTCATGTTAATGAATCACCTCTTTTCATTTATGAAGCATGCTTATTCATTTCTTTTATTCATTATTCTAAAATAAGAATGCTTCATAATATATTATGATACACTCTCTCTCATCTCATTATCTCATCTCACATTCTCTCTCCTCAAGCTCTCATCTTCAAGAGACTAATCCTTAATCCTCATGTGTTGAGATCAAAGGTTTAGTTAGACTTAAACATCCATTACCTTCACTCTATATCATCCTTTCTTCTTTGATTAGCAATCAAAGTAGATTAGTTACCTCAAGTTAGAGGTTTAGCTTGGTGTTTTGCTCTCGGGTGGATCGTCTACTACCTAGAGAAGGCCGAGGAGAACAAGGAGATCGTAAAGACGAAGGACTAGTTTCATTTGGTATAATCCCTAAACACAATAGTTAAGAAACTCTTTTGTGTACGGTTATTTATAGTTTAGCTTCGATTTAAGCGGTTAGTCGATGTTCGTTCTTTAAACTTGATCGTTTTTGAAAATTCCGCCTCCCCACAAGTACTGGGGTGTACTACATCGACTTACAGACACCGTAGTATAAAGGCCTGGTTGCGCGCGTTTTTCATGGAGGTTAGGGTAAGGATCTCTAAAGGAAGGACAAGAACCTAGAGGAAGGAACACCTTCCCGAATGGATCTAATCCCCTTTATTGATAATTACCATAACTCCTCATAGATCTTTATTCGGGTATAGAAAGCGTTGAGATTTACCTGCATTTCCAAACCATCCCTAAACCTAACCCTAGCAAGACTAGATCTAGATAATCGTAGTATAGAATAATTAGGTTTTTAGATTTAATAATCAATCCGAACACCCTTCGGAATTAACTCGTTAGCACGATTAGGAAATTCATAACATCCCTGTGGATCGACCCGTACTCACCGGCTAGCTGCAAAGCGACGCTGTTTCTGATTGTGGTAATAGATAGTTTTTGAGACCAATCAACTGTCATATCGGTATAGGTTCTCCCTCAATCATTGCAATCACATACCTGTGATCCAATAATTGACTTTGAGGGCACTATATTCAACAATCTCCCACTTGCACTTAAGGCTAATTATTGCGATGTCGCGTACTCACAGCTCGTGTGATACCGAACATCCAACTCCTCTACTAATCAGTTTCACAAAGCTCGTTTGTAAAACTATTGTGTTCGAGAAATAGCCTCAGTGAGTGGATCCGCCCTGATGTTTCTTTCCATGTCTCTCTTTTTCTCAAGTTCGCGGAGAAAGCCATCTCCCGAAATGAGCAATACCTGTCTTAGAATATGTCTGGATATCTGATGGGACCCAGTTCATAAATGAACCCCAAATCCAGAAAACTTCTTAGACTGTATCGTCAACTGAATTTAATCAGTATCCTGCACTATGCCTCCCTCAGTATCCGCTTGGACTACCTGTCCAAACTACTGCCCCTCGTCAGAGGGAAAACTATGACTCTGACAGTCACTCTGTCATCCGGGTCACCTTGGAAGCCTGTAATGATAACTGTCTCCTGAAGGAGGCTGTCGTTATCAAATCCCTAGAATAACCACTTATGTTCATAAGCTGCTTCCGAACATTTCTCCTGGATTGGAATAATATATCAACCTATTGCATCTAGTGCAAAAACAACATATGATATTATATCCATATCCTATATGGAGAAAATACTGTGTGACAACCACGGTATAACCGATCGTAGTGTAGGAATTTCACTTCCTACTATGTGTATGTCATCCAAGTACCAGGACATCACACCCTACTACCATCTTAACAGATCCATCCTCTATTCTGATGATGTCAAAGTCCATGACTGTCAAAAATAGATGATCTATCTCCGCTATATCTGCTTTAGTCTATAAATAGACATAAGCAACTTGTCCACTATGCTTCCGCTGCTCCTACTGACTACGACAACCCTCTGGCAGAGTCATATACACGTGCACTTCTAAAGCTAGTTTAGAACGATGCTATGCTCATCCTCCTGCCGGGTCTTATAGTCTGGAACAGCAGCAATGGCAAGTCTGGGTAAACTAGAACCTCCCTGTCACCGTCCTTGAGGCTACCGGAGTACCTCTCGGGTGCCTGAGCTTACCCACAATATCTGCGGAGTGGCTAATGGAATGTCGATCCTGATTAAATCTTTAGGTCCTATTAAATTTTCCGTAATCGTTTGTGGTTCTGGAATCACTTCCAGTTCTACCGTACTCCCACTACAGTTTTTTTGAAAAAAATCCATTTTACTAAAATTGTGGCGAGTCAAGAACGATATCACTATTGATCTTCTAGATGGCAGAAAATTAACCATCGTCAAAGCCCGGGTTAACCCACAAACTGCCATTACAGAAACGTGCCTTGAGTTTATCCGGATTCTGGTTTTAAGCATCAGCCGGACGACTCCCTATACCTTAACATCGTTAAGATATAAATTGATTCTATATATATCTAATATAGAAACAAGAGCACTAATTTAATTGGAACTAGATTCAAATCATGCAGCTGTCTCCAGTGCATGTCAACTAAATGGAGAGAGGCGGATCAGCATTACTCAACTTAGGAGTGCATCCAATTATGAGTAACCTGAAAGAGAAGCAAGTTCTCAAAACCATTACTATCAACTGAATACCACACACAAGTATATACATCTTCGATCACCTTGAAGAATCCTGATACTCGCAACACGTGGTTCTCTATTTTATTCTTGTACCTATAACTTCTCAAAACTTAAACCTTGTATTTCTACGAAACACTTGTCTAAAAATTGAGAAGTCAGAAGTAAACAGAATACAGTACGAGGACCAACCCCTTTGTCCTAATGGACACTGGACAACATACAATACTTTGTATAAGTCTGCTGAGTTGAATAACTCAAATTCTGTGTGTCGCAGGTTGAAAAACTGTACCCAGGTGATTTCTTCAAATATCACCAATTACAACGAATTCCGATATAATGAGAATGATCACCTAATTCCCAATAACTTACTCCCACTCATCATCTGTAAAACCATACAGATGTGAGAATAAAACCTGGTAAATACATACCCTGGAGCAAGGGCTAATTAGAAAATCAGTTTTCTATTAACAAAACACAGTGAAACTGAAACATAAAAAATGTTTCGAAAGGGTATCCGGGTATTCTTAGTAATGCCTCTTCCATTATTCAGATTCATGACTGTAACCGTATATTTCCCTGCCATCTCTCCAATTCCCTTTATTTGTCTTTAGTCGTTACATTCTGTACACCATCGTTAGGCTTAATGGTTTTCTTCCTTCCCTACCATTCGGCACCAGCCTGTGGTTTGGAAGAAGACTATCCAATAAGCATAATAGGTGTACTCTCCTAATCCTAGGAGGACTCGCAACCAGAGAGAAGGTAAAGATAAAAGACAACTGAATAAACCTTATTCCTATTTTTCCTGAACCAGAATGTATCTTCGAAAAAGTTCCTTCGAGTTCGTATATAACCATACGATGGATTTATCCAATGGAATTGGATGTTTGTAGTGATATGGGTGTTCTGGAGAAATACAAAGGTGAACTAGGAGTGGCGATGAGATACGTGGTTTGGTCGTGAATGTTAACAGTCGCAATTTACTTTGCCCTTTTTCTGATCCCTTTATTTGTCTTTACTTATTACCTTCTGTACACCCAACTTAGGCTAATTGGTTTTTTTCATTCCCTACCTTTCGGCACCTGCCTATGGTTTGGAAGAAGACTATCTAATAAGCGTAATAGGTGTACCCTCTCCTAATCGTAGGAGCTCTCACAAGCTGAGAGAAGGTAAAAGGAAAAGACAACTGAATAGTCCTATTCAATCTCTCCAGAACCTGAATCCATCCTCGAAGAAATTCCTCCGAGTTCGTATATAACCATACGATGGATTTATCCAATGGAAGTGGATGTTCGTAATAATACGGGGTGTTCTGGAGAAACTCAAAGGGTAAAAGAAGGAGTGGCAATGATGTATGCAACTCAAACAATCCAAAATCCAGTGTTTTAAGAAAATTCGGTCAACTGGGTCACAGAGTTATAGTCTAGGGTCGGGTTATGGTCGCAGTCAAAGAGAGAGAGAGAAAGGAAACACTCTGTGTGCACTCTAACCTGTATCAGAATGGTTGATCACTTTATCCAATCAGGAAACCTCCCACTGTTTTTTCAAATTCTCCTCCAAACCTGAAAGAAGAATTAGCCGGAATCACCCGAGGAGTAATGCTACTCATCAGTGAGAATCAGGATCCAACCATCATCGCATGATAACGTGATGGAAGCCACTCACGTCATCATACTCCAGAAGGTATGCGCAAGCCTGGCAAGTTTCCTGTATGTTTGAAACTCCCGATATAATTTTTACCCCAAGCAGTTTATGACCTTAACAAAGGCCAACAAATCATAAACCACAAGTCAAGTTCAACCCGTCATTATCCTGGATTACTTTAAACCCACCCGTACAAACCTTTGACAAAGGCCAACAAGGTTATACGACTGTCCTAGATAATCACAATTCAATACAACAGATAAGTAATATCCAGTTACCGCACACTACGCCTTGACAAAGGCCAACAAACGCAGCACGAATACTAGGTACTACCTGAAAGAAATGACGGAGGGCTACGGCTGGTTTTTGGCGAAAAACCTTTAGCGTAATGAACTTGATATCGTTGAAGGAATCCAAGTGGTTTTATAAAAATATAGTAGCGAAAGCCTTTGCTAAAGAGGTCACTCCCGGTGAAGGGATCTCGGCTCTTTCCTCATCGAATGAGGTGCAGGATATTCCAAACTGAATACCACGATGCAAAGCAAAAAGTAATCGACTATAGTGAAGTTATTACCCCGACGCAAACCTCTGTCCAAGGGGTCACTCCCGGTGAAGGGATCTCGGCCCTTGCCTCGTCGAATGAGGTGCTGGATATTCATAACCGAATACCACTGTGCAAAAAAAAGAGAACATCCTTGTAATAACAGCTTTTGAAAAATTGGTTCCAACAACATCATATATAGGTTTGTTTTTCTTGCATTGATAAGAATCAACGCAGTCCCAGCAATTGATCACGCCAGAAAAGAACGAAAATAAAATGTACGTATATGCCATCCGCATTCGCCACTGGATCCCGTCATCACCCGTTAGGTTACTTAATTAACGACAGAGCGGGGACTGGACTAGCGCGGGTGTAAAATATATACAACATCTACTAGTATATATATATCAATATATAATAATCGCTCCAGGTATGATAAATGAAACATCACAGAAAAGTAATAAGCATCACAGAATAATACAGATAATCTGGGATCCCCGGGTTTCATAGAGCCGCAGATGAAAACCCGAAAAAGCCGATTTAGAACGACCTCTTTGTTATGGCATTTCTCATTTTCTCAATTTCCCTTGGCGCAAGTCGAATGAGAGTTCTCCAAAACTGTTCTTCCCCTGATCGTGTGGATAGCCTGTGCAATGAAAACCTAGACCCCTACGAGCATGGCAAGTTACCCGCCAAAACCTGAAGCGAGGCAGTCCCCTTCAACAACGTGAATGGACCACCCAGCACTTCACGGAATCTGGTAACTTGAGCACCCCTCCTTGGGTCAACCTATAGCCCCTACGAGTGCGGCGAATAGCCCGCCAATTCTAGAGTGAAGCCCCCCTGTCTCAACGCCATGAGATGCGGGCCCGTTGCCCTCTAGAACCCGGCTATCCTTGCATCCCACCGCGGGGTAATCCTAGTACAGAAAATAAAATATACAACGGGTACATCGACCTCATCCCGGTTATGCCCTAAAAGAATAATATACAAACAAGCAGTGACGGCAGTCCACTTGTCGGACGCTCGCCCTGCAATATCAAATGTACAAATAAATCCAAACAGTACTAATATTGCACCAAGCTATCCACCATGACAAATCCGCAACATCACAGCACGATACAGAACATCAACGTGAATGTCACGTTCGCAAACCCGTCTAAAAGAACTATAGCAATTAGACAAGATTTACCGCTCGAATGACATTCACGGTCGCAGATAGAAATGTAAGCACTGTGAACTAACTTGTTTAAATTTTCGATCGACAAAAATTTCCCTAACTGGGCCCCAAGTACAAAACCCAGCACTCAAAATAATCTGGGCCAAAACTAAAAATTCCAGAATCCACAATTCGATGCAAAAGACTGCCACAAGAAAAATGGTGCACTGAAGCTACTGTTCTGCTGCGCAACCGCGGCAAACACGTGGTTTGGCCACGGTTCCGCGGTGACACAGAGGCATCATGCTATTAAATTTCTTGTGGTGTCTTTAAAAAGCCTGCCTGCTTTTCTGAAACAATCAAAATAATTTTTCGACGACAAAATAAATTCGACAGAAACTTTAGAACTAAAATTGCGGTTTCGGAAATTTTGTTCGATCGATATTTTAAACATGATAGAACAAGCTAGTATAGGTTAATGGCGTGGCTCTGATACCATGTTGGGGTGCGGCGGCGCCCCGGTTGTCTAAACGACGCCAAATGCGGAACAAAAACATTTTACGAAACCGGCGCCACCGCAGCCCAAATGCCCGGATCGTTCCATTAACCGTAAACTAGCAATATATATAAATGAGTTTGGAAAGATTATACCGATCGATCTGTTGGGTATAGTGCCCTCAGAGTCAATTATTGGATCACAGGCACATGATTGCAATGATTGAGGGAGGACCTATGCCGGTAGGACAGTCTTGCTCAAGATGATAGTATGCTATCTGGTTTATCTTTATTATCGTGTACTGCTTTAGGTGATCTTATAGGTCACTATTGCGCGTTGATAGAGCCCTTAGGATTCTTTCTTGACGGCCAACAGTATGATGGCGATCATATACGTGGGAGCTGGGGTCTATAAGCACATCCTTAAAAGGTCCCTAGTCGTGGGAGTTTTTGAGACAGGGCATCGATACTCCAGAGTTGACTAGTGTATACAGTCGAGACCCCGACGAGGGGCGGTGACCGGTCTCACAAGCCACTGGTGTCAGTTGGTTCACCTAAGATGTATACAGGTGCTCATTGGGTTATGAGTACACCGGACAGGACTCGCCGGGAACATGCTAGTTGGTCTTATACCTGACGTCAGATAGTAGTTCCCTGGTGACATGTGTACAGGTTAGTTTATCGACCTGAGATTGTCATTTGTCTCGTGTGAGTTCCCACTGTACTTTGATTACTACCTTACCACGACTCAAAGGAGTTTTAGTTGGGTACAGTTCCGAGCCACATGGAGGCAGTGAACATATCTGCAGGGGTTCGTCTCTCTTCGGTATTGGGGGTGAGGTCGCGCTGTATCTAGGAGAGCCATTACACGAAGTCCTTGGCCAAGGCAGGAGATTTACTGGTAGGTATTCCAGTAATATCTCAGGGTGTTCTGGGCTACACTCCGACACGACTTGTACCGCTTTTGGGGGTCTGGCTTTTACCAACCCCCTAGACCCGCCATGCGATGCTCATAGACGAACGGACCGGACTGTACGGATATTGTCACTGACAGGCTCAGTAGGGTGTCAGGATGAGTTCGCTCATCGACGTCCCTTTTGGTCAATACCTGGTAGCCCGTTACGTATGGCTAATACCTCTGATGTGCTAGTGGTTAAATCCACAGCCAAAGTATTGACGAGTCTTTAGAGTCCCACACAGACAGTTCCTCAAGTTTCGGGCGAAACGTTGTAGAGGCCGTATGGATATATGGCAGGGTTCGATTATATATGTGCGGTATTGCACGGATCATGATCGGACGGATAATACTAGCGGGCTTTGGTTTAAGCTGGATCCTAGTATTGTACAGTGTAGATTTTGTCTCTTTGCATTTGTATTCGGTCGGAATACAAATGCGGGTATGTATATACAGTCGCGGGGTTTTCCTGTAATTTATTACGGGATCGTTGTTCTGAAGTTGCCAGTTTGCTTTCGTTTCGGCCATTTTTCTTTTTATCTTTCTTTGGCTGAAAATTGGTGTGGAGGGGCTTATTTGCAAATGTGCAAATTAGTATTGTGGAGGGTGGTTTTTGTAAGTTGTTGCTTCATGATGGTTCAACCATCATTTGACTTCTTTGTTCAGCATTGTTTACTTTATATGATGGGTTGAGTGATGGGTTATTGATTTGACTTTGGGGTGATGATTATTCCTCATCATCACCCATTTCTCTCTCTTGGATTATTGTCACACTCCCTCCTATCTCTTTTTTCTAGCATGGCCGGCCACACTTTTGAAGGGGGCTGTCCAAAATTTTGTGAGTGAGAATTGGTCTCATTTTGCTTGCAAAAATCTTATAGCTCCATCTCAAAAAGTTCATCTCATTCCTCCACCAAAATTGGCAACTTCTTGCAACCCCTAGAGACAAACCATTCTACACTTAGCCTACAGCATTCTTGGACACGTCGACTCGCCAACTTCGTGCCCGAGTTGCCTCGGTCCAGAGGTGGGAGCCCGTAAAAGAACCCGGCGATGTGGTGCCCTTTCCGACGAGGAGATGAAGACCGGAGATTCCGCGAGGAGATCGGGATGGAGGCTGAAGACTGAAGGACACGAATCGCTCGGTATAGCTTTCTACCTATTCTCTAGTTTGCTAGTGGTAGGTTAATGGCCCGATCCGGGTTTAAAGTCCGCGGTAGCGCCGGTTTCTAGTTTATAGAAAACTTTTCGTTTCCGCATTTTGGCCTCGGAAAGACGGCCGGGGCGCTGCCGTGCACTTACACGATCCGTGTCCTTCGGTCTTCAATCCCCATGCCTAACTCCTTGCTGTTGCGCCGACGAAGTTCGGTCTCCGATCTCGCTCGTCAAAATGGCACCACGTCATCGAATCTTTATACAGGCTCCCGCCTCGAACCGAGGCAACTCGGACATGAAGTTTGCTAGTCGACATGTCCAAGAATGAAATAGAGAAGATATAGAATATTTTGTCTCAAGAGTGACGTTGCCAATGAGATGAACATGTGAGCATGGAAATTTCTTGGAGAAAGAATGAGCTTTTAGACAAAGGGGGCTCGGCCAGGAAATGCACACCCAAAGAAAAAGAATGGGATGATCCTCTTTGTGAAAAATCCTATGTGAAGAGAAGTTGTTCTTGTGATGAATTCATGTATGGCAATAAATAATCCTCACCACACCAAATCAGCACATAAAGAATAATCAAAAAACCCTCCAAATTAATCCCCACTATCCAAAGCTCACAGCCACTCACCACACAAACCCCCCCGCGTTTTGGAGTAGCCCCGGAAAATGCAGAAAGCCCCCCATCTCCAAAATCAGCCACCTCACAAGGAAATGGATGCCCATGCCTCTTAAATGCACACAGACAACCCCATACCCTTCTAGAAACACACACCATGCCAAAGAAATGATGGGCAGCCCCAGGTTTCGAAAATTAGCCAAGGAAATGGGTCAAAAGTCAAAGGTCAATGCTCACATAAATAAACAAAGAGGCTAATGTTTAAGACGGAAAAAGGAAACTGGCAACTCTCAAAATAATCCCGTAGTGAATTACGAGATTACACCTCAACTGTAAATACATACCTATATTTGTATTCCGACCGAATACAAATGCAATTAGACAAAAATATTCCTACAGTATTATACTAGGATCCGGCTTAAACCAAAGCCCGCTAGTATTATCCGTTCGATCCTAATCCGTGTACAAGTGCACGGATATGATCGAACCCCTCCATATATCCATACGACCTCTACAACGTTTCGCTCGAACTTGGGAAACTGTCTGTGGGGGACTCTAATGACTCATCAATACACTGGCACTGGGTATAACCACTAGCACGTCAGAGGTACTAGCTGTACGTAACGGTTGCCCATGTATTGATCGGAAGGGAAGCTGACGAGTGAACTTATCCAGAAACCCTACTGAGCCTGACAGTGACAATATCCGTACAGCCCGGTCTGTTCGTCTATGAGTATCGCATATAGGGCCTAGGGGGCTGGTAAACGTCAGACCCCTAATAGCGGTATAAGTCGTGTCGGAGTGAAGCCCAGAACATCCTGAGATACTACTGGAATACCTACCAGTAAATCTCGATTACCCTGGCCAGGGATTTCGTGTAATGGCTCTCCTAAACACAGCGCGATCTCACCTCCAATACCGGGAGAGACGAATCCCCGACGATCCGCTCATTGCTTCCATGTGGCTCGGGACTGTACCCAACTAAAACCTGTTTGCACGACTCCTTTGAGCCGTGGTAGGGTAGTAATCAAAGCACAGTGGGAACTCACACGAGACAAATGACGATCTCAGGTCGACAGACTAACCTGTACACATGTCACCTCGGAACTGCTATTTGACGATATGTATAATACCAACTAGCATGTTCCCGGCGAGTCCTGTCCGGTGTACTCATAACGCAATGAGCACCTGTATACATCTTAGGTGAACCAACTGACACCAATGGCTTATGAGACCGGCCACCGCCCCTCGTCGGGGTCTCGACTGTATACACTAGTCTACTCTGGAGTATCGATGCCCTGTCTCGAAACTCCCACGACTAGGGACACTTTAAGGATGCGCTTATAGACCCCAGCTCCCACGTATATGATCGCCATCATACTGCTGGCAGTCAAGCAAGTGTTGGAGATAGTGCCCTCAGAGTCAATTATTGGATCACTGGCACGTGATTGAAATGATTGAGGGAGGACCTATCTCGGTAGGACAGTCTTACTCGAGATGATAGTATGCTATCTGATTTATCTTTATCATCGTGTACTGCTTTAGGTGACCTGACAGGTCGCTATTACACGTTGATAGAGCCCCTAGGATTCTTGCTTGACTGCCAGCAGTATGAGGGCGATCATATACGTGAGAGCTGGTAGTCTATAAGCACATCCTTAAATGGTCCCTAGTCATGGGAGTTTCGAGACAGGGTATCGATACTCCAGAGTAGACTAGTGTATACAGTCGAGACTCCGACGAGGGGCGGTGGCCGGTCTCTCAAGCCACTGGTGTCAGTTGGTTCACCTAAGATGTATACAGGTGCTCATTGGGTTATGAGTACACCGGACAGGACTCGCCGGGAACATGCTAGTTGGTCTTATACCTGACATCAGATAGCAGTTCCCTAGTGACATGTGTACAGGTTAGTTCATCGACCTGAGGATCGTCATTTGTCTCGTGTGAGTTCCCACTGTACTTTGATTACTACCCTACCACGCTCAAAGGAGATGTGCAAATAGGTTTTAGTTGGGTACAGTCCCGAGCCACATGGAGGCAGTGAGCGAATCTTCGGGGGTTCGTCTCTCCCGGTATTGGGGGTGAGGTCGCGCTGTGTCTAGGAGAGCCAGAACATGAAAAGTCCTTGGCCAAGGCAGGAGATTTACTGGTAGGTATTTCAGTAGTATCTCAGGGTGTTCTGGGCTGATCTCTGACACGACTTGTACCGCTTTTGGGGGTTTGACTTTTACCAACCCCCTAGGCCCGCCATGCGATGCTCATAGACGAACGGACCGGACTGTACGGATATTGTCACTGACAGGCTCAGTAGAGTGTCAGGCTGAGTTCGCTCACAGACGTCCCTTTTGGTCAATACCTGGTAGCCCGTCACGTATTGGCTTATACCTCTGACGTGCTAGTGGTTAAATCCACAACCAAGGTGTTGACGAGTTTTTAGAGTCCCCCACATTCAGTTGCTCAAGTTTTTGGGCGAAACGCTGTAGAGGCCGTATGGAGATATGGCAGGGTTCGATCAGATACGTGCGGTATTGCACGGATCAGGATCGGACGGATAATACTAGCCGGCTTTGGTTTAAGCCGGATCCTGGTATAGTACAGTGTAGATTTTGTCTCATTGCATTTGTATCCGGTCGGGATACAGATGCGGGTGTGTATGCACAGTATCGGGGTTTTTCCTGTAATTTATTACGGGACCAGTTTTCTGGAGTTGCCAGTTTGCTTTTCGTTTCGGCCATATTTCTTTGTATCCTTCATTGGCCGAAGATTGGTGGAGGAGGGCTTATTTGCATTTGTGCAAATAAGTAATTTGGAAGGGGGTCTTTGCATATTGTTGGATCATGATGATGCACCATCCATTGACTTGATTTATCCATCATGGCTTGACTTTTGTGTGATCATGGTTGTTGATGATGGTTGTTGAGTGTTGGACTTTGTTTATAATAATTTCTTTTCATGATCACATTGGTCTTCCCTCTTGCATTATTGCCTCACTTGACTTTCCTCTCTCATTCCTACATGAGGCATGGCCGGCCATATGAGGGGGCTGTCCCATTTTTGGTGTGGGTGATTTTTGATCTCATATCATTTTTCCTTCACCAAAATTCCCAAGAAAAACTCCATAATTCATCCCTCCACCAAAGGCAACATCCACTATCCCAAACGAGACATGAGTTCTACACACATTCTACAGCAAACCTTGGGCACGTCGGCTGGCCAACTTCGTGCCTGAGTTGCCTCGGTATAGAGGTGGGAGCCCGTAAAAGAAGCAGGCGACGTGGTGCCATTCCGGCGAGGTGGTGGAGACCGGACATTCCGCGGGAGATCGGGACGACGGCGAGAAGACCGGAGGACACGGATCGCTCGGTATATCTCTCTTCCCCATCTTGTAGTTAGCTAGGACTAGTTTAATGGCACGATCCGGGTTTATAGTGCGCGGTGGTGCCAGTTTGAAAAATTAAAGTTAAGCATCGCTTCCGCATTCCGACGTCGGATTGACGGCCGGGGCGCCGCCATGCACTTACAGTGGTATCAGAGCCTCGCCATTAACATAGTCTAGCTTTGTCTAATGAGTTTACATTTCCGATCGATCAAAAATTCCAAAATCCGCGTTTTTCAGTACAATCAGTTTCTGTCCAAATTTTTTTGTCTCCAAAAATTTTTCAGTATGTTGCAGAGTGATGTGCAGAGAAAGATAAGACATCTGTGAAAATTTGGTGTACTGATAAGGCAAGATGACCGCGGAACCGCGGCCAAACCCCCCATTGGGCCGCGGTTCCGCCGCAGTATAGAGCCTTCAGTGCACCAATTTTGCACAGTAATCTTTAAACAGTGAAAATAGGGGTTTTGGAACATTCTTTTTGGGCCCAGAATTTCTTTATCTGCTACAGTAAAGCTTGGGGCCCACTTGGTAAAATTTTGATCGATCGGAAAATTTTAAACACATTAGTTCACAGTATTTACATTATATCTGCGACCGTGAATGTCACTTGATCGGTAAATCCTGTCTAACTGCTATAGCCCGGTTAGACGGATTTGCGAACGTGACCTTCACGTTGATGTTCTGTGATTGTGCTGTGATGTTACGGATCGGTCGTGGGGGATAGCCTGGTTGCAATGCTAGTACAGTTTTTGTTGTATTATGTACATTTGATATTGCGGGGCGAGCGTCCGACATGTGGACTGCCGTCACTGCCTGTTTGTATATTATTCTTTTGGGGCACGACCAGGTTGCGGTCGATGTACCCGTTGTATGTATATTTTACTTTCTGTACTAGGATTGCCCCGCGGAGGGGTGCACGGATAGCCGGGTTCTAGAGGGCAACGAGCCTGCATCTCATGGCATTGAGACGGAGGGGGTTTCACTCTAGAATTGGCGGGCTATTCGCCGCACTCGTAGGGGGTACAGGTTGACCCAGGAGGGGTGCCCAAGTTACCGGATTCCGTGAAGTGCTGGGTGGTCCATTCACGTTGCTGAAGGGGGCTGCCTCGCTTCAGGTTTTGGCGGGTAACTTGCCGCGCCTGTAGGGGTCTAGGATTTCATTGCACAGGCTATCCACACGACCAAGGGAACATCGGGTTTCAGCGGCTCTGTGAAACCCGGGGATCCCAGATATCTGTATTGTTCTGTGATGCTGTACATTTCTGTGATGTTGCATTTTTTCACGCCTTGAGCGAAAATTATATATTATATATATACTAGTAGATGTTGTATATGTTTTGCATCCGCGCTAGTCCAGTTCCCGCTCTGTCGTTAGTTAGCTAACCTAACGGGTAATGACGGGACCCAGTGGCGAATGCGGATGGCATATACGTACATCAGTATATTTTCGTTCTTTGTGGTGTGATCAATTGATGGGACTGCGTTGATTCGGATCAATGCAAGTTAAACAAACCTAATCTGATGTTGTTGGAACATTTTTCAAAAAGCTGTTATTTGCAAGGACGTTCACTTTTGTTTTGCACGGTGGTATTCAGTTGGAATATCCTGCTCCTCAGTCGACGAGGCAAGGGCCGAGATCCCTTCACCGGGGTCACCCCTTGGACAAAAGTTTGCGTCAGGGCAATAACTTCACTATAGCCGATTACTTTTGCTTTGCATCGTGGTATTCAGTTGGAATATCCTGCACCTCATTCTACGGGGAAAGAGCCGAGATCCCTTTACCGGGAGTGACTTCTTTAGCGAAGGTTTTCGTCACTATATTTTTATAAAGCTATCCAGTTCCTTCAACGATATTAAGTTCATTACGTGTAACGTTTTAAAAATAATTAAATAAATAATTAAATGAATAAAATTGTTTAAGTGAAATTTTTGATTTTCGGTAAAGTAAAATGTATTTTTCGTAAAACTAAACCGTGATTGTTTTTCATTATAATTTCAAAAATACCTATTTTAATTATGTAATTACTAGTAAATAGTGTTTATTTAGCCACTTATAAATTTTAGTTTAATTAAATATTTTTCCTAAATTAATTATTTTAAATATTAACATAAGTTTTATTTTTACACTAAATTAGTGTAAATTACAAATTTAAATGGTTTTAATTTGTAAAAATGAACCATGGCATATTATAATTTAGTGTGTTTCATGCAAAATTTATTTGCAAATCTTTCCTTGTTTCTAGATTATTCTTGAGTTATTTTAGAAAAGAAATAAAAAGAAATTAAGTAAAGTCGTGAAAAGACATTAAGATGATGACATTGTGGAGAAGTTTCTACACCATTTCTCATGTGTTTCTTCCTCTCTTTCCCTACCTCTAGTGGCCGGCCATCACCCCCATGACAGCCCCCCATTTTTACATTTTATTTTAACTCCAAAAAATCATCAAAAATCCTCCAAAATTCAATAAAAATTGCATAAAATCCTAGTAAATTCCTACCCTTTGTTCTTTGCTCTTCTTTACATGGATTTTGGAGTGAGAAAGCATGCATTTTGGAGGCTCATTTTCATGTTTGGATTTCTTGTTTGAAGGTATAAATCTTATACTTTTGATTTATTGTATTAGATGTTCATTCTAGCATAATTAGAATTAGTAAATTAAATCTATCTTCAAATTTTAAAAAAATCAAGTTAGGGTTATAAAATTAAGTTGTGGTTTATATTAATTAAATAGGGTTATAATAATTAGTTTAACTCTTTTAGAATTGGAAAATCTTGCATGGTTGTTGAATTATAATTTGTGCATTTAAAATTTGTTTTAATTAAGCTATTTAGCTAACTAGGTTTTTATAAAATGTGTAAGTGGGTAATATAAAATTCTAATTAAGGTTGTTATCATTAGATTGTAGTTTTAGTGAGAATATTAGCATGTTAATGTAAAGAAAAACTTAGTTTGATTGCTTGTTTCTATTAATAATTGATAAATTGTGATAAAAATTGCTATTTTGTAAACTAGATTTTAGAAATTTCTAAATAAATGTGATTAAAAATATAATTTATGGTTTCATTAAATCATTATCATTATGAATTATGGTTTAACACATTAATTCATGAAAAATCACGTTTTGTGGTGGAATTGTGGTATTTTGCTTGAAGAATGTTAAAAATTGTTAAAAGTTGCAAACTAGAAATTTCAAATAAATGCAAAATTGTGTAATAAAAATAAAGTAAGGGGTTGTATAGTCTAGTTATGCTATTTAATGAGTTTTATAACCATTGGTTTCATTTAAATGTCAAGTTATGATGAAAAACGGTAAATTGGCATTTTCGGGTTTTACGAAATCGGGCGATTTGATGGATTTTAGGGTTTCGATGGATTTAATCATGTTTTATAATATAAGTAATGTGTTTTAAAACTACGAGTTATTTGTTAATGTTTATCTCGATCCATCGGAGTTTGTACGCCGATATCGAGCGATATTTGGTGCTTTTGCGTGGACGGGATATAGGTTTTAACCTATGCTTGTTCCTTGTATCGTTTGACTTTCGTATGTGATTCAGTTTACGATGCTATTTATATGTTTGCGTCTAGGTACCCCTCACGTGGACTGCGGGCGATGAAGAGGAGGATGGCGAACTGTCTTCGGCAGACATGGACCAGGTGAGTAGATGCATATCTACGGGGGGAAGTCGGATGGATGGCGTTTAGCACCCCCGCAACGTAGAATAGGAATAGTACTTATTGACATTAGAAAACAAGATGTGACCCTAGTAGGACCCTAGTATTGACCCTAGGCTGTACTAGACTGATTTAGGAAAACCATATCAGAGGATGAGTACCTTGGAAGAGATTCGTAGGTTTCAGATAGAAACACATACACGCACACTCTGAAACTCCACATGGGGTATACGTGTATGTATATATATATAGAACTAGGTATAGGTATATATACATATATATACAACACGTATATGCGATTCATTGATGAGATATGATATCCGAGGTATGATGAAATAGTGTAACTGGGCTTGATGCCGTGATTCTTGGCTATACAGTCGTATCAAGTGTTAGCGGATCATTAGAGAATGAGATAATGAACATGTATACTTAAATTATAAGGGGTAGTGAGGATATTGAGGTACATGGGACTCTAAAATAGAACCCGGACTATAACTTGTGATTGATCACGATATGGGATGTGTATGACTTGATTACGATATGATGCATATGACATGATATTTCTGAGGATAAACTAATGATATTTATTATGATGGCAATGATATATGATTGATATAGGCGATTACAGTTTAGCACCTTGATCATGAGATGTGTTGGTGATGACATTATACGAATAATGAGACGCCTAGGAGATACTTGACCCGTACCCCGATATTGGGATGCCGTACGATGGATTTTACCGTACGAGGCATAGATATGATGATTGATCCGCACTCTTGGTTCGAGGAAGCCGTACTTCGTACGTGACGCTATTGAGGCTGGATCACCGACTATTAGAGATATTGATTCAGACCTTAGGTAGACTCTTGTTTCTTATTGACTAGTTTCTTAGGTTAAGTTCTTTAGGAGGTTAGATGGACACTAGTTTAGGTTCGACCCATATAGTGATAGTTGTACTCGTATGTCGCAGAGGGGTGGATACTGCACATCTGTTTATACATTCATACTGTAATCATCATGGTGCATGTTCTTACATATGTTGCTATAATCGGTATAAACCATACCTGTTAGGACACCAGCACCATTACCGATGATGCGCATATTCCACGCACACTTATTTGCTGGCTCACACACATCATCATCGGTAATTGCTATGTCACGTACACTTTAGATCATATTATCTTTTATTGATAGAATCAGTTAACAACTAGACTGATGTAATATCGTGATTACTCTCTGATGTTAGTATAGACATGATATCTATTACTTAACATTCATGCATTCATATTTTCATGTTATCCTGTAGTATCATGGGCATATGCCGACAGTTATCATATACTTACTCATGATTTTAAGATTTGGATTTCTATGAGATTTCTGGATTTTTGGGAAAAACCGCAAGAAATTATAAAACCTTCTCTCTCTCTCTCCTCCTCTCTTTTTAAAATAAGATGCGGTTTTCTCATGATGTATGTGTCGTCCACCATGAGATTTCATGTTTTCTGTTGGATTTCGAGACCCGATTCGAGGAGTGGATGAACCGTCTCGGGTACATGGTGGGCCCGGTATGGTGCCCCGGGGCAAGAAGATCGAGTTGTAGACGATGAGCCTGGCAGGGGAAGACTACCTACCGGTGATGTCTGGCGTGGCGGATATCCGGAGGATACCGACCGTTGTCGTGAGATTTGATGATATGGGCCGATCCGGACTGACGGAGCCCGACATATTGAGAATTGAGATTACATGTGTTGTGTCGACGCTTGACACGGATTTCCATGGATTTCATTGTTGAGATTTCAGATGCTTATACACACTTTACTATGATAATAGCTAAAGAGTTCTTATACATATATATCTGGATTTCAGGATTTGTTACTTTACATTCATGGTGCATGCATTTCATTTCATATGACATAGTATTATATGAGGCACTGACACGAACACGGAGTATCTGCACTTACACGTAGTATTACCCTGCTATTACTAGATGTTTGGGATATAATAGTGTATTATTATGACCTAGGATAGCGTCGTGCATTCGATTTCTTTTCGTAAATGTCTTCTACTCACGAGTTGGCAACTCACCCCCGTTGTGCCAAATTTTATTACAGGTTCGATGTACAGGTTTCCCTGGCAGCTTGCTGGCACATCTATTCTTTCAGGGTGACTTGCACGGTAGGTTGGTTCACTTGTATCCGAACCACCATTGTACTTTTATTCGTTCATTTGTATCTAGTAAGCTCCATCAACCATACTTGTATTACTTGATAAGTTTATTGGACCAGTCTTTTATTTCGACCTTAGAGTCGCGCATGTATTATTCTGATCTAGTGGTTTTGTTTTCTTTTGAGTTTTGAGCCTCGCCCTTTGGCGTTGTATATTATTGTGCTTGTTGTGGTTGTTACCGCCTGTTGGCGTTGATGCTAGCTCCCGTTTGGGGATGCTTTTTATTGTTTATGTATATTATACTTGTTGTACCCGTTTGGGGGCCGGTTTTTATAGAGGAGACTCTGCCGAAATTTTTGAGAAAATTTGTTGATGCTTTCAAACTTGTTTTCTTTTTCTTCTTCTTCTTCTTCTTTTATGGTTTAGATTTCTGGACTTCGGCTTACTTAGGTTACGTGGCGCCTCTAGACGCTTCGTAATCTAAGTGCCGATCACGTTCCGTACTTTCGGGTCGTGACATTACGTTAAAGGTTTTCGCCAGAAACCATTCGTAGCCCTCCGTCGTTTCAGACGGGTAGCACGTAGTATTCATGCTATGTTTGTTGGCCTTCGTCAAGGCATAGTGTATGGTAGCTGCTTGTTACCTTTCTGCTGCATAGATAGATGCGTTGGTTTGGGACAGTCGTATAGCCTTGTTGGCCTTCATCAAGGGCTTGTAGGGGTGGGTTCAAATTAACCTGGACAATGATGGGTAGAACTTGACATGTGACTTATGATTTGTTGGCCTTCGTCAAGGTCATAAGAGCATGGGGCAAAAATCACATCGGGAGTTTCAAAAGAAACTGAAACTTGCCAGATATGCGCATACCTTCTGGAGTATGATAGCGTGAGCGGATTCCGTCACGTTATCATGCGGTGATAGTTGGATCCCGATTCCCACTGATGAGTTGGTTTACTCCTCGGGTGATCCCGACTAATTCTTCTTTCAGGTTTGGAGGAGAATTTGACGGTACAGTGGGAGGTTTCCAGATTAGATAAATTGGTAACCATTCTGATCTAGGTTAGAGTGCACGCTGAGTGTTTCTTTTCTCTCTCTCTTTGGCAGCGACCATTGACCCGACCCTAAGACCATGACTCAGTGACCAAGTTGACCGAACCTTCTTAAACACTGGCTTTTGGATTGTCAGAGTTGCAGACCTCATTGCCACTCCTACTTTTACCCTTTTCTCCAGGACATCCTGTATTACTACGAATGTCCACTTCCATTGGACAAAACCATCGTATGGTTATATACGAACTCGAAGGGATTTATTCGAGGATGGTTTCCGGTTCTGGAGAAAACGAATAGGACTATTCATTTGTCTTTTCCTTTTACCTTCTCTCAGGTTAAGACTACTCCTTGGTTTAGGAGATAGTACACCTATTACGCAAATTGGATAGTCTTTTTCCATACCATAGGCAGGTGCCGAACGGTAGGGAATGAAGAAAACCAATAAGCCTAACGAAGGTGTACAGAAGATATTATGTAAAGACAAAGAAAGAGATTAGAAGGAGGGCAAAGTAAATTGCGACTGATATTCACGACCAAACCAAGTATTTCATTACCACTCCCACATCACCTTTGTATTTCTCCAGGACACTCCGTATCACTACGAAGATCCACAGTTTATTGGATATTCCATCGTATGGTTATATATGAACTCGAAAGGAACTTGTTCCAGTTCGGAGATGGATTCTGGTTCAGGAGAAATAGGAATAAGGTTTATTCGGTTGTCTTTTATCCTCACCTTCTCTCGCATTGCGAGTGCTCCTAGGATTAGGACAGTACACCCATTATGCTTATTGGATAGTCTTCTTCCAAACCATAGGCTGGTGCCAACGGTAGGGAAGGAAGAAAACCATTTGGCCTAAAGGGGTGTGCAGAAGGTAATGACTAAAGACATAGAAAGGGATTTAGAAAGATGACAAAGAATTACACGGTTATAGTTGTGAATCTGGATAATGGAATAGGCATTACTAGGAATACCGGAATACCCCATCGAAACATTTCAATGTTTCAGTTTCACTGTGTACTGTTAAAAGAAAACCGATTTCCCGATTAGATACTTACTCCACGGTATGTATTTACCAGGTATGATTCTCACATCTGTATGGTTTTACAGATGATGAGTGGGAGTAAGTTATTGGGAATTAGGTGATCATCCTCATTATATCGGGATTCGTTGTAATCGGTGATATTTGAGGAAGTCACCTGGGTTGTTTGCCGGTCGGCAAATATTTGGTTTTGAATATCCGTTGTTATACACCATTTTCAAATCGATATATCTGTACGTCTATTTTTATAGAGTGAGATATACCTTTTTGAAATTATGTCCGTGACATTTACCTATATCAGTGGATGGTTAGGTAAGGAGCATTAAACAGCGGTGTAATTCTTCATAACCACAGTACAGTTTTCAACTTACGACGCACAGTTAATGAGTTATCAGACTCAAGGGACTTATATAGAGTATTGTATGTTGTCCAGTGTCCATTAGGACAGAGGGGTTGGTCCTCGTACTATATTCGGTTTACTTATGACTTCTCTAGTTTTTAGACAGGTGTTTCGTGGAAACACAGGGTCCGAATTTTGAGAAGTTATAGGTATTTGAATAAAGTAGAGAACCAGGTGTTGCAAGTATTGGGATTCTTCAAGTTGATCGAAGATGTAGATACTTGAGTATGGTATTCAGTTGATAGTAGTGATTAAGAGAACTTGTTTCTCTTTCAGGTTACTCATAATTGGAAGTACTCCTAAGTTGAGTAATGCTGATTGGCCTCATTCCATTTACTTGACATGCACTAGAGACAGCTGCATGATTTGAATCTGGTTCAATTAAATCAGTGCCTCTGGTCCTATATTGGATATAGAACAGTTCGTATCCTGACGATGTTAAGGTATGGGGAGTTGTCCGGCTTATGATTAAAACCAGACTCTGGATAACTCAAGGCACGTTTCTGTAATGGCTGTTTGTGGGTTAACCCAGGCTATGACGAGGGTTGACTTTCTACCATAAGAAAGATCAATAGTGATATTGTTCTTGACTCGCCACAGTTTTAATAAAAATGGATTTTTTCAGAAAACAGTAGTGGGAGTATGGTAGAACTGGAAGTGATTCCAGAACCACAAACGATTACAGAAAATTTAATAAGAACCTAAAGATTCAATCTGGTTTGACATTCCATTGGCCACTCCGCAGATTTGGTGGGTAACCTCAGGCACCTGAGAGGTACTCCGGTAGCCTCAAGGACGGTGACAGGGAGGTTCTTGTTTACCCACACTTGCCATTGCTGTTGTTCCAGACTGTGAGACCCGGCAGGAGGATGAGTATAGCGTCGTTCTAAACTTGCTTTAGAAGTGTACGTTTATATGACTCTGCCAGAGGGTTGTCGTAGTCAGTGGGAGCAGCGGAAGCATTGGTGGACAGGTGGCTTATGTCTATTTATAGACTAAAGCAGATATAGCGGAGATAGATCATCAATTTCTGATGTGACAGTCATAGGCTTGACTTCATCAGAATAGGGGATGGATCTGTTGAGAAGGTAGTAGGGTGTGATGTCCTGGTATTTGGATGACATACACAGAGTAGGAAAGGAAACTCCTATATTACGATCGGTTATACTTTGGTCGTCACACAGTGGTTTCTCCACATGGGACTTGGACATTATATCAGACATACTGGTTACTAGATCTAGATTTAGGTGGTTTCCCAATTAAGGGTACTTAGACAGCATTCTAAGAGTATTTAGAATGGACGACTCCAGGCATGGTGGTGTACCTGCAGGTGATGGTGTCACCCTCTCTAAAGGTGTCTTACAGACTAAAGGGGAGAGGGATGTGCATGATTGGCAGATCACTTGTTTAGGCAATTGAGTCAATCATGAGATGTCAAGTACCATACTAGATGTTGTTCTTGCAGTAGATGCAATAAGTTGATATTAATCCTATCCTGGAGAAACGATCGGAAGTAGTTTTAGAACATAAGTGGATGTTTTAGGGATATGATAACGACAGCCTCGTTCAGGAGACAATTATCATTCCAGGCTTCCAAGGTGACATGGACGACAGGGTGGTCGTCAGAGTTATAGTTTTCCCTCTGACGAGGGGCAGTATTTTGGACAGGTGGTCCAAGGCAATACTGAGGGAGGCATGGCGCAGGATACTGATTAAGTTCAGTTGACGATACAGTCTAAGAAGTTTGGATTTGGAGTTCATTTATGAGCTAGGTCCCATCAGACATCCAGACACATTCTAAGACAGGTATTGCTCATTTCGGGAGATGGCTTTCTCCGCGAACATGAGATATAGAGAGACATAGAAAGAAACAACAAGGCGGATCCACTCACTGAGGCTATTCCTTGAACGCAATAGTTTCGCAAACAGGTTTTGTGAGACTGACTAGTAGAGGAGTTAGGTGTTCGGTATCACACGGGCTGTGAGTATGCGACATCGCAATAATTAGCCTTGAGTGCAAGTGGGAGATTGTTGGAGATAGTGCCCTCAGAGTCAATTATTGGATCACAGGCACGTGATTGCAATGATTGAGGGAGGACCTATCCCGGTAGGACAGTCTTACTCGAGATGATAGTATGCTATCTGGTTTATCTTTATCATCGTGTACTACTTTAGGTGACCTGACAGGTCGCTATTACACGTTGATAGAGCCCCTAGGATTCTTGCTTGACTGCTAGCAGTATGAGGGCGATCATATACGTGAGAGCTGGTAGTCTATAAGCACATCCTTAAATGGTCCCTAGTCGTGGGAGTTTCGAGACAGGGCATCGATACTCCAGAGTAGACTAGTGTATACAGTCGAGACCCCGACGAGGGGCGGTGGCCGGTCTCTCAAGCCACTGGTGTCAGTTGGTTCACCTAAGATGTATACAGGTGCTCATTGGGTTATGAGTACACCGGACAGGACTCGCCGGAAACATGCTAGTTGGTCTTATACCTGACGTCAGATAGCAGTTCCCTGGTGATATGTGTACAGGTTAGTTCATCGACCTGAGGATCGTCATTTGTCTCATGTGAGTTCCCACTGTACTTTGATTACTACCCTACCACGCTCAAAGGAGACGTGCAAACAGGTTTTAGTTGGGTACAGTCTCGAGCCACATGGAGCCAGTGAGCGGATCTTCGGGGGTTCGTCTCTCCCGGTATTGGGGGTGAGGTCGCGCTGTGTCTAGGAGAGCCAGAACATGAAAAGTCCTTGGCCAAGGCAGGAGATTTACTGGTAGGTATTCCAGTAGTATCTCAGGGTGTTCTGGGCTGATCTCTGACACGACTTGTACCGCTTTTGGGGGTCTGACTTTTACCAACCCCCTAGGCCCGCCATGCGATGCTCATAGACGAACGGACCGGACTGTACGGATATTGTCACTGACAGGCTCAGTAGGGTGTCAGGCTGAGTTCGCTTACAGACGTCCCTTTTGGTCAATACCTGGTAGCCCGTCACGTATTGGCTTATACCTCTGACGTGCTAGTGGTTAAATCCACAACTAAGGTGTTGACGAGTCTTTAGAGTCCCCCACATTCAGTTGCTCAAGTTTTCGGGCGAAACGCTGTAGAGGCCGTATGGAGATATGGAAGGGTTCGATCAGATACGTGCGGTATTGCACGGATCAGGATCGGACGGATAATACTAGCCGGCTTTGGTTTAAGCCGGATCCTGGTATAGTACAGTGTAGATTTTGTCTCATTGCATTTGTATCCGGTCGGGATACAGATGCGGGTGTGTATGCACAGTATCGGGGTTTTTCCTGTAATTTATTACGGGACCAGTTTTCTGGAGTTGCCAGTTTGCTTTTCGTTTCGTCCATATTTCTTTGTATCCTTCATTGGCCGAAGATTGGTGGAGGAGGGCTTATTTGCATTTGTGCAAATAAGTAATTTGGAAGGGGGTCTTTGCATATTGTTGGATCATGATGATGCACCATCCATTGACTTAATTTATCCATCATGGCTTGACTTTTGTGTGATCATGGTTGTTGATGATGGTTGTTGAGTGTTGGACTTTGTTTATAATAATTTCTTTTCATGATCACATTGGTTTTCCCTCTTGCATTATTGCCTCACTTGACTTTCCTCTCTCATTCCTACATGAGGCATGGCTGGCCATATGAGGGGGCTTTCCCATTTTTGGTGTGGGTGATTTTTGATCTCATATCATTTTTCCTTCACCAAAATTCCCAAGAAAAACTCCATAGTTCATCCCTCCACCAAAGGCAACATCCACTACCCCAAACGAGACATGAGTTCTACACACATTCTACAGCAAACCTTGGGCACGTCGGCTTGCCAACTTCGTGCCCGAGTTGCCTCGGTATAGAGGTGGGAGCCCGTAAAAGAAGCAGGCGACGTGGTGCCCTTCCGGCGAGGAGGTGGAGCCCGGATATTCCGCGGGAGATCGGGATGACGGTGAGTAGACCGGAGGACACGGATCGCTCGGTATATCTCTCTTCCCCATCTTGTAGTTAGCTAGGACTAGTTTAATGGCACGATCCAGGTTTATAGTGCGCGGTGGTGCCAGTTTGAAAAATTAAAGTTAAGCATCGCTTCTGCATTCCGGCGTCGGACTGACGGCCGGGATGCCGCCGTGCACTTACAGCAAGAATCTTATAGGCTCTATCAACATGCAATAGTGAACTAAAGCATGTACACGATGATAAAGACAAACCAGATAGCATACTATCATCTCGAGCAAGACTGTCATATCGGTATAGGTCCTCCCTCAATCATTGCAATCACGTACCTGTGATCCAATAATTGGCTTTGAGGGCACTATATCCAACAAAAAGGCACCTAAGGCTTCATGAAGTTGTTGTTCATCAATTAGGGTAAAATTCTAGTGAGATCCAAATCAATTCTAAACAAATTAAGTGACACAATTTGATCCAAATCAAGATCATCAAGTACCAAATCGAGCAAGTATCCAACGAGCCTTTTGAAGCAATGCCGATCTTCATCCGAACAAGAGATCCAAGACGATCCGCGACTCAAGAAGACGATGCGAAGCTAGTTCGATGATTTAGTTCCTCCTCAAATCTTGTATTCTTTGAGTGTATTGTAACGAAACATCGAATAATAAAAGGTGAACATCTTGATTCTTGCTTTCTATTCATTCTCGCATTATGATATTCTTAGTTCTTGATTGCGTGAGTAAAACTCCGCTTGCATCGGAATCGAGAGAATAGGTAGATGATGTTGATGAAATTCTTGAACGGTTCTTAAGTCTTATGAGTTTTGTAAACCCTAGGAAATTGAATCAACGATGACCTAGTTTTGAGCGAGATGCTTTCTTGAATGTTTTCGCTCTAAATTAAAGATCAACAATCGATGATTGAATTTCCTAGAGGCTAGAGTTTGAATGCTAATCAACGAAAGGTCAAGGGATGATGATGGAGAAACCCTAATTTCTTCAATAGATCCCTAAACCTCGTTGACTGTCATCGATCTAGCAACAAATCTTCAATAGATAAGAATTTGTAATAATAAGCATTTATCATCACTATCGATTAGATTGATTCCGAAAAGCCTCTTTACAAATCTTGATAATTCAAACGATTTGGATATTTTCTTGATCTCTACCATTTCTTGATTTTAGTTCTAGTTCGTGATGATTCTCAAAACTAAATTTCATAATTCTTGAATTAGTTTCTTTTATATTTTAATTTCCAACACAACTAAAACAAGATCGATCAAATCACACTTTCCCTGTGGACGATTCGCATTCACCGACGAACCTACAATAGACACCGTCAATTGATTGCGGTATAAATATTTTTGATTGTGATTACTTTTCATTCCATACAAATTCACGATACAAAAAAATCAATATCAATCAGAGGCCATTATTGTACATGACTGTCTATTATAGTGGATGATTGGACATATATAGAGTGGATTATCTTGCTCGACATGATAGTATGCTATCTAGTTGCTCTTTATCTTAACATGTATACTAGTATTATTATACCGTCTCTCACTGATACATGTTGATAAAGCCCTTAGGAAATTATCTTGACTACCAGAGCTATGATGTAGATCATACTAGTGGGGCTTGGGTAGTTCGTAAGCACATCCTTTAATTGTTCCTAGTCGAGAGAGTATCGAGACAGGGCATAGATACTCCAGAGTAGACTAGTGTGTACATTTCTTGACCCTGTATGGGGCGATGGATGATCCCACATTCATTGGTGTTTGACATCAGAGATTGTACACAGGTGCTCATTGGAGAATGGGTGCACCGAACAGTGTTGGGTTACGCCAGCACCCCGGCCATCTACCATGGCCAAATGCGGAACAAATTTTTTCTAAAACTGGCGCTACCACAACCCGATGCCCGGATCTCCCTAAACCCTATACTAGCAATATGTAAACTAGGAGTTAGATGGTTATACCAAATGGATCGTGTCCTTCGGTCTTCTACCATTTCCAAGTTCCTTGAGGTGTTGCGGATCGAATTTGGTTGCCGGTCTTCCTCCATCTACGATGATCCACCCGAGGGAAACGACGCAAGCTTTAACCTCGCCAAGCAAGGCAACCGACGCTCCAAGGTTGCTAGCAATGGAGAGTGGAGGTGTAAGATTATCTCACTATAATTTTCTCTCGTCACAAATGCTCAAGGAGCAACTCAGGAAGATGAAGAAGGAGGTGAGGAAACATGTGGCATGAGCAACTAAAGAAATGGCTAAGTCTCACAAGTGAGAATGAGAATGTAATGAAGCAAGTGAAGAAAATCAAGTGAGCAAGGCATGTGTAGAGAATGGTGGCAGCTCCCCTTTTTCCAATCATGCACACAAAAAATCTCCTCTCATTTTACAATAAACCAATGCAAACCATACCTCTCTGCATGCCTTGCATTGTTCATGCCACCTCACTCCTCCACCTCATTTGTAAAACAAATGAATTTCCAAAAAGGAAAATCATACAAATGAGGTGTCCACTTCTAGAAGCTATTCCATATAAATATGGAATATAACCCGGTACATGTATCGAAATACATATACACGTATTCGTACAAAAATACGAATAGCCAAGAGAGAAAATGAATAGTGAACAATAATACTAGAATACTTATATATAAATACATATATAAATTATTAAATCAAAACCTGATTTAATAATCCGGCTCAATCCTAAGCCGCTAGTATTATCAACCGTCCGATTAAAGTCTATGCAGCCTGTACACATATTTAATCGGACACCTGTATGTACCAACATACGTCATCTACACCATATCGTTTGAACCGTGAAAACCCCCTGTGTGGGATTTTAAAGACTCGTCAATACGCTGGCAGTGGGTTTAACCACAAGCACGTCAGCGGCACTAGCTGTACGTAACGGCTACTCAGGTATTGAGCGAAAGGAAGGCTGACGAGCAAACTCATCCGAACCCCTACTGAGCCTGACAGTGACAATCTCCGTACAGTTCGGTCTGTTCGTCTAAGAGTATCGCATATCGAGTCTAGGGGGGTGGATAAAGTCAGACCCCTAATAACGCGATAATTAGTGACGGTATGAAGCCCATCACTACATGAGAAACTACTGATCCTAGATCAGTAATTCTCGACTACCTTGGCTGAGGATTTCTGGTGATGGCCACACGTGCATTGCGCGACATCAACCCCTAATACCGGGAGAGACGAATCCCCGACGATCCGCTCACTGCCTCCATGTGGCTCGGGACTGTACCCAACTAAAACCTGTTTGCATGACTCCTTTGAGCCGTGGTAGGGTAGTAATCAAAGCACAGTAGGAACTCACACGAGACAAATGACGATCTCAGGTCAACAGACTAAGCTGTACTCATGTCACCTGGGAACTGCAATATGACAATAGGTATAATATCATCTAGCAGGTTCCCGGCGAGTCCGTCCAGTGTACTCATAACCTAGTAAGCACCTGTATACTATCTTAAGTGACTAACTGACACCAATGGCCTGTGAGACCGGCCACCGTCCATCGTCAGGGTCTGGATAAGTATACACTAGTCTACACCGGAGTACTGATGCCCAGTCTCGATACTCCCACGACTAGGGACATTTAAGGACGTGCTTATAGACCAGCCAGCTCCCACGTATATGATCGCCATCATAATGCTGGTAGTCAAGCAAGAATCCTATGGGCTCTATCAACATGTAATAGTGATCTGTAATACTACCTGAATCATGTACATAATTGTCACGACCCGAAAGAGCACGTGACTGGCCCTTGAACCAAATGAAGTCTATAGGACTCCATCTGATCCAAGTAAGCCAAAAGCCTAGAAATCTAAAACCATTTTAAGAGTAAATAAAGAAAATCGGTTTTAAAGAAGTGAAGGAAAACATGTTTGAAGTCAAGGTTTTTAAATAACTAAGCCGAATGTGCATTTTTAAAATGTAAAATCTTTTCTAGAAATTTCGGCAGAGTTTCTTTTGTAAATACTGGCCCCGAACGGGGTACAACAAGAACAATATATATATACAATGATAAAGGCATCCCCAAGCGGGAGCTAGCTCTTCGTCAATCGACGGTCACAACCACGCAAGTAATATAATATACAACGCCGAATGGCGAGGGTCAAATCCAAAAGAAACTCAATAAGCATGAAAACCGCAATCTACTAAGCGCGACTCTAAGGTCGAATAATACAACACAAATGTCTAAGTCTGAAACAATATACAAGTTTTTGGTTGATGGAAATTCTAGATACAAAGAATAATACAAGTACAATGGTGGTTCTTGATGCAAAAGAATCCACCTACCAAATGCAATTCACCCGCAAGGAAGTAGTGTGCCAGAAATGCCGCAAAGAAACCTGTACGGCAAAACCTGCAAAAACTGTGGCACAACGGGGGTGAGTTGCCAACTCGTGAATAGAGAATATCTACAAGCAGAAACCGAATGCAAGACATAATCCTAGGTTAAAACGATCAGTATAATATAAACCACAAGAGTACATCTGAAGTATGATACGGTGGAAAGTAACATCTAAACAAGTATGTAGTGCCAAGTACTCAGGTAATAACATGTCATCAGTATAAGGTATGTCTGCATGAAGTAAAAATGAATATCAATACACATATATTAGCGTCCCATACCACTAATATTGGTGTAAGGGTATATATAACAGCGCCCTCATACCCTGTTATATATACAAATGAAGTATGATCAATGTAAATCCAGTCTGTATGTGATCAAGTCTGTATAAACGTGGAACCCGTCCACAGTCACCCAATGACAAATAAGCATCATGTATGCAAATATGAGGATATAAACAAAATCATGGAAAAACATCATGAAACCCGTGCCTAGCATCGACACGTAAATCCTCGTCCATATGGGGCTCCGTCTGCGGTACGGCCCTCGGCCCCGGCAGTACGGGTCATCCCATGTCCTCATCCATATGGGGCTCCGTCTGCGGTATTGGCCCTCGGCCCCGGCAGTACGGGTCATCCCATGTCCATCTCT
Source organism: Agapanthus africanus (assembly GCA_030015575.1). Lineage (NCBI taxonomy): Eukaryota > Viridiplantae > Streptophyta > Magnoliopsida > Asparagales > Amaryllidaceae > Agapanthus > Agapanthus africanus. Next base: position 246,177,297 of record CM057347.1, on the reverse strand, counting down.
CAACTCCGGTCGGTATCCTCCAGATATCCGTCGAGCTCAAATACAATCACCGGTAGGTAGTAGTCCCTCTGCCAGGATCACCGTCTACTACACAGCGAAACCGTTCTCGCCCCGAGGTACCATACCGGGTCCACCATGTACCCGCAATCGTCCTCATCCGCCTCCTCGAATCGGGTTTCACATGTCGCTCTCAGCACCGAGAAAACACATGGTGGACGCACTGAAATATCATATCAAGGGTAACAGGGTTTTTAACACAATTATATATTCTCTTTTGAAATACCCATGGTTGCCAAATCCAGAAATATCATGGAAACAACATATCTCAATGCGTATAATCAAAACATGATGTATGCAACATGTAAGAAAGGTAAGCATATCATAAGTCATGCAACATGGAATAGTAATGTGCACATGTCGAGGGAAACCGCTCTTTTAAAACGAATCAGTTTTGAAGAACATCATGCGGTTCCCAAATCTCTAATCAAGTCAGAATCATCTATGTTTGTGTACAGGTATAAGTGTACAATATGCCATGCAAGAATCATATCATGAATGCAACAGTACTACAGTGTAGTGGCATGGCAATTATCGATGATGAAGTGTGTGAGCCGGCAAATAGTGTACGTGGAACATACGCATCATCGATAATGGTGCTGGTGTCCTAACATCATGATAATAATATAGCAATAAACATATGCACGCAATGTGAATAGCATGAATATGCGGAAATCAAATAATCAACACCACAGTGAAGAAACTACATCAATATTTATATGTCATGCAGTTATGCCTTTTGAAATAAGACAAATCAGGGTTTTAGTAAAATAAGGGGTACGGTGTTTTTAAGAAAAGATACGCCTTTTAAAGTATCCGTAGAATCCCTTTGTTTGTCTTTAAGATATTCCTGATTCGTAGTTTTTGAAATAGGTATGACTCGGGTCTAGTCTAACATCTACTATGCAAACTACTGATCTAAGTATCAAGCCAATCGGGAGAGGTATGGAAACCACCTAAATCTGAATCGATATATATATAGATATAATAGTCGGTGATCCCGCCTCAATAGTATCGCGTACGATACATTATATCATATGACATCCTCAAGTCATGAGTGCGGATCTATCATCAATGTAAAGCTCGTACGGTAAATCGTCGTACGGCATCCCAATAGCTGGGTACGGGTCAATATCACACTAGCTCATCACATCTCAGGCATCACTATCATCTATCACATAATCTGGGGTACTGATCTAAGTCTAGTACAACTGATACCATCAATATACTGCGTGTGCAAGCACACGTCCCAAGGCCCGCTAGAGATCACGTATCGTATCCCAAATACGAATCATATCAAATCACTGATCTTGAGGCACAAAGCCCAACATCATCGACTCATCTCCAATGTCATCCAATATCATCAACACAGTGCAAGTATAATGAATATGCAAGGGTGTGCGTATAGGTGTAAATCTATTCTAGGGTTCGCGACTATGAACTACACTAGTCACTTCTAACCCTACACTATCCATAGTACACCTAATCTATCATATCCACGACACACTATAACTATCAAGCATAATATATAGTATACTAACTACGGACTGCGGGGGTGCTATACGCCATCCACCCGACTTCCCCCAGTAGATATAATCTACTCACCTTGCGTCTCCATCTTTCGATGTCACCACGCGCTTGCTTGTCGTCCCGTAGTCTTCATGGGGTACCTACACATCAAAGCGTCGCATATGCACATTAAAACCAAATCAAAGCTAAAACGGCACACGAAACCCAAAACGATACGATAAGAGGCCTATAGGTTAGAACCTATGGTACGCCTTCAAAACCATCAATAAACCCTCTATATCGTCGTATAAACGCCAAATAGTCGAGGTAAAACACAATACACAATTGCAGAATCAAAAATACGGAATACGGAAACACGAATCCAAAACAGCAACTTAGGAAATATGTTCCAGATTTCACCCTAGGTCCAATTAGACAAATCTATAAATACCAGGGGTCTAATCTATACATATAGGAGCTGTAGAACCAAAACGACACAGATTGGTGCTGGTCGGGCCGCAAATTGCAGCCAATTGGGATTAATTGGCGGCCGGGTAAGGGAGTTAGGGGCTAGGGTCTTGGTGGTAGCTTCCTGGGTGCCTGCACATGCCACTGTCCAATCAATTTTATTTTAGGATGTCCCGGGTGATAGCAGATCCCAATTAACCTTCACAGATTTCACAAATTTTCCGATATCGGTTTCTAAAATCCGTATTCTGGGTTTAAGTTTCAGTTTTGGGTCTCAATTCATACACTAGGGTGTTTATATAAGCTCAACTGAGCTTAATTTCACAATACAACACAAGTTTCCCTCAAACCCTAACTAGGTTTTACCTCAAGTCACCAAATCACACAATATCGGTTCAATCACAACATGGGGGTGAAAGTAATGCTAAAACTAAGCTAAGGGTTCAGTAAATACCTCATTTGGCAACTCAAGAAAATTCTTGAGTTGCCTCAAGTTGCCAAAATCCTTGCTTCTTTAGCTCCAAGTGTAGATCTAGGGATTGTGCACACATTTAATGAAATGAGAGTGGGGTTTTGGAGTTGTTTTGGATGTGTTTTGAGGAGTTGAAGAGGGGAGGGAGATGAAGGATGAGCAGCAGCAGGAGAGAGGAGAAGAGGGAGGGAAAATGAAGGGAAGAAATGGTTAAGTCTTGGGTCAAAAGGAGCCCATACCTCTCTCTCTCACCAACTACCCATTTCTTTATTCTTTTCTCTTTTCTTTTCCTTTTTAAAACCCTTCTCACTCAAATAGTAACCCCAAAACAAACCATGGTAATAAAAATGTAATACAAGTGTGAAAAAGTGATATGTGCATGTTTTGCACAAAAAAATGCTAAAAACCGATTAGCGATTTTTAATCGCGATTAGCACTAATTTAGCATATAACTAATCAATTAAACTTAGAAATGGCATAATTCTCTAATTTACCCTATTTTATAATTTTCCATAATTTTCCCAAATTTTTCTGTATTTAATAATACCAAAATATTAAAATATTCATTAAAATAATATTAAATTATAAAAATTCCTAAAATTAATATTTTATCTTTTTGAAATGTTACAATCTACCTCCCTTAAAGAAATTCGGTCCCCGAATTTAAATTTAAACCCCCCAATACTAAAACATTTCAGTAAAAATCCTATTTGTCGGGGCTCCGAAAACATCAATACATAGCGAATATCATAAAAATATACTGCTCTACTAGAAATAAATCCCCAAAATGCATATATAAGAATATCCTGTGCGTCTGGTGCGCAAGGAAATCAAAATCCATATATGTGTCAAACAGGTGTACAAAACAACATCTAAGTGCAACTGGTGTGCACGAAACATCTGTCGTAGGCAACGTGTGTGCCTGACAGTAAAAATCAGGTGCATGTGACATGCACGAAGAATCCCGATTTAGTGCATCTGGCGTGCACCAATATCGTATATCAAAACACTAAAGGTGCATGAAAATTATGCTGGAAGTGTAAATCAAATCACTGTATAAGATAGGCGTGAAATCACAATCAATACCTTGAATGTAATAACTTATGCGCAAGACATAAATATTTAGTAGGTGCATGAAACAATATCATGAAACTCAGTCATCAAAACTAAATCATGCAATAAAACGCCCAAAACACCGAAATCCAAAATGACGGATACGTGATAATCGAATCACAAAATCACAAATCATAAATACCGTCGTTGGTAGTTCCTCCTTCAAGGTCGAGAAGGAGTCGGTGCATCCAATGCTAGCAGCGCAAGATATCTACTTGCCTCTTGCTCACGGTCTGGCGTCTTCTGACTCCGGGTCATTATCTTCTCTGCGGATTACTCTTCTCGCAGTCAATCGGCTCATCGGCCCTGTCAGGTGTGCTAACGGGGACGATTCCGTTCTGGCACTTCTCTGGTCATCTCTCGGTCAATCCTCATGACCACTCGTAAGGCAGCATGCCACTGGCGTCGGCCTCTGGCTCTCTGAATGCACATCACACATCTGATCCTGGGTGCAAACATCATTGCAGCAATGTCCTGGAAGGAATCCTGCTCAAGGTCTCTTCCGATCTTACCTAAGCCGAACTGTACGAAGGCTGGTACTCTTGCATAATCTATTTTTGCTCAATGGACATCTGTGTCCTCAGCACAACATTCTCTCGGAAACTGGTCGCATCCCAACGCCTCTGTAAGCATATCAGGTCTCTAGTCTCGACGGGAAGTAATGACAGCTCGTCAGCGTCTCGCACGAACCTCTGGTTCCTCTTGTCTCTATTGTCGTCCACTATGGCGTCACGCCATGCTATCTACGCACTGCACTATTCTCGGCCACAGTCAATCCGAAGTCTCTCGCACGGACTCGAAACCGCGTACCCTGTAACTTCATCATTCTGTAGAAGATGTCCGGCCGAACAGGTCCTCGGGAACGCGTCCCAACCATCGGAGGAATACTCAATACTCGTCCGTCCTTGATCAATTCGCAACGCATCTGGGTAAGTTCTTTTATCCGAACCTAGTCAACTACCTCATCGACGATGCCGAACTTTGGCCTACTGGGTGTGCGCAATATGACCACTCCTGGGTCTAGGTCTCCTCGTATCGTATTCCAGAAAGGTCCTATCGAGGTTTCTCTCTCAAATCTCATTCCTGCCGGATTGCCCGGAAGTCATCATCCATTGCTGAAGCAAATTCTTATTCCGGAACGGCTGCATACTTATCACGCTTCTTTCTGGAAGATATATCCATATACAACGCCTCTGGGTGCGTATCACATCTCTGATGTCGGCGGAGTGGGACGTCGTCTCGTCGAAATCTCTTGCGAACTCTTTTATTCACTCTGCTTCAATGTCGACTGATTCGGACTCGTCTCATCATGGCTGCATGGACTGTGCTCCAACGGCTATACTCGTATCTGGAGTCTTCCAAGCAAAGCATCCCATCACATGATATCCGAATGATGTCGAAACATTCGATCGACTCGTCAGAACCTTATAATCCCCTAAGAGATCAACATCTTGAGTACAGTTTAATAGTATCGAGTACATGCCACAGCGTCGGTGGTCCAGCCGTAGAAGGGCAAACCCAAGCCTCACTAATGGCGCCGCGGAACTGCCGCAAACCTTAAGGTTCAAAAGGCTTTCACACGGTCATTAAGTCGAGTTAGGGTTTCATTCTTCTAGAGGGTCCATGGAATCGCCTGCATGTCTTTCCGTATACTTTAAACTTGGAGAATGGCTCCTGACATTCGATCGTCTCTGTCGACTCTCAACGAACCTGCGTGAAGTCGTCTCAAGCTGGAAGCAATCTATCTGATGACCTCGCATCGGGGTAAGCGAACGAACACCTGTCCTAGTCATTCATCCTCAGGTGACAAGCGACCATCCATCATGTCTCTAAGTATATGCTCATGCTGCAGTAGCTCCAACCATCTGGGCGATATCTCGTCATTTGCAGCAGCAACTGGCTCATTCGTCAGTATGCTGAACAGCGCCTCAATCCTCCAGGAAAGGCGATACATTGGCGATCATCTCTGAATCGGTCTGCTCAAGATCTGAGTAAGACTCCCCACACTGGAAATCTTCAACTCAACTGGGCCCGCTCCGGCGTATAAATCGGACGAATCACCTTCGTCTCTCAAACCGGGTAGACTAGCTATCATCTGTCTCATATCTGCCTGAAAGCTCCGGCAATCTCAGCTCGTAAGCTCCGAAAGCAACATCCTGTCAATCTCAGCAACAGCTGGTCCATCTGTCTGCACGGTAGGTGACATCATAATCTCTGAGGTATGCTGTACATCAACAGTCCTCTCTCAACTGGCAGCTCTAACAATGGCCCGATCATCCGGTGCAAAACCAAGCACTCGCCTCCACTAGAGGTCACAATCACCAAAACTAACTCGAGACGTTTCCATGTCACCAGAAAACACAATGGTCGGCCCTCGTACCAGACGAGCTCGCACCGACCATAACCCTAGCAGCAACCCAAACTGCGCTCAAACATGGCGACAGGAACCTCAATCGAGTATCGAAGAGAGCAGATCAATGGCAAAAAAGAGAACAACAGATCCAAAGTGGATACATGATCATAAGAAGGAACAGCATCAATGAAGGTATGATCATGAAACTAATAGTATCGAGGATCTCAAATGGATGTATAATCATGGATATGAAGAGAATCACTGATCTCGAAAATATGTACATCCTAAGGTTCCTTAAGCGGAGTGGCGTGTCGTAAGTATGCCGCGGACCATACCCACGGTACGTCACTCTACTTTAGTCACCTATTCCATCAACCAAGGGTTATCCTACGCGACGAAAGTTCGGGTCTAATACCCCCCTCGACTAAGTCTAAGTTCCGTAAGGTCAAGCCTAAGTTCCGTATATATATAAACGCCCTAGGATCCACATAGTCAAACTTAGACTCGAACCAAGGACAACCTAGCGCTTTGATACCAACTTTGTCACGACCCGAAAGAGCACGTGACTGGCCCTTGAACCAAATGAAGTCTATAGGACTCCATCTGATCCAAGTAAGCCAAAAGCCCAGAAATCTAAAACCATTTTAAGAGTAAATAAAGAAAACTGGTTTTAAAGAAGTGAAGGAAAACATGTTTGAAGTCAAGGTTTTTAAATAACTAAGCCGAATGTGCATTTTTAAAATGTAAAGTCTTTTCTAGAAATTTCGGCAGAGTTTCTTTTGTAAATACTGGCCCCGAACGGGGTACAACAAGAACAATATATATATACAATGATAAAGGCATCCCCAAGCGGGAGCTAGCTCTTCGTTAATCGACGGTCACAACCACGCAAGCAATATAATATACAACGCCGAATGCCGAGGGTCAAATCCAAAAGAAACTCAATAAGCATGAAAACCGCAATCTACTAAGCGCGACTCTAAGGTCGAATAATACAACACTAATGTCTAAGTCCGAAACAATATACAAGTTTTTGGTTGATGGAAATTCTAGATACAAAGAATAATACAAGTACAATGGTGGTGCTTGATGCAAAAGAATCCACCTACCAAATGCAATTCACCCGCAAGGAAGTAGTGTGCCAGAAATGCCGCAAAGAAACCTGTACGGCAAAACCTGCAAAAACTGTGGCACAACGGGGGTGAGTTGCCAACTCGTGAATAGAGAATATCTACAAGCAGAAACCGAATGCAAGACATAATCCTAGGTCAAAACGATCAGTATAATATAAACCACAAGAGTACATCTGAAGTATGATACGGTGGAAAGTAACATCTAAACAAGTATGTAGTGCCAAGTACTCAGGTAATAACATGTCATCAGTATAAGGTATGTCTGCATGAAGTAAATATGAATATCAATACACATATATTAGCGTCCCATACCACTAATATTGGTGTAAGGTTATATATAACAGAGCCCTCATACCCTGTTATATATACAAATGAAGTATGATCAATGTAAATCCAGTCTGTATGTGATCAAGTCTGTATAAACGTGGAACCCGTCCACAGTCACCCAATGACAAATAAGCATCATGTATGCAAATATGAGGATATAAACAAAATCATGGAAAAACATCATGAAACCCGTGCCTAGCATTGACACGTAAATCCTCGTCCATATGGGGCTCCGTCTGCGGTATCGGCCCTCGGCCCCGGCAGTACGGGTCATCCCATGTCCTCATCCATATGGGGCTCCGTTTGCGGTATTGGTCCTCGGCCCCGGCAGTATGGGTCATCCCATGTCCATCTCTCAACTCCGGTCGGTATCCTCCAGATATCCGCCGAGCTCAAATACAATCACCGGTAGGTAGTAGTCCCTCTGCCAGGCTCACCGTCTACTACACAGCGAAACCGTTCTCGCCCCGGGGTACCATACCGGGTCCACCATGTACCCGCAATCGGCCTCATCCGCCTCCTCGAATCGGGTTTCACATATCGCTCTCAGCACCGAGAAAACACATGGTGGACGCACTGAAATATCATATCAAGGGTAACCGGGTTTTTAACACAATTATATATTCTCTTTTGAAATACCCACGGTTCCCAAATCCAGAAATATAATGGAAACAACATATCTCAATGCGTATAATCAAAACATGATGTATGCGACATGTAAGAAAGGTAAGCATATCATAAGTCATGCAACATGGAATAGTAATGTGCACATGTCGAGGGAAACCGCTCTTTTAAAATGAATCAGTTTTGAAGAACATCATGCGGTTCCCAAATCTCTAATCAAGTCAGAATCATCTATGTTTGTGTACAGGTATAAGTGTACAATATGCCATGCAAGAATCATATCATGAATGCAACAGTACTACAGTGTAGTGGCATGGCAATTATCGATGATGAAGTGTGTGAGCCGGCAAATAGTGTACGTGGAACATACACATCATCGATAATGGTGCTGGTGTCCTAACAGCATGATAATAATATAGCAATAAACATATGCACGCAATGTGAATAGCATGAATATGCGGAAATCAAATAATCAACACCACAGTGAAGAAACTACATCAATATTTATATGTCATGCAGTTATGCCTTTTGAAATAAGACAAATCAGGGTTTTAGTAAAATAAGGGGTACGGTGTTTTTAAGAAAAGATACGCCTTTTAAAGTATCCGTAGAATCCCTTTGTTTGTCTTTAAGATATTCCTGATTCGTAGTTTTTGAAATAGGTATGACTCGGGTCTAGTCTAACATCTACTATGCAAACTACTTATCTAAGTATCAAGCCAATCGGGAGAGGTATGGAAACCACCTAAATCTGAATCGATATATATATAGATATAATAGTCGGTGATCCCGCCTCAATAGTATCGCGTACGATACATTATATCATATGACATCCTCAAGTCATGAGTGCGGATCTATCATCAATGTAAAGCTCGTACGGTAAATCGTCGTACGGCATCCCAATAGCTGGGTACGGGTCAATATCACACTAGCTCATCACATCTCAGGCATCACTATCATCTATCACATAATCTGGGGTACTGATCTAAGTCTAGTACAACTGATACCATCAATATACTGCGTGTGCAAGCACACGTCCCAAGGCCCGCTAGAGATCACGTATCGTATCCCAAATACGAATCACATCAAATCACTGATCTTGAGGCACAAAGCCCAACATCATCGACTCATCTCCAATGTCATCCAATATCATCAACACAGTGCAAGTATAATGAATATGCAAGGGTGTGCGTATAGGTGTAAATCTATTCTAGGGTTCGCGACTATGAACTACACTAGTCACTTCTAACCCTACACTATCCATAGTACACCTAATCTATCATATCCACGACACACTATAACTATCAAGCATAATATATAGTATACTAACTACGGACTGCGGGGGTGCTATACGCCATCCACCCGACTTCCCCCAGTAGATATAATCTACTCACCTTGCGTCTCCATCTTTCGATGTCACCACGCGCTTGCTTGTCGTCCCGTAGTCTTCATGGGGTACCTACACATCAAAGCGTCGCATATGCGCATTAAAACCAAATCAAAGCTAAAACGGCACACGAAACCCAAAACGATACGATAAGAGGCCTATAGGTTAGAACCTATGGTACGCCTTCAAAACCATCAATAAACCCTCTATATCGTCGTATAAACGCCAAATAGTCGAGGTAAAACACAATACACAATTGCAGAATCAAAAATACGGAATACGGAAACACGAATCCAAAACAGCAACTTAGGAAATATGTTCCAGATTTCACCCTAGGTCCAATTAGACAAATCTATAAATACCAGGGGTCTAATCTATACATGTAGGAGCTGTAGAACCAAAACGACACAGATTGGTGCTGGTCGGGCCGCAAATTGCGGCCAATTGGGATTAATTGGTGGCCGGGTAAGGGAGTTAGGGGCTAGGGTCTTGGTGGTAGCTTCCTGGGTGCCTGCACATGCCACTGTCCAATCAATTTTATTTTAGGATGTCCCGGGTGATAGCAGATCCCAATTAACCTTCACAGATTTCACAAATTTTCCGATATCAGTTTCTAAAATCCGTATTCTGGGTTTAAGTTTCAGTTTTGGGTCTCAATTCATACACTATGGTGTTTATATAACCTCAACTGAGCTTAATTTCACAATACAACACAAGTTTCCCTCAAACCCTAACTAGGTTTTACCTCAAGTCACCAAATCACACAATATCGGTTCAATCACAACATGGGGGTGAAAGTAATGCTAAAACTAAGCTAAGGGTTCAGTAAATACCTCATTTGGCAACTCAAGAAAATTCTTGAGTTGCCTCAAGTTGCCAAAATCCTTGCTTCTTTATCTCCAAGTGTAGATCTAGGGATTGTGCACACATTTAATGAAATGAGAGTGGGGTTTTGGAGTTGTTTTGGATGTGTTTTGAGGAGTTGAAGAGGGGAGGGAGATGAAGGATGAGCAGCAGCAGGAGAGAGGAGAAGAGGGAGGGAAAATGAAGGGAAGAAATGGCTAAGTCTTGGGTCAAAAGGAGCCCATACCTCTCTCTCACCAACTACCCATTTCTTTATTCTTTTCTCTTTCCTTTTCCTTTTTAAAACCCTTCTCACTCAAATAGTAACCTCAAAACAAACCATGGCAATAAAAATGTAACACAAGTGTGAAAAAGTGATATGTGCATGTTTTGCACAAAAAAAGCTAAAAACCGATTAGCGATTTTTAATCGCGATTAGCACTAATTTAGCATATAACTAATCAATTAAACTTAGAAATGGCATAATTCTCTAATTTACCCTATTTATAATTTTCCATAATTTTCCCAAATTTTTCTGTATTTAATAATACCAAAATATTAAAATATTCATTAAAACAATATTAAATTATAAAAATTCCTAAAATTAATATTTTATCTTTTTGAAATGTTACAATGATGATAAAGATAAACCGGATAGCATACTATCATCTCGAGTAAGACTGTTCTACCGGTATCGGTCCTTCCTCAATCATCACAATCGCGTGTCTGTGATTCAATAATTGACTTGAGTGCACTATAGCCAACAATCTCCCACTTGCACTTAAGGCTAATTATTGCGGTGTCGCATACTCACAGCCCATATGATACCGAACACCCAACTTCTCTACTAATCAGTCTCGCAAAGCCTGTTTGCGAAACTATTGCATTCGAGAAATAGCCTCAGTGAGTGGATCCGCTTTAGTGTTTCTTTCTGTATCTCTCTATATCTCAACTTCGTGGAGAATAACCATCTCCCGAAATGAGCAATACCTGTCTTAGAATTTGTCTGGATATCTGATGGGACCCAGTTCACAAATGAACTCCAAATCCAACAAACTTCTTAGAATGTATCATCCACTGAATTTAATCAGTTTCCTGCACCATGCCTACCTCAGTATCCCCTTGGACCACCCGTCCAACATACCGCCCCTCAGAAGAGGGAAAACTATAACTCTGATAGTCACTCTGTCATCCAGATCACCTTGGAAGGCTGAAATGATAACCGCCTCCCGAAGAAAGCTGTCGTTACCATATACCAAGAACATCCACTTATGTTCATAACTTCTTCCCAATGTTTCTCCAGGATTGGATTAATATATGTTTATTGCAGCTAGTGCAAAAACAATATCTGGTATTGTACTTGACATTTCATGATTGACTCAATTGCCTAAGTAAGTGATATGCCAATCATGCAAATCCCTCTCTTCATCAGTCTAGAAGACATTTCTTTAGAGAGGGTGACTCCATCACCTGTGAGTACACCACCTCGCCAGGAGTCGTTCATTCTAAAACATTTTAGAATAGTGTCAAAGTACCCGAATTGGGACACTTCCCAAATCTAGATCTAAAACCATAGATCTAGTAACCAGAAAACCTCATATTATATCCATATCCTATGTGGAGAAACAACTTTGTGACAACCACAGTATAACCGATCGTAGTATAGGAATTTCACTTCCTATCAAGTGCATGTCATCCAAATACCTGGACATCACTCTATACTACCTTCTTACCAGATCCATCTCCTATTCTGATGAAGTCAAGACTTATGACTGTCACATCAAAAATAGATGATCTATTTCCGCTATACCTGCTTTAGTCTATAGATAGACATAAGCTACTTGCCGTCTATGCTTCCGCTGCTCCCACTGACTACAACAACCCTCTGGCAGAGTCATATACACGTGCACTTCCAAAGTTAGTTAGAACGACGTTATACTCATCCTCTTGCCGGGTCTTATAGTCTAGAACAGTAGCAATGACAAGTCTGGGTAAACAAGAACCTCCTTATCACCGTCTCTGAGAAGACCGAAGTACTTCTTGGGTGCCTGAGGTTACCCACCAAATCTGCAGAGTGGCTAATAGAATGTCAATACCAATTGAATCTTTAGGTTCTATTAAATTTGTCAGTAATCGTTTATGGTTCTGGAATTACTTCCAGTTCTACCATACTCCCACTTATGTTTTCTTAAAAGAATCCATTTTACTAAAACTGTAGCGAGTCAAGAACAATATATCTATTGATCTTCCAGATGGTAGAAAGTTAACCCTCGTCATAGCCCGGGATAACCCACAAACTGCCATTACTGAAACGTGCCTTGAGTTTGTCCAGAGTCTGGTTTTAAGCATAAACCGGACAACTCCATATACCTTAACATCGTTAAGATATGAACCATTCTATATACAATATAGAAACAGAGGCACTAATTTAATAGGAACAAGAATTCAAATCATGCGGCTGTCTCCAGTGCATGTCAATTAAGTGGAATGAGGCCAAGCAGCATTACTCATCTAGGAGTGCATCCACATATGAGTAATATGAAAGAGAAGCAAGTTCTCAAAACCATTACTATCAACGAAATACCTAGCACAAGTATCTACATGTTCAATCACCTTGAAGAATCCTGATACTTGCAACATGTGGTTCTCTACTTTATTCATATGCCTATAACTTCTCAAAATTTGGACCTTGTATTTCAGTGAAACACATATCTAAAAACTAGAGAAGTCACAAGTAAACAGAATATAGTACGAGTACCAACCCCTTTGTCCTAATAGACACTGGACAACATCCAATACTTTGTATAAGTCCCCTGAGTCTAATAACTCAAACCCTGTGCGTCGTAGGTTGAAAACTGTACTATGGTCAAGAAGAATTACACCGTTGTTGAATGCTCCTTACCTAACCATCAACTGATATAGGTAAATGCCATAGACATAATTTCAAAAATTTTATCTCACTTTATAAAATAAACGTACAGATATATTAGTTTGAAATTGGTGCATAACGACGGATATTCAAAACCAAATATTTACCATCAGGCAAAACCCAAGTGATTTCCTCAAATATCACCAATTACAAAGAATTCCGATATAATGAGGATATAATCACCCAATTCCCAATATCTTACTCACACTCACCATCTGTAACACTATACAGATGTGAGAATCAAACATGGTAAATACATAATCTGGAGTTAGAATCCAATTGGAAAACAGTTTTTCAATTAACATTGCACAGTTAAACTGAAACATGAAAATGTTTCGAAGGGGTTGCCGGGTATTCCTAGTAATGCCTCTTCCACTATCCAGATTCATGACAGTAACCGTATATTTTCTTGCCCACACTCCAATCCCTTTATATGTCTTTACTTATTTCCTTCAGTACACCACACTTAGGCTAAATGGTTTTCTTCCTTTCCTACCTTTCGGCACCAGCCTATGGTTTGGAAGAAGACTATCCAATAAGCGTAATAGGTGTACCCTCCTTATACCAGGAGCCCTCGCAACCTGAGAGAAGGTAAAGGGAAAAGACAACCGAATAATCCTTATTCTATTCCTCCAGAACTAGAATCCATCCTCGAACTGGCACAAGTTCTTTCGAGTTCGTATGTAACTATACGATGGTATATCCAATAAACGTGGATCTTCGTAGTGATACGGAATGTTCCGGAGAAAAGCAAAGGTGAACTAGGAGTGGCAGGGGTATACGCGGTTTCGTCATGAATGATAGTAGTCGCAATGTCCTTTGTGTAGGGTTCCTAGGCACTCTAGTGGAGTCTCACAAGTGATCAAACATGCACAAATCATGTTTTACGGGTGCCTACAAACCCTAATACGGATCGTTTACTAGATATCTAGGCGAAACAAGCATGTAAACGGAAATATAGAAATAGGGAAGGGGCTACAACCTTTGTAGATCCGGTCCACCACTTCGTGAGCTCTACGATGATCTCCCTCCGCTGTCCAAATCGAACTCACGACTCTAGCATTGGCATCATCGAAGAATGGGCGGGCTTGATCGTCGGTTCGATGCCGAAGATGATGAAAAAGAATATGATAAGTATTATGTAAATGATAAATAAATCAATACTTATCATTTACTAACCCTTGGTTAGTTGTAGAGAATGGACCATGGTTAACTAGAATGGTTAGGGTTAAGTATAAGACAAGGATGGTGGACTAATTCAAAGCTTCAAGAATGTTCAACTAGCAAACAAAAAAAGCAACCATTCTTTTCTCATCTTTTTCCAACATAAATAAATAAATAAATAAGGAAAAAGAAAACCCTAATCATAATCTTAACCATGGTCTAATTCTTTACACTAACCCTAGCTTGCATGTATCATCAAACATGATACAATTATGTGCACAAAATATATCACATATGCAATGTGCACAAACCAAGTGAGTAAATCCATTTAAAGTGAACCAATACTAGTTAATGCAAAGTAATATATCAAATATATATTATACATTAAATCATTAAATCAATACTTGATTCAATGATCCGGTCATATCGCATATAACCGGCTAGTATTCAATGTATCGGCTTCTCGAATCAATCCTTGATTCGATAACCAGGTTATATCGCATATAACCAATCGATACATTCGTCGTGAGAATGGAATACGGTATCACATACACGAATTATTCTCGGCCCCGCACATATCTCATATGCGCTCCTATTTCGTTTCGCTTGAGCTAGGAAACCTCTGTGTAGGACTCTAAAGACTCGTCAATACGCCGGCAGCAGATGTTGATCATATTAAACACCCACAAGCCGCAAGCGGTCTGCTAAACGTAACGGCCACCCGGGTATTGAGCGATCAGAAGATCGACGAGCAAGCCCGCTCACACTCCTGTGAATCCAACCAGTAACACTTACTGTACAGTCCGGTCTGTTCGTCTGATATGTCGCATATCTCGCCTAGGGGTGGTAAACGTCAGACCCCAGTAGCTCGATAAGTCATGCCGACTTGAGGTCCATAACATTCGTGAAACTACTGATAACTCTTACCAGTATATCACTGCAACCCTGGCCAGGGATTTCCTGTTATGGCCAGTCGTGCATTGCGCAACATCAACCCCCAATACCGGGAGAGACGAATCCCCTCCTATCTCTCATTTCCTCCATGTGAATCGGGACTGTACCCAAAAACCACCTGTTTGCACGACTCAGTAGAGCCGTGGTAGGGTGGAAATCAAAGCACAGTGGGAGACACACAAGACTCTATGACGATCTCGGGTCAACAGACTAAGCTGTACCAGTGTCACCAGAGAACTGCCATCTGACGTGAGGTATAATACCATCTGGGAGTTCTCGGCAAGTCCGTTCAGTGTACCCAGTCTCCACTGAGCACCCGTATACCATCTCCGATGTCAAACACCAATGGATATGGGATCATCCATCGCCCATCGCATGGGTCGAGAAGATATACGCTAGTCTACTCTGGAATATCGATGCCCCGTCTCGATATTCCCTCGACTAAGAACATTTCAAGGATGTACTCATGGACTACCCAGGCCCCACTAGTATGATCTACATCATAGTCCTGGAAGTCGAGTACACATCCTATGGGCTTTATCAACATGTAATCAGAGAGACAGAAAGTATACATGTTAAGATAACGTGCAACCAGATAGCGTACTATCATGTCGAGCAAGAAAGTCCTACCTATATATGTCCCAGCATCCACTACAATATACATCCAATGTACAGTAATGGCCCCTAGGGCATACATATAACTAACAATCTCCCACTTGCACTAGGGCCATCTGTAGCAGTGATTGCAGTATCACATACTCAACCATCCCCTAAACGTCTCTCTTTGGGGAAAAGGGCTTCGTGAGTGGATCCGCCGTGTTGTCCTCTGAGTCTACTCTCCTAACCTCGATCACCCTGGAGATCAACTATCTCCATGATCAGGTGATGCTTCCTCAGAATATGTCTGGGTCACTGAAGGGACCAGGGTTCCAGGGCTAAAGCCATACTTCCATTGTCATACAATGGCAGGAACCTAGTTCATCTTATGAACCATTATACACCCAAACTGCCTCTTTGGTAGTATCTTTAATAGCGATGTTACCAGCCTTTATCGTCTAGTTTGCCACGGTATCTATCTTGGAACTCTTCCAACATACCGTCCCTCTACTGAGGGTAAAGACAATGCCCGTGACTGACATTCAGTCGTCTTTATCACCCTGGAACTCTTCCAGTGATTCTCCCCAGGATCGATTGATACCATCTCACTACAACTAGTGAGTATCCTAACATCCAATTAGATCTATCTCATAGATCCAAAGCTTAGGATATAGTAGGTATCACTTTGATCCTATATGGAGAATCATTGTGATAAGCGGAGATTGATCGAGCGTAGCATAGGAAACTCCTTCCCTAACAAGGGTATGTCATCCACGTACTCTACGAGGATCGTCACCATACTCCCTACTACCTTTTTGTTTATACAAGGTTCATCTACCATTTTGATGATGTCAACTTCTTTGACTAATCCATCAAAACAGATGTTCCAACTCCGCGATGCCTGCTTTATCCTATAAAGCATCTTGCACACGTTTCCGCTGCTTTCACTGTCTACGAGGCCCTCTGGCTGTGTTCTTATAGACGTTCTCTTCTAAATCAATATTTAGAAAAGTAGTCATGGCACCCAACCACCAGATATCGTAGTTGTGGTATGTAGCCGTGGCAAGTAGGATCTGGATGGATTTAAACATAGTCCCTGGAAAAGGTTTCATCATTATCCGTGCCTGGTTGATGACGAAATCTTTAACAAGTCTAGCTTTGAAAGTCTCAACTTTTCCATGTACACCAAGCAATCTTCTCAAGATATACTTGCTCCTGATGGGGATTTAACCCTTCAGTTATAGCAACCAAAGTCCATACTTTGTTGGTGTATAAGGATTCCATCTCAGATCACTAAGCATCCAGCCATTCTTACAGAGTCCCTACTCTCGATGGCCTGCTCGAAACTGGTTGGGTCATCATCTCATGATGCAATCCTCACTCCCACTGTCATCGAGAAACCGAGGTATCTCTCAGGTGGGTGAGAAACCCTACCAGATCGGCGGAGAGGCTGAGGTTCGTCGGGGACTATAGAATCCTTTGGTTCTGTCAAATCATCTGCTGTAGTTTGTATAGCTGGAACCTTTCCAGTTCTACATTACAGACCTTGCCTTGATCTTGTCCGGATTTTGCTTTTGACATAGGCCGGACAATCCCAAATCTTAACTTACTTAAGAGATAGGCTTTTCCCATACCATATCTCATATGTAATGGTAGGCAGTGATCTGATTCGAACCTAATTCAATAGGTACGCAGCTTCTCAAGCGCATAACTCCCAAAAGAGAAAAAGGTAACTCAGTAGTACTCATCATAGAGCACACCTTATCATATAGGGTGTAATTGCTCCGCCCTGATACACTATCGTGCTATGGTGTATACGGAGGAGTAATGCTGAGAGAGAATCTCATTCTCCTTTAGAATAGTCCAGGAATGCTATGCACAAGTATTCTCCTCCCTGATCTCATCATAGGACATAATACTTATACCCGTATTTTGGTTCTCTACTTCCTACTTATATTCTGTGAATACCTCAAAAGGTTCGGACTTATATTTCAACAGGAATATATGACTGAATCTTGAGAGATCATCAGAGAATATAATGAAGTATAAAGAACCAGTCCTGGCATGTGTAGACAGGAGACCTTACATACATCATCATGCATCAGTCCCAAGAGTTCATTAACTCTTTCTCTGTTTCCAATAAACAGAGCTATGGTCATATTATCTTTGTGACATGACTGGCAAGTTTCACAAGATGTAAATTCAAACTGATTTAAATATACATCTAAATGTAACTTCAGCCAGTCGGGTCGCATTGATATGACCTAGTCTACAATGCCTCAAGAAGAATTCGTTCATTTCTGAACTCTTCTTCTTGTGTGTGTTCAGTATACTAGGAACTGTAGTTTGATTTAGAACGTTAATGCTTTTAGATAGCGTGCCTGAACCGATCAACTTTTGATATAGGAAGTGTTCAAAACATTATCCATCAATACAAAATTATATCCTTTCTTTACTAATAAAGAGACTGATATGATTTTGTATATCAGGTTCGGTATCTAATAGCATTTGTTCAGAATCAATGTATTCGTAATACAGGGTGACAGTGACCAACAGACTTGGCTGCAACACTTGCCCCGTTTTCTGTCTCATGAAACTTATCACCCGTTCTCAGTTTTTCTACCCTTTTGTAGCCCTATGTAATAGATTACATATCTGGGATCCTGATCCGGTATCATATACCCAGGATGCGGAGGATACTGAGAAACAGTTCTGTATAATGAACACACCCGAAGATGATGCATCAGCATGCACTCTCTTCGTTTGGGCGGCACGGGAAATCTGGTATTCCCCTTATTTCCTGCTCTGTCTCATAACAATTATAAGTGGGAGCGGGACCAACGTTCCCCAGCTCAGTATAACAAGCGGGTTCGGTCGATACATCCATTTTATTATCTTGATTAAGGCGTGATATGGTCGCTACCTGGAGAGAGAGAGAAGAAAACACTCAGCGTGCTCTCTTGCAAGAATAGATTGGTTATATATTTTATCTAATCAGGATGGCTCCCACTGCTTTTTATCAAATCTTCCTTCAAACCCTAAAAGGAAAGACTAGCCGGGATTAATTACACACTACAAGTTCGCCAATCTTTCAGCCAGGCCAGTGTCGGTACTTTGAGGGAGGTCCCCCGTGCTTTCGCACGAACCTAATTAATGTAAACCTCGTTTTCCCAGAGGCGTAACCCCGTTGACACCTTTCTAGACACCTACTTGATCGACTAATTGCAAAGTGCAAAACTCTCCCAGGAGTAACAATTACTCGCAGTGGGTATCGGGATCCAACTATCATATAGAAGGTATACAATCTCATTGCAAATTTCAACACTTGAAACTCCCGATAAAGGTTTTTACCCCTAGCACCTATGACCTTAACTATGGTCAACAAATCATAAGTACTAGTCAAGTTCTACCCGTCATTTCGTGATTAATTAGACCCACCCACATGACCCTTAACTATGGTCAACAAAGTCACGCGACTGTCCTAACTAATCGCATCATATGCGGTGTAGGAAGACATTACTTAGCTACCGTACACTGTGCCTTGACTATGGTCAACAAACACAGCACGAATACTAAGTACTCTACTTCCTAAAATGACGGAGGGTTGCGGCTGGTTTTTGTGAAAACCTTTAACGCTTTGAACTTGATCTCGTTGCGGAATCAAATGGTTTTTAAATGGAATGTTTTTGAGGCTTTTCTAGTTTTGCTAAAGGGGTCACTCCCGGTGAAGGGATCGTCGGCCCTTTCCTCGTCGAATGAGGTGCGGGATATATCATATATATCACTGTGCAAAGCGAAAACTAAAGAAGCGATCAAAGAAAAACCGAGTGTGTAGCATCTGCCAGTTACTGCTAAAGGAGTCACTCCCGGTGAAGGGATCTCGGTCCTTTCCTCATCGAATAAGGTGCAGGATGTTCTACAAGGAACACCACGATGCAAAGCAAGAACTGTAGCTACTTGTTTTATTTTGAAATTTGATTCCACAACATCAATTAGGTTTATTTTCTTTCATTAATCTCATTAATGAATATCCCATCATTTAAGTCCACCTAACCATCACAGATAAATATAACGTACGCTTATGCCATCCGCATTCGCCTCGATGTCCCGTCTGCACCGTTAGGTTAGGTAACTAACGCTAGAGCGAGGCAGGGCTAGCGCGGGTGTAAAACATAAGCAACGTCTATATAATATATCATATATACTATATATAATACCTGTCACAGAACATCATATGATCACATCACAGATAAATCACAGCAGAAGAAACATATGAAATATTGGATATACTAGGACGTCCGTGTTTTCAATACGAGCCAGTATAAAAGACGGATTCCACGGTTGTGATGAATAGCCAATCCCACACCCCAAGACCCCTACGAGAGCGGCAAGCAACCCTACCAATTCTAGGGTTAGGAGACCCGGACTCGACTCCTCGAGTTGGTCTCCCACTGGACCCCAGAACCCGGTTACTTGTGCTCCCCTCCTTGGGTCTATCCTAGTGCAGAAAAGTAAATAATATACATCAACGGTGACAACTTCCGCAACCTGGAAGTGCCCTAATAAAAGAATATTACATACAAGTTTTTACATGAATGAAAATGAAAAAAAAAAACACTCATCTCACATAAAAACCCTCAGCTATTCAAACACGACGATCCAATATAACATATCCAGCAACACATAACATCACATGTCATCAACGTAAGTAAATATGCGCATCCCAATTGTCGTTGACATATAGCAACGAAACCGGCGACATCACATATTACACTTACGGTCACAGAAAAGAAAGTGTAAAACTACAACAGTTGGAATCCGCAACCTCCTCAGACATCGCATGCCTGACCAAATGAATTACTTAGACATCGCATGCCTAACAATTATAAACCCCGCATTTTAGTCTCAAAATCGAAAACACTTTTCAAGATCAAGTCGGGCAATTCAACAGGATTCCCGACATTCTGATCGAATGCTCGTCGCAAACTTTAGTAGGCGGACGCACCCCCGACGCCGTCGACAAAGTGCACCAAGGCGGAACACCGCTACCGCGAGCACCCGGACGGATGCTTTCGGCGACGGGGTTCTCCTACAGTCACTTGGTCGGGGCTATGGAGTGGGGCTGTCTATTAAGTTTACCCGGCGAGTATCCGCGTACGCTACGTGATTGCGACGGACTTTTGATCACATCAAAATTCCGTGGCAACCGATCAAGTGAGACTAAACTGCTATGTTTATAACATTCATTCAGTTATCACATAACTATTTGTGAATTCCAATTATTGTATCACATTCCGGATAAATAGAAAATGCTAAACTTTTCGATCGAACAATGGAACACCCAAGTTTTCCCGATACAGCTCAACACATGAAATAAGTCTAACAACATTCAGTTCGTACCTCAGTACCAACGGTCCAGCCGTAGAAGGGTCAAGCCAACGCCTCACATGTGGCACGCCGTACTGCCCCAAACCCGAAGGTTCAAAGGACAGGTCAAGACGGTCACATAATCGAGTTAAGGTTTGTTGTCTTCTAGAGGGTCCATCGCGTTACTTGCACTACTTAGAACGTCATTAAACTACGGAAAAATCCAACAATTGGAAATTTCCCGGCAGGGGAAAAAGTGGGTATTTATATCCGGTCGAACTTTTTAACATATTCTAAAAATACCCGGAAAAGCACACCGACAAAAATTAGACAGTCCGATCGAATACAACGAGTCCCCAATATAACCCAGAAAATTCAACTTTTGAATAAATATTAAAAATTCCCAGGAAAACCAGAACAGAAAACTGAGAATTACTGTGAAAATTTAAATACACAAAAACGACAACACTGCCGCGGAACCGCCGCACGAGCCATGCTCGTGCCGCGGATCCGCGGCTCTTTGATGGAATTAGTCCATCGAAATTCACAGTAACTCTTAGATTATCCTGCTGATTTTTCTGCATATTTTTAATGTGGAAAAATCCCCGAAATTAAAAAATGTACAGAGAGCATATATAGGGTTGGGTTTTCGGGTCGTTCGGACTTCTAATTCCGTCAGGACTTCGCCTAAGGCTCTAGCTAGGCTCTGATACCACTGTAGGGTTCCTAGGCACTCTAGTAGAGTCTCACAAGTGATCAAACATGCACAAATCATGTTTTACGGGTGCCTACAAACTCTAATACGGATCGTTTACTAGATATCTAGGCGAAACAAGCATGTAAACGGAAATATAGAAATAGGGAAGGGGCTACAACCTTTGTAGATCTGGTCCACCACTTCGTGAGCTCCACGATGATCTCCCTCCGCTGTCCAAATCGAACTCACGACTCTAGCATTGGCATCATCGAAGAATGGGCGGGCTTGATCGTCGGTTCGATGCCGAAGATGATGAAAAAGAATATGATAAGTATTATGTAAATGATAAATAAATCAATACTTATCATTTACTAACCCTTGGTTAGTTGTAGAGAATGGACCATGGTTAACTAGAATGGTTAGGGTTAAGTATAAGACAAGGATGGTGGACTAATTCAAAGCTTCAAGAATGTTCAACTAGCAAACAAAAAAAGCAACCATTCTTTTCTCATCTTTTTCCAACATAAATAAATAAATAAATAAGGAAAAAGAAAACCCTAATCATAATCTTAACCATGGTCTAATTCTTTACACTAACCCTAGCTTGCATGTATCATCAAACATGATACAATTATGTGCACAAAATATATCACATATGCAATGTGCACAAACCAAGTGAGTAAATCCATTTAAAGTGAACCAATACTAGTTAATGCAAAGTAATATATCAAATATATAATTATACATTAAATCATTAAATCAACACTTGATTCAATGATCCGGTCATATCGCATATAACCGGCTAGTATTCAATGTATCGGCTTCTCGAATCAATCCTTGATTCGATAACCAGGTTATATCGCATATAACCAATCGATACATTCGTCGTGAGAATGGAATACGGTATCACATACACGAATTATTCTGGGTCCCGCACATATCTCATATGCGCTCCTATTTCGTTTCGCTTGAGCTAGGAAACCTCTGTGTAGGACTCTAAAGACTCGTCAATACGCCGGCAGCAGATGTTGATCATATCAAACACCCACAAGCCGCAAGCGGTCTGCTAAACGTAACGGCCACCCGGGTATTGAGCGATCAGAAGATCGACGAGCAAGCCCGCTCACACTCCTGTGAATCCAACCAGTAACACTTACTGTACAGTCCGGTCTGTTCGTCTGATATGTCGCATATCTCGCCTAGGGGTGGTAAACGTCAGACCCCAGTAGCTCGATAAGTCATGCCGACTTGAGGTCCATAACATTCGTGAAACTACTGATAACTCTTACCAGTATATCACTGCAACCCTGGCCAGGGATTTCCTGTTATGGCCAGTCGTGCATTGCGCAACATCAACCCCCAATACCGGGAGAGACGAATCCCCTCCTATCGCTCATTGCCTCCATGTGAATCGGGACTGTACCCAAAAACCACCTGTTTGCACGACTCAGTAGAGCCGTGGTAGGGTGGAAATCAAAGCACAGTGGGAGACACACAAGACTCTATGACGATCTCGGGTCAACAGACTAAGCTGTACCAGTGTCACCAGAGAACTGCCATCTGACGTGAGGTATAATACCATCTGGGAGTTCTCGGCGAGTCCGTTCAGTGTACCCAGTCTCCACTGAGCATCCGTATACCATCTTCGATGTCAAACACCAATGGATATGGGATCATCCATCGCCCATCGCATGGGTCGAGAAGATATACGCTAGTCTACTCTGGAATATCGATGCCCCGTCTCGATATTCCCTCGACTAGGAACATTTCAAGGATGTACTCATGGACTACCCAGGCCCCACTAGTATGATCTACATCATAGTCCTGAAAGTCGAGTACACATCCTATGGGCTTTATCAACATCTAATCGAGAGACAGAAAGTATACATGTAAAGATAAAGTGCAACCAGATAGCGTACTATCATGTCGAGCAAGAAAGTCCTACCTATATATGTCCCAGCATCCACTACAATATACATCCAATGTACAGTAATGGCCCCTAGGGCATACATATAACTAACACTTTGCCCTCAATCTAATCTCTTTATATGTCTTTACTTATTACCTTCTGTACACTACACTTAGGCTTAATTGGTTTTCTTCCTTCCCTACCTTTCGGCACTTGTCTATGGTTTGGAAGAAGACTATCCAATAAGCGCAATAGGTATACTCTACTAATACCGGGAGCTCTCGCAACCTGAGAGAAGGTAAAGGGAAAAGACAACCGAATAATCCTATTTCATTTCTCCTGAACCAGAATCCATCCTCGAATCTGGAACAAGTTCCTTCGAGTTCGTATGTAACTATACGATGGTCATATCCAATAAATGTGGATTTTCGTAGTGATACGGGATGTTATGGAGAAATGCAAAGGGAAAGAACGAGTGGCAATGATTTATTCGACTAAATGAAAATCCAAAAGCCAAGGTGTTTTAAGAAGGTTCGGTTAACTTGGTTCATGAGTTTTAGTTAAGGGTCGGGCCATGGTCGCTGCCAAAGAGAGAGAAAAGAAACACCCAGCATGCACTCTAACCTAGATCAGAATGGTTAATCACTTTATCTAATCAGGATGTCTCCCACTATTTCCTCGAATTCTCCTCCAAACCCAAAAGAAGAATTAGTCGGGATCATTTAAAATGTAATATTTCAGAAAAATAAAATATTATTTTTAGGAATTTATATAATTGAATAATAAAATATCACGAATATTTTAATGTGTGGAGATTGTTTTAAATGCTATGGTATAATCAAATACCGATAAATTGGGAAATATTTGGAAATTTATGTTAATTATTGATTTTGAAAGAGATTATAAGAATGGAGCATTCATAGATTTCTTATAATTAATTATATCCCTTATTAATGCTAATCTCGATTAATTTTCACTAATCTTGTATTAATCCGGTTTTTTTGTGCATGACATGCACCATAGTATGTCATATATACTTGTTACATTTTATGATATGAAGCATGTCTTCATCTTTATTCTTAAGTGTTTGCTTTTTAAAATGGAAAAGAAAAAGGGAAAATAGAAAAGAAAAGGAAAAAGATTAGAATATGGAGGTATGGGCAAGAGAGAGAGGGTGAGGGGTTATCTTTGACCATGGCTATTCTCCTCCTTCATTTCTCTTCATCATTTTTCTCCCCCTCATCTCCATGGCTGCCCTCTTCTCTCCCCTCATCTACCTCCTCACCACAACCACAAATCCACCTCAAAACACCATAATTCCTTCATTAAAAATGTGCACAAGCTCACTACAAGCATGGGAGATCAAGAAAAATTGGATTTTGAGCACTTGGGGCAACTCAAGAATTTTCTTGAGTTGCCAAATGAGGTAATTCTTTCATCATTAGTGTAGTATTTCAATTCCTTTAACATCTATTATAGTTTAGAAGTGTTTAAGTGTAGTTTAGAGAGGTTTGAAAATTCCAAGTTGAGGTTGGGGCTTGATTTGGATTGTTATGGTGCAATTGAGGTTAGTAGAGGCCATACAACCCCTGTAGTGTTAGTATTGTGAACTAAAACCAGAGATTTAACCCTATAACCCAAAGTTAGAAACCCCAACATCGGAAGATTGTGGGAATTGTGGCGATATTTGGAGTTCTGCTGTGACCCGGGGCACCTGAAAGATATTTAGCGATTACTGAGATGTGTGCAGGTGATTTGGAGTGTACCCTAAAGACTCGAGGCCCCATCTCCCATTCAAGGCCGCAAATTTATCCCTTATGGCTGCAATTTGCGGCCTGGGTACTTCAGTGTGGGTTCGTGCTTGGTCCATGGCTCCATTTTCAGTAAATTAGACCTACCCTATATGCAAAATTGGCTAATTCAACTTAGGGTAAAATCTGGAGGTGTTTTACATCATTTCTGATTACGATTTTGCGAATTCTATAACTTGAACTTGGGTATTTTTGTGTTGTCTCGATCGATTGGCGTTTGTACGTCGATGTCGAGGGGTATTGGTTCTTCTTGCATGCGTAGACCATAGATTTTAACCTATGTGAGATACGTGTGCCGTTTTGGTTTTCGTGCGCGATTTCGGTTTATGATACTTTGTGTGTATTTATGTAGGTACCCTCGAGTGGACTTTGAACAACAAGGATGAGTGTGGCGTCATCGACTTCGGCAAGCAAGGATCAAGGTGAGTAGATATATATCTACGGGGGAAGTCGGGTGGATGGCGTATAGCACCCCCGCAGTTCGTAGTGTAGCATATGATATGATATATATATATAAATGTGTTTTTGTGAAACGTGGATAATTAGCAAGAACGGTTTAGGAGATCATAGGTTAGTGTTTTTAGTTTAATTCTTAGTTACGAAACCCTAGAGTAAAGTTTAGCACACACGCGCGCACACACACACATGCATACATTTGATTTTCTTGTGCGTATATGGGGATATATATATATATATACATATATGTATGTAAGTATGTATATATATATACATATACTTGGATGATGAGGATAGTATATGATACTTGGAGATGGGTCGATGTGATTGGGCATGATGCCGTGAGATCGGTGACGTGATTTAGGTCGTGCTATGAGACACGACATGATATTATAGCGGATCGTTGAGCGATGTGTTTTCATACACACGCGATATATGTTGATGGTATCAGAGTGTACTCGACTTTAGATCAGTACCCTTAGTTTATTATATTATGATAATGATACCAGATGACAAATGAGGTTTATGTGATATTGACCCGTACCCCGATTTTGGGATGCCGTACGATGGATTTTACCGTACGATACATAAATATGATGATTGATCCGCACTCTTGACTTGAGGATGTCGTATTATATATATTCTATCGTACGTGACGCTATTGAGGCGGGATCACTGACTACTAGATATATCGACTCGGACTTAGGTGGACTTCCTTACCTTTTCGTTTAGCCTTTTAGTTTAGTTCTGTAGTTACTTGGTAGATGTTAGACTGGGCTCGAGTCATACCTATTTTCAGAAAATAACGAATCGTGAGTATTTTCAAAAGGCAACCATGGGGATATTACGGATTTTCAAATGACGTACCTTTTCTTAAAAACACCGTAACCCCTATTTCCTAAAAACCACGATTCGTGCTATTTCAAATGCCAAACTGTATGACTCGTATATGCACATGTATATTCTTCATTATTGTGATTACTATTCATTCTCTGTTTATTCATATTGTTCATATCGCATTGCATGCTTATACCTGCGTTTTCCTTAGTATTATAAACCCATGTTGTCAGGACACCAACACCATTACCGATGATGCGTATGACTACGAACACTTGCTTGCCGGCTCACACACATCATCATCGGTAATTTCCATATCACGTACACTTTAGAGAATATTATTTCATCGACATAACTTGCTAGCTGATAGTTCTAATATATCATTACTGTGCTGGTTTAGATATTGTATTCTGTATTTAGATACCCATGCATATAGATATTCCTTAACATGCAATATTATGGAGCTTTATGTCGGCAATTCATTGGTTATTTACTCTTGAGATTGGGATTTCGGATTTCCATGAGATTTCTGGATTTGGAGAAACCGCAAAGATTTTGTAAACTTATTATCATTTTAAAGATAGAAAATTGCGGTTTTCTCGTGATATGATTTGAGAGGTGTCCACCATGAGTTTTCTCGGCTCTGGAGCGGTATCATACACCCGATTCGAGGAGGAGGAGGAACCGTCTGCGGGTGCATGGTGGACCCGGTGCGGTACCCCGGGGCAAGATGGTCGCAGATGATGGCGTTGAGCCTGGCAGGGGAGCACTACCGACCGGTTATTTGTGATGCGGCGGATATCCGGAGGATACCGACGTAGTCGTGAGATTTGATGATTTGGGCCAGTCCGGATTGCCGAAGCCCAGGGGCCAGTCCGGATTGCCGGAGCCCGGGATATTAAGACTTTGAGATATTGAGATTATATGATATGGGCCAGTCCGGATTGCCAGAGCCCGAGATATTTGATATTTGGGATTTATGTTTTGTGTCGATGGTTGACACGGATTCTATGTTGATTTCATTGATGATATATCGATTTTTATGTACAGAAATCTCACTAATTAAAGAAAATAGTTTTCTCATTCATGATGTATTCTGTTTTCATTTTAATGCATTCATACATCATATATGTATTATGTTGCTACCTGAGGCACTGGCACGAGCACATGATATTACACGTATGTGTAGATGTTTCAGGGTTATATTTTATGAGGATATTATCGTATGACCTAGGATTGAGTCATACATGCGATTTCTGCTCGGTGATGTTTTCTACTCACGAGTTGGCAACTCACCTCCATTGTGCCACAGTTTCTTGCAGGTTCTGCCGTACAGGTTTCATTGCGGCTTGCTGGCACACTGCTCCTTTCCGGGTGATTGCTTTGGTAGGTGGGTTCACTCGCATCTTGACCACCGTCGTATTTTATTTACATTATGTTATATCTAGTAACTCTATCAACTAAACTTCTATAATTTATAGACTTAGAAGACCAGTGTATATTCTTTCGACCTTAGAGTCGCGCGCCTGTATTATTATGGTTTTCTTGATGATGATGGTTTTCATTCTGAGTTTTGATCCTTGCCCTTCGGCGTTGTATATTATATTGCTTGCGTGGTTGTGACCGTCAATTGGCGAAGAGCTAGCTCCTGCTTGGGGATGCCTTTATTCATTATGTTTGTACCCGTTTGGGGCCAGTATTTACAAAGGAGACTCTACCGAAATTTTCGGGAAAATATGATGTTGCTTTAAAATGTTTAATGCCATTTACTTTATTTAAACCACTTGCTTTAAACGAGTTTTCCTTCACTTCTTATTTAAATGGTTTAGATTTCTGGGCTTTTGGCTTACTTGAATCAGATGGAGTCCTATAGACTTCATATGATTTAAGTTCCAGTCGCGTGCCATTTCGGGTCGTGACAAAGTTAGTATCAGAGCGCTAGGTTTAACCTTGGTTCGAGTCTATGTTTGACTATGCGGAGTCTAGGGCGTATATATATATTCGGAACCTAGGCTTGACCTTACGGAACTTAGACTTGGTCGAGGGGGTAATAGACCCGAACTTTCATCGCATAGGTTGACCTTGGTTGATGGAGTAGGTGACTTAAGTAGAGTGACGTACCGTGTGTATGTTCCGCGACATACTTATGATACGCTACTCCGCTTAAGAAGCCTTAGGATGTACATTTCATTGCACAGTATTCTATTCCTTCATATGATCTATCCTCATCGATATCGGTTTGTGGTTCGTGTTACCACGATTGCATGGGCAGAGAGAGCTGCGGCTAGAGTTGCAGTCAGCATGAGCTCGTCTTGGACGAGGACTGACCAGGGCATAATTCCGGTGACACACGATTGCATAGATGTGTCGTTTTATTGTGTTTTCGCGCCATGAGTGTTTGATGGATTGCTTTTACTAAAATTTCTCGAATGTGCAGATCTGCACCAGAGGATTAGGCCACTACTAGAGGCCGGCTAGAATGTGATGACCGTCAATGCACCGTTATTCTTGATGATTGATGCACTGTTTAGCATGCGGACGAATGAGCCAAATGTTGCTGCGACTGACAAGATACCGCCCCAGATGTTTGAAGCTATTGCAACACGAGTTTATACTTAGAGATATGATAGAAGATCGCTAGTCACCCAAGGATGAATGACTAGGACATGTGGTTCGTTGCATACCCCGAGGCGAGGTCATCAGATTGATTGATTCCAGCTAGAGAAGACTTCACGCAGGTACGTTGAGAGTCGATAGAAAACGATCGAATGTCAGAAACCCATTTTTCCAAGTTTAAGGTATTCGGAAAAACATGCAAGTAATTTTGTGGACCCTCTAGAAGAATGAAACCCTAACTCGACATAATGACCATGGAAACGCCTTTGAACCTTAGGGTTTGCGGCAGTTCCGCGATACCATTAAAGAGGCTTGGGTTTGCCCTTCTACGGCTGGTCCATAGGTACTGTGGCATGTACTGGATATTATTAAACTGTGCATGAGTGTTGAGCTCTTGGGGAATTATGGGACTTTGACGAATCGATCGAAAAGTTCGACGTCGTCCGGATATCATGTGATGGGATACATTACTTGGGAGACTCTAGGTATGAGTATAGCAGTTGTAGCACAGTCCATACAGCTACGAAGAGACGAGTCCGAATCAGTCGACATTAGAGAAAAGTGGAGTAAGAGGTTCGTACGAGATTTTGATGAGATGACGTTCCACTCCATTGACATCAGAGATGTGATACGCATGCAGAGGCGTCGAATATGGATATATCTTCCAGAAGAAGTCGTGATGAGTATACAGCTGTTCCGGAACAAGAAATAGATTTAGTAAATGGCGATAACTTCCGGGCAGTTCAGCCGAAATGAGATTGGGAGATACCCCGACAAGATCTTTCTGGAAATACTACACGAGAAGATTGGACCCAAGATCGGTCGTATTATGCACACCTAGTAGGCCAGAGTTCGGCATCGTCGACGAGACATGTTATGAATGACCATGATAGTTGGCCAGAGATTTTAGAGGATGTGCCAGAGCGGAACTGTTTCCATCATCGTTCCACATTGGGCTGTTGAGCCGAGGAGCTATGTAACCAACAATTTACAGTGAGTGACGAGAGCCTAAGGGCACAAGGCGCCAGACCGTGAACAGGAGGAAAGAAGATATCTTGCTTTGCTAGCTTTGGATGCACCGACACCATCTTGATTTTGAAGGAAGGACATATCGACGACAGTGTTTACAATTTGCGACTTGGTGATTTGAATATCACGTGTCCGTCATTTGGATTTCGGTAATTTGGGCGATTTATTTGTCACGACCTGAAAAGTACGGAACATGACCGGCACTTTGTTAGGTCCACGTTACCTCTCCTGGTACTTTCGGGGTTGCGGAAACGGTAAAACAAAATTTTTTCTAAACTTTGTAACATGGACCGTAAAAGCCGGATCTTTGCTAAACAATACACTAGCATCCTAACTTGAGATGTATCTACTCGGTTAGGGGTTATACCTAACTTGAACTCCTTCTTCTTGAAACCTAGTAGAGGTTGATGGTTCTTTCCTCGTAGCCTTCTTCCGTCAAAGATGGATCCACCTGAGGGTTCAACCTTCGGGCTCTTTCTCGAACATAGAGTGAACTAGGATCTCCGGCTTGCTAAACCTTGAACCCTAGAGAGAGTAGAGAGTATCTATGGGGTGTTTCTCTTTCAAGGAGAGGGATTCTCAACACATGAGAAGGATTCTCCTTGAGCTTGAGGAAGAAGAAGATGAAGTGAGGAGAGAGAATCAATATGATAGAATGAGCTCCTTTTCCTTTTGCAACCATAACAAAAGGAAAAAGAATTATCTAATTAATAATAATAATTCAAAATGAAATAGTTGATGGTTGTTTTTGGAATGACCACTATCATCACTTCATTAAATGAATGTAAGCTAGAATCAAGGAGTATCCTTGCAAAGTAATGATGATGGTCAAACATTCAACCATGGTCAACAAGTCAACAAAACCAACCATGACACAATTTCATTTAATTACTATTATTAATTGATATTTCATAAATCTATTAGGGTTTGGAAAAAGACGACTGTCAACTGTGCATACGCACCCGTTCCGAAACCCTAATGAAAGACCTCTTCCTCCGCCTCAAACAACTGTGCATACACACCTGCATTCTCGTTCCGAGGAACAAGAATACTGAGAGATAAAAGCAACCCCAAAACATATACCAGTATCTGGCTCAAACCAGAGCCTGCTAGTATAAACCGTCCGGACTCCAAACGTGCACAAGTGCGCGGATGAGAACGAACCCTGCCGCAAAACCATGCGACCTCTACTCAGTTTTGCCCAGAGGCGAATAGCCCTCTGTGTGGGACTCTAAAGACTCGACACTACGCTGGCAGTGGGTTTAACCACAGACCGCAAGCGGCACTAGCTGTGCGTAACGGTCCCCAGGTAGATGCCGATAAGAAGACTGACGAGGTAAAACCCATCTGAACTCCTACTGAGTCTGAATGTGACATTCTCCGTACAGTCCGGTCTGTTCGTCTGATACATCGCATGTCGGGCCTAGGAGGGCGGCAAGCGTCAGACCCCTAATAGCGGTACAAGTCGTGTAGGAGTGAAGCCCAGAACACCCTGAGATAGCACTGGAACCTACCAGTATATCTCGCTTGCCCTGGTCAGGGACTACTTGTGTAATGGCTCTCCTAGACACAGCGCGATGTCAACCCCCAATACCGGGAGAGACGAATCCTGTCTAACCATCACTGCCTCCAAGTGCTTCGGGACTGCTCCCAACTACTACCTGTTTGCACGACTCAGAAGAGCCGTGGTAGGGTAGTAATCAATGAACAGTGGGAACACACTCGAGGCGGAGTGACAGTGTCAAGTCAGCGGACTAAGCTGTACTCATGTCACCTGGGAACTGATAACTGACGATAGGTATAATACCAACCATCAGTTCCCGACGAGTCCTGTCCAGTGTACTCGTAACCTAACGAGCACCCGCATACTATCTCAAGTACGACGTACCGACGGCTGTGGGACAGACCGTCTCCCGAGCTGGGATGAGAAGCGCATACGCTAGTCTACTCCGGAGCATTGATGCCCTATCTCGATACTCCCACGACCAGGGACGTGTATAAGGATGTGCTTGTAGATTATCCAGCCCCCACGAGTGTGATCGCCATCACAACGCCGGTAATCAAGCAAAGATCCTAAGGGCTCTACTAATGCGTATAGGTGATATAATAAATAAACACACAAGTACACATTAAAGCAGAGACGAACCAAGTAGCATACTACTATATTGAGCAAGATTGTCTGTACAACTGTGAATATCCCAAGCTTCCATCAAGTAATATACATACTAGTATGATACAGTAATGGCCTCTAGGGCATATACACTACAATCTCCCACTTGCACTAAGGCCATGTACTGGCGTATCGAAGACCTATTATCTCGATCAGCCGCTCGAACTGAGTCTGGGGTAAAGCCTTCGTGAATGGGTCCGCAGTGTTGTTCTTTGTGTCCACTCTCCGCACCTCGATCTCCTGGAGATCAATGATCTCCCTGATCAGGTGATACCGCCTTAAGATGTGCCTGGATTTCTGATGGTACATTGGTTCCTTCGCTAAAGCTATAGCCCCATTGTTATCGCAATACAAAGGTATTGGGTCAACAATGGACGGAACCACCTGAAGTTCACTAATGAACTTCTTCATCCAGACCGCCTCTTTTGCGGCATCGCTTGCAGCAATGTATTCAGCCTCCATCGTCGAGTCTGCGACGGTATCCTGCTTGGAACTCCTCCAACATACCGCCCCTCCGTTGAGGGTAAACACAAAACCCGAGACAGACTTGCTGTCATCTTTGTCACTCTGGAAGCTTGAATCGGTAAAGGACTCGACCCTGAGGTCTCCATTACCGTAAACCAGGAACATCTCCTTAGTCCTTCTCAGGTACTTGAGAATGTTCTTCACTGCTGTCCAGTGGTCCTCCCCTGGGTCTGACTGATACCGTCTTACCGCGCTCAATGCGTAAGCTACATCTGGTCTTGTACATAGCATCGCATACATTATAGATCCTACCGCCGAAGCGTAGGGTATAGTGCTCATGCGAACCCTCTCCTCGTCAGTCTTAGGAGACATCTTCTTGGAGAGGGTAATTCCGTGCAATGCGGGTATGTTACTGCGCTTGGAACCCTCCATACTAAATCTCTTTAGTACGGTCTCTATGTACCTGGACTGCGAAAGTCCCAATAGTTTCTTGGATCTATCTCTATAGATCTTGATCCCCAGAATGTACGAGGCATCACCTAGGTCCTTCATGGAGAACCTTTGTGACAAAAATAGCTTGACCGATTGTAGCATAGGAATATCATTTCCTATCAAAAGAATGTCGTCCACGTACAAGACTAGGAATACGACAGTTCGTCCTACAATCTTCTTATACACACAGGGTTCATCTTCGTTCTTGATGAAATCAAATTCCTTGATTGCCTCATCAAAACAGATGTTCCAGCTCCGTGATGCCTGCTTTAATCCATAAATGGATTTAAGCAACTTGCACACCTTTCCGCTGCTCCCACTGTCTACGAAACCTTCTGGTTGATCCATGTAAACGCACTCTTCCAAACAACCGTTTAGGAAAGTCGTTTTAACATCCATCTGCCAGATTTCATAGTCATGGAAGGCAGCAATGGCAAGTAGGATCCGAATGGATTTGAGCATAGCCACCGGAGAAAAAGTTTCATCATAGTCCAAACCAGGTCTTTGACGAAAACCTTTTGCAACGAGTCTAGCTTTATAGGTTTCCACCTGCCCATCTACACCAAGTTTTCTTTTGTAGATCCATTTGCATCCAACGGGTTTTACCCCAGGTGGAGCAATATCCAAGGTCCACACTTTATTGGCGTACATGGACTCTATTTCGGATTGCATTGCTTCCTGCCATTTATCAGAGTCCCTACTGATAATGGCCTGCCTGAAACTGGTAGGGTCATCTTCTTCCAAGATGCAATCCTCTCGATCCCCGTCTATGAGAAAACCGTAGTATCTCTCGGGCGGATGAGAAATCCTACCAGATCTGCGGAGTGGCTGAGGTTCGTCTGGGGTTATAGAATCTAGCGGTTCCTCCAAATTTTCAGTTACATTTTGTGGTCGCTGAATTTCTTCCAGTTCTACCGAACTCCCACTAGTTTCTTTTGCAAGAAACTCCCTTTCTAAGAAGGTGGCGTGGCGAGATACAAACACCTTCTGTTCCTCAGTGTGGTAGAACAGATATCCCAGTGAGTTTTTAGGATATCCCACAAATTTACACAGAACTGATCGTGCCTCTAGCTTGTCCGGTTTCTGTGTCTTCACATAGGCCGGACAACCCCATATCTTAATAAACTTCAGACATGGTTTCTTACTGCTCCATATTTCATACGGAGTTTTAGGCACAGATTTGGACGGAACTTGATTCAAAAGGTATGCCGCTGTCTGAAGCGCATGTCCCCAGAATGAAAGAGGTAACTCAGCACTACTCATCATGGAGCGAACCATATCCAATAGGGTACGATTCCTCCGCTCCGATACACCGTTGTGCTGTGGTGTATAAGGAGGTGTAAGCTGAGAGAGAATACCATTCTCTTTTAAGTAATCTAGGAATTCCGTGCTTAAGTACTCCCCTCCCCTGTCAGACCGGAGGATCTTGATACTTTTGCCTGCCTGGTTCTCTACTTCGTTTCTGAATTCCTTGAATTTCTCAAAAGCTTCAGATTTGTGTTTCATCAGATACACATATCCGAACCTAGAGAGATCGTCAGTGAATGTGATGAAGTACGAGAACCCACCCCTTGCATGTATAGACATCGGACCACATACATCACTATGTATGAGTCCCAAGAGCTCTGCTGCTCTTTCTCCATGTCCGGTGAACGGAGATTTGGTCATCTTCCCTTTGAGACAAGACTGACAAGTTTCATAAGATGAAAACTCGAACGTATCCAAGAGTCCATCTTTATGCAACTTACTCAGTCTTTTCTCTCCGATATGACCAAGTCTACAATGCCACAAGTAGGATTCATTCGTATCTGAATTCTTCCTCTTGCGTGTGTTTTGTATATTGAGAACTGTATTCTGATTTAGAACGTAGATACCATTATACAGTGTACCCTCTGCAACCAGTACCTTATGAAGGTAAATGTTCATGATATTCTTTTCAAGAACAAAGTTATATCCATCTTTATCGAGTAAAGAAACTGATATGATGTTGCAAACCATGGAGGGTACATAGTAGCAATCGTTCAAAATCATAGTCTTGCCATTTGGCAATACTAGGTGATATTCACCGACGGCTGCCGCATTAACTTGTGCTCCGTTCGCTACTCTGAGCGACATATCACCCGGTGCAACTTTCCTACTTTTTTTCAGTCCCTGTAATAAATTACAGATATGAGATCCTGATCCGGTATCAAGTACCCAGGAGGCAGGGCTGACCGTAAAATAGTTCTCAATTACAAGAACACCTGAAGTAGATGCAAAACCATGCTTCTTCTTCGACTGGGTATCCTGGAAATCCATACAATCCCCTTTCCCATTCTCATACTCATGACTGTTGTCACAAGTTAGAGCTGAACCAACTTTCCCCAGTCCCGAATAAGAATTCGGATCGGTCAAGCGATACATTTTATTATCTTGATTAGGGCGTGAAAAGGTTGCTGCCTGGAGAGAGAGAAAAGAAACACTCAGCGTATGCTCTTGCAAGATTAGATTGGTTTATTAATTTATCTAACCAGGATGTCTCCCACTGTTTACTCAAATTCTTCTTAAAACCTTTTAAAAGAAGAACTAGTCAGGATTTTAATTCACGTCACAATACTTGCTTAACCTTTCAGCCAGGCTAGTGTCGGTACTTCGAGGGAGGTTTTCCAACGCTTTCGCGAAGTTCCTTAATTCAAGAACCTCTTTTCCCTGGGGGCGTAGCCCCGCTAACACCTTTCTAGACACCTACTAGGTTTATAGCATTGATCGTTTACTGAAATAATCTCCCAAGAGTAATCCAACTCATCAGTGGGATCGGGATCCAACTATCATTGTGTGATGACCTAGATGGAATCCACTCTAGTCACCACACTCCAGAAGGTATGCTAAATCTGCAAGTTTCAGTACTTTTGAAACTCCCGATGTGGTTTTTGCCCCTAGGACCCAAGTGACCTTGACGAATAATCAACAAATCAAAAGGTCCTAGTCAAGTTCAACCCGTCGTTATCCAGGATTGCATTAGACCCTCCCGCATGATCCTTGACGAATAATCAACAAAATCATGCGACCGTCCTAACCAATCGCATCTATCAGTGCAACAGAAAATTATTACTCAGCTACCGTTCACTGTGTCTTGACGAATAATCAACAAACGCAGCACGAATACTAAGTATTAATTATCCGAAACGACGGAGGGCTACGGCTGGGCTTTTGGCGAAAAACCCGTTAACGTAATGAACTTGATATCGTTGAAGGAACCTGTTAATCTTTTTGAAAATATAGTGGCGAAAACTTTTGCTAAAGAGGTCACTCCCTGTGAAGGGATCTCGGCTCTTTCCTCGTCGAATGAGGTGCAGGATATTCCAAACTGAATACCTCGATGCAAAGCAAGAATAATCGACTATAGTGAAGTTATTACCCTGACGCAAACTTTTGTCCAAGGGGTCACTCCCGATGAAGGGATCTCGGCCCTTGCCTCGTCGACTGAGGTGCTGGGCATTCACAACCGAATACCGCGATGCAAAACAAAAATTGAACGTCCTTGCAATAACAGCTTTTTTTGAAAAATTGTTCCAACAACGTCTTTTAGGTTTATTTTCTTGCATTAGTTCTTTTAATGCGTCCCATCATTTAAATTCTACCATTGCAGAAAACAACCAAAATATGACGTACGCTTATGCCAATCGCATTCGCCACTGGGCCCCGTCATCACCCGTTAGGTTACTTAACTAAGGACAGAGCGGGGGCTGGGCTAGCGCGGCTGTAAATCATAAGCAACGCCTAAATAGTTATAAATATAGCAATGATAGACATTACAGATCACAGATGAATACATTGGATATACTAGGAATCCGCAATCCGTTCGAGCCTGCAACGAAAAGCGGATTACACGGTCGCGGTGAATAGCCAAAACCCCACCCAAGACCCCTACGGGTGCGGCAAACTACCCGCCAAGTACCCGGTAGTTTGTGCACCCCTCCATGGGTCTATCCTAGGAGCAAAAACAGTAAAAAGAATTATACAATGACGGCTACAACCCCGACCCGGTTGTGCGGCCATACAAATAAT
This sequence comes from Agapanthus africanus, assembly GCA_030015575.1. Taxonomy (NCBI): domain Eukaryota; kingdom Viridiplantae; phylum Streptophyta; class Magnoliopsida; order Asparagales; family Amaryllidaceae; genus Agapanthus; species Agapanthus africanus. Next base: position 246,139,471 of record CM057347.1, on the reverse strand, counting down.
ATTATTACATCAATTTACATATTACAAATGAATGAAAGAAAAACAAAAGCTCATCTCACATCCACCCCGGCTATTCACCCGCGACAGTCCAACACATTCATATACACATTCCAATATCAAACACAGATCACAGAGATGTATAACCCCGACTAATCGACTTATAGCGATTAGCCGACGTTCAATACATACAAACATCACAGATATAACCAACATAGTCAAAATGTAGTGAAGTTCGGAAAAAATACGGAATTATAGGCCCCCAAAAACAAATTTCTATTCTGGAAAATCTGGGCACATATAATATATCTCAAAAATCCTAAAACCAATCCAGAGATACACTGCACCAAAATCGAGGCAGAGAGAAGACAAGACGGCCGCGGATCCGCGGCAACATAACTTGCTGTTGCTGCGGAAACGCGGTCGTTTGGTCAGATCTCTGGCTCGTTTTTGGTGGTTATCTTTAAAAAACCCTGAGATGATTTTAGGTGAATAACAAATTTTGTTTTGACCAGAAAAAAATTTAACAGAAACTAGGGTTTTTGAAAAGTTTGGTTTTTGGATTTTTCGGTTCCGAACTTCGTTACACTTCACTACCTAGCTAGTTTATGTTTAGTTAGGCTCTGATACCACTGTTAGGTCCACGTTACCTCTTCCGGTACTTTCGGGGTTGCGGAAACGGTAAAACAAAATTTTTTCTAAACTTTGTAACATGGACCGTAAAAGCCGGATCTTTGCTAAACAATACACTAGCATCCTAACTTGAGATGTATCTACTCGGTTAGGGGTTATACCTAACTTGAACTCCTTCTTCTTGAAACCTAGTAGAGGTTGATGGTTCTTTCCTCGTAGCCTTCTTCCGTCAAAGATGGATCCACCTGAGGGTTCAACCTTCGGGCTCTTTCTCGAATTTAGAGTGAACTAGGATCTCCGGCTTGCTAAACCTTGAACCCTAGAGAGAGTAGAGAGTATCTATGGGGTGTTTCTCTTTCAAGGAGAGGGATTCTCAACACATGAGAAGGATTCTCCTTGAGCTTGAGGAAGAAGAAGATGAAGTGAGGAGAGAGAATCAATATGATAGAATGAGCTCCTTTTCCTTTTGCAACCATAACAAAAGGAAAAAGAATTATCTAATTAATAATAATAATTCAAAATGAAATAGTTGATGGTTGTTTTTGGAATGACCACTATCATCACTTCATTAAATGAATGTAAGCTAGAATCAAGGAGTATCCTTGCAAAGTAATGATGATGGTCAAACATTCAACCATGGTCAACAAGTCAACCATGGTCAACAAGTCAACAAAACCAACCATGACACAATTTCATTTAATTACTATTATTAATTGATATTTCATAAATCCATTAGGGTTTGGAAAAAGACGACTGTCAACTGTGCATACGCACCCGTTCCGAAACCCTAATGAAAGACCTCTTCCTCCGCCTCAAACAACTGTGCATACACACCTGCATTCTCGTTCCGAGGAACAAGAATACTGAGAGATAAAAGCAACCCCAAAACATATACCAGTATCTGGCTCAAACCAGAGCCTGCTAGTATAAACCGTCCGGACTCCAAACGTGCACAAGTGCGCGGATGAGAACGAACCCTACCGCAAAACCATGCGACCTCTACTCAGTTTTGCCCAGAGGCGAATAGCCCTCTGTGTGGGACTCTAAAGACTCGACACTACGCTGGCAGTGGGTTTAACCACAGACCGCAAGCGGCACTAGCTGTGCGTAACGGTCCCCAGGTAGATGCCGATAAGAAGACTGACGAGGTAAAACCCATCTGAATTCCTACTGAGTCTGAATGTGACATTCTCCGTACAGTCCGGTCTGTTCGTCTGATACATCTCATGTCGGGCCTAGGGGGGCGGCAAGCATCAGACCCCTAATAGCAGTACAAGTCATGTCGGAGTGAAGCCCAGAACACCCTGAGATAGCACTGGAACCTACCAGTATATCTCGCTTGCCCTGGCCGGGGACTACTTGTGTAATGGCTCTCCTAGACACAGCGCGATGTCAACCCCCAATACCGGGAGAGACGAATCCTGTCTAACCGTCACTGCCTCCAAGTGCTTCGGGACTGCTCCCAACTACTACCTGTTTGCACGACTCAGAAGAGCCGTGGTAGGGTAGTAATCAAAGAACAGTGGGAACACACTCGAGGCGGAGTGACAGTGTCAAGTCAGCGGACTAAGCTGTACTCATGTCACCTGGGAACTGATAACTGACGATAGGTATAATACCAACCATCAGTTCCCGACGAGTCCTGTCCAGTGTACTCGTAACCTAACGAGCACCCACATACTATCTCAAGTACGACGTACCGACGGCTGTGGGACAGACCGTCTCCCGAGCTGGGATGAGAAGCGCATACGCTAGTCTACTCCGGAGCATCGATGCCCTATCTCGATACTCCCACGACCAGGGACGTGTATAAGGATGTTCTTGTAGATTACCCAGCCCCCACGAGTGTGATCGCCATCACAACGCCGGTAATCAAGCAAAGATCCTAAGGGCTCTACTAATGCGTATAGGTGATATAATAAATAAACACACAAGTACACATTAAAGCAGAGACGAACCAAGTAGCATACTACTATATTGAGCAAGATTGTCTGTACAACTGTGAATATCCCAAGCTTCCATCAAGTAATATACATACTAGTATGATACAGTAATGGCCTCTAGGGCATATACACTAACACACTTAAATTACGAAACTTCTCGAGGCGTACGTAATCTAAGTAAGCCAAAACCCAGAAATCAAAACCAGTTAAAGCAGTAGAGTGAAGGAAAAACCAATTGAAAAACAAGTAGTTTTAATCAATATAGGCCGAAGTATGTATTTTTAAAATCTCAAGTATTTTCTGAAAATTTCGGCAGAGTCTCCTTTGTAGGGTTACTAGGCACAGTCACAAGGGTCTACAAGGCATCAACCATGCCCAATTCAAAAATTAGACGTGCCGAACAAGCCTAACCAAGATCGTATACTAGAGATTAGGCGAAACTAATAGCAAGCAAACAACTTTGATTCTAAGAGTTAGGGATTAAAACCTTTGTAGATCCGGTCCTTCACTTCTAAAGCTCCGTGTTGACGTCCCTTCGCTGCGATCATCGAGATCCCGGACTCTTGTGACGGTTTCCTCGGAGAAATGAACGGGCTAGCTCGTTGACTTCGAGGCCGAAGATGATCTACGTCGAGGAGACTCAAACTCAAGCTCCATCTTTACTAGGTCATGAACTTTGTGAAGAGAACACCCTAAACTAAATGGCAAGTAGTAGAGGATGATGAAATAGGAAGTGGGTTCACTTTGGATTTGGATTTCTCACTCTATTTCTTCACTTGAAAATTTCTAGCAAGCTTTTGTTCTTCTTGAAGAAGAAGAAGATGAAAGAAAAGAATAATAATTATCTAAAAAGAATAATCAAGTGAAGTCTATCATAATGCAACCATGGGTGAGTTAACCTTTGTAGAGACTAAACCATAGTTTTAGTTAATGGTTTGGTTAATAAAAATCTTAGTGGACTTTGATAAAGATGCTTAAAAGCTTCATGAAGCTTCAAGCCAAGACAAAGAAAGCCACCATTTTGTTTTACCAAAATAAATAAAAACCCAAACCATAATCTTAAATATTGTGTAAGTCATACACACAGCCAAGTTTGCATGTTTCATCAATCATGATACAAACTAGTGCACAAACATATATCACATATACAACTTGTGCACATCAAGTGAGAAAATCAATCTTAAGTGAACCAATACTAGTTAATGTAAAGTAATATATCAAATATATAATTGTACATTAAATCATTAAATCAACTCTTGATTTAATGATCCGGTCATATCACATATAACCGACTAATATCATGTGTATCAATATATCGAATCAACACTTGATTCGGTAACCCGGCTATATCGCATATAACCGACTAATGATACAAATCACGAGAATAAAATATACAGTATCATATACTCGTATTATTCTCGGTCCCACACATATCTCATATGCGCTCCTATTTCTTTTCGCTTGAGCAAGGAAACCTCTGTGTAGGACTCTAAAGACTCGTCAATACGCCGGCAGTAGGTGGTGATCATATCAGTCACCCACAAGCCACAAGCGGTCTGCTAAACGTAATGGCCACCCGGGTATTGAGCGATCAGAAGATCAACGAGCAAGCCTGCTCACATTCCTGCGAATCCAATCAGTAACACTTACCGCACAGTCCGGTCTGTTCGTCTGATATGTCATATATCTCGCCTAGGGGTGGTAAACGTCAGACCCCAGTAGCTTTATAAGTCATGCCGATGTATGGTCCATAACAAGCATGAAACTACCGATAACACTTACCAGTAAATCACTGCAACCCTGGCCAGGGATTTCCAGTTATGGCCAGTCGAGCATAGCGCAACATCAACCCCCAATACCGGGAGAGACGAATCCTCTCCTATCGCTCATTGCCTCCATGTGAATCGGGACTGTACCCAAAAACCACCTGTTTGCACGACTCAGTAGAGCCGTGGTAGGGTGGAAATCAAAGCACAGTGGGAGATACACAAGACTCTATGACGATTTCGGGTCAACAGACTAAGCTGTACCAGTGTCACTAGAGAACTGCCATCTGACGTGAGGTATAATACCATCAGGGAGTTCTCGGCGAGTCCGTTCAGTGTACCCAGTCTCCACTGAGCACCCGCATACCATCTCTGATGTCAAACACCAATGGATATGGGATCATCCATCGCCCATCATGTGGGTCGAGAAGATATACGCTAGTCTACTCTGGAATATCGATGCCCCGTCTCGATATTCCCACGAATAGGAACATTGAAGGATGTACTCATGGACTACCCAGGCCCCACTAGTATGATCTGCATCATAGTCCTGCAAGTCGAGTACACATCCTAAGGGCTTTATCAACATGTAACAGAGAGACAGTAAGTATACATGTTAAGATAAAGAGCAACCAGATAGCGTACTATCATGCCGAGCAAGAAAGTCCTACCTATATATGTCCCAGCATCCACTATAATATACATCTCATGTACAGTAATGGCCTCTAGGGCATACATATAACTAACAATCTCCCACTTGCACTAGGGCCATCTGTAGCAGTGGTTGCAGTATCTCATACTCAACCATCCCATAAAAGTCTCTCTCTGGGAAAAGGCCTTTGTGAGTGGATCCGCCGTGTTGTCCTCTGAGTCTACTCTCCTAATCTCGATCACCCTAGAGATCAACTATTTCCATGATCAGGTGATACTGCCTTGGAATATGTCTGGGTCACTGATGGGACCAGGGTTCCTGGGCCAAAGCCATACCTCCATTGTCACACAATGGTAGGAACCTAGTTCATCTCATGAACTAATATACACCCAAACTGCCTCTTTGGTAATGTCTTTATCGCGATGTCACCAGCCTTTATCGTCTAGTTTGCCATGATATCTAGCTTGGAACTCTTCCATCATACCGCCCCTCCACTGAGGGTAAAGACAATGCCTGTGACTGACTTTCAGTCTTCCTTACCACCCTGGAAGCTATCCAGTGATTCTCCCCAGGATCGATTGATACCATCTCACTAAAACTAGTGAGAATCCTAACATCTATTTAGATCTATCTCATAGATATAAAACCTAGGATTTAGGAGGTATCACTTTGATCTTATATGGAGAATCCATGTGATAAAAGGAGATTGACCAAGCGTAGTATAGGAAACTCCTTCCCTATCAAGAGTATGTCATCCACGTACAATACAAGGATCACCACCATACTCCCTACTATCTTTTTGTATATACAAGGTTCATCTACCATTTTGATGAAGTCAAACTCTTTGACTATCACATCAAAATAGATGTTCCAACTTCACGATGCCTACTTTAATCTGTAAAGCAACTTGCACACGTTTCCGCTGCTCCCACTGTTTACGAAGCCCTCTGGCTGTGTACTTATAGACGTTCTCTTCTAAATCAGTATTTAGAAAAATAGTCATGACACCTAACCACCAGATATCATAGTTATGGTATGTAGCAATGGCAAGTAGGATCCGGATGGACTTAAGCATAGCCACTGGAAAAGGTTTCATCATTATCCACGCCTGGTCGATGACGAAAACCTTTAACAAGTCTAGCTTTGAAAGTCTCAACTTTTCCATCTACACCAAGTAATCTTCTCAAGATATACTTGCTCCTGATGGGGATTTAACCCTTCAGATATGTCACGTCCCGAAAGTACGGAACAAGACCGGCACTTAAACTACGAACGTCTCGAGGTGTACGTAATCTAAGTAAACCGAAACCCGAGAAATCCAAACCAAGAAAAGTAGTAGAGTGAGGGAAAACCAATTTAAAACAAGTAGTTTCAATAGCATAAGCAGAATTATGCGGGTTTCTAAAAACATCAAAAATTTCCTGAAAATTTCGGCAGAGTCTCCTTTGAAAATACTGGCCCCCAAACGGGATACAACATGAATAGTATACGAAATCAAAAAAAAGGCATCCCCAAGCGGGAGCTTGCTCTTCGTCAATCGACGGTCACAACCACACAAGCAATATAATATACAACGCCAACGGCGAGGATCAAAACTCAATAGGAAACTCAAACCACAAGAAAACCACAGAAAAATAACGCGCGACTCTAAGGTCGAAGGAATAACAACACTGGTCTCTATCTCAAAGTAAATACATGTTTGGTTGATGGAACTTCTAGATACAACTGAATAATAATATACAAGGTATAATGATGGGTACGATACAAATAAACCCACCTACTAGCAAGTCACCCGAACGAAACTATACCCGCAAAGCCGTAAAGAAACCTGTACGACGAAACCTGCAAGAAACTGGGGCACAACGGGGGTGAGTTGCCAACTCGTGAATAGAAAAACATCTACGAATAGAAATCGCATGTATAACGCAATCCTAGGTCATACGATCAATATATATAATCCTCAAATAAAACCAGCAGTTTATAACAACGACTAGGGTAAATATCCAGTCCAAGTGTAATTCCATGTGCCCGTGCCAGTGCCCCAGGCAGCAATGTATCATATGGATGATGTATGAATGCATGGAACAGAATGCATGTACTGAAGAAAACTGCTTTCATAAATCAGTGAGATTTCTGTATTTTAAAAGTGAGGTACCATAAATGAAATCAGCATAAAAAAGTGCCCAGCATCGACACAAAACAAGTGTCCAAATATCTCGATATCTCTGTATCACAATCTCTGTACCTCAATATCTCAAAATCTCAATATCTCAATCATAATATCTAGGGCGCCGTCAATCCAGACCGGCCCCTACCATCTATCTCAAGACCACGACGGTATCCTCCGGATATCCGACGCGTCGGGTAATATCACCGGTCGGTAGTGCTCCCCTGCCAGGCTCAACGTCAACAACACGATCCTCTTGCCCCGGGATACCGCACCGGGCCCACCATGTACCCGAAATGGTTCCTCCACTCCTCGAATCGGGTCTTGAAATCCATCAGCAAACTCATGGTGGACGACTCATACATCATGGGAAAACCGCACTTTTTATTTTAAAAGAGAGAAAAGGTTTATTTATGTTTTTGCGGTTTTCCTCCAAATCCAGAAAATCTCATGGAAATCCGAATCCAAAACCTCAATAAGACGTAAAATAGTGAATATATGCATGAGAATCCATGAATGCGGCATAACAATGAATAACAGTATGCATGAAGTAGCAGGTAATAACTACAATGTCTAAACTAACATATAAGGCAAGTACGCTAATATCATGTCTAAACTATTAGCTAACAGGCTATGTCAAGCAATAATATTTTCTAAGGTGTACGTGACATAGCAATTACCGATGAAGATGTGTGTGAGCCGGCAAGTAAGTGTACGTGGTACATACGCATCATCGGTAATGGTGCTGGTGTCCTAACAACATGATATCAATAATGGAGTATGAAACATAATATAAGCATGCGATGCGAAGCGAACCACAATAATGAGCGGGAGCTGAATACTAGACGCAACTATAACTAATCTGCATTAATCTAATATAAGTCCTACAAATGGTGCCTTTTGAAATAACACGAATCATGGGGTTTTGAAAATAGGGGCTACGGTGTTTTTATGAAAAGATACGTCTTTTGAAATATCCGTAGGATCCCTTGGGCTGTCTTTTAAAATACCCACGATTCGTTAGTTTTTGAAATAGGTAAGAATCGAATCTAATCTAACAACTAAACTAAACTAAAGGGCTAAGCTAACAAGCTGGACTACAGGTAAGGAAACCGCCTAACATCTGAGTCGATACATATACATACCTGTATATATATTAGTCGGTGATCCCGCCTCAATAATATCATATCCGATACCATATCTATAAGCAGGCATCCCAAGTCAAGAGTGCGGATCAATCATCAAAATATAGCTTGTACGTAAATCCGTCGTACGGCATCCCTAAATCTGGGTACGGGTTAATATCACATTCATCATACTATTCACCTGGTATCCTCTTTATCAAATATCATGATCGGGGTACTGATCTACGTCTAGTACTATACTGATACCGCCTAAGTATGCATGCACGTGTATGAAACACTACGTCAAGGACCCGCTACAACGTCATGTCGTATCTCAAATACGAACCCTGCTATATCACCGATCTCACGGCCTCAAATCAAATCTCATCGACTCATCATAAATCCCAAGTACTATCCTTATTATCCATGCATGCGTATATGAATGTACATATGCATAGTCCCATACCCACGCATATATACATATATACACATCCCAATCTGCGGACAAGAAAGTAAGGTATGCAAGTCTGTGTGTGCGTATGTGGGTATAACAACTACTCTAGGGTTTCGCAACTAACCCAAAGCTAATCCATGAACACATAATCATAACATGAATAAACATTCTCGTATCATAAAACACCCATATAAACATATATATATGAGCTACACTACGGACTGCGGGGGTGCTATACGCCATCCACCCGACTTCTCCCCGTAGATATAAATCTACTCACCTGGTCCTCGCTAGCCGGTGCCGACGTCGCCACGCGCTTGCTTGTCGTCTCGAAGTCTACATGGGTTACCTACATATCATAACGCACCGTATCGCATTAAAACCCAATTCGAAATTGAAACGGCATTTTGAAAATCAAATCGGCACTCGTATCACGCATAGGTCAAAACCTATCTCCTACGCATGCAAGAATAGTCAAACCAACCCTCGATGTCGATGTACAAACGTCAAACCATCGAGAAAAGCCCAAACACGCTCATTTGCACATTCACGAACACTAATTATAATATAAAATGGGTTAAAATTCACAAAAACCCCGAACTCACTTTAAAAGCCATTTTTCCGGAAATCTAGCAAGCAATATTAACCGTTTTAGTACAAAACATGATATTTAAACAAATCTAGCGGCCTCAATATCCACTAAATATCATAACTAATTCATACAAATCAAATTCATAAATTAATCTCATCAATTTGTATAAATTCCAAATTCCTAGTTTGCAAAAATACCGATTTTAACTCTTTTTAAAGTAAAATTCACAATTTATCAATTAAGCATGGTTTTGCATGGTCTAAGTTGCTAAACAACAATTAAAATGTTAATAAAGTCATCAAAAGCTTAATTAGATTTTAAATCACCCATTTGCAACTAAAAGCTAAAAACTAGTTTGCAATTTATATATACTTATTACAATTTAAATTAACAAAATGCGAACTAGCGACTAGATTTGATTTAGCAAGTCTTAAGATCTCAATTACAACATACAATCTATGATCCAAATACCCAAAACCCTAATTTGATCACAACCCATTCTCTTTAATTTTCTAAATTAACAACTAGAACCAATTTAACACTTAAATATGCTAGAGTGAAACAATTTAAACAACGATTTAAACATGTGTTGGGATTTATACCTCACAACCATGAGATCAACATGCAAACCAAGCCTCCAAAATTCCAACTTTTCCCTAAGATCCATACTAGATAGGCCAATGAGAAATGGGTAGGGATTAGATTTTGATTTTGTGGGATTTTTAGTGGATTTTTGAGTGAGATTTGATGATTTTAGCACAAGAAATGAGGGGGGACAAGTGGGGGAGCTGCTGCTGCAGCAAGGGGGAGGGGGTTTGGCCAATTTTTGGTGGGGGGAGAGAGAGAGAGAGATTGTGTGGTGTTGGAAAAGTCACAAGTCAACAATTACCCCCATACCTCCTTTAATTAATACATTCTTTATTCTATTCTTCTTTGAAATTCAAGTAGGGTAAAAGGGTGGGGGCTGCTGAATTCAGCCAAGGAATGATGTAAATGGGGGTGTGTGAATGTGGGTATGGATGTGGGGTGATGGAAAATGATAAATACAATACCCAAAACATCCATTTACACTAAAAAAAAGCCTTTTTTTTCGATATTTTCTAAACCGTTTTGGCAAACGATTTCATTTCAAAAACCACATGATAAAATTTTATTTAATGTTTTATTATGCACAAAATTTGTTTCAACTCATTACAATTTGTAATTTTCCCTAATTAAATGTATTAGTGACGGCTTAAAATAATATTAAAATAATTAATTTCGGAAAATTTTTCAGAAAATTTGAAATTTCACCAGTGGCTCAATAAACACCAAATACTAGCAATTACATAGCTAGAATATGTATATTTAATTTTATAATAAAGATATTTGCATTTTGACTTTTTACAGAAACCCCCCTTATTTTACCGTTTTTTCGAAATTTCACCGAAACGATTTTCAAAACGTTACAAGATATAGCATCCAAAGTCCATACTTTGTTGGTGTATATGGATTCCATCTCAGATTGCTAAGTATCCAGCCATTCTTATAGAGTCCCCACTCTCGATGGCCTGCTCGAAACTAGTTGGGTCATCATCTCATGATGCATTCCTCACTCCCGCTGTCATCGAGAAACCGAAGTATCTCTCAGGCGGATGAGGAACCCTACCAGATCGGCGGAGAGGCTGAGGTTCATCGGGGACTATTGAATCCTTTGGTTCTGTCAAATCATTAGCTGTAGCTTGTATAGCTAGAAATCCTTCCAGTTCTACAGAACTGACCTTGCCTCGATCTTGTCCGGATTTTGCTTTTGACATTGGCTGGACAACTCCAAATCTTAACTTACTTAAGAGATGGGCTCTTCCCATACCATATTTCATATGGAGTGGTAGGCACTGATTTGATTGGAACCTAATTCAATAGGTATGCAGCTTCTCAAGCGTATATCCCCCAAAAGGAAATAGGTGACTCAGTAGTACTCATCATAGAGCGCACCATATCTAATAGGGTGTGATTACTCCGCCCCGATACACCGTTGTACTGTGGTGTATACGGAGGAGTAATGCTAAGAGAGAATCTCATTCTCCTTTGGAATAATTCAGGATCTTCCATGCCTCAGTATTCTCCTCCCTGATTACATCAAAGGACATAATACTTATACCCGTTTTGGTTCTCTACTTCTGACTTATATTCTTTGAATTTCTCAAAAGCTTCAGACATGTGTTCCAAAAGAAACATGTGTCCGAATCTTGAGAGATCATCAGTGAATGTAAGGAAGTACAAAGAACCAGTCCTGGCATATGTAGACTGGGGACCTTCATACAACACTATGTATCAGTCCCAAGAGTTCACTAACTCTTTCTCTGTTTCCAGTAAACGGAGCGATGGTCATCTTATCTTTGTGACATGACTGGCAAATTTCACAAGATGTAAATTCAAACTGATTTAAATATGCATCTAAATATAACTTAGCTAGTCGGGTCGCATTGATATGACCTAGTCTACAATGCCTCAAGAAGGATTCGTTCATTTCTGAACTCTTCCTCTTGTGTGTGTTCTGTACACTAAGAACTGCGGTTTGATTTAGAACGTCTATGCTTTTAGATAACGTGCCTGAACCGATCAACTCTTGATATAGGAAATGTTCAAAACATTATCCAACAATACAAAATTATATCCTTCTTTACTAATAAAGAGACTGATATGATGTTGTATATCAGGTTCGATATCTAATAACATTCGTTCAGAATCAATGTATTCTGGTAATACAGGGTGATAACTGCCAACAGACTTGGCTGCAACACTTGCATCATTTCCAACTCTTAGAACCTATCACCCGTTCTCAGCCCATGTAACAAATTACATTTGCGGGATCCTGATCCGGTATCTCATACCCAGGACGTAAAGGGTACTGAGAAACAGTTCTCGGTAATGAACACACCCGAAGATGATGCATCAGCATGCACCTTCTTCGTTTGGGTGGTATGGGAATCTTGGTATCCCCTAATTCCTACTCGGTCTTATAACAATTATAAGTTGGAGCGGGACCAACGTTCCCCAGCTCAGTATAACAAGCGGGTTCAGTCAATACATCCATATTATTATCTTGATTAAGGCGTGACATGGTCACTACCTGGAGAGAAAGAGAAGAAAACACTCTGCGTGCGCTCTTGCAAGATTAGATTGGTTATATATTTTATCTAATCAGGATGGCTCCCACTGTTTTTATCAAATCTTCTTTCAAACCTTAAAAGGAAAGACTAGCCGGGACTAATTACACTCTACAAGTTCGCCAATCTTTCAGCCAGGCCAGTGCTGGTACTTTGAGGGAGGTTCCCCGTGCTTTCGCACGGACCTAATTAAAATAAACCTCGTTTTCCCAGGAGCGTAACCCCGTTGACACCTTTCTAGACACCTACTTGATCGGCTAATTGTAAAGTGCAAAACTCTCCCAGGAGTAACAATTACTCGCAGTGGGTATCAGGATCCAACTATCATATAGAAGGTATGCAATCTCATTGCAAATTTCAACACTTGAAACTCCCGATAATGGTTTTTACCCCTAGCATTTATGACCTTAATTATGGTCAACAAATCATAAGCACTAGTCAAGCTCTACCCGTCATTTCGTGATTAATTAGATCCACCCACATGACCCTTAACTAAGGTCAACAAAGTCACATGACTGTCCTAACTAATCGTATCATATGCTGTGTAGAAAGACATCACTTAGCTACCGTACACTGTGCCTTGACTATGGTCAACAAACACAGCACGAATACTAAGTACTCTACTTCCTAAAATGACGGAGGGTTGCAGATGGTTTTTAAGAAAACCTTTAATGCTTTGAACTTGATCTCATTGCGGAATCAAATGGTTTTTAAATGGAGTGTTTTTGAGGCTTTTTTTAGTTTCGCTAAAGAGGTCACTCCCGGTGAAGGGATCTCGGCTCTTTCCTCGTCGAATGAGGTGCAGGATATTCACAATACCACTATGCAAAGCAAGAACTAGAAAAGCAATCAAAAGACAAACCGAAGGTTGTAGCATCTGCTAGTTATTGCTAAAGAGGTCACTCCCGGTGAAGGGATCTCGGCTCTTTCCTTATCGAATAAGGTGCTGGATGTTCTATAAGGAACACCGCTATACTGTAAGGTTAGTATAGCACCCTATGAAGTGTTTTGAAGCATCACATGAACCAAAATTAGAATTTTTGAGGTGCTAAACTAACATGCAAGTGGATCGATCCTAGAAAATTAGGGTTATTAAACTTTAAGCTAGAAAAGATTAGGGTTTGAAGGCTACAACCTTTGTAGTTCCCCTTTGCTAGACTCCTTGGTGTCTTGGGTGTTGAGTCGAGGTCCTCTCGAAGTTCCCTTGCATCCACGACGAACCACCACGGAGCACTCCGTCCAAGCTCGCAATTTCGACAAACCGAAAAGAACACTCTAAACAAAGCGGCTAAGCTTGTGTAGAATGATGTTGTGGTTGGGTTTCTCACTTCAAAAACCTTTCTTTTGTTGTATTTCACTCACTAGAAAAGACTAGAGAAGAAAAGATGAAGGAAGATGAAGATAGTGGCTAATATTAACCAGAGATAAAAGATAACCCTTGAGTTAAGAAGAAAAAGAAATGAATATCACTATATATATTTATTTTCTTCTTCACTCCAACCATGATTAAATGATGGATAGTTAATTTAACTTGGGTTTAGAATGATAAAGAGAAGGATAACCATAGTTTAGTGGTAGTTGAGCTAGGTTAGGTTAGAAGAAGATTGTGGAAGCATGAATGATTATCCTTTCTTTTTCATTTTCTTTTTAAAACCAAAATTAAATAATTATCCATTGTTTAATCTATGGTGTGAGGCTTATATTGCCACCATTTCCATATATAATCAACCATGATGGTTTGATGTATGTATGTGTACATGTATGCACATTTACATGTGCATGAAACTAGAAAAGAAGAAAGAAACACATGCATGCATGCATACATCCATCAAACCCTAGAAAGGTTTTAAGTGAGAAAACTAATGGTTAAATGATAAATCAACACTTGATTTATCAATCCGGTCATATCTCATATGACCCCACCAAAAGCAGTTCACCCGATCAATGTTCGGTATCATATACGCACATTTCAATCGGGTGCATGCGCATATCGCATATGCGCACCACAACGTTTCGCCTGGACTGGGTAACTCCTCTGTGGGACTCTAAGACTCGTCAATACGCCGGCAGAGGGTAATGATCATATCAAGTACCCTCAAGCCGCAAGCGGTCAGCTAAACGTAACGGCCACCCGGGTATTGAGCGATCAGAAGACAACAAGCGAACCTGCTACAACTCCCGTCGAGCCATCCGGCAACACTACCGTACAGTCCGGTCTCTTCGTCAGATATGCTGCATATCGAGCCTAGGGATGGTCACGTCGACCCCAATAACTCAATAAATCGTGTCGGTGAATGGTCTATAACAGATCGAGAAACTACTGATAACACTTATCAGCAAATCTCAGCAGCCCTGGCCAGGGACTTGCTGTTATAACCAGTCGAGCACAGCACAGCATCAACTCCCAATACCGGGAGAGACGAAACCCCTCCTATCGCTCATTGCCTTCGTGTGTCTCGGGACTATACCCAACGGCCACCTGTTTGCACGACTCAGTAGAGCCGTGGTAGGGTGGCAATCAAAGTACAGTGGGAGAACACACAAGACTCCATGACGATCTCGGGTCTACAGACTAACCTGTACCAGTGTCACCTGAGAACTGCTATCCGACGATAGATATAATTCCATATAGGAGTTCTCGGTGAGTCCGTCCAGTGTACCCAGTCACCACTGAGCACCCGTATATGATCTTGATGTCAAACATCGATGAATGTGGGAACATCCATCGCCCATCGTATGGGTCTAGTATCATATACGCTAGTCTACTCTGGTATATCGATGCCCCGTCTCGATATACCTACGACTAGGGACGTTCCAGGATATGCTTATAGACTACAGATGTCCCACTAGTATGATCTCCATCATAATCAGAGTAGTCAAGCCGATATCCTCAGGGCTTTATCAGCATGTATGAATGAATAAAAGCATGATCAAATCAACATGTCAGATAAAGAAGAACCAGATAGCATACTATCATGTCGAGCAAGAATGCAAACTGAATATATATACATGTATAGATACATCCACTATCACATAATGGCCTCTAGGGCATACATATATCCAACAATCTCCCACTTGCACTAAGGCCAGTTATTGGCGTATCTCATACCCAACATCTCAAAAAGTCGCTCATGCTGCGGCTGAGGGAGAGCCTTGGTGAATGGATCCGCTGCGTTGTTCTTTGTGTCCACTCTCTTAATCTCGATCTCGCGGCGATCTACAATCTCCCGGATCAAATGAAAACGCCTCAGGATATGTCTGGACCGCTGATGGGATCTGGGCTCCTTGGCTAACGCCATCGCCCCATTATTGTCACAATACAAAGGTATTGGATCAATAATGGTTGGAACTACTCCTAGCTCCGAGACGAACTTCTTCATCCAGACGGCTTCCTTGGCGGCATCATTTGCAGCAATGTACTCAGCTTCCATCGTAGAGTCTGCAACGGTATCTTGTTTGGAACTCTTCCAACTTACCGCCCCTCCATTGAGGGTAAATACAAACCTTGAGATAGATTTGCTGTCATCCTTATCGCTCTGGAAGCTCGAATCGGTAAAGGCCTCCATTTGGAGATCTTTATTACCATACACCAAGAACAATTCTTTAGTCCTTCGTAAGTACTTAAGAATGTTCTTCACAGCTGTCCAGTGGTTCTCCCCTGGGTTGGATTGATACCTGCTTACAACACTAAGTGCATAAGCTACATCTGGACGTGTACATAACATCGCATACATTATAGATCCTACTGCCGAAGCATAAGGTATAATGCTCATGCGAGCTCTCTCTTCATCGGTCTTTGGACAAGAATCCTTGGAGAGAGTGACTCCATGGCAAGCGGGTAAGGCACCCCGCTTGGAGTCTTCCATACTAAACCTCTTTAGGATGGTGTTGATGTACCTGGTCTGGGACAGTCCCAATAACTTTTTGGATCTATCCCTATAGATCCTTATGCCCAGGATGTATGTGGCATCACCCAGGTCCTTCATGGAGAACCTCAGTGATAAGAATGATTTGACCGACTGTAGCATAGGAATATCATTTCCTATCAGAAGAATGTCATCAACGTACAATACGAGGAATGTGACAGCTCTTCCTACAGCCTTCCTATAAACACAAGGTTCATCTGGATTTTTGATGAAATCAAACTCTTTGATAACATCATCGAAACAGATGTTCCAACTCCGAGATGCCTGCTTTAACCCATATATGGATTTAAGCAATCTACATGCTTTCTCGCTGCTCCCACTGTCAATGAAGCCCTCTGGCTGATCCATATAAACGCATTCTTCTAAATCTCCATTTAGAAATGCTGTTTTAACGTCCATCTGCCAGATTTCATAGTCGTAGTGAGCAGCAATAGCAAGTAGGATCCGAATGGATTTAAGCATGGCTACGGGCGAAAAAGTTTCATCATAGTCCAAACCTGGTCTTTGACGAAAACCTTTCGCCACAAGTCTTGCCTTATAGGTCTCTACCTGCCCATCCACACCAATCTTTCTTTTAAAGATCCATTTGCACCCTACAGGTTTTACCCCAGGGGGTACAACGTCCAAAGTCCATACTTTGTTGGTGTACATAGACTCCATTTCGGATCTCATGGCATCCAGCCACTTCACAGAGTCACCACTCGTGATAGCTTGCTGAAAACTGGTAGGATCATCATCTTCCATGATACAGTCTTCTCTGTCACCATCAATGAGGAAACCGTAGTACCTCTTCGGTGGGCGAGAAGTCCTACCAGACCTTCGGAGTGGCCGAGGTTCTTCAGTTTCTGCTGCAACAGTTGGTTCAACCAAATCGTCATTTGTAGTTTGTGTCTCTAGAACCTCTTCTAGATCCACCACTTTGCCATCATCTTTATCTGTGAAAAACTCTTTTTCCAAGAATGTGGCATGTTGAGAAACAAACACTTTTTGTTCCTCTTTGTGGTAGAACAGATATCCATAAGAATTCTTTGGATATCCCACAAAGTTACACATGACTGACCGTGTCTCGAGTTTGTCCGGATTCTGCTTTTTAACATAGGCCGGGCAACCCCAAATCTTAATTCTCTTAAGAGATGGTCTCTTCCCATGCCATATCTCATATGGCGTGGTAGACACGGCTTTGGTTGGAACCCTGTTTAGCAGAAACGCTGCAGTCTCCAATGCATGCCCCCAAAACGAGACTGGTAACTCAACGTCACTCATCATGGACCGGACCATATCTAATAGGGTCCTATTCCGTCGTTCTGACACACCATTGTGCTGTGGTGTGTAAGGAGGAGTGAGCTGAGAGAGAATCCCATTCTCTTTTAGGAAGTTTGCAAATTCTGTACTGAGATACTCTCCACCTCGATCTGATCGAAGCATCTTAATACTCAAGCCGGTTTGTTTTTCTACTTCTTGTTTATATTCAATGAATTTCTCGAAAGCGTCGGACTTGTGCTTTAATAAAAATACATGACCGAATCTTGAGAAATCATCAGTGAATGTAATGAAGTATGAAAAACCGCCTCTAGCCTGTGTAGACATAGGCCCACATACATCACTATGTATGAGGCCCAGGAGCTGAGTAGCTCTTTCTCCGTGTCCGGTAAACGGAGTTTTGGTCATTTTACCCTTGATACAAGACTGGCAAGTCGCATAAGATTTATATTCAAAAGGATTTAAATATCCATCTTTGTGTAACTTGTTTAGTCTTGTTTCGTTAATATGACCAAGTCTACAGTGCCAAAGAAAAGCTTCATTTAATTCTGAAAGTTTTCTTTTATTAGTGTGTTGTATACTGAAAACTGTGTGTTGATTTAGGTCATATATTCCGTTATTAAGTGTACCATACCCAACCAACATTTGATTCAGGTGAATGTTCATAACATTGTTTTGCAATACAAAATTATACCCTTCATTGTCCAACAAAGAAACAGATATTATATTACATAGCATATCAGGTACAAAATAACATGGATTCAAAATCAAAATACATCCAGACGGCAACCCCAAGTGATACTCTCCCACTGCGACTGTATGTACATTGGAACCATTTCCAACGCGGAGAGTATGGTCACCTGTCTTCAAAACCTTGCTATTTCTCAGCCCCTGCATAGAATTGCAAATGTGAGAACCTGAACCGGTATCCAATACCCAGGAAGCAGAGTTTATAGAAAAACAGTTTTCAGTCACAAACGCACCTGAAGTAGAAGCATCACCATGCTTCTTCTTGAGACTTAGGTACTCCGTGCAGTTGCGCTTCCAATGTCCTGTCTTGTGGCAATAAAAACACTCGCCTTTCCCTGGGTCTCCAGCTTGGGACTTTCCCTTTCCCTTTCCCTTTACCTTTTTGACTCCGCCCTTAGGATTAGTGGGTTTCTTCTTTTTCTTTCCCTTGGCCTTAGCTTTCGGGCGAGAAGAAGAAGACTGTCCAATAGTCATAACGGGAGTCTTCGCTGACTTCATAGTGCTCTCTGCACTCCTTAACATATTAAGGAGTTCAGGGAGTTCCTTCTCCATGCCATGCATGTTAAAGTTCACTATGAACTGAGCAAAGGTGGAGGGGAGGGACTGCAGAATAATATCTATATATTGTTCATTGTCCATTGTCCATCCGAGGTCCTCAAGCTCTTCTATAAGAGCTATCATCTTCAAAACATGGTCTGCTACTGGTGTGCCAGGGGCCATCCGCATATGAAACAGTTTCTTTGATGCCTCGTATCGTAATACGCGGGATTGCTCCCCATACAACTCCTTTGTATGGAGCAGTATCCCGTGAATGTCCATGTCCTCGTGCTGCTTTTGATGTGTGTTGTCCATCGATGCAAGCGCGAGGCATTTTGCCGTGGCACAGTCAGTGTCCCATGTCTTGCGGACTTCAATGTCCGCAACTGAGGATTTTGGGCCTGGGACGGGCGGGGCTGAAGCCGTGAGGACATATGATACTTTATCATAAGTCAAGGCGATCTTCAGATTCCTTAACCAGTCTTTATAGTTGGTCCCATTCAGTTTGTTCTTATCTAGTAGAAGCTTAAGTCCAGTCATGGGTATCTGCCATTAAGAGAGAGAAAAGAATACACTCAGCGAAAGCTCTTGCACAGATTAGATTGGTTTATTATCTTGTCTAATCGATGTTTCCCACTGCTTTTTATCAAGTTTTTCTTTCAAACCTTAAAAAGAAAAACTAGCCAGGATTAATTACAGTCTACAACTTCGCTAACCGTTCAGCCAGGCCAGTGTCGGTACTTTGAGGGAGGTTCCCCGTGCTTTCGCACGGACCTAATTAGAGTAAACCTCGTTTTCCCAGAGGCGGAGCCCCGTTAACACCTTTCTAGACACCTAATGAGTTAGCTAATTGTAAACTGTAAAACTCTCCTAGGAGCAACTATTGCCCACAGTGGGATCGGGATCCAACCATCATGAAGGTATGCAATCTCATTGCAAATTTCAACACTTGAAATTCCCGATGTGGTTTTTACCCCTAATACTCGTGACCTTGGCTAAGGTCAACAAATCACGAGCACTAGTCAAGCTCAACCCGTCATTTCTTGATTAATTAGACCCGTTCACATGACCCTTGGCTAAGGTCAACAAAGTCATATGCCCGTCCTAATTAATCTGCATCATATGCGTTTGTAGGAAGACATCACTTAGCTACCGTACACTACGCCTTGGCTAAGGTCAACAAACGTAGCACGAATACTAAGTACTCTACTTCCTAAAATGACGGAGGGTTGCGGATGATTTTTAAGAAAATCTTTAACGCTTTGAGCTTGATATCGTTGTAGAATCAAAAGGTTTTCAAAAGGAGTGGCTTAAGCTCCGCATTTTTGAAATATAGCTTTTTCATAAATAGCCGAGTAGTTTTTAAATCCGATTCTACAACATCTTTTAGGTTTATTTTCTTTACATTAATCACATTAATGTAATCCCATCATTTAAGTCCTAAAGCCAATCACATAAAAGAAACAAAAATAACACATACGCTTATGCCATCCGCATTCGCCGCAATGTTCCGTTATGCACCGTTAGGTTACTTAACTAACGGCATACCGGGACGGGACTAGTGCGGGTGTAAAACATAAGCAACGTCTACTATATATCATATATATAATATGTCATTCGTCTCAGATATCACAGAACACAGGCAGCAGAAATATAGATATAACGTGGGATATACTAGGACGTCCGTATTTAGTATTTAGCCAGAATAGAAAATACGGATTCCACAGTCGCGATGAATAGCCAAGCCCACACCCTGGACCCCTACGAGAGCGGCAAGTGACCCTACCAATCCTGGAGTTTAGGAGACCCGGTCTCGACTCCTCGAGATGGCCTCCCACTGAACCCCAGAACCCGGTCACCTGTGCTCTCCTCCTTGGGTCCATCCTAATGCGGAAAAGTAAATAATATACAACACTGGTGACACAACCGCAACCTGGAAGTGCCCCAAATAAAAGAATATTACATTACATTTGAATTTACATGAATGAAAATATAAAACTCTCATCTCACAAAAACCCCCCGGCTATTCGATCGCGACAATCCTGCACATCATATCTCAGCAACACAAAATATCACATATCATCAACGTAAGTAAGTATGCGTACCCCGATTGTCGTTGATGTATAGCAACGAAACCGGCGATATCTAACATACTACACTTACGGTCACAGAAAAGAAAGTGTAAAACTACAATATTTGGAATCCAGATTCTCTTTAGACATCATAAATGCGAAATATCATATATTTCGTATTTCATGCCTAAACCATATGAATTCCACATATTGTATCACATTCCAGACAAACAGACAGTATTAAAGTTTTCGAACGAACAAACAAGCACCCAAGATTCACTAAAGCTCAACACTTGAGCAGGGTTCAAAAAATCTGGAGTGTGACACAGTAGCGGCGGTCCAGCCGTAGAAGGGTCAAGCCAACGCCTCACATGTGGCATGCCGTACTGCCCCAAACCCTAGGGTTCAAAGGGCAGTTCGAGACGGTCGCATAATCGAGTTAAGGTTTGTTGTCTTCTAGAGGGACCACCGCAAAAAGACTTGCACGTATTTCCAAACTATTTAAACCCCGTGAATAGTGAGTAAATGATACTCGTTCAAACACTTCAATACTTTCTAATTTACCCGGAAAAACTACGAAATGAAAGTCCCGATCGAATCGACGAATCCAAAAACATCTCCAGAATTTTTCAAAACTTTATACAGTTTAAAAATACCCAAAAAATCATACATGCAGAACCATGAATTACTGTGCAGAACATATCCATCAAATCATATGTACGGCCGCGGAACAGCGGCCTAAGCAAGCTTAGGCCGCGTTTCCGCGGCTATAACTACTGTTCACCGAAAATATTTTGCACCGTAACTCTTATTTTTTCCTGCTGTATTTTTTACATATTTTTAATTCTGCAAAATGTCAAAATTTAGAAAATTTCCAGAGATCGGACAAAAATACGGTATTTTTGTCCGATCGGGGTTTTCACTTCGTAAAAACGTCGCCTAAAGTTCTAGGTCGGCTCTGATACCAATGTAAGGTTAGTATAGCACCCTATGAAGTGTTTTGAAGCATCACATAACCCAAAATTAGAATTTTTGAGGTGCTAAACTAACATGCAAGTGGATCGATCCTAGAAAATTAGGGTTATTAAACTTTAAGCTAGAAAAGATTAGGGTTTGAAGGCTACAACCTTTGTAGTTCCCCTTTGCTAGACTCCTTGGTGTCTTGGGTGTTGAGTCGAGGTCCTCTCGAAGTTCCCTTGCGTCCACGACGATCCACCACTGAGCACTCCGTCCAAGCTCGCAATTTCGACAAACCGAAAAGAACACTCTAAACAAAGCGGCTAAGCTTGTGTAGAATGATGTTGTGGTTGGGTTTCTCACTTCAAAAACCTTTCTTTTGTTGTATTTCACTCACTAGAAAATACTAGAGAAGAAAAGATGAAGGAAGATGAAGATAGTGGCTAATATTAACAAGAGATAAAAGATAACCCTTGAGTTAAGAAGAAAAAGAAATGAATATCACTATATATATTTATTTTCTTCTTGACTCCAACCATGATTAAATGATGGATAGTTAATTTAACTTGGGTTTAGAATGATAAAGAGAAGGATAACCATAGTTTAGTGGTAGTTGAGCTAGGTTAGGTTAGAAGAAGAGTGTGGAAGCATGAATGATTATCCTTTCTTTTTCATTTTCTTTTTAAAACCAAAATTAAATAATTATCCATTGTTTAATCTATGGTGTCAGGCTTATATTGCCACCATTTCCATATATAATCAACCATGATGGTTTGATGTATGTATGTGTACATGTATGCACATTTACATGTGCATGAAACTAGAAAAGAAGAAAGAAACACATGCATGCATGCATACATCCATCAAACCCTAGAAAGGTTTTAAGTGAGAAAACTAATGGTTAAATGATAAATCAACACTTGATTTATCAATCCGGTCATATCTCATATGACCCCACCAAAAGCAGTTCACCCGATCAATGTTCGGTATCATATACGCACATTTCAATCGGGTGCATGCGCATATCGCATATGCGCACCACAACGTTTCGCCTGGACTGGGTAACTCCTCTGTGGGACTCTAAGACTCGTCAATACGCCGGCAGAGGGTAATGATCATATTAAGTACCCTCAAGCCGCAAGCGGTCAGCTAAACGTAACGGCCACCCGGGTATTGAGCGATCAGAAGACAACAAGCGAACCTGCTACAACTCCCGTCGAGCCATCCGGCAACACTACCGTACAGTCCGGTCTCTTCGTCAGATATGCTGCATATCGAGCCTAGGGATGGTCACGTCGACCCCAATAACTCAATAAATCGTGTCGGTGAATGGTCTATAACAGATCGAGAAACTACTGATAACACTTATCAGCAAATCTCAGCAGCCCTGGCCAGGGACTTGCTGTTATAACCAGTCGAGCACAGCACAGCATCAACTCCCAATACCGGGAGAGATGAAACCCCTCCTATCGCTCATTGCCTTCGTGTGTCTCGGGACTATACCCAACGGCCACCTGTTTGCACGACTCAGTAGAGCCGTGGTAGGGTGGCAATCAAAGTACAGTGGGAGAACACACAAGACTCCATGACGATCTCGGGTCTACAGACTAACCTGTACCAGTGTCACCTGAGAACTGCTATCCGACGATAGATATAATTCCATATAGGAGTTCTCGGTGAGTCCGTCCAGTGTACCCAGTCACCACTGAGCACCCGTATATGATCTTGATGTCAAACATCGATGAATGTGGGAACATCCATCGCCCATCGTATGGGTCTAGTATCATATACGCTAGTCTACTCTGGTATATCGATGCCCCGTCTCGATATACCTACGACTAGGGACGTTCCAGGATATGCTTATAGACTACAGATGTCCCACTAGTATGATCTCCATCATAATCAGAGTAGTCAAGCCGATATCCTCAGGGCTTTATCAGCATGTATGAATGAATAAAAGCATGATCAAATCAACATGTCAGATAAAGAAGAACCAGATAGCATACTATCATGTCGAGCAAGAATGCAAACTGAATATATATACATGTATAGATACATCCACTATCACATAATGGCCTCTAGGGCATACATATATCCAACATATACAAAGCAATAACTAGAGCTACCAAATTTTTGAAATTCGATTCCACAACATCTTTTAGGTTTATTTCTTTCATTAATCTCATTAATGAATGCCCCATCATTTAAGTCACCTAATCATCACAGATAAATACAACGTACGCTTATGCCATCCGCATTCGCCTCGATGTCCCGTCTGCACCGTTAGGTTAGGTAACTAACGGCAGAGCGGGGCAGGGCTAGCGCGGGTGTAAAACATAAGCAACGTCTATATAATATATCATATATACTATATACAATATCTATCTGAACATATCACATGATCACATCACAGATAACGCAGCAGAAAACAACATATGAAATATTGGATATACTAGGACGTCCGTGTTTTATTTTGAGCATGTATAAAACATGGATTCCACAGTCCTGATGAATAGCCAATTCCACACCTCTAGACCCCTACGAGAGCGGCAAGCATCCCTACCAATTCTAGAGTTAGGAGACCTGGACTCGACTCCTCGAGATGGTCTCCCACTGGACCCTAGAACCCAGTTACTTGTGCTCCCTTCCTGGGTCTATCCTAATGCGGAAAAGTAAATAATATACAATGGTGACATCATCCTCAGCCTGGAAGTGTCCCAATAAAAGAATATTACATACAATGAATTTTACATGAATGAAAAAGAAAAACTCTCATCTCACATAAAACCCCCGGCTATTCAAACACGACGATCCAATATAATATATCCAGCAACACATAACATCACATATCATCAACGTAAGTAAATATGCGTATTCCAATTTTCGTTGATGTATAGCAATGAAACCGGCGATACACCACATATTACACTTACGGTCGCAGAAAAGAAAGCGTAAAACTACAACAGTTAGAATCCGCAACCTCCTTAGACATCGCATGCCTAACCAAATGAATTCCTTAGACATCGCATGCCTAACAATTATAAACCCCGCATTTTAGTCTCATTATCGAAAACACTTTTCAATATCTAGTCGGGCAATTCAACAAGATTCCCGACATCCTGATCGAATGCTCGTCGCAAACTTTAGTAGACGGCCGCACCCCCGGATGCCGTCGACGAAGTGCACTAAGGCGGAACACCGCTGTCGCGAGCACCCGAACGGATGCTTTTGGCGACGGGGTTCTCCTACAGTCACTTGGTCGGGCTATGGGGCGTGGCTGTCTATTAAGTTTACCAGCCAGTATCCGCGTACGCTACGTGATTGTGACGGACTTTTGATCACATCAAAATTCCGTGGCAACCGATCATCTGAGACTGAACTGCTAGATTTATAACATTCAAATTAGTTATCTCATAACTACTTGTGGATTCCAAATATTGTATCACATTCCAGATAAATAGACAATGTTAAACTTTCCGATCGAATAATCAAACACCCAAGTTTTCCCAAATAGTTCTCAACACTTGAAATTAGTTTAAAAACATCCATCACATGCCACAGTACCAATGGTCCAGCCGTAGAAGGGTCAAGCCAACACCTCACATATGGTAACGCCGTACTACCCCAAACCCTAAGGTTTAGAGGCAGTTCAAGACGGTCATATAATCGAGTTAAGGTTTGTTGTCTTCTAGAGGGTCCATCGCGTTACTTGCACGACGTAGAACGTTCTTAAACTACGGAAAAATCCAACACTTGGAAATTTTCCGGCAGGGGAAAAAGTGAGTTATTGATATCCGTTCGAACTTTTTAACACGTTCTAAAACCGGAATAACTTAAACGAAGTTAAATTATTCGATCGAATCAACAAGTCCCCAATACACCCCAGAAAACTCAACACTTGAGCAGAATTAAACATACCCAAAAACATCAGGAAATACATAGGGACTTTACTGTGCAAAAGACAAAGCATGATGTGACTGTACGGCCTCGGAACCGCCGCGGAAGCCATGCTCATGCCGCGGTTCCGCGGCGCTTTGGTCGACTTACTTTGTCGTTTTTCACAGAGTTCCATATAATCCCCTGCTGATTTTTTAAAGTATTTTTAATGTGAAAAAATCAACAGTTTTGAAAAATTTCCAGAAAAGGGTAGTGTATGGGGTTTTGGTGTTCGATCGGACTTCTAAATTCGTCTAGACATCGCCTAAAGCTCTAGCTTGGCTCTGATACTACTGTAGGGTTACTAGGCACAGTCATAAGGATCTACAAGGCATCAACCATGCTCGATTCAAAAATTAGACGTGCCGAACAACCCTAACCAAGATCGTATACTAGAGATTAGGCGAAACTAATAGCAAGCAAACAACTTTGATTCTAAGAGTTAGGGATTACAACCTTTGTAGATCCGGTCCTTCACTTCTAAAGCTCCATGTTGATGTCCCTTCACTGTGATCATCGAGATCCCGGACTCTTTTGACGGTTTCCTCGGAGAAATGAACGGGCTAGCTCGTTGACTTCGAGGCCGAAGATGATCTACGTCGAGGAGACTCAAACTCAAGCTCCATCTTCACTAGGTCATGAACTTTGTGAAGAGAACACCCTAAACTAAATGGCAAGTAGTAGAGGATGATGAAATAGGAAGTGGTTTCACTTTGGATTTGGATTTCTCACTCCATTTCTTCACTTGAAAATTTCTAGCAAGCTTTTGTTCTTCTTGAAGAAGATGAAAGAAAAGAATAATAATTATCTAAAAGGAATAATCAAGTGAAGTCTATCATAATGCAACCATGGGTGAGTTAACCTTTGTAGAGACTAAACCATAGTTTTAGTTAATGGTTTGGTTAATAAAAATCTTATACAAAACAAAATGAGTGGACTTTGTCAAAGATGCTTAAAAGCTTCATGAAGCTTCAAGCCAAGACAAAGAAAGCCACCATTTTGTTTTACCAAAATAAATAAAAACTCAAACCATTATCTTAAATATGGTGTAAGTCATACACACACCCAAGTTTGCATGTATCATCAATCATGATACAAACTAGTGCACAAACATATATCACATATACAACTTGTGCACATCAAGTGAGAAAATCAATCTTAAGTGAACCAATACTAGTTAATGTAAAGTAATATATCAAATATATAATTGTACATTAAATCATTAAATCAACTCTTGATTTAATGATTCCGTCATATCGCATATAACCGACTAATATCATGTGTATCAATATATCGAATCAACACTTGATTCGGTAACCCGGCTATATCGCATATAACCGACCGATGATACAAATCGCGAGAACAAAAAATACAGTATCACATACTCGTATTATTCTTGGTCTAGCACATATCTCATATGCGCTCCTATTTCGTTTCGCTTGAGCAAGGAAACCTCTGTGTAGGACTCTAAAGACTCGTCAATACACCGGCAGTAGGTGATGATCATATTAGTCACCCACAAGCCGCAAGCGGTCTGCTAAACATAATGGCCACTCGGGTATTGAGCGATCAGAAGATCAACAAGCAAGCCTGCTCACACTCATGCGAATCCAATCAGTAACACTTACCGCACAGTCCGGTCTGTTCGTCTGATATGTCGCATATCTCGCATAGGGGTGGTAAACGTCAGACCGCAGTAGCTTGATAAGTCATGCCGATGTAAGGTCCATAACAAGCATGAAACTACCGATAACACTTACCAGTAAATCACTGCAACCCTAGCCAGGGATTTCCAGTTATGGCCAGTCGAGCATAGCGCAACATCAACCCCCAATACCGGGAGAGACAAATCCCCTCCTATCGCTCATTGCCTCCATGTGAATCGGGACTGTACCCAAAAACCACCTGTTTGCACGACTCAATAGAGCCGTGGTAGGGTGGAAATCAAAGCACAGTGGGAGACACACAAGACTCTATGATGATCTCGGGTCAACAGACTAAGCTGTACCAGTGTCATCAGAGAACTGCCATCTGACGTGAGGTATAATACCATCTGGGAGTTCTCGGCGAGTCCGTTCAGTGTACCCAGTCTCCACCGAGCACCCGCATACCATCTCTGATGTCAAACACCAATGGATATGGGATCATCCATTGCCCATCATATGGGTCGAGAAGATATACGCTAGTCTACTCTGGAATATCGATGCCCCGTCTCGATATTCCCACGACTAGGAACATTGAAGGATGTACTCATGGACTACCCAGGCCCCACTAGTATGATCTGCATCATAGTCCTGCAAGTCGAATACACATCCTAAGGGCTTTATCAACATGTAACAGAGAGACAGTAAGTATACATGTTAAGATAAAGAGCAACCAGATAGCGTACTATCATGCCGAGCAAGAAAGTCCTATCTATATATGTCCCAGCATCCACTATAATATACATCTCATGTACAGTAATGGCCTCTAGGGCATACATATAACTAACATCCTTTGTAAATACTGGCCCCCAAACGGGATACAACATGAATAGTATACGAAATGAATAAAAAGGCATCCCCAAGCAGGAGCTAGCTCTTTGTCAATCGACGGTTACAACCACGCAAGCAATATAATATACAACGCCGAAGGGCGAGGATCAAAACTCAAGAAAACCCCAAATATCTACATGAAAACCATAATAATAATACAACGCGCGACTCTAAGGTCGAAAGAATATACACTGGTCTTCTATCTATTGTAGGGTTGCTAGGCACGCGCACAAGGGTCTACGAGGCATCAACCATGCCCGAATAAAAATTTAGCCGTGCCGAACAACCCGAATACGGAACTTTAAACTAGAGATTAGGCGAAAACCAACATGCTAAACATTTTAACACTAAGTGAGAGGGATTACAACCTTTGTAGATCCGGTCCTTCACTTCATATGCTCCGTGTTGTGGTCCCTTCGCTGCGATCATCGGGATCCGGACTCTCGAGAGGTTCCACGAAGAGAAAGACGCAACCTTTGCTTCCGATCTTCGATACTAAGATGATCTACCTTGAAGTTTCTTTAACACAAGCTAACACTCATGAAATGATGTGAACACCCTCATCTAAATGGCAAGGGAAGATAAGGATGATGAAGTAGGATTTTTGCTCTCTTTATTTATCTTTTTCTCATATTTATTCATCACCTTTTGAAAAACTAGTAAGCTTTTCATGAAAGAATGAAGGAGGAAGAAGATGAACAATCTTAGAATTCTTTTGTGATGAATAGGAAAAGAACAATATGATAGAATTATGCAACCATGGTCAAGTGAACCTTTGTAGAGAATTAACTAGGGTTAGGGTTTGGGTTGGGTTAAAGCATGACTCACTTGAAAATATATTTATCATGACAAAAAGAAAAGCTTCTAGAAACATCTAGAAAGCTTAACCCTAATCCAAACCCTAATCATGGTTAAACTCCACTAAACAAGTTGCATTAGTTATCATATCATGTTACAATATTATATATCACATATATAATATTTATCGTAACACAATAAAATAATACATTTAACATATATCGCATATATATCAATGTATTACCCGAGTGAGAAAAAGAATCTTTTAGTGAGCAAATATTAGTTAATGCAATTTAATATATCATATATATTATTATACATTAAATTATCGAATCAACACTTGATCCGACAATCCGGCTATATCGCATATAACCGGCTAATATTTATCCGTACCGATTCATCGAATCAACACTTGATCCGATGACCCGGCTGATATCAAATATCGCGAGAATAAATACGGTATCATATATCGCATTATCCTCGGTCCCGCACATATCACATATGTGCCCCTACTCCGTTTAGCCTGAGTCAAGAAACCTCTGTGTAGGACTCTAAAGAATCGTCAATACGCCGGCAGTAGGTGATGATCATATCAAACACCCACAAGCTGCAAGCGGTCAGCTAAACGTAACAGCTACCCAGGTATTGAGCGCTCAGAAGATCAACAAGCAAGCCTGTACATTCTCCTGCGAATCCAAACAGTAACACTCCCGTATAGTTCGGTCTCGTCGTCTGATATGTTGCATATCTCGCCTAGGGGTGGTAAACGTCAGACCCCAGTAGCTTGATAAGTCGTGTCGATTTGAGGTCTATAACAGTTCGAGAAACTACTGATAACACTTACCAGTAAATCTCAGCAACCCTGGCCAGGGATTTCCGGTTATAGCCAATCGAACACAGCACAACATCAACTCCCTATACCGGGAGAGACGAATCCCCTCCTATCGCTCATTGCCTCCATGTGATTCGGGACTGTACCCAAAAGCCACCTTTTTGCACGCCCTCTTGGACGTGGTATGATGGAAATCAAAGCACAGTGGGAACCACACAAGACTCTATGACGATCTCGGGTTAACAGACTACTCTGTACCAGTGTCACCGGAGAACTGCCATCTGACGTATGGTATAATACCATCTGGGAGTTCTCGGCGAGTCCGTCCAGTGTACCCAGTCTCTACTGAGCACCCGTACACCATCCTTGATGTCAAACACCGATGGATATGGGATCATCCATCGCCCATCATATGGGTCAAGATGCGTATACGCTAGTCTACTCTGGTGCATCGATGCCCTGTCTCGATACACCCTCGACTAGGAACAATTATAGGATGTACTCGTCGACTACCGTGGCCCCACTAGTATGATCTCATCATAGTCCCAGTAGTCGAGTACACATCCTAAGGGCTTTATCAACATGTAATATAGAGACAATCGAAGTACATGTTAAGATAAAGTACAACCAGATAGCATACTATCATGTCGAGCAAGAAAGTCCTCCCTATATATGTCCTAGCATCCACTACAATATACATCGTATGTACAGTAATGGCCTCTAGGGCATACATATAACTAACAATCTCCCACTTGCACTAGGGCCATCTGTTATGGTATCGCATACCCAACAATTAGCTGCGGTTGAAGTATCTCATACTCAACCATCCCATAAAAGTCTCTACTGGGAAAAAGGCCTTTGTGAGTGGATTCGCGCTGTTGTCCTCTGTGTCTACTCTCCTAACCTCGATCTTCCTGGAGATCAACCATCTTCATGATCAGGTGATACTGCCTAAGAATTATATCTGGATTTCTGATGGGACGGGGGTTCCTTGGCATAAGCCACAACTCCATTGTCACACAATGGTAGGAACGAAGTTCATCTTATGAACTTATATATATATATCCAGACTGCCTCTTTGGTATTATCCTTGGTAACGATGTATCTTGCTTTTAATCGTCTAGTATGTCACGGTATCTAGCTTGGAACTCTTCCAACATACCGTCCCTCCACTGAGGGTAAAGACAATGCCTGCGACTGATATTCAGTCGTCCTTATCACCCTGGAACCTTTCCAGTGATTCTCCCCAGGATCGATTGATACCATCTCACTACAACTAGTGAGAATCCTAACATCCAATTAGATCTATCTCATAGATCCAAAACCCAGAATTTAGGAGGTATCACTTTTATCCTATATGGAGAATCCTTGTGATAAGCGGAGATTGACCGAGCGTAGCATAGGAAACTCCTTCCCTATCAAGAGTATGTCATCCACGTACTCTACGAGGATCACCACCATACTCTCTACTACCTTTTCGTATATACAAGGTTCATCTACCATTTTGATGAAGTCAAACTCTTTGACTACCACATCAAAACAGATGTTCCAACTCCGCGATGCCTGTTTTATCATATAAAACATCTTGCACACGTTTCCGCTGCTCCCACTGTCTGCGAAGCCCTCTGGCTGTGTACTTATAGACGCTCTTTTCTAAAACATCATTTAGAAAAGCAGTCATGACACCCAACCACCAGATATCGTAGTCATGGTATGTAGCCGTGGCAAGTAGGATCTGGATGGACTTAAGCATAGCTTTGAAAGTCTTAACTTTTCCATGTACACCAAGTAATCTTCTCAAGATATACTCGCTCCTGATGGGGATTTAACCCTTCAGATAAAGCAACCAAAGTCCATACTTTGTTGGTGTATAAGGATTCCATCTCAGATCGATAAGCACCCAGCCATTCTTACAGAGTCCCACTCCTGATGGCCAGCTCGAAACTAGTTGGGTCATCATCTCATAATGCAATCCTCGCTCCCACTGTCATAGAGAAACTGAAGTATCTCTCAGGTGGGTGAGGAACCCTACTAGATCGGCGGAGAGGCTGAGGTTCGTTGGAAACTATTGAATCCTTTGGTTCTACCAAATCATCAGCTGCAGTTTGTATAGCTGGAACCTTTCCAGTTTTACAGCGCTGACCTTGCCTCGAGGTTGTCCGGATTTTTCTTTTAGACAAAGGCCGGACAACCCCAAATCTTAACTTACTTAAGATATGGGCTCTTCCCTTTCTATATCACATATGAAGTGGTAGGCAACTGATTTGATTTGAACCATATTCAATAGGTATGCAGCTTCTCAAGTGCATAACTCCCAAAAGGAAATAGGAAACTCAGTAGTACTCATCATAGAGCACACCATATCGCATATGGTGCTTTTGCTCCGCCCCGATATACCATCGTGCTATGGTGTATACGGAGGAGTAATGCCGAGAGAGAATCTCATTCTCCTTTAGAATAGTCCAGGAATTCCGTGCTTAAGTATTCTCCTCCTTGATCTCATCAAAGGACATAATACTTTTACCCGTATTTGTTGGTTCTCTACTTCTAACTTATATTCTGTGAATATCTCAAAAGCTTCGGACCTGTGTTTCAACAGAAAAATATGTCTGAATCTTGAGAGATTATCAGAGAATGTAATGAAGTAGAAAGAACCGATCTTGGCATGTGTAGACAGGGGACATTACATACATCAACATGTATCAATCCCAAGAGTTCACTAACTCTTTCTCTGTTTCCAATAAACAGAGCTATGGTCATCTTATCTTTGTGACATGACTGGCAAGTTTCATAAGATGTAAATTCAAACTAATTTAAATATGCATCTAAATGTAACTTTAGCCAGTCGGGTCGCATTGATATGACCTAGTCTACAATGCCTCAAGAAGGATTTGTTCATTTCTGAACTCTTCCTCTTGTGTGTGTTCTGTATGCTAAGAACTGTAGTTTGATTTAGAACGACAATGCTTTTAGATAACGTGCCTGAACCGATCAACTCTTGATATAGGAAATGTTCAAAACATTATCCAACAATACAAAATTATATCCTTTCTTTACTAATAAAGAGACTGATATGATTTTGTATTTCAGGTTCGGTATCTAATAACATTTGTTCAGAATCAATGTATTCTGGTAATACAGGGTGACAGTGACCAACAGACTTGGCTGCAACACTTGCACCGTTTTCTATCTCATGAAACTTATCACCCGTTCTCAGTTCTCTACCTATCTGTAGCCCATGTAACAGATTACATATACGGGACCCTGATCCGGTATCACATACCCAGGACGTAAAGGATACTGAGAAACAGTTCTGTGTAATGAACACACCCGAAGATGATGCATCAACATGCACTTTCTTCGTTTGGGCGGCACGGGAAATCTGGTATTCCCCAATTTCCTGCTCTGTCCTATAACAATTATAAGTTGGAGCGGGACCAACGTTCCCCAGCTCAGTATAACAAGCGGGTTCGGTCAATATATCCGTATTATTATCTTGATTAAGGCGTGATATGGTCGCTACCTGGAGAGAGAGAGAAGAAAACACTCAGCGTATGCTCTTGCAAGATTAGATTGGTTATCTAATATATCTAATCAGGATGTCTCCCACTGTTTTTGTCAAATCTTCCTTCAAACCCTAAAAGGAAAGACTAGCCGGGATTAATTACACGCTACAAGTTCGCCAATCTTTCAGCCAGGCCAGTGTCGGTACTTTGAGGGAGGTCCCCCGTGCTATCGCACGAACCTAATTAATGTAAACCTCGTTTTCCCAGAGGCGTAACCCCGTTAACACCTTTCTAGACACCTACTTGATCGGCTAATTGTAATGTGTAAAACTCTCCCAGGAGTAACTCTTACTCGCAGTGGGTATCGGGATCCAACTATCTCATAGAAGGTATGCAATCTCATTGCAAATTTCAACACTTGAAATTCCCAATAATATTTTACCCCTAGCATCCTATGACCTTGACGAAAGCCAACAAACCATAGGCTACTAGTCAAGTCCAATCCGTCATTTCTTGATTGAAATAAACCCACCCGCACGACCCTTGACGAAAGCCAACAAAGCCGCACGACTACCCTAATCCAATCGCATCATATGCAGTAGATAAGCAGCAGATAGCTACCGCACACTACACCTTGATGAAAGCCAACAAATGTAGCACGAATACTATATACAACTTATCTGAAATGACGGAGGGTTACGACAGGTTTTTCTGAAAACCTATTGCGTAGTGAACTTGATATCGTTGTAGAATCGAGTGATTTTAAATGGAGTGTTTTTGAGGCTTTTCTAGTTTTACTAAAGGGGTCACTCCCGGTGAAGGGATCGTCGGCCCTTTCCTCATCGAATAAGGTGCAGGATATTTCACAAATATCACTATGCAAAGCAAGAACTATAGAAGCAATCAAAAGACAAACCGAGTTTGTAGCATCTGCCAGTTATTGCTAAAGGAGTCACTCCCGGTGAAGGGATCTC
This sequence comes from Agapanthus africanus, assembly GCA_030015575.1. Classification (NCBI taxonomy): domain Eukaryota; kingdom Viridiplantae; phylum Streptophyta; class Magnoliopsida; order Asparagales; family Amaryllidaceae; genus Agapanthus; species Agapanthus africanus. The sequence continues at coordinate 246,104,912 of CM057347.1, read as the reverse complement.
GGTCCTTTCCTTATCGAATAAGGTGCTGGATGTTCTACAAGGAACACCGCTATGCAAAGCAACAACTAGAGCTACCAGTTTTTATAAACAAGTTTCTACAACATCTTAGGTTTCTTTTATTTCATTAATCTCATTAATGAAGTCCCATTTTATTATGCTTCACAAGCATCTCTTTTGAAACGAAATCTGCAATATAACATATATCTCATATATATAAAATATAAACATTCGTCTCAGGCAGTAATATGATCTCATCACAGAACATTGCAGCAGAAGAACATATATGAAATATTGGATATACTAGGACGTCCGTGTTTTCAATACGAGCCAGTATAAAACACGGATTCCACGGTCGCGATGAATAGCCAAACCCACATCCCTAGACCCCTACGAGAGCGGCAAGTAACACTGCCAATTCTAGGGTTAGAAGACCCGGTCTCGACTCCTTGAGATGGTCTCCCACTGGACCCTAGAACCCGGTTACTCGTGCTCCCCTCCTTGGGTCTACCTAATGCGGAAAAGTAAATAATATACAACGGTGACATCTTCCGCTACCTAGAAGTGCCCCAATAAAAGAATATTACATACAAATGAATTTTACATGAATGAAAAAGAAAAACTCTCATCTCACATAAAACCCCCGGCTATTCAAACGCGACGATCCAATAGAACATATCACAGCAACACATAATATCTCATATCATCAACGTAAGCAAGTATGCGTATCCCGATTGTCGTTGATGTATAGCAACGAAGCCGGCGATACACCACATACTACGCTTACGGTCACAGAAAAAAAAGTGTAAAACTACAACAGTTGGAATCCGCAATCTCTTTAGACATCGCATGCCTAACCAAATGAATTCCTTAGACATCGCATGCCTAACAATTATAAACCCCGCATTTTAGTCTCATTATCGAAAACTCTTTTCAATATCAAGTCGGCCAATTCAACAAGATTCCCGACGTCCTGATCGAATGCTCGTCGCAAACTTTAGTAGGCGGCTGCACCCCTGATACCGTCGACAAAGTGCACTAAGGCGGAACACCGCTACCGCGAGCACCCGAACGGATGCTTTCGGCGACGGGGTTCTCCTACAGTCACTTGGTCGGGGCTATGGGGAGTAGCTGTCTATTAAGTTTACCCGGCGAGTATCCGCGTACACTACGTGATTGCGACGGACTTTTGATCGCATCAAAATTCTGTGGCAACCAATCATCTGAGACTAAACTGCTATGTCTATAATATTCAAATCAGTTATCTCATAACTACCTGTGGATTCCAAATATTGTATCACATTCCAGATAAATAGAAAAAGTTAAACTTTCCGATCGAACCATCAAGCACCCAAGATTTCCCTAATATATCTCAACACTTGAAATCAGTTTAAAAACATCCATCACATGCCACAGTACCAGTGGTCCAGCCGTAGAAGGGTCAAGCCAACGCCTCACATGTGGCACGCCGTACTGCCCCAAACCATAAGGTTCAAAAGGCAGTTCAAGACGGTCACATAATCGAGTTAAGGTTTGTTGTCTTCTAGAGGGTCCACCGAGTTACTTGCATGACTTAGAACATTCTTAAACACGAGAAAAAATCCAACTTTTGAAAAATTTTCCGACAGGGGAAAAAGTGAGTTATTGATATCCGTTCGAACTTTTTAACAGTTTCTAAAATTTATCCGGACAAAACACATAGACAAAATTAGACAATCTGATCGAATAATTGAATCCCTAAAACAACCCCAGAAAAACTCAACTGTTGAGTAAAAATAAAAATTTCCAGAAGACTCAGCACATTAAGTTACTAATTACTGTGCAAAGCACGTGCAGTGATTCAGTACTTTGGCCGCGGAACCGCCGCACAAGCCAGGGTGGCACCGCGGTTCCGCGGCTCTTCTGTGGAATCAATGGCACGTGCTTTACAGTAATTCATCAAATTCCCTGCTGAATTTTTTGGCAATTTTTAATTCACAAAAATCCAAACTTTCAGAAAATTTCCAGAGAAGGGGTTTGTTCGGGTTTTCCGGGTTCGATCGGACTTCAAACTTCGTCTAGACTTCGCTTAAAGCTCTAGCTTGGCTCTGATACCACTGTAGGGTTGCTAGGCACGCGCACAAGGGTCTACGAGGCATCAACCATGCCCGAATAAAAATTTAGCCGTGCCGAACAACCCGAATACAGAACTTTAAACTAGAGATTAGGCGAAAACTAACATGCTAAACATTTTAACACTAAGTGAGAGGGATTACAACCTTTGTAGATCCGGTCCTTCACTTCATATGCTCCGTGTTGTGGTCCCTTCGCTGCGATCATCGGGATCCCGACTCTCGAGAGGTTCCACGAAGAGAAAGACGCAACCTTTGCTTCCGATCTTCGATACTAAGATGATCTACCTTGAAGTTTCTTTAACACAAGCTAACACTCATGAAATGATGTGAACACCCTCATCTAAATGGCAAGGGAAGATGAGGATGATGAAGTAGGATTTTTGCTCTCTTTATTTATCTTTTTCTCATATTTATTCATCACCTTTTAAAAAACTAGTAAGCTTTTCATGAAAGAATGAAGGAGGAAGAAGATGAACAATCTTAGAATTCTTTTGTGATGAATAGGAAAAGAACAATATGATAGAATTATGCAACCATGGTCAAGTGAACCTTTGTAGAGAATTAACTAGGGTTAGGGTTTGGGTTGGGTTAAAGCATGACTCACTTGAAAATATCTTTATCCTGACCAAAAGAAAAGCTTCTAGAAACATCTAGAAAGCTTAACCCTAATCCAAACCCTAATCATGGTTAAACTCCACTAAACAAGTTGCATTAGTTATCATATCATGTTACAATATTATATATCACATATATAATATTTATCGTAAAAAAATAAAATAATACATTTAACATATATCGCATATATATCAATGTATTACCCGAGTGAGAAAAAGAATCTTTTAGTGAGCAAATATTAGTTAATGCAATTTAATATATCATATATATTATTATACATTAAATTATCGAATCAACACTTGATCCGACAATCCGGCTATATCGCATATAACCGGCTAATATTTATCCGTACCGATTCATCGAATCAACACTTGATCCGATGACCCGGCTGATATCAAATATCGCGAGAATATAATACGGTATCATATATCGCATTATCCTCGGTCCCGCACATATCACATATGTGCCCCTACTCCGTTTTGCCTGAGTCAAGAAACCTTTGTGTAGGACTCTAAAGAATCGTCAATACGCCGGCAGTAGGTGATGATCATATCAAACACCCACAAGCTGCAAGCGGTCAGCTAAACGTAACAGCTACCCAGGTATTGAGCGCTCAGAAGATCAACAAGCAAGCCTGTACATTCTCCTGCGAATCCAAACAGTAACACTCCCGTACAGTCCGGTCTCGTCGTCTGATATGTTGCATATCTCGCCTTGGGGTGGTAAACGTCAGACCCCAGTAGCTTGATAAGTCGTGTCGATTTGAGGTCTATAATAGTTCGAGAAACTACTGATAACACTTACCAGTAAATCTCAGCAACCCTGGCCAGGGATTTCCAGTTATAGCCAATCGAACACAGCACAACATCAACTCCCTATACCGGGAGAGACGAATCCCCTCCTATCGCTCATTGCCTCCATGTGATTCGGGACTGTCCCCAAAAGCCACCTTTTTGCACGCCCTCTTGGACGTGGTATGATGGAAATCAAAGCATAGTGGGAACCACACAAGACTCTATGACGATCTCGGGTCAACAGACTACTCTGTACCAGTGTCACCGGAGAACTGCCATCTGACGTATGGTATAATACCATCTGGGAGTTCTCGGCGAGTCCGTCCAGTGTACCCAGTCTTCATTGAGCACCCGTACACCATCCTTGATGTCAAACACCGATGGATATGGGATCATTCATCGCCTATCATATGGGTCAAGATGCGTATACGCTAGTCTACTCTGGTGCATCGATGCCCTGTCTCGATACACCCTCGACTAGGAACAATTATAGGATGTACTCGTCGACTACCGTGGCCCCACTAGTATGATCTCATCATAGTCCCAGTAGTCGAGTACACACCCTAAGGGCTTTATCAACATGTAATATAGAGACAATCGAAGTACATGTTAAGATAAAGTACAACCAGATAGCATACTATCATGTCGAGCAAGAAAGTCCTCCATATATATGTCCTAGCATCCACTACAATATACATCGTATGTACAGTAATGGCCTCTAGGGCATACATATAACTAACATCTATCAAATATACAAACTGGTTGATGGAGTTTCTAGATACAACTGAAATAACAGTTAACAATGGTGGTCCTGAAACAAGGAACCAACCTACCAAAGCAGTCACCCGGAAGGAACAGTGTACCAGCAAAGCCGCAATGAACCTATACGGCAAAACCTGCAAGGAACTGTGGTATAACGGGGGTGAGTTGCCAACTCGTTGTTGGAGATAGTGCCCTCATAGTCAATTATTGGATCACAGGTACGTGATTGCAATAATTGCGGAGGACCTATACCGGTAGGACAGTCTTACTCGAGATGATAGTATGCTATCTGGTTTGCCTTTATCAGTCGTGTGCATGTTCAGATGACTGATTATATGTTACACTTTGATAGAGCCCTTAGGATCTTGCTTTACCACCAACAGTATGATGGCGATCATATACGTGAGAGTTGGGTGGTTTATATGCATATCCTTAATTGTGGTCCCTAGTCGTGGGAGTTTCGAGACAGGGCATCGATACTCCGGAGTAGACTAGTGTATACAGTCGAGACCCCGACGAGGGGCGGTGGCCGGTCTCATAAGCCACTGGTGTCAGTTGGATCACCTAAGATGTATACAGGTGCTCATTGGGTTATGAGTACACCGGACAGGACTCGCCGGGAATCTGCTAGTTAGTACTATACCTATCGTCAGATAGCAGTTCCCTGGTGACATGTGTACAGGTTAGTTCATCGACCTGAGGTCGTCATTTGTCTCGTGTGAGTTCCAACTGTGCTTTGATTTCTACCCTACCACGGCTCAAAGGAGTCGTGCAAACAGGTAGCTTTTGGGTACAGTCCCGAGCCACATGGAGGCACGTGAGCGGATCGGCAGGGGATTCGTCTCTCCCGGTATTGGGGGCGAGGTCGTGCTGTGTCTAGGAGAGCCATTACACAAAGTCCATGGCCATGGCAGGAGATTTACTAGTAGGTACTCCAGTAGTATCTCAGGGTGTTATTGGGCTACACTCCGACACGACTTATACTGCTATTGGGGGTCTGACATTACTAGCCCCCTAGGCAGATATGCGATACTCATAGACGAACGGACCGGACTGTATATACATTGTCACTGTTAGGTTCAGTAGGGTTTCCGGATGAGTTCGCTCATCGGCCTCCCTTGAGGTCAGTCCATGGGCAGCCGTTACGCATAGCTAGTGCCGCTGACGGTTTGTGGTTAAACCCACTGCCAGGGTACTGACGAGTCATTAGAGTCCCCCACAGACAGTTTCCCAAGTTCGGGCGAAACGTTGTAGAGGCCGTATGGTTTTATGGCAGGGTTCGGAAAATGCACGTGCGTTTACGCACGTGTTATTTTTCGGGCAGTTGATACTGGTCGGCTTTGGTTTAAGCCGGATCCGAGTATTATATTGAGTAGATATAATATCTTTTTCTCAGTTGCATTTGTATTCGGTCGTAATACAAATGCGGGTATATTTATACAGTTACGGGGTTATCCTGAAAGTCGTTTCGGGATCACTTTTGGAAGTTGCCAGTTTCCAGTTTTCTATCAGCCGTCTTTTAACATTCGGTTAAAGACGGATTTATCTTTTCTTGGATGAGGGTGAGTCATGCTTCTAGAAGGTTCTAGAAGTTTCTAGAATGAGGTGACAAGGATAATGACTCATGCTTTGATTTCTAAACATTCTTGTTTTCCTTAAGATATTCTTTTGTGTTCACATTATGATATTTTGCTTAAGGTTACTCTCCCCTCTCCTACACTCACCCCCCCACTCCTATAAGTGGCCGGCCCCCCTCCTCTCTCTCTCACTTCATGTTTCACTTGAAAAGATTATGATAGATTTTGGGGTGTATGGAATTCACAGCTCATTTCATTCCATCACCCGATTCCCTCGGCAACTTCATTAACCGATCGTCCACGGACTTGGACGAAGTGAGACAAAGTCATCTACTCATTCTCTACATCATTCTTGGTCGTCTCTTTTAGCAAACTTGACGACCGAGTTGCCTCGAGTCAGAGGCGGGAGCCCGTTTAAAGAATCAGTGATGTGGTGCCACCTAGACGAGCATATTGGAGATCGATGAGATCGGAGCAGCCGCAACCGAGCGAGGGATGATGGTTAAAGAACGAAGGACTCGGATCGTTCGGTATAACCTTTCTACACTCTTTATAGTTTGTTAGTTTAGCAATAATGGTAGATCCGGGTTAAAGTATACGATAGCACCAGTTAAAAAGTTTTTGTTCCTCATTTGGCGTCTGTAGACGGCCGGGGCGCTAGCGTAGACTTACAGTGGTATCAGAGCCTAACCATTTTGCTATACTAACTTGTGCTAACGCGTTTAAAATATCGATCGAACCGGAAATCAAAAATCGCAATTTTTCAATTTGACAGTTTCTGTTAATTTTCAAACTGGTCCAAATGTCATTTTGACCATACCAGAAAATCAAGCAGGGTTTTTGACGAATACTGTAGAAATTCGAGGAAGTGATTCCACTGTTCCGCCGCGGATCCGCGGCCCCATCTAGGGTTTTGCCGCGGATCCGCCGCAGAAAAGTGAGATCACTCACTCAATTTTCTACAGTGCATTCCATGTTGGAAATTGGGGTTTTTGGTATATATCTTTTGGGCCCAGATTTTGTTACTGTTCACCAGTTGTTCGTGGGGCCCACTTTGTGATATTTTGTCGATCGAAATTTAAACATGTTAGTTTACAGTGCTTACATTATATCTCCGACCGGGAATGTCATTTGATCGGTAAACCGCGTCTGATTGCTATAGTTCTTTTAGACGGGTTTGCGAACGTGACATTCGCGTTGATGTTCTGTGTTGTGCTGTGATGTTGCGGATTTGTCGTGGTGGATAGCAGTGTGCAATGGTAGTACAGTTTGAGTTTATTTGTATATTTGATATTGCGGGGCGAGCGTCCAACTTGTGGACTGCCGTCACTGCCTGTTGTATAATATTCTTTTGGGGCACGACCAGGTTGCGGTCGATGTACCTGTTGTACTATTTTTCATTACTGTACTGGGTTTTGCCCCGCGACGGAGTGCACGGATAGCCGGGTTCAGGAGGGCAACGGGTCCGCATCTTATGGCTTTGAGAGGCAGAAGGGCCCCACTCTAAAATTGGCAGACTATTCGCCGCACTCGTAGGGGGTACAGGTTGACCCAAGGAGGGGTGCTCAATTTACCGGATTCCGTGAAGTGCCGGGTGTTCCATTCACTATGCTGTGGGGGACTATCTCGCTTCAGGTTTTGGCGGGTAACTTACCGCACCCGTAGGGGTCTAGGTTTCATTGCACAGGCTATCCACACGACAGGGGAACATCGGGTTTCAGCAGCGGCTCTGTGAAACCCGGGGATCCCAGATTATCTGTATTGTTCTGTGATGCTTATTACTTTTTCTGTAATGTTGCATATTATCACGCCTGGAGCGATTATTGTATATTGGTTTATATACTATTAGATGTTGTATATGTTTTACACCCGCGCTAGTCCAGTCCCCGCTCTGTCGTTAGTTAAGTAACCAACGGGTGATGATGGGACCCAGTGACGAATGCGGATGGCATATACGTACATTTTATTTTCGTTCTTTTCTGGTGTGATTGATTGATGGGACTGCGTTGATTCTGATCAATGCAAAAAGTTAAACAAACCTGTTTATAGTTGTTGGAACAAATTTAAAAAGGTGTTATTGCAAAGACGTTTCCTTTTGTTTTGCATAGCGGTATTCAGTGGAATATCCTGCACCTCATTCGACGGGGCAAGGGCCGATATTCCTTCACCGGGACTGACCCCTTGGGCAGAAGTTTGCGTCAGGGTAATAACTTCACTATAGTCGATTATAAGTTGCTTTGCATCGCGGTATTCAGTGGAATATCCTGCACCTCATTCCACGAGGAAAGAGCCGAGATCCCTTTACCGGGAGTGACCTCTTTAGCAAAAGGTTTTCGCCACTATATTTTAAAAAGCTATCAGGTTCCTTCAGCGATATCAAGTTCATTACGCTAAAGGTTTTTCGCCAAAAACCAGCCGTAGCCCTCCGTCACTTCTTTTGAGTATTCAGTAGTATTCAAGCTATGTATTTTAGCCAAAGTTAAGGCATAGTGTTTGGTAGCTGCTAGGTATTCAATTGTTGCATAGATAGATGAGTTAGTTTGGGACAGTCGTTCTGCCGATTGGCCAAAGTCAGGGGCATGTGCGGGTGGGTTCAAATTGACAAGATAGTGACGGGTAGAACTTGGCATGTGACTTATGACATTTTGACCAAAGCCAAGGTTATAAGAGCATGGGGCAAAAATCAGATCGGGAGTTTCTAAAGAAACTGAAACTTGCCAAGTATGCGCATACCTTCTGGAGTATGAGTAACGTGGATGCATTCCATCACGTTATCATGCGATGAGAGTTGGATCCCGATTCCCACTGATGAGTTGGTTTACTCTTCGGGTGATCCCGATTGATTCTTCTTTCAGGTTTGGAGGAGAATTTGACAGGACAGTGGGAGGTTTCCGGATTAGATAAAGTGATAACCATTCTGATCTAGGTTAGAGTGCACGCAGAGTGTTTCTTTTCTCTCTCTCTTTGGCAGCGACCTTTGACCGACCCTAGACTATGACTCAGTGACCAAGTTGACCGAACCTTCTTAAAATACTGGCTTTTGGATTGTCTAAGTTGCATAAGTCATTGCCACTCCTTCTTCTACCCTTTGAATTTCTCAGAACACCCATATTGCTACGGATATCCACTTCCATTGGATAGATCCATCGTATGGTTATATACGAACTCGAAGGGACTTCTTCGAGGATGGATCCAGGTTCAGGAGAAATAGAATTGGTTTATTCAGTTGTCTTTTATTATCACCTTCTCTCAGGTTGCGAGAGCTCCTTGGTTTAGGAGAGTACACCTATTACGCTTATTGGATAGTCTTATTCCAAACCATAGGCAGGTGCCGAAAGGTAGGGAATGAAGAAAACCAATTAGCCTAAGTAGGGTGTGCAGAAGGTAATATGTAAAGACAAAATAAAGGGATTAGAAAGAGGGCAAAGTAAATTGCGACTGATATCATTCACGACCAAAACCGCGTGCTTCATCGCCACTCCTATTTCACCTTTAAAGGAATAAGGTATTATTCAGTTGTCTTTTATCATCACCTTCTCTCAAGATACGAGTACTCCTTGGTTTAGGAGGGTACACCTATTATGCTTACTGGATAGTCTTCTTCCAAACCATAGGCTGGTGCCGAACGGTAGGGAAGGAAGAAAACCATTTAGCCTAACGATGGTGTACAGAAGGTAACGACTAAAGACAAATAAAGGGATTTGGAGAGATGGCAAAGAGATATACGGTTGAAGTCATGAATTGGATTATGGAAGAGGCATTGCTATGAATACCAAGATACCCCTACGAAACATTTTCATGTTTCAGTGCATTGTTAATGGAAAACTGTTTTCCCGATTAGACACTTACTCCAAGGGTATTTATTTACCAGGTTTCATTCTCATATCTGTATGGTTTTACAGATAATGAGTGGGAGTAAGTTATTGGGAATTAGGTGATCATCCTCATTATATCAGAATTCGTTGTAATTGGTGATATTTGAGGAAATCGCCAGGGTACAGTTTTCAACCTACGACGCACAGGTTTTGAGTTGTTTAAACTCAGCGGACTTATACAGAGTATTGTATGTTGTCCAAGTGTCCATCAGGACAAAAGGGTAGGTCCTCGTACTATGTTCTGTTTACTTATAACTTCTTTAGTATTTATACAAGTGTTTCGTAAGAAATACAAGGTCTAAGTTTTGAGAAGTTGTGGGTATAAGAATAAAGTAGAGAACCAGGTATCACAAGTATCGGGATTCTTCAAAGAGATCGAAGATGTAGATTCTTGTGATTGGTATTCAGATGATAGTAATGGTTTTGAGAAACTTGTTTCTCTTTCAGGTTACTCATAATTGGATGGATTCCTAAGTTGAGTAATGCTGATTAGCCTCTTTCCATTAAGTTGATATGCACTGGAGACAGCTGCATGGTTTGAATATGGTTCCAATTAAATAAGTGCCAAAGTTTCTATATTGGATATAGAATAGTTCGTACCTTAAAAGATATTAAGGTACGGGGAGTTGTCCAGCTTATTCTTAAAACCAGACTCTGGATAACTCAGGGCACGTTTCTGTAATGGCTGTTTGTGGGTTGACCCTGGCTATGACGAGGGTTGATATTCTACCATTTGGAAGATCAATAGTGATATTGTTCTTGACTCGCCACAGTTTTAGTAAAATGGATCTTTTTCAGAAAACAGTAGTGGGAGTATGGTAGAACTGGAAGTGATTCCAGAACCGCAAACGATTACGGAAAATTTAATAGGACCTATATATTCAATCAAGTTTGACATTCCAATAGCCACTCCGCAGATATGGTGGGTAACCTCAGACACCCGAGAGGTACTCCGGTAGCCTCAAGGATGGTGACAGGGAGGATCTTGTTTACCCAGACTTGACACTACTGTTGTTCCAGGATATGAGACCCGGTAGGAGGGTTGTCGTAGTCAGTGGGAGCAGCGGAAGCATAGTGGGCAAGATGCTTATATCTATTTATAGACTTGAGCAGTTATAGCGGAGATAGATCATCTAGTTTTGATGTGACAGTCATGGGTTTGACTTCAATCAGAATAGGGGATGGATCTGTTCAGAAGGTAGTAGGGTGTGATGTCATGGTATCTGGATGACATACACATAGTAGGAACTAAAAATTCCTATACTACGATCGGTTGTACTGTGGTCGTCACACAGTTGTTTCTCCAGACAGGATATGGATATAATATTTGACATCCTGGTTTATGGATCTATGGTTTTAGATCTGGATTTGGGTAGTTTCCCAATGTAGGTACTTTGACAGTATTCTAATGGTTTTTAGAATAGATGACTCCTAGCATGGTGGTGTACCTGCAGGTGATGGAGTCACCCTCTCTAAAGGTGTCTTACAGACTAAAGGGGAGAGGGATGGGCATGATTGGCAGATCACTTGCTTAGGCAATTGAGTCAATCGTGAGATGTCAAGTACCACACCAGATGTTGTTTTTGCACTAGATGAAATAAGTTTGTATTAATCCAATCATGGAGAGACATAAGGAATCAGTTTTAGAACATAAGTACATGTTCTACGGATTTGATGACGGCAGCCTCCTTCGGGAGACGATTATCATTCTAGGCTTCAAAGGTGACATGGTTGACAGAGAGATTGTCAGAGTTATAGTTTTCCCTCTGACGAGGGACATTATTATGGACAGGTGGTCCAAGAGGATACTGTGGGTGGCATGGTGCCGGATACTGATTAGGTTCAGTGATCGATACAGTCTAAGAAGTTTGGATTTGGAGTTCATTTATGAACTAGGTCCCATCAGATATCCAGACATATTCTAAGACAGGTATTACTCGATTCGGGAGATAGCTTTCTCCGCGAACTTGAGATTTAGAGAGATATAGAAAGGAACATCTAGGCGGATCCACTCACTGAGGCTATTTCTCGAACACAATAGTTTTTCAAACGGGCTTTGTGAAACTGATTAGTAGAGGAGTTGGATGTTCGGTTTCACACGGGCTGTGAGTAGTCGACATTGCAATAATTAGCCTTGAGTACAAGTGGGAGATTGTTGGAGATAGTGCCCTCATAGTCAATTATTGGATCACAGGTACGTGATTGCAATGATTGCAGAGGACCTATACCGGTAGGACAGTCTTACTCGAGATGATAGTATGCTATCTGGTTTGCCTTTATCAGTCGTGTACATGTTCAGGTGACTGATTACATGTTACACTTTGATAGAGCCTTTAGGATCTTGCTTTACCACCAACAGTATGATGGCGATCATATACGTGAGAGTTGGGTGGTTTATATGCATATCCTTAATTGTGGTCCCTAGTCGTGGGAGTTTCGAGACAGGGCATCGATACTCCGGAGTAGACTAGTGTATACAGTCGAGACCCCGACGAGGGGCGGTGGCCGGTCTCACAAGCCACTGGTGTCAGTTGGATCACCTAAGATGTATACAGGTGCTCATTGGGTTATGAGTACACCGGACAGGACTCGCCGGGAATCTGCTAGTTAGTACTATACCTATCGTCAGATAGCAGTTCCCTGGTGACATGTGTACAGGTTAGTTCATCGACCTGAGGTTGTCATTTGTCTCGTGTGAGTTCCCACTGTGCTTTGATTTCTACCCTACCACGGCTCAAAGGAGTCGTGCAAACAGGTAGCTTTTGGGTACAGTCCCGAGCCATATGGAGGCACGTGAGCGGATCGGCAGGGGATTCGTCTCTCCCGGTATTGGGGGCGAGGTCGTGCTGTGTCTAGGAGAGCCATTACACAAAGTCCATAGCCATGGCAGGAGATTTACTGGTAGGTACTCCAGTAGTATCTCAGGGTGTTATTGGGCTACACTCCGACACGACTTATACTGCTATTGGGGGTCTGACGTTACTAGCCCCCTAGGCAGATATGCGATACTCATAGACGAACGGACCGGACTGTATATACATTGTCACTGTTAGGCTCAGTAGGGTTTCCGGATGAGTTCGCTCATCGGCCTCCCTTGAGGTCAGTCCATGGGCAGCCGTTACGCATAGCTAGTGCCGCTGACGGTTTGTGGTTAAACCCACTGCCAGGGTACTGACGAGTCATTAGAGTCCCCCACAGACAGTTTCCCAAGTTCGGGCGAAACGTTGTAGAGGCCGTATGGTTTTATGGCAGGGTTCGGAAAATGCACGTGCGTTTACGCACGTGTTATTTTTCGGGCAGTTGATACTGGTCGGCTTTGGTTTAAGCCGGATCCGAGTATTATATTGAGTAGATATAATATCTTTGTCTCAGTTGCATTTGTATTCGGTCGTAATACAAATGCGGGTATATTTATACAGTTACGGGGTTATCCTGAAAGTCGTTTCGGGATCACTTTTGGAAGTTGCCAGTTTCCAGTTTTCTATCAGCCGTCTTTTAACATTCGGTTAAAGACGGATTTATCTTTTCTTGGATGAGGGTGAGTCATGCTTCTAGAAGGTTCTAGAAGTTTCTAGAATGAGGTGACAAGGATAATGACTCATGCTTTGATTTCTAAACATTCTTGTTTTCCTTAAGATATTCTTTTGTGTTCACATTATGATAGTTTGCTTAAGGTTACTCTCCCCTCTCCTACACTCACCCCCCCACTCCTATAAGTGGCCGTCCCCCCTCCTCTCTCTCTCACTTCATGTTTCACTTGAAAAGATTATGATAGATTTTTGGGTGTATGGAATTCACAGCTCATTTCATTCCATCACCCGATTCCCTCGGCAACTTCATTAACCGATCGTCCACGGACTTGGACGAAGTGAGACAAAGTCATCTACTCATTCTCTACATCATTCTTGGTCGTCGCTTTTAGCAAACTTGACGACCGAGTTGCCTCGAGTCAGAGGCGGGAGCCCGTTTAAAGAATCAGTGATGTGGTGCCACCTAGACGAGCATATTGGAGATCGATGAGATCGGAGCAGCCGCAACCGAGCGTGGGATGATGGTTAAAGAACGAAGGACTCGGATCGTTCGGTATAACCTTTCTACACTCTTTATAGTTTGTTAGTTTAGCAATAATGGCAGATCCGGGTTAAAGTATACGATAGCGCCAGTTAAAAAGTTTTTGTTCCGCATTTGGCGTCTGTAGACGGCCGGGGCGCTAGCGTAGACTTACACTCGTGAGTAGAAACAATCCACAGATAGAAATCGCAAGTATGACTCAATCCTAGGTCATACGATCATAATATATCCTCAAAATATATAACCTGAAGCATATAGTAATAGCTAGGGTATACATCTAAACAACTGTAATACCAAGTGCTCACGTCAGTGCCTCAGGTAGCAACATATCATATGTATGATGTATGAATGCATGAAAACAGAACGCATCAAATGAGAAAACTGTTTTTCTTATCTTTGTGAGATATATGTATAATAATTGAAATATCATCAGTGAAATCAACAGGAAATCAGTGTCCAGCATCGACACAATATCTCAATGTCTCAATATTTGGGGCTCCGGCTATCCGGACTGGCCTAACTCCGATCGGTATCCTCCGGATATCCGTCGAGTCACAATAAAATCACCGGTCGGTAGTGCTCCCCTGCCAGGCTCAACGCCATCATCTGCGATCTTCTCGCCCCGGGGTACCACACCGGGTCCACCATGCACCCACAGACGGTTCCTCCTCCTCGAATCGGGTGTATCATATCGCTCAAGAGCCGAGAAAACTTATGGTGGACTCCTCTCAAATCATACCATGAGAAAACCGCAACTTTCCTTTTAAATGATAATAAGTTTATAAAATCCTTGCGGTCTCTCCAAATCCAGAAATCTCATAGAATCCAAAATCTCAAAATCAAAAATCAATAACAATAAATACTGGGCTCCGGCAATCAGGACTGGCCCTAAATAATAATGCATAACAATGAATAATTAATTATGCATGAAGTATCACAGTAATGAATGCAATATCGAAACTAGCGCAGTAATGAATGCAATATCTAAACTGTCAGCTAACAAGCGATATCAATAAGGTAACATTCTCTAAAGTGAGCATAACATGGCAATTACCGATGATGATGTGTGTGAGCCGGCAAGTAAGTGTACGTGGAACATGCGCACCATCGGTAATGGTGCTGGTGTCCTGACAGCATGGTTTTCATAATAATACGGAAAAACAAATAACATGCAATGCGATGCGAATAGTAAGAACATGCGGAAAAATGAATAGTAAACGCAGCAATAAGGAATATACATTCATATAAACGAGTCATACAGTTTGACATTTGAAATAGTACGAATCGTGGTGTTTAGAAAATAGGGGCTACGGTATTTTTAAGAAAAAGATACGTCCTTTGAAATATCCGTAGTATCCCTTGGCCTGTCTTTAAAATACTCACGATTCGTTAGTTTTGGAAATAGGTATGACTCGGGCCCAGTCTAACATCTACTAGGTAAACTACAGGTCTAACTAACAACCAAACGAAAGGGGGTATGGAAACCACCTAAATCCGAGTCGATATATATATATATATATATATATATATATATATATATATATATATATATGCATATATATAGTCGGTGATCCCGCCTCAATAATATCTCATACGATACATCATCTAATATGACATCCTCGAGTCAAGAGTTCGGATCTATCATCAATATATAGCTCGTACGGTAAATCCGTCGTACGGCCTCCCAAATCTGGGTATGGGTCAAATATCACATTTATCTCACTATTCATCTGGTATCCTCTTTATCAAATATCATGATCGGGGTACTAATCTATGCCTAGTACAACACTGATACCATCTAAGTATGTGCATGCATGTGTATGAAAACACCACGCCAAAAGGACCCGCTAAAACATCACGTCGTATATAAAATACGAACCACATCAAATCACCGATCTCACGGCCTCAAGCCCAATCTCATCGACTCATCTCAAATCCCAAGTATTATCCTCATAATCCAGTATATGTATATGTATATGTGTGTGTGTATATATATATATATATATACGCACAGGTAATAACATAAATGTATACATGTGTGTGTGTGCGTGTGTGGGTGTAACAACTACTCTAGGGTTTCGCAACTAACACTAAACTAATCCATGAACACCTAGAATCTATCTTTATCATCAAAAATCATATATCAACATAATATATATATGTGTATACGTATTGGTATACATCACTACGAACTGCGGGGGTGCTATACGCCATCCACCCGACTTCTCCCCGTAGATATAAATCTACTCACCTGGTCCTCGCTTGCCGAAATCGATGTCGCCACATGCTTGCTTGTCTTCTCGAAGTCCTCGTGAGGGTACCTACGTATCATGACACATCGCATCGCAACTAAATCCGACTCATGACTAAAATGACACAAGAATCTCATATAGGTCAAAACCTATGGTTTGCTTTCTCAAATCAACCAAAAAACTGTTGGATATAGTGCCCTCAAAGTCAATTATTGGATCGCAGGTACGTGATTGCAATGATTGAGGAGGACCTATACCGGTAGGACAGTCTTACTCGAGATGATAGTTTGCTATCTGGTTTGCCTTTATCAGTCGTGTATAAGTTCAGGTGACTGATCAAGATTACACGTTGATAGAGCCCTTAGGATCTTGCTTGACTACCAACAGTATGATGGAGATCATATACGTGAGAGTTGGGTAGTCTATAAGCTCATCCTTAATAGTGGTCCCTAGTCGTGGGAGTTTCGAGACAGGCATCGATACTCCAGAGTAGACTAGTGTATACAGTCGAGACCCCGATGAGGGGCGGTGGCTGGTCTCACAAGCCACTGGTGTCAGTTGGATCACCTAAGATGTATACAGGTGCTCATTGGGTTATGAGTACACCGGACATGTCTTGCCGGGAACCTGCTAGTTGGTATTATACATATCGTCAGATAGCAGTTCCCTGGTGACATGTGTACAGGTTAGTTCATCGACCTGAGGTCGTCATTTGTCTCGTGTGAGTTCCTACTGTGCTTTGATTTCTACCCTACCACGGCTCATAGGAGTCGTGCAAACAGGTATTTTTTGGGTACAGTCCCGAGCCACATGGAGGCACGTGAGCAGATCGGCAGGGGATTCGTCTCTCTCGGTATTGGGGGTGACATCGTGCTTTGTCTAGGAAAGCCATTACACCAAGTCCTTGGCCAAGGCAGGTGAGAATTACTGGTAGGTACTCCAGTAGTTTCTCAGGGTGTTCAGGGCTTGTCTCCGACACGACTTATACCGCTATTGGGGGTCTGACGTTACTAGCCCCCTAGGCCGGATATGCGATACTCATAGACGAACGGACCGGACTGTATATACATTGTCACTGTTAGGCTTAGTAGGGTTTCCGGATGAGTTCGCTCATCGGCCTCCCTTGAGGTCAGTCCATGGGCAGCCGTTATGCATAGCTAGTGCCGCTGACGGTTTGTGGTTAAACCCACTGCCAGGGTACTGACGAGTCATTAGAGTCCCCCACAGACAGTTTCCCAAGTTCGGGCGAAACGTTGTAGAGGCCGTATGGTTTTATGGCAGGGTTCGGAAAATGCACGTGCGTTTACGCACGTGTTATTTTTCGGGCAGTTGATACTGGTCGGCTTTGGTTTAAGCCGGATCCGAGTATTATATTGAGTAGATATAATATCTTTGTCTCAGTTGCATTTGTATTCGGTCGTAATACAAATGCGGGTATATTTATACAGTTACGCGGTTATCCTGAAATCCGTTTCAGGATCGCTTTTGGAAGTTGCCAGTTTCCAGTTTTCTATTTCCCGTATTTAACATTCGGTTAAATACGGATTTATCTTTTCTTGAGATGAGTGTGGAAGCTTCTAGATGATGACTAGGATGGTGAGGTGTTATGTGACTCATCTTGGCATTAATTGTTGCATTAAATGATAAGTGAGGTGTTTATAGTGACTCATTGTTTTGCATTTAATTCCTTTTGGTTTTGCTTAAGATCTTTTATCTTATGGTCACCTATTTGCTCCTACACTCACCCCTCCTCCTCTTGATATTGTGGCCGGCCCCCTCTTGGATGCTCACTTGATTAATTCACTCTCACTTGGTTAAAAGATTATGATAGTTTTGGTGTATGGAAATTTCAAAGCTCATTTCATTCCATCACCCGACTCAAATGGCAACTTCATTAACCGTTCGTCCATGGCTTTGGACGAAGCGAGATAAAGTGTTCTACTCATTCTCTACATCAATCTTGGTCATCTCTTCTAGCAAACTTGATGACCGAGTTGTCTCGGGTCAGAGGCGGGAGCCCGTTTAAAGATCCGATGACGTGGTGCCACATGGATGAGGAGATCGGAGATCGACGAGATCGGAGCAGCCGCAACGGAGCGTGGGATGATGGTTAAAGAACGAAGGACTCGGATCATTCGGTATAACCTTTCTACCCTCTTTACAGTTTGTTAGTTTAGCGTTAATGGCAGATCCGGGTTATAGTATGCGATAGCGCCAGTTATAAAAGTTTTTGTTCCGCATTTGGCGTCAGTTTGACGGCCGGGGCGCTACCGTAGACTTACATGGTATCAGAGCCACGCTATTACGCTTTACTAACTTGTGCTAACGCGTTTAAAACATAGATCGAACGGATTTTCGAAAATTGCAATTTCTAGTGTTAAAGTTTCTGTTAATTTTAAATCTGGTCTAAAAATTATTTTGACCATACTAGAAAATCAAGCAGGCTTTTTAAAGAACACCTAAGAAATTCGACTCACTGATCCGACTGTACGGCCGCAGATCCGCCGCCAAAGCCATGCTTTGGCCGCGGAATCGCGGCCGTCTAGGTGGATCGGTGGGCCATCTTTCTTCTGTGGATTCTACTTGGGAAATTGTAGTTTCTGGAACTGTTCTTTTGGGCCCATATTTGGTTACAATACAGCAGATGTACGTGGGGCCCACTTCGGGAAGTTTTGTCGATCGAAATTTTAAACTTGTTAGTTTGAAGTACTTACATTATATCTCCGACCGTGAATGTCATTCGAGCGGTAAACCGCGTCTAATTGCTATAGCTCTTTTGGACGGGTTTGCGAACGTGACATTCGTGTTGATGTTCTGTGTTGTGCTGTGATGTTGCGGATTTGTCGTGGTGGATAGCAATGTGCAATGGTAGTGCAGTTTGGATTTATTTGTACATTTGATATTGCGGGGCGAGCGTCCAACATGTGGACTGCCGTCACTGCCTGATTGTATAATATTCTTTTGGGGCACGACCGGGCTGAGGTCGATGTACCCGTTGTACATATTTTTCATTTCTATACTAGGTTTTGCCCCGCGACGGGGTGCACGGATAGCCGGGTTCTAGAGGGCAACGGGTCCGCATCTCATGGCTTTGAGAGGCAGATGGGCCTCACTCTAGTATTGGCAGACTATTCGCCGCACTCGTAGGGGGTACAGGTTGACCCAAGGAGGGGTGCCCAAGATTACCGGATTCCGTGAAGTGCTGGGTGGTCCATTCACTTTGCTGTAGGGGATGCCTCGCTTCAGGTTTTGGCGGGTAACTTGCCGCACCCGTAGGGGTCTAGGTTTCACTGCACAGGCTATCCATACGACCAGGGGAACGTCGGGTTTCAGCAGCGGCTCTGTGAAACCCGGGGATCCCAGATTATCTGTATTATTCTGTGATGCTTATTACTTTTCTGTAATGTTGCATATTATCACGCCTGGAGCGATTATTGTATATTGGTATATATACTAGTAGATGTTGTATATGTTTTGCACCCGCGCTAGTCCAGTCCCCGCTCTGTTGTTAGTTAAGTAACCTAACGGGTTATGACGGGACCCAGTGACGAATGCGGATGGCATATACGTACATTTTATTTTCGTTCTTTTCTGGTGTGATTAATTGATGGGACTGCGTTGATTCTGATCAATGCAAAGGAAAACAAACCTGTTTGGCAGTTGTTGGAACAATTTTAAAAAGTGTTATTACAAAGACAGTTCGTAGTGTAGCATATGATATGATATATATATATATGTGTGTGTGTTTTTGTGAAACGTGGATAATTAGCAAGAACGGTTTAGGAGATTATAGGTTAGTGTTTTTAGTTTAATTCTTAGTTACGAAACCCTAGAGTAAAGTTTGGCACACACGCGCACACACACGCATACATTTGATTTTCTTGTGTGTATATGGTGATATATATATACACACACACACACACATATATGTATGTGAGTATGTGTGTGTATATATATATATATGTATACATATACTCGGATGATGAGGATAGTATATGATACTTGGAGATGAGTCGATGTGATTGGGCATGATGCCGTGAGATCGGTGACGTGATTTAGGTCGTGCTATGAGACACGTCATGATATTATAGCGGATCGTTGAGCGTTATGTTTTCATACACACGTGATATATGTTGATGGTATCGGAGTGTACTAGACTTTAGATCAGTACCCCTAGTTTATTATATTATGATAATGAAACCAGATGACAAATGAGGTTTATGTGATATTGACCCGTACCCCGATTTTGGGATGCCGTACGATGGATTTTACCGTACGATGCATAAATATGATGATTGATCCGCAATCTTGACTCGAGGATATCGTATTATATATATTCTATCGTACGTGACGCTATTAAGGCAGGATCACTGACTACTAGATATATCGACTCGGACTTAGGGGGACTTCCTTACCTTTTCGTTTAGCCTTTTAGTTTAGTCCTGTAGTTACTTGGTAGACGTTAGACTGGGTTCGAGTCATACCAATTTTCAGAAACTAACGAATCGTGAGTATTTTCAAAAGGCAACCAGGGGGACATTATGTTGGGCTTCCCTTGCACCTACTCTAGGGTTTGGTAGCATCACTCATGCCACTTTAAAATTTAGAGATGTGCAAAGCAAGAAAACGATGAATCATGCTAGAATTTCTAGGGTAACAAAGTTTGTATCATATATAAAGAAGTAAGGAGATAAGGATTACAACCTTTGTAGTCCGTTTCTTCGCTTAATAAGCTCCGTATTGAGGTCCCTTCGCTGCGATCATCATGAACTCCGACTCTTATGAGGCTCCAAGCGGTGAATGATGCATCTTGCTTGAAGTCTTCTTGATCGAAGATGATCTACCTTGAAGAATCTCTAACCCAAGCTTACACTTCACTAATGAAGTAATTAGAGAAGTGAACACCCTAATCTAGGTGGCTAGAATATATGAGAATGATGAAGTAGGAATATTTCTCTCTTTTGTTTTCAATTTCTCACTAATAATCACCACAATTCAAAAAGCTAGAAAGCTTTTGCAAGAGCAAGAAGAAGAAGAAGATGAAGCCTTTTCTTTTGTGATGAATAATGAATTATTGTTGTGGTTACAATTACAACCATGAGTTAACAATGAAGACTTTAACTCATGTAGAGAATAAACTAAGGTTAAGGGTTTGGGTTGGGTTAACAAATATCAACACAAAATATCAAAGCTAAATGACAAAAGGAAAGCTTCACGAAGCTTCATGAAAACTCATCCAAAAGCTAACCCAAAAGCTAACCCTAATCCAAACCCTAACTTGGTTTAAACTCAATAACCATGTTGCATTTGTAACCCTAACATGTTACAATATTATATATCACATATACAATATATTTTGTAACAAAAGAAAATAATACAATTAACTTATATCGCATATACATCAATGTATTATCCAGTGAGAAAATGAATCAATAAAGCGAGTTTATATTAGTTAACGTAATGTAATATATCACATATATAATTATACATTAAATTATCGAATCAACACTTGATCCGACAATCCGGCTATATTGCATATAACCGACTAATATAACATGTACCATTTCATCGAATCAACACTTGATCCGATGACCCGGCTATATCACATATACCCGGCCGATATCTCATATCGTGAGAATATAATACGGTATCTCATATCGTATTATTCTCGGTCCTGCACATATCACATATGTGCTCCTACTCCGTTTTTCCTGAGCCAGAAAAGCTCTGTGTAGGACTCTAAAGAATCGTCAATACGCCGGCAGTATGTGATGATCATATCAAACACCAACAAGCTGCAAGTGGTCAGCTAAACGTAACAGCCACCCAGGTATTGAGCGATCAGAAGATCAACAAGCAAGCCTGTACATTCTCCTGTGAATCCAATCAGTAACACTACCGTACGGTTCGGTCTCTTCGTCTGATATGTCTCCTATCAAGTCTAGGGGTGGTAAACGCCAGACCCCAGTTACTGATAAGTCGGGTCGATGTGAGGCTCATAACGGGTCAAGAAACTACTGATAACTCTTACCAGTAGCACTCCATATCAGCCCTGGCCAGGGACTTCCAGTTATAGCCAATCGAACACAGCACAACATCAACTCCCTATACCGGGAGAGATGAAACCCCTCCTATCGCTCATTGCCTCCATGTGATTCGGGACTGTACCCAAAAGCCACCGTTTTGCACGCCCTCTTGGATGTGGTAAGGTGGAAATCAAAGCACAGTGGGAATCACACAAGACTCTATGACGATCTCGGGTCTACAGACTAACCTGTACCAGTGTCACCGGAGAACTGCTATCTGACGATTTGTATAGTACCATCTAGGAGTTCTCGGCAAGTCCGTTCAGTGTACCTAGTCTCCACTGAGCACCCGTACACCATCTTTGATGTCAAACACCAATGGATATGAGATCATCCATAGCCTATCATATGGGTCAAGATGCTTATACGCTAGTCTACTCTGGAGTATCGATGCGCTGTCTCGATATTCCCTCGACTAGGAACAGTTATAGGATGTACTCTTTGACTACCCTGGCCCCACTAGTATGATCTGCATCATAGTCCTAATAGTCGAGTAGATATCATAAGGGCTTTATCAACATGTGAGAGCAAGACAGTAAACCAATACAAGTCAACATGTTAAGATAAAGTGAAACCAAATAGCATACTATCATGTCGAGCAAGAAAGTCCTCTCAATATATATCCAATCATCCACTATAATATACATCATATGTACAACAATGGCCTCTAGGGCATATATATAACTAACAATCTCCCACTTGCACTAATGCCAGCTGTTGTAGTATCTCATACCCAACATCCTGAAGAGTCTCTCAAATTGTATCAGGGGAATGGCCTTCATGAGTGGATCCGCAGTGTTGTCCTTCGTGTCAACTCTCCTGACTTCTGATGGGACCTGGGTTCCTTGGCCAAAGCCACAGTTCTATTGTTATCACAATACAAAGGTATTGGATGCTCAATGGACGGAACCACACCAAGTTCAGTGATGAACTTCTTCATCCAGACAGCCTTTTTGGCAGCATCGTTGGCAGCGATGTATTCAGCCTCCATCATCGAGTCCGCCACGGTTTTTTGCTTGGAAATCTTCCAACAAACCGCCCCTCCATTTAGGGTAAAGGCAAATCCTGAGTGCGACTTAGAGTCGTCCTTATCACTTTAGAAGCTCGAATCGGTAAAGGACTCCACCTGGAGTTCTCCATTACCATACACCAAGAACATCTCCTTAGTTCTTCTCAAGTACTTGAGAATGTTCTTCATAGCTGTCCAGTGATTCTCTCCTGAATCTGCTTGATACCTACTCACTACACTTAGTGAGTATGCTACATCGGGTCTGGTACATAGCATCGCCTACATGATAGAGCCTACTGCCGAAGCATAGGGTATCCCTTCCATGCGAGCTCTTTCCAAATCAGTCTTGGGAGACATATCTTTGGAGAGAGTGAGTCCAGAGATCGTGGGTTGGTTCCCACGCTTGGATTCTTCCATACTAAACCTTTTTAGTATGGTGTCAATGTACCTGGATTGGGACAATCCCAGTATCCGTTTAGATCTATCTCTATAGATCTTTATTCCCAAAATGCAGGAGGCATCACCTAGATCTTTCATTGAGAATCTATGTGATAAGAAGAGTTTGACCGAGTGCAGCATAGAAACATCATTTCTTATCAAGAGTATGTCATCCACGTACAATACGAGGAAGACAACCTTACTCTCTGCAACCTTCTTGTAAATACAAGGTTCATCTACGTTCTTGATGAAGTCAAACTCTTTGACTACAACATCAAAGCAGATGTTCCAACTTCGCGATGCCTGCTATAACCCGTAGATGGATTTAAGCAGCTTGCACACCTTTCCGCTGCTCCCACTATCTATGAAGCCCTCTGGCTGAGTCATGTACACGCACTCCTCTAAATCACCATATAGAAAGGCGGTCTTAACATCCATTTGCCAGATTTTGTAGTCATGGTATACAACAATGGCAAGCAAGATCCGGATGGACTTAAGCATAGCCACTGGTGAAAAGGTTTCATCATAAACCACACCTGGTCATTGACGAAAACCCTTTGCAACAAGTCTAGCTTTGAAAGTCTCCACCTTTCCATCCACACTAAGTTTCTTCTTAAAGATCCACTTGCTCCCAATGGGTTTACCCCTTCATGAGAAACTTCCAAAGTCCATACTTTGATGGTGTACATGGATTCCATCTCAGATCGCATTGCATCCAGCCATTTCACAGAGTCCCCACACGTGATGGCCTGCTCGAAGCTAGTTGGGTCATCATCTTCCATGATGCAATCCTCACTCCCACCATCTACGAGAAAACCGTAGTATCTCTCAGGTGGATGAGGAACCCTACTAGATCGGCGGAGAGGCTGGGGTTCGTTGGGAACTACTGAATCATCTGGTTCCACTAAATCTTCAGTTGTAGTTTGTGGTGCTGGAATTTTTTCCAGCTCTACCTCTTCGCCACTAATTTCTTTTGCAAGAAATTCCTTTTCTAAAAAGGTGGCACGTTGAGCAACAAACACCTTTTGTTGTTCACCGTGGTAGAATAGATATCCATTTGAATGTTTAGGATATCCTATAAACTTACAAAGAACTGATCGTGCCTCGAGTTTGTCCGGATTTTGCCTTTTGACATAGGCCGGACAACCCCATATCTTAACTCGTTTAAGACATGGTCTCTTCCCACTCCATATCTCATATGGTGTGGTAGGAACAGATTTTGATGGAACCTAATTCAATAGGTATGCTGCTGCTTCAAGCGCATACCCCCAAAAGGAAATAGGTAACTCAGCGGTGCTCATTATAGAGCGCACCATATCTAATAGTGTGCGATTCCTCCGTTCCGTTACACCATTGTGCTGTGGTGTATAGGGAGGAGTAGGCTGAGAGAGAATCCCATTCTCTTTTAGATAGTCCAGAAACTCATTGCTCAAGTATTCTCCTCCTCGATCAGATCGAAGGATCTTAATACTTTTGCCCGTTTGGTTCTCTACTTCGTTCTTATATTCTCTGAATTTCTCAAAAGCTCCAGACTTGTGTTTCAATAGGAACACATGTCCGTATCTTGAGAGATCGTCAGTGAATGTAATGAAGTAGGAAGAACCGTTCCTGGTATGTGTAGACATGGGACCACATACATCACTATGTATCAGTCCCAAGAGTTATGTAACTCTTTCTCCGTGTCTACCAAACGGAGTTTTGGTCATCTTGCCTTTGAGACATGACTGGCAAGTGTCATAAGATGAAAATTCGAACGGATTCAAATATCCATCCTTATGTAACTTAGCTAGCCGTGTCGCATTGATATGACCTAGTCTACAACGCCACAAGAAGGATTCGTTCATTTCTGAACTCTTCCTCTTGTGTGTGTTTTGTACATTAAGTACTGTAGTTTGGTTGAGAACATATATGCCATTATTCAACGATCCTGATCCAATCAACTTTTGATTCAGGAATATGTTCATAACATTATCTTGTACTACAAAATTATATCCTTCTTTGCTCAATAAAGAAACTGATATAAGATTGCATATCAGGGTCGGAATGTAATAGCATTCGTTCAGAACCAATGTATTACCATTTGGTAACACAAGGTGATATTCGCCAACTGCTTTGGCTGCAACATATGCACCATTCCGTACTCTTACGGAATGATCACCCTCTCCCAGTTCCCTACCTTTACGTAGCCTATGTAACATATTACATATATGGGATCTGTTAGTTATATGTATGCCCTAGAGGCCATTACTATACATAGGATGTATATTGTAGTGGATGCTTGGACATATATAGGGAGGACTTTCTTGCTCGACATGATAGTATGCTATCTGGTTGCTCTTTACCTTAACGTGTACACTGATTGTCTCTCTGTTACATGTTGGTAAAGCCCTTAGGATGAGTACTTGACTACCTGGACTATGATGCAGATCATACTAGTGGGGAAATGGTAGTCCATAAGTACATCCTTCAAGGTCCCTAGTCGTGGGTGTATCGAGACGGGGCATCGATATACCAGAGTAGACTAGCGTATACCTTCTCGACCCATGCAGATTTGCGATGGATGATCCCATATCCATTGGTGTTTGACATCAGAGATGATATACGGGTGCTCAGTGAAGACTGGGTATACTGGACGGACTTGCCGAGAACTCCTAGATGGTATTATACCTTACGTCAGATGGCAGTTCTCTGGTGACACTGGTACAGAGTAGTCTGTTGACCCGAGATCGTCATAGAGTCTTGTGTGATTCCCACTGTGCTTTGATTTCCACCTTACCACGTCCAAGAAGGCGTGCAAAACGGTGGTTTTTGGGTACAGTCCTGGATCACATGGAGGTAATGAGCGATAGGAGGGGATTCGTCTCTCCCGGTATAGGGAGTTGATATTGCGCTGTGTTCGATTGGTTATAACCAGAAATCCCTGGCCAGGGTTGCTGAGATTTACTGGTAAGTGTTACCTGTAGTTTCTCGAACTGTTATAGACCTCATATCGACACGACTTATCGAGCTATTGGGGTCTGACGTTTACCACCCCTAGGCGGGATATGCGACATATCAGACGACGAGACCGGATTGTACGGTAAGTGTTACTGGTTGGATTCACAGGAGTGTGAGCGGGCTTGCTCGTCGATCTTCTGATCGCTCAATACCCGGGTGGCCGTTACGTTTAGCAGACCGCTTGCGGCTTGTGGGTGCTTGATATGATCATCACCTGCTGCCGGCGTATTGACGAGTCTTTAGAGTCTTACACAGAGGTTTCCTGGCTCAAGCGAAACGAAATAGGA
Source organism: Agapanthus africanus (assembly GCA_030015575.1). Lineage (NCBI taxonomy): Eukaryota > Viridiplantae > Streptophyta > Magnoliopsida > Asparagales > Amaryllidaceae > Agapanthus > Agapanthus africanus. The sequence continues at coordinate 246,078,038 of CM057347.1, read as the reverse complement.
GCGCATATGAGATATGTGCGGGAGCGAGAATAATACCAGTATGTGATACTGTATTTGATTCTCACGATTTGTGACATTGATCGGTTATATGCGATATAGCCGGGTTATCGGATCAAGTGTTGATTCGATAAGTTGTTACTATTGATATTAGTCGGTTATATGCGATATGACCGGATCGTTAAATCAAGTATTGATTTAATGATTTAATGTATAATTATATATTAGATATATTACTTTACATTAACTAATATTTGTTCACTTAAAAAGGATTTTCTCACTTGATGTGCACATTGTATATATGATATATTTTTTTGGGCACTTGATTGTATCATGTTTGATGATACATGAAAGTTTGGGTGTATGTTTGGTTTAAACAATGGTTGGTCAATGGTTAGGGTTTCACTTGCTTCATTTACTTATTCATTTATTTATTTATTCATTTTAGAAAGAAATAAAATGGTGGCTAACTTTGGATTATCTTTGAAGCTTCATGAGGCTTTGAAATGGTTGACCATTTTGTTTCTTTCCCTAACCCTAACCATTCAACCTAACCTTAGTTTATTCTCTACACCTAAGTATGGTTGCAAATATGATAAGTATCATTTTATTTCCTATTTTAAAAGAGATATATCATATTCTTTCTTCTTCTTCTTCTTCTTCAACAAAGAAGAAAGCTTGCAACCTTTAATGACAACTTGAGAAAAAGAGTGAGAAATCCAATTCTAAAGTGAACCCACTTCCTATTTCTTCATCCTCTACCACTTGCCAAGTAGTATAGTGTGTTTTCTTCACAAGTTTCATGACTTGGTGAAGTTGGAGCTTGATCTTGTGTTGCCTCGACGTAGATCATCTTCGGCATCGAAGTCGACGACCTAGCCCGATCATTTCTTCGATGAAACCACCGCGAGAGTCCGGGATCCGATGGGTACAGCGGAAGGGCTTCATCATGGAGCAATGGAGGTGGAGAACCGGATCTACAAAGGTTGTATTTCCGTTCACTTATTAGTAAAGCAGTTTACTAGTTGTAGTTATCGCCTAAAACTCTAGTCAACGATCGCATTAGGGTTTCTCGGCACCTAGAATTTTTGAATTTGGCATGGTTGATGCCTTGTGAGAGCTCCTTAGAGTGCCTAGGAACCCTACAGTGGTATCAGAGCCTAGCTAGAGCCTTAGGCGAAGTGTAGACGAAGTTAGAAGTCCGTTCGAACCCGAAACCCTAATACAATAGCCTTCTCTGTACATTTTTCCAAAACTGGGAATTTTCCATATTAAAAATATGCAGAAAATTAAGCAGGGTTTTATAGGAATTACTGTAAATTTTGTGGACCTAACTCGATTAATCCGCCGCGGAACCGCGGCAGGAGCCTCCTTGTGCGGCGGTTCCACGGCCGTACGGTTGGTTCTTCCAATAAAATTTGCACAGTAATTCCTATATTGTAGTGCTGTATTTTCTGGGATATTTTAATATTTACTCTAGAGTTGAGTTTTCTGGGTTGTATTGGGAGTTCGTAAATTCGATCGGATTATCAAAGTTTGTCTATGTGTTTTTCCGGGTATTTTTAGAGCATGTTAAAAAGTTCAACCGGATATAAATACCCACTTTTTTCCCTGCCGGAAAATTTCCAATTGTTGGATTTTTCCGTGGTTTAAGGACGTTCTGAGTAGTGCAAGTAACGCGATGGTCCCTCTAGAATACAACAAACTTTAACTCGATTATGTGACCGTCTTGAACTGCCCTTTGAACCCTAGGGTTTGGGGCAGTACGGCGTGCCACATGTGAGGCGTTGGCTTGACCCTTCTACGGCTGGACCGTTGGTACTGAGGCACGAAATGAATGTTTTTAAACTTATTTCATGTGTTGAGCTGTTTCGGGAAAACTTGGGTGTTCGATTGTTCGATCGGAAAGTTTAACATTTTCTATTTACTCGGAATGTGATACAACATTTGGAATTCACAAGTAGTTATGAGATAACTGAATGAATGTTATAAATATAGCAGTTTAGTCTCACTTGATCGGTTGCCACGGAATTTTGATGTGATCAAAAGTCCATCGCAATCACGTAGTGTACGCGGATACTCGCCGGGTAAACTTAATAGACAGCTACACTCCATAGCCCCGACCAAGTGACTGTAGGAGAACCCCGTCGCCGAAAGCATCCGTTCGGATGCTCGCGGCAGTGGTGTTCCGCCTTGGTGCACTTCATCGATGGTATCGGGGGTGCGGCCGTCTATTGAAGTTTGCGACGAGCATTCGATCAGGATGTCGGGAATCTTGTTGAATTGCCCGACTTGGTATTGAAAAGTGTTTTCGATTTTGAGACTAAGATGCGGGGTTTATAATTGTTAGGCATGTGATGTCTAAGGAATTCATTTGATTAAGCATGCGATGTCTAAAAAGGTTGCGGATTCCAACTGTTGTAGTTTTACACTTTCTTTTCTGCGACCGTAAGTGTAATATGTGATATCGCCGGTTTCGTTGCTATATGTCAACGACAATTGTGATGCGCATATTTACTTACGTTGATGACATGTGTTGTTATGTGTTGCTGGATATGTTATATTGGATCGTCGTGTTTGAATAGCCGGGTTTTTTTAATGTGAGATGAGTGTTTTTCATTTTCATTCATGTAAAAACTTGTATGTAATATTCTTTTATTGGGGCACTTCCAGGTTGCGGAAGATGTCACCTTTTGTATATTATTTAATTTTCTGCACTAGGATAGACCCAAGGAGGGGAGCACAAGTGACCGGGTTCTAGGGTCCAGTGGGAGACCAACTCGAGGAGTCGAGTCCGGGTCTCCTAACCCTAGAATTGGTAGGGTTGCTTGCCGCTCTCGTAGGGGTCTACGGGTGTGGGTTTGGCTATTCATCGCGACCGTGGAATTTGTGTTTTATACTGGCTCGTATTGAAAACACGGACGTCCTAGTATATCCAATATTTCATATGTTTCTTCTGCTGCGATAGCTGTGATGTGATCATGTGATGTTCTGTGATAAATACTGTATATAGTATATATGATATATTATATAGGCGTTACTTATGTTTTACACCCGCGCTAGCCCTGCCCTGCTCTGCCGTTAGTTACCTAACCTAACGGTGCACGAGGGGACATCGTGGCGAATGCGGATGGCATAAGTGTACGTCGTATTTATCTGTAATGTTTAGGTACTTAAATGATGGGACTTCATTAATATGATTAATGAAAGTAAAAGAAACCTAAGATGTTGTGGAATCGAATTTCAAAAATAAAACAGGTAGCTACAGTTGTTGCTTTGCACAGCGGTATATATGATATATCCTGCACCTTATTCGATGAGGAAAGGGCCGATGATCCCTTCACCGGGAGTGACCCCTTTAGCAATAACTGGCAGATGCTACATACTCGGTTTGTCTTTTGATAGCTTCTATAGTTTCTGCTTTGCACAGCGGTATATATGATATATCCTGCACCTTATTCGATAAGGAAAGGACCGAGATCCCTTCACCGGGAGTGACTCCTTTAGCAAAACTAGAAAAGCCTAAAAAACACTCCATTTTAAAATCATTTGATTCTACAACGATATCAAGTTCATTACGCAATAGGTTTTCAGAAAAACCTGTCGTAGCCCTCCGTCATTTCAGATAAGTTGTATATAGTATTCGTGCTACATTTGTTGTCTTTCGTCAAGGTGTAGTGTGCGGTAGCTATATGCTGCTTATCTGCTGCATACGATGCGATTGGATTAGGGTAGTCGTGCGGCTTTGTTGGCTTTCGTCAAGGGTCGTGCGGGTGGGTTTAATTCAATCAAGAAATGTACGGGTTGAACTTGACTAGCGGGCTATGGTTTGTTGGCTTTCGTCAAGGTCATAGCACGTTAGGGGCAAAATATTATCGGGAATTTCGTGTTGAAATTTGGAATGAGATTGCATACCTTCTATGAGATAGTTAGATCCCGATACCCGCTGCGAGTAAGAGTTACTCCTGGGAGAGTTTTACATATTACAATTAGCCGATCAAGTAGGTGTCTAGAAAGGTGTTAACGAGGTTACGCCTCTGGGAAAACGAGGTTTACATTAATTAGGTTCGTGCGAAAGCACGGGGGACCTCCCTCAAAGTACCGACACTGGCCTGGCTGAAAGATTGGCGAACTTGTAGTGTGTAATTAATCCCGGCTAGTCTTTCCTTTTAGGGTTTGAAGGAAGATTTGATAAAAACAGTGGGAGCCATCCTGAATAGATAAAATAATAACCAATCTATTCTTGCAAGAGCGCACGCTGAGTGTTTTCTTCTCTCTCTCTCCAGGTAGCGACCATATCACGCCTTAATCAAGATAATAATACGGAAGTATTGACCGAACCCGCTTGTTATACTGAGCTGGGGAACGTTGGTCCCACTCCAACTTATAATTGTTATAAGATAGAGCAGGAAATTGGGGAATACCATATTTCCCGTACCGCCCAAACGAAGAAAGTGCATATGATGCATCATCTTCGTGTGTGTTCGTTACAAAGAACTGTTTCTCAGTATCCTCTGCGTCCTGGGTATTTGATACCGGATCAGGATCCCAGATATGTAATCTGTTACATAGGGCTACAGATAGGTAGAGAACTGAGAACGGGTGATAAGTTTCATGAGACGGAAAACGGGGCAAGTGTTGCAGCCAAGTCTGTTGGTCACTGTCACCCTATATTACCAATACATTGATTCTGAACGAATGTTATTAGATACCGAACCTGATATACAAAATCATATCAGTCTCTTTATTAGTAAAGAAAGGATATAATTTTGTATTGTTGGATAATGTTTTGAACATTTCCTATATCAAAAGTTGATCGTTTCAGGCACGTTATCTAAAAGCATTGATGTTCTAAATCAAACTACAGTTCCTAGTATACAGAACACACACAAGAGGAAGAGTTCAGAAATGAACGGATCCTTCTTGAGGTATTGTAGACAAGGTCATATCAATGCGACCCGACTAGCTAAGTTGCACAAAGATGCATATTTAAATCTGTTTGAATTTACATCTTGTGAAACTTGCTAGTCATGTCACAAAGATTAGATGACCATAGCTCTGTTTGCTGGAAACAGAGAAAGAGTTGGTGAACCCTTGGGATGATACATGTTGATGTATGTAGGTCCCTTGTCTACACATGCCAAGACCGGTTCTTTGTACTTCATTACATTCTCTGATGATCTCTTTAGATTCAGACATATGTTCCTGTTGAAACATAAGTCCGAACCTTTTAAGATATTCACAGAATATAAGTTAGAAGTAGAAAACCAAAATACGGGTATAAGTATTATGTCCTATGATGAGATCAGGGAGGAGAATACTTGTGCATGGCATTCCTGGACTATTCTAAAGGAGAATGAGATTCTCTCTCAGTGTTACTCCTCTGTATACACCACAGCACGTCGGTGTATCGGGGCGGAACAATCACACCCTATATGATAAGGTGTGCTCTATGATGAGTAATACCGAGTTTCCTATTTCCTTTTGGGAGTTATGCACTTAAGAAGCTGCATACCTATTGAATAGGGTTCAAATCAAATCAGTTGCCTACCACTTCATATGTGATATGGAAAGGGAAGAGCCCATATCTTAAGTTAGTTAAGATTTGGGGTTGTCCGGCCTATGTCTAAAAGCAAAATCCGGACAAGCTCGAGGCAAGATCTATTATGTAGAACTAGAAAGGTTCCAGCTGTACAAACTACAGCTGATGATTTGATAGAACCAAAGGATTCAATTGTTTCCAACGAACCTCAGCCTCTCCGCCGATCTACTAGGGTTCCTCACCCACCTGAGAGATACTTCGGTTTCTCGATGACAGTGGGAGCGAGGATTGCATCATGAGATGATGACCCAACTAGTTTCGAGCAGGCCATCGAGAGTAGGGACTCTGTAAGAATGGCTGGATGCTTAGCGATCTGAGATGGAATCCTTATACACCAGCAAAGTATGGACTTTGGTTGCTATATCTGAAGGGTTAAATCCCCATCAGGAGCAAGTATATCTTGAGATGATTACTTGGTGTAGATGGAAAAGTTGAGACTTTCAAAGCTAGACTTGTTAAAGGTTTTTGTCATCGACCAGGCGTGGATAACGATGAAACCTTTTCCAGTGGCTATGCTTAAGTCCATCCGGATCCTACTTGCCACAGCTACATACCATGACTGCGATATCTGGCGGTTGGGTGTCATGACTGCTTTTCTAAATGATATTTTAGAAGAAAGCGTCTATAAGTACACAGTCAGAGGGCTTCGTAAACAGTGGGAGCAGCGGAAACGTGTACAAGATGCATTATAGGATAAAGCAGGCATCGCGGAGTTGGAACATCTGTTTTGATGTAGTAGTCAAATAGTTTGACTTCATCAAAATGGTAGATGAACCTTGTATATACAAAAAGGTAGTAGGGAGTATGGTGGTGATCCTCGTAGAGTACGTGGATGACATACTCTTGATAGGGAAGGAGTTTCCTATGCTACGCTCGATCAATCTCCGCTTATCACAATGATTCTCCATATAGGATCAAAGTGATACCTCCTAAATCCTGGATTTTGGATCTATGAGATAGATCTAATTGGATGTTAGGAGACTCACTAGTTGTAGTCAGATGGTATCAGTTGATCCTGGGGAGAATCACTGGAAAGGTTCCAGGGTGATAAGGACGACTGAATGTCAGTCACAAGCATTGTCTTTACCCTCAGTAAAGGGACGGTATGTTGGAAGATTTCCAAGCTAGATGCCGTGGCATACTAGACGATTAAAGGAAAGATACATCGCTACTTAAGATGCTACCAAAGAGGCAGTCTGGGTGTATATTGGTTCATGAGATGAACTTAGTTCCTCCCATTGTGTGACAATGGAGTTGTGGCTTATGCCAAGGAACGTCCGTCACATCAGTGATCCAGATATATTCTAAGGCAGTATCACCTGATCATGGAGATGGTTGATCTCCAGGGTGATCGAGGTTAGGAGAGTAGACTCAGAGGACAACACGGCGGATCCACTCACAAAGGACTTTTCCCAGAGAGAGACTTTTATGGGATGGTTGAGTATGAGATACTACAACCACTGCTATCAGATGGCCCTAGTGCAAGTAGGAGATTGTTAGTTATATGTATGCCCTAGAGGCCATTACTATACATAGGATGTATATTGTAGTGTATGCTTGGACATATATAGGGAGGACTTTCTTGCTCGACATGATAGTATGCTATCTGGTTGCTCTTTACCTTAACGTGTACACTGATTGTCTCTCTGTTACATGTTGGTAAAGCCCTTAGGATGAGTACTTGACTACCTGGACTATGATGCAGATCATACTAGTGGGGACATGGTAGTCCATAAGTACATCCTTCAAGGTCCCTAGTCGTGGGTGTATCGAGACGGGGCATCGATATACCAGAGTAGACTAGCGTATACCTTCTCGACCCATGCAGATTTGCGATGGATGATCCCATATCCATTGGTGTTTGACATCAGAGATGATATACGGGTGCTTAGTGAAGACTGGGTATACTGGACGGACTTGCCGAGAACTCCTAGATGGTATTATACCTTACGTCAGATGGCAGTTCTCTGGTGACACTGGTACAGAGTAGTCTGTTGACCCGAGATCGTCATAGAGTCTTGTGTGATTCCCACTGTGCTTTGATTTCTACCTTACCACGTCCAAGAAGGCGTGCAAAACGGTGGTTTTTGGGTACAGTCCCGGATCACATGGAGGTAATGAGCGATAGGAGGGGATTCGTCTCTCCCGGTATAGGGAGTTGATATTGCGCTGTGTTCGATTGGTTATAACCAGAAATCCCTGGCCAGGGTTGCTGAGATTTACTGGTAAGTGTTACCTGTAGTTTCTCGAACTGTTATAGACCTCATATCGACACGACTTATCGAGCTATTGGGGTCTGACGTTTACCACCCCTAGGCGGGATATGCGACATATCAGACGACGAGACCGGACTGTACGGTAAGTGTTACTGGTTGGATTCACAGGAGTGTGAGCGGGCTTGCTCGTCGATCTTCTGATCGCTCAATACCCGGGTGGCCGTTACGTTTAGCAGACCGCTTGCGGCTTGTGGGTGCTTGATATGATCATCACCTGCTGCCGGCGTATTGACGAGTCTTTAGAGTCCTACACAGTGGTTTCCTGGCTCAAGCGAAACGAAATAGGAGCACATATGAGATATGTGCGGGAGCGAGAATAATACCAGTATGTGATACTGTATTTGATTCTCGCGATTTGTGACATTGATCGGTTATATGCGATATAGCCGGGTTATCGGATCAAGTGTTGATTCGATAAGTTGTTACTATTGATATTAGTCGGTTATATGCGATATGACCGGATCGTTAAATCAAGTATTGATTTAATGATTTAATGTATAATTATATATTAGATATATTACTTTACATTAACTAATATTTGTTCACTTAAAAAGGATTTTCTCACTTGTTGTGCACATTGTATATATGATATATTTTTTTGGGCACTTGATTGTATCATGTTTGATGATACATGAAAGTTTGGGTGTATGTTTGGTTTAAACCATGGTTGGTCAATGGTTAGGGTTTCACTTGCTTCATTTACTTATTCATTTATTTATTTATTCATTTTAGAAAGAAATAAAATGGTGGCTAACTTTGGATTATCTTTGAATTTTCATGAAGCTTTGAAATGGTTGACCATTTTGTTTCTTTCCCTAACCCTAACCATTCAACCTAACCTTAGTTTATTCTCTACACCTAACTATGGTTGCAAATATGATAAGTATCATTTTATTTCCTATTTTAAAAGAGATATATCATATTCTTTCTTCTTCTTCTTCTTCTTCAACAAAGAAGAAAGCTTGCAACCTTTAATGACAACTTGAGAAAAAGAGTGAGAAATCCAATTCTAAAGTGAACCCACTTCCTATTTCTTCATCCTCTACCACTTGCCAAGTAGTATAAGGTGTTTTCTTCACAAGTTTCATGACTTGGTGAAGTTGGAGCTTGATCTTGTGTTGCCTCGACGTAGATCATCTTCGGCATCGAACTCGACGACCTAGCCCGATCATTTCTTCGATGAAACCACCGCGAGAGTCCGGGATCCGATAGGTACAGCGGAAGGACTTCATCACGGAGCAATGGAGGTGGAGAACCGGATCTACAAAGGTTGTATTTCCGTTCACTTATTAGTAAAGCAGTTTACTAGTTGTAGTTATCGCCTAAAACTCTAGTCAACGATCGCATTAGGGTTTCTCGGCACCTAGAATTTTTGAATTTGGCATGGTTGATGCCTTGTGAGAACTCCTTAGAGTGCCTAGGAACCCTACAGGGTCCAGATCCGGTACCTAATACCCAGGACGTAGAGTGAACTGAGAAACAGTTCTCGATAACAAACACACCCGAAGAAGATGCATCAACATGCTTATTCTTCATTTGGGCGGCGTGAGAATCCAGATATTCTCCTATTCCCTGCTCGGACTTATAACAATTATAAGTAGGAGCGGGACCAACGTTCCCCTGCTCAGTATAATAAGCGGGTTCAGTCAATACATCCATATTATTATCTTGATTAAGGCCTGATATGGTCGCTACCTGGAGAGAGAGAGAAGAAAACACTTTAGCGTATGCTCTTCTAAGATTAGATTGGTTATTATCTTATCTAATCAGGATGGCTCCCACTGCTTTTTATCAAATCTTCCTTAATACCCTAAAAGGTAAGACTAGCCGGGATTAATTACACTTTACAAGTTCGCCAATCTTTCAGCCAGGCCAGTATTGGTACTTTGAGGGAGGTTCCCCGTGCTTTCTCACGGACCTAATTAAAATAAACCTCGTTTTTCCAGAGGCATAACCCCGTAAACACCTTTCTAGTCACCTACTTGATCGGCTAATTGTCCTGTGTAAAACTCTCCCCGGAGTAACTCTTACTCGCAGTGGGTATCAGGATCCAGCTATCTCATAGGAGGTATGCAATCTCATTGCAAATTTCAACTCTTGAAATTCCCGATAATACTTTTTGCCCCTAGTGTGCTATGACCTTGACAGAGGTCAACAAACTATAGTGCACTAGTCAAGTTCAACCCGTTATTTCTTAATTAAATCAAACCCATCCGCACGACCCTTGACAGAGGTCAACAAGGTCACACGATTACCCTAATCCAATCTCATCACATGCTTTACAGATAAGTACTAATCAGTTACCGCATACTATGCCTTGACAGAAGTCAACAAACGCAGCACGAATACTAAATAATCTTTATCTGAAATGACGGAGGGCTACGCAGGTTTTTCAGAAAACCATGAGCGTAATGAACTTGATATCTTTGTAGAAACAAGTGATTTTGAAAAGGAGTGTTTTTGAGGCTTTTCTAGTTTCGCTAAAGAGGTCACTCCCGGTGAAGGGATCTCGGCTCTTTCCTTATCGAATAAGGTGCAGGATATTTCACAAATACCGCGGTGCATAGCAAGAACTATTGGAGCAATCAAAAACTAAACCGTGAGTTTGTAGAATATGCCAGTTTTGCTAAAGAGGTCACTCCTGGTGAAGGGATCTCGGCTCTTTCCTCATCGAATAAGGTGCAGGGTATATCACATATACCGCGGTGCATCGCAAAAAACTGTAGCTACCCTTTTTGAAAATTTGATTCTACAACATCTTTTAGGTTTCTTTTCTTTTATTAATCTCATTAATAAATCCCATCATTTATGCTTCCTAAGCATCACAGAAGAAACGAAAATACAACGTACGCTTATGCCATCCGCATTCGCCACAATATTCCGTTATGCACCGTTAAGTTACTTAACTAACGGCATAGCGGGACGGGACTAGCGCGGGTGTAAAACATAAGCAACGTTTATTATATATCATATATACAATAATAAAGCATTTGTCTCACACATATAAAATGATCACATCACAATATATCAGCAGCAGAAGAAACATATGAAATATTGGATATACTAGGAGGTTCGTATTTTATTTCGAGCCAGTATAAAACACGGATTCCACGGTCACGATGAATAGACAAACCCACATCCCTAGACCCCTACGAGAGCGGCAAGTAACACTGCCAATTCTAGGGTTAGGAGACCCGGTCTCGACTCCTCGAGATGGCCTCCCACTGGACCCTAGAACCCGGTTATTTGTGCTCCCCTCCTTGGGTCTATTCTAATGCAGAAAAGTAAATAATATACAAAGGTGACATTATTCTCAACCCGGAAGTGTCCCAATAAAAGAATATTACATACAATGAATTTTACATGAATGAAAATAAAAACCCTCATCTCACATAAAACCCTCGGCTATTCAAAACACGACGATCCAATATAACATATCACAGCAATACATAATATCTCATATCATCAACGTAAGCAAGTATGCGTATCCCGATTGTCATTGATATATAGCAACGAAGTCGGTGATACACCACATACTACGCTTACGGTCGCAGAAAAGAAAAGTGAAAAACTACAATATTTGGAATCCATAATCTCATTAGACATCATAAACCCGAAATATCACATATTACGAATTTCATGCCTAACTATATGAATTCCACATATTGTATCACAATCATAGAATATTATGACGATGTTTAACGTTTCGATCGAATCAACATACACTCACAAATTACCCCCGTGAGCTCAACACTTGAGCAAAGTCAAAACATTCAAAAACCGTGCCACAGTGTCCATGGACCAGCCGTAGAAGGAGTTAACCAACGCCTCACTTATGACACCACGGAACTATGGCAAACCCGAAGGTTCGAACGCGGTTCCATAGGCATAGAATCGAGTTAAGGTTATTATAGTCTTCTAGGGGGTCCATAGGGGTACTTGCACGATTTTACGAGTACAATCAATTTCGGAAAATTACAACACTTGGAAATTTCAGCGGGGTACAAAATGTGGTGTGCGAAGTTCGATCGAACTGCTAAAAATAGTCAAGGTTACCAAAACAGTGTTAAATTATACGACTACGAAGCACTACAAATTAGCCCCAGGTCAAACTAATCATCACATGAAAATTGAGCTAAATAAACAATACCAGGAAACCCAAAATGGAGACATGAGAGCACAGGGGGAATACGGGGGGCAGAGAACCCTTGGGGCCGGCCTGGCCGGAATTTCAGGCTAGGGGATCGGCCAAAATCCGAGCCCCTCCCTCCGTGTTCCTCCTATGTTCTTAGAATGTCCCAAATATCATTCTGCACTTATTTGAAAAATTTTTAAAGGACTTTTTTGAAAATTTCCAGAGAGCAAAATGGGGTGTTCATAATATCGTATTTCGAAGTGGATTTCGTTTTTGTAATTGTTTTAACACCGTATCTAGAATTCTAGTTTGGCTCTGATACTACTGTTGGGCTTTTCTTGCACCTAGTCTAGGGTTTGGTAGCATCACTCATGCCACTTTAAAATTTAGAGAGGTGCAAAGCAAGCAAACGTTGAATCATGCTAGAATTTATAGGGTAACAAAGTTTGTATCATATACAAAGAAGTAAAGAGATAAGGATTACAACCTTTGTAGTCCGTTCCTTTGCTTCATAAGCTTCGTGTTGAGGTCCCTTCGCTGCGATCATCATGAACTCCGACTCTCGTGAGGCTCCAAGAGGTGAATGATGCATCTTGCTTGAAGTCTTCTTGATCCAAGATGATCTACCTTGAAGAATCTCTAACCCAAGCTTACACTTCACTAATGAAGTAATTAGAGAAGTGAACACCCTAATTTAAGTGGCTAGAATAGATGAGAATGATGAAGTAGGAATATTGCTCTCTTTTGTTTTCAATTTCTCACTAATAATCACCATAACTCAAAAAGCTAGAAAGCTTTTGCAAGAGCAAGAAGAAGAAGAAGATGAAGCTTTTTCCTTTTGTGATGAATAATGAATTATTGTTGTGGTTACAATTGCAACCATGAGTTAACAATGAAGGCTTTAACTCATGTAGAGAATAAACTAAGGTTAAGGGTTTGGGTTGGGTTAACAAATATCAACACAAAATATCAAAGCTAAATGACAAAAGGAAAGCTTTATGAAGCTGCATGAAAACTCATCCAAAAGCTAACCCAAAAGCTAACCCTAATCCAAACCCTAACTTGGTTTAAACTCAATAACCATGTTGCATTTGTAATCCTAACATGTTACAATATTATATATCACATATACAATATATTTTGTAACAAAAGAAAATAATAAAATTAACATATATCGCATATACATCAATGTATTATCTAGTGAGAAAATGAATCAATAAAGCGAGTTTATATTAGTTAACGTAATGTAATATATCACATATATAATTATACATTAAATTATCGAATCAACACTTGATCCGACAATCCGGCTATATTGCATATAACCGACTAATATAACATGTACCATTTCATCGAATCAACACTTGATCCGATGACCCGGCTATATCACATATACCCGGCCGATATCTCATATCGTGAGAATATAATACGGTATCTCATATCGTATTATTCTCGGTCCCGCACATATCACATATGTGCTCCTACTCCGTTTTGCCTGAGCCAGGAAACCTCTGTATAGGACTCTAAAGAATCGTCAATACACCGGCAGTAGGTAATGATCATATCAAACACCCACAAGCTGCAAGCGGTCAGCTAAACGTAACAGCCACCCAGGTATTGAGCGATCAGAAGATCAACAAGCAAGCCTGTATATTCTCCTATGAATCCAATCAGTAACACTACCGTACGGTCCTGTCTCTTCGTCTGATATGTCGCATATCAAGTCCAGGGGTGGTAAACGTCAGACCCCAGTAACCGATAAGTCGTGTCGATGTAAGGCTCATAACGGGTCGAGAAACTACTGATAACTCTTACCAGTAGCACTCCATATCAGCCCTAGCCAGGGACTTCCAGTTATAGCCAATCGAACACAACACAACATCAACTCCCTATACCGGGAGAGACGAAACCCCTCCTATCGCTCATTGCCTCCATGTGATTCGGGACTGTACCCAAAAGCCACCGTTTTGCATGCCCACTTGGACGTGGTAAGGTGGAAATCAAAGCACAGTGGGAATCACACAAGACTCTATGACGATCTCGGGTCTACAGACTAACCTGTACCAGTGTCACCGGAGAACTGCTATCTGACGATTGGTATAATACCATCTAGGAGTTCTCGGCGAGTCCGTTCAGTATACCCAGTCTCCATTAAGCACCCGTACACCATCTTTGATGTCAAACACCAATGGATATGGGATCATCCATCGCCCATCATATGGGTCAAGATGCGTATACGCTAGTCTTCTCTAGAGTATCGATGCCCTGTCTCGATACTCTCTCGACTAGGAACAGTTATAGGATGTACTCTTTGACTATCCTGGCCCCAATAGTGTGATATGCATCATAGTCCTAGTAGTCGAGTACATATCCTAAGGGCTTTATCAACATGTGAGAGCAAGACAGTAAACCAATACAAGTCAACATGTTAAGATAAAGTGAAACCAAATAACATACTATCATGTCGAGCAAGAAAGTCCTCTCAATATATATCCAAGCATCCACTATAATATACATTATATGTACAACAATGGCCTCTAGGGCATATATATAACTAACACATTACGGATTTTCAAAGGACGTACCTTTTCTTAGAAACACTGTAACCCCTATTTCCAAAAAACCACGATTCGTGCTATTTCAAATGCCAAACTGTATGACTCGTATATGCACATGTATATTCTTCATTATTGTGATTACTATTCATTCTCCGTTTATTCATGTTGTTCATATCGCATTGCATGCTTATACCTGTGTTTTCTTTAGTATTATAAACCCATGTTGTCAGGACACCAGCACCATTACCGATGATGCGTATGACTACGAACACTTGCTTGCCGGCTCACACACATCATCATCGGTAATTGCCATGTCACGTACATTTTAGAGAATATTATTTCATTGACATAACTTGCTAGCTGATAGTTCTAATATATTATTACTGTGCTGGTTTAGATATTGTATTCTGTATTTAGATACCCATGCATATATATATTCCTTGTCATGCAATATTATGGAGCTTTATGCCGGTAATTCATTGGTTATTTACTCTTGAGATTGGGATTTCGGATTTCCATGAGATTTCTGGATTTGGAGAAACCGCAAAGATTTTATAAATTTATTATCATTTTAAAGATAGAAAATTGCGGTTTTCTCGTGATATGATTTGAGAGATGTCTACCATGAGTTTTCTCGGCTCTAGAGCGGTATCATACACCCGATTCGAGGAGGAGGAGGAGGAACCGTCTGCGGGTGCATGGTGGACCCGGTGCGGTACCCCAGGGAAAGATGGTCGCAGATGATGGTGTTGAGCCTGGCAGGGGAGAATTACCGACCGATTATTTATGATGTGGCGGATATCCGGAGGATACCGACGTAGTCGTGAGTTTTGATGATTTGGGCCAGTCCGGATTGCCGGAGCCCCGGAGCCTGTCCGGATTGCCGGAGCCCGGGATATTGAGACTTTGAGGTATTGAGATTATATGATATGGGCCAGTCTGGATTGCCGGAGCCCGAGATATTGGATATTTGGGATTTATGTTTTGTGTCGATACTTGACAAGGATTCTATGTTGATTTCATTGATGATACCTTGATTTTTATGTACAGAAATCTCACTAATTAAAGAAAACAATTTTCTCATTCATGATTTATTCTGTTTTCATTTTAATGCATTCATACATCATATATGTATTATGTTGCTACTTGAGGCACTGGTACGAGCACTTGTTATTACACGTATGTGAAGATGTTTCAGGGTTATATTTTATGAGGATATTATCGTATGACCTAGGATTGAGTCATACATGCGATTTCTGCTCGGTGATGTTTTCTACTCACGAGTTGGCAACTCACCCCCATTGTGCCACAGTTTCTTGCAGGTTCTGCCGTACAGGTTTCATTGCGGCTTGCTGTCACACTGCTCCTTTCCGGGTGGTTGCTTTGGTAGGTGGGTTCACTCGTATTGTGACCACCGTCGTATTTTATTTACATTCTGTTGTATCTAGTAACTCTATCAACCAGACTTGTATAATTTATAGACTTAGAAGACCAGTATATATTCTTTCGACCTAAGAGTCGCGCGCCTGTATTATTATGGTTTTCTTGACGATGATGGTTTTCATGCTGAGTTTTGATCCTCGCCCTTTGGCGTTGTATATTATATTGCTTGCGTGGTTATGACCGTTAATTGGCGAAGAGCTAGCTTCCGCTTGGGGATGCCTTTATTCATTATGTTTATTATTCATGTTTGTACCCGTTTGGGGCCAGTATTTACAAAGGAGACTCTGCCGAAATTTTCGGGACAATATGATGTTGCTTTAAAATGTTTAATGCCATTTACTTTACTTAAACCACGTGCTTTAAACGAGTTTTCCTTCACTTCTTATTTAAATGATTTTGATTTCTGGGTTTTTGGCTTACTTGAATCATATGGAGTCCTATAGACTTCATATGATTTAAGTGCCAGTCGTGTGCCATTTCGGGTCCTGATATAAAATCACCCGAGGAGTAAACCAACTCATCAGTAGGAATCACGATCCAACTATTATCGCATGATAACTTGATGGAATCCACTCAAGTCACCACACTCCAGAAGGTATGCGCATGCCTGACAAGTTTCTTGTATGTTTGAAACTCCCGATGTGTATTTTTACCCCTAGGACCCAAGTGACCTTGACAATGCCAACATATCAAAAAGTCCTAGTCAAGTTCAACCTGTCATTATCTTGATTGCGTTAAATCCACCCGTACGAGTCCTTGACAATGCCAACATAACCGTATGACTTTCCTAACCAATCTACATATCCATGAGACAGAAAAGCATTACAGAGCTACCGAACACTACGCCTCGACAATGCACGGCATACGTAGCATGAATACTAAGCAATACTAATCTAAAATGACGGAGGGCTACGATTGGTTTTTGGCGAAAAACCATTAACGTAATGAATGTGATATCGTAGAAGGAACCAGATAGCTTTTCAAATATATAGTGGCGCAAACTTTTGCTAAAGAGGTCACTCCCTATGAAGGGATCTCGGCTCTTTCCTCGTCGAATGAGATGTAGGATATTCCTAACCGAATAGCACGATGCAAAGAAAAAGAAATAACTATAGTGAAGTTATTACGCCGATGTAAATTTTTGCTCAAGAAGTCACTCCCGGTGAAAGGATCTCTGCTCTTGCCTCGTCGAATGAGGTACTGGATATTCATAACCGAATACCGCTGTGCAAAGAAAAAGAAAACGTCTGTAATATCATTTTTAAAATTGGTTCCAGCAACATCATATAGGTTTGTTTTATCCTTGCATTGATAAGAATCAACCCAGTCCCATCAATTAACATATCACACCAGTAAAGAACGAAAAATAAAATGTACGTATATGCCATCCGCATTTGTCACTGGGTCCCGTCATCACTCGTTAGGTTACTTAACTAACGACAGAGCGCGTACTGGACTAGCGCGGGTGCAAAACATATACAACATCTGTTAGTTTATATGCCTTAGGGGCCATTATTGTATCATACTAGTTTGTATATTACTTAATGGAAGCATGGGATATTCACAGTTATATAACAGTCTTGCTAAACATGGTAGTATGCTACTTGGTTTTTTCTATCTTAATATGTATGTTCGTATTAATAGAGCCCTTAGGATCTTGCTTGTGTTGGAGATAGTGCCCTCAGAGTCAATTATTGGATCACAGGCACGTGATTGCAATGATTGAGGGAGGACCTGTCCCAGTAGGACAGTCTTACTCGAGATGATAGTATGCTATCTGGTTTATCTTTATCATCGTGTACTGCTTTAGGTGACCTGACATGTCGCTATTACATGTTGATAGAGCCCCTAGGATTCTTTCTTGACGACTAGCAGTATGAGGGCGATCATATAAGTGGGAGCTGGGGTCTATAGGCACATCCTTAAAAGGTCCCTAGTCGTGGGAGTTTCGAGACAGGGCATCGATACTCCAGAGTAGACTAGTGTATACAGTCGAGACCCCGACGAGGGGCGGTGGCCGGTCTCACAAGCCATTGGTGTCAGTTGGATCACCTAAGATGTATACAGGTGCTCATTGGGTTATGAGTACACCGGACAGGACTCGCCGGGAACCTGCTATTTGGGATTATACCAGACGTCAGATAGCAGTTCCCAGGTGACATGTGTACAGGTTAGTTCATCGACCTGGGGGTCGTCATTTGTCTCGTGTGAGTTCCTACTGTACTTTGATTACTACCCTACCACGCTCAAAGGAGACGTGCAAACAGGTTTTAGTTGGGTACAGTCCCGAGCCACATGGAGGCAGTGAGTGGATCTTCAGGGGTTCGTCTCTCCCGGTATTAGGGGTGAGGTCGCGCTGTGTCTAGGAGAGCCATTACACGAAGTCCTCGGCCGAGGCAGGAGATTTACTGGTAGGTATTCCGGTAGTATCTCAGGGTATTATGGGTTACACTGCGACATGACTTGTACCGCTTTTGGGGGTCTGACTTTTACCAACCCCCTAGGCCCGCCATGCGATGCTCATAGACGAACGGACCGGACTGTACGGATATTGTCACTGACAGGCTCAGTAGGGTGTCAGGATGAGTTCGCTCATCGACGTCCCTTTTGGTCAATACCTGGTAGCCCGTTACGTATTGGCTTATACCTCTGACGTGCTAGTGGTTAAATCCACAGCCAAGGTGTTGACGAGTCTTTAGAGTCCCCCACATTCAGTTGCTCAAGTTTTCGGGCAAAACGCTGTAGAGGCCGTATGGAGATATGGCAAGGTCCGATCAGATACGTGCGGTATTGCACGGATCATGATCGGACAGTTAGTACTAGAGGCCGTATGGATATATGGCAGGGTTCGATCAGATACGTGCGGTATTGCACGGATCAGGATCGGACGGATAATACTAGCCGGCTTTGGTTTAAGCCGGATCCTAGTATAGTACATTGTAGATTTTGTCTCATTGCATTTGTATCCGGTCGGAATACAGATGCGGGTGTGTATACACAGTAGCGGGGTTTTTCCTGTAATTTATTACGGGACCAGTTTTCTGGAGTTGCCAGTTTGCTTTCCGTTTCGGCCATTTTCATTTGTATCTTTCATTGGCCGAAGATTGGTGGAGGAAGGCTTATTTGCATTTGTGCAAATAAGCAATTGTGGAGGGGGTCTTTGCATATTATTGTATCATGATACTTGCACCATCATTGCTTGACTTTCTTTAGTCATCATGGCTATTCTTGTAGTGTCATGATGGCATGACTTTTGGAAGTGATGATTATTGTTTGAGTGTTGGACTTTCCTAGCTATCATTTCTTTGCAAGATAGCCTTTTCTCTCTCTCCCATTGATTATTGGTTGGATGACTCATTTTTGATACACACACTCACCACACTCTCATTCCTCCTCTCTCATTTTTGGTGAGGCCGACCAAGCTCTTGGAAGGGGGCTCTCCCAAAATTGGAGAGTGGGTTTTTGTTCATTTGGCTTTGCAAAATTCCCAGAAGTTCTATCTCCAAACTACATGCCATTTTCCTCCACCAAAAGGCAACCTCCATGAACCCCAAATGAGATATAGATCTCTTCACTATTCTACAGTAAACCTTGGGCACGTCGGCTCGCCAACTTCGTGCCCGAGTTGTCTCGGTATAGAGGCGGGAGACCGTAAAAGAAGCAGGCGACGTGGTGCCCTTCCGGTGAGGAGGTGGAGACCGGACATTCCGCGGGAGATCGGGACGACGACGAGAAGACCGGAGGACACGGATCGCTCGGTATATCTCTCTTCCCCATCTTGTTGTTTGCTAGGACTAGTTAATGGCCCGATCCGGGTTTATACTGTTAGTTATATGTATGCCCTAGAGGCCATTACTATACATAGGATGTATATTGTAGTGGATGCTTGGACATATATAGGGAGGACTTTCTTGCTCGACATGATAGTATGCTATCTGGTTGCTCTTTACCTTAACGTGTATGCTGATTGTCTCTCTGTTACATGTTGGTAAAGCCCTTAGGATGTGTACTTGACTACCTGGACTATGATGCGGATCATACTAGTGGGGACAGGGTAGCCCATAAGTACATCCTTCAAAGTCCCTAGTCTTGGGTGTATCGAGACAGGGCATCGATATACCAGAGTAGACTAGCGTATACCTTCTCGACCCATACAGATGGGCGATGGATGATCCCATATCCATTGGTGTTTGACATCAGAGATGATATACGGGTGCTCAGTAGAGACTGGGTACACTGGACGGACTCGCCGAGAACTCCCAGATGGTATTATACCTCACGTCAGATGGCAGTTCTCTGGTGACACTGGTACAGAGTAGTCTGTTGACCCGAGATCGTCATAGAGTCTTGTGTGGTTCCCACTGTGCTTTGATTTCCATCTTACCACGTCCAAGAGGGCATGCAAAACGGTGGTTTTTGGGTACAGTCCCGAGTCACATGGAGGCAATGAGCGATAGGAGGGGATTCGTCTCTCCCGGTATAGGGGGTTGATGTTGCGCTGTGTTCGATTGGTTATAACAGGAAATCCCTGGCCAGGGTTGCTGAGATTTACTGGTAAGTGTTACCAGTAGTTTCTCGAATTGTTATAGACCTCATATCGACACGACTTATCGAGCTATTGGGGTCTGACGTTTACCACCCCTAGGCGAGATATGCGACATATCAGACGATCAGACCGGACTGTACGGTAGTGTTACTGGTTGGATTCACTGGAGTGTGAGCGGGCTTGCTCGTCGATCTTCAGATCAATCAATACCCGGGTGGCCGTTACGTTTAGCAGACCGCTTGCGGCTTGTGGGTGCTTGATATGATCATCACCTGCTGCCGGCGTATTGACGAGTCTTTAGAGTCCTACACAGAGGTTTCCTGGTTCAAGCGAAACGAAATAGGAGCGCATATGAGATATGTGCGGGACCGAGAATAATACCAGTATGTGATACTGTATTCGATTCTCGTGATGTGACATTGATCGGTTATATGCGATATAGCCGGGTTATCGGATCAAGTGCTGATTCGATAAGTTGTTACTATTGATACCAGTCGGTTATGTGCGACATGACCGGATCATTGAATCAAGTGTTTATTTAATGATTTAATGTATAATTATATATATTTGATATATTACTTTGCATTAACTAGTATCGGTTCACTTTGAATGGATTTTCTCACTCGGATGTGCACATTGTATATTCGATATAGTTTAGTGCACATGCTTGTATCATGTATGATGATATATGATAGCTAGGGTTTGTGTAAAGAGTTAATACCTTGGTTAAATAAATGGTTAAGGTTTTTATTCATTTATTCACTTTTGGAAATTATTTTGCATAAGAAGAATTGGTGGCTTTCTTTTATTCTTTCATGAACTTTCATGAATGTTTGACTTTGTCACCAATTTTGTCTCATGCTTAACCCTAACCATTTCTTTTAACCATGATTGATTCTCTACACCTAACCATGGTTCTAATATGATAAGTATTCATTTCTTTTCCAATTTTAATTAACTTATCATAATTAGCTTCTTCTTCTTCTTCATTTCTTCAAGTGAAGAAATCTTGCCTCCATCAATGGCAAGTGATGAAAAAGAGTGAGAAATCCAATTCTAAAGTCTACCCACTTCCTATTTCTTCATCCTCTACCTCTTGCCAAGTAGTAGAGTGTGTTTCCTTCATAAGTTATCATGGTTTGGTGAAGGTGGAGCTTGATCTAGCGATGCCTCGACGTAGATCATCTTCGGCACGAAGCCGACGACCTTGCCCGCTCGTTCTCCGATGAAGCCGACGCTAGAGCCCGAATTTGATTTGGACAGCGGAAAGGACCTCATCTCGCAGCCGTGGAGGTGGAGGACCGGATCTACAAAGGTTGTATTTCCGTATTCTTTATAGTTAAGTTGTTAACTAGTTTCTTTTTCCGCCTAAACTTTAGCCAACGATCCGTATTAGGGTTTCTCGGCACCTAGATTTTTAGAAATTGGCATGGTTGATGCCTTGTGAGACTTCATTAGGGTGCCTAGGAACCCTACAGTGGTATCAGAGCCAAGCTAGAGCCTTAGGCGAAGTCTAGACGCAATTTGAAGTCCGATCGAACCAAAACCCGAACCCGGATCATGCTCTCTGGACAATTTCTAAAATCTGGTCTTTTTAAAAATTAAAAATATGCAGAGAACACATCACAAACATCTAAGAGTAACTGTGAAATTCGACAGTCAAATTCCACTAAGGAGCCGCGGATCCCCGGCATGAGCCAAGCTCATGCGGCGGTTCCGCGGCCGTACGGCCACATTATTTAAAGTTGTTTGCACAGTAATTCTTAGTTTCCTATGGTGCTTTTCCTGGGAATTTTTAATATTTTTCCTACAGTTGAGTTTTCTGGGTTTGTTTTGGGAGTTCGTATATTTGATCGGATTATCAAACCGTGTCTATGTATTTTCGGGATAAATTTTAGAATATGTTAAAAAGTTCGACCGGATATAAATACCCAATTTTTCCCCTGTCGGGAAATTTCCAAGTGTTGGATTTTTCCGTAGTTTGACGACGTTCTAAGTAGTGCAAGTAACGCGATGGACCCTCTAGAAGACAACAAACCTTAACTCGATTATGTGACCGTCTTGAACTGCCCTTTGAACCTTCGGGTTTGGGGCAGTACGGCGTGCCACATGTGAGGCGTTGGCTTGACCCTTCTACGGCTGGACCGTTGGTACTGAGGCACGAACTGAATGTTGTTGACTTATTTCATGTGTTGATCTGTATCGGGAAAACTTGGGTGTTTGAATGTTCGATCGGAAAGTTTAACATTTTCTGTTTATCTGGAATGTGATACAATAATTGGAATTCACAAGTAAGTTATGAGATAACTGAATGAATGTTATAAACATAGCACTTTAGTCTCACTTGATCGGTTGCCACGGAATTTTGATGTGATCAAAAGTCCGTCGCAATCATGTAGTGTACGCGGATACTCGCCGGGTAAACTTAATAGACAGCCTCGCTCCATAGCCCCGACCAAGTGACTGTAGGAGAACCCCGTCGCCGAAAGCATCCGTTCGGGTGCTCGCGGCAGCGGTGTTCCGCCTTGGTGCACTTCGTCGACGGTATCGGGGGTGCGGCCGTCTACTGAAGTTTGCGACGAGCATTCGATCAGGATGTCGGGAATCTTGTTGAATTGCCCGACTTGATATTGAAAAGTGTTTTCGATTTTGAGACTAAAATGCGGGGTTTATAATTGTTAGGCATGCGATGTCTAAGGAATTCATTTGATTAGGCATGCGATGTCTATGGAGGTTGCGGATTCCAACTGTTGTAGTTTTACACTTTCTTTTCTGTGACCGTAAGTGTAATATGTGATATCGCCGGTTTCGTTGCTATATGTCAACGACAATTGGGATGCGCATATTTACTTACGTTGATGACATGTGATGTTATGTGTTGCTGGATATGTTATATTGGATCGTCGTGTTTGAATAGCCGGGGGGTTTTTATGTGAGATGAGTGTTTTTCATTTTCATTCATGTAAAAACTTGTATGTAATATTCTTTTATTGGGGCACTTCCAGGTTGCGGATGTTGTCACCGTTTGTATATTATTTACTTTTCCGCACTAGGATAGACCCAAGGAGGGGAGCACAAGTAACCGGGTTCTGGAGTCCAGTGGGAGACCAACTCGAGGAGTCGAGTCCGGGTCTCCTAACTCTAGAATTGGTAGGGTTGCTTGCCGCTCTCGTAGGGGTCTTGGGGTGTGGGTTTGGCTATTCATCACGACCGTGGAATCCGTGTTTTATACTGGCTCGTATTGAAAACACGGACGTCCTAGTATATCCAATATTTCATATGATTCTTCTGCTGCGATATCTGTGATGTGATCATGTGATGTTCTGTGATAGATACTTTATATAGTATATATGATATATTATATAGGCGTTACTTATGTTTTACACCCGCGCTAGCCCTGCCCCGCTCTGCCGTTAGTTACCTAACCTAACAGTGCACGAGGGGACATCGAGGCGAATGCGGATGGCATAAGTGTACGTCGTATTTATCTGTGATGTTTAGGTACTTAAATGATGGGACTTCATTAATGTGATTAATGAAATAAAAGAAACCTAAGATGTTGTAGAATCGAATTTCAAAATAAAACAGGTAGCTACAGTTCTTGCTTTGCACAGCGGTATATATGATATATCTTGCACCTTATTCGATAAGGAAAGGACCGAGATCCCTTCACCGGGAGTGACTCCTTTAGCAATAACTGGCAGATGCTACACACTCGGTTTGTCTTTTGATTGCTTTTAAGTGTTTTAGCTTTGCACAGTGATATATATGATATATCCCGCACCTCATTCGACGAGGAAAGGACCGACGATCCCTTCACCGGGAGTGACTCCTTTAGCAAAACTAGAAAAGCCTCAAAAGCACTCCATTTTTAAAATCATTTGATTCTACAACGATATCAAGTTCATTACGCAATAGGTTTTCAGAAAAACCTGTCGTAGCCCTCCGTCATTTCAGATAAGTACTAGTTAGTATTCGTGCTGCGGTTGTTTGGCATGCGTCAAGGCGTAGTGTACGGTAGCTAACTAGTTCTTATCTGCTAGCATATGATGCGATTGGATTAGGGTATTCGTACGGCGTTATTTGGCATGCGTCAAGGGTCGTGCGGGTGGGTTTAATTCAATCAAGAAATGTACGGGTTGAACTTGACTAGCAGACTATGGGTTGTTTGGCATGCGTCAAGGTCATAGCGAGCTAGGGGCAAAATATTATCGGGAATTTCAAGTGTTGAAATTTGCAATGAGATTGCATACCTTCTATGAGATAGTTGGATCCCGATACCCGCTGCGAGTAAGAGTTACTCCTGGGAGAGTTTTATACATTACAATTAGCCGATCAAGTAGGTGTCTAGAAAGGTGTCAACGGGGTTACGCCTCTGGGAAAACGAGGTTTACTGTAATTAGGTTCGTGCGAAAGCACGGGAGACCTCCCTCAAAGTACCGACACTGGCCTGGCTGAAAGATTGGTGAACTTGTAGTGTGTAATTAATCCCAGCTAGTCTTTCCTTTTAGGGTTTGAAGGAAGATTTGATAAAAAGCAGTGGGAGCCATCCTGATTAGATAAAATAATAACCAATCTATTCTTGCAAGAGCGCACGCTGAGTGTTTTCTTCTCTCTCTCTCCAGGTAGCGACCATATCACGCCTTAATCAAGATAATAATACGGATATTTGACCGAACCCGCTTGTTATACTGAGCTGGGGAACGTTGGTCCCGCTCCAACTTATAATTGTTATAAGACAGAGCAGGAAATTGGGGAATACCAGAATTCCCGTGCCGCCCAAACGAAGAGAGTGCATATGATGCATCATCTTCGAGTGTGTTCGTTACAAAGAACTGTTTCTCAGTATCCTTTACGTCCTGGGTATGTGATACCAGATCAGGATCCCAGATATGTAATCTGTTACATAGGGCTACAGAAAGGTAGAGAACTGAGAACGGGTGATAAGTTTCATGAGACAGAAAACGGGGCAAGTGTTGCAGCCAAGTCTGTTGGTCACTGTCACCTTGTATTACCAATACATTGATTCTGAACGAATGTTGTTAGATACCGAACCTGATATACAAAATCATATCAATCTCTTTATTAGTAAAGAAATGATAAAATTTTGTATAGTTGGATAATGTTTTGAACATTTCCTATATCAAAAGTTGATCGGTTCAGGCACGTTATCTAAAAGCATTGATGTTCTAAATCAAACTACAGTTCTTAGTATACAGAACACACACAAGAGGAAGAGTTCAGAAATGAACAAATCCTTCTTGAGGCATTGTAGACTAGGTCATATCAATGCGACCCGACTGGCTGAAGTTACATTTAGATGCATATTTAAATTAGTTTGAATTTACATCTTGTGAAACTCGCCAGTCATGTCACAAAGATAAGATGACCACAGCTCTGTTTATTGGAAACAGAGAAAGAGTTAGTAAACTCTTGGGATGATACATGTTGATGTATGTAAGGTCCCCTGTCTACACATGCCAGGACAGGTTCTTTGTACTTCATTACATTCTCTGATAATCTCTCAAGATTCAGACATATGTTCCTGTTGAAACACAAGTCTGAACCTTTTGAGATATTCACAGAATATAAGTTAGAAGTAGAGAACCAAAATACGGGTATAAGTATTATGTCCTTTGATGTGATCAAGGAGGAGAATACTTGTGCATGGAATTTCTGGATTATTCTAAAGGAGAATGAGATTCTCTCTCAGCATTACTCCTCCGAATACACCATAGCACGATGGTATATCGGGGCGGAGCAATCACACCCTATATGATATGGTGTGCTCTATGATGAGTACTACTGAGTTACCTATTTCCTTTTTGGGAGTTATGCGCTTGAGAAGATGCATACCTATTGAATACGGTTCGAATCAAATCAGTTGCCTACCACTCCATATGAGATATGGAAAGGGAAGAGCCCATGTCTTAAGCTAGTTAAGATTTGGGTTTGTCCGGCCTATGTCTAAAAGCAAAATCCGGACAAGCTCGAGGCAAGGTCTGTAATGTAGAACTGGAAATGTTCCAGCCATACAAACTGCAGCAGATGATTTGGTATAACCAGAGGATTCAGTTGAAACCAACGGACCTCAGCCTCTCCGCCGATCTAGTAGGGTTCCTCACCCACCTGAGAGATACTTCGGTTTCTCTATGACAGTGGGAGCAAGGATTGCATCATGAGATGATGACCCAACTAGTTTCGAGCTGGCCATCAAGAGTGAGACTCTGTAAGAATGGCTGGATGTTTATCGATCTGAGATGGAATCCTTATACACCAACAAAGTATGGACTTTGGTTGCTATATCTGAAGGGTTAAATCCCCATCAGGAGCAAGTATATCTTGAGAAGATTACTTGGTGTACATGGAAAAGTTGAGACTTTCAAAGCTAGACTTGTTAAAAGTTTGCATCATTGACCAGCTGTGGATAATGATGAAACCTTTTCAAGTAGCTATGCTTAAGTCCATCCAGATCCTACTTGCCACGACTACATACCATGACTACGATATCTGGTGGTTGGGTGTCATGACAGCTTTTCTAAATGATGTTTAGAAGAGAGTGTCTATAAGTACACAGCCAGAGGGCTTCGTAGACACTGGGAGCAGCGGAAACGTGTACAAGATGCTTTATAGCATAAAGCAGGCATCGCGGAGTTGGAACATCTGTTTTGATGAAGTAGTCAAACAGTTTGACATCATCAAAATGGTAGATGAACCTTGTATATACAAAAAGGTAGTAGGGAGTATGGTGATGATCCTCGTAGAGTACGTGGATGACATACTCTTGATAGGGAAGAAGTTTCCTATGCTACGCTCGGTCAATCTCCGCTTATCACAATGATTCTCCATAAAGGATCAAAGTGATACCTCCTAAATCCTGGGTTTGGATCTATAAGATAGATCTAATTGGATGTTAGGATTCTCACTAGTTGTAGTGAGATGGTATCAATCGATCCTGGGGAGAATCACTGGAAGGGTTCCAGGGTGATAAAGACGACTGAATGTCAGTCGCAGGCATTGTCTTTACCCTCAGTAAAGGGACGGTATGTTGGAAGAGTTCCAAGCTAGATACCGTGGCATACTAGACGATAAAGGCTGGATACATCGCTACTTAAGATGCTACCAAAGAGGCAGTCTGGGTGTATATTGGTTCATGAGATGAACTTTGTTCCTCCCATTGTGTGACAATGGAGTTGTGGCTTATGCCAAGGAACGCCGGTCCCATCAGTGATCCAGACATATTCTAAGGCAGTGTCACCTGATCAGAGATAGTAGATCTCCAGGGTGATCGAGGTTAGGAGAGTAGACTCAGAGGACAACACGGCGGATCCACTCACGAAGGCCTATTCCCAGAGAGAGACTTTTATGGGATGGTTGAGTATGGGATACTACAACCACTGCTACAGATGGCCCTAGTGCAAGTGGGAGATTGTTAGTTATATGTATGCCCTAGAGGCCATTACTATACATAGGATGTATATTGTAGTGGATGCTTGGACATATATATGGAGGACTTTCTTGCTCGACATGATAGTATGCTATCTGGTTGCTCTTTACCTTAACGTGTATGCTGATTGTCTCTCTGTTACATGTTGGTAAAGCCCTTAGGATGTGTACTTGACAACCTGGACTATGATGCGGATCATACTAGTAGGGACAGGGTAGCCCATAAGTACATCCTTCAAAGTCCCTAGTCGTGGGTGTATCGAGACAGGGCATCGATATACCAGAGTAGACTAGCGTATACCTTCTCGACCCATACAGATGGGCGATGGATGATCCCATATCCATTGGTGTTTGACATCAGAGATGATATACGGGTGCTCAGTAGAGACTGGGTATACTGGACGGACTCGCCGAGAACTCCCAGATGGTATTATACCTCACGTCAGATGGCAGTTCTCTGGTGACACTGGTACAGAGTAGTCTGTTGACCTGAGATCGTCATAGAGTCTTGTGTGGTTCCCACTGTGCTTTGATTTCCATCTTACCACGTCCAAGAGGGCGTGCAAAACGGTGGTTTTTGGGTACAGTCCCGAGTCACATGGAGGCAATGAGCGATAGGAGGGGATTCGTCTCTCCAGGTATAGGGGGTTGATGTTGCGCTGTGTTCGATTTGTTATAACAGGAAATCCCTGGCCAGGGTTGCTGAGATTTACTGGTAAGTGTTACCAGTAGTTTCTCGAATTGTTATAGACCTCATATCGACACGACTTATCGAGCTATTGGGGTCTGACGTTTACCATCCCTAGGCGAGATATGCGACATATCAGACGATCAGACCGGACTGTACGGTAGTGTTACTGGTTGGATTCACTGGAGTGTGAGCGGGCTTGCTCGTCGATCTTCAGATCGCTCAATACCCGGGTGGCCGTTACGTTTAGCAGACCGCTTGCGGCTTGTGGGTGCTTGATATGATCATCACCTGCTGCCGGCGTATTGACGAGTCTTTAGAGTCCTACACAGAGGTTTCCTGGTTCAAGCGAAACGAAATAGGAGCGCATATGAGATATGTGAGAGACCGAGAATAATACCAGTATGTGATACTGTATTCGATTCTCGCGATGTGTCATTGATCGGTTATATGCGATATAGCCGGGTTATCGGATCAAGTGTTGATTCGATAAGTTGTTACTATTGATACCAGTCGGTTATGTGCGACATGACCGGATCATTGAATCAAGTGTTGATTTAATGATTTAATGTATAATTATATATATTTGATATATTACTTTGCATTAACTAGTATCGGTTCACTTTGAATGGATTTTCTCACTCGGATGTGCACATTGTATATTCGATATAGTTTAGGGCACATGCTTGTATCATGTATGATGATATATGATAGCTAGGGTTTGTGTAAAGAGTTAATACCTTGGTTAAATAAATGGTTAAGGTTTTTATTCATTTATTCACTTTTGGAAATTATTTTGCATAAGAAGAATTGGTGGCTTTCTTTTATTCTTTCATGAACTTTCATGAATGTTTGACTTTGTCACCAATTTTGTCTCATGCTTAACCCTAACCATTTCTTTTAACCATGATTGATTCTCTACACCTAAACATGGTTCTAATATGATAAGTATTCATTTCTTTTCCAATTTTAATTAACTTATCATAATTAGCTTCTTCTTCTTCTTCATTTCTTCAAGTGAAGAAAGCTTGCCTGCATCAATGGCAAGTGATGAAAAAGAGTGAGAAATCCAATTCTAAAGTCTACCCACTTCCTATTTCTTCATCCTCTACCTCTTGCCAAGTAGTAGAGTGTGTTTCCTTCACAAGTTATCATGGTTTGGTGAAGGTGGAGCTTGATCTAGCGATGCCTCGACGTCGATCATCTTCGGCACGAAGCCGACGACCTTGCCCGCTCGTTCTCCGATGAAGCCGATGCTAGAGCCCGGATTTGATTTGGACAGCGGAGAGGACCTTATCTCGGAGCCGTGGAGGTGGAGGACCGGATCTACAAAGGTTGTATTTCCGTATTCTTTATAGTTAAGTTGTTAACTAGTTTCTTTTTCCGCCTAAACTTTAGCCAACGATCCGTATTAGGGTTTCTCGGCACCTAGATTTTTAGAAATTGGCATGGTTGATGCCTTGTGAGACTTCATTAGGGTTCTTAGGAACCCTACATATAATGCGCGGTGGTGCCGGTTCAAGAAAATTAAAGTTAAGCATCGCTTCCGCATTCCGGCGTCGGATTGACGGCCGGGGCGCCGCCGTGCACTTACAGTGGTATCAGAGCCTCGCCATTAACATAGTCTAGCTTTGTCTAATGTGTTTTACATTTCCGATCGAACAATTTTCCAAAAACCGTATTTTTCTTCACATCAGTTTTTGTCGAAATTTTTTTGAAGTCCAAAAATTTTTCAGGTTGTTTCAGAATGATGTGTAGGACATTCTAAGAGTTCTGTGAAAATTTGGGCTCGTGAACAGTCCAAACCACCGCGGAACCGCGGCCAAACCCATGCTTGGGCCGCGGTTCCACCGCGACTTAAACTGTTCAGTCCCCCAAAATTCTACAGAATGCTCCTGAGTGGAAAATTGGTTTTCTGGAATGTTATTTTTTGGGCCCAGATTTCTTGATGTGCTACAGTAGTACTTGGGGGCCCACTTGGTAAATTTGATCGATCGGATATTTTAAACACATTAGTTCACAGTATTTACATTATATCTGCGACCGTGAATGTCACTTGATCGGTAAATCCTGTCTAACTGCTATAGCCCGGTTATACGGATTTGCGAACGTGACTTTCACGTTGATGTTCTGTGTTATGCTGTGATGTTGCGGATCGGTCGTGGAGGATAGCCTGGATGCAATGCTAGTACAGTTTTTTGTTTATTATGAACATTTGATATTGCGGGACGAGCGTCCAACATGTGGACTGCCGTCACTTCCTGTTGTATATTATTATTTTGGGGCACGACCAGGTTGCGGTCGATGTACCCGTTGTATGTATATTTTACTTTCTGTACTAGGATTTCCCCGCGGAGGGGTGCACGGATAGCCGGGTTCTAGAGGGCAACGAGCCCGCATCTCATGGCATTGAGACGGAGGGGGCTTCACTCTAGAATTGGCGGGCTATTCGCCGCACTCGTAGGGGGTTCAGGTTGACCCAGGAGGGGTGCCCAAGTTACCGGATTCCGTGAAGTGCTGGGTGGTCCATTCACGGTGCTGAAGGGGGCTGCCTCGCTTCAGGTTTTGGCGGGTAACTTGCCGTGCCCGTAGGGGTCTAGGATTTCATTGCACAGGCTATCCACACGACCAGGGGAACGTCGGGTTTCATTAGTGGCTCTGTGAAACCCGGGGATCCCAGATATCTGTATTGTTCTGTGATGCTATACATTTCTGTGATGTTGCATTTTTATCACGCCCTGAGCGAAATATAATATATTGGTATATATATTAGTAGACGTTGTATATGTTTTGCATCCGCGCTAGTCCAGTCCCCGCTCTGTCGTTAGTTAGCTAACCTAACGGGTAATGACGGGACCCAGTGGCGAATGCGGATGGCATATACGTACGTCATATTATTTTCCTTCTTTTTGGTGTGATCAATTGATGGGACTGCGTTGATTTAGATCAATGCAAGATAAAAACAAACCTAATCTGATGTTGTTGGAACACTTTTCAAAAAGCTGTTATTGCAAGAACGTTCTCTTTTGTTTAGCATCGTGGTATTCGGTTGGAATATCCTGCTCCTCAGTCGATGAGGCAAGGGCCGAGATCCCTTCACCGGGAGTGACCCCTTGGACAAAAGGTTTGCGTCAGGGCAATGACTTCACTATAGCCGATTACTTTTGCTTAGCATCGTGGTATTCAGTTGGAATATCCTGCTCCACAGTCGACGAGGAAAGAGCCGAGATCCCTTCACCGGGAGTGACCTCTTTAGCGAAGGTTTTCGTCACTATATTTTCTAAAAAGCTATCAGTTCCTTCAACGATATCAAGTTCATTACGTTAAAGGTTTTCTCCAGAAACCATTCGTAGCCCTCCGTCGTTTCATATGGGTGGTCAATAGTATTCAAGCTGTGTATGTTGGCCAAAGTCAAGGCACGGTGATTGGTAGCTATTGGGTATTCATATGCAGCATAGATAGATGCGTTGGTTTGGGATAGTCGTACTGCCATTTTGGCCAAAGTCAAGGGTAGGTACGAGTGGGTTCAAATTAACCTGGAGAATGACGGGTAGAACTTGACATGTGACTTATGATATGTTGGCTAAAGTCAAGGTCATAAGAGCATGGGGCAGAAATCACATCGGGAGTTTCTAAAGAAACTGAAACTTGCCAGATATGCGCATACCTTCTGGAGTGTGATGACGTGAGCGGATTCCGTCATGTTATCATGCGATGATAGTTGGATCCCGATTCCTACTGATGAGTTAGTTTACTCCTCGGGTGACCCCGACTAATTCTTCTTTCAGGTTTGGAGGAGAATTTGAGGTACAGTGGGAGGTTTCCAGATTAGATAAATTGGTAACCATTCTGATCTAGGTTAGAGTGCACGCTGAGTGTTTCTTTTCTCTCTCTCTTTGGGAGCGCCCATTGACCCGATCCTAAGACTATGACTCAGAGACCAAATTAACCGAACCTTCTTAAACACTGGCTTTTGGATTGTCAGAGTTGCAGACCTCATTGCCACTCCTACTTTTACCCTTTTCTTCAGGACACCCCGTATTACTACGAACGTCCACTTCCATTGGACAAAACCATCGTATGGTTAGATACGAACTCGAAAGAATTTATTCGAGGATGGTTTCAGGTTCTGGAGAAAACGAATAGGACTATTCAGTTGTCTTTTCCTTTTACCTTCTCTCAGGTTGCGAGTACTCCTTGGTTTAGGAGACAATACACCTATTACGCAAATTGGATAGTCTTCTTCCAAACCTTAGGCTGGTGCCGAACGGTGGGGAATGAAGAAAACCAATTAGCCTAACGATGGTGTACATGTCACGACCCGAAAGTACGGAATATGACCGGCACCTAAACTACGAACGTCTCGAGGCGTATGTAATCTAAGTAAACCGAAAACCCAGAAATCCAAACCAAGAAAAGATGTAGAGTGCAGGAAAAACCAACTTAAAGCAAGTAGTTTCAATAGCATAAGCCGAATTATGCGGTTTTTAAAAACATCCAAAAATTTCCTGAAAATTTCGGCAGAGTCTCCTTTGTAAATACTGGCCCCCAAACGGGATACAACATGAATAGTATACGAAATTAATAAAAAGGCATACCCAAGCGGGAGCTAGCTCTTCGTCAATCGACGGCCACAACCACACAAGCAATATAATATACAACGCCAACGGCGAGGACCAAAATTCAAAAGGAAACTCAAAACCACAAGAAAATCACAGAAATATAACGCGCGACTCTAAGGTCGAAAGAATAACATCACTGGTCTCTATCTCAAAATAAATACATGTTTGGTTGATGGAACTTCTAGATACAACAGAATAATAATATACAAGATATATAATGGGGGTACGATACAAGTAAACCCACCTACTAGCAAATCACCCGAAGGAAACTATGCCCGCAAGCCGTAAAGAAACCTGTACGGCAAACCTGCAAGAAACTGGGGCACAACGGGGGTGAGTTGCCAACTCGTGAATAGAAAGCATCTACGCACAGAAATCGCATAAATAACGCAACCTAGGTCAATGATCATAATATATCCTCAAATATATGAATAACATGCAGCCTATAACAATGGCTAGGGTAATGTCTAACCCGAGTGTGATCTCATGTGCCCGTGTCAGTGCCTCAGGTAGCAATATATCATATGAATGAGGTATGAATGCATGAAAACAGAATACATGTAAATGAAGAACTGTTTTCATAATTTAGTGAGATTTCCTTTGTATTTTTAAAATGAGGTATCATAATGAAATCAGCATAAAACAGTGCCTAGCATCGGCACAAAACGTAATCCCAATATCTCGATATCTCTGTATCACAGTCTCTGTACCTCAATATCTCGAAATCTCAATGTCTCAATCACAATATCTAGGGTGCCGTCAGTCCAGACCGGCCCCTACCATCCATCTCAAGACCACGACGGTATCCTCCGGATATCCGACGCGTCGGGTAAAATCACTGGTAGGTAGTGCTCCCCTGCCAGGCTCACATCGTCATCATCACGCGCTTCTTGTCCCGGGGTACCTTATGTAAGTCTACGGTAGCGCCCCGGCCGTCTACAGACGCCAAATGCGGAATAAAAAACTTTTAACTGGCGCTATCGTATACTTTAACCCGGATCTGCCATTATTGCTAAACTAACAAACTGTAAAGAGTGTAGAAAGGTTATACCGAATGATCCGAGTCCTTCGTTCTTTAACCATCATCCCACGCTCGGTTGCGGCTGCTCCGATCTCATCGATCTCTAATATGCTCGTCTAGGTGGCACCACATCACTGATTCTTTAAACGGGATCCCGCCTCTGACTCGAGGCAACTCGGTCGTCAAGTTTGCTAAAAGAGACGACCAAGAATGATGTAGAGAATGAGTAGATGACTTTGTCTCACTTCGTCCAAGTCCGTGGACGATCGGTTAATGAAGTTGCCGAGGGAATCGGGTGATGGAATGAAAGGAGCTGTGAATTCCATACACCCTAAAATCTATCATAATCTTTTCAAGTGAAACATCAAGTGTGAGAGAGAGGAGGGGGGCCGGCCACTTATAGGAGTGGGGGGGTGAGTGTAGGAGAGGGGAGAGTAACCTTAAGCAAAATATCATAATGTGAACACAAAAGAATATCTTAAGGAAAACAAGAATGTTTAGAAATCAAAGCATGAGTCATTATCCTTGTCACCATTTTCTAGAACCTTCTAGAAGCATGACTCACCCTCATCCAAGAAAAGATAAATCCGTCTTTAACCGAATGTTAAAAGACGGCTGATAGAAAACTGGAAACTGGCAACTTCCAAAAGTGATCCTGAAACGACTTTCAGGATAACCCCGAAACTGTATAAATATACCCGCATTTGTATTACGACCGAATACAAATGCAACTGAGACAAAGATATTATATCTACTCAATATAATACTCGGATCCGGCTTAAACCAAAGCCGACCAGTATCTACTGCCCGAAAAATAACACGTGCGTAAACGCACGTGCATTTTCCGAACCCTGCCATAAAACCATACGGCCTCTACAACGTTTCGCCCGAACTTGGGAAACTGTCTGTGGGGGACTCTAATGACTCGTCAGTACCCTGGCAGTGGGTTTAACCACAAACCGTCAGCGGCACTAGCAATGCGTAACGGCTGCCCATGGACTGACCTCAAGGGAGGCCGATGAGCGAACTCATCCGGAAACCCTACTGAGCCTAACAGTGACAATGTATATACAGTCCGGTCCGTTCGTCTATGAGTATCGCATACCTGCCTAGGGGCTAGTAACGTCAGACCCCCAATAGCAGTATAAGTCGTGTCGGAGTGTAGCCCAATAACACCCTGAGATACTACTGGAGTACCTACCAGTAAATCTCCTGCCATGGCCATGGACTATGTGTAATGGCTCTCCTAGACACAGCACGACCTCGCCCCCAATACTGGGAGAGACGAATCCCCTGCCGATCCGCTCACGTGCCTCCATATGGCTCGGGACTGTACCCAAAAGCTACCTGTTTGCACGACTTCTTTGAGCCGTGGTAGGGTAGAAATCAAAGTACAGTGGGAACTCACACGAGACAAATGACGACCTCAGGTCGATGAACTAACCTGTACACATGTCACCAGGGAACTGCTATCTGACGATAGGTATAGTACTAACTAGCAGATTCCCGGCGAGTCCTGTCCGGTGTACTCATAACCCAATGAGCACCTGTATACATCTTAGGTGATCCAACTGACACCAGTGGTTTGTGAGACCGGCCACCGCCCCTCGTCGGGGTCTCGACTGTACACACTAGTCTACTCCGGAGTATCGATGCCCTGTCTCGAAACTCCCACGACTAGGGACCACAATTAAGGATATGCGTATAAACCACCCAACTCTCACGTATATGATCGCCATCATACTGTTGGTGGTAAAGCAAGATCCTAAGGGCTCTATCAAAGTGTAACATGTAATCAGTCACCTGAACATGTACACGACTGATAAAGGCAAACCAGATAGCATACTATCATCTCGAGTAAGACTGTCCTACCGGTATAGGTCCTCCGCAATCATTGCAATCACGTACCTGCGATCCAATAATTGACTATGAGGGCACTATCTCCAACAATCTCCCACTTGCACTCAAGGCTAATTATCGCGATGTCGACTACTCACAGCCCGTGTGAAACCGAACATCGAACTCCTCTACTAATCAGTTTCACAAAGCCCGTTTGTAAAACTATTGTGTTCGAGAAATAGCCTCAGTGAGTGGATCCGCCTAGAAGTTTCTTTCCATATCTCTCTAAATCTCAAGTTCACGGAGAAAGCCATCTCCCGAATTGAGTAATACCTGTCTTAGAATATGTCTGGATATCTGATGGGACCTAGTTCATAAATGAACTCCAAATCCAAACTTCTTAGACTGTATTAATCACTGAACCTAATCAGTATCCGGCACCATGCCACCCACAGTATCCTCTTGGACCACCTGTCCATAATACTGTCCCTCTTCATCAGAGGGAAAAACTATAACTCTGACAATCTCTCTGTCATCCATGTCACCTTTGAAGCCTGGAATGATAATCGTCTCCCGAAGGAGGCTGCCGTCATCAAATCCGTAGAACATGTACTTATGTTCTAAAACTGCTTCCTTATGTTTCTCCAGGATTGGATTAATACAAACTCATTGTATCTAGTGCAAAAACAACATCTGGTGTGGTACTTGACATCTCATAATTGACTCAGTTGCCTAAGCAAGTGATCTGTCAATCATGCATATCCCTCTCCCCTTTAGTCTATACGACACCTTTAGAGAGGGTGACTCCATCACCTGCAGGTACACCACCATGCTAGGAGTCAACTATTCTAAAAACCATTAGAATACTGTCAAAGTACACACATTGGGAAACTACCCAAATCCAGATCTAAAACCATAGATCTAGAAACCAGAATGTCAAATATTATATCCATATCCTGTCTGGAGAAACAACTGTGTGACGACCACAGTACAACCGATCGTAGTATAGGAATTTTACTTCCTACTATGTGTATGTCATCCAGATACCATGACATCACACCCTACTACCTTCTTAACAGATCCATCCCCTATTCTGATTGAAGTCAAACCCATGACTGTCACATCAAAAATAGATGATCTTTCTCCGCTATAACTGCTCAGGTCTATAAATAGACATAAGCTACTTGCCCACTAAACTTCCGCTGCTCCCACTGACTACGACAACCCTCCAACCGGGTCTCATATCCTGGAACAATAGTAGTGTCAAGTCTGGGTAGATAAGAACCTCCCTGTCACCGTCCTTGAGGCTACCGAAATACCTCTCGGGTGTCTGAGGTTACCCACCATATCTGCGGAGTGGCTATTGGAATGTCAAACCTGATTGAATATATAGGTCCTATTAAATTTTCCGTAATCGTTCGCGGTTCTGGAATCACTTCCAGTTCTACCATACTCCCACTACTGTTTTCTGAAAAAGATCCATTTTACTAAAACTGTGGCGAGTCAAGAACAATATCACTATTGATCTTCCAAATGGTAGAATATCAACCCTCGTCATAGCCAGGGTCAACCCACAAACAGCCATTACAGAAACGTGCCCTGAGTTATCCAGAGTCTGGTTTTAAGCAAAAGCTGGACAACTCCCCGTACCTTTACATCTTTTAAGGTACGAACTATTCTATATCCAATATAGAAACTTTGGCACTTATTTAATTGGAACCATATTCAAATCATGCAGCTGTCTCCAGTGCAAATCAACTTAATGGAAAGAGGCTAATCAGCATTACTCAACTTAGGAATCCATCCAATTATGAGTAACCTGAAAGAGAAACACGTTTCTCAAAACCATCACTATCATCTGAATACCAATCACAAGAATCTACATCTTCGATCTCTTTGAAGAATCCCGATACTTGTGATACCTGGTTCTCTACTTTATTCTTATACCCACAACTTCTCAAAACTTAGACCTTGTATTTCTACGAAACACTTGTCTAAAAACTAGAGAAGTTATAAGTAAACAGAACATAGTACGAGGACCTACCCCTTTGTCCTGAAGGACACTGGACAACATACAATACTCTGTATAAGTCCACTGAGTTAAACAACTCAAAATCTGTGCGTCGTAGGTTGAAGACTGTACCCTGGCGATTTCCTCAAATATCACCAATTTCAACGAATTCCGATATGATGAGGATAATCACCTAATTCCCAATAACTTACTCCCACTCATCATCTGTAAAACCATACAGATATGAGAATGAAACCTGGTAAATACATACCCTTGGAGTAAGTGTCTAATCAGGAAAACAGTTTTTCTTTTAACAATGCACTGAAACATGAAAATGTTT
Organism: Agapanthus africanus; assembly: GCA_030015575.1. Classification (NCBI taxonomy): domain Eukaryota; kingdom Viridiplantae; phylum Streptophyta; class Magnoliopsida; order Asparagales; family Amaryllidaceae; genus Agapanthus; species Agapanthus africanus. The sequence goes on along the minus strand of CM057347.1, from coordinate 246,039,514 downwards.
CGTAGGGGTATCCTGGTATTCATAGTAATGCCTCTTCCATAATCCAATTCATGACTTCAACCGTATATTTTATTGCCATCTCTCCAAATCGCTTTATTTGTCTTTAGTCGTTACCTTCTGTACACCATCGTTAGGCTAAATGGTTTTCTTCCTTCCCTACCGTTCGGCACCAGCCTATGGTTTGGAAGAAGACTATCCAGTAAGCATAATAGGTGTACCCTCCTAAACCAAGGAGTACTCGTATCTTGAGAGAAGGTGATGATAAAAGACAACTGAATAATACTTTATTCTTTTAAAGGTGAATTAGGAGTGGCGATGAAGTACGCGGTTTGGTCGTGAATGATATCAGTCGCAATTTACTTTGCCCTCTTTCTAATCCCTTTATTTTGTCTTTACATATTACCTTCTGCACACCCTACTTAGGCTAATTGGTTTTCTTCATTCCCTACCTTTCGGCACCTGCCTATGGTTTGGAATAAGACTATCCAATAAGCGTAATAGGTGTACTCTCCTAAACCAAGGAGCTCTCGCAACCTGAGAGAAGGTGATAATAAAAGACAACTGAATAAACCAATTCTATTTCTCCTGAACCTGGATCCATCCTCGAAGAAGTCCCTTCGAGTTCGTATATAACCATACGATGGATCTATCCAATGGAAGTGGATATCCGTAGTAATACGGGTGTTCTGAGAAATGCAAAGGGTAAAAGAAGGAGTGGCAATGACTTATGCAACTCAGACAATCCAAAAGCCAGTATTTTAAGAAGGTTCGGTCAACTTGGTCACTGAGTCATAGTCTAGGGTCGGTCAAAGGTCGCTGCCAAAGAGAGAGAGAAAAGAAACACTCTGCGTGCACTCTAACCTAGATCAGAATGGTTATCACTTTATCTAATCCGGAAACCTCCCACTGTCCTGTCAAATTCTCCTCCAAACCTAAAGAAGAATCAATCGGGATCACCCGAAGAGTAAACCAACTCATCAGTGGGAATCGGGATCCAACTCTCATCGCATGATAACGTGATGGAATGCATCCACGTTACTCATACTCCAGAAGGTATGCGCATACTTGGCAAGTTTCAGTTTCTTTAGAAACTCCCGATATGATTTTTGCCCCATGCTCTTATAACCTTGGCGTTAGGTCAAAATGTCATAAGTCACATGCCAAGTTCTACCCATCACTATCTTGTTAATTTGAACCTACCCGCACATGCCCTTGGCGTTAGGTCAAAATGGCAGAACGGCTGTCCCAAACCAACTCATCTATCTATGCAACAATTGAATACCCAGCAGCTACCAAACACTATGCCTTGGCGTTAGGTCAAAATACATAGCTTGAATACTACTGAATACCCAAAAGAAGTGACGGAGGGCTACGGCTGGTTTTTGGCGAAAAACCTTTAACGTAGTGAACTTGATATCGCTGAAGGAACCTGATAGCTTTTTAAAATATAGTGGCGAAAACCTTTGCTAAAGAGGTCACTCCCGGTGAAGGGATCTCGGCTCTTTCCTCGTGGAATGAGGTGCAGGATATTCCACTGAATACCACTATGCAAAGCAACTTGTAATCGACTATAGTGAAGTTATTACCCTGACGCAAACTTCTGCCCAAGGGGTCAGTCCCGGTGAAGGGATATCGGCCCTTGCCCCGTCGAATGAGGTGCAGGATATTCCACTGAATACCGCTATGCAAAACAAAAGAAAACGTCTTTGCAATAACACTTTTTAAATTTGTTCCAACAACTGAAAACAGGTTTGTTTAACTTTTTGCATTGATCAGAATCAATGCAGTCCCATCAATCAATCACACCAGAAAAGAACGAAAATAAAATGTACGTATATGCCATCCACATTCGTCACTGGGTCCCGTCATCACCCGTTAGGTTACTTAACTAACGACAGAGCGGGGACTGGACTAGAGCGGGTGTAAAACATATACAACATCTAATAGTATATAAACCAATATACAATAATCGCTCCAGGCGTGATAATATGCAACATTACAGAAAAGTAATAAGCATCACAGAACAATACAGATAATCTGGGATCCCCGAGTTTCACAGAGCCGCTGCTGAAACCCGACGTTCCCCTGTCGTGTGGATAGCCTGTGCAATGAAACCTAGACCCCTACGGGTGCGGTAAGTTACCCGCAAAAACCTGAAGCGAGGTAGTCCCCCACAGCATAGTGAATGGAACACCCGGCACTTCACGGAATCCGGTAAATTGAGCACCCCTCCATGGGTCAACCTGTACCCCCTACGAGTGCGGCGAATAGTCTGCCAATTCTAGAGTGGGGCCCCTCTGCCTCTCAAAGCCATGAGATGCGGACCCGTTGCCCCTCAGAACCCGGCTATCCGTGCACTCCGTCGCGGGGCAAAACCTAGTACAGTAATGAAAAATAGTACAAAAGGTACATCGACCGCAACCTGGTCGTGCCCCAAAAGAATATTATACAAAAGGCAGTGACGGCAGTCCACATGTTGGACGCTCGCCCCGCAATATCAAATGTACAAATAAACTCAAACTGTACTACCATTGCACACTGCTATCTACCACGACAAATCCGCAACATCATAGCACAACACAGAACATCAACGCGAATGTCACGTTCGCAAACCCGTCTAAAAGAACTATAGCAATCAGACGCGGTTTACCGATCAAATGACATTCCCGGTCGGAGATATAATGTAAGCACTGTAAACTAACATGTTTAAATTTCGATCGACTAAATTTCCCGAAGTGGGCCCCACGCAAATCTGCTGCACAGTAACAAAATCTGGGCCCAAAATATATATACCAAAAAACCCCAATTTCCAACATAGAATCCACTGTAGAAAATTGAGTGAGTGATCCCACTTTCCTGCGGCGGATCCGCGGCAAAACCCTAGCTGGGGCCGCGGATCCGCGGCGGAACAGTGGATTCACTTCCTCGAATTTCTACAGTATTCCTAAAAAACCTGCTTGATTTTCTGGTATGGTCCAAATGTCATTTTGACCAGTTTGAAAATTAACAGAAACTTTAATACTAGAAATTGCGATTTTCGAAAAATCCGTTCGATCGATCTTTTAAACGCGTTAGCACAAGTTAGTATAGCAAAATGGTGAGGCTCTGATACCACTGTAAGTCTACGGTAGCGCCCCGGCCGTCTACAGACGCCAAATGCGGAATAACAAACTTTTAACTGGCGCTATCGTATACTTTAACCCGGATCTGCCATTATTGCTAAAGTAACAAACTGTAAAGAGTGTAGAAAGGTTATACCGAACGATCCGAGTCCTTCGTTCTTTAACCATCATCCCACGCTCGGTTGCGGCTGCTCCGATCTCATCGATCTCCAATATGCTCGTCTAGGTGGCACCACATCACTGATTCTTTAAACGGGCTCCCGCCTCTGACTCGAGGCAACTCGGTCGTCAAGTTTGCTAAAAGAGACGACCAAGAATGATGTAGAGAATGAGTAGATGACTTTGTCTCACTTCGTCCAAGTCCGTGGACGATCGGTTAATGAAGTTGCCGAGGGAATCGGGTGATGGAATGAAATGAGCTGTGAATTCCATACACCCCAAAATCTATCATAATCTTTTCAAGTGAAACATCATGTGTGAGAGAGAGGAGGGGGGCCGGCCACTTATAGGAGTGGGGGGGTGAGTGTAGGAGAGGGGAGAGTAACCTTAAGCAAAATATCATAATGTGAACACAAAAGAATATCTTAAGGAAAACAAGAATGTTTAGAAATCAAAGCATGAGTCATTATCCTTGTCACCATTTTCTAGAACCTTCTAGAACCTTCTAGAAGCATGACCCACCCTCATCCAAGAAAAGATAAATCCGTCTTTAACCGAATGTTAAAAGACGGCTGATAGAAAACTGGAAACTGGCAACTTCCAAAAGTGATCCTGAAACGACTTTCAGGATAACCCCGAAACTGTATAAATATACCCGCATTTGTATTACGACCGAATACAAATGCAACTGAGACAAAGATATTATATCTACTCAATATAATACTCGGATCCGGCTTAAACCAAAGCCGACCAGTATCTACTGCCCGAAAAATAACACGTGCGTAAACGCACGTGCATTTTCCGAACCCTGCCATAAAACCATACGGCCTCTACAACGTTTCACCCGAACTTGGGAAACTGTCTGTGGGGGACTCTAATGACTCGTCAGTACCCTGGCAGTGGGTTTAACCACAAACCGTCAGCGGCACTAGCAATGCGTAACGGCTGCCCATGGACTGACCTCAAGGGAGGCCGATGAGCGAACTCATCCGGAAACCCTACTGAGCCTAACAGTGACAATGTATATACAGTCCGGTCCGTTCGTCTATGAGTATCGCATACCTGCCTAGGGGGCTAGTAACGTCAGACCCCCAATAGCAGTATAAGTCGTGTCGGAGTGTAGCCCAATAACACCCTGAGATACTACTGGAGTACCTACCAGTAAATCTCCTGCCATGGCCATGGACTATGTGTAATGGCTCTCCTAGACACAGCACGACCTCGCCCCCAATACCGGGAGAGACGAATCCCCTGCCGATCCGCTCACGTGCCTCCATATGGCTCGGGATTGTACCCAAAAGCTACCTGTTTGCACGACTCCTTTGAGCCGTGGTAGGGTAGAAATCAAAGTACAGTGGGAACTCACACGAGACAAATGACGACCTCAGGTCGATGAACTAACCTGTACACATGTCACCAGGGAACTGCTATCTGACGATAGGTATAGTACTAACTAGCAGATTCCCGGCGAGTCCTGTCCGGTGTACTCATAACCCAATGAGCACCTGTATACATCTTAGGTGATCCAACTGACACCAGTGGCTTATGAGACCGGCCACCGCCCCTCGTCGGGGTCTCGACTGTACACACTAGTCTACTCCGGAGTATCGATGCCCTGTCTCGAAACTCCCACGACTAGGGACCACAATTAAGGATATGCGTATAAACTACCCAACTCTCACGTATATGATCGCCATCATACTGTTGGTGGTAAAGCAAGATCCTAAGGGCTCTATCAAAGTGTAACATATAATCAGTCACCTGAACATGTACACGACTGATAAAGGCAAACCAGATAGCATACTATCATCTCGAGTAAGACTGTCCTACTGGTATAGGTCCTCCGCAATCACTGCAATCACGTACCTGCGATCCAATAATTGACTATGAGGGCACTATCTCCAACACCTTACCGGGTCCACCATGTACACGAAACGGTTCATCCGTCTCCTCGAATCGGGTCTCGAAATCCATCAGCAAACTCATGGTGGACGACTCATACATCATGGGAAAAACCGCACTTTTATTTAAAAAGAGAGAAATCAGTTTATATATGTTTTGCGGTTTTCCTCCAAATCCAGAAAATATCATGGAAATCCGAATCATCAATAGCATGTAGAACCATGAATATAAGCATGAGAATGAATAACAGTATGCATGAAGCGATAAGTAATAACTACAATATCTAAGCTAGCATATAAGGTATGTACACTAATATTATGTCAAACTATTGGCTATCAAGCTAAGTTAAGCAACAATATTTTCTAAGGTGTACGTGACATGGCAATTACCGATGAAGATGTGTGTGAGCCGGCAAGTAAGTGTATGTGGTACATACGCATCATCGATAATGGTGCTAGTGTCCTAACAGCATAACGTCAACAATGCAATATGAAATAACAATGTAAATATGCGATGCGGAGCGAGCAACCAAAATGAGCGGGAGCTAAAAATTAAACAATGGTGCCATTTGAAATAACACGAATCGCGGGGTTTTGAAAATAGGGCTACGGTGGTTTTTAAGAAAGGATACGTCTTTTGAAATATCCGTAGATCCCTTGACCTGTTTTTTAAAATACCCACGATCCGCTAGTTTTGAAATAGATAGGAGTCTAATCTAATCTAACAACTGCACTAAACTATACGGCTGAACTAACAAGCTGAACTACAGGTAAGGAAACCGCCTATCATCTGAGTCGATACATATACATACCTGTATATATACAGTCGGTGATCCCGCCTCAATAATATCCTCTCCGATACCATATCTATAAGCAGGCATCCCAAGTCAAGAGTGCGGATCAATTATCAATATAGCTCGTACGTAAATCCGTCGTACGGCATCCCAACTCTGGGTACGGGTCAATATCACATTCATCATACTATTCACCTGGTATCCTCTTTATCAAACATCATGATCGGGGTACTGATCTACGTCTAGTACAATACTGATACCGCCTAAGTATGCATGCACGTGTGTGAAACACTACGTCAAGACCCATTACAACGTCATGTCGTATCTCAAATACGAACCCTGCTGTATTACCGATCTCACGGCCTTAAATCAAATCTCATCGACTCATCTTAAATCCCAAGTACTATCCTCATTATCCATGCATGTGTATATGAATGTACATATGCATAGTCCCATACCCACCCATATATACATATATACACATCCCAATCGGTGCACAAGAAAGTAATGTATGCAAGTCTGTGTGTGCGTATGTGGTATAACAACTACTCTAGGGTTTCGCAACTAACCCAAAGCTAATCCAGGAACACATAAACATAACATGGATACACATTCTCGTATTATAAAACACCTATATAAACATATATATATATAAGCTACACTACGGACTGTGGGGGTGCTATACGCCATCCACCCGACTTCTCCCCGTAGATATAAATCTACTCACCTGGTCCTCGCTCGCCGGTGCCGACGTCGCCACGCGCTTGTTTGTCGTCTCGAAGTCCACATGGGGGTACCTACATATCACAACGCATCGTATCGCATTAAAATCCGACTCATGACCAAAACGACACACGAATCCCACATAAGTCAAAACCTATGGTTGCTTTCACAAATCAACCCAAAAACCCTCGACGTCGGTGTACAAACGCCAGACCATCAAGAAAAACCCAAATACACTCATTTGTACATTCACGAACACTAATTTTAATATAAAATAGGTTAAAACTCACAAAAACCCCAATTTCACTTAAAAGTCATTTTTCCGAAAAATCTAGCAAGCACAATTCGGCGTTTTTGTACAAAACATGATGTTTAAATGAATGTAGCGGCCAATATACTTATTAAATATCTTAAATAAGTCATATAAATCATTTCCTTAATTTACTCTCATCAATTTCATTAAACCCAAAAACCTAGTTTGCAACAATTAAGTAATTTGGACAATTTACATATAACAATTTGCAATTTAACACCAAAACTAGGTTTTACAAATTTTAAGATGTCAAACCATACATTTCAACCTTGATGATATAATAAAAACCCTAATTTAAAAATACAACCCTCACTAGATTTTTAATTTCATCAAATGCAATAATAAAGACCTAGTAAGCAAAATAGCTTAAATTGGACGATTAAAAAGTGGCAATTTGTAATATAGCAACTAGCCTAGATTTGTACATGTCATAACATATTAATCTACCCACTACAACCATAAACCGATGATAGAAACCCTAATTTACATTCAAACACATTCACACAATTTCAATCTTGAAATTGGAATCACATAATTAGCTAATTAAACTAATTTAAAGTAGCTTATCAAAATCTAAACACTTGGGTTAGGATTATACCTCCAAACCATGAGATCAAACTTAAGATCTAGCCTCCTAAAATGCTCTCTTTTCACAAAGATCCATGCTTGAAATGCTAAGGAATAATGGGTAAGTGTTGGATTTGGATTTAGATTTCAATTTGTATGGATTTTGAAGTGATTTTGTGGATTTTTGTGATGCAAATTGAGTGGGATTTGGGGGAGGGGGTTGTTGCTGTTGGGAGAAGGGGGGGCTCGGCCATGCAATGGGTGAAGGAGAGAAAGTGAGGTGAGGGAGTGATGGTCAAGTCAAAGGAAACCATACCTCATTGACTTCAACCCTTCATTCTTTATTCCATCATATAATATTTTTATTTGATGAGGTGATGAAAAAAGAAATTGAGGGAGAGGGGGCTGTTGGGGTTCGGCCATGTGCTGGAAAAGTGAGTGAGTGTGTGAGAAAAGAGTGGTAACCTTACCCCATACTCACATTAACCTTAACTCTTTAATTATATCATATTTGTATTATTTAAGCCCCTTTTTTTTCAATAATTTCTAAACCGTTTTGGCAAACGATTTCATTTCAAAAACCATATGATAAAATTTTATTTAATGAGCCATGATGCACAAAATTTGTTTCAACTCATTCCAATTTGTAATTTTCCCTAATTAAATGTATTAGTGACGGCTTAAAATAATAATAAAATAATTTTTTTCAGAAAAAATTGAAATTTCACCAGTGGCTCAATAAACACCAAATACTAGCAATTACATAGCTAGAATATGTATATTTAATTTTTATAATAAGATATTTGCATTTTGACATTTTTACAGAAAACCCCCTTATTTTACCGTTTCTTCGAAATTTCACCGAAACGATTTTCAAAACGTTACTGTACAAAAGGTATTAAGTTAAGACAAAGCAAGGGAATAGTAAGAGGGCAAAGTAAAATTGCAACTGTATTCACGACCAAACCAAGTATTCCTTCGCCAATCCTAAATCACCTTTGTATTTCTCCAGGACACTCCGTATCACTACGAAGATCCACAGTTTATTGGATATTCCATCGTATGATTATATACGAACTCGAAAGGAACTTGTTCCAGTTCGGGGATTGATTCTGGTTCAGGAGAAATAAGAATAAGGTTTATTCGGTTGTCTTTTATCTTCACCTTCTCTCGCATTGCGAGTGTTCCTAGGATTAGGGCAGTACACCCATTATGCTTCTTAGATAGTCTTTTTCCAAACCGTAGGCTGGTGCCGAACGGTAGGGAAGGAATTGTTGGATATATGTATGCCCTAGAGGCCATTATGTGATAGTGGATGTATCTATACATGTATATATATATTCAGTTTGCATTCTTGCTCGACATGATAGTATGCTATCTGGTTATTCTTTATCTGACATGTTGATTTGATCATGCTTTTATTCATTCATACATGCTGATAAAGCCCTAAGGATATCTGCTTGACTACTCTGATTATGATAGAGATCATACTAGTGGGACGTTTGTAGTCTATAAGCATATCCTGAAATGTCCCTAGTCGGAGGTGTATCGAGACGGGGCATCGATATACCAGAGTAGACTAGCGTATATGATACTAGACCCATGTGATGGGCGATGGATGTTCCCACATTCATCGATGTTTGACATCAAGATCATATACGGGTGCTCAGTGCTGACTGGGTACACTGGACGGACTCACCGAGAACTCCTATATGGAATTATATCTATCGTCGGATAGCAGTTCTCAAGTGACACTGGTACAGGTTAGTCTGTAGACCCGAGATCGTCATGGAGTCTTGTATGTTCTCCCACTGTACTTTGATTGCCACCCTACCACGGCTCTACTGAGGCGTGCAAACAGGTGGCCGTTGGGTACAGTCCCGAGACACACGAAGGCAATGAGCGATAGGAGGGGTTTCGTCTCTCCCGGTATTGGGAGTTGATGCTGTGCTGTGCTCGACTGGTTATAACAGCAAGTCCCTGGCCAGGGCTGCTGAGATTTGCTGATAAGTGTTATCAGTAGTTTCTCGATCTGTTATAGACCATTCACCGACACGACTTATTGAGTTATTGGGGTCGACGTGACCATCCCTAGGCTCAATATGCAGCATATCTGACGAAGAGACCGGACTGTACGGTAGTGTTGCCGGATGGCTCGACGGGAGTTGTAGCAGGTTCGCTTGTTGTCTTCTGATCGCTCAATACCCGGGTGGCCGTTACGTTTAGCTGACCGCTTGCGGCTTGAGGGTACTTGATATGATCATTACCCTCTGCCGGCGTATTGACGAGTCTTAGAGTCCCACAGAGGAGTTACCCAGTCCAGGCGAAACGTTGTGGTGTGCATATGCGATATGCGCATGCACCCGATTGAAATGTGCGTATATGATACCGAACATTGATCGGGTGAACTGCTTTTGGTGGGGTCATATGAGATATGACCGGATTGATAAATCAAGTGTTGATTTATCATTTAACCATTAGTTTTCTCACTTAAAACCTTTCTAGGGTTTGATGGATGTATGCATGCATGCATGTGTTTCTTTCTTCTTTTCTAGTTTCATGCACATGTAGATGTGCATACATGTACACATACATACATCAAACCATCATGGTTGATTATATATGGAAATGGTGGCAATATAAGCCTCACACCATAGATTAAACAATGGATAATTATTTAATTTTGGTTTTAATGTTAAATGGAAAAGAAAAGGATAATCATGTTAGTTTCCACACTATTCTTCTAACCTAACCTAGCTCAACTACCACTAAACTATGGTTATCCTTCTCTTTATCATTCTAAACCCAAGTTAAATTAACTATCCATCATTTAATTATGGTTGGAGTCAAGAAGAAAATAAATATATATAGTGATATTCATTTCTTTTTCTTCTTAACTCAAGAGTTATCTTTTATCTCTTGTTAATATTAGCCACCATCTTCATCTTCCTTCATCTTTTCTTCTCTAGTCTTTTCTAGTGAGTGAAATACAACAAAAGAAAGGTTTTTGAAGTGAGATCCAAAGCCACAACACCATTCTACTCAAGTCTAGCCAACTTGATTAGAGTGTTTACTTCGATTTTACAAAGTAGCGAGCTTGGACGGAGATCTCCGCGGTGGATCGTCGTGGACACAAGGGGAGTTCAAGAGGACCTCGATTCAACACCAAAGAGCCTAAGGAGCGAAGCAAAAACGGGAGCTACAAAGGTTGTAGCCTTCAAACCCTAACTTTTGTTAGCTTAAAGTTTAGTAAACCCTAATTTTCTAGGATCTATCCTTTGCATGTTAGTTTAGCACCTTAAAAATTAAAACTTTGGGTCATGTGATGCTTCAAAACTCTTCATAGGGTGCTATACTAACCTTACATTGGTATCAGAGCTGACCTAGAACATTAGGCGACCTTTTTGCGAAGTAAAAAGTCCGATCGAAACAAAAATACGACTTTTAAAGGTGCTCTCTGGAAATTTTTTAAAAACTGACCTTTTTCAGAATTAAAAATTCTCAAAAAATAGAGCAGGTAAAAATAAGACAATCTGGAAAATACGACCCCTATGAACAGTAATTTGGGCCGCGGAAGCGCGGCATAAGCAAGCTTAGGCCGCGCATCCGCGGCCATATAAGGGGCTGTTTGACAATTTTTTGCACAGTAATTTACTTTACCTGCTACAGTATATTTTGAGTATATTTAATCTGAATCTGCTGTTGAAAAATTCTGGAGATGTTTTTAGACTCGTGGTTTCGATCGGAATTTTCATTTCGCTTTCTTTTCCGGGTAAACTAGAAAGTATTGAAGTGTTTGAACGAATATCATTTACTCAATATTCACGGGGTTTAAATAGTTTGGAGATGCGTGCAAGTCTTTTTGCGGTGGTCCCTCTAGAAGACAACAAACCTTAACTCGATTATGTGACCGTCTCGAACTGCCCTTTGAACCCTAGGGTTTAGGGCAGTACGGCGTGCCACATGTGAGGCGTTGGCTTGACCCTTCTACGGCTGGACCGCCGCTACTGTGTCACACTCCGGATTTTTGAACCCTGCTCAAGTGTTGAGCTTTAGTGAATCTTGGGTGCTTGATAGTTCGTTCGAAAACTTTAATACTGTCTGTTTATCTGGAATGTGATACAATATGTGGAATTCATATAGTGTAGGCATGAAATACGAAATATGTGATATTTCGCATTTATGATGTCTAAAGAGAATCTGGATTCCAAATATTGTAGTTTTACACTTTCTTTTCTGTGACCGTAAGTGTAGTATGTTAGATATCGCCGGTTTCGTTGCTATACATCAACGACAATCGGGGTACGCATACTTGCTTACGTTGATGATATGTGATATTATGTGTTGCTGAGATATGATGTGCAGGATTGTCGCGATCGAATAGCCTGGGGGTTTTTGTGAGATGAGAGTTTTATATTTTCATTCATGTAAATTCAAATGTAATGTAATATTCTTTTATTTGGGGCACTTCCAGGTTGCGGTTGTGTCACCAGTGTTGTATATTATTTACTTTTCCGCATTAGGATGGACCCAAGGAGGGGAGCACAGGTGACCGGGTTCTGGGGTTCAGTGGGAGGCCATCTCGAGGAGTCGAGACCGGGTCTCCTAAACTCCAGGATTGGTAGGGTCACTTGCTGCTCTCGTAGGGGTCCAGGGTGTGGGCTTGGCTATTCATCACGACTGTGGAATCCGTATTTTCTATTCTGGCTAAATACTAAATACGGACGTCCTAGTATATCCCACGTTATATCTATATTTCTGCTGCCTGTGTTCTGTGATATCTGAGACGAATGACTTATTATATATATATGATATATAGTAGACGTTGCTTATGTTTTACACCCGCGCTAGTCCCGTCCCGGTATGCCGTTAGTTAAGTAACCTAACGGTGCATAACGGAACATTGCGGCGAATGCGGATGGCATAAGCGTACGTGTTATTTTCGTTTCTTTTCTGTGATTGGCTTTAGGACTTAAATGATGGGATTACATTAATGTGATTAATGTAAAGAAAATAAACCTAAAAAGATGTTGTAGAATCGGATTTGAAAACTACTCGGCTATTTATGAAAAAGCTACATTTCAAAACTGCGGAGCTTAAGCCACTCCTTTTGAAAAACTGTTTGATTCTACAACGATATCAAGTTCAAAGCGTTAAAGATTTTCTTAAAAATCATTCGCAACCCTCCGTCATTTTAGGAAGTAGAGTACTTAGTATTCGTGCTACGTTTGTTGACTTTAGTTAAGGCGTAGTGTATGGTAGCTAAGTGATGTCTTCCTACACTGCATATGATGCAGATTAATTAGGACATTCATGCGACTTTGTTGACCATAGTTAAGGGTCATATGGGTGGGTCTAATTAATCAAGAAATGACGGGTAGAACTTGACTGGTACTTATGATTTGTTGACCATAGTTAAGGTCATAAGTGCTAGGGGTAAAAATTACATCGGGAATTTCAAGTGTTGAAATTTGCAATGAGATTGCATACCTTCCATGTGATGGTTGGATCCCGATCCCACTGTGGGCAATAGTTGCTCCTAGGAGAGTTTTACAGTTTACAATTAGCTAACTCATTAGGTGTCTAGAAAGGTGTTAACGGGGCTCCGCCTCTGGGAAAACGAGGTTTACTCTAATTAGGTCCGTGCGAAAGCACGGGGAACCTCCCTCAAAGTACCGACACTGGCCTGGCTGAACGGTTAGCGAAGTTGTAGACTGTAATTAATCCTGGCTAGTTTTTCTTTTTAAGGTTTGAAAGAAAAACTTGATAAAAAGCAGTGGGAAACATCGATTAGACAAGATAATAAACCAATCTAATCTATGCAAGAGCTTTCGCTGAGTGTATTCTTTTCTCTCTCTTAATGGCAGATACCAATGACTGGACTTAAGCTTCTACTAGATAAAAACAAACTGAACGGGACCAACTATAAAGACTGGCTAAGGAATCTGAAGATCGCCTTGACTTATTATAAAGTATCATATGTCCTCACGGCTTCAGCCCCGCCCGTCCCAGGCCCAAAATCCTCAGTTGCGGACATAGAAGTCCGCAAGACATGGGACGCTGACTGTGCCACGGCCACATGCCTCGCGCTTGCATCGATGGATAACACACATCAAAAGCAGCACGAGGATATGGATATTCACGGTATATTGCTCCATACAAAGGAGTTGTATGGGGAGCAATCCCGCGTATTACGATACGAAGCATCAAGGAAACTGTTTCAGATGCGAATGGCCCCTGGCACACCAGTAGGAGACCATGTATTGAAGATGATAGCTCTTATAGAAGAGCTTGAGGACCTGGGATGGACAATGGACAATGAACAATATATAGATATTATTCTGCAGTCCCTCCCCTCCACCTTTGCTCAGTTCATAGTGAACTTCAACATGCATGGCATGGAGAAGGACCTCCCTGAACTCCTTAATATGTTAAGGAGTGCAGAAAGCACTATGAAGTCAGCAAAGACTCCCGTTATGACCATTGGACAGTCTTCTTCTTCTCGCCCAAAAGCTAAGGCCAAGGGAAAGAAAAAGAAGAAACCCACTAATCCTAAGGGCGGAGTCAAAAAGGTGAAGGGAAAGGGAAAGTCCACGGCTGGAGAGCCAGGGAAAGGCGAGTGTTTTCATTGCCACAAGACAGGACATTGGAAGCGCAATTGCACGAAGTACCTAAGTCTCAAGAAGAAGCATGGTGATGCTTCTGCTTCAGGTGCGTTTGTGACTGAAAACTGTTTTTCTATAAACTCTGCTTCCTGGGTATTGGATACCGGTTCAGGTTCTCACATTTGCAATTCTATGCAGGGGCTGAGAAATAGCAAGGTTTTGAGGACAGGTGACCATACTCTCCGCGTTGGAAATGGTTCCAATGTACATACAGTCGCAGTGGGAGAGTATCACTTGGGGTTGCCATCTGGATGTATTTTGATTTTGAATCCATGTTATTTTGTACCTGATATGCTATGTAATATAATATCCGTTTCTTTGTTGGACAATGAAGGGTATAATTTTGTATTGCAAAACAATGTTATGAACATTCACCTGAATCAAATGTTGGTTGGGTATGGTACACTTAATAACGGAATATATGTCCTAAATCAACACACAGTTTTCAGTATACAACACACTAATAAAAGAAAACTTTCAGAATTAAATGAAGCTTTTCTTTGGCACTGTAGACTTGGTCATATTAACGAAACAAGACTAAACAAGTTACACAAAGATGGATATTTAAATCCTTTTGAATATAAATCTTATGCGACTTGCCAGTCTTGTATCAAGGGTAAAATGACCAAAACTCCGTTTACCGGACACGGAGAAAGAGCTACTCAGCTCCTGGGCCTCATACATAGTGATGTATGTGGGCCTATGTCTACACAGGCTAGAGGCGGTTTTTCATACTTCATTACATTCACTGACGATTTCTCAAGATTCGGTCTTGTATTTTTATTAAAGCACAAGTCCGACGCTTTCGAGAAATTCATTGAATATAAACAAGAAGTAGAAAAACAAACCGGCTTGAGTATTAAGATGCTTCGATCAGATCGAGGTGGTGAGTATCTCAGTACAGAATTTGCAAACTTCCTAAAAGAGAATGGGATTCTCTCTCAGCTCACTCCTCCTTACACACCACAGCACAACGGTGTGTCAGAACGACGGAATAGGACCCTATTAGATATGGTCCGGTCCATGATGAGTGACGCTGAGTTACCAGTCTCGTTTTGGGGGCATGCATTGGAAACTGCAGCGTTTCTGCTAAACAGGGTTCCAACCAAAGCCGTGTCTACCACGCCATATGAGATATGGAATGGGAAGAGACCATCTCTTAAAAGAATTAAGATTTGGGGTTGCCCGGCCTATGTTAAAAAGCAGAATCCGGACAAACTCGAGACACGGTCAGTCATGTGTAACTTTGTGGGATATCCAAAGAATTCTTATGGGTATCTGTTCTACCACAAAGAGGAACAAAAGGTATTTGTTTCTCAGTATGCCACATTCTTGGAAAAAGAGTTTTTCACGGATAGAGATGATGGCAAGGTGGTAGATCTAGAAGAGGTTCTGGAGACACAAACTACAAATGACGATTTGGTTGAACCGGCTGTTGCAACAGAAACTGAAGAACCTCGGCCACTCCGTAGGTCTGGTAGGACTTCTCGCCCACCGGAGAGGTACTACGGTTTCCTCATTGATGGTGACAGAGAAGATTGTATCATGGAAGATGATGATCCTACCAGTTTTCAGCAAGCTATCACGAGTGGTGACTCTGTGAAGTGGCTGGATGCCATGAGATCTGAAATGGAGTCTATGTACACCAACAAAGTATGGACTTTGGACGTTGTACCCCCTGGGGTAAAACCTGTAGGGTGCAAATGGATCTTTAAAAGAAAGATTGGTGTGGATGAGCAGGTAGAGACCTATAAGGCAAGACTTGTGGCGAAAGGTTTTCGTCAAAGACCAGGTTTGGACTATGACGAGACTTTTTCGCCCGTAGCCATGCTTAAATCTATTCGGATCCTACTTGCTATTGCTGCTCACTACGACTATGAAATCTGGCAGATGGACGTTAAAACAGCATTCCTAAATGGAGATTTAGAAGAATGTGTTTATATGGATCAGCCGGAGGGCTTCATTGACAGTGGGAGCAGCGAGAAAGCATGTAGATTGCTTAAATCCATATATGGGTTAAAGCAGGCATCTCGGAGTTGGAACATCTGTTTCGATGATGTTATCAAAGAGTTTGATTTCATCAAAAATCCAGATGAACCTTGTGTTTATAGGAAGGCTGTAGGAAGAGCTGTCACATTCCTCGTATTGTACGTGGATGACATTCTTCTGATAGGAAATGATATTCCTATGCTACAGTCGGTCAAATCATTCTTATCACTGAGGTTCTCCATGAAGGACCTGGGTGATGCCACATACATCCTGGGCATAAGGATCTATAGGGATAGATCCAAAAAGTTATTGGGACTGTCCCAAACCAGGTACATCAACACCATCCTAAAGAGGTTTAGTATGGAAGACTCCAAGCGGGGTGCCTTACCCGCTTGCCATGGAGTCACTCTCTCCAAGGATTCTTGTCCAAAGACCGATGAAGAGAGAGCTCGCATGAGCATTATACCTTATGCTTCGGCAGTAGGATCTATAATGTATGCGATGTTATGTACACGCCCAGATGTAGCTTATGCACTTAGTGTTGTAAGCAGGTATCAATCCAACCCTGGGGAGAACCACTGGACAGCTGTGAAGAACATTCTTAAGTACTTACGAAGGACTAAAGAATTGTTCTTGGTGTATGGTAATAAAGATCTCCAAATGGAGGCCTTTACCGATTCGAGCTTCCAGAGCGATAAGGATGACAGCAAATCTATCTCAGGGTTTGTATTTACCCTCAATGGAGGGGCGGTAAGTTGGAAGAGTTCCAAACAAGATACCGTTGCAGACTCTACGATGGAAGCTGAGTACATTGCTGCAAATGATGCCGCCAAGGAAGCCGTCTGGATGAAGAAGTTCGTCTCGGAGCTAGGAGTAGTTCCAACCATTATTGATCCAATACCTTTGTATTGTGACAATAATGGGGCAATGGCGTTAGCCAAGGAGCCCAGATCCCATCAGCGGTCCAGACATATCCTGAGGCGCTTTCATTTGATCCGGGAGATTGTAGATCGCCGCGAGATCGAGATTAAGAGAGTTGACACAAAGAACAACGCCGCGGATCCATTCACCAAGGCCCTCCCTCAGCCGCAGCATGAGCGACTTTTTGAGATGTTGGGTATGAGATACGCCAATAACTGGCCTTAGTGCAAGTGGGAGATTGTTGGATATATGTATGCCCTAGAGGCCATTATGTGATAGTGGATGTATCTATACATGTATATATATATTCAGTTTGCATTCTTGCTCGACATGATAGTATGCTATCTGGTTATTCTTTATCTGACATGTTGACTTGATCATGCTTTTATTCATTCATACATGCTGATAAAGCCCCAAGGATATCTGCTTGACTACTCTGATTATGATAGAGATCATACTAGTGGGACGTTTGTAGTCTATAAGCATATCCTGAAATGTCCCTAGTCGGAGGTGTATCGAGACGGGGCATCGATATACCAGAGTAGACTAGCGTATATGATACTAGACCCATGTGATGGGCGATGGATGTTCCCACATTCATCGATGTTTGACATCAAGATCATATACGGGTGCTCAGTGCTGACTGGGTACACTGGACGGACTCACCGAGAACTCCTATATGGAATTGTATCTATCGTCGGATAGCAGTTCTCAGGTGACACTGGTACAGGTTAGTCTGTAGACCCGAGATCGTCATGGAGTCTTGTATGTTCTCCTACTGTACTTTGATTGCCACCCTACCACGGCTCTACTGAGTCGTGCAAACAGGTGGCCGTTGGGTACAGTCCCTAGACACACGAAGGCAATGAGCGATAGGAGGGGTTTCGTCTCTCCCGGTATTGGGAGTTGATGCTGTGCTGTGCTCGACTGGTTATAACAGCAAGTCCCTGGCCAGGGCTGCTGAGATTTGCTGATAAGTGTTATCAGTAGTTTCTCGATCTGTTATAGACCATTCACCGACACGACTTATTGAGTTATTGGGGTCGACGTGACCATCCCTAGGCTCAATATGCAGCATATCTGACGAAGAGACCGGACTATACGGTAGTGTTGCCGGATGGCTCGACGGGAGTTGTAGCAGGTTCGCTTGTTGTCTTCTGATCGCTCAATACCCGGGTGGCCGTTACGTTTAGCTGACCGCTTGCGGCTTGAGGGTACTTGATATGATCATTACCCTCTGCCGGCGTATTGACGAGTCTTAGAGTCCCACAGAGGAGTTACCCAGTCCAGGCGAAACGTTGTGGTGTGCATATACGATATGCGCATGCACCCGATTGAAATGTGCGTATATGATACCGAACATTGATCGGGTGAACTGCTTTTGGTGGGGTCATATGAGATATGACCGGATTGATAAATCAAGTGTTGATTTATCATTTAAACATTAGTTTTCTCACTTAAAACCTTTCTAGGGTTTGATGGATGTATGCATGCATGCATGTGTTTCTTTCTTCTTTTCTAGTTTCATGCACATGTAGATGTGCATACATGTACACATACATACATCAAACCATCATGGTTGATTATATATGGAAATGGTGGCAATATAAGCCTCACACCATAGATTAAACAATGGATAATTATTTAATTTTGGTTTTAATGTTAAATGGAAAAGAAAAGGATAATCATGTTAGTTTCCACACTCTTCTTCTAACCTAACCTAGCTCAACTACCACTAAACTATGGTTATCCTTCTTTTTATCATTCTAAACCCAAGTTAAATTAACTATCCATCATTTAATCATGGTTGGAGTCAAGAAGAAAATAAATATATTTAGTGATATTCATTTCTTTTTCTTCTTAACTCAAGAGTTATCTTTTATCTCTTGTTAATATTAGCCACCATCTTCATCTTCCTTCATCTTTTCTTCTCTAGTCTTTTCTAGTGAGTGAAATACAACAAAAGAAAGGTTTTTGAAGTGAGATCCAAAGCCACAACACCATTCTACTCAAGTCTAGCCAACTTGATTAGAGTGTTTACTTCGATTTTACAAAGTAGCGAGCTTGGACGGAGATCTCCGCGGTGGATCGTCGTGGACACAAGGGGAGTTCAAGAGGACCTCGATTCAACACCAAAGAGCCTAAGGAGCGAAGCAAAAACGGGAGCTACAAAGGTTGTAGCCTTCAAACCCTAACTTTTGTTAGCTTAAAGTTTAGTAAACCCTAATTTTCTAGGATCTATCCTTTGCATGTTAGTTTAGCACCTTAAAAATTAAAACTTTGGGTCATGTGATGCTTCAAAACTCTTCATAGGGTGCTATACTAACCTTACAGGAAGAAAACCATTTGGCCTAAAGAGGTGTGCAGAAGGTAATGACTAAAGACATAAAAAGGGATTTGGAGAGGTGGCAAAGAATTATACGGTTACAGTCGAGAATCTGGAAGAGGCATTACTATGAATACCGGGATACCCCATCGAAACATTTCAATGTTTCAGTTTCACTGTGTACTGTTAAAGGAAAACTGATTTCCCAGTTAGACACTTGCTCCAGGGTATGTATTTACCATGTATGATTCTCACATCTGTATGGTTTTACAGATGATGAGTGGGAGTAAGTTATTGGGAATTGGGTGATCATTCTCATTATATCGGGATTCGTTGTAATCGGTGATATTTGAGGAAGTCACCTGGGTTGTTTGCCAGTCGGTAATGGTTTTAAATATCCGCTGCTGTGCACCAATTTCAAATTGATATATCTGTACGTCTATTTTCATAGAGTGAGATATACCTTTTTGAAATTATGTCTATAACATTTACCTATATCAGTGGATGGTTAGGTAAGGAGCATTGAACAACGGTGTAATTCTTCTTAACCATAAGTACATTTTTCAACCTACGACACACAGTGAATGAGTTATCAGACTCAAGGGACTTATACAGAGTATTGTATGTTGTCCAGGGTCCATCAGGACAGAGGGGTTGGTCCTCGTACTATATTCGGTTTACTTATGACTTCTCTAGTTTTTAGACAGGTGTTTCGTGGAAACACAGGGTCCGAATTTTGAGAAGTTATAGGTATTTGAATACAGTAGAGAACCAGGTATTGCAAGTATCAGGATTCTTCAAAGAGATCGAAGATGTAGATACTTGAGTATGGTATTCAGTTGATAGTAGTGATTAAGGGAACTTGCTTCTCTTTCAGGTTACTCATAATTGGAAGCATTCCTAAGTTGAGTAACGCTGATCGGCCTCCTTCCATTTAGTTGACATGCACTGGAGACAGCTGCATGATTTGAATCTGGTTCAATTAAATCGGTGCCTCTGGTTCTATATTGGATATAGAACAGTTCATATCTTAACGATGTTGAGATACAGGGAGTTGTCTGGCTTATGATTAAAACCAGACTCTGCATAACTCAAGGCACGTTTCTATAATGACAGTTTGTGGGTTGACCCAGGCTATGACGAGGGTTGACTTTCTACCATCTGGAAGAACAATAGGGATATTGTTCTAGACTCGCCACAGTTTTAAATAAAATGGATTTTTTCAGAAAACAGTAGTGGGAGTATGGTAGAACTGGAAGTGATTCCAGAACCACAAACGATTACTGAAGATTTGATAGGAACTTAAAGATTCAATCTGGCTTGACATTCAATTGGCCACTCCGCAGATAAGGTGGGTAATTTCAGGCACCCGAGAGGTACTCCGGTAGCCTCAAGGACGGTGACAGGGAAGTTCTTGTTTACCCACACTTGCCATTGCTGTTGTTGCAGACTGTGAGACCCGGCAGGAGGATGAGTATAGCGTCGTTCTAAACTTGCTTTAGAAGTAAACGTTTATATGACTCTGCCAGAGGGTTGTCATGATCAGTGGGAGCAGCGGAAGCATTGGTGGACAGGTGGCTTATGTCTATTTATAGACTAAAGCAGATGTAGCGGAGATAGATCATCTATTTCTGATGTGACAATTATAGGTTTGACTTCATCAGAATAGGGGATGGATCTGTTAAGAAGGTAGTAGGGTGTCATGTCATGGTATTTGGATGACATACACAGAGTAGGAAAAGAAACTCCTATACTACAATCGGTTATACTTTGGTCGTCACACAGTGGTTTCTCCACATGGGACTTGGACATTATATCAGACAACTGATTACTAGATCTATGGTTTTAGATCTAGATTTGGGTGGTTTCCCAATTAAGGGTACTTAGACAGCATTCTATGAGTATTTAGAATGGACGACTCCTGGCACGGTAGTGTACCTGCAGGTAATGGAGTCACCCTCTCTAAAGGTGTCTTAAAGACTAAAGGGGAGAGGGATGTGCATGATTGGCAGATCACTTGCTCAGGAAATTGAGTCAATCATGAGATGTCAAGTACCACACCAGATGTTGTTCTTGCACTAAATGCAATAAGTTGACATTGATCCAATCTTGGAGAAGCAGTAGGAAGCAGTTTTAGAACATAAGTGGATGTTCTAGGGATATGATAACGACAGCCCCATTCGGGGGAAAGTTATCATTCCAGGCTTCCAAGGTGACCTGGACGACAAGGAGGTTGTCAGAGTTATAGTTTTCCTTCTACTGAGGGGCAGTATTTTGGACAGGTGGTCCAAGGCAATACTGAGGGAGGCATGGCGCAGGATACTGATTAAGTTCAGTTGACGATACAGTCTAAGAAGTTTGGATTTGGAGTTCATTTATGAGCTAGGTCCCATCAGACATCCAGACACATTCTTAGACAGGTATTGCTCATTTCGGGAGATGGCTTTCTCCGCGAACTTGAGATATAGAGAGACATAGAAGGAAACTTCAAAGCGGATCCACTCACTGAGGCTATTCCTCGGACGCAATAGTTTTGCAAACGGGATTTGTGAGACTGACTAGTAGAGAAGTTGGGTGTTCGGTATCACACGGGCTGTGAGTATGCAACATCGCAATAATTAGCCTTGAGTGCAAGTGGGAGATTGTTGGAGATAGTGCCCTCAGAGTCAATTATTGGATCATAGGCACGTGATTGCAATGATTGAGGGAGGACCTGTCCCAGTAAGACAGTCTTACTCGAGATGATAGTATGCTATCTGGTTTATCTTTATCATCGTGTACTGCTTTAGGTGACCTGACATGTCGCTATTACACGTTGATAGAGCCCCTAGGATTCTTGCTTGACGACCAGTAGTATGAGGGCGATCATATAAGTGGGAGCTGGGGTCTATAGGCACATCCTTAAAAGGTCCCTAGTCGTGGGAGTTTCGAGACAGGGCATCGATATTCCAGAGTAGACTAGTGTGTACAGTCGAGACCCCGATGAGGGGCGGTGGCCGGTCTCATAAGCCATTGGTGTCAGTTGGATCACCTAAGATGTATACAGGTGCTCATTGGGTTATGAGTACACCGGACAGGACTCGCCGGGAACCTGCTACTTGGGATTATACCAGCCGTCAGATAGCAGTTCCCAGGTGACATGTGTACAGGTTAGTTCATCGACCTGGGGATCGTCATTTGTCTCGTGTGAGTTCCCACTGTACTTTGATTACTACCCTACCACGCTCAAAGGAGACGTGCAAACAGGTTTTAGTTGGGTACAGTCCCGAGCCACATGGAGGCACTGAGCGGATCTTCAGGGGTTCGTCTCTCCCGGTATTGGGGGTGAGGTCGCGCTGTGTCTAGGAGAGCCATTACACGAAGCCCTCGGCCGAGGCAGGAGATTTACTGGTAGGTATTCCAGTAGTATCTCAGGGTGTTCTGGGCTACACTCCGACACGACTTGTACCACTTTTGGGGGTCTGACTTTTACCAACCCCTAGGCCTACCATGCGATGCTCATAGACGAACGGACCGGACTGTACGGATATTGTCACTGACAGGCTCAGTAGGGTGTCAGGATAAGTTCGCTCATCGACGTCCCTTTTGGTCAATACCTGGTAGCCCGTTACGTATTGGCTTATACCTCTGACGTGCTAGTGGTTAAATCCACAACCAAGGTGTTGACGAGTCTTTAGAGTCCCCCATATTCAGTTGCTCAAGTTTTCGGGCAAAACGCTGTAGAGGCCGTATGGAGATATGGTAAGGTCCGATCAGATACGTGCGGTATTGCACGGATCAGGATCGGACAGTTAGTACTAGAGGCCGTATGGATATATGGCAGGGTTCGATCAGATACGTGCGGTATTGCATGGATCAGGATCGGACGGATAATACTAGCCGGCTTTGGTTTAAGCCGGATCCTAGTATAGTACAGTGTAGATTTTGTCTCATTGCATTTGTATCCGGTCGGAATACAGATGCGGGTGTGTATACATAGTAGCGGGGTTTTTCCTGTAATTTATTACGGGACCAGTTTTCTGGAGTTGCCAGTTTGCTTTCCATTTCGGCCATTTTCATTTGTATCTTTCATTGGCCGAAGATTGGTGGAGGAGGGCTTATTTGCATTTGTGCAAATAAGCAATTGTGGAGGGGTTCTTTGCATATTATTGTATCATGATACTTGCACCATCATTGCTTGACTTTCTTTAGTCATCATGGCTAGTCTTGTAGTGTCATGATGGCATGACTTTTGGAAGTGATGATTATTGTTTGAGTATTGGACTTTCCTAGCTATCATTTCTTTGCAAGATAGCCTTTTCTCTCTCTCCAATGGATTATTGGTTGGATGACTCATTTTTGATACACACACTCACCACACTCTCATTCCTCCTCTCTCATTTTTGGTAAGGCCGGCCAAGCTCTTGGAAGGGGGCTGTCCCAAAATTGGAGAGTGGGTTTTTGTTCATTTGGCTTTGCAAAATTCCCAGAAGTTCTATCTCTAAACTACATGTCATTTTCCTCCACCAAAAGGCAACCTCCATGAACCCCAAATGAGATATAGATCTCTTCACTATTCTACAGTAAACCTTGGGCACGTCGGCTCGCCAACTTCGTGCCCGAGTTGTCTCGGTATAGAGGAGGGAGCCCGTAAAAGAAGCAGGCGACGTGGTGCCCTTCCAGCGAGGAGGTGGAGACCGGACATTCCGCGGGAGATCGGGACGACAACGAGAAGACCGGAGGACACGGATCGCTCGGTATATCTCTCTTCCCCATCTTTTTGTTTGCTTGGACTAGTTAATGGCCCGATCCGGCTTTATAATGCGCGGTGGTGCCGGTTCAAGAAAATTAAAGTTAAGCATCGCTTCCGCATTCCGGCGTCGGATTGACGGCCGGGGCGCCGCCGTGCACTTACAGCTTGACTACCAGCGTTGTGATGGCAGTCACACTAGTAGGGGCTGGGTAATCTACAAGCACATCCTTTTCCAGGTCCCTAGTCGTAGGATTATCGAGACAGGGCATCGATACTCCGGAGTAGAGTAGTGTATACGCTTCTCATCCCAGTTGGGAAGATGGTCTGTCCCACAGCCATCAGTACGTCGTACCGGAGATAGTATACAGGTGCTCGTTGGGTTACGGATACACCAGACAGGACTCACGGGGAACTGTTAGTTGGTATTATACCCATCGTCAATTAACAGTTCCCAGGTGACATGAGTACGGTATAGTCCGCAGACTTGAAACTGCTACTTCGCCTCGAGTGTGTCCCACTGTTCTTAGATTGCTACCCTACCACGGCTCAAAGGAGTCGTGCAAACAGGTAACAGTTGGGTGCAGTCCCGAGCACTTGGAGGCAGTGGCGGTTAGACAGGATTCGTCTCTCCCGGTATTGGGAGTTGATATCGCGCTGTGTCAGAGAGCCATTACGCAAAGTCCCCGGCCAGGGCAAGCGAGATTTACTGGTAGGTTCCAGTTGTTTCTCAAGGTGTAATAGGCTACGCTCTGACACGACTTATACCGCTATTAGGGGACTGACGCTTGCCGTCCCCTAGGCCCGATATGCGATAGTCTTAGACGAACAGACCAGAATGTACGGAGATTGTCACATCAGGCTCAGTAGGAGTTCGGATGGGTTTTCTCATCGGCCTTCTTATCGACATCTACCTGGGGACCATTACGTACAGCTAGTGCCGCTTGTGGTCTATGGTTAAACCCACTGCCATCATAATAGTCGAGTCTTTAGAGTCCCACACAGAGAGTTTCCCTGCTCCAGGCGAAACGATATAGAGGTCGTATGGTTTTACGACAAGGGTTCGGACGCATACATGTGTTTACGCACGTACGACATTCGGACAGTTTTTACTAGCCGGTTTTGGTTTAAGCCAGATTCTAGTATCGGGTTATTGGATTTATACAGTCTAAAGTTTTTCCGTGTTTTCACGGATAGGAGGGGCATTCTCTTAATTTCGCGAGAAGCTTCTAGAAGGATGGTGACTTGGGGGTTTAGGTGGCATTTGCATTTATTGTGTTAATGACTCATTTGTGTGATTCATCCATAGAGTTAATGCATCATTTATTGATCTAATGACTCATGAGATGAATCACTCATATGAATGAATGAAGCATGGTTGTTAAATAATTTATATTATTTATTTCATAAAACATTATGCTTCATATATATTCAAATGAGTTCATTATCTCTTCTCATTCTCATGCTCACCTTCTCTCTCCTCAAGCTCTCTCTCTTCAAACCCTAATCCTCCCCTCTCATGTGTTGAGATCAAGGATTAGATTGACTAATTAATCCATAACCTCACTCTATATCACCTAGGTACCTTTGATTAGCAACTAAAGAAACCTAGTTACCTCAAGTTTAGAGGTGAAGCTTGGATTAGAAGCTCTCGGGTGGATCGTCTATTACATAGAGGAGGCCGAGGAGGAGGTGGATAACGTAAAGAAGAAGGACTAGGTTCACTAGGTATAATCTCTTTTCATAGTAGTTAAGAACTCCTATGCATGTGTTAGTTATCGTTTAGCAAAGATCCTTGCGGTTAGTCGATGTTTACGCACAGAACAAGATCGTTTTTCATATTTCCGCCTCCCCGCAACTCGTGGGGTGTTGTACATCGACTTACAGTGGTATCAAAGCCTTGCTAAACAATAATTAACTTATTAGCAAAGTCGTAAGTATTTCGAACGCAAAACGAACCGGAAAAAACATCGAAATCACATAGTTTCTGTCGATTTTAAAATGAGGTCCAAAAATTTTTCAAGGACCTGCAGAATAACCTACAGAGAAATATAAGAACACTGAAAAAAATTGGGTTCATGAATCGGCCAAACAGCCGCGGAACTGCGGCCGATCCTACTGTTCAGCCGCGGATCCGCGGCCGAGTTGGAGCCGATTCAGCCCAAGTTTTTCCAGTGGCTCTTCTGTGATGTTTTTGTCTTTTCTAGAATGTTTATTTTCTGCTCAAGTCTCAGGTGCACAGAGAAGTTTTGGAGTAGAATCTGATGTGTTTGCTCGATCGAAATTATACGATGTTTAGCTAATAAGATTATATCTGTGATTGTATAATGTGTTCGTAAACCTCCTCTGACTGCTAGTATGTCGGTTGGCAGGGGGTTGCAAATTTCTGTAATGGATTTTACTGTTTGTGGTTATGAACTGTATTGGATTGTTGTGATGATTAGCCGGGGTTTGTGATGGGTTATTATATTCATTCATTCGATATAATTGTAATATGTTGTAATATTATTTTGCGGGGCACATCCAGGTTGCGGTTGTAGCCACCGTTGTATTATTTCATTTTACTGTTTTTGCTCCTAGGATAGACCCAAGGTGGGGTGCACAAACTGCCGGGTATTTTGAAGTGTTTAGTGGCCTACTCACGTTGTTGAGGGAGACCGCTTCACTTCGGGTACTTGGCGGGTAGTTTGTCGTACCTGTAGGGGTCTAGGGTGGGGTAATGGCTATTCATCACAACTGTGTAATCCGTCTTTCGTTGCAGGCTAAAAAAGAAACGCGGATTGCTTGCATATCCAATAATGTTCATCTGTGATCTGGAATGCCTATTATTGCGTATGACGAATGTACAATATCTATATATGATAGCTATTTAGACGTCACTTATGTTTTACACCCGCGCTAGCCCAGCTCCCGCTCTGCCGTTAGTTAAGTAACCTAACGGGTGATGACGGGACCCAGTGGCAAATGCGGATGGCATAAGAGGACGTTGTATTTACGTTGTTTTCTGCAATGATAGGTTAATGATGGGACGCATTATTATTAATGCAAAGAAAATAAACTAAAGTTTAATCGTTGGAACAATTTAAAAGAAACCACTCGGTTATTTTTAAAACAGAAGATATTTTTAATTGCGGAGCTTAAACCACTCCTTTTAAAAAGCTATCAGGTTCCTTCGGTTATATCAAGTTCACTACGTTCACGGTTTCGCCAAAACCATTCATAGCCCTCCGTCATTTCATTTGGGTATTCAGTAGTATTCAAGCTATGCATTTTGACCAACGCCAAGGCATAGTGTTTGGTAGCTGCTGGGTATTCATTTCTTGCATAGATAGATGAGTTAGTTTGCGACAATCGTATTATCATTTGACCAAAGTCAGGGGTATGTACGGATGGGTTCAAATTGACAAGATAATGACGGGTAGAACTTGACATGTGACTTATGACATTTTGACCAAAGCCAAGGTCATAAGAGCATGGGGCAAAAATATATATCGGGAATTTCTAAGGAAACTGAAATTTGCAAAGAGATGCATACCATTTGGAGTTTGATGAGTGCTGGTAGGATTCCTTCAGCATTATCATACGATGATATTTGGATCCCGATCATACTGTGAGTATATGCTACTCATCAGGAGATTCGTCACTTAACAATCAATGCTATAAACCAAGTAGGTGCCGAGAAAGTTGTCAGCGGGGCAACGCCCCCAGAGAAAAGAGGTTATTTAATTAAGGAACTTCGCGAAAGCGTTGGAAAACCTCTCTCGAAGTATCGACACTGGCCCGGCTGAACGGTTAAGCAAGTATTGTACGGTGAGAATAGTCCTGGCTAGTTCTTCCTTTTTGGTTTGAGGAGGGATTCGAGAAACAGTGGGAGCCATCCAGTTTAGATAAACTAAAAACCACTCTGAACTTGCAAGAGCATCATGCTAAAGTGTTTCTTCTCTCTCTCCTACTTGCAGCGACTCTGAAAATGACTAGGCTTAAGTTACTTTTAGAGAAAAATATACTGACAGGGCCAAACTATAAAGATTGGCTGCGGAATGTCAAAATGGCTTTGACCTATGACAAATTAGGGTACGTCCTCACCGCTAAGGCACCTGTAGTCCTAGGTCCCAAATCCAGTAATGCGGATAAGGAAATTCGCAAAACCTGGGACTATGATTGCGCGAAGGCCAAGTGCATCGTGCTTGCCTCGATGAACAATGAACATCAGAGGAGGCACGAGGATATGGATCTTGATGCCATATTTCTCCATACAAAGGAACTTTATGGAGAGCAATCTCGTATAGCAAGATACGAGACCTCAAAGAACTTGTTTCATGCGAGGTTGGCCGTCGGATCATCGGTAGGAGAACATGTCCTAAAGATGATTGGCTATATAGAAGAGCTCGCAGACCTGGGGACGACTTTGGAGAACGAGCTCTATACAGACTTGATTCTCCAGTCCCTTCCTTCCACCTACGCCCAGTTTATTCTGAATTTCAACATTCAAATAAAAGAAGTTGAACTTCCAGAACTCCTTAACATGTCGAGGAGTGCAGAGGGAACCTTGCAGAAGGCAAGGGAAACACCCGCTATGTTTGTTAGCGGAGCTTCTTCTTCCGGGTCCAAGGCTAGGGCCAGAGGAAAGAAGAAGAAGGCCGCCACCAAACCTAGAGGAGGTGTTAGTAAGGTGGGAGCGAAGGGAAAGAAAAAGATTGCAGTGCCAGTAGTGGCCAAGGATGAGTGCTTCCATTGTCATAGGAAAGGGCACTGGAAGAAAGATTGCAAGGCGTGGAACGCCAAGAACCAGGGACCGAAGCAAGCTGTGGCTTCGACTTCAGGTGTTTTTGTAATTGAGAATTGTCTGTCAATCAACTCTACATCCTGGGTATTGGATATCGGATCAGGATCTCATATATGCAATTCATTGCAGGCACTGAGAAACCATAGAGTGCTGAAGGATGGTGATATGACCCTAAAGGTTGCTAACGGAGCTAGCGTGGGAGCTGTGTCCGTCGGGGATTATCACCTGGGATTGACGAGTGGACATATTTTGGTTTTACATAACTGTTTTTGTGTACCTAGTTTAACGTGTAATATCATATCAGTTTCCTTATTATCAAATAAAGGTTATGATTTCACGTTTGTAAGTGATGTTGTTAACATCCACCTTAATCATAGTTTGATTGGGTCCGGTACACTGGATAACGGTATATATGTCTTAAACCAACTACAGATTTTCAATGTCCAGAACACACTAAAAAGAAAGTCTCCAGATACAAATAAGGCTTTCTTATGCTATTGTAGACTAGGTCACATCAATGAGACAAGGTTAACTAAGTTACATAGAGAAGGATATTTGGACTCGTTCGAATATCAAACTTATTCCACTTGTGAATCATGTCTCAAAGGAAAGATGACAAAGACTCCATTCACTGGACATGGAGTAAGAGCGAGCGAGCTCTTAGGACTCATACACAGCGATGTATGTGGTCCAATGTCTACACATGCAAGAGGTGGTTTTTCCTATTTCATTACTTTTACGGATGATCACTCTAGGTATGGATTCATTTATCTGATAAAACATAAATCCGAGGGTTTTGAGAAATTCCAGGAGTATAAGAATGAAGTAGAAAACCAAACCGGCAAAAGTATCAAGACACTAAGATCTGATCGAGGTGGTGAATACTTAAGTGCCGAGTTCCTAGGTTACTTAAAAGAGAAAGGAATTCTCTCTCAGCTTACTCCTCCATACACTCCACAGCATAACGGTGTATCGGAGAGACGGAATCGAACCCTATTGGATATGGTACGTTCCATGATGAGTAATGCTGAGTTACCGCGATCTTTCTGGGGTTATGCGCTAGAATCAGCGGCATATCTTCTGAATAGGGCTCCTACCAAGACTGTGCCTACCACGCCATATCAGATGTGGAGTGGGAAGAAACCCCATCTTCAGCATCTGAAGATATGGGGATGTCCAGCTTTTGTAAAAAAGCAGCATGCGGACAAGCTCGAGGCACGATCAGTACAGTGTAAGTTTGTGGGATATCCAAAGAACTCCAAGGGATATTATTTCTATTACGCAGAGGAATAAAAGGTTTTTGTTTCTCGTAATGCCCATTTTCTAGAACATCAGTTTTTAGAAAAGGAAATAAGTGGGAGCGAAATAGAACTGGAAGAAATTCCAGAACCACAAATTACCACTGAAAGTTTGGTAGAACCAGTAGTTCAAGAAGAACAGGACATTACCGCACCCCTCCGCAGGAGTAGTAGGCCGTCTCATCCGCCTGAGAGATACTACGGTTTTCTCATAGATGGGGATAGAGAGGATTGCATCATTGATGATGATGAACCTACTAGCTTTCAGCAGGCCATCCAGAGCGGCGACTCGGTACAATAGCTAGATGCAATGCGGACCGAGATGGAGTCTATGTACACCAACAAAGTATGGACTTTGGACTTTGCTCCAGATGGGGTAAAACCCATAGGATGCGAATGGATCTTCAAGAAAAAGATTGGTGTAGATGGACAGGTGGAAACCTATAAGGCTAGACTTGTTGCAAAGGGTTTTCGTCAAAGACCTGGTTTGGACTATGACGAAACTTTTTCTCCAGTGGCTATGCTCAAATCCATTCGGGTCCTTCTTGCTATTGTTGCCTTCCATGATTATGAAATCTGGCAGATGGACGTAAAGACGGCTTTTCTGAATGGTAATTTAGAAGAGTGCGTCTATATGGATCAGCCAGAAGGTTTCAATCAGAGTGGGAGCAGCGGGAAAGTATGCAAGTTGCTTAAGTCCGTTTATGGACTAAAGCAGGCATCGCGGAGTTGGAACATCTGTTTTGATGAAACAGTCAAAGAATATGACTTTATCAAAAATCCAGATGAACCATGTATATATAGTAAAGTTGTAGCACGAAGTGTCGTGTTCCTCGTCTTGTACGTGGATGACATTTTATTGATAGGAAATGACATTCCTATGCTACAATCTGTCAAGGGATTCTTGTCCCACAGGTTCTCCATGAAAGACCTGGGTGATGCCTTTTACATTCTGGGGATCCGGATCTATCGTGATAGATCCAAGAGGATGTTGGGACTTTCGCAGTCCAGGTATATCAACACTATACTGAAAAGATTCAGTATGGAAGATTTTAAGCGCGGTAATCTACCGGCTTGTCACAGAATCACCCTATCCAAAAAGATGTCTCCCAAGACTGATTTGGAAAGGGATCGCATATCCATTATACCCTACGCTTCTGCGGTAGGCTCTATAATGTATGCGATGTTGTGCACCAGACCGGATGTAGCTTACGCACTCAGCGTGGTAAGACGGTATCAGTCAGACCCAGGAGAGAATCACTGGATAGCGGTAAAGAACATTCTCAAGTACCTGAGAAGGACTAAGGAGATGTTATTGGTTTACGGTGGAAAAGACCTCAAGATGGAGGCCTTTGCTGATTCCGGCTTCCAGAGTGATAAGGACGATTCCAAGTCCATGTCTGGTTATGTCTTTACCCTCAATGGAAGGGTGGTGTGCTGGAAGAGTTCCAAGCAGGACACCGTTGCTGACTCGACTATGGAAGTGGAGTGTATTGCTGCTTGCGATGCCGCGAAAGAAGCGGTCTGGATGAAGAAGTTCCTAACAGAACTTCTGGTGGTTCCTACCATAGTTGATCCAATACCTCTGAATTGCAACAACAACGGAGCTATAGCTTTAGCGAAGGAACCAAGGTCCCATCAGAAGTCCAGACACATCTTAAGGCGGTATCACCTGATCAGGGAGATCATAGATCGGCGGGAGATCGAGGTCTGGAGAGTTGCTACTGAAGAGAACATTGCTGATCCATTCACAAAGGCCCTACATCAGATTTAGTTCGAGAGGCTACTCGAGATCATCGGTCTTCGATATGCCAGTACATGGCCCTAGTGCAAGTGGGAGATTGTTAGTGTATATGCCCTAGGGGCCATTATTGTATCATACTAGTTTGTATATTACTTAATGGAAGCTTGGGATATTCACAGTTATATAACAGTCTTGCTAAACATGGTAGTATGCTACTTGGTTTTTTCTATCTTAATATGTATGTTCGTATTGATAGAGCCCTTAGGATCTTGCTTGACTACCAGCGTTGTGATGGCAGTCACACTAGTGGGGGCTGGGTAGTCTACAAGCACATCCTTTTCCAGGTCCTTAGTCGTAGGATTATCGAGACAGGGCATCGACACTCCGGAGTAGACTAGTGTGTACGCTTCTCATCCCAGTTGGGGAGATGGTCTGTCCCACAGCCATCAGTACGTCGTATTGGAGATAGTATACAGGTGCTTGTTGGGTTACGGGTATACCGGACATGACTCTGTTAGTTGTATGTATGCCCTAGAGGCCAGTATTGTACAGATGATGTATATTATATTGGATGCTTGGACATATATAGAGATGACTTTCTTGCTCGATATGATAGTATGCTATCTGGTTGCTCTTTATCTTAACATGTACACTTGTCTCTTTAAACTGTCTTATAGTTACATGTTGGTAAAGCCCTTAGGATGTGTACTTGACTACCTGGACTATGATGCAGATCATACTAGTGGGGACATGGTAGTCCATAGGTACATCCTTCAAGGTCCCTAGTCGTAGGTGTATCGAGACGGGGCATCGGTATACCAGAGTAGACTAGCGTATACGCTTCTCGACCTATGAGATGGGCGATGGATGATCCCACATCCATTGGTGTTTGACATCAGAGATGGTATACGGGTGCTCAGTGGAGACTGGGTACACTAGACGGACTCACCGAGAACTCCCAGATGGTATTATACCTCACGTCAGATGGCAGTTCTCAGGTGACACTTGTACAGGTTAGTCTGTAGACCCGAGATCGTCATAGAGTCTTGTGTGATTCCCACTGTGCTTTGATCTCCACCTTACCACGTCCATGAGGGCATGCAAAACGGTGGTCTTTGGATACAGTCCCGAGTCACATGGAGGCAATGAGCGATAGGAGGGGTTTCGTCTCTCCCGGTATTGGGGGTTGATATTGCGCAGTGCTCGATTGGCCGTAACAGGAAAGTCCCTGGCCAGGGCTGATCAGAGATTTGGTGGTAAGTGTTACCAGTACTTTCTCGAACCGTTATGAGCCTCACATCGGCACGACTTATCGGTTATTGGGGTCTGACGTATACCACCCCTAGACTTGATATGCGACATATCAGACGAACAGACCGGACTGTACGGTAAGTGTTACTGGTTGGATTCACAGGAGTGTGAGCGGGCTAGCTCGTCGATCTTCTGATCGCTCAATACCTGGATGGCCGTTACGTTTGGCAGACCGCTTGCGGCTTGTGGGTGCTTGATATGATCATCATCTGCTACCGGCGTATTGACGAGTCTTTAGAGTCCTACACAGAGGTTTCCTGGCTCAAGCGAAACGAAATAGGAGCGCATATGAGATATGTACGGGAGCGAGAATAATGCGTATATGTGATACCGTATTTTATTCTCGCGATAAATGTTTCGATTGGTTATATTCGATATGACCTAGTTATCGAATCATTGATTCGATAAATCGATACATTGAATACTAGTCGGTTATGTGCGACATGACCGGATCATTGAATCAAATGTTGATTTAATGATTTAATGTTTAATTATATATTTGATATATTACTTTGCATTAACTAGTATTGGTTCACTTTATACGGATTTTCTCACTTGATGTGCAAGTTGTATATGTGATATACTTTTGTGCACATATATGTATCATGTTTGATGATACTTGCTCACATGGTTAAGTGTAAAAAATTAAACCATGGTTAAGAAGATAATTAGGGTTTTGATTTATTCTCTCATTTATTTATCCATTCTATATTTATTTAAATGGATAAATGAAAACATAATGGTTTCTTTTTATCATGAAGCTTGTTGAAGCTTCATGAAGCTTTGACTAAAGAAACCATTTTGTCTTCTAGCTTAACCCTAACCCTTCTCATTTACCATGGTCTTTTCTCTACACTTAACCTTGGTTAAGATATGATAAGTATTGATTTTTTATTCTTTTATCTCAACACTTATCATATTCTAGCTTCATCTTCTCCTTCTTCTTCAAGAGAGAAAACTAGATGCCATCAATGGCAACTTGAGCAAAAGTGAGTGAAATCCAATTCTAAAGTGAACCCACCTCCTATTTCTTCACCCTCTACCTCTTGCCAAGTTGTTTTGGGTGTTTTCTTCATAAGTTTCACAACTTTGTGAAGTCAGAGCTTGAACTTGTGATGCCTCGACGTAGATCGTCTTTGACACGAAGCCGACGACCTAGCTCGCCCGTTTCTCCGATGAAGCCGACGATTGAGTTCGGGATTCATGATGGACAGCGAGAGGACACCCACATGGAGCTAAGGAAGTGGAGAACCGAATCTACAAAGGTTGTAGCATCTAACTTTTAGTTAAAGTGTTAACTTGTTTATTGTTTCGCCTAGAAATCTAGCCGACGATCCGTATTAGGGTTTCTCGGCACCCATAATTTTTTAAATTGGCATGATCGATGCCTTGTGAGACCTCTATAGTGTTCCTAGGAACCCTACAGTGGTATCAGAGCCTAGCTAGAGCCTTAGGCGAAGTCTAGACGGAGTTTGATGTCCGAACGAACCCGAAACCCTAACCCGATAATGCTCTCTGGAATTTTTCCAAATTTGTGGTTTTTTGTCAATTAAAAATGCTTAAAAAATTCAGCAATGAAATCTAAGAATTACGGTGCAAAAACTTTCCCATGAACAGTAATTTTTGCGGCGGAACCGCGGCAGAAGCCTAGCTTCTGCGGCGGTTACGCGGCTCTTTGGTGACGTCAGCCCTAAGTGTTTGCATAGTAATTCCTGATTAATTATTCTGAGTTTTCTGGGAATTTTTAAATTGGCTCTTAAGTTGAGTGTTCTGGGGTTAAATTGGGAAACGATGTTTCGATCGGATTATCGAACCTTGTCTAAGTGTTTTTCCGGATATTTTAAGAATATGTTAAAAAAAAGTTCGACCGGATATAAATACCCAACTTTTCCCCTGTCGGGAAATTTCCAAGTGTTGGATTTTTCCGTAGTTTAACGACGTTCTAAGTAGTGCAAGTAACGCGATGGACCCTCTAGAAGACAACAAACCTTAACTCGAATATGTGACTGTCTTGAACTGCCCTTTGAACCTTCGGGTTTGGGGCAGTACGGCGTGCCACATGTGAGGCGTTGGCTTGACCCTTCTATGGCTGGACCGTTGGTACTGAGGCACGAACTGAATGTTGTTAGACTTATTTCATGTGTTGAGTTGTATCGGGAAAACTTGGGTATTCGACTGTTCGATCGGAAAGTTTAACATTTTCTGTTTATCTGGAATGTGATACAATAATTGGAATTCACAAACAGTTATGTGATAACTGAATGAATGTTATAAATCTAGCAGTTTATTCCCACATGATATTGAAAAGAGTTTTCGATAATGAGACTAAAATGCAGGATTTATATCTGTTAGGCATGTGATGTCTAAGTATTTCATTTGATTAGGCATGTGATGTCTAAAGAGGTTGCGGATTCCAACTGTTGTAGTTTTACACTTTCTTTTCTGTGACCGTAAGTGTAATATGTGATATCGCCGGTTTCGTTGCTATATGTCAACGACAATTGGGATGGACATATTTACTTACGTTGATGACATGTGATGTTATGTGTTGCTGGATATGTTATATTGGATTGTCGTGTTTGAATAGCCGGGGTTTTTTATGTGAGATGAGTGTTTTTCATTTTCATTCATGTAAAAACTTGTATGTAATATTCTTTTATTGGGGCACTTCCAGGTTGCGAAAGTCGTCACCTTTTGTATATTATTTACTTTTCCGCATTAGGATAGACCCAAGGAGGGGAGCACAAGTAACCGGGTTCTGGGGTCCAGTGGGAGACCAACTCGAGGAGTCGAGTCCGGGTCTCCTAACCCTAGAATTGGCAGGGTTGCTTGCCGCTCTCGTAGGGGTCTAGGGGTGTGGGATTGGCTATTCATCACGACCGTGGAATCCGTGTTTTTATACTGGCTCGTATTGAAAACACGGACGTCCTAGTATATCCAATGTTTCATATGTTTCTTCTGCTGCGATATCTGTGATGTGATCATGTGATGTTCTGTGATAGATACAGTATATAGTATATATGATATATTATATAGACGTTACTTATGTTTTGCACCCGCACTAGCCCTGCCCTGCTCTGTCGTTAGTTACCTAACCTAACGGTACACAAGGGGACATCGAGGCGAATGCGGATGGCATAAGTGTACGTCGTATTTATCTATGATGTTTAGGTATTTAAATGATGGGACTTCATTAATGTGATTAATGAAAAGAAACCTAAGATGTTGTAGAATCAAATTTTAAACAAAACAGGTAGCTACAGTTCTTGCTTTGCATAGCGGTATATATGATATACCCTGCACCTTATTCGATGAGGAAAGGACCGAGATCCCTTCACCGGGAGTGACTCCTTTAGCAGTAACTGGCAGATGCTACAGATTCGGTTTGGATTTGATTGCTTTTAAGAGTTTTTGCTTTGCACAGTGATATATATGATATATCCCGCACCTCATTCGACGAGGAAAGGGCCGACGATCCCTTCACCGGGAGTGACCCCTTTAGCAAAACTAGAAAAGCCTCAAAATCACTCCATTTTAAAACTTCATTTGATTCTACAACGATATCAAGTTCATTACGCAATAGGTTTTCAGAAAAACCTGTCGTAGCCCTCCGTCATTTCAGATAAGTAGTAGTTAGTATTCGTGCTACGTTTGTTGGCCTGCGTCAAGGCGTAGTGTGCGGTAGCTAACTAGTATTTATCTGCTTATGCATATGATGCAGATTGGATTAGGGTAGTCATACGACTTTGTTGGCCTGCGCCAAGGGTCGTGCGGGTGGGTTTAATTCAATCAGGAAATGACGGGTTGAACTTGACTAGCGTGCTGTGATTTGTTGGCCTGCGTCAAGGCCATAGGACGCTAGGGGCAAAATATTATCGGGAATTTCAAGTGTTGAAATTTGCAATGAGATTGCATACCTTCTATGAGATAGTTGGATCCCGATACCCACTGCGAGTAAGTGTTACTCCTGGGAGAGTTTTTACACATTACAATTAGCCGATCAAGTAGGTGTCTAGAAAGGTGTTAACGAGGTTACGCCTCTGGGAAAACGAGGTTTACAGTAATTAGGTTAGTGCGAAAGCACGGGGGACCTCCCTCAAAGTACCGACACTGGCCTGGCTGAAAGATTGGCGAACTTGTAGTGTGTAATTAATCCCGGCTAGTCTTTCCTTTTAGGGTTTGAAGGAAGATTTGATAAAAAGCAGTGGGAGCCATCCTGATTAGATAAGATAATAACCAATCTGATCTTGCACGAGCATACGCTAAAGTGTTTTCTTCTCTCTCTCTCCAGGTAGCGACCATTTCATGCCCTAATAAAGATAATAATATGGATGTATTGACCGAACCCGCATGTTATACTGTGCTGGGGAACGTTGGTTCCGTTCTTTCCTATAAGAGTTATAGGACTGAACAGGATATAGGGGAATACCAGGATTCCCATGCCACCCGATTGAAGAAAGTACATGATGATGCATTTTCTTCGGGTGTGTTCGTTACAGAGAACTGCTTCTCCATTTGCCCTACGTCCTGGGTATTAGATACCGGGTCAGGATCCCATATATGTAATCAGTTACATGGGCTTAGAAAAGGTAGAGAACTTAGAGAAGGTGATAAAGACATTAGAGTTGGAAATGGTGCAATTGTTGCAGCTAAGACTGTCGGGGAATATCACCTTGTATTACCAACTGGTAATACATTGGTTCTGAACGAATGCTATTACATGCCGAACCTGATATGCAACATTATATCGGTTTCTTTATTAAGTAAAGAGGGATATAATTTTGTATTACAGGATAATGTTATGAACATTTTCCGTAACCAAAAGTTGGTTGGATCAGGCACGTTGTGCAATGGCATTTATGTTCTAAATCAATCAACAGTTCTGAGTATAACAAACACACACAATAGGAAGAGTTCAGAACTGAACGAATCCTTCTTATGGCATTGTAGACTGGGTCACATCAATGCGACACGATTAGCTAAGTTGCATAAGGATGGATATTTAAATCCGTTTGAATTTTCATCTTATGACACTTGCCAATCATGTCTCAAAGGCAAGATGACCAAAGCTCCGTTTACGGGACACGGAGAAAGAGTTACCGAACTCTTAGGACTGATACATAGTGATGTATGCGGTCCTATGTCTACACATGCCAGGGATGGTTCTTCATACTTCATTACATTCACTGACGATCTCTCTAGATTCGGATATGTGTTCCTGATGAAACACAAATCAGAAGCTTTTGAGAAATTTAGAGAATATAAACAAGAAGTTGAGAACCAAACCGGAAAAAGTATTAAAATCCTACGATCTGATCGAGGAGGTGAATACTTGAGCAATGAATTCCTGGACTTCCTAAAAGAGAATGGGATTCTCTCTCAGCTGACTCCTCCATATACACCACAGCACAACGGTGTATCAGAACGGAAGAACCGCACCCTATTGGATATGGTGCGCTCTATGATGAGCACAGCTGAGTTACCTATTTCCTTCTGGGGATATGCACTGGAAACAGCTGCAGATTTATTGAATATGGTTCCCACCAAAACCGTGCCAACCACTCCATATGAGATATGGAAAGGAAAGAGACCATGTCTTAATTATGTTAAGATATGGGGTTGTCCGGCATATGTAAAAACGCAAAATCCGGACAAACTCGCAGCAAGGTCCATTCTGTGTAAGTTTATTGGATATCCCAAACATTCGCGCGGGTATATCTTCTACCACACCGAGGAACAAAAGGTGTTTGTTTCTCGACATGCCACCTTTTTAGAAAAGGAATTTCTTGACAAAGAGATTAGTGGCAAGGAGGTAGAACTGGAAGAGGTTCCAGCAATACAGACTGCATCAGAAGATTTGGCTGAACCAGAGGATTCAGTAGTTCCCAATGAACCTCAGCCTCTCCGCCGATCTAGTAGGGTTCCTCGCCAACCTGAGAGATACTACGGTTTTCTCATGGACGGTGGGAGCGAGGATTGCATCATGGAGGATGATGACCCTACTAGCTTTGAGCAGGCCATCACGAGTAGGGACTCAGTGAAATGGCTGGATGCTATGCGGTCTGAGATGGAATCCATGTACACCAACAAAGTATGGACTTTGGAAGTTGCTCCTGAAGGGGTAAAACCCATTGGGAGCAAGTGGATCTTCAAGAAGAAACTTGGTGTAGATGGGAAAGTGGAGACTTTCAAAGCTAGACTTGTTGCAAAAGGTTTTTGCCAAAGACCAGGTGTGGACTATGATGAAACCTTTTCTCCAGTGGCTATGCTTAAATCCATCCGGATCATGCTTGCCATCGCTGCATATCATGATTACGAAATTTGGCAAATGGATGTTAAGACCGCCTTTCTAAACG
The DNA here is from genome assembly GCA_030015575.1 of Agapanthus africanus. Lineage (NCBI taxonomy): Eukaryota > Viridiplantae > Streptophyta > Magnoliopsida > Asparagales > Amaryllidaceae > Agapanthus > Agapanthus africanus. Next base: position 245,999,810 of record CM057347.1, on the reverse strand, counting down.
GTGATTTAGAAGAGTGCGTGTACATGACTCAGCCAGAGGGCTTCGTAGACAGTGGGAGCAGCGGGAAGGTGTGCAAGCTGCTTAAATCCATTTATGGATTAAAGCAAGCATCGCGGAGTTGGAACATCTGCTTTGACGTCGTTATCAAAGAGTTTGATTTCGTCAAAAACCCAGATGAACCTTGTATCTACAAGAAGGTAGCAGAGAGTAAGGTTGTCTTCCTCGTATTGTAGGTGGACGACATACTCTTGATAGGAAATGATATTCCTATGCTGCAATCGGTCAAGCTCTTCTTATCACAAAGATTCTCAATGAAAGATCTTGGTGATGCCTCCTGCATATTGGGAATTAGGATCTATAGAGATAGATCCAAACGGATATTGGGATTGTCCCAATCCAGGTACATTGACACCATACTAAAGAGATTTAGTATGGAAGAATCTAAGCGTGGGAACTTGCCCACGATCTCTGGACTCACTCTCTCCAAAGAGATGTCTCCCAAGACTGATTTGGAGAGAGCTCGCATGCAAGGGATACCCTATGCTTCGGCAGTAGGCTCTATCATGTATGCGATGCTATGTACCAGACCCGATGTTGCATACTCACTAAGTGTAGTGAGTCGGTATCAAGCAGATCCTGGAGAGAGTCACTGGACAGCTGTGAAGAACATTCTCAAGTACTTGCGAAGGACTAGAGATATGTTCTTGGTGTATGGTAACGGAGAACTCCAAGTGGAGTCCTTTACCGATTCGAGCTTCCAGAGTGATAAGGACGACTCTAAGTCGCAGTCGGGCTTTGTCTTTACCCTTTACGGAGGGGCAGTTAGCTGGAAGAGTTCCAAGCAGGAAACCGTGTCAGACTCGACGATGGAGGATGAATACATCGCTGCCAACGATGCTGCCAAAGAGGCTGTCTGGGTCAAGAAGTTCATTACTGAACTTGGAGTGGTTCCATCCATTGTGCATCCAATACCTTTGTATTGCGATAACAATGGAGCGGTGGCTTTAGCCAAGGAACCCAGGTCCCATCAGCGATCCAGGCATATTCTGAGGCGGTATCACCTGATCCGGGAGATAGTTGATCGCCGGGAGATCGAGGTCAGGAGAGTTGACACGAAGAACAACACGGCGGATCCACTCACGAAGGCCATTCCCCAGATACAGTTTGAGAGACTCTTCGGGATGCTCGGTATGCGATACTAGAGTAGCTGGCCCTAGTGCAAGTGGGAGATTGTTAGTTGTATGTATGCCCTAGAGGCCAGTATTGTACAGATGATGTATATTATATTGGATGCTTGGACATATATAGAGATGACTTTCTTGCTCGATATGATAGTATGCTATCTGGTTGCTCTTTATCTTAACATGTACACTTGTCTCTTTAAACTGTCTTATAGTTACATGTTGGTAAAGCCCTTAGGATGTGTACTTGACTACCTGGACTATGATGCAGATCATACTAGTAGGGACATGGTAGTCCATAGGTACATCCTTCAAGGTCCCTAGTCGTAGGTGTATCGAGACGGGGCATCGGTATACCAGAGTAGACTAGCGTATACGCTTCTCGACCCATGAGATGGGCGATGGATGATCCCACATCCATTGGTGTTTGACATCAGAGATGGTATACGGGTGCACAGTGGAGACTGGGTACACTGGACGGACTCGCCGAGAACTCCCAGATGGTATTATACCTCACGTCAGATGGCAGTTCTCAGGTGACACTTGTACAGGTTAGTCTGTAGACCCGAGATCGTCATAGAGTCTTGTGTGATTCCCACTGTGCTTTGATCTCCACCTTACCACGTCCATGAGGGCGTGCAAAACGGTGGTCTTTGGGTACAGTCCCGAGTCACATGGAGGCAATGAGCGATAGGAGGGGTTTCGTCTCTCCCGGTATTGGGGGTTGATGTTGCGCAGTGCTCGATTGGCCGTAACAGGAAAGTCCCTGGCCAGGGCTGATCAGAGATTTGCTGGTAAGTGTTACCAGTACTTTATCGACCCGTTATGAGCCTCACATCGGCACGACTTATCGGTTATTGGGGTCTGACGTTTACCACCCCTAGACTTGATATGCGACATATCAGACGAACAGACCAGACTGTACGGTAAGTGTTACTGGTTGGATTCACAGGAGTGTGAGCGGGCTAGCTCGTCGATCTTCTGATCGCTTAATACCCGGATGGCCGTTACGTTTGGCAGACCGCTTGCGGCTTGTGGGTGCTTGATATGATCATCATCTGCTACCGGCGTATTGACGAGTCTTTAGAAACCTACACAGAGGTTTCCTGGCTCAAGCGAAACGAAATAGGAGCGCATATGAGATATGTGCGGGAGCGAGAATAATGCGTATATGTGATACCGCATTTCATTCTCGTGATAAATGTTTCGATTGGTTATATTCGATATGACCTAGTTATCGAATCATTGATTCGATAAATCGATACATTGAATACTAGTCGGTTATGTGCGACATGACCGGATCATTGAATCAAATGTTGATTAATGATTTAATGTATAATTATATATTTGATATATTACTTTGCATTAACTAGTATTGGTTCACTTTATACGGATTTTCTCACTTGATGTGCAAGTTGTATATGTGATATACTTTTGTGCACATATATGTATCATGTTTGATGATACTTGCTCACATGGTTAAGTGTAAAGAATTAAACCATGGTTAAGAAGATAATTAGGGTTTTGATTTATTCTCTCATTTATTTATCCATTCTTTATTTATTTAAATGGATAAATGAAAACATAATGGTTTCTTTTTATCATGAAGCTTGTTGAAGCTTCATGAAGCTTTGACTAAAGAAACCATTTTGTCTTCTAGCTTAACCCTAACCCTTCTCATTTACCATGGTCTTTTCTCTACACTTAACCTTGGTTAAGATATGATAAGTATTGATTTATTATTCTATTATCTCAACACTTATCATATTCTAGCTTCATCTTCTCCTTCTTCTTCAAGAGAGAAAACTAGATGCCATCAATGGCAACTTGAGCAAAAGTGAGTGAAATCCAATTCTAAAGTGAACCCACCTCCTATTTCTTCACCCTCTACCTCTTGCCAAGTTGTTTTGGGTGTTTTCTTCACAAGTTTCACAACTTTGTGAAGTCGGAGCTTGAACTTGTGATGCCTCGACGTAGATCGTCTTTGACACGAAGCCGACGACCTAGCTCGCCCGTTTCTCCGATGAAGCCGACGATTGAGTTCGGGATTCATGATGGACAGCGAGAGGACACCCACGTGGAGCTAAGGAAGTGGAGAACCGGATCTACAAAGGTTGTAGCATCTAACTTTTAGTTAAAGTGTTAACTTGTTTATTGTTTCGCCTAGAAATCTAGCCGACGATCCGTATTAGGGTTTCTCGGCACCCATAATTTTTTAAATTGGCATGATCGATGTCTTGTGAGACCTCTATAGTGTGCATAGGAACCCTACAGACTCATGGGGAACTGTTGGTTGGTATTATACCCATCGTCAGTTAACAGTTCCCAGGTGACATGAGTACAGCATAGTCCGCAGACTTGACACTGCTACTTCACCTCGAGTGTGTCCCACTGTTCTTAGATTGCTACCCTACCACGGCTTAAAGGAGTCATGCAAACAGGTAGCAGTTGGGTGCAGTCCCGAGCACTTGGAGGCAGTGGCGGTTAGACAGGATTCGTCTCTCCCGGTATTGGGAGTTGATATCGCGCTGTGTCAAAGAGCCATTATGCAATGTCCCTGGCCAGGGCAAGCGAGATTTACTGGTAGGTTCCAGTTGTTTCTCAGGGTGTGATGGGCTACGCTCCGACACGACTTATACCGCTATTAGGGGACTGACGCTTGCCGCCCTCTACGCCCGATATGCGATAGTCTTAGACGAACAGACCGGACTGTACGGAGATTGTCACATCAGGCTCAGTAGGAGTTCGGATGGGTTTCCTCATCGTCCTTCTTATCGATATCTACCTGGGGACCGTTACGTACAGCTAGTGCCGCTTGCGGTCTGTGGTTAAACCCACTGCCAGCGTAGTAGTCGAGTCTTTAGAGTCCCACACAGAGAGTTTCCCTGCTCCAGGCAAAACGATATAGAGATCGTATGGTTTTACGACAAGGGTTCGGACACATACGTGTGTTTACGCACGTACGACATTCGGACAGTTTTTACTAGCCGGCTTTGGTTTAAGCCAGATTCTAGTATCGGGTTATTGGATTTATACAGTCTAAAGTTTTTCCGTGTTTTCACGGATAGGAGGGGCGTTCTCCTAATTTCACGAGAAGCTTCTCGAAGGATGGTGACTTGGGGGTTTAGGTGGCATTTGCATTTATTGTGTTAATGACTCATTTGTGTGATTCATCCATGGAGTTAATGCATCATTTATTGATCTAATGACTCATGAGATGAATCACTCATATGAATGAATGAAGCATGGTTGTTAAATGATTTATATTATTTATTTCATAAAACATTATGCTTCATATATATTCAAATGAGTTCATTATCTCTTCTCATTCTCATGCCTACCTTCTCTCTCCTCAAGCTCTCTCTCTTCAAACCCTAATCCTCCCCTCTCATGTGTTGAGATCAAGGATTAGATAGACTAATTAATCCATAACCTCACTCTATATCACCTAGGTACCTTTGATTAGCAACTAAAGAAACCTAGTTACCTCAAGTTTAGAGGTGAAGCTTGGATTAGAAGCTCTCGGGTGGATCGTCTATTACATAGAGGAGGCCGAGGAGGACGTGGATAACGTAAAGAAGAAGGACTAGGTTCTTTAGGTATAATCTCTTTTCATAGTAGTTAAGAACTCCTATGCATGTGTTAGTTATCGTTTAGCAAAGATCCTTGCGGTTAGTCGATGTTTACGCATAGAACAAGATCGTTTTTCATATTTCCGCCTCCCCGCAACTCATGGGGTATTGTACATCGACTTACAACATCTGCTAGTATATATATAAATATATATAACAATTGTCCCAGGCATGATATAAAGCAACATCTTAGAATCACAGCCAAGCAACACAGAGTGGTGGATAATCCTGGAGCCCTGGGTTTCACTTGAGCCGCAAATGAGACCCGACGTTCCCCTGTCGTGTGGATAGCCTGTGCAATGGAAACCTAGACCCCTACGAGTACGGCAAGTTACCCGCCAATCCCAGAAGTGAGGAAACCCCAATCAACAATGTGAACAGGCCACCCATCACTTCACGAAATCCGGTAACTTGGGCACCCCTCTGTGGTAAACCTATACCCCCTACGAGTGCGGCGAATAGCCCGCCAATTCTAGAGTAAGGCCCCCTCCGTCTCAACGCCTGCGGACCCATTGCCCTCTAGAACCCGGCTATTCGTGCACTCCACCGCGGGCTAATCCTAGTATAGAAAAGAAAATAATATGTACAAGAGTGACATTGACCTCAACCCGGTCGTGCCCCAAACAAATAATATACAAGCTGGCAGTGATGACAGTCCACATGTTGGACGCTCGCCCCGCAATATCAAATGTACAACTGAAACTAAACTGTACTAACATTGCACTCAAGCTATCCACCACGACGATCCAACCACAATCACAGCACAACACAGAATATCAACGTGAATGTCACGCTCGCAAACTCGTCTAAAAGAACATATAGCAATTAGACGAGTTGTACCGCTTTAATGATGTTCACGGTCGCAAATAGTAATGTATGTACTGTATACATTTAAACAGTGTTAAATTATCGACTTCAAAGCACCCCGAATTGCCCCTTAACAAAAGATAACATAATTTCCAAACTGGGAAAAATAAACAATACCGCTAAACTAACATTCCAGAGACCAGTACACACCAAAAATACGAAGTCCAAACTCTCTTAAAAAACCGGCGACACCCATTTTTTAGGCAATCTCACCGGGTCAAAACCGGCGGTTTGGGCTCGTCTTTGTGGTTTGTTCAAGTAGTCACTCAAGGAGTTTTCTTCAATTGCTTAAAAAAATTTTGAGGACTCTGAAAAAATCGACAGAGACTGGAATGTGCAGTGCACTGTTTCGGGGTTATTTCGGTTTCGATACTTTAACATCGTCTAAACAAGCTAGCTAAGGGTTTAAGGGTTGGCTCTGATACCATGTTGGGTTACGGCAGCACCCGGCCATCTACCGTGGCCAAATACAGAACAAAATTTTTCTAAAAATGGAGCTACCATAACCCGATGCCCGGATTTACCCTAAACCCTATACTTGCAATATGTAAACTAGGAGTTAGATGGTTATACCAAACGGATCATGTCCTTCGGTCTTCTACCATTTCCAAGCTCCTTGAAGTGTTGCGGATCGAATTTGGTTACCGGTCTTCCTCCATCTACGATGATCCACCCGAGGGAAACGGCGCAAGCTTCAATCTCGCCAAGCGAGGCAACTGACGCTCTAAGGTTGCTAGCAATGGAGAGTGGAGGTGTAGGATTATCTCACTATAATTTTGTCTCATCACAAATGCTCAAGGAGCAACTCAAGAAGATGAAGAAGGAGGTGAGGAAACATGTGGCATGAGTAACTAAAGAAATGGCCAAGTCTTACAAGTGAGAATGAGAATGTAATGAAGCAAGTGAAGAAAATCAAGCGAGCAAGGCATGTGTAGAGAATGGTGGCAGCCCCTTTTTTTCCAATCATGCACACAAAAAAATCTCCTCTCATTTTACGATAAACAAATGCAAACCATACCTCTCTACATGCCTTGCATTGTTCATGCCACCTTACTCCACCTCATTTGTAAAACAAATGAATTTCCAAAAAGGATAATCATACAAATGAGGTGTCCACTTCGAGAAGCTATTCCGTATAAATATGGAATACAACCCGGTACATATATCGAAATACATATACGCGTATTCGTACAAAAATACGAATAGCTAAGAGAGAAAATGAACAGTGAACAATAATACTAGAATACATATATATAAATACATATATAAATTATTAAATCAAAACCCAGATTTAATAATCCGGCTCAATCCTAAGCCGTTAGTAGTATCAACTGTCCGATTAAAGTCTATGCAGCCTGTACACATATTTAATCGGACACCTGTATGTACCAACATACGTCATCTACACCATATCGCCTGAATAGTGAAAACCCGCTGTGTGGGACTCTAAAGACTCGTCAATATGCTGGCAGTAGGTTTAATCACAAGCACGTCAGCGACACTAACTGTACGTAACGGCTACCCAGGTATTGAGCAAAAGGAAGGCCGACGAGCAAACTCATCTGAACCCCTACTGAGCCTGACAGTGACAATCTCCGTACAGTCCGGTCTGTTCGTCTAAGAGTATAGCATATCGAGTCTAGGCGGTGGATAAAGTCAGACCCCTAATAACGCGAAAATTAGTGTCGGTATGAAGCCCATCACCACCTGAGAAACTACTGATCCTAGATCAGTAATTCTCGACTACCTTGGCCAAGGATTTCTGGTGATGGCCACACGTGCACTACGCGACATCAACCCCTAATACCGGGAGAGACGAATCCCTGACGGTCCGCTCACTGCCTCCATGTGGCTCGGGACTGTACCCAACTAAAACCTGTTTGCATGACTCCTTTGAGCCGTAGTAGGATAGTAATCAAAGCACAGTGGGAACTCACACGAGACAAATGATGATCTCAGGTCAACAGACTAAGCTGCACTCATGTCACCTGGGAACTGCAATATGAAAATATGTCACGACCCGAAATGGCATGTGACTGGCACCTGAATCATGTGACGTCTATAGGACCCCACCTAATTCAAGTAAGCCAAAAGCCCAGAAATCTAAACCGTTTAAAAGAAGAAGTGAAGGAAAACTTGTTTTAAAGTAAGTGGTTTTAACAAAATAAGTGGCATTAAACATTTAAAAGCAACATCATATTTTGTCGAAAAATTCGGCAGAGTCTTCTTTGTAATATTGGCCCCAAACGGGTACAACACATGAAATACATATAATGATGAATAAAGGCATCCCCAAGCGGGAGCTAGCTCTTCGCCAATTGGCGGAAACAACCATGCAAGCAATATAATATACAATGCCGAGGGGCGAGGATCAAAACTCATAAAGAAAACCAATATCCTCAAGAAACCAGAGTAGAATCATAATAATACAAGCGCGTGACTCTAAGGTCGAAAGAATATACAACTGGTCTTTTAAGCCTATCAAAAAAAATACAAGTCTGGTTGATGGAGTTACTAGATACAACCGAAATAAATACAAATATTACGGTGGTCACGATACAGGTGTACCCACCTACCAAAGCAATCAGCCGGAAGGAAGTAGTGTGCCAGCAAGCCGCAACGAAACCTGTATGGCAAAACCTGCAAGAAACTGTGGCACAACGGGGGTGAGTTGCCAACTCGTGAGTAGAAGACATCGCCGAGCAGAAATCGCATGTCTGACTCTATCCTAGGTCATACAATAAAATCCTCATAAAATATAACCTGAAAACATCTAATAATGGCAAGGGTAAACATCTAAACATAAGTATAATACCCAGTGCCCGTGTCAGTGCCTCAGGTAGCAACATGTCACAAATATGATGTGTGAATGCATCAAGAATGAAAGCAGAATACATCATGTACGAGAAACTGTTTTCATATCTCAGTGAGATTCCTAGGTAAAAACCGAAGTATCATCAATGAAATCAACAGAGAATCCGTGTCAAGCATCGACACAAAATATATATCCCAATATCTCGATATCTCAGGCTCCGGCAATTCGGACTGGCCCATATCATCAAATCTCAATATCTCGGGCTTCGGCAATCCGGACTGGCCCATATCATCAAATCTCAATATCTCGGGCTCCGGCAATCCGGACTGGCCCATATCATCAAATTTCATGACTACGTCGGTATCCTTTTGATATCTGCCGCGTCACAAAATAACCGGTCGGTAGTGCTCCCCTGCCAGGCTCAACGCCATCATCTGCGACCATCTTCCCCCGGGGTACTGCACCGGGTCCACCATGCACCCGCAGACGGTTCATCCTCCTCCTCGAATCGGGTGTATGATACTGCTCAAGAGCCGAGAAAACTCATGGTGGACACCTCTCACATCATATCACGAGAAAACGACAAATTTCTATCTTTTGAAATGAAAACGAGTTTATAAAATTCTCGCGGTTTCTCCAAATCCAGAAATCTCATAGAAATCTAAAATCCCAAAATCGAGAGTCAATAAACAGTGAAATACCGACATAAATCCCTATGATATTGCATATCAGAATGAACGTATAAATGCATGAAATATCTAAGTAAGAATTGCAATATCAAAACTAGCATATGAAAGCAAGCGCGCTAGTACTATGTTAAAACTACCGCTAGCAATTTGTACCAATGAAGTAATATTATCTAATGTGTACGTGACATGGAAATTACCGATGATGATGTGTGTGAGCCGGCAAGCAAGTGTACGTGGAGCATACGCATCATCGGTAATGGTGCTGGTGTCCTGACAACAGGGGTTCATAATAACTAAAGAACTCACTTAAGCATGCAATGCGATGAGAACAGCACGAATATACGAAAAATAATGCAGTAACCGCAACATATAAGAATATACATTTCTATATACGAGTCATACAATTTTGGTGTTTGAAATCGCACGAATCGCAGTTTTAGAAAAATAGGGGCTACGGGGTCTTTGAGAAAAGATACGTCCTTTGAAAAATCCGTAGTATCCCTCAGCCTGTCTTTAAAATACTCAAGATTCGTTAGTTTTGAAAATAAGTATGACTCGAGCCCAGTCTAACATCTACCAAATAAACTACAGGACTAAACTAAGGGACAAATCGAAAGGGTAAGGAAATCCACCTAAGTCTGAGTCGATATATCTAGTAGTCGGTGATCCCGCCTCAATAGCGTCACGTACGATAAAGTATATAATACGGCATCCTCGAATCAAGAGTGCGGATCAATCATCATATTTATACCTCATACGGTAAAATCCATCTTACGGCATCCCGAAAATCGGGGTACGGGTCAAATATCACAAATAACTCATGTTTCATACGGTATCATTATCATAATATCCTGAATTAGGAGTACCGTTCTAAAGTCTAGAACATTCCGATACTATCAACATATATTCTCGTGTGTATGAAAACACATCGCCCAACGATCCACTATAATATCTTGTCGTATATCATAACACGACCCAAATCACATAACCGATCTCACGGCATCATGCCCGATCATATCGACTCACCATCAAGTATCGTATATGTAAGTCCATATTGCGACCCCCGGTGCTTACGGGGAGGCGGAAACGGTATAAAAAACGAATTTTTATCGCAAGAGGCAACATGGACTAAACAAGGTCGGGATCGTTGTCTAAACTAAAACTAGTATACTTGCTAAAGAGAGTTAGCTACTATGGAAGATGGTTATACCTAAACTTGAACTCCTTCTTCTTCAAACCTTGTAGAGGTTGATGGTTCTCTTTTCGTCGCCTTCTTCCGTCGAAGATGGATCCACCTCGAAGGTTCGACCTTTGGGCTCTTCCTCGATCTTTGAGTGAACTAGGGTTTCCGGCTTGCTAAACCTTCATCCTAGAATGAGTAGAGAGTGATTAGGGTTTGCTTTTCCTTTTAAAGAGAAGGATTCTCAACACATGAGAAGGTTTCTCTTTGCTAGAGGAAGAAGAAGATGAAATGAGGAGAGAGAGAGGTTATGATAGAATGAGATATCTTTTCTCTTTCTTGCAACCATAATGCAAAAGAAAAGTATTATCTAAATGATAATAATTGAAATAAGAATAGTTGATGGTAATTTTGGAATGACCACTATCATGCTTCTTTAAATGAAGTGTAAGCATGAATCAAGGAAGACTTTCAAAGCATGATGGTGGTCAATGGTCAACAAGTCAACCAAGGTCAACAAGTCAACAAAAAAATCAACCATAACATAATTCTCATTTAATTACTATTATTAATAGATAATATATAAAACCATTAGGGTTTGGAAAATGAAGACTGTCAACTGTGCATACGCACCCGTTCCGAAACCCTAATGAAAAACCTCATCCTCCGCCTCAAGCAACTGTGCATACACACCTGTATTCTCGTTCCGAGGAACAAGAATACCAAGAGATAAAAGCAACCCCCAAAACATATACCAGTATCTGGCTCAAACCAGAGCCTGCCAGTATAATCCGTCCGGACTCCAAACGTGCACAAGTGCGCGGATGAGAACGAACCCTGTCGCAAAACCATGCGACCTCTACTCTGTTTTGCCCAGAGGCGAATACCCTCTGTGTGGGACTCTAAAGACTCGACACTACGCTGGCAGTGGGTTTAACCACAGACCGCAAGCGGCACTAGCTGTGCATAACGGTCCCCAGGTAGATGCCGACAAGAAGGCTGACGAGGTAAAACCCCATCTGAACTCCTACTGAGTCTGAATGTGACATTCTCCGTACAGTCCGGTCTGTTCGTCTGATACATCGCATGGCGGGCCTAGGGGGCGGTAAAACGTCAGTCCCCCAATAGCGGTACAAGTCGTGTCGGAGTGAAGCCCAAAACACCCTGAGATAACACTGGAAACCTACCAGTATATCTCGCTTGCCCTGGCCAGGGACTACTCGTGTAATGGCTCTCCTAGACACAGCGCGATGTCAACCCCCAATACCGGGAGAGACGAATCCTGTCTAACCGTCACTGCCTCCAAGTGCTTCGGGACTGCACCCAACCACCACCTGTTTGCACGACTCCTTTGAGCCGTGGTAGGGTAGTGATCAAAGTGCAGTGGGAACACACTCGAGGCGAAGTGTCAGTGTCAAGTCAGCGGACTAAGCTGTACTCATGTCACCTGGGAACTGATAACTGACGATAGGTATAATACCAACCTGTCAGTTCCCGACGAGTCCTGTCCAGTGTACTCGTAACCCAACGAGCACCCGTATACTATCTCCAGTACGACGTACTGATGGCTGTGGGACAGACCATCTCCCACACTGGGATGAGAAGCGCATACGCTAGTCTACTCCGGAGTATCGATGCCCTGTCTCGATAGTCCTACGACTAGGGACCTGTATAAGGATGTGCCTATAGATTACCCAGCCCCCACTAGTGTGACTGCCATCACAACGCTGGTAATCAAGCAAAGATCCTAAGGGCTCCACTAATGCGTATAAGTGATATACTGAAATAAACACAAGTACACATTGAAGTAGAAACAAACCAAGTAGCATACTACTATATTGAGCAAGATTGTTTTTACAAGGTGAATATCCCAAGCTTCCATTAAGTAATATACAAACTAGTATGATACAGTAATGGACTCTAGGGCATATACACTAACAATCTCCCACTTGCACTAAGGCCATGTACTGGCGTATTGAAGACCTATCATCTCGATCAGCCGCTCGAACTGAGTCTGGGGTAGGGCCTTGGTGAATGGATCTGCAGTGTTCTCTTCTGAAGCAACCCTCCGAACCTCGATCTCCTTGCGATCCACGATCTCCCTGATCAGGTGATACCGCCTCAAGATGTGCCTGGATCTCTGATGGGACCTGGGTTCCTTTGCTAAAGCTATAGCCCCGTTGTTGTCGCAATACAGAGGTACTGGGTCAACAATGGACGGAACCACCTGAAGTTCTTTTAAGAACTTCCTTATCCAGACAGCTTCTTTTGCGGCATCAGATGCAGCGATGTATTCCGCTTCCATAGTCGAGTCTGCAACGGTTTCCTGTTTGGAACTCTTCCAACACACCGCCCCTCCATTGAGGGTAAAGACAAAACCCGACATGGACTTGGAATCATCCTTGTCACTCTGGAAGCTGGAGTCAGCAAAGGCCTCAATCTGGAGGTCTTTTCCGCCATACACCAAGAACATCTCCTTAGTCCTCCTCAGGTACTTGAGAATGTTCTTTACCGCTATCCAATGTTTCTCCCCAGGGTTTGACTGATACCGGCTTACTACACTCAGTGCATAAGCTACATCCGGTCTGGTACACAACATCGCATACATTATAGAGCCTACCGCAGAAGCGTAGGGTATAATAGACATGCGATCCCTCTCCAAATCAGTCTTGGGAGACATCTCTTTAGAGAGGGTGATCCCGTGACAAGCCGGTAGGTTACCGCGCTTGGAATCTTCCATACTGAATCTTTTCAGTACGGTGTCGATGTACCTGGACTGTGAAAGTCCTAATATCCTCTTGGATCTATCACGATGGATCCGGATCCCCAGGATGTAGGAGGCATCACCCAGGTCTTTCATGGAGAACCTGTGTGACAAGAAACCCTTGACAGATTGTAGCATAGGAATGTCATTTCCTATTAAGAGAATGTCATCCACGTATAAAACAAGGAATACTACAGTTCTCGCTACAAATCTACTATAGATGCATGGTTCATCTGGATTTTTGATAAAGTCAAATTCCTTGACCGTCTCATCAAAACAGATGTTCCAACTCCGCGATGCCTGCTTTAGTCCATAGATGGACTTAAGCAACTTGCACACCTTTCCGCTGCTCCCACTCTGAATGAAACCCTCTGGCTGATCCATATAGACACACTCCTCTAAACTTCCATTTAGAAAAGCGGTTTTTACGTCCATCTGCCAAATCTCATAATCGTGGAAGGCAGCAATGGCAAGAAGGATCCGAATGGATTTCAGCATAGCCACTGGAGAAAAGGTTTCGTCATAGTCCAAGCCAGGTCTTTGACGGAAACCCTTTGCTACAAGTCTAGCTTTATAGGTCTCAACCTGTCCATCTACACCAATCTTCCTTTTGAAGATCCACTTGCATCCTACGGGTTTTACCCCGTCTGGAGCAATGTCCAACGTCCATACTTTGTTGGTGTACATGGACTCCATTTCGGTCCGCATTGCATCCAGCCATTTTACCGAGTCAATGCTTTGAACGGCCTGCTGGAAGCTAGTAGGCTCATCATAGTCTATGATGCAATCCTCTCTATCCCCGTCTATGAGAAAACCATAGTATCTCTCGGGCGGATGAGACTGCCTACTACTTCTGCGGAGCGGCGTAGGAATGTCCTGTTCATTTGAACCTTATGGTTCCACTAAGCTTTCAGTAATAGTCCGTGGTTCTGGAATTTCTTCCAGTTCTACTGTGCTCCCACTTATCTGGTTTTCCAAAAACTCAGTTTCCAAGAAGTAGGCATGACGAGAAACAAGAACTTTTTGTTCCTCTTCACAGTAGAAGAAATATCCCTTAGAGTTCTTTGGATATCCCACGAACTTACACTGTACTGAGCATGCCTCGAGCTTGTCCACATGCTGCTTTTTAACAAAAGCTGGACATCCCCAAGTCTTGATGTAACTGAGATGGGGTCTCTTCCCACACCACATCTCATATGGTGTAGTAGGCACAGTCTTAGTAGGAACTCGGTTCAAAAGGTACGCAGCTGATTCTAGCGCATACCCCCAGAATGATCGCCGTAACTCAGCATTACTCATCATGGACCGTACCATATCCAATAGGGTTCGGTTCCGTCTCTCCGATACACCGTTGTGTTGCGGAGTGTATGGAGGAGTAAGCTGAGAGAGAATCCCATTCTCTTTTAAATAATTCAGGAACTCGGCACTTAAGTATTCTCCACCTCGATCCGATCTTAGAATCTTGATACTTTTGCCGGTTTGTTTTTCTACTTCATTCTTAAATTCCTGGAATTTTCCAAAAGCTTCGGACTTATGTTTCATTAAGAAGACATAACCGTATCTTGAAAAATCATCCGTAAAAGTAATGAAGTAAGAATAACCGCTTCGCGCATGTGTAGACATTGGACCGCACACGTCGCTGTGTACGAGTCCCAAGAGCTCGCTCGCTCTTACTCCGTGTCCAGTGAACGGAGTCTTTGTCATCTTTCCTTTGAGACAGGATTGACAAGTGGCATACGATTGATATTCGAACGGATCCAAATATCCTTCTGTATGTAACTTAGTCAACCTTCTCTCATTGATGTGACCCAGTCTACAATGCCATAAGAAAGCCTGATTGATATCTGGAGACTTTCTTTTGTGTGTATTCTGGACATTAAAAATCTGTGGTTGGTTTAATACGTATATACCATTGCTCAGTGTACCTGACCCAATCAGAACTTGATTAAGGTGAATGTTTACAACATTACTTACAAACGCAAATTCATAACCTTCTTTAGAAACCAAAGATACAGAAATGATATTACAAGTTGCGTTGGGTACAAAAAAGCAATTACGCAAAACCAAAACATGCCCATCTGACATTCCCAGGTGATAGTCCCCCACGGCTTTAGCATCCATGCTAGCTCCGTTCGCAACTCTGAGGGTCATGTCACCTGCCTTCAAAACCCTACGGTTTCTCAACGCCTGCAAAGAATTACAGATATGAGATCCTGATCCGGTATCCAATACCCAGGAAGTAGAGTTTATAGAAAGACAGTTTTCAATAACATACACACCTGAAGCTGAAGCCGCAACCTGCTTCAGTTCCTGTGTCCTGGCTTTCCAAGCCCTGCAATCTTTCTTCCAGTGTCCACTTTTGTGACAATAGAAGCATTCCTCTTTACCAACAAGCTTCCCCGCTATCTTTGTTGCCTTTTCCTTTCCCTTCGTACCCACTTTACTAACACCGCCCCTTGGTTTGGCGGGGGCTTTCCTCTTCTTTCCCTTGGCTTTCGCCTTGGACCTAGAAGAAGAAGATCCTCCTACAAACAAAGTGGATGTATCCCTACCCTTCTGTAGGGTGCCCTCTGCGCTCCTCAGCAGGTTGAGGAGTTCTGAAAGTTCAACTTCCTTTTCTTGCAAGTTGAAATTCAGTATGAACTGGGCGTAAGTGGATGGAAGGGACTGGAGAATTATATCCGTATAAAGTTCACTGTCCAACGTGGTCCCAAGTTCCGCGAGCTCCTCAGTGTAGCCAATCATCTTAAGCACGTGGTCCGCTACCGATGATCCGACGGCCAACTTAGTCGAAAATAACTTCTTCGACACTTCGTATCTTGCGATACGAGACTGCTCTCCATACAGTTCTTTTGTATGAAGAAATATGGATTCCAAATCCATATTCTCGTGCCTCCTCTGATGGTCGTTGTCTATCGAGGCAAGTACGAGGCATCTGGCCTTCGCGCTGTCAATCTCCCAAGTCTTACGGATTTCCTTATCCGCGACGCTGGAGGTGGGACCTGGGACGGGGGGAGCTTTGGTGGTAAGAAGATACCCCAGCTTGTCGTAAGAGATTGCCAATTTGACATTCCTGAGCCAATCTTTGTAGTTTGGCCCTGTCAATATGTTTTTATCTAGAAGTAACTTAAGTCCAGTCATTTCGATTTGGTCGCTGCAGGGGGAGAGAAGAAACACTTAGCACGATGCTCTTGCAAGTTTAGAATGGTTTTTAATTTGTCTAAACAGGATGGCTCCCACTGTCTCTCGAATCCCTCCTCAAACCACAAAGGAAGAATTAGCCGGGATCAATCCCACCGTACAATACTTGCTTAACCGTTCAGCCAGGCCAGTGTCGGTACTTCGAGGGAGGTTTTCCAACGCTTTCGCGAAGTTCCTTAATTTAAGAACCTCTTTTCCCTGGGGGCGTAGCCCCGCTAACACCTTTCTAGGCACCTACTAGGTTTATAGCATTGATCGTTTAGTGAGAAATTTCCCGAGGAGTAGCATATACTCACAGTAGGATCGGGATCCAAATATCATCGCGTGACGAAAATGAAGGAATCCTACCATAATCATCACACTCCAAATGGTATGCAAATCTAGCAAGTTTCAGTACTTATGAAACTCCCGATGTGGATTTTTGCCCCATGCTCTTATGACCTTGACTTTGGCCAACAAATCATAAGTCACATGTCAAGTTCTTCCCGTCGTTCTCCAGGTTAATTTGAATCCACCCGTACATACCCTTGACTTTGGCCAACAAGGCAGTACGACTGTTCCAAATCAACGCATCTATCTATGCTGCACATGAATATCCAATAGCTACCAATCACTATGCCTTGACTTTGGCCAACAAACACAGCTTGAATACTATTGACTATTTATGTGAAATGACGGAGGGCTACGAATGGTTTTGGTAAAACCGTGAACGTAGTGAACTTGATATAATCGATGGAACGAGATAGCTTTTAGAAGGAGTGGCTCAAGCTCCGCATTTAAAAGTTAGTTTTGAAAAGAACCGAGTGGTTTTTCGAAAGTGTTCCATCGACTTAAACTTGGTTTATTATCTTGCATTAGTTCTTTTAATGCGTGATATTCTTGTATTAGTTCTTTTAATGCGTCCCATCATTTAATCCTACCATTGCAGAAAACAACTAAAATATGACGTACGCTTATGCCATTCGCATTCGCCACGGGGTCCCGTCATCACTCGTTAGGTTACTTAACTAACGACAGAGCGGGGGTTGGGCTAGCGCGGCTGTAAAACATAAGCAACGCCTAAATAGAAAGCAATGATAGACATTACAGATCACAGATGAATACATTGGATATACTAGCAATCCGCAATCCTTTCGAGCCTGAAACGAAAAGCGGATAACACGGTCGCGGTGAATAGCCAAATACCCCACCCAAGACCCCTACGGGTGCGGCAAACTACCCGCCAAGTACTCGGTAGTTTGTGCACCCCTCCATGGGTCTATCCTAGGAGCAAAAACAGTAAAAAGAATTATACAATGACGGCTACAACCCCGACCCGGTTGTGCGGCCAAACAAATAATATTATTACATCAATTTACATTTACAATGAATGAAAGAAAAACAAAAGCTCATCTCACATCCACCCCGGCTATTCACCCGCGACAGTCCAACAGATTCATATACACATTCCAGCACATTACAGATCATGTATAACCCCGACTAATCGACTTATAGCGATTAGCCGACGTTCAATACATGCAAACAACACAGATATAACCAACATAGCCAAAGTGCAGTGAAGTTCGGAAAAAATACGGAATTATAGGACCCCAAAAGTGAATTTCAGTTCTGGAAAATCTGGGTACATATAATATATCTTAAAAATCCCAAAACCAACACAGAAGAACACTGCACAAAAAAAGATGCAGAGATGACACCAAACAGCGGCGGTTCCGCGGCTAGATGAAGAGGTGAGGCCGCGGAAGGGCGGCGCTTTGGAGGAATCATGCTATCGTTTTTGGTGGGTGTTCTTAGAAAACCCTGAGACGAATTTACAAGTATAAAGTTTTTCATTTTGAACAGAAAAAATTTCAACAGAAACTTAGGGTTTTTTTTTTCCGGTTTTGCGATTTTTCGGTTCCGAACTTCGTTACACTTCACTACCAAGCTAGTTTAAGTTTAGTTAGGCTCTGATACCACTGTAAGTCCATATTGCGACCCCCGGTGCTTACGGGGAGGCGGAAACGGTATAAAAAAACGAATTTTTATCGCAAGAGGCAACATGGACTAAACAAGGTCGGGATCGTTGTCTAAACTAAAACTAGTATACTTGCTAAAGAGAGTTAGCTACTATGGAAGATGGTTATACCTAAACTTGAACTCCTTCTTCTTCAAACCTTGTAGAGGTTGATGGTTCTCTTTTCGTCGCCTTCTTCCGTCGAAGATGGATCCACCTCGAAGGTTCGACCTTTGGGCTCTTCCTTGATCTTTGAGTGAACTAGGGTTTCCGGCTTGCTAAACCTTCATCCTAGAATGAGTAGAGAGTGATTAGGGTTTGCTTTTCCTTTTAAAGAGAAGGATTCTCAACACATGAGAAGGTTTCTCTTTGCTAGAGGAAGAAGAAGATGAAATGAGGAGAGAGAGAGGTTATGATAGAATGAGATATCTTTTCTCTTTCTTGCAACCATAATGCAAAAGAAAAGTATTATCTAAATGATAATAATTGAAATAAGAATAGTTGATGGTAATTTTGGAATGACCACTATCATGCTTCTTTAAATGAAGTGTAAGCATGAATCAAGGAAGACTTTCAAAGCATGATGGTGGTCAATGGTCAACAAGTCAACCAAGGTCAACAAGTCAACAAAAAAATCAACCATAACATAATTCTCATTTAATTACTATTATTAATAGATAATATATAAAACCATTAGGGTTTGGAAAATGAAGACTGTCAACTGTGCATACGCACCCGTTCCGAAACCCTAATGAAAAACCTCATCCTCCGCCTCAAGCAACTGTGCATACACACCTGTATTCTCGTTCCGAGGAACAAGAATACCAAGAGATAAAAGCAACCCCCAAAACATATACCAGTATCTGGCTCAAACCAGAGCCTGCCAGTATAATCCGTCCGGACTCCAAACGTGCACAAGTGCGCGGATGAGAACGAACCCTGTCGCAAAACCATGCGACCTCTACTCTGTTTTGCCCAGAGGCGAATACCCTCTGTGTGGGACTCTAAAGACTCGACACTACGCTGGCAGTGGGTTTAACCACAGACCGCAAGCGGCACTAGCTGTGCATAACGGTCCCCAGGTAGATGCCGACAAGAAGGCTGACGAGGTAAAACCCCATCTGAACTCCTACTGAGTCTGAATGTGACATTCTCCGTACAGTCCGGTCTGTTCGTCTGATACATCGCATGGCGGGCCTAGGGGGCGGTAAAACGTCAGTCCCCCAATAGCGGTACAAGTCGTGTCGGAGTGAAGCCCAAAACACCCTGAGATAACACTGGAAACCTACCAGTATATCTCGCTTGCCCTGGCCAGGGACTACTCGTGTAATGGCTCTCCTAGACACAGCGCGATGTCAACCCCCAATACCGGGAGAGACGAATCCTGTCTAACCGTCACTGCCTCCAAGTGCTTCGGGACTGCACCCAACCACCACCTGTTTGCACGACTCCTTTGAGCCGTGGTAGGGTAGTGATCAAAGTGCAGTGGGAACACACTCGAGGCGAAGTGTCAGTGTCAAGTCAGCGGACTAAGCTGTACTCATGTCACCTGGGAACTGATAACTGACGATAGGTATAATACCAACCTGTCAGTTCCCGACGAGTCCTGTCCAGTGTACTCGTAACCCAACGAGCACCCGTATACTATCTCCAGTACGACGTACTGATGGCTGTGGGACAGACCATCTCCCACACTGGGATGAGAAGCGCATACGCTAGTCTACTCCGGAGTATCGATGCCCTGTCTCGATAGTCCTACGACTAGGGACCTGTATAAGGATGTGCCTATAGATTACCCAGCCCCCACTAGTGTGACTGCCATCACAACGCTGGTAATCAAGCAAAGATCCTAAGGGCTCCACTAATGCGTATAAGTGATATACTGAAATAAACACAAGTACACATTGAAGTAGAAACAAACCAAGTAGCATACTACTATATTGAGCAAGATTGTTTTTACAAGGTGAATATCCCAAGCTTCCATTAAGTAATATACAAACTAGTATGATACAGTAATGGCCTCTAGGGCATATACACTAACAGTATATTATCCTCATCATCCGTGTATACGTATATGTATATATATATGTACCAACGCATCCACACACACACACACACATATACATATAAACATATACACCCAACATATCATGTGTGTGCGTGTGTGTGTGAACCTTTACTCTAGGGTTTCGCGACTAAGAAACTAACTAACAACACTTTCATCCAATTACGCTAAAAATTAACCCATGATCTCCTAAAACCTTCCATGCTAATTATACATGTCTCAAAATACACATATTTATAAATAAATATAACATATTCGTACGCTACACTACGAAACTTTGGGGGTGCTATACGCCATCCTCCCGACTTCCCCCGTAAATATACATCTACTCACCTTGATCTTTGCTTGTTGAAGTCGATGTCGCCATGCTCTTCCTTGTTATCCGAAGTCCACGCGAGGGTGCCTACACATATAACACATAGTATTGTAAACAGAAATCGCGCATGAAAACCAAAACGGCACACGTATCACACATAGGTTAAAACCTATGGTCTACTCATGCAAATCAACCAAATAACCCTCGACCTCGAAGTACAAACGCCAATCGATCGAGACAAAACACAATATCTAAAATTCAAGTCATCAGAAGTCACAAATCAAAACAGCAACAAAAGAACAAGGTTCCAGATTTTGGTTCAGGTGAAATAGGGGTAAACAAGCAATACAGTGGGATAATATAAGGGGTATATGAGCTACATAGCCAATTCTAACACCTATCTCCACAGAAGACCCGGCGACATCCCCCTCAAAATCGGCCTGCTCGGCCTAGACTTCTTGGATTGGGTTCGTATTTGCAGGGTGGTCTTCTAGTGGTCCATCTAGGTCTCTGGGGTTGCTAGTTTTCTACTAAAGGTTCCAGGTTACTCCAGATTCCCTGTAGGCACAAATTTAACACAAAACCGACACGGAAGTTTCTAAATTTCAAGTTTCAGGTTCTCGGCTCTGTTTGATCTAAGTTTCAACACTAGGGGGGTTTAATCACTAATTACACTCACTTGCACCATCACAACTAAAAAAAAGGCCTAACCTTCATCTTGGAATTTTCAAAGCTTACTAAACCTCACTTAATCACTTCTAAACTAATATAGATGATAAAGGAAATGAATTATTATTCTAATGGTGAAGGAAATATCTCATTTGGCAACTCAAGAATTTTCTTGAGTTGCCCCAAGTGCTCATAATCCTAACTTTCTTGATCCACCATGCTTGTAGTGAGCTTGTGCATGAATTTTGTGAAAGGGATACATGGTTTTGATGTGGAAATGGGGTTCAAATGAGGAGGTAGAGGTGGTGGAGGGAGAGGGTAGCCATGGTGAGGGAGAAGAGAAGAAGAAAATGATGAAGATGATGAAGTGATACAAAATGAGCCAATGGTCAAAGACCCCTCACCCCCCTCTCTCTCAAGCCCATACCTCCATGCCATGCCCCCATTCTTTATTCTTTTCTTTTCCTTTTCTTTTATTTATCTTTTCTTTTCAAATCAAAAACAATAAAAACCAAGTAATAAAAGAATGAAGCATGGTTTTTCAAACAATTAACAAAATGTAACAAGTATTATGCAACATATCATGTTGCATGTCATGCACATATCATACATAAAGAAAAATCAGTGAACACTAATCGAGTTTAGTACTAACCCGTACACAATTAATTGTATACTAAATTATAAAATCCCCAATCTTCATAGATTCTTTTAAAATCGATATTTAGTATAATTTTCCAAATATTTCCTAATTTATCGGTATATAATTATACCATATCATTTAAAACTAGTCTCCAAACTATAAAATATTCATAATATTCATTATTTGATTTATTTAAATTCCCGAATATAATATTTTATTTTTCTGAAATGTTACACAATAGATATAATACCATCTAGTAGGTTCCCGACGAGTCCGTCCAGTGTACTCATAACCCAATAAGCACCTGTATACTATCTTAAGTGACTAACTGACACCAATGGCTTGTGAGACCGGCCACCGCCCATCGTCAGGGTCTGGATAAGTATCCACTAGTCTACTCCGGAGTACTGATGCCTAGTCTCGATACTCCCACGAATAGGGACATTTAAGGATGTGCTTATAGACCAGCCAGCTCCCACGTATATGATCACCATCATAATGCTGGTAGTCAAGCAAGAATCCTATGGGCTCTATCAACATGTAATAATGATCTGTAATACCACCTGAAGCATATACATGATGATAAAGACAAACCAGATAGCATACTATCATCTCGAGTAAGACTGTTCTACCAGTATAGGTCCTCCCTCAATCATGACAATCGCGTGCCTGCGATTCAATAATTGACTTGAGGGCGCTATAGCCAACAAACAGGACTCGCCGAGAACTCATAGATGGTATTATATCTATCGTCAGATAGCAGTTCTCTGGTGACACTGGTACAGGTTAGTCTGTAGACCCGAGATCGTCATAGAGTCTTGTGTGGTTCCCACTGTGCTTTGATTCCCTCCTTACCACGGCTCAAAGGAGTCGTGCAAACAGGTGGATTTTGGGTACATTCCCGAGTCACATGGAGGCAATGAGCGATAGGAGGGGTTTCGTCTCTTCCGGTATTGGGAGTTGATGTTGCGCTATACTCGATTGGCTATAACAGAAAGTCCCTGAGCAGGACTGATGAGATTTACTGGTAAGTGTTATCAGTAGTTTCTCGATTTGTTATGAGCCTCACATTGGCATGGCTTATCAAGTTATTGGGGTTTGACGTTTACCACCCCCAGACTCGATATACGACATATCAGACGAAGAGACCGGACTGTACGGTAGTGTTACTGATTGATATGAAAATTCATCGTTTGATATGAAAAGTATAATCACAATCAAAGAATTTATAGCCGTAATCAATAACGGTGTTTTTGTAGTTCGTTAATGTGTACGGGTCATCCACTGAGATTCGTGTATTTATTCGTTCTTGCTTTAGTTGAGTCGAAAGAAAATAGTAAAGAAAATTCAAGAAAATGAATCAAGATTTATTAGATGAAATATTTTCAAGAAAAATCAAGAAAGAGTTTAAGATTTAGTAATCAAGAAAGTGTCCAAAATCAATTTTAGTTATCAAGAAAATGAAGAATAGCTTGTAGGATTTGATAGGAATTAGTAGCAATGATGAATACTAAAAATGACTCATCTTCTCTATTGATGAATTATAGCTAGAACGATGGCGATGAATGAAGATCAGGGATCTATTGAAGAAACTAGGGTTTCTCCTTCACTATCCTTTGTCTTTTCATTGATCACCATTCAAACTAGCCTTTAGCAAAGAAAATCATCAATCATTTAATCCCAAATTGCAACGAAATTATCAAGAACGGTTATCTCGCTCCAAATTTGGTCATTGACGATTCTTTTTCCTAAATTTCATAATTCTCATAAGACTTAAGAAGAGTTTAGAATTTCCTCACCATTTGATCTACCAAATTCCTTCAAATCCTTAGCAAGCGGAGATTTACTCACGCATCATGAAAATGGAAGAATCAATAATTAGATATTTCATAATGTGAGAATTTAAAGAAAGCGAGAATTAACAAATGATCACCTTTATTAAATCAACTTCTAATTACACTTTCCTTCAATCCGAGATTACAAGAATTGCTCTTGATCGCTCCCTTGAAGAGGTAACTATTCCGTCGAATTTCGCTTTGCTCGATCTCCGTGAGACTTGGACCTGTCGAGGATCTCGTGCTCTTAATGACGATCGACTTCGCGTAAAGGATCTTGAATGTCGTCGCTCAATATTGTTCTCAACGATTCTTGATTTGGAATTGGAGTTACAAGTTGTGTCTTTCAACTTGTGTAATGAATTGTTCCTAAATTGTTCAACCCCTTCAAAATGAAGACTAGGGTCCTTTATATAGCCCTTCACCAATCTTCCACTAGAAGCTAGGCCAATCTTCCCCAAGAAGCTAGGTAGTTGTAGGGAAACTTCTAGAATAAGGTAGTTATCAAGCTTCCTCAAGAAGCTAGGCTGTTGTAGGGAAGTTTCCAGAACAAGGTTGTTACAATGGAGCATCTTCAACAAGCCAAGTAGTTGTAATGAAGCTTCTGGAAAAGTATCGTCACCCGATGCCCTAACTCGGCCGCGGATCCGCGGCGGATCGGCCTGACTCGGCCGCGGTTCCGCGGCCGTTTGGTGAGCTTGTATCTTCAAACTTTCTGTGTATTCTGGTGTTGGCCAATTGGTTTTCAGGTGATATCTAGATCATTTTATCTCTTCTGAATCTTTGCCAGATTTTAACTCTTTGATTTGCTGCATTTTAGTCGGCGATTTTGCGATTCCGATATCTGTCCTGAGATAATTTTCTGCACAAAATCTCAATGAAGAATTTTGAGATATACAATATCATGCGTGAAATAATAAACACACAATTTCCTTCAAAAATGTCGATTATAATGTATAACACGTGGTAATTAATATTTTCCAGACGAACTTGTAACACGTATTATATTTATAACAAACACTCTAAGATAATTAGAAAAGTGAGAAAATTGTTATGTTAAAAATTGCAATATTTTCGACTGAACAAATTCCCCCAAACTTGACTTTGATCGTCTCGAGCAAACTTCTTTTATTCAAGAGAAGGAGAAAATAGAAAGAAAAAAGAAATACTAACTAGCACACTTTCGTAGGCAAACACGATTGCACTGAACACGTGCAACAAGCCTTTAAACCTCTAGGTGTCCCTAGTAGGAGGAGTGTTGTCTCCTGAGGGTTTTCAGCGGATTGCACCTACAAAATCCTATAATAAAAGAAAGATGGTGAAAGTTACATATAAAGATAAGAACTGTAAAAGAAATAACTTGAAAATCAGAGTTTCCAACTACACTAGCTTTTCGGTTGTCATGAGCCCTATCTTAATAGTCATGAAAAGATGTTAGAAATCACATCATCCCTCAATAAAACACCGCCTTTATTCTTCATCCCTACCTTTCTTCCAAACACCGATCATATACCCCTACGTGTGTGTAAAAGACATCTCTACACTCGGAGAATTCAATTCAAGCTATCATACTCTTGTCCATCCACCTCAATACTTTTTAGTCGGTGAATATTTTGAATGGAATTGCTCACACATTCTTCATGCGACCGTTAATACTTCTTAAGGTACTAACCGACCGACTACTCAAAGTGCTCACATATTAGGCGTAATTAGCAATTTCCTCATCTTGCAACACCTAAGGATTAGCAGTGACTCCCAAACCAGTTGGTCTAAGGCACTAGGTGATGAAGCACCCTCGCTATATTTTTTTATGCTGCCTTGGTGATTACAAAACCAGTGTTCATTTTTGTAACATTTCAGAAAAATAAAATATTATTTTTAGGAATTTATATAATTGAATAATAAATATTATGAATATTTTAAGGTGTGGAGATTAGTTTTAAATGATATGGAATAATTAGATACCGATAAATTGGGAAATATTGGGAAATTACATTTTGAATGTTGATTTTGAAAGAATGTTATATGATTTAGACATTTTATAAATTCTTTATAATTAATTATATACAAGTTTATTTCAAAACTTGATTAATGTTAGCTAATCATGCATTTATCTTGATTAGGCTTCATGACATGCACCATGTCACATTTTCAAAAAAATACTTGTTACATTTTTATGAAACATGATTTCAAGTCTTCATTATGTTAGTTATATGTATGCCCTAGAGGCCATTACTGTACATACGATGTATATTGTAATGGATGCTTGGACATATATAGGGAGGACTTTCTTGCTCGACATGATAGTATCCTATCTGGTTGTACTTTATCTTAACATGTACTCTGATTGTCTCTATGTTGCATGTTGATAAAGCCCTTAGGATCTGTACTCGACTACTGGGACTATGATGAGATCATACTAGTGGGGCCACGGTAGTCGACGAGTACATCATATAACTGTTCCTAGTCGAGGGTGTATCGAGACAAGGCATCGATACACCAGAGTAGACTAGCGTATACGCATCTTGACCCATATGATGGGCGATGGATGATCCCATATCCATCGGTGTTTGATATCAAGGATGGTGTACGGGTTCTCAGTAGAGACTGGGTACACTGGATGGACTCGCTGAGAACTCCCAGATGGTATTATACCTCACGTCAGATGGCAGTTCTCCGGTGACACTGGTACAGAGTAGTCTGCTGACACGAGATCGTCATAGAGTTTTGTGTGATTCCCACTGTGCTTTGATTTCCATCATACCACGTCCAAGAGGGCATGCAAAAAGGTGGCTTTTGGGTACAGTCCCGAATCAGAGGCAATGAGCGATAGGAGGGGATTCGTCTCTCTCGGTATAGGGAGTTGATGTTATGCTGTGTTCGATTAGCTATAACTGGAAATCCCTGGGCATGGTTGCTGAGATTTACTGGTAAGTGTTATCAGTAGTTTCTCGAACTGTTATAGACCTCATATCGACACGACTTATCAAGCTACTGGGGTCTGACGTTTACCACCCCTAGGAGAGATATGCGACATATCAGACGACGAGACCGGACTGTACGGGAGTGTTACTGATTGGATCGCAGGAGAATGTATAGGCTTGCTTGTTGATCTTCTGATCGCTCAATACCTGGGTGGCTGTTACGCTTAGCTGACCGCTTGCAGCTTATGGGTGTTTGATATGATCATCACCTACTGTCGGCGTATTGACGATTCTTTAGAGTCCTACACAGAGGTTTCTTGACTCAGGCAAAATGGTATAGGGGCACATATGTGATATGTGCAGGACCGAGGATAATGCGATATGAGATACCATATTCTATTCTCGCGATATATGATATCAGCCGGGTCATCGGATCAAGTGTTGATTCGATGAATCGGTAAATGATTATATTAATCGGTTATATACGATATAGCCGGATTGTCGGATCAAGTGTTGATTCGATAATTTAATGTATAATAATATATATGATATATTAAATTACATTAACTAATATAAGCTCACTAAAAGATTCTTTTTCTCACTCGGGTAATACATTGATATATATGCGATATATGTTAATTGTATTATTTTATTTTGTTACAATAAATATTATATATGTGATATATAATATTGTAACATGATGTGGTTATTAATGCAACATGTTTAGTGGAGATTAAACATGGTTAGGGTTTGATTTGAGTTAAGCTTTTCTAGAAATTTCTAGAAGCTTTCATTTTTGTTTTGGAAAAGATATTTGTGTTGATATTTTAAGTGACTCATCTTTAACTCAACCCAAACCCTAGCCCTAGTTAAATCTCTACAAAGGTTAGTTTGACCATGGTTGCATTTCTACCCTTATCATAACTTTCATTATTCATCACAAATGGATTACTATTCTTCTTCTTCATCTTTGAGCTTCATGAAAAGCTTTCTAGGTTTTTCTTATGTGATGAAAATGAGTGAGAAATAGAAAAAAAATGAGAGCTAAAATCCTACTTCATCATCCTCATCTACCCTTGCCCTTTAGATGAGAGTGTTCACTTCATTTAGTGAGTGAGAGCTTGTGTTAATGAAACTTCAAGGTAGATCATCTTTGTTATCGAAGATCGGAAGCAAGCTTGCATCTTTCTCTTCGTGGAGCCTCTCGAGAGTCTGGAACACGATGATCGTAGCGAAGGGACCTCAACACGGAGCTTTAGAAGTGAAGTACTGGATCTACAAAGGTTGTAATCCCTCTCACTTAGTGTTAAAGTGTTTAACATGCTTGTTTTCGCCTAAACTCTAGTATAAAGATCTTGTTAAGGGTTGTTCGGCATGGCAAAATTTTAAATCGGGCATGGTTGATGCCTCGTAGATCCTTATGCGTGTGTCTAGCAACCCTACAGTGGTATCAGAGCCAAGCTAGAGCTTTAGGCGAAGTCTAGGCGAAGTTTAAAGTCCGATCGAACCCGTAAACCCCGAATCATACCCTTCTCTGGAAATTTTGTAAAAATGTTGATTTTTTCATATTAAAAATGCTCAAAAAAATCAGCAGGGAAATACAAGAGTTACTGTGAAACACGTGCCAATATTACCATTAAATCGCCGCGGAACCGCGGCCGTACCATGGCTTTGGCGGCGGTTCCGCGGCCAAACAGTAACATATTGGTTTGTGTTTTGTACAGTAACCTCCGTAGGTAATTCCTGATTCTTCTGGGAATTTTTAATTATACTCAAGTGTTGAGTTTTCTGGGTTGTATTGGGGACTCGTTGATTCGATTGGATAATTTAACTTCGTTCAGTTTGTCTGGGTAATTTTTGGAACGTGGTAAAAAGTTCGAACGGATATCAATAACTCACTTTTTCCCATGCCGAAAAATTTCCAAGTGTTGGATTTTTTCGTATTTTAAAAACGTTCTAAGTCGTGCAAGTAACACGGTGGACCCTCTAGAAGACAACAAATCTTAACTCGATTATGTGACCATCTTGAACTGCCTCTAAACCTTAGGGTTTATGGCAGTACGGCGTGCCACATGTGAGGCGTTGGCTTGACCCTTCTACGGCTGGACCATTGGTACTGTAGCATGTGATGGATGTTTTAAAACTAATTTCAAGTGTTGAGAACTATTTGGGAAAACTTGAATGTTTGATTATTCGATCGGAAAGTTTAACATTGTCTATTTATCTGGATGGGATACAATATTTGGAATCCACAAGTAGTTATGAGATAACTAATTTGAATATTATAAACATAGCAGTTTAGTCTCGAATGATCGGTTGCTACGGAATTTTGATGTGATCAAAATTTCGTCGCAATCACGTAGCGTACGCGGATACTCGCCGGGTAAACTTAACAGACAGCCATGCCCCATAGCCCCGACCAAGTGACTGTAGGAGAACCCCATCGCCAAAAGCATCCGTTCGGGTGCTCGCGGCAGCGGTGTTCCGCCTTAGTGCACTTCGTCGACGGCATCGGGGGTGCGGCCGTCTACTAAAGTTTGCGACGAGCATTCGATCAGGATGTCGGGAATCTTGTTGAATTGCCCGACTTGATATTGAAAAGAGTTTTCGATAATGAGACTAAAATGCGGGGTTTATAATTGTTAGGCATGCGATGTTTAAGGAATTCATTTGGTTAGGCATGCGATGTCTAAGGAGGTTGCGGATTCCAACTGTTGTAGTTTTACACTTTCTTTTCTGCGACCGTAAGTGTAATATGTGGTGTATCGCCGGTTTCGTTGCTATATATCAACGACAATTAGGATACGCATATTTACTTACGTTGATGATATGCGATATTATGTGTTGCTGTGATATGTTATATTGGATCGTCGTGTTCTGAATAGCCGGGGTTTTTATGTGAGATGAGAGTTTTTCTTTTTCATTCATATAAAATTCATTTGTATGTAATATTCTTTTATTGGGGCACTTCCGGGCTGAGGATGATGTCACCATTGTATATTATTTACTTTTTCGCATTAGGTAGACCTAAGGCGGGGAGCACAAGTAACCGGGTTCTAGGGTCCAGTGGGAGACCATCTCGAGGAGTCGAGACCGGGTCTCCTAACCCTAGAATTGGCTGTGTTGCTTGCCGCTCTCATAGGGGTCTAGGGATGTGGGTTTGGCTATTCATCGCGACCGTGGAATCCGTGTTTTATACAGGCTCGTATTAAAAGCACGGACGTCCTAGTATATCCAATATTTCATATATGTTCTTCTGCTGCAATGTTCTGTGATGAGATCATATTACTGCCTGAGACGAATGTTTATATTATATATATGATATATATGTTATATTGCAGATTTTGTTTCAAATGTGATGCTTGTGAAGCATAATAAAATGGGACCTCATTAATGAAATTAATGAAATAGAAGAATCCTAAAGATGTTGTAGAAACTTGTTTAAAAACTGGTAGCTCTAGTTTTTGCTTTGCATAGCGGTGTTCCTTGTAGAACATCCAACACCTTATTCGATAAGGAAAGAGCCGAGATCCCTTCACCGAGAGTGACCTCTTTAGCAAAACTAGCAGATGCTACAAACTCGGTTTGTCTTTTGATTGCTTCTATAGTTTTTGCTTTGCGTAGTGGTATTTGTGAAATATCCTGCACCTTATTCGATAAGGAAAGAGCCAACGATCCCTTCATCGGGAGTGAGCTCTTTAGCAAAACTAGAAAAGCCTAAAAAACACTCCATTTAAAATCACTCGATTCTACAACGATATAAAGTTCATTACGCAAAGGGTTTTCTTAAAAACCTGTTGTAGCCTTCCGTCATTTCAGATAAGTAGTATTTAGTATTCATGCTGCGTTTGTTGACTTAGTCAAGGCGTAGTATGCGGTAGCTGATTAGTGCTTATCTGCAAAGTAAATGATGCGATTGGATTAGGGTAGTCGTGCGGCCTTGTTGACTTAGTCAAGGGTCGTGCGGGTGGGTTTAATTCAATCGGAAAATGACGGGTTGAACTTTACTTGCGGTCTATGGTTTGTTCACTTAGTCAAGGTCATAGATTGCTTGGGGCAAAATATTATTGGGAATTTCAAATGTTGAAATTTGCAATGAGATTGCATACCTTCTATGAGATAGTTGGATCCCGATACCCGCTGCGAGTAAGAGTTACTCCTGGGAGAGTTTTACACATTACAATTAGCCGATCAAGTAGGTGTCTAAAAAGGTGTCAACGGGGTTACGCCCCTGGGAAAACGAGGTTTACTTTAATTAGGTTCGTGCGAAAGCACGGGGAACCTCCCTCAAAGTACCGGCACTGGCCTGGCTGAAAGATTGGTGAACTTGTAGGGTGTAATTAATCCCGGCTAGTCTTTCCTTTTAGGGTTTGAAGGAAGATTTGACTAAAACAGTGGGAGACATCCTGATTAGATAAATTGATAACCAATCTAATCTTATAAAAGCGCACGCTGAGTGTTTTCTTCTCTCTCTCTCTCCAGGTAGCGACCATGTCACGCCTTAATCAAGATAATAATATGGATGTATTGACCGAACCCGCTTGTTATACTGCGCTAAGGAACGTTGGTCCCTCTCCAACTTACAATTGTTATAAGATAGAGCAGGAAATTGGGGAATACCAGATTTCCCGTGCCGCCCAAACGAAGAAAGTGTATGCTGATGCATCATCTTCGGGTGTGTTCATTACCGAGAACTGTTTCTCAATATCCTTTACGTCCTGGGTATGTGATACCAGATCAGGATCCCGCAAATGTAATTTGTTACATGGGTTATAGATAGGTAGAGAACTGAGAACGAGTGATAAGTTTCATGATATAGAAACGGTGCAAGAGTTGCAGCCAAGTCTGTTGGTAGTTATCACCCAGTATTACCAGAATACATTGATTCTGAACGAATGTTATTAGATACCGAACCTGATATACAAAATCATATCAGTCTCTATATTTAGATAAAGATGGATATAAATTTTGTATTGTTGGATAATGTTTTGAACTTTTCCTATATCAAGAGTTGATCGGTTCAGGCACGTTATCTAAAAGCATAGACGTTCTAAATCAAACTACAGTTCTTAGTATA
Organism: Agapanthus africanus; assembly: GCA_030015575.1. Classification (NCBI taxonomy): domain Eukaryota; kingdom Viridiplantae; phylum Streptophyta; class Magnoliopsida; order Asparagales; family Amaryllidaceae; genus Agapanthus; species Agapanthus africanus. The sequence goes on along the minus strand of CM057347.1, from coordinate 245,967,959 downwards.
CAAAACACACACAAGAGGAAGAGTTCAGAAATGAACGAATCCTTCTTGAGGTATTGTAGACTAGGTCATATCAATGTGACCTGACTAGCTGAAGTTACATTAAGATGCATATTTAAATTTGTTTGAATTTAAATCTTGTGAAACTTGCCAGTCATGTCACAAAGATAAGATTACCACAGCTCTGTTTATTGGAAACAGAGAAAGAGTTAGTGAACTCTTGGGATTGAAACATGCTGATGTATGAACGTCCCCTGTCTACACAGGCCAAGACCGGTTCTTTGTATTTTATTATATTCACTGATGATCTCTCAAGATTCGCACATGTGTTCCTGTTGAAACACAAGTCCGAAGCTTTTGAGATATTCACAGAATATAAGTTAGAAGTAGAGAACCAAAAACGGGTATAAATATTATGTCCTATGATGAGATCAGGGAGGAGAATACTTGAGCACGAAATTCCTGGATTATTCTAAAGGAGAATGAGATTCCCTCTCAGCATTACTCCTCCGTATACACCATAGCACGATGGTATATCGGGGCGGAGCAATAACACCCTATGTGATATGGTGTGCTCTATGACGAGTACTACTGAGTTTCCTATTTCCTTTTGGGAGTTATGCACTTGAGAAGTTGCATACCTATTGAATAGGGTTAAAATTAAATAAATTGCCTACCACTTCATATGTGATATGGAAAGGGAAGAGCCTATATCTTAAGTTTGTTAAGATTTGGGGTTGTCCGGCCTATGTCTAAAAGCAAAATCCGGACAAGCTCGAGGAAAAATCAGATCTGTGGATGTTTGTTGGATATCCCAAGCATACGCAAGGGAATATCTTCTACCTAGCAGAGGAACAACATATGTTTTGTTTCTCTACGTGCCACCTTTGTGAAAGGGAATTTCTTGTGAAGAAATTAGTGGTCATGAGAAAGAACTGGAAGGAGTTCCAGCTATACAAACTACAGCAGATGATTTGGTAGAACCAAAGGATTCAATAGTAACCTACGAACTTCAGCCTCTCCGCCGATCTAGTAGGGTTCCTCACCCACCTGAGAGATACTTCGGTTTCTCTATGATAGTCGGAGCGAGGATTGCATCATGAGATGATGACCCAAACTAGTTTTGAGCTGGCCATCAGGAGTGGGACTCTGTAAGAATGGCTGGATGCTTAGCGATTTGAGATGGAATCCTTATACACCAACAAAGTATGGACTTTGGTTGCTTTATCTGAAGGGTTAAATCTCCATCAGGAGCAAGTATATCTTGAGAAGATTACTTGGTGTACATGAAAAAGTTGAGACTTTCAAAGCTATGCTTAAGTCCATCCAGATCCTACTTGCCACTTCTACATACCATGACTACGATATCTGGTGGTTGGGTGTTATGATTGCTTTTCTAAATGATTTTTTAGAAGAGAGCATCTATAAGTACACAGCCAGAGGGATTCGTAGGTAGTGGGAGCAGCGGAAACGTGTGCAAGATATTTTATGTGATAAAGCAGGCATCGCGGAGTTGGAACATCTGTTTTGATGTGGTAGTCAAAGAGTTTGACTTCATCAAAATGGTAGATGAACCTTGTATATAAAATAGGTAGTAGAGAGTATGGTGGTGATCCTCGTAGAGTACGTGGATGTCATACTCTTGATAGGGAAGGAGTTTCCTATGCTACGATCGGTCAATCTCCGCTTATCACAAGGATTCTCCATATAGGATCAAAGTGATACCTCTTAAATCCTGGGTTTGGATCTATGAGATAGGTCTAATTGGATGTTAGGATACTCACTAGTTGTAGTGAGATGGTATCAATCGATCCTGGGGAGAATCACTGGAAAGGTTCCAGGGTGATAAGGACGACTGAAAGTCAGTCGCAGGCATTGTCTTTACCCTCAGTGGAGGGACGGTATGTTGGAAGAGTTCCAAGCTAGATACCGTGACATACTAGACGATTAAAAGCAAGATACATCGTTACCAAAGATGCTACCAAAGAGGCTGTCTGGATAGATATAAGTTCATGAGATGAACTTCGTTCCTACCATTGTGTGACAATGGAGTTGTGGCTTATGCCAAGGAACCCCCCGTCCCATCAGAAATCCAGATATAATTCTTAGGCAGTATCACCTGATCATGGAGATGGTTGATCTCCAGGGAGATCGAGGTTAGGAGAGTAGACACAGAGGACGACAGCGCGGATCCACTCACAAAGGCCTTTTTCCCAGTAGAGACTTGTATAGGATGGTTGAGTTTGAGATACTTCAACCGCAGCTAATTGTGGGTATGTGATACCACAACAGATGGCCCTAGTGCAAGTGGGAGATTGTTAGTTATATGTATGCCCTAGAGGCCATTACTGTACATACGATGTATATTGTAATGGATGCTTGGACATATATAGGGAGGACTTTCTTGCTCGACATGATAGTATGCTATCTGGTTGTACTTTATCTTAACATGTACTCTGATTGTCTCTATGTTACAAGTTGATAAAGCCCTTAGGATCTGTACTCGACTACTGGGACTATGATGAGATCATATTAGTGGGGCCACGGTTGTCGACGAGTACATCCTATAACTGTTCCTAGTCGAGGGTGTATCGAGACAGGGCATCGATACATCAGAGTAGACTAGTGTATACGCATCTTGACCCATATGATGGGTGATGGATGATCCTATATCCATCGGTGTTTGACATCAAGGATGGTGTACGGGTGCTCAGTAGAGACTGGGTACACTGGACGGACTCGCCGAGAACTCCCAGATGGTATTATACCTCTCGTCTGATGGCAGTTCTCCGGTGACACTGGTACAAAGTAGTCTGCTGACCCGAGATCGTCATAGAGTCTTGTGTGATTCCCACCGTGCTTTGAGTTCCATCATACCACGTCCAAGAGGGCGTGCAAAAAGATGGCTTTTGGGTACAGTCCCGAATCACATGGAGGCAATGAGCGATAGGAGGGGATTCGTCTCTCCCGGTATAGGGAGTTGATGTTGTGCTGTGTTCGATTGGCTATAACTGGAAATCCCTAGCCAGGGTTGCTGAGATTTACTGGTAAGTGTTATCAGTAGTTTCTCAAACTGTTATAGACCTCATATCGACACGACTTATCAAGCTACTGGGGTCTGACGTTTACCACCCCTAGGCGAGATATGCGACATATCAGACGACGAGACCGGACTGTACGGGAGTGTTACTGATTGGATTCGCAGGAGAATGTACAGGCTTGCTTGTTGATCTTCTGATCGCTCAATACCTGGGTGGCTGTTACGTTTAGCTGACCGCTTACAGCTTGTGGGTGTTTGATATGATCATCACCTACTGCCGGCGTATTGACGATTCTTTAGAGTCCTACACAGAGGTTTCTTGACTCAGGCAAAACGGAGTAGGGGCACATATGTGATATGTGAAGGACCGAGGATAATGCGATATAAGATACCGTATTCTATTCTCGTGATATATGATATCAGCCGGGTCATCGGATCAAGTGTTGATTCGATGAATCGGTAAATGATTATATTAGTCGGTTATATGCGATATAGCCGGATTGTCGGATCAAGTGTTGATTCGATAATTTAATGTATAATAATATATATGATATATTAAATTACATTAACTAATATAAGCTCACTAAAAGATTCTTTTTCTCACTCGGGTAATACATTGATATATATGCGATATATGTTAATTGTATTATTTTATTTTGTTACAATAAATATTATATATGTGATATATAATATTGTAACATGATGTGGTTATTAATGCAACATGTTTAGTGGAGATTAAACATGGTTAGGGTTTGATTTGGGTTAAGCTTTTCTAGAAGTTTCTAGAAGCTTTCATTTTTGTTTTGGAAAAGATATTTGTGTTGATATTTTAAGTGACTCATCTTTAACTCAACCCAAACCCTAGCCCTAGTTAAATCTCTACAAAGGTTAGTTTGACCATGGTTGCATTTCTACCCTTATCATAACTTTTATTATTCATCAAATGGATTACTATTCTTCTTCTTCATCTTTGAGTTTCATGAAAAGCTTTCTAGGTTTTTCTTATGTGATGAAAATGAGTGAGAAATAGAAAACAAATGAGAGCTAAAATCCTACTTCATCATCCTCATCTACCCTTGCCCTTTAGATGAGAGTGTTCACTTCATTTAGTGAGTGAGAGCTTGTGTTAATGAAACTTCAAGGTAGATCATCTTTGTTATCGAAGATCGGAAGCGAGCTTGCATCTTTCTCTTCGTCGAGCCTCTCGAGAGTTCGGAACACGATGATCGCAGCGAAGCGACCTCAACACGGAGCTTTAGAAGTGAAGGACCGGATCTACAAAGGTTGTAATCCCTCTCACTTAGAGTTAAAGTGTTTAACATGCTTGTTTTCGCCTAAACTCTAGTATAAAGATCTTGTTAAGGGTTGTTCGGCATGGCTAAATTTTAAATCGGGCATGGTTGATGCCTCGTAGACCCTTGTGCGTGTGCCTAGCAACCCTACAGTGGTATCAGAGCCAAGCTAGAGCTTTAGGCGAAGTCTAGGCGAAGTTTAAAGTCCGATCGAACCCGGAAAACCCGAATCATACCCTTCTCTGGAAATTTTGTAAAAATGTTGATTTTTTCATATTAAAAATGCTCAAAAAAATCAGCAGGGAAATACAAGAGCTACTGTTAAACACGTGCCAATATTACCATTAAATCGCCGCGGAACCGCGGCCGTACCATGGCTTTGGCGGCAGTTCTGCGGCCAAACAGTAACATATTGGTTTGTGTTTTGTACAGTAACCTCCGTAGGTAATTCTTGAATCTTCTGGGAATTTTTAATTATACTCAAGTGTTGAGTTTTCTGGGTTATATTGGGGACTCGTTGATTCGATCGGATAATTTAACTTCGTTTAGTTTGTCCGGGTAATTTTTAGAACGTGGTAAAAAGTTCGAACGGATATCAATAACTTACTTTTTCCCATGCCGAAAAATTTCCAAGTATTGGATTTTTCCGTATTTTAAAAATGTTCTAAGTCGTGCAAGTAACACGGTGGACCCTCTAGAAGACAACAAACCTTATCTCGATTATGTGACCGTCTTGAACTGCCTCTAAATCTTTGGGTTTATGGCAGTACGGCGTGCCACATGTGAGGCGTTGCCTTGCCGAAATTTTCGGGAAAATATGATGTTGCTTTTAAATGTTTAATGCCATTTATTTATTTAAACCACTTGCTTTAAACAAGTTTTCCTTCACTTCTTATTTAAAATGGTTTAGATTTCTGGGCTTTTGGCTTACTTGAATTAGGTGGGGTCCTATAGACTTCACATGATTCAAGTGCCAGTCATGTGCTGTTTCGGGTCGTGACAAAGTTGGTATCAGAGCGCTTGGTTTATCCTTGGTTCGAGTTTATGTTTGACTATGCGGAGTCTAGGGCATATCTTTTTATTCGGAACCTAGGCTTGACCTTACGGAACTTAGACTTGGTTGAGGGGGTATTAGACCCGAACTTTCGTCGCATAGGTTGACCTTGGTTGATGGAGTATGTGACTTAAGTAGAGTGACGCACCATGTGTATGTTCCGCGGCATACTTACGATACGCTACTCCGCTAAGAAGCCTTATGATGTACATTTCCTTGCACCGTATTATATTCGTTCATATGATCTATCCTCATCGATATCGGTTGGTGGGTATTGTTACCACGATTGCACGGGCAGAGAGAGCTACGGCTAGAGTTGCGGTCAGCATGAGCTCGTCTTGGACGAGGACTGACCAGGGTGTAATTCTGGTGACACACGATTGCATAGATGTGTCATTTTATTGTGTTTTTCGCTCCATAAGCGTTTGATGGATTGCTTTTACTAAAATTTCTCGAACGTGCAGATCAACATCAGAGGATTGGGCCACTGTTAGAGGCCGGCTAGAATGTGATGACCGTCAATGCACCGTTTATTCTTGATGATTGAGGCATTGTTTAGCGTGCGGACAAATGATCCAGTTGTTGCTGCGACTGACAAGATATCGCCCCAGATGTTTGAAGCTAATGCAGCACGAGTTGTACTTAGAGATATGATAGAAGATCGCTAGTCACCCAAGGATGAACGACTAGGACATGTGGTTCATTGCATACCCCGATGCGAGGTCATCAGATTGATTGATTCCAACTTGAGAAGACTTCACGCAGGTACGTTGAGAGTCGACAGAAAATGATCGAATGTCAGAAACCCTCTTTTTCTAAGTTTAAGGTATTCAGAAAAACATGCAAGTAATTTTGTGAACCCTCTAGAAGAATGAAACCCTAACTCGATATAATGACCATTGAAACGCTTTTGAACCTTAGGGTTTGCGGCAGTTCCGCGGTGCCATTAATGAGGCTTGGGTTTGCCCTTCTACGGCTGGTCCATAGGTACTGTGGTATGTTCTGGATATTATTAAACTTTGCTCAAGCGTTGAGCTCTTGGGAAATTATGGGACTTTGATGAATCGATCAAAAAGTTCGACGTCGTCCGGATATCATGTGATGGGATACATTACTTGGGAGACTCTAGGTATGAGTATAGCCGTTGTAGCGCAGTCCATACAGCTATGAAGAGACGAGTCCGAATCAGTCAACATTAGAGAAAAGTGGACTAAGAGGTTCGTACAAGATTTTGATGAGATGGTGTTCCACTCCGTTGACATCAAAGATGTGATACGCATGCAGAGGCGTTGAATATGGATATATCTTTCAGAAGGAGTCGTGATGAGTATGCAGCCGTTCCGGAACAAGAAATAGATTTAGTAAAGGGTGATAACTTCCGGGCAGTTCAGCAGGAACGAGATTTAGGAGAGACCCCGACAGAGTCTTTCTGGAATACTACACGAGGAGACTTGGACCCAGGATCGGTCGTATTATGCATACCCAGTAGGCCAGAGTTCGGCATCGTCGACGAAACATGTTATGAGTGACCATGATAGTTGGCCAGAGATCTTTTAAAGGATGTGCCAGAGCGGAACTTTTTCCGTCATCATTTCTATATTGGGCTATTGAGCCGAGGATCTATGTAACTAGCAATTCGCAGTGAGAGACGAGAGCCTAAGGGCACAAGGTGCTAGACTATGAAAAGGAGGCAAGTAGATATCTTGCTCTGCTAGCTTTGGATGCACCGACACCTTCTCGACTTTGAAGGAAGGACAAATCGACGACAGTGTTTATGAGTTGTGATTGGGTGATTCGAATATCACATATCCGTCATTTTGGATTTCGGTATTTTGGGCGATTTATTTGCATGATTGAGTTTTCGTGCACCACAGTTGCACTCGATTTCGATTTGATATCATTCGAGATGTTTGATTTTGATTTCATGCCTATGGTATGCATGTGATTTGACTTTTGCCTTCGGTGTAGTTTCATGCAGTTTTATTACTTTGATTCGATTTTGTGCATGCTGATGCACATGGTTGTGAGATTATATACCACGGTATACCTGATTTGGGTTGAGATATGTTGTATACCGTCGATTTCGATTGTGATATTCGATATTTGTTTTCGTGCACCTTGTGCACGTGATTTGGATTCTTGCGCTTACTTGGCGCACTTGATGCGATTTTGGTGCACACCAGATGCACTAAATCGGGATTCTTCGTACATATCAGATGCACCCGATATTGTTGTCAGGCACACTCGTTGCCCTTGACAGGTGTTTTCGTGCACACCCGTTGCACTTAGATTTTGTTTCTGTGCACATGTATGGCACATTCATTGATTTCGATTTCTGTGCGCACCAGACGCACGTGGCATTCTTATACACATTTTGGGTGTGGTTTCTCTTGGAGTCGTATGTTTAATGATATTTACTATTTGGTGTAGTAGCTGAGCAGGACTAGTCAGAGGACAATACCTGAATATGTTTTTGCATGTATTGATAGTTACCGAAGGGATTTCCAAAAAGGAGCTATAGTCTCAGTATTTACCTACGTGTCCGAGATGACACGAAACATTAACAAAGGAAACCCTTCTAAATTATTTTCAAAACGGCGGGACGTGTATGTTAAACAAAAGATATATATATATATATAGTTATTTTCTTACAATAAACGTCCGCTACTGTGCCGTGATACGCGCATCGCACATCGACTTGAAAAGGTTTGGCATGCATTTCTTTTCAAATGTTTTGACGAATTTACAACGATGCGTATTATGTATGTTATAGTTTTAATGCATATCATGTTGGTTTTCGTATTGGAATTTTACATTGGTATCTTCACCATAACTCCGATGATTGCGTGATGCTTGACGGAGTTTTGATTTTTGAGTTATATACTCGTTTTTCATGCGCATGCATTGCGCTACGATATGTTTTGTGTATGTATGATTTCGGAGCCCGACGACTTGATCATTTTACTGAAATATTTTAGTATTTGAGGGGTTGAAATTTAAATTCGGGGACCGAATTTATTTAAGGGGGAAGACTGTAACATTTCAGAAAAATAAAATATTATTTTTGGGAATTTATATAATTGAATAATAAATATTATGAATATTTTAAGGTGTGGAGATTAGTTTTAAATAATATGGTATAATTAGATACCAATAAATTGGGAAATATAGGGAAATTACATTTTGAATGTTGATTTTGAAAGAATGTTATATGATTTAGACATTTTATAAATTCTTTATAATTAATTATATACAAGTTTATTTCTAAACATGATTAATGTTCTCTAATCATGCATTTATCTTGATTAGGCTTCATGACATGCACCATGTCACATTTTCAAAAAAATACTTGTTACATTTTTATGAAACATGATTTTAAGTCTTCATTATGCATGGCTTCATAGTGGTTTTTGTTGGATATAGTGCCCTCAGAGTCTATTATTGGATCACAGGCACGTGATTGCAATGATTGAGGGAGGACCTATGCTGGTAGGACAGTCTTACTCGAGATGATAGTATGCTATCTGGTTTATCTTTATCATTGTGTACTGCTTTAGGTGATCTTACAGGTCACTATTGCACGTTGATAGAGCCCCTAGGATTCTTGCTTGACTACCAGCAGTATGAGGGCGATCATATACGTAGGAGCTGGGGTCTATAAGCAAATCCTTAAAAGGTCCCTAGTCGTAGGAGTTTCGAGACAGGGCATCGATTCTGCAGAGTAGACTAGTGTATACAGTCGAGACCCCGACGAGGGGCGGTGGCCGGTCTCACAAGCCACTGGTGTCAGTTGGTTCACCTAAGATGTATACAGGTGCTCATTAGGTTATGAGTACACCGGACATGACTCGCCGGGAACCTGCTAGTTGGGATTATACCAGACGTCAGATAGCAGTTCCCAGGTGACATGTGTACAGGTTAGTTCATCGACTTGAGATCGTCATTTGTCTCGTGTGAGTTCCTACTATGCTTTGATTACTACCCTACCACGCTCAAAGGAGACGTGCAAACGGGTTTTAGTTGGGTACAGTCCCGAGCCACATGGAGGCAGTGAGAGGATCTGCAGGGGTTCGTCTCTCCCGGTATTGGGGATGAGGTCACGCTGTGTCTAGGAGAGCCATTACACAAAGCCCTCGGCCGAGGCAGGAGATTTATTGGTAGGTATTCCAGTAGTATCTCAGGGTGTTCTGGGCTACACTCCGACACGACTTGTACCGCTTTTGGGGGTCTGACTTTTACCAACCCCCTAGGCCCGCCATGCGATACTCATAGATGAACGGACCGGACTGTACGGATATTGTCACTGACAGGCTCAGTAGGGTGTCAGGATGAGTTCGCTCATCGACGTCCCTTTTGGTCAATAGCTGGTGGCCCGTCACGTATGGCTAATACCTCTGACGTGCTAGTGGTTAAATCCACAGCCATAGTATTGACGAGTCTTTAGAGTCCACCACACTCAGTTAATCAGGTTTCGGGCGAAACACTGTAGAGGCCGTATGGAGATATGGCAGGGTTCGATCAGATACGTGCGGTATTGCACGGATCGTGATCGGACGGATTTTACTAGCCGCCTTTGGTTTAAGCCGGATCCTAGTATTTGACAGTGTACTTTTGTCTTTTTGCAGTTGTATTCAGTGGGAATACAAATGCGGGCATGTATATGCAGTAGCGGGGTTTACCTGTAATTTATTACGGGATCGCGTTTTCTGAAGTTGCCAATTTGCTTTCCGTTCCGGCCGGTTTTCCTTTGTTCCTTCGCGGCCAGACTTTTAGATGGAGGGGGTTATTTGCAAGTTTGCAAATAACTTATTGTGGAGGGGGTTTCTTGCATTTTGTGGCTTCATGATACTTCTTTAATCATGAGATTCTTTTTTGGTCTCATCCATTGTATTTATTATGATGGATTGAGATTTGAGTTGGATGGGAAATGGGTGTGACCATTTTTCTTATCTTTATCTTAGCTTTTCTTCTCCCATTTGATTGATTCCTTTTTCCCACCATGATGAGGAGGGGCCGGCCACTTTTGGAGGAGGGGGAGAATTCATTTTGGTTGTGAGGAAAAATGTTCATCTCATTCATGCATCAAAGTTCATAGCTCCCTTTTCAAGCCTCTCCAAAAAGCTTCATTCTTTCCTCCACACTATCATGGTAACTTCTTAACCCCAAAGAGACAAGTTACTACACTTAGCCTACAACATTGCTTGGGCACGTCGGCTCGCCAACTTCGTGCTCGAGTTGCCTCAGCCCAGAGGTGGGAGCCCGTAAAAGAACCCGGCGATGCGGTGCACGTTTCGACGAGGAGGCGACGACCGGAGATTCCACGAGGAGATCGGAGTGGAGACGAAGACCGAAGGACACGGATCGCTTGGTATATCTCTCTACCCGTCTTTTAGTTTTCTAGTAGCTAGGTTAATGGCCCGATCCGGGTTAAAAGTGCGCGGTGGTGCCGGTTTGCAAGTTTCGTAAAGTTTTTCGTTTCCGCGTTTCCAGCATCGGATCGACGGCCGGGGCACCGCCGTGCACTTACATTGGTATCAGAGCCACGCCATTAACCTAGTCTAGCTTGCTCTAGTATGTTTAGAACTCGATCGAACAAAAAAAACCCCAAAAACCGTATTTTCTTGTGCATTGGGTTTCTGTCGAAATTTTTTCTGGCTCCAAAAATTTTTCAGGGTATTGCAGAAACATGTGCAGGGAATTCTAAGAACACTGTAAAAATTTGGTGACCTAATCCCTCAATATAGCCGTGGAACCGCGACCATAACCCCACTTTGGCCGCGGTTCCGCCGCAGTAATATAGCTTCATCTAACCAAATTTTTTCCAGTGGGCTTCTGACATGGAATTAGGGTTTTTGGAATATTCTTTTTGGGCCCAGATTTTCTGTGAGTGCTACAGTTGTGCTTGGGGCCCACTTCGATAAATTTGTTCGATCGGATATTTTAAACATGCTAGTTCACAGTATTTACATTATATCTGCGACCATGAATGTCATTTGATCGGTAAGTCCTGTCTAACTGCTATAGCCCTCTTAGACGGATTTGCGAACGTGACATTCATGTTGATGTTCTGTGTTGTGCTGTGATGTTGCGGATTGGTCGTGGGGATAGCCTGGTTGCAATATTAGTATAGTTTTTGTTTTATATGTACATTTGATATTGCGGGCCGAGCGTCCGACATGTGGACTGTCGTTACTGCCTGTTTGTATTATTCTTTTGGGGCACGACCGGGTCGAGGTCGATGTACCCGTTGTATGTATATTTTACTTTCTGTACTAGCATTACCCCGCGGAGGGGTGCACGGATAGCCGGATTCTAGAGGGCAACGGGCCCGCATCTCATGGCATTGAGACGGAGGGGGCTTCACTCTAGAATTGGCGGGCTATTCGTCGCACTCGTAGGGGGTATAGGTTGACCCAGGAGGGGTACCCAAGTTACCGGATTCCGTGAAGTGCTGGGTGGTCCATTCACGTTGCTGAAGGGGGCTGCCTCGCTTCAGATTTTAGCGGGTAACTTGCCGCGCCCGTAGGGGTCTAGGATTTCATTGCACAGGCTATCCACACGACCAGGGGAACGTCGGGTTTCAGTAGCGGCTCTATGAAACCCGGGGATCCCAGATATATGTATTGTTCTGTGATGCTGATTACATTTCTGTGATGTTGCATTTTATCACGCCTTGAGCGAAATATTATATATTGATATATATACTAGTAGATGTTGTATATGCTTTGCATCCGCGCTAGTCCAGTCCCCGCTCTGTCGTTAGTTAGCTAACCCAACGGGTGATGACGGGACCCAGTGGTGAATGCGGATGGCATATACGTACATCATTATTTTCGTTCTTTATTGGTGTGATCAATTGATGGGACTGCGTTGATTCGGATCAATGCAAGATAAACAAACCTATTCTGATGTTGTTGGAACATTTTTCAAAAAGCTGTTATTGCAAGCGCGTTCTCTTTTGTTTTGCACAGTGGTATTCAGTTGGAATATCCTGCTCCTCAGTCGACGAGGCAAGGGCGGAGATCCCTTCACCGGGAGTGACCCCTTGGACAAAAGTTTGCGTCAGGGCAATAACTTCACTATAGCCGATTACTTTTGCTTTGCATCGTGGTATTCAGTTGGAATATCCTGCACCCCATCCTACGGGGAAAGAGCCGAGATCCCTTCACCGGGAGTGACCTCTTTAGCAAAGGTTTTCGTTACTATATTTTTATAAAGCTATCCATTCCTTCAACGATATCAAGTTCATTACGTTAAAGGTTTTCACCAGAAACCATTCGTAGCCCTTCGTCGTTTCATATGGATAGTCAATAGTATTCAAGCTGTGTTTGTTGGCCATAGTCAAGGCACAGTGTTTGGTAGCTATTGGGTGTTCATATGCTGCATAGATAGATGCGTTGGTTTGGGACAGTCGTATAGCCTTGTTGGCCCTAGTCAAGGGCTTGTACGGGTGGGTTCAAGTCTACCTGGACAATGACGGGTAGAACTTGACATGTGACTTATGATTTGTTGGCCTTAGTTAAGGTCATAAGAGCATGGGGCAAAAATCACATCGGGAGTTTCTAAAGAAACTGAAACTTGCCAGATATGCGCATACCTTCTGGAGTGTGATAACGTGAGCGGATTTCGTCACGTTATCATGCGATGATAGTTGGATCCCGATTCCTACTGATGAGTTGGTTTACTCCTTGGGTGATCCCGACTAATTCTTCTTTCAGGTTTGGGGAAGAATTTGACGTTACAGTGGGAGGTTTCCTGATTAGATAAAGTGATAACCATTCTGATCTAGGTTAGTGTGCACGCTGAGTGTTTCTTTTCTCTCTCTCTTTGGCAGCGACCATTGACCCGACCTTAGACTATGACTCAGTGACCAAGATTAACCGAACCTTCTTATAAGACTGTCTTTTGGATTGTCAGAGTTGCAAACCTCATTGCCACTCCTACTTTTACCCTTTTCTCCAGAACACTCCGTGTTACTACGAACGTCCATTTCCATTGGACAAAACCATCGTATGGTTATATACGAACTCGAAGGAATTTATTCGATGATGGTTTCTGGTTCTGGAGAAAACAAATAGGACTATTCAGTTGTCTTTTCCTTTTACCTTCTCTCAGGTTGCAAGTGCCCCTTAGATTAGGGGATAGTACACCCATTACGCAAATTGGATAGTCTTCTTCCAAAGCATAGGCAGGTGCCGACCGGTAGGGAATGAAGAAAACCAATTAGCCTAAACGGTGTACAGAAGATATTAAGTTAAGACAAAGAAAGGGATTAGAAGGAGAGCAAAGTAAATTGCGACTGATATTCACGACCAAACCAAGTATTTCCTTACCACTCCCACTTCACCTTTGTATTTCTCTAGGACACTCCGTATCACTACGAAGATCCGTATTTTATTAGATATTCCATCGTATGGTTATATACGAACTCGAAAAGAACTTGTTCCAGTTCGGGAATGGATTCTGGTTCAGGAGAAATAGGAATAAGGTTTATTCGGTTGTCTTTTATCTTCACCATCTCTCGCATTGCGAGTGCTCCTAGGATTAGGACAGTACACCCATTATGCTTATTGGATAGTCTTCTTCCAAACCATAGGCAGGTGCCGAACGGTAGGGAAGGAAGAAAACCATTTGGCCTAAAGGGTGTGCAGAAGGTAATGACTAAAGACATATAAAGGGATTTGGAGAGGTGGCAAAGAAATATACAGTTATAGTTGTTGATCTGGATGATGGAAGAGGCATTACCATGAATACCAGGATACCCCATCGAAACATCTCAATGTTACAGTTTTACTGTGTACTGTTAAAAGAAAACTGATTTCCTAATTAGCACTTGCTCCAGGGTATGTATTTACCAGGTATGATTCTCACATCTGTATGGTTTTACAGATGATGAGTGGGAGTAAGTTATTGGGAATTCGGTGATCATCCTCATTATATCGGAATTCGTTGAAATTGGTGATATTTGAGGAAGTCACCTGGGTTGTTTGCCGGACGGCAAATATTTGGTTTTGAATATCCGTTGTTATGCACCAATTTCAAATTGATATATCTGTACGTCTATTTTCATAGAGTGAGATATAACCTTTTGAAATTATGTCTATGACATTTACCTATATCAGTGGATGGTTAGGTAAGGAGCATTGAACAACGGTGTAATTCTTCTTAACCATAAGTACAGTTTTAACCTACGACACACAGTGAATGAGTTATTTGACTCACGGGACTTATACAGAGTATTGTATGTTGTCCAGTGTCCAATACGACAGAGGGGTTGGTCCTCGTACTATATTCTGTTTACTTATGACTTCTCTGGTTCTTAGATAAGTGTTTCGTAGAAACACAGGGTCTAAGTTTTGAGAAGTTATAGGTATAAGAGTAAAGTAGAGAACCAGATGTTGTAAGTATCGGGATTCTTCAAGGTGATCGAAGATGTAGATACTTGTGCGTGGTATTCAGTTGATAGTAATGATTAAGAGAACTGGCTTCTCTTTCAGGTTACTCATAATTGGAAGTACTCCTAAGTTGAGTAATGCTGATCGGCCTCTTTCCATTTAGTTGACATGCACTGGAGACCGCTCCATGATTTGAATCAGGTTCAATTAAATCAGTGCCTCTGTTTCTATATTGGATATAGAACAGTTCATATCTTAACGATGTTAAGGTACGGGAAGTTGTCCGGCTTATGCTTAAAACCAGAATCTGGATAACTCAAGGCACGTTTCTGTAATGGCTGTTTGTGGGTTGACCCAGGCTATGACGAGGGTTGACTTTCTACCATCTGGAAGATCAATAGTGATATTGTTCTTGACTCGCCACAATTTTAAAAGAAATGGATTTTTTTTCAGAAAACAGTAGTGGGAGTACGGTAGAACTGGAAGCGATTCCAGAACCGCAAACGATTACTGAAAATTTGATAGGAACCTAAAGATTCAATCTGGTTTGACATTCCATTGGCCACTCCGCAGATATGGTGGGTAACCTCAGGCACTCGAGAGGTACTTCGGTATGCTCAAGGACAGTGGCAGGGAGGTTCTTGTTTACCCAAACTTGCCATTGCTGTTGTTCCAGACTGTGAGACCCGGCAGGAGGATGAGTATAGCGTCGTTCTGAACTAGCTTTAGAAGTGTACGTCTATATGACTCTGCCAGAGGGTTATCGTGGTCAGTGGGAGCAGCGGAAGCATTGGTGGAAAAGTGGCTTATGTCTATTTATAGACTAAAGCAGATATAGCGGAGATAGATCATCTATTTCTGATGTGACAGTCATAGGTTTGACTTCATCAGAATAGGGGATGGATCTGTTAAGAAGGTAGTAGGGTGTGATGTCCTGGTATTTGGATTATAGGGTTACTAGGCACACTCAAGAGGTTCCACAAGGCATCAACCATGCCAAATTAAAATTTTACGTGCCGAGAAACCCTAATATAGATCGTTAACTAGAAGTTAAGGCGAAAGAACATGCAACTTAACTACAAGTGAAAGGGATTACAACCTTTGTAGATCCGGTCCACCACTTCTTTAGCTCCGAGATGACGTCCCTCCGCTGCGATCATCAGGATCCCGGACTCTAGCTATGGTTTCGTCGGAGAAATGATCAGGCTAGGTCATTGACTTCGATGCCGAAGATGATCTACGTCGAGGCGACTCAAACTCAAGCTCCATCTTCACTAGGTCAAGAAACTTGTGAAGAAAACACCCTCTACTACATGGCAAGTGATAGAGGATGAAGAAATAGGAAGTGGGTTCACTTTGGATTTGGATTTCTCACTTGGAATCATCACTTAGAATTTTCTAGTAAACTTTTTCTTTCTTCATGAAGAAGATGAAGAAGAAGAAAAAGAAAAAGAATTTCTTAATTAGAAAATTCAAGTGATTCTTATCATATAGCAACCATGGGTTAGTCTAACTCATGTAGAGAATAAACTAGGGTTTAGATAATGGTTAGGTTTGAGAATAGAAACAAAATGGTGAAGCTTCATGAAACTCCAAGAATAAAACAAAGAAAGCCACCACATTTGTTTTTGCCCAAATAAATAAATGAATAAATAAATGAGTAAATCAAACCCTAACTATTAACCTAATCATAGTTTAAAGCATACACTAACCCAAGTTTGCATGTATCATCGAACATGATACAATCAAGTGCACAAAAATATATCATATATACAATGTGCACAAACTAGTGAGAAAATAATCTTAAGTGAACCAATACTAGTTAATGTAAAGTAATATATCAAATATATAATTATACATTAAATCACTAAATCAACACTTGATTTAATGATCCGGTCATACTGCATATAACCGACTAATATCAAGTATATCAATGTATCGAATCAACACTTGATTCTGTAACCCGGCTATATCACATATAACCGACCGATGATACAAATCGCGAGAATAGAATACAGTATCACATACTGGTATTATTCTCGGTCCCGCACATATCTCATATGCGCTCCTATTTCGTTTCGCTTGAGCCAGGAAACCTCCGTGTAGGACTCTAAAGACTCGTTAATACGCCGGCAACAGGTGATGATCATATCAAACACCCACAAGCCGCAAGCGGTCTGCTAAACGTAACGGCCACCCGGGTATTGAGCGATCAGAAGATCAACGAGCAAGCCCGCTCACACTCCTGTGAATCTAACGAGTAACACTACCGTACAGTCTGGTCTGTTCGTCTGATATGTCGCATATCTCGCCTAGGGGTGGTAAATGTCAGACCCCAATAACTCGATAAGTCGTGTCGATATAAGGCTTATAACGGGTCGAGAAACTACTGGTAACACTTACCAGTAAATCCCTAAAGCAGCCTTGGCCAAGGACTTCCTGTTATAGCCAATCGAGCACTGCGCAACATCAACTCCCTATACCGGGAGAGACGAAACCCCTCCTATCGCTCATTGCCTCCATGTGATTCGGGACTGTACCCAAAAACCACCGTTTTGCACGCCCTCTTGGACGTGGTAAGGTGGAAATCAAAGCACAGTGGGAATCACACAAGACTCTATGACGATCTCGGGTCTACAGACTAACCTGCACCAGTGTCACCAGAGAACTGCCATCTGACGTAAGGTATAATACCATCTGGGAGTTCTCGGCGAGTCCGTTCAGTGTACCCAGTCTCTACTGAGCACCCGTATATCATCTCTGATGTCAAACACCAATAGATATGGGATCATCCATCGCCCATCTATTGTTGGATATATATGCCCTAGAGGCCTACATTGTATAGGATGCTTGGGATATGTATGTACATGACAGTCTTGCTTGATATGATAGTACGCTATTTGGTTTGACTTTGTCTTAACGTATGATATATTTTACTTGGTATTTATATATATGTTGATAAAGCCCATAGGGTGTTTGTCTGACTACCGGCGTTGTGATGGCAGTCATACTAGTGGGAGCTGGATAGTCAATAGGCACACCCTTAGAAGTCCCTGGTCGCAGGAGTATCGAGATTGGGCATCAATACTCCGGAATAGACTAGTGTATACATATCTAGACCCTGACGAGGGCCAATGGATTGGTCCCGCAACCATTGGTGGTGTTCACCTAAGATTGTATACAGATGCTCACTGGGTGTGAGTACACCGGACAGGACTCGCCGAGAACTGACTGGATGGTATTATACCTAACGTCAGATAGCAGTTCTCAGGTGACATGTGTGCAGATAGTCCGTTGACTTAAGGTCATCATTTGTTTCGTGTGAGTTCCCACTGTGCTTTGATTATTACCCTACCACGGCTCAAAGGAGTCGTGCAAACAGGTTTCAGTTGGGCACAGTCCCGAGCCACGTGGAGGCAGTGAGTGACTGTTAGGGATTCGTCTCTCCCGGTATAGGGAGTTGATATCGCACGGTGATCGGTTGGTCATTACCATAAGTCCCTGGCCAGGGCTGATTGAGAATTACTGATAGGTTGATCAGTAGATTCTCGGATGGTGATAGAGCCATACCGACACGACTTGTACGGTTATTAGGGGTCTGACGTCCACCACCTCCCTAGACCATACATGCGATACTCTTAGACGAACAGACCGGACTGCGCGGATATTGTCACAGACAGGCTCAGTAGGATTTCAGATGGGTTACCTCATCAGCTTTCTTATCGACAACTACCTGGGGACCGTTACGTACAGCTTGTGCCGCTTGCGGTCTGTGGTTAAACCCACTGCCAGCGTAGTAGTCGAGTCTTTAGAGTCCCACACAGAGATTTCCCAAACCCAGGCGAAAAGATATAGAGGTCGTATGGTTTTACGACAAAGGTTCGGACGCATACGTGTTTGAACGCACGTACGACATTCGGACAGTTTTTACTAGCCGGCTTTGGTTTAAGCCAGATTCTAGTATCAGGTTATTGGATTTACACAGTCTAAAGTTTTTCCGTATTTTCACGGATGAGAGGGGCGTTCTCGTAATTTTTCGAGAAGCTTCTAGAAGGTGATGACTTGGAGGGAGAGGTGGCATTCTCATTTATTGAATTAGTGACTCATTGTGAGTGATTCATCATATCATTAATGCATCATTAATTGCTTAATGACTCACATGATGAATCACCCACTTGAATTATTGAAACATGATGAATAATCTCATATTATTCATTTCTTTATAATTCATTATGTTTCATATATCAAGTGAGAAGCTTTTTCTTTATCATAGATTATTATCATTATCATCTTCTCACTCTCTCTCTTCAAGTTCTCTCTCCTTCATCAAACCTAATCCTACCCTCATGAGTTGAGAACAAGGATTAGGAAAGACTAATTACTCCATAACCTATCTCTACATCACATTAGCTACTCTATTTAGCAACTAGAGAAACTAAGTAACCTCAAGTTTAGAGGTTATAGCTTGGATTAGGGTTCTCGGGTGGATCGTCTATCACGGGAGAAAGCCGAAGAGGACGTGGAGATCCAAAGAGGCCGTAGATAACATTAAGACGAAGGACTAGAACCGTTTGGTATAATCTCTTAACATAGTAGTTTAGAACTCTATAGCTTTTGTTAAAACTTGTTTAGCAAACGATTCATACGGTTAAATCGATGTTTGATCATAGAACAAGATTGTTATTCATATTTCCGCCTCCCCACAAGTATTGGGGTGTTGAACATCGACTTACAGTGGTATCAGAGCCTAGCTAAACAATATTTAACTTACTTGCAAATTTGTATGAATTTCAAACGGAAAAAACGAAACCGGAAAACCCCGAACTGTCAAGTTTCTGTCGAAATTTAAATGAAGTCCAAAAATTTTTCAGGGATGTTCAGAAAGCTTGTAATGACACCAGAAGAACACCCAAGAAAATTGGGGTCATGATTCGACCAAAGAGCCGCGGAACCGCGGCGGATCCCACACGATCCGCCGCGATTCCGCCGCCGAGTTGGTGAGTCATGAACCCAAATTTCTTGGGTGGGTTCTCTGTAATATTTAGGATTTTCTGGAATATTTTATTTTTGCTCAGGTTTCAGATTTGCAGAAAAGTATTGGAGCAAGATTAAAAGTGTTTAATCGATCGAAATTATACAGTATTTGCTTGTTGGATTATATCTGTGATTGTATAATGTGTTCGTAAACCTCCCCTAACTGCTAGTATGTCAGTTGGCAGGGGGTTGCACATTTCTGAAATGGATTTTAACTGTTTGTGTATATAAACTGTATTGGACTGTTGTGGTGATTAGCCGGGTTTTGTGATGGGTTATTGTATTAATTCATTTGATGTAAATGTAACAAGTTGTAATATTATTTTGCGGGGCACATCCAGGTTGCGGTTGTAGCCACCGTTGTATTATTTCTTTTTACTGTTTTTGCTCCTAGGATAGACCCAAGGTGGGGTGCACAAACTACCGGGTATTTTGAAGTGTTGGGACAGACCGCTTCACTTCTGGTACTTGGCGGGTAGTTTGCCGTACCCGTAGGGGTCTGGGGTGGGAAAATGGCTATTTATCACAACTGTGTAATCCGTCTTTCATTGCAGGCTCAAATGAAATGCGAATTGCTAGCAAATCCAATATTGTTTATCTGTGATCTGGAATGCCTATTATTGCGTCTGACGAATGTACAATATCTATATATGATAGCTATTTAGACGTCGCTTATGTTTTACACCCGCGCTAGCCCAGCCCCCGCTCTGTCGTTAGTTAAGTAACCTAACGGGTGATGACGGGACCCCGTGGCGAATGCGGATGGCATAAGATGACGTTGTATTTTCGTTGTTATCTGTAATGATAGGTTAAAGATGGGACGCATTATTATTAATGCAAAGAAAATAAAACCTAAACTGAATCGTTGGAACAATTTCTAAAAACCACTCGGTTTTCTTGAAAAAACAAAACTTTAAATGCGGAGCTTAAACCACTCCTTTAAATAAAAGCTATCATAGTTCCTTCGATCAAATCAAGTTCACTACGCTAAACGGTTTTTTGCCAAAAACCAGCCGTAACCCTCCGTCGTTTCAGATAGACAGCACATCGTATTCATGCTATGCTTGTTGGCCTACGTCAAGGCATAGTGTATGGTAGCAGTGTGTGTGCCTATTTGTTGCATAGATAGATGCATTAGTTTAATACAGACGTACACCTTGTTGGCCTACGTCAAGGGTTTGTACGATGTATTTAAATTGATCAGGACAACGACGGGTAGAACTTGACTTGCGTCTTATGACTTGTTGGCCTACGTCAAGGTCTATAAGAGCTTGGGGTAAAAATCACATCGGGAGTTTCAAACATAAAGGAAACTTGCAGATTTAGCTTACCTTCTGGAGTGTGGTGACTAGAGTGGCTTCCATCTAGGGCATCATACAATGATAGTTGGATCCCGATCCCACTGATGAGTAGGATTACTCTCGGGAATTTCTCTCACTTAACAATCAATGCTATAAACCAAGTAGGTGCCTAGAAAGGTGTTAGAGGGGCTACGCCTCCAGGGAAAAGAGGTTCTTTAATTAAGGAACTTCGCGAAAGCGTTGGAAAACCTCCCTCGAAGTACCAACACCAGCCTGGCTGAAAGGTTAAGCAAGTATTGTGACGTGTGATTAAATCCTGACTAGTTCTTCTTTTAGGTTTTTAAGAAGGATTTGAGGAAACAGTGGGAGCCATCCTGTTTAGATAAAATATTAACCAATCTAATCTTGCAAGAGCATATGCTGAGTGTTTTCTTTTCTCTCTCTCTGGCAGCTACCATGACTGGACTAAAACTATTACTTGAAAAGAATATACTGACCGGGCAGAACTATAAAGATTGGCTAAGAAACGTCAATATTGCGCTGACTTATGACAAAGTTGCATATGTTACCACCGCTGTTCCTCCCCTTATCCCAGGACCAGATTCCTCAGTTGCGGACAAGGAAGTTCGTAAAACCTGGGATCTAGACTGTGAGCGAGCTAAGTGTATCGTGCTGGCGTCCATGAATAATGAACTCCAGAAACAGCACGAGAGTATGGATATTGCATCCATATTCCTCCATTGCAAGGAATTGTATGGTGAACACTCCCGTATCGCGAGGTACGAAACCTCAAGGAAACTCTTCCAGATGAGGTTAGCTCCAGGATCGCCTGTTGGAGAGCACGTCCTCAAAATGATCATCCTCATTGAGGAACTCGCAAACCTGGGATGCGTGCTAGAGAACGATTTGTATATCGACTTAATTTTGCAGTCCCTTCCCCACACCTTCTCTCAGTTCGTGCTGAACTTCAACATGCACGAAATGGAAGCGGATCTTCCAAAGCTCCTCAATATGTTGAGGGTAGCAGAAACCTCCTTGAAAAAGGAGAAGACCCCCATTCTGTATGTTGGCCAATCATCTTCTTCTAAATCTAAAGCGAAAGCTAAAGGGAAGAAGAAGATGAAAGCCACCAAACCGAAGGGTGGGGTCAAGAAGGTGCAGGGAACGAACAAGGCAGGAAGGGTGAAGACAGAAAAGAACGAGTGTTTCTATTGTCACAAGCAGGGGCACTGGAAGAAGGATTGTCAGGCCTTCAAAGCCAAGGACATGAAGCAAGCAGTTGCTTCTACTTCAGGTGTGTTCGTAATCGAAAATTGTCTTTCAGTAAACTCTACTTCATGGGTACTTGATACCGGTTCTGGTTCTCACATCTGTAATTCTTTGCAGGATCTGAGAAATAGTAGAGTACTGGGGGCAGGTGATATGACTCTCCGGATGGGCAATGGAATGCATGTAGATGCAATTGCAATAGGGGAATATCACCTAGGGTTGAATAGTGGACACATTTTGGTATTGTATAGCTGTTTTTGTATTCCCAGTATGTTGTGTAATATTATATCGGTATCTTTGTTGTCTAATAAAGGATATAATTTTGTGCTTGAAAGAAATGTCATGAACATTCTCCTAAATCAAGAACTGATTGGGTTTGGCACACTGGAAAACGGCATATACATACTAAATCAACCTCAAATTTTCAATATTCAAAACACACGTAAAAGAAAGGCTCCAGATTCGAATCAAGCCTTCCTATGGCATTGTAGACTTGGTCATATAAATGAAACAAGGCTGACTAAGTTACATAAAGATGGATATCTAGATTCGTTTGAATATTCATCATATGCAACTTGTCAATCATGTATCAAAGGAAAAATGACCAAATCTCCATTCACCGGACACGGAGAAAGAGCCACTGAACTCTTGGGACTAGTACACAGTGTTGTATGTGGTCCGATGTCTATACATGCACGAAGTGGTCACTCCTACTTCATCACTTTTACTGATGACTTCTCTAGGTATGGACATGTGTTCTTAATAAAGCATAAATCCGAGGCTTTTGAGAAGTTTAAGGAGTATAAAAATGAAGTAGAGAAACAAACTGGTAAAAGCATCAAGACACTTCGATCTGATCGAGGTGGAGAATACTTAAGTACCAGTTTCCTTGAATACTTGAAAGCAAATGGAATACTCTCTCAGCTTACTCCACCTTATACACCTCAGCTAATGGTGTATCAGAAAGAAGGAATCGCACGCTATTAGATATGGTGCGATCAATGATGAGTAGTGCTGAGTTGCCACTTTCCTTCTGGGGATTTGCTCTAGAATCAGCCGCATATCTATTAAATAGAGTTCCAACTAAGTCTGTACCTACCACTCCATATGAAATATGGTGTGGGAAGAGACCATATCTCAAGTATATCAAGATATGGGGGTGTCCGGTATATGTTAAAAAGCATAATCCGGACAAGCTCGAAGCACGATCGGTTTTATGCAAGTTTGTAGGATACCCCAAGCATTCAAGGGGGTACATGGTCTACCACACTGGCTCGTCACATTGTCTTCTTAGAAAGAGAATTTCTTGCAAAAGAAATTAGTGGGAGCGCGGTAGAACTGGAAGAAATTCCAGAACCTCAAACTGCAACCGAAGACTTAGAAGAATCTCAGATTTCAATAGAACATGACGAACCAACGCCACTCCGCAGATCTAGTAGGCTTTCTCATCCTCCTGAAAGATACTATGGTTTTATTCTTGATGGGGATCGAGAGGATTGCATCATCGATGATGATGAGCCTACTAGTTTTCAGCAGGCTATCACAAGTAGCGACTCAGTAAAGTGGCTGGATGCAATGAGATCCGAAATGGAATCCATGTATACCAATAAAGTATGGACTTTAGAAGTTGCTCCTCCTGGGGTAAAACCAGTTGGGTGCAAATGGATCTTCAAAAAGAAGATTGGTACATTTGGACAAGTGGAAACCTACAAAGCTAGACTAGTAGCAAAAGGTTTTCGTCAAAGACCAGGATTGGACTATGATGAAACTTTTTCACCAGTAGCTATGCTTAAATCCATTCGGATCATGCTTGCCATTGCTGCCTTCCATGACTATGAAATCTGGCAAATGGATGTAAAAACAGCTTTTCTAAATGGACATCTAGAAGAGAGTGTTTACATGGATCAACCAGAAGGTTTCTTAGACAGTGGGAGCAGCGGAAGAGTGTGCAAATTGCTTAAATCCATTTATGGGTTAAAGCAAGCATCGCGGAGTTGGAACATCTGTTTTGATGAAACAGTCAAGGAATTTGACTTTATCAAAAATATAGATGAACCATGTATTTATAGGAAGATTGTAGAAGGAGCAGTAGTCTTCCTCGTTTTATACGTCGACGACATACTACTGATAGGGAATGATATCCCTATACTACAATCAGTAAAGCTCTTCTTGTCACAGAAATTCTCTATGAAAGACTTGGGAGATGCATCATACATTCTGGGCATTAAGATCCATCGAGATAGATCTAATAAGATATTGGGACTTTCACGGTCCAGGTATATAGACACTATACTAAAGAGATTTAGTATGGAAGATTCCAAGCGCGGCAATATGCCCGCTTGTCACGGAATCACCCTCTCCAAAGAGATGTCTCCAAAGACTGATGAAGAGAGGGCTCGCATGGGCATTATACCCTACGCTTCGGCGGTAGGATCAATAATGTATGCGATGTTATGTACCAGACTAGATGTAGCTTACGCACTTAGTATAGTAAGCAGGTATCAATCGGACCCAGGTGAGAAACATTGGATAGCGGTGAAGAACATTCTCAAGTACCTGAGAAGGACTAAGGAGATGTTCTTGATTTACGGCAATAAGGACCTCCAGGTAGAGGCTTTTACCGACTCCGGCTTCCAAAGTGACAAGGATGATTCTAAATCTATTTCGGGTTTTGTGTTTACCCTCAATGGAGGAGCGGTATGTTGGAAGAGTTCCAAACAAGATACCGTCGCAGACTCAACTATGGAGGCTGAGTATATAGCTGCTAGTGAAGCCGCAAAAGAGGCTGTCTGGATAAGGAAGTTCATTTCTGAACTTCAGGTGGTTCCGTCCATTGCCAATCCAATACCTTTGTATTGCGATAACAATGGCGCTGTAGCTTTAGCAAAGGAACCAAGGTCCCATCAGAAATCCAGGCATATCTTAAGGCGGTTTCACCTGATCAGGGAGATCGTGGATCGTCGGGAGATCGAGATACGGAGAGTAGACACAAAAGACAACACGACAGATCCATTCACCAAGGCCATTCCTCAAGTACAGTTTGAGAGGCTTTTTGAGATGTTGGGCATGAGGTACGCAAGCAACTGGATCTGGTAGAGACAGTGGGTACTCATTGCGCCAATTATAGGCCTTAGTGCAAGTGGGAGATTGTTGGATATATATGCCCTAGAGGCCTACATTGTATAGGATGCTTGGGATATGTATGTACATGACAGTCTTGCTTGATATGATAGTACGCTATTTGGTTTGACTTTGTCTTAACGTATGATATATTTTACTTGGTATTTATATATATGTTGATAAAGCCCATAGGGTGTTTGTCTGACTATCGGCGTTGTGATGGCAGTCATACTAGTGGGAGCTGGATAGTCAATAGGCACACCCTTAGAAGTCCCTGGTCGCAGGAGTATCGAGATTGGGCATCAATACTCCGGAGTAGACTAGTGTATACATATCTAGACCCTGACGAGGGGCAATGGATTGGTCCCGCAACCATTGGTGGTGTTCACCTAAGATTGTATACAGATGCTCACTGGGTGTGAGTACACCGGACAGGACTCGCCGAGAACTGACTGGATGGTATTATACCTAACGTCAGATAGCAGTTCTCAGGTGACATGTGTGCAGATAGTCCTTTGACTTAAGGTCATCATTTGTCTCGTGTGAGTTCCTACTATGCTTTGATTATTACCCTACCACGGCTCAGAGGAGTCGTGCAAACAGGTTTCAGTTGGGCACAGTCCCGAGCCACGTGGAGGCAGTGAGTGACTGTTAGGGATTCGTCTCTCCCGGTATAGGGAGTTGATATCGCACGGTGATCGGTTGGTCATTACCATAAGTCCCTGGCCAGGGCTGATTGAGAATTACTGATAGGTTGATCAGTAGATTCTCGGATGGTGATAGAGCCATACCGACACGACTTGTACGGTTATTAGGGGTCTGACGTCCACCACCTCCCTAGACCATACATGCGATACTCTTAGACGAACAGACCGGACTGCGCGGATATTGTCACAGACAGGCTCAGTAGGATTTCAGATGGGTTACCTCATCAGCTTTCTTATCGACAACTACCTGGGGACCGTTACGTACAGCTAGTGCCGCTTGCGGTCTGTGGTTAAACCCACTGCCAGCGTAGTAGTCGAGTCTTTAGAGTCCCACACAGAGATTTCCCAAACCCAGGCGAAAAGATATAGAGGTCGTATGGTTTTACGACAAAGGTTCGGACGCATACGTGTTTGAACGCACGTACGACATTCGGACAGTTTTTACTAGCCGGCTTTGGTTTAAGCCAGATTCTAGTATCAGGTTATTGGATTTATACAGTCTAAAGTTTTTCCGTATTTTCACGGATGAGAGGGGCGTTCTCGTAATTTTTCGAGAAGCTTCTAGAAGGTGATGACTTGGAGGGAGAGGTGGCATTCTCATTTATTGAATTAGTGACTCATTGTGAGTGATTCATCATATCATTAATGTATCATTAATTGCTTAATGACTCACATGATGAATCACCCACTTGAATTATTGAAACATGATGAATAATCTCATATTATTCATTTCTTTATAATTCATTATGTTTCATATATCAAGTGAGAAGCTTTTTCTTTATCATAGATTATTATCATTATCATCTTCTCACTCTCTCTCTTCAAGTTCTCTCTCCTTCACCAAACCTAATCCTACCCTCATGAGTTGAGAACAAGGATTAGGAAAGACTAATTACTCCATAACCTATCTCTACATCACCTTAGCTACTCTATTTAGCAACTAGAGAAACTAAGTAACCTCAAGTTTAGAGGTTATAGCTTGGATTAGGGTTCTCGGGTGGATCGTCTATCACGGGAGAAAGCCGAAGAGGACGTGGAGATCCAAAGAGGCCGTAGATAACATTAAGACGAAGGACTAGAACCGTTTGGTATAATCTCTTAACATAGTAGTTTAGAACTCTATAGCTTTTGTTAAAACTTGTTTAGCAAACGATTCATACGGTTAAATCGATGTTTGATCATAGAACAAGATTGTTATTCATATTTCCGCCTCCCAACAAGTATTGGGGTGTTGAACATCGACTTACATCTATATGGGTCCAGAAGCTACACGCTAGTCTACTCTGGTATATCGATGCCCTGTCTCGATACACCCACGACTAGGGACTTTGAAGGATGTACTTATGGACTACCACGTCCCCACTAGTATGATCCGCATCATAGTCCAGATAGTCAAGTACACATCCTAAGGGCTTTACCAACATGTAACAGAGAGACAATCAGTGTACACGTTAAGGTAAAGAGTAACCAGATAGCATACTATCATATCGAGCAAGAAAATCATCCCTATATATGTCCAAGCATCCACTACAACATACATCCTATGTATAGTAATGGCCTCTAGGGCATACATATAACTAACAATCTCCCACTTGCACTAGGGCCATCTGATAGCAGTGGTTGTAGTATCCCATACTCAACCATCCCATAAAAGTCTCTCTCGGGGAAAAGGCCTTTCGTGAGTGGATCCGCCGTGTTGTCTTCTGAGTCTACTCTCCTAACCTTGATCCCCTGGAGATCAACCATCTCCACGATCAGGTGATACTGCCTTAGAATATGTCTGGATCACTGATGGGACGGGCATTCCTAGGCATAAGCCACAACTCTATTGTCACACAATGGGAGGAATGAAGTTCATCTCATGAACTAATATACACCCAGACTGCCTCTTTGGTAGCATCTTAAGTAGCGATGTTGTAGGGTTCCTAGGCACACACTAGAGGTTCCACAAGGCATCAACCATGCCAAATTCAAATTTTTCCGGTGCCGAGAAACCCTAATACGGATCGTTAACTAGAGAATAGGCGAAACCAAATGCGAATAAACAACTTTACTCTAAAGTGAACGGAAATACAACCTTTGTAGATCCGGTCCTCCACCTCCATAGCTCCGCGTTGACATTCCTCCGCCGCGATCATCGAATCCCGGACTCTAGTAATGGTTTCGTCGAAGAAATGATCGGGCTAGATCGTCGACTTCGATGCCGAAGATGATCTACGTCGAGGCAACTCAAGATCAAGCTCCAACTTCACCAAGTCATGAAACTTGTGAAGAAAACACCCTATACTACTTGGCAAGTGGTAGAGGATGAAGAAATATGAAGTGGGTTCACTTTAGAATTGGATTTCTCACTCTTTTTCTCAAGTCACCATTGAAGCTAGCAAGCTTCTTTCTTCTTGAAGAAGAAGAAGAAGAAGAAAAAGAATATGATAAGAATAATGAAAATAGAAAATAAAGTGATTCTTATCATATTTGCAACCATGGTTTAGTGTAGAGAATAAACTAGGGTTTAGTTGAATGGTTAGGGTTAAGGCAAAAGACAAAATGGCTAGACTTTTCAAAGCTTCAAGAAGCTTCAAGTATCAAACAAAGAAAGCCACCATGTTATATTTTGACAAAAATAAATAAAAAGAATAAATAAACAAGTAAAAACCCTAAACCATCAACTAAACATGGTTTAAGTCTTACACAAACCCAAGTTTGCATCTATCATCAAACATGATACAAACAAGTGCACAAAAATATATCACATATACAACTTGTGCATTTCAAGTGAGAAAATCAATCTTGAGTGAACCAATACTAGTTAATGTAAAGTAATATATCAAATATATAATAATACATTAAATCAATAAATCAACACTTGATTCAATGATCCGGTCATGTCGCATATAACCGACTAGTATCAAGTGTATTAATGTATCGAATCAACACTTGATTCGGTAACCCGGTTATATCATATATAACCGTTCGACGATACAAATCGCAAGAATAGAATACGGTATCACATACACGCATTATTCTTGGTCCCGCACATATCTCATATGCGCTCCTATTTCGTTTCGCTTGAGCCAGGAAACCTCTGTGTAGGACTCTAAAGACACGTCAATACGCCGGCAGCAGGTGATGATCAAATCAAACACCCACAAGCCGTAAGCGGTCTGCTAAACGTAACGGCCACCCGGGTATTAAGCGATCAGAAGATCAACGAGCAAGCCCGCTCACACTCCTGTGAATCCAACCAGTAACACTTACCGTACAGTCCGGTCTCGTCGTCTGATATGTCGCATATCTCGCCTAGGGGTGGTAAACGTCAGACCCCAATAGCTCGATAAGTCGTGTCGATATGAAGTCTATACAGTTCGAGAAACTACTGGTAACACTTACCAATAAATCTCAGCAACCCTGGCCAGGGATTTCCGGTTATAGCCAATCGAACACAGCGTAACATCAACTCCCTATACCGGGAGAGACGAATCCCCTCCTATCGCTCATTGCCTCCATGTGATTCGGGACTGTACCCAAAAACCACCGTTTTGCACGCCCTCTTGGACGTGGTAAGGTGGAAATCAAAGCACAGTGGGAATCTCACAAAACTCTATGACGATCTCGGGTCTACAGACTAACCTGTACCAGTGTCACCAGAGAACTTCCATCTGACGTAAGGTATAATACCATCTGGGAGTTCTCGGCGAGTCCGTCCAGTGTACCCAGTCTCCACTGAGCACCCGTATATCATCTCTGATGTCAAACACCAATGGATATGGGATCATCCATCGCCCATCTGTATGGGTCGAGAAGTTATACGCTAGTCTACACTGGTATATCGATGCCCTGTCTCGATACACCTACGACTAGGGACCTTAAAGGATGTACTTATGGACTACCATGTCCCTCCTAGTATGATCCGCATCATAGTCCAGGTATTCAAGTACACATCCTAAGGGCTTTACCAACATGTAACAGAGAGACAATCAGTATACACGTTAAGGTAAAGATCAACCAGATAGCATACTATCATTTCGAGCAAGAAAGTCCTCCCTATATATGTCCAAGCATCCACTACAATATACAACCTATGTATAGTAATGTCCTCTAGGGCATACATATAACTACCAATCTCCCACTTGCACTAGGGCCATCTGATAGCAGTGGTCGTAGTATCTCATACTCAACCATCCCATAAAAGTCTCTCTCTGGGAAAAGGACTTTGTGAGTGGATCCGCCGTGTTGTCCTCTGAGTCTGTTCTCCTAAAATCGATCATCCTAGAGATCAACCATCTCCATGATCAGGTGATACTGCCTTAGAATATGTCTGGATCACTGATGGGATAGGCGTTCCTAGGCATAAGCCACAACTCCATTGTCTCACAATGGGAGGAACGAAGTTCATCTCATGAACTAATATACATCTAGACCGCCTCTTTGGTAGCATCTTAAGTAGCGATGTATCCAGCCTTTATCGTCTAGTATGCCACGGTATCTAGCTTGGAACTCTTCCAACATACCGTCCCTTTACTGAGGGTAAAGACAATGCCTGTGACTGACATTCAGTCGTCCTTATCACCCTGGAACACTTCCAGTGATTCTCCCCAGGATCAATTGATACCATTTCACTACATCTAGTGAGTATCCTAACATCCATTTAGATCTATCTCATAGATCCAAAATCCAGGATTTAGTAGGTATCACTTTGATCCTATATGGAGAATCTTTGTGATAAGCGGAGATTGACCGAGCGTAGCATAGGAAACTCCCTTCTTATCAAGAGTATGTCATCCACGTACTTTACGAGGATCACCACCTTACTCCCTACTACCTTTTTGTATATACAAGGTTCATCTACCATTTTGATGAAGTCAAACTCTTTGACTACCACATCAAAACAGACGTTCCAACTCCGCGATGCCTGCTTTATCACATAAAGCAACATGTGCGCGTTTCCGCTGCTCCCACTGTCTACGAAGCCCTCTGGCTGTGTACTTATAGACGCCCTCTTCTAAAACATTATTTAGAAAAGCTGTCATGACACCCAACCACCAGATATCGTAGTCATGGTATGTAGCCGTGGCAAGTAGGATCTGGATGGACTTAAGCATAGGCCCCAGAAAAGGTTTCATTATTAGCCACAACTGGTCTACGATGCAAACCTTTAACAAGTCTAGCTCTGAAAGTCTCAACTTTTCCAAGTACACCAAGTAATCTTCTCAAGATATACTTGCTCCTGATGGGGATTTAACCCTTCAGATATAGCAACCAAAGTCCATACTTTGTTGGTGTAAAAGGATTCCATCTCAGATCGCTAAGCATCCAGCCATTCTTACAAAGTATTACTCCTGAAGGCCAGCTTGAAACTAGTTGGGTCATCATCTCATGATGCAATCCTCACTCCCACTGTCATAGAGAAACCGAAGTATCTCTCAGGTGGGTGAGGAACCCTACTAGATCGGCAGAGAGGCTGAGGTTCGTTGGTATCTACTGAATCCTTTGGTTCTACCAAATCATCTGCTGTAGTTTATATAGCTGGAACCTTTCCAGTTCTACGTTACAGACCTTGCCTCGAGCTTGTCCGAATTTTGCTTTTAGACATAGGCCGGTCAACCCCAAATCTTAACTAACTTAAGATATGGGCTCTTCCCTTTCTATATCACATATGAAGTGGTAGGCAACTGATTTGATTTGAACCCTATTCAATAAGTATGCAGCTTTTCAAGTGCATAACCCCCAAAAAGGAAACAGGTATCTCAGTAGTACTCATCATAGAGCACACCTTATCGTATAGGGTGTGATTGCGCCGCCCCGATACACCGATGTACTGTGGTGTATACGGAGGAGTAATGCTGAGAGAGAATCTCATTCTCCTTTAGAATAATCCAGGAATTTCGTGCTCAAGTATTCTCCTCCTTGATCATATCAAAGGACATAATACCTATACCCGTATTGGTTCTCTACTTCTAACTTATATTCTGTGAATATCTCAAAAGGTTCGGACTTGTGTTTCAACAGGAACATATGTCTGAATCTAAAGAGATCATCAGAGAATGTAATGAAGTACAAAGAACCGGTCTTGGCATGTGTAGACAGGGGACCTTCATACATCATCATGTATCGTCCCAAGAGTACACTAACTCTTTCTCTGCTTCTAATAAACAGAGCTGTGGTCATTTTATCTTTGTGACATGACCAACAAGTTTTCACAAGATGTAAATTCAAACAGATTTAAATATGCATCTTTGTGCAACTTAGCTAGTCGGGTCGCATTGATATGACCTAGTCTACAATACCTCAAGAAGGATTCGTTCATTTCTGAACTCTTCCTCTTGTGTGTGTTCTGTATACTAAGAACTGTAGTTTGATTTAGAACATTAATGCTTTTAGATAACGTGCCTGAACCGATCAACTTTTGATATAGGAAATGTTCAAAACATTATCCAACAATACAAAATTATATTCTTTCTTTACTAATAAAGAGACTGATATGATTTTGTATATCAGGTTCGGCATCTAATAACATTCGTTCAGAATCAATGTATTGGTAATACAGGGTGACAGTGACCAACAGACTTGGCTGCAACACTTGCCCCGTTTTCTGTCTCATGAAACTTATCACCCGTTCTCAGTTCTCTACCTTTCTGTAGCCCTATGTAACAGATTACATATCTGGGATCCTGATCCGGTATCAAATACCTAGGACGTAGAGGATACAGAGAAACAGTTCTTTGTAATGAACACACCCGAAGGAGATGCATCATATGCACTTTCTTCGTTTAGGCGGCATAGGAATTCAGGTATTCCTCTATTTCCTGCTCTGTCTTATAACAATTATAAGTTGGAGCGGGACCAACGTTCCCCAGCTCAGTATAACAAGCGGGTTCGGTCAATAATCCGTATTATTATTTTGATTAAGGCGTGATATGGTCGCTACCTGGAGAGAGAGAGAAGAAAACACTCAGCGTGCACTCTTGCAAGAATAGATTGGTTATTATTTTATCTAATCAGGATGGCTCCCACTGTTTTTATCAAATCTTCCTTCAAACCCTAAAAGGAAAGACTAGCCGGGATTAATTACACACTACAAGTTCGCCAATCTTTCAGCCAGGCCAGTGTCGGTACTTTGAGGGAGGTCCCCCGTGCTTTCGCACGAACCTAATTATAGTAAACCTCGTTTTCCCAGAGGCATACCTCGTTAACACCTTTCTAGACACCTACTTGATCGGTTAATTGTAATGTGTAAAACTCTCCCAGGAGTAACAATTACTCGCAGCGGGTATCGGGATCCAACTATCTCATAGAAGGTATGCAATCTCATTGCAAATTTCAACACTTGAAATTCCCGATAATATTTTGCCCCTAGTGTTCTATGACCTTGACGAATGCCAAACAACCCATAGTCCACTAGTCAAGTTCAACCCGTACATTTCTTGATTGAATTAAACCCACCCGCACGACCCTTGACGAATGCCAAACAACGTCGTACGAATACCCTAATCCAATCTGCATCATATGCATAAGCAGATAAATACTAGTTAGCTACCGCACACTACGCCTTGACGAATGCCAAACTACCGCATCACGAATACTAACTAGTACTTATCTGAAATGACGGAGGGTTACGACAGTTTTTTCTGAAAACCTATTGCGTAATGAACTTGATATCGTTGTAGAATCAAATGATTTTGAAATGGAGTGTTTTTTAGGCTTTTCTAGTTTTGCTAAAGGGGTCACTCCCGGTGAAGGGATCGTCGGCCCTTTCCTCGTTGAATGAGGTGCGGGATATATCATATATATCACTGTGCAAAGCAGAAACTATAGAAGCAATCAAAAGACAAACCGAGGGTTGTAGCATCTGCCAGTTATTGCTAAAGGGGTCACTCCCGGTGAAGGGATCGTCGGCCCTTTCCTCATCGAATAAGGTGCATGATATATCATATATACCGCTGTGCAAAGCAAGAACTGTAGCTACCTGTTTTATTTTTGAAATTCGATTCCACAACATCTTAGGTTTCTTTTTCTTTCATTAATCCTATTAATGAAGTCCCATCATTTAAGTACCTAAACATCACAGATAAATACGACGTACACTTATGCCATCCGCATTCGCCTCGATGTCCCCTCGTGCACCGTTAGGTTAGGTAACTAACGGCAGAGCAGGGCAGGGCTAGCGCGGGTGTAAAACATAAGTAAGGTCTATATAATATATCATATATACTATATACTGTATCTATCACAGAACATCAAATGATCACATCATAGATATCACAGCAGAAGAATCATATGAAATATTGGATATACTAGGACGTCCGTGTTTTCAATATGAGCCAGTATAAAACACGGATTCCACGGTCGCGATGAATAGCCAAACCCACACCCCTAGACCCCTACGAGAGCGGCAAACAACCCTACCAATTCTAGAGTTAGGAGACCCGGACTCGACTCCTCGAGTTGGTCTCCTACTGGACTCCAGAACCCGGTTACTTGTGCCCTCCTCCTTGGGTCTATCCTAGTGCGGAAAAGTAAATAATATACAAAGGGTGACATCTTCCGCAACCTGGAAGTGCCCCAAAAAAAAGAATATTACATACAAGTTTTTACATGAATGAAAATGAAAAACACTCATCTCACATAAAACCCCCCCGGCTATTCAAACACGACGATCCAATATAACATATCCAGCAACACATAACATCACATGTCATCAACGTAAGTAAATATGCGCATTCCAATTGTCGTTGACATATAGCAACGAAACCGGCGATATCACATATTACACTTACGGTCACAGAAAAGAAAGTGTAAAACTACAACAGTTGGAATTCGCAACCTCTTTAGACATCGCATGCCTAATCAAATGAATTACTTAGACATCGCATGCCTAACAATTATAAACCCCGCATTTTAGTCTCATTATCGAAAACTCTTTTCAATACCAAGTCGGGCAATTCAACAAGATTCCCGATATCCTGATCGAATGCTCGTCGGAAACTTCAGTAGACGGCCGCACCCCCGATGCCGTCGACGAAGTGCACTAAGGCGGAACACCGTTGCCGCGAGCACCCGGACAGATGCTTTCGGCGACGGGGTTCTCCTACAGTCACTTGGTCGGGGCTATGGGGTGTAGCTGCCTATTAAGTTTACCCGGCGAGTATCCGCGTACGCTACGTGATTGCGACGGACTTTTGATCGCATCAAAATTCCGTGGCAACCGATCAAGTGAGACTAAAGTGCTATGTTTATAACATTCATATTAGTTATCTCATAACTATTTGTGGATTCCAAATATTGTATCACATTCCAGATAAATAGAAAATGTTAAACTTTCCGATCGAACAATCAAACACCCAAGTTTTCCCGGAACAGCTCAAAACATGAAATAAGTTTAAAAACATTCACTTCATGCCTCAGTACCAACGGTCCAGCCGTAGAAGGGTAAAGCCAACGCCTCACATGTGGCACGCCGTACTGCCCCAAACCCTAAGGTTCAAAGGGCAGTTCAAGACGGTCATATAATCGAGTTAAGGTTTGTTGTCTTCTAGAGGGTCCATCGCATTACTTGCACTACTCAGAACGTTCTCAAACTACGGAAAGATCCAACACTTGGAAATTTTCCGGCAGGGGAAAAATTGGGTATTTATATCTGGTCGAACTTTTTAACATATTCAAAAATTATCCGGAAAAACACAGACAAAGTTAAAGATTCCGATCGAATCGACGAACTCCCAATACAACCCAGAAAACTCAACACTTGAGTATAAATTAAAATTACCCAGAAAATTCAGTAGACTAATTAGGAAGTTACTGTGCAAAAATAAAGTAACAATCTCACTGAACGGCCGCGGAACCGCCGCACGAGCCATGCTCGTGCCACGTTTCCACGGCGCTTTAATCGAATTAGACACTCGTTTTGCACAGTAACTCCTAAAAATGCCTGCTGATTTTTCTGCATATTTTTAATTAGGAAAAATGCACAGTTTTGAAAAATGTACAGAGAATGGGTCGGATTAGGGTTTCGTGTTTCGTTCGGATTTCTAACATCGTCAACACTTCGCCTAAGGCTCTAGCTAGGCTCTGATACCACTGTAGGGTTCCTAGGCACACACTAGAGGTTCCACAAGGCATCAACCATGCCAAATTCAAATTTTTCCGGTGCCGAGAAACCCTAATACGGATCGTTAACTAGAGAATAGGCGAAACCAAATGCGAATGAACAACTTTACTCTAAAGTGAACGGAAATACAACCTTTGTAGATCCGGTCCTCCACCTCCATAGCTCCGTGTTGACATTCCTCCGCTGCGATCATCGGATCCCGGACTGTAGTAATGGTTTCGTCGAAGAAATGATCGGGCTAGATCGTTGACTTCGATGCCGAAGATGATCTACGTCGAGGCAACTCAAAATCAAGCTCCAACTTCACCAAGTCATGAAACTTGTGAAGAAAACACCCTATACTACTTGGCAAGTGGTAGAGGATGAAGAAATAGGAAGTGGATTCACTTTAGAATTGGATTTCTCACTCTTTTTCTCAAGTCACCATTGAAGCTAGCAAGCTTCTTTCTTCAAGAAGAAGAAGAAGAAGAAAAAGAATATGATAAGAATAATGAAAATAGAAAATAAAGTGATTCTTATCATATTTGCAACCATGGTTTAGTGTAGAGAATAAACTAGGGTTTAGTTGAATGGTTAGGGTTAAGGAAAAAGACAAAATGGCTAGACTTTTCAAAGCTTCAAGAAGCTTCAAGTATCAAACAAAGAAAGCCACCATGTTATATTTTGCCAAAAATAAATAAAAAGAATTAATAAACAATTAAAAACCCTAAACCATCAACTAAACATGGTTTAAGTCTTACACAAACCCAAGTTTGCATGTATCATCAAACATGATACAAACAAGTGCACAAAAATATATCACATATACAACTTGTGCATTTCAAGTGAGAAAATCAATCTTGAGTGAACCAATACTAGTTAATATAAAGTAATATATCAAATATATAATTATACATTAAATCATTAAATCAACACTTGATTCAATGATCCGGTCATGTCGCATAAAATCGACTAGTATCAAGTGTATCAATATATCGAATCAACACTTGATTCGGTAACCTGGTTATATCATATATAACCGTTCGACGATACAAATCGCGAGAATAGAATACGGTATCACATACACGCATTATTCTCGGTCCCACACATATCTCATATGCGCTCCTATTTCGTTTCGCTTGAGCCAGGAAACCTCTGTGTAGGACTCTAAAGACTCGTCAATACGCCGGCAACAGGTGATGATCATATCAAACACCCACAAGCCGCAAGCGGTCTGCTAAACGTAACGGCCACCCGGGTATTGAGCGATCAGAAGATCAACGAGCAAGCCCGCTCACACTCCTGTGAATCCAACCAGTAACACTTACCGTACAGTCCGTTCTCGTCGTCTGATATGTCGCATATCTCGCCTAGGGGTGGTAAACGTCAGACCCCAATAGCTCGATAAGTCGTGTCGATATGAGGTCTATAACAGTTCGAGAAACTACTGGTAACACTTACCAATAAATCTCAGCAACCCTGGCCAGGGATTTCCGGTTATAGCCAATCGAACACAGCGCAACATCAACTCCCTATACCGGGAGAGACGAATCCCCTCCTATCGCTCATTGCCTCCATGTGATTCGGGACAGTACCCAAAAACCACTGTTTTGCATGCCCTCTTGGACGTGGTAAGGTGGAAATCAAAGCACAGTAGGAATCTCATAAGACTCTATGACGATCTCGGGTCTACAGGCTAACCTGTACCAGTGTCACCAGAGAACTGCCATCTGACGTAAGGTATAATACCATCTGGGAGTTCTCGGCGAGTCCA
Organism: Agapanthus africanus; assembly: GCA_030015575.1. Taxonomy (NCBI): domain Eukaryota; kingdom Viridiplantae; phylum Streptophyta; class Magnoliopsida; order Asparagales; family Amaryllidaceae; genus Agapanthus; species Agapanthus africanus. Next base: position 245,929,892 of record CM057347.1, on the reverse strand, counting down.
TCCAGTGTACCCAGTCTCCACTGAGCACCCGTATATCATCTCTGATGTCAAACACCAATGGATATGGGATCATCCATCGCCCATCTGTATGGGCCGAGAAGGTATACGCTAGTCTACACTGGTATATCGATGCCCTGTCTCGATACACCCACGACTAGGGACCTTGAAGGATGTACTTATGGACTACCATGTCCCCACTAGTATGATCCGCATCATAGTCCAGGTAGTCAAGTACACATCCTAAGGGCTTTACCAACATGTAACAGAGAGACAATCAGTGTCAACGTTAATGTAAAGATCAACCAGATAGCATACTATCATGTCGAGCAAGAAAGTCCCCCCTATATATGTCCAAGCATGCACTACAATATACATCCTATGTATAGTAATGGCCTCTAGGGCATACATATAACTAACAGATGTATCCAGCTTTTATCGTCTAGTATGCCATGGTATCTAGCTTGGAACTCTTCCAACATACCGTCCCTTTACTGAGGGTAAAGACAATGCCTGCGACTGACATTCAGTCGTCCTTATCACCCTGGAACCTTTCCAGTGATTCTCCCCAGGATCCATTGATACCTTCTCACTACAACTATTGAGTATCCTAACATCCAATTAGATCTATCTCATATATCCAAAACCCAGGATTTAGTAGGTATCACTTTGATCCTATATGGAGAATCCTTGTGATAAGCGGAGATTGACCGAGCGTAGCATAGGAAACTCCTTCCCTATCAAGAGTATGTCATCCACGTATTCTATGAGGATCACCACCATACTCCCTACTATCTTTTTGTATATACAAGGTTCATCTACCATTTTGATGATGTCAAACTCTTTGACTAACTTATCAAAACAGATGTTCCAACTCCGCGATGCCTTCTTTATCACATAAAACATCTTGCACACGTTTCCGCTACTCCCACTGTCTACGAAGCCCTCTGACTGTGTACTTATAGACTATCTCTTCTAAATCTTTATTTAGAAAAGCAGTCATGACACCCAACCGCCAGATATCGTAGTCATGGTATGTGGCCGTGGCAAGTAGGATCTGGATGGACTGAAGCATAGGCCTCAGAAAAGGTTTCATTATTAGCCACAACTGGTCTATGATGCAAACCTTTAACGAGTCTAGCTCTGAAAGTCTCAACTTTTCCATGTACACCAAGTAATCTTCTCAAGATATACTTGCTCCTGATGGGGATTTAACCCTTCAGATAAAGCAACCAAAGTCCATACTTTGTTGGTGAATAAGGATTCCATCTCAGATCGATAAGCATCCAGCCATTCTTACAGAGTCTTACTCCTGATGGCCAGCCCGAAACTAGTTGGGTCATCATCCCATGATGCAATCCTCGCTCCCACTGTCATAGAGAAACCGAAGTATCTCTCAGGTGGGTGAGGAACCTTACTAGATCGGCGGAGAGGCTGAGGTTCGTTGGTTGCTATTGAATTCTTTGGTTCTACCAAATTATCAGCTGCAGTTTGTATAAATGGAACTCTTTCCAGTTCTACCTCATGTTCACAAATTTCTTCATAAGAAATTCCCTTTCACAAAGGTGGCATGCTGAGTAACAAAACATCTTTTGTTCCTCGGTTAGGTAGAAGATATTCCCTTGCGTATGCTTGGGATATCCAACAAACTTCTACAGATCTGACTTTGCCTCGAGCTTGTCCGAATTTTGCTTTTAGACATAGGCCGGACAACCCCAAATCTTAACTGACTTAAGAGATGGGCTCTTCCCTTTCCATATCTCATATGAAATGATAGGCATCTGATTTGATTAGAACCCTATTCAATAGGTATGCAGCTTCTCAAGTGCATAACTCCCAAAAGGAAATAGGAAACTCAGTAGTACTCATCATAGAGCACACCATATCACATAGGGTGTTATTGCTCCGCCCCGATATACCATCGTGCTATGGTGTATACGGAGGAGTAATGCTGATAGGGAATCTCATCCTCCTTTAGAATAATCCAGGAATTCCGTGCTCAAGTATTCTCCTCCTTGATCACATCAAAGGACATAATACTTATACCCGTATTTTGGTTCTGTACTTCTAACTTATATTCTGTGAATATCTCAAAAATTTCGGACTTGTGTTTCAACAGGAACATATGTCTGAATCTTGAGAGATTATCAGAAGATGTAATGAAGTACAAAGAACCGGTCCTGGCATTTGTAGACAGGGGACCTACATACATCAACATGTATCATCCCAAGAGTTTACTAACTCTTTCTCTGTTTCCAATAAACAGAGCTAGGGTCATCTTATCTCTGTGACATGACTGGCAAGTTTCACAAGATGTAAATTCAAACTAATTTAAATATGCATCTTAATGTAACTTCAGCTAGTCGGGTCGCATTGATATGACCTAGTCTACAATGCCTCAAGAAGGATTCGTTCATTTCTGAACTCTTCCTCTTGTGTGTGTTGTATGTACTAAGAACTGTGGTTTGATTTAGAACGTCAATGCTTTAAGATAACATGCCTGAACCGATCAACTCTTGATATAGGAAATGTTCAAAACATTATCCAATAATACAAAATTATATCCTTCTTTATCTAAATAAAGAGACTGATATGATTTTGTATATCAGGTTCAGTATCTAATAACATTTGTTCAGAATCAATGTATTCTGGTAATACAGGGTGACAGTGACCAACAGACTTGGCTGCAACACTTGCACCGTTTTCTGCCTCATGAAACTTATCACCCGTTCTCAGTTCTCTACCTTTCTGTAGCCCATGTAACAAATTACATATGCGGGATCCTGATCTGGTATCACATACCCAGGACGTAAAAGATACTGAGAAATAGTTCTGTGTAATGAACACACCCGAAGATGATGCATCAACATGCACTTTCTTCGTTTGGGCGGCACGGGAAATCTGGTCTTCCCCAATTTCCTGCTCTGTCTTATAACTATTATAAGTTGGAGCGGGACCAACGCTCCCCAGCACAGTATAACAAGCGGGTTCGGTCAATATATCCGTTTTATTATCTTGATTAAGGCGTGATATGGTCGCTACTTGGAGAGAGAGGAGAAAACACTCAGCGTATGCTCTTACAAGATCAGATTGGTTATTATTTTATCTAATCAGGATGGTCCCACTGTTTTTATCAAATCTTCCTTTAAACCCTAAAAGGAAAGACTAGCCGGGATTAATTACACGCTACAAGTTCGCCAATCTTTCAGCCAAGCCAGTGTCGGTACTTTGAGGGAGGTTCCCCGTGCTTTCGCACGGACCTAATTACAGTAAACCTCGTTTTCCCAGAGGCGTGACCCCGTTGACACCTTTCTAGACACCTACTTGATCGGCTCATTGTAATGTGTAAAACTCTCCCAGGAGTAACTCTTACTCGCAGTGGGTATCGGGATCAACTAGAAGGTATGCAATCTCATTGAAAATTTCAACACTTGAAATTCCCGATAATATTTTGCCCCTAGCAGCTATATGACCTTAACATAGTCAACAAATCATAAGTGCTAGTCAAGTTCAACCCGTCATTTCCTGATTGAATTAAACCCACCCGCACGACCCTTAACATAGTCAACAAAGTCGCATGACTACCCTAATCCAATCGCATCATATGCTTATACAGATAAGCACTAATTAGCTACCGCACACTACGCCTTAACATAGTCAACAAACATAGCACGAATACTAACTAGTACTTATTTGAAATGACGGAGGGCTACGACAGGTTTTTCTGAAAACCTATTGCGTAATGAACTTGATATCGTTGTAGAATCAAATGATTTTAAAATGGAGTGCTTTTGAGGCTTTTCTAGTTTTGCTAAAGGGGTCACTCCCGGTAAAGGGATCGTCGGCCCTTTCCTCATCGAGTAAGGTGCAGGATATATCATATATACCGCTGTGCAAAGCAAGAACTATAGGAGCAATCAAAAGACAAACCGAGGGGTGTAGCATCTACCAATTATTGCTAAAGGAGTCACTCCCGGTGAAGGGATCTCGGTCCTTTCCTTATCGAATAAGGTGCAGGATGTTCTACAAGGAACACCGCGATGCAAAGCAAGAACTGTCGCTACCTGTTTTTGAAAATTCGATTCCACAACATTTTAGGTTTATTTTCTTTCATTAATCACATTAATGAAGTCCCATCATTTAAATCACCTAAACATCACAGATAAATACGACGTACACTTATGCCATCCGCATTCGCCTCGATGTCCCCTCGTGCACCGTTAGGTTAGGTAACTAACGACAGAGCGGGGCAGGGCTAGCGCGAGTTCAAAACATAAGTAACGCCTATATAATATATCATATATACTATATACAGTATTTATCACAGAACATATCAAATGATCACATCACAGATATCGCAGCAGAAGAATCATATGAAATATTGGATATACTAGGATGTCCGTGTTTTCAATACGAGCCAGTATAAAACACGGATTCCACGGTCGCGATGAATAGCCAAACCCACACCCCTAGACCCTTACGAGAGCGGCAAGAAACCCTAAAAATTCTAGAGTTAGGAGATCCGGACTCGACTCCTCGAGTTGGTCTCCCACTGGACTCCAGAACCTGGTTACTTGTGCTCTCCTCCTTGGGTCTATCCTAGTGCGGAAAAGTAAATAATATACAAGAGGGTGACATCTTCCGCAACCTGGAAGTGCCCCAATAAAAGAATATTACATACAATAATTTTACATGAATGAAAATGAAAAATACTTATCTCACATAAAAAAAAACCCGGCTATTCAAAACGCGACGATCCAATATAACACATCCAGCAACACATAACATCACATGTCATCAACGTAAGTAAATGTGCGCATCCCAATTGTCGTTGACATATAGCAACGAAACCGGCGATATCACATATTACACTTACGGACGCAGAAAAGAAAGTGTAAATCTACAACAGTTGGAATCCGCAATCTCCTCAGACATCGCATGCCTGACCAAATGAATTCCTAAGACATCACATGCCTAACAATTATAAACCCCGCATTTTAGTCTCTCTATCGAAAACACTTTTCAATATCTAGTCGGGCAATTCAACAAGATTCCCGATAAACTGATCGAATGCTCGCTGCAAACTTTAGTAGACGGCCGCACCCCCAGATGCCGTCGACGAAGTGCACTAAGGCGGAACTCCGCTGCCGCGAGCACCCTGACGGATGCTTTCGGCGACGGGGTTCTCCTATAGTCACTTGGTCGGGGCTATGGGGTGTGGCTGTCTATTAATTTTACCCGGCGAGTATCCGCGTATGCTACGTGATTGCGACGGACTTTTGATCACATCAAAATTCCGTGGCAACCGATCATGTGAGACTAAACTGCTATGTTTATAACATCCAAATCAGTTATCTCATAACAATTTATGGATTCCAAATATTTTATCACATTCCAGATAAATAGAAAATGTTAAACTTTCCGATCAAACAATCAAACACCCAAGTTTTCCCGAAACAGCTCAACTCTTGAAATAAGTTCAAAAACATCCATTTCATGCCACAGTACCAACGGTCCAGCTGTAGAAAGGTTAAGCTAACGCCTCACATGTGGCACGCCGTACTGCCCCAAACCCTAAGGTTCAAAGGGCAGTTCAAGACGGTCACATAATCGAGTTAAGGTTTGTTGTCTTCTAGAGGGTCCATCGCGTTACTTGCACTACTTAGAACGTTTTCAAACTACGGAAAAATCCAACACTTGGAAATTTCCCGGCAGAGGAAAAATTGGGTATTTATATCAGGTCGAACTTTTTAACATGTTCTAAATTATCCGGAAAAAAACATATAGACAAAGTTTGAGAATCCGATCGAATCTACGAACTCCCAATACAACCCAGAATACTCAACTCTTGAGTAAAAATTAAAATTACCCAGAAATCACAGGAGTCAAATATAAACATTACTGTGCAAAGTTTGGTCAAAGAATCAACAATATGGACGCGGAACCGCCGTGCCACGTGGGGTACTGCCGCGGTTCCGCGGCAGTTTGACGGAGTTAGGACCCTGTTTTGCACAGTAATTCATATAAAACCCTGCTTATTTTTCTGCATATTTTTAATTTGGAAAAATCCACATTTTCAAAAAATGTACAGAGAAGGGTTTGAGTTAGGGTTTCGGGGTTCGATCGGATTTCTAACATCGTCTACACTTCGCCTAAAGCTCTAGCTAGGCTCTGATACCACTGTAGGGTTACTAGGCACACTCAAGAGGTTCCACAAGGCATCAACCATGCCAGATTAAAATTTTACGGTGCCGAGAAACCCTAATATAGATCGTTAACTAGAAGTTAAGGCGAAAGAACATGCAAGTTAACAACTTAACTACAAGTGAAAGGGATTACAACCTTTGTAGATCCGGTCCATCACTTCTTTAGCTCCGAGATGACGTCCCTCCGCTGTGATCATCGGGATCCCGGACTCTAGCAATGGTTTCGTCGGAGAAATGATCGGGCTAGGTCATTGACTTCGATGCCGAAGATGATCTACGTCAAGGCGACTCAAACTCAAGCTCCATCTTCACTAGGTTAAGAAACTTGTGAAGAAAACATCCTCTACTACATGGCAAGTGATAGAGGATGAAAAAATAGGAAGTGGGTTCACTTTGGATTTGGATTTCTCACTTGGAATCATCACTTAGAATTTTCTAGCAAACTTTTTCTTTCTTCATGAAGAAGATGAAGAAGAAGAAAAAGAAAAATAATTTCTTAATTAGAAAATTCAAGTGATTCTTATCATATAGCAACCATGGGTTAGTCTAACTCATGTAGAGAATAAACTACGGTTTAGATAATGGTTAGGTTTGAGAATAGAAACAAAATGGTGAAGCTTCATGAAACTCCAAGAATAAAACAAAGAAAGCCACCATATTTGTTTTTGCCCAAATAAATAAATGAATAAATATATGAGTAAATCAAACCCTAACCATTAACCTAATCATAGTTTAAAGCATACACTAACCCAAGTTTGCATGTATAATCAAACATGATACAATCAAGTGCACAAAAATATATCATATATACAATGTGCACAAACTAGGGAGAAAATAATCTTAAGTGAACCAATACTAGTTAATGTAAAGTAATATATCAAATATATAATTATACATTAAATCACTAAATCAACACTTGATTTAATGATCCGGTCATACTGCATATAACCGACTAATATCAAGTGTATCAATGTATCGAATCAACACATGATTCGGTAACCCGGCTATATCACATATAACCGACCGATGATACAAATCGCGAGAATAGAATACAGTATCACATACTGGTATTATTCTCGGTCCCGCACATATCTCATATGCGCTCTTATTTCGTTTCGCTTGAGCCAGGAAACCTCTGTGTAGGATTCTAAAGACTCGTCAATACGCCGGCAGCAGGTCATGATCATATCAAACACCCACAAGCCGCAAGCGGTCTGCTAAACGTAACGGCCACCCGGGTATTGAGCGATCAGAAGATCAACAAGCAAGCCCGCTCACACTCCTGTGAATCCAACGAGTAACACTACCGTACAGTCCGGTCTGTTCGTCTGATATGGCGCATATCTCGCCTATGGGTGGTAAACGTCAGACCCCAATAACTCGATAAGTCGTATCGATATGAGGCTCATAACGGGTCGAGAAACTACTGGTAACACTTACCAGTAAATCCCGAAAGCTGTAAGTGCACGGCGGCGCCCCGGCCGTCAATCCGACGCCGGAATGCGGAAGCGGTGATTTACTTTAACTTTTCAAACCGGCACCACCGCACACTATCAACCTGGATCGTGCCATTAAACTAGTCCTAGCAAACTACAAGATGGGGAGAGAGATATACCGAGTGATCCGTGTCCACCGGTCTTCTCGTCGTCGTCCCGATCTCCTTGCGGAATCTCCGGTCTCCACCTCGTCGCCGGAAGGGCACCACGTAGCCGGCTTCTTTTACGGGCTCCCACCTCTGGTCCGAGGCAACTCGGGCACGAAGCTGGCGAGTCGACGTGCCCAAGATTTGCTGTAGAATAGTGTAGGGATCTATGTCTCATTGGGGTTTGAGTGGAGATGCCATAGAGGTGGAGGAATGAGATGTAGTTTGGAGATGGAACTTGTGGGAATTTTTGCAAAGCCAATTGAACAAAAAAACCCACACCATAAAAATGGGCAGCCCCCCATGAGCATGGCCGGCCAAAAAATGGAGAGAGGGGGAGAGTAAGTGAATGGGGGAGAGCCCCACAATAATGCAAGGGAGAGGAATCAAATGTGATCATGAAAAGAAAAAGATCACCAACAAATCCACACTCCAAAACAACCACCATCAACAACCATGATTGCTCACCAAGTCAAGCAATCATGAACCAAGGAAAGTCAAGGGATGGTCCTCCATCATGATCCAACAATATGCAAAGACCCCCTTCCAAATTGCTTATTTGCACAAATGCAAATAAGCCCTCCTCCACCAATTTTTGGCCAATGAAGGATACAAAGAAATATAGCCGAAACGGAAAGCAAACTGGTAACTCCAGAAAATTGGTCCCATAATAAATTACAGGAAAACCCGATACTGTGTATACACACCTGCATCTGTATTCCGACCGGATACAAATGCAATGAGACAAAATCTACACTGTACTATACTAGGATCCGGCTTAAACCAAAGCCGGCTAGTATTATCCGTCCGATCCTGATCCGTGCAATACCGCACATATCTGATCGAACCCTGCCATATCTCCATACGGTCTCTACAGTGTTTCGCCCGAAAACTTGAGCAACTGAATATGGGGGACTCTAAAGACTCGTCAACACCTTGGTTGTGGATTTAACCACTAGCACGTCAGAGGTATAAGCCAATACATGACGGGCTACCAGGTATTGACCAAAAGGGACGTCGATGAGTGAACTCATCCTGACACCCTACTGAGCCTGTCAGTGATAATATCCATACTGTCCGGTCCGTTCGTCTATGAGCATCGCATGGCGGGCCTAGGGGGTTGGTAAAAGTCAGACCCCCAAAAGCGGTACAAGTCGTGTCAGAGATAAGCCTAGAACACCCTGAGATACTATTGGAATACCTACCAGTAAATCTCCTTCCTTGGCCAAGGACTTTTCATGTTCTGGCTCTCCTAGACACAGCGCGACCTCACCCCCAATACCGGGAGAGACGAACCCCCGAAGATCCACTCACTGCCTCCATGTGGCTCGGGACTGTACCCAACTAAAACCTGTTTGCACGTCTCCTTTGAGCGTGGTAGGGTAGTAATCAAAGTACAGTGGGAACTCACACGAGACAAATGACGATCCTCAGGTCGATGAACTAACCTGTACACATGTCACCAGGGAACTGCCATCTGACGTCAGGTATAAGACCAACTAGCATGTTCCCGGCGAGTCCTGTCCGGTGTACTCATAACCCAATGAGCACCTGTATACATCTTAGGTGAACCAACTGACACCAGTGGCTTATGAGACCGGCCACCGCCCCTCGTCGGGGTCTCGACTATATACACTAGTCTACTCGGAGTATCGATGCCCTGTCTCGAAACTCCCACGACTAGGGACCTTTTAAGGATGTGCTTATAGACCACCAGCTCCCACGTATATGATCGCCCTCATACTGCTGGCATTCAGGCAAGAATCTTAGGGGCTCTATCAACGTGTAATAGCGACCTGTCAGGTCACCTAAAGCAGTACACGATGATAAAGATAAACCAGATAGCATACTATCATCTTAAGTAAGATTGTCCTACCGGGATAGGTCCTCCCTCAATCATTGCAATCACGTGCCGGTGATCCAATAATTGACTCTGAGGGCACTATCTCCAACAATCTCCCACTTTCACTCAAGGCAAATTATTGCGATGTCGCATACTCACAGCCCGTGTGATACCGAACACCCAACTCCTCTACTAGTCAGTCTCACAAAGCTCGTTTGCGAAACTATTGCGTTCGAGGAATAGCCTCAGTGAGTGGATCCGCTATGATGTTTCTTTCTATATCTCTCTATATCTCAAGTTTGCGGAGAAAGCCATCTCCCGAAATGAGCAATACCTGTCTTAGAATGTGTCTGGATGTCTGATGGGACCTAGCTCATAAATGAACTCCAAATCCAAACTTCTTAGACTGCATCGTCAACTGAACTTAATCAGTATCCTGCGCCATGCCTCCCTCAGTATTTCCTTGGACCACCTGTCCAAAATACTGCCCCTCGACAGAAGGAAAACTATAACTCTGACAACCTCCCTGTCGTCCAAGTCACCTTGGAAGCCTGGAATGATAACTGTCTCCCGAATGAGGCTGTCGTTATCATATCCCAAGAACATTCACTTATGTTCTAAAAACTGCTTCCGATCGTTTCTCCAGGATTGGATTAATATCAATATATTGCATCTACCGCAAAAACAACATCTGGTGTGGTACTTGATATCTCATGATTGACTCAATTGCCTAAGCAAGTGATCTGCCAATCATGCGCATCCCTCTCCCCTTTAGTCTGTAAGACACCTTTAGAGAGGGTGACTCCATCACTTGCAGGTACACCACCATGCCTGGAGTCGTCCATTCTAAATACTCTTAGAATGCAGTCTAAGTACCCTTAATTAGGAAGCCACCCAAATCTAGATCTAAAACCATAGATCTAGTAACCAGTATGTCTGATATAATGTCCAAGTCCCATGTGGAGAAACCACTGTGTGACGACCAAAGTATAACCGATCGTAGTATAAGAATATCACTTCCTACTCTGTGTATGTCATCCAAATACCATGACATCACACCCTACTACCTTCTCAACTGATCCATCCCCTATTCTGATGAAGTCAAACCTATGACTATCATGTCAGAAATAGATGATCTATCTCCGCTACATCTGCTTTAGTCTATAAATAGACATAAGCTACCTGTCCACCAATGCTTCTGCTGCTCCCACTGACTACAACAACCCTCTGGCAGAGTCATATAGATGTACACTTCTAAAGCCAGTTTAGAACGATGCTATACTCATCCTCCTGCCGGGTCTCGTAGCCTGGAACAACAGCAATGGCAAGTGTGGGTAAACAAGAACCTCCCTGTCACCGTCCTTGAGGCTACTGAAGTACCTCTCGGGTGCCTGAGGTTACCCACCGTATCTGTGGAGTGGCTAATGGAATGTCAAACCAGATTGAATCTTTAGGTTCCTATCAAATCTTCAGTAATCGTTTGTGGTTCTGGAATCACTTCCAGTTCTACCATACTCCCACTACTGTTTTCTGAAAAAATCCATTTTTATTAAAACTATGGCGAGTCTAGAATAATATTACTATTGATCTTCCAGATGGTAGAAAGTCAACCCTCGTCATAGCTTGGGTCAACCCACAAACAACCATTACAGAAACGTACCTTGAGTTATCCAGAGTCTGGTTTTAAGCATAGGCCGGACAACTCCCCGTACCTTAACATCGTTAAGATATGAACTGTTCTATATCCAATATAGAACCAGAGGCACTGATTTATTTGAACCAGATTCAAATCATGCAGCTATCTCCAGTGCATGTCAACTAAATGGAAAGAGGCCGATCAGCGTTACTCAACTTAGGAATGCTTCCAATTATGAGTAACCTGAAAAGAGAAGCAAGATCTCTTAATCATTACTATCAACTGAATACCATACACAAGTATATACATCTTCGATCACCTTGAAGAATCCCGATACTTGCAATATCTGGTTCTCTACTTTATTCAAATACCTATAACTTCTCAAAACTTGGACCCTGTGTTTCTACGAAACACCTGTCTAAAAACTAGATAAGTCATAAGTAAACCGAATATAGTATGAGGACCAACCCCTCTGTCCTAATGGACCCTGGACAACATACAATACTCTGTATAAGTCCCTTGAGTCTGATTACTCATTCACTGTGTGTCGTAGGTTGAAAACTGTACTTATGGTTAAGAAAAATTACACCGCTGTTTAATGCTCCTTACCTAACTATCCACTGATATAGGTAAATGTCACAGACATAATTTCAAAATGGTATATCCCACTTTATGAAAATAGACGTCCAGACATATCAATTTGAAATTGGTGCATGACAGCGGATATTTAACACCAAAATATTTGCCGACCGGCAAACAGTCCAGGTGACTTCCTCAAATATCACCAATTACAACGAATCCCGATATAATGAAGATGATCACCTAATTCCCACTAACCTACTCCCACTCATCATCTGTAAAACCATACAGATGTGAGAATCATACCTGGAAAATACATACCCTGGAGTAAGTATCTAATCGGGAAATCAGTTTTCCTTTAACAGTACACAGTGAAACTGAAACATTGAAATGTTTCGATGGGGTATCCTGGTATTCCTAGTAATGCCTCTTCCAGATTCACAACTATAACCGTATACTTCTTTGCCATCTCTCCAAATCCCTTCATATGTCTTTAGTCATTACCTTCTGTACACCCCTTTAGGCCAAATGGTTTTCTTCCTTCCCTACCGTTCGGCACCAGCCTATGGTTTGGAAGAAGACTATCCAATAAGCATAATGGGTGTACTGTCCTAATCCTAGGAACACTGGCAATGCGAGAGAAGGTGATGATAAAAGACAACCGAATAAACCTTATTCCTATTTCTCCTGAACCAGAATCCATCCCCGAACTGGAACAAGTTCCTTTCGAGTTCGTATATAACCATACGATGGAGATCCAAATATCTGTGGATCTTTGTAGTGATACGGAGTGTCCTGGAGAAATACAAAGGTGAAGTGGGAGTGGTAATGAAATATTTGGTTTGGTCGTGAATAGCAGTCGCAATTTACTTTGCCCTCTTACTAATCCCTTTCTTTGTCTTTACATAATACTTTTTGTACACCATCGTTAGGCTAATTGGTTTTTTTCATTCCCTACCGTTCGGCACCTGCCTATGGTTTGGAAGAAGACTATCCAATTTGCGTAATAGGTGTACTATCTCCTAAACCAAGGAGTACTCGCAACTTGAGAGAAGGTAAAAAGGTAAAGACAACTGAATAGTCCTATTCGTTTTCTCCAGAACCGGAAACTATCCTCGAATAAATCCCTTCGAGTTCGTATATAACCATACGATGGTTTTGTCCAATGGAAGTGGACGTTCGTAGTAATACGGGGTGTCCTGAAGAAAAGGGTAAAAGTAGGAGTGGCAATGAGGTGTGCAACTCTGACAATCCAAAAGCCAGTGTTTAAGAAGGTTCGGTCAACTTGGTCTCTGAGTCATAGTCTAAGGTCGGGTCAATGGTCGCTGCCAAAGAGAGAGAGAAAAGAAACACTCAGCATGCACTCTATCCTAGATCAGAATGGTTACCAATTTATCTAATCAGGAAACCTCCCACTGTAACCTCAAATTCTCCTCCAAACCTGAAAGAAGAATTAGTCGGGATCACCCGAGGAGTAAACTAACTCATCAGTGGGAATCGGGATCCAACTCTCATCGCATGACAACGTGACGGAATCCGCTCACATTATCACACTCCAGAAGGTATGCGCATATCTGGCAAGTTTCAGTTTCTTTTGAAACTCCCGATGTGATTTTTGCCCCATGCTCTTATGACCTTGACGAAGGCCAACAAATCATAAGTCACATGTCAAGTTCTACCCGTCATTGTCCAGGTTAATTTGAACCCACCCGTACAAGCCCTTGACGAAGGCCAACAAGGCTATACGACTGTCCCGAACCAACGCATCTATCTATGCTGCATATGAATACCCAACAGCTACCAAACACTGTGCCTTGACTTTGGCCAACAAACACAGCTTGAATACTATTGACTACCCATATGAAACGACGGAGGGCTACGAATGGTTTCTGGCGAAAACCTTTAACGTAATGAACTTGATATCGTTGAAGGAACCGGATAGCTTTATAAAAATACAGTGACGAAAACCTTCGCTAAAGAGGTCACTCCCGGTGAAGGGATCTCGGCTCTTTCCCCGTAGAATGAGGTGTAGGATATTCCAACTGAATACCACGATGCCAAGTAAAAGTAATCGGCTATAGTGAAGTTATTGCCCTGATGCAAACTTTTGTCCAAGGGGTCACTCCCGGTGAAGGGATCTCGGCCTTTGCCTCGTCGACTGAGGAGCAGGATATTCCAACTGAATACCACGATGCTAAACAAAAGAGAACGTCCTTGCAATAACAGCTTTTTGAAAAGTGTTCCAACAACATCAGAATAGGTTTGTTTTTAACTTGCATTGATCCGAATCAACGCAGTCCCATCAATTGATCACACCACAAAGAACGAAAATAATATGACGTACGTATATGCCATCCGCATTCGCCACTGGGTCCCGTCATTACCCGTTAGGTTAGCTAACTAACGACAGAGCGGGGACTGGTCTAGCGCAGATGCAAAACATATACAACATCTACTAGTATATATATATCAATATATAATATTTCGCTCAAGGCGTGATAAAATGCAACATCACAGAAATTTACAGCATCACAGAACAATACAGATATCTGGGATCTCCGGGTTTCACAGAGCCGCTACTGAAACCCGACGTTCCCCTGGTCGTGTGGATAGCCTGTGCAATTAAATCCTAGACCCCTACGGGCGCGGCAAGTTACCCGCCAAAACCTGAAGCGAGGCAGCCCCCTTCAGCAACGTGAATGGACCACCCAGCACTTCACGGAATCCGGTAACTTGGGCACCCCTCCTGGGTCAACCTGTACCCCCTACGAGTGTAGCGAATAGCCCGCCAATTCTAGAGTGAAGCCCCCTCCATCTCAATGCCATGAGATGCGGGCCCGTTGCCCTCTAGAACCCGGCTATCCGTGCACCCCACCTCGGGGTAATCCTAGTACAGAAAGTAAAATATACATACAACAGGTACATCGACCGCAACCTGGTCGTGCCCCAAAATAATAATACAAACAGGCAGTGACGGCAGTCCACATGTCGGACGCTCGCCCCGCAATATCAAATGTACATAATACAACAAAACTGTACTAGCATTGCATCCAGGCTATCCCCCACGACCAATCCGCAACATCACAGCACAATCACAGAACATCAACGTGAATGTCACGTTCGCAAATCCGTCTAACCGGGCTATAGCAGTTAGACAGGATTTACCAATCGAGTGACATTCACGGTCGCAGATATAATGTAAATACTGTTAACTAATGTGTTTAAAATTTTCGATCAATCAAATATTCCTAAGTGGGCCCCCAAGTACTACTTTAGCACATAAAGAAATTCTGGGCCCAAAAAGAATGTTCCAAAAACCCTATTTTTAACCCGGGAGGCCTCTGTAAATTTTTGGTGCCATGAACAATGAAAATAGCGGCGGAACCGCGGCCCAAGCATGGGTTTGGCCGTGGTTCCGCGGTGGTTTAGACTGTTCACGAGACCAAATTTTCCCAGAACTCTTAAAATTCCCTGTACATCATTCTGAAACAACCTGAAAAATTTTTGGAGCTAAAAAAATTTCGACAGAAACTGATGCTTGAGAAAAATGCGGTTTTGGAATTTTTGTTCGATCGGAAATGTAAACACGTTAGACCAAGCTAGACTAGGTTAATGGCGAGGCTCTGATACCATTGTAAGTGCACGGCGGCGCCCCGGCCGTCAATCCGACGCCGGAATGCGGAAGCGGTGATTTACTTTAACTTTTCAAACCGACACCACCGCGCACTATCAACCCGGATCGTGCCATTAAACTAGTCCTAGCAAACTACAAGATGGGGAGAGAGATATACCGAGTGATCCGTGTCCTCCGGTCTTCTCGTCGTCGTCCCGATCTCCTTGCGGAATCTCCGGTCTCCACCTCGTCGCCGGAAGGGCACCATGTCGCCGGCTTCTTTTACGGGCTCCCACCTCTGGTACGAGGCAACTCAGGCACGAAGCTGGCGAGTCGACGTGCCCAAGATTTGCTGTAGAATAGTGTAGGGATCTATGTCTCATTGGGGTTTGAGTGGAGATGCCATAGAGGTGGAGGAATGAGATGTAGTTTGGAGATGGAACTTGTGGGAATTTTTGCAAAGCCAAATGAACAAAAAAACCCACACCATAAAAATGGGCAGCCCCCCCATGAGCATGGCCGGCCAAAAAATGGAGAGAGGGGGAGAGTAAGTGAATGGGGGAGAGCCCCACAATAATGCAAGGGAGAGGAATCAAATGTGATCATGAAATGAAAAAGATCACCAACAAATCCACACTCCAAAACAACCACCATCAACAACCATGATTGCTCACCAAGTCAAGCAATCATGAACCAAGGAAAGTCAAGGGATGGTCCTCCATCATGATCCAACAATATGCAAAGTCCTCCTTCCAAATTGCTTATTTGCACAAATGCAAATAAGCCCTCCTCCACCAATCTTCGGCCAATGAAGGATACAAAGAAATATAGCCGAAACGGAAAGCAAACTGGCAACTCCAGAAAATTGGTCCCGTAATAAATTACAGGAAAAACCCGATACTGTGTATACACACCTGCATCTGTATTCCGACCGGATACAAATGCAATGAGACAAAATCTACACTGTACTATACTAGGATCCGGCTTAAACCAAAGCCGGCTAGTATTATCCGACCGATCCTGATCCGTGCAATACCGCACGTATCTGATCGAACCCTGCCATATCTCTATACGGCCTCTACAGCGTTTCGCCCGAAAACTTGAGCAACTGAATGTGGGGGACTCTAAAGACTCGTCAACACCTTGGTTGTGGATTTAACCACTAGCACGTCAGAGGTATAAGCCAATACGTGACGGGCTACCAGGTATTGACCAAAAGGGACGTCGATGAGCGAACTCATCCTGACACCCTACTGAGCCTGTCAGTGACAATATCCATACAGTCCGGTCCGTTCGTCTATGAGCATCGCATGGCGGGCCTAGGGGGTTGGTAAAAGTCAGACCCCCAAAAGCGGTACAAGTCGTGTCAGAGATCAGCCCAGAACACCCTGAGATACTACTGGAATACCTACTAGTAAATCTCCTGCCTTGGCCAAGGACTTTTCATGTTCTGGCTCTCCTAGACACAGCGCGACCTCACCCCCAATACCGGGAGAGACGAACCCCCGAAGATCCGCTCACTGCCTCCATGTGGCTCGGGACTGTACCCAACTAAAACCTGTTTGCACGTCTCCTTTGAGCATGGTAGGGTAGTAATCAAAGTACAGTGGGAACTCACACGAGACAAATGACGATCCTCAGGTCGATGAACTAACCTGTACACATATCACCAGGGAACTGCCATCTGACATCAGGTATAAGACCAACTAGCATGTTCCCGGCGAGTCCTGTCCGGTGTACTCATAACCCAATGAGCACCTGTATACATCTTAGGTGAACCAACTGACACCAGTGGCTTGTGAGACCGGCCACCGCCCCTCGTCGGGGTCTCGACTATATACACTAGTCTACTCTGGAGTATCGATGCCCTGTCTCGAAACTCCCATGACTAGGGACCTTTTAAGGATATGCTTATAGACCACCAGCTCCCACGTATATGATCGCCCTCATACAGCTGACAGTCAAACAAGAATCCTAGGGGCTCTATCAACGTGTAATAGCGACCTGTCAGGTCACCTAAAGCAGTACACGATGATAAAGATAAACCAGATAGCATACTATCATCTTGAG
Organism: Agapanthus africanus; assembly: GCA_030015575.1. Taxonomy (NCBI): domain Eukaryota; kingdom Viridiplantae; phylum Streptophyta; class Magnoliopsida; order Asparagales; family Amaryllidaceae; genus Agapanthus; species Agapanthus africanus. Next base: position 245,912,306 of record CM057347.1, on the reverse strand, counting down.
TAAGACTGTCCTACCGGGATAGGTCCTCCCTCAATCATTGCAATCACGTGCCTGTGATCCAATAATTGACTCTGAGGGCACTATCTCCAACAAAAGCAGCCTTGGCCAAGGACTTCCTGTTATAGCCAATCGAGCACTACGCAACATCAACTCCCTATACCGGGAGAGATGAAACCCCTCCTATCGCTCATTGCCTCCATGTGATTCGGGACTGTACCCAAAAACCACCGTTTTGCATGCCCTCTTGGACGTGGTAAGGTGGAAATCAAAGCACAGTGTGAATCACACAAGACTCTATGACGATCTCGGGTCTACAGACTAACCTGCACCAGTGTCACCAGAGAACTGCCATCTGACGTAAGGTATAATACCATCTGGGAGTTCTCGGCGAGTCCGTCCAGTGTACCCAGTTTCCACTGAGCACTCGTATATCATCTCTGATGTCAAACACCAATGGATATGGGATCATCCATCGCCCATCTATATGGGTCGAGAAGTTACACGCTAGTCTACTATGGTATATCGATGCTCTGTCTCGATACACCCACGACTAGGGACTTTGAAGGATGTACTTATGGACTACCACGTCCCCACTAGTATGATCCGCATCATAGTCCAGGTAGTCAAGTACACATCCTAAGGGCTTTACCAACATGTAACAGAGAGACAATCAGTGTACACATTAAGGTAAAGAGTAACCAGATAGCATACTATCATATCGAGCAAGAAAGTCATCCCTATATATGTCCAAGCATCTACTACAACATACATCCTATGTATAGTAATGGCCTCTAGGGCATACATATAACTAACATGGATGACATACACAGAGTACGAAGTGATATTCCTATACCACGATCGGTTATTCTTTGGTTGTCACACAGTGGTTTCTCCACCTAGGACTTGGATATTATATCAGATATTCTGGTTACTGGATCTATGGTTTTAGGTCTAGATTTAGGTGGTTTCCCAATCTGGGTACTTAGACAGCATTCTATGAGTATTTAGAATGGACGACTCCTGGCACGGTAGTGTAATTGCAGGTGATGGAGTCACCCTCTCTAAAGGTGTCTTACAGACTAAACTAGAGAGGGAAGTGCATGATTGGCAGATCACTTGCTTGGGCAATTGAGTCAATCATGAGATGTCAAGTACTACACCAGATGTTGTTCTTGCAGTAGATGCAATAAGTTGATATTAATCTAATCCTGGAGAAACGATCGGAAGCAGTTTTAGGACATAAGTGCGTGTTCTAGGGATATGATAACGACATCCTCATTCAGGAGACAGTTATCATTCCATGCATCCAAGGTGACCTGGATGGCAGAGTGGCTGTCAGAGTTATAGTTTTCCCTCTGACGAGGGGCAGTATTTTGGACAGGTGGTCCAGGCGGATACTGAGGGAGGCATGGCACAGGATACTGATTAAGTTTAGTTGACGATACAGTCTAAGAAGTTTGGATTTGGAGTTCATTTATGAACTAGGTCCCATCAGACATCCAGACATTCTAAGACAGGTATTGCTCATTTTGGGAGATGGCTTTCTCTGCGAACTTGAGATATAGAGAGACATAGAAAGAAACATCAAAGCGGATCCACTCACTGAGGCTGTTCCTCGAACGCAATAGTTTCGTAAACGAGATTTGTGAGACTGACTAGTAGAGGAGTTGGGTGTTCGGTATCACACGGGCTATGAGTATGGGACATCGCAATAATTAGCCTTGAGTGCAAGTGGAAGATTATTGGATATAATGCCCTCAGAGTCTATTATTGGATCACAGGCACGTGATTGCAATGATTGAGGGAGGACCTATGCCGGTAGGACAGTCTTACTCGAGATGATAGTATGCTATCTGGTTTATCTTTATCATCGTGTACTGCTTTAGGTGACCTTACAGGTCACTATTGCACGTTGATAGAGCCCCTAGGATTCTTGCTTGACTACCATCAGTATGAGGGCGATCATATACGTGGGAGCTGGGGTCTATAAGCAAATCCTTAAAAGGTACCTAGTCGTGGGAGTTTCGAGACAGGGCATCGATTCTCCAGAGTAGACTAGTATATACAGTCGAGACCCCGACGAGGGGCGGTGGCCGGTCTCACAAGCCACTGGTGTTAGTTGGTTCACCTAAGATGTATACAGGTGCTCATTGGGCTATGAGTACACCGGACAGGACTCGCCGGGAACCTGCTAGTTGGGATTATACCAGACGTCAGATAGCAGTTCTCAGGTGACATGTGTACAGGTTAGTTCATCGACCTGAGATCATCATTTGTCTCGTGTGAGTTCCCACTGTGCTTTGATTACTACCCTACCACGCTCAAAGGAGATGTGCAAACAGGTTTTAGTTGGGTACAGTCCCGAGCCACATGGAGGCAGTGAGCGGATCTGCACGGGTTAGTCTCTCCCGGTATTGGGGGTGAGGTCGCGCTGTGTCTAGGAGAGCCATTACACAAAGCCTTCGGCCGAGGCAGAAGATTTACTGGTAGGTATTCCAGTAGTATTTCAGGGTGTTCTGGGCTACACTCCGACATGACTTGTACCGCTTTTGGGGGTCTGACTTTTACCAACCCCCTAGGCCCGCCATGCGATGCTCATAGACGAACGGACCGGACTGTATAGATATTGTCACTGACAGGCTCAGTAGGGTGTCAGGATGAGTTCTCTTATCGACGTCCCTTTTGGTCAATAGCTGGTGGCCCGTCACGTATGGCTAATACCTCTGACGTGCTAGTGGTTAAATCCACAGCCATAGTATTGACGAGTCTTTAGAGTCCACCACACTCAGTTACTCAGGTTTCGGGCGAAACGCTGTAGAGGCCGTATGGAGATATGGCAGGGTTCGATCAGATACGTGCGGTATTGCACGGATCGTGATCGGACGGATTTTACTAGCCGGCTTTGGTTTAAGCCAGATCCTAGTATTTGACAGTGTACTTTTGTGTCTTTGCAGTTGTATTCAGTGGGAATACAAATGCGGGCATGTATATGCAGTAGCGGGGTTTTCCTGTAATTTATTACGGGATCACGTTTTTTGAAGTTGCCAGTTTACATTCAGTTTCGGCCGGTTTTCCTTTGTTCCTTCATGGCCGGACTTTTAGATGGAGGGGGTTATTTGCAAGTTTGCAAATAACTTATTGTGGAGGGGGTTTCTTGAATTTTGTGGCTTCATGATACTTCTTTAATCATGAGATTCTTTTTTTGGTCTCATCTCTTGTATTTATTATGATGGATTGATATTTGAGTTGGATGGGAAATGGGTGTGACCATTTTTCTTATCTTTATCTTAGCTTTTCTTCTCCCATTTTATTGATTCCTTTTTCCCACCATGATGAGGCGGGGCCGGCCACTTTTGGAGGAGGGGGAGAATTCATTTTGGTTGTGAGGAAAAATGTTCATCTCATTCATGCATCAAAGTTCATAGCTCCCTTTTCAAGCCTCTCCAAAAAGCTTCATTCTTTCCTCCACACTATCATGGCAACTTCTTAACCTCAAAGAGACAAGTTACTACATTTAGCCTACAACATTCCTTGGGCACGTCGGCTCGCCAACTTCGTACTCGAGTTGCCTCGGCCCAGAGGTGGGAGCCCGTAAAAGAACCCGGCGATGTGGTGCACGTTTCGACGAGGAGGCGACGACCGGAGATTCCGCGAGGAGATCGGAGTGGAGACGAAGACCGAAGCACACGGATCGCTTGGTATATCTCTCTACCCGTCTTTTAGTTTGCTAGTAGCTAGGTTAATGGCCCGATCCGGGTTAAAAGTGCGCGGTAGTGCCGGTTTGCAAGTTTCGCAAAGTTTTTCGTTTCCGCATTTGCGGCGTCAGATCGATGGCCTGGGCGCCGCCGTGCACTTACAGTTTTTGCAATTGTTTTACAAAATAAAACCATAAGAAAATAAAAAAGAAAAGAAAGGAATAAAGAATGGGGTATGGGCAAGTGAGAGAAGAGAGAGAGAGAGAGAGATGATGGGTCATTTGACTTGTCTCCCATTTGTTTTTCCTTCATTGTTTTCTTCATCATTTCCCCATCCTCTTCCTCTCATGGCTGCCCTCCTCCTTCCACCTCCTCCTACACCTCACACAATCCCCAAAAATGCATCAAAACACTTCATTCCCTTCATTAAAAGCATGCACAAGCTCACTACAACCATGATGGACCAAGAAAGTTTGGATTTTGAGCACTTGGGGCAACTCAAGAAAATTCTTGAGTTGCCAAATGAGGTAATTCTTTCATCATTAGTGTAGTATTTCAGTTCCTTTAGCATCCATTTTAGTTTAGAAGTGTTTAAGTGTAGTTTATTGATGATTGAAAATTCTAGATGGGGGTTAGGGTTTTCCTTGAGTTGTGATGGTGCAAGTGAGTGCAATTGGTGACTACAAACCCCTTTTAGTGATTGAAACCAGTGACTAAACCCAAAATACAAGTTAGATATCGAAATGTCGGTTTTGTGTTGGAATTGTGGTTGCAGGGAATCTGGAGTGACCTGGAGACTTTACTAGAAAATTAAGAAACCCCAGAGACCTAGATGGACCATTAGGAGACCACCTTGAGAAGACGAGACCCGAACTCCCTGGAATGGCCGAGCTCGCCGGATTTGGTGTCGCCGGCCAAAGTGAGGGCTTTGGTGTTAGGGTTTTGGTAGTAGCTCACATACCCCTTATACAGCACCCCAGTATTGCTTGTTTATCCCTATTTCACCTGAACTAAAATCTGGAGCAAGTTTTCAAAGTTGCTGTTTTGGTTTTGTGGTTTTCAATAACTTGGTTTTGGTATTCGAACTGTGGATTCGATCGTTGGACGTTTGTACGTCAACGACGAGGGATTTTTGATTGTTTTCGTATGCGTAGGCTATAAGTTCTAACCTATAGGCATCTCACATGTCGTTTTGGATTTGAATCGGATTTTAATGCGATATGATATGTTATGACATGTATGTACCTCCGCGTGAACTTCGGGACGACAAGCAAGAGCATGGCGACATCGACTTCGGCAAGCAAAGATCAGGTGAGTAGATATATATCTACGGGGGAAGTCGGGTGGATGGCGTATAGCATCCCCGCAGTTCGTAGTGTAGTATACGATATGTTATATATTTATATATGTGTTTTTGTCAAATGTGGATAATTAGCAAGAAAGATTTTAGGACAGCATGGGTTAGTTTTAGTGTAATTGGACGAAACGTTTTAGTTAGTTCTTAGTCGCGAACCCTAGAATAAGGTATGCACACACACATGCACACACGGGTTATGTTTTGGTGTATATGATATATGTATATATATATGTATATGGATGTGTTGCTATATATATATATATACATATACGTATACACGTATGATGAGGATAGTATATGATACTTGGAGATGAGTCGATGTGATTGGGTATGATGCCATGAGATCGGTGATGTGAATTGGGTCGTGTTATGATATACGACATGATATATGAGTGGATCGTTGGGCGATGTGCTTTCATACACACGCGGATACATATGTTGGATGGTATCGGAATGCACTAGACTTTAAATCAGTACCCATAATTCAGGATATGACGATAATGATACCAGATAAATAATGAGTTAGATGTGATAGTTGACCTGTACCCCAATTTTGGGATGCCGTACGATGGATTTACCGTACGAGATATAATTATGATAATAGATCCACACTCTTGACTCGAGGATGTCGTATTATATGTTTATCGTACGTGACTCTATTGAGACGGGATCACCGACTACTAGATATATCGACTTGGACTTAAATGGGTTTCTTTACCTTTTCGACTAGTCTTTTAGTTTAGTCCTGTAGTTTAGTTGGTAGATGTTAGACTGGGCTCGAGTCATACTTATTTTCATAAACTAATGAATTGTGGGTATTTCCAAAAGACAACTCGAGGGATATTATGGATTTTTCAAAGGACGTACATTTTCATAAAAACACCGTAGCCCCTGTTTCCTAAAAACCACGATTCGTGCTATTTCAAATGCCAAAACTGTATGACTCATATATATAATGTATGTTCTTTATCGTTGCGTGTACTATTCATTTTCCGTATATTCTTGCTGTTCGCATCGCATTATTTGTGTTTTCATTAGTTATTATAAAAACATGCTGTCAGGACACCAGCACCATTACCGACGATGCGTATGCTCCACGTACACCTGCTTGCCAGCTCACACACATCATCATCGGTAATTTTCATGTCACGTACACATTAGAAAACACTATCCATTGGTATAAATTGCTAGCTGATAGTTTCGACATAGTACTAATGCGCTTGCTTCCATATGCTAGCTTAGACATTGCATTTGTTACTGTGATATTTCATGCATGTGTATATTCATTGTCGTGCAATATTATGAGGCTTATTGCCGGTATTCACTGTTTATTGACTTTGATTATGGGATTTGGATTTTCTATGAGATTCTGGATTTGGAGAAACCGCAAGGATTTTATCAACTCATTATCATTTCTAAAAATAGAAATTGCGGTTTTCTTGTGATATGATGTGAGATATGTCCACCATGAGTTTTCTCGGTTCTTGAGCGGTATCATACACCCGATTCGATGAGGAGGAGGAACCGTCTGCGGGTGCATGGTGGAAGCGGTGTGGTACCCCGGGGCAAGATGGTCGTAGATGATGGCATTAAGCCTGGCAGGGGAGCACTACCGACCGGTTATTTGTGACGCGGAGGATATCCGGAGGATACCGACGTGGTCGTGAGATTTGATGATTTGGGCCAGTCCGGATTGCCGGAGCCCGGGGCCAGTCCGGATTGCAGGAGCCCGAGATATTGAGACATTGAGATTTTATGATATGGGCCAGTCCGGATTGCCGGAGCCCGAGACATTGAGATATTGGGATTTATAGATTTTGTGTCGATGCTTGACACGGATTCTATGTTGATTTCATTGATGATACCTCGATTTTTATATACAAAAATCTCACTAAATAAAGAAACAGTTTTCTCGTTCATGATGTATTCTGTTTTCATTTGTAATGCATTCGTACATCATATATGTGATAGGTTGCTACCTGAGGCACTGACACGAGCACTTGGTACTACACTATAGTAGATGTTTACCTCGCCATTACTAGATGCTTCAGGCTATATTATTTTGAGGATATTATTGTATGACCTAGGATAGAATCATACATGCGATTTCTGCTCGGTGATGTTTTCTACTCACGAGTTGGCAACTCACCCCCGTTGTGCCACAATTTATTGCAGGTTTGGCCGTACAGGTTTCATTGCGGCTTGCTGGCACACTGCTTCGTCTCGGGTGATTGCTTTGGCAGGTGGGTTCACTCGCATCGTGACCACCATTGTACTTTATTTATATTCAGTTGTATCTAGTAACTCCATCAACCAGACTTGTATATTTTTGTCACGACCCGAAAGTACGGAACGTGACTGGCACTTATATTACGAAGCGTCTAGAGGCGCAACGTAACCTAAGTAAGCCGAAGCCCAGAAATCGAAACCATAAAAGAAGAAGAAGAAGTGAAAGAAAACATGAAGGAAACAAGTTTAAAAGCATCAGCAAATTTTCCCAAAAATTTCGGCAGAGTCTCCTCTGTAAAAACTGGCCCCAAACGGGTACAACAAGTATAATATACATAAACAATAAAAAGCATCCCCACATGGGTGCTAGCACAATGCCAACAGGCGGAAACAACCACAATAAGCACAATAATATACAACGCCAAAGGGTGAGGCTCAAAACTCAAAAGAAAACAAAACCACCAGATCAGAATAATACAAGCGCGACTTTAAGGTCAAAATAAATAACTGGTCCAATAAACTTATCAAGAAATACAGGTATGGTTGATGGAGCTTACTAGATACAAATGAAAGAATAAAAGTACAATGGTGGTTCAGATACAAGTGAACCAACCTACCGTGCAAGTAACCCTGAATGAAATGATGTGCCAGCAACTGCCAGGAAAACCTGTACATCGAACCTGTAATAAAATTTGGCACAACGGGGGTGAGTTGCCAACTCGTGAGTAGAAGACATCTACGAAAAGAAATCGAATGCACGACGCTATCCTAGGTCATAATAATACACTACTATATCCCAATCATCTAGTAATAGCAGGGAAATACTACGTGTAAATGCAGATACTCCGTGCTCGTGTCAGTGCCTCATATAATACTGTCATATGAATGGATATGCATGCACCATGAATGTAAAATAATCAATCCTGAAATCCAGATATATCTGTATAAGAAATCTTTAGCTGTTATCATTGTAAAATGTGTATAGGAATCTGAAATATCAACAATGAAATCCATGAAATCCGTGTCAAGCATCGACACAAAACATGTAAATCTCATGTCTCAATACCTCATAATCTCAATGTCTCATAGTCTCAATATCTCGGGCTCCGTCAGTCCGGATCGGCCCATAACATCAAATCTCACGACAACGGTCGGTATCCTCCGGATATCCGCCGCGCCAGACATCACCGATAGGTAGCCTTCCCCTGCCAGGCTCATCGTCTACAACTCGATTTTCTTGCCCCGGGGTACCATACCGGGCCCACCATGTACCCGAGACGGTTCATCCACTCCTCGAATCGGGTCTCGAAATCCATAAAAAAAAACATGAAATCTCATGGTGGACGACACATACATCACGAGAAAACCGCATCTTATGTTTTAAAAAGAGAGGAGGAGAGAGAGAGAAGTTTTTTTTATATATTCTTGCGGTTTTCCCCAAAAATCCAGAAATCTCATAGAAACCCAAATCTCAAAATCATGAGTAAGTATATGATAAGTGTCGACATATGCTCATAATACTGCATGATAACATGAAAATATGAATGCATGAATGTCTAAGTAATAAATACCATGCCTATATTAACATCAGAGAGTAATCACAATATTATATCGGTCTAGTTGTTAACTGATTCTATCAATAAAAGATAATATGATCTAAAGTGTACGTGACATAGTAATTACCGATGATGATGTGTGTGAGCCGGCAAATAAGTGTGCGTGGAATATGCACATCATCGGTAATGGTGCTGGTGTCCTAACAGGTAAGGTTTATACTGATTATAGCAACATATGTATGAACATGCAACATTATGATTACAATGTGAAAGTAAAGACAGATGTGTGTTATCCACTCATTTGATATACAATTACCACTACCACTATATGACTCGAACCTAACCTAGTGTCCATCTAATCCCCCCCTAAGGAAAACTAAACCTAAGAACTGGTCGATAGAAGTACACCTAAAGCCTGAGTCCATATCTCTAATAGTCGGCGATCCTGCCTCAATAACGTCACGTACATAGTACGACTTTCTCAAATCAAGAGTGCGGATCAATCATCACATCTATGTCTCGTACGGTAAAATCCATCGTACGGCATCCCAATATCGGGGTACGGGTCAAATATCACCTACGTGTCTCATTATTCGTATAATATCATCATCAACACATGTCATGATCAAGGTGCTATGCTGTAATCGCATACATCAATTATATAACATTGCCATCATAATTATACCTCATTAATTTATCCTCAGAAATAGCATGTCATATGTATCATGTTGTGATTAAGTTCTACTGATATCATATCGTCATCAAGTCACACCTATATGATATCGACATCAGGTCACACCTATATGATGTCGTAATCAAGTCATACATATATCATATCGTGATCAGTCACATGTTACGGTTCGGGTTCTATTTTAGAGTCCCATGTACCTCAATATCATCGCTACCCATTATAATTTATGTATACCTGTTTATTATCTCATTCTCTAATGATCCGCTAACACGTTAATACGACTGCATAGTCAAGAATCACGTCATCAAGCCCAGTTATAATGTTTCATTCCCGTGTATCATATCACATCAATGTATCCCATATACGTGTTGTATATATATATACACCTATACCTAGTCCCATATATATATACACATACCCGTATACACCATGTCGAGTTTCAGTGTGTGCGTGTGTGTGTTTCTACCTGAAACCTACGAACCTCTTCCAAGGTATTCATCCTCTGGTATGGTCTTCCTAAATCAGTCTAGTCCAGCCTAGGGTCATTACTAAGGTCCTACTCATTAAGAATCTAGGGTCACATCTGGCTTCCTAATATCAATAAGTACTATTCCTATTCCACGTTGCGGGGGTGTTAAACGCCATCCACCTGACTTCCCCCCGTAAATATCCATCTACTCACCTGGTCCACGTCTGCCGAAGACGGTGTCGCCATCCTCCTCTTCATCGCCCGCAGTCCACGTGAAGGGTACCTAAACGCAAACATATAAATAGTATCGTAAACTGATTCACATACAAAAGTCAAAACGACGCAAGGAACAAGCATAGGTTAAAACCTATGTCCCGTCCACGCAAAAGAACCAAATATCGCTCGATATCGGCGTACAAACTCCGATGGATCGAGATAGCATCAACAAATAACTCATAGTTTTAAAACTCGTTACTTATAATATATAACATGATTAAATCCATCGAAACCCTAAAAATCGATCAAACCGTCCAATTTCGTAAAACCCGAAAATGCCAATTTACCGTTTTTCTTCAAAACTTGACATTTAAATGAAACCAATGGTTATAAAACTCATTAAATAGCCTAACTAGATTATAAAAACCATTACTATATTTTTATTACACAATTTTGTATAAATTTGGAATTTCTAGTTTGCAACCTTTATAGATTTTCAACACTTTGCAATCTAAAATTTCATAATATCACAACCAAACATGATTTTACATGAATTTACTTAGTAAACCATAATTCATGATGATAATAATATAATGAAACTATAATTTAAATTTTTAATCTCATATATTTAGGAATTTCCAAAATCTAGTTTACGAAAATAGCAATTTTATTAGTATTTTCCAATTATCAAAAGAAACTAGTGATCAAACTAAGTTTTTCATTCCTTTAATATACTAATATTCTCATTAAAACTACCATATAATGATAACAACCTTAATAAGAATTTTATTTTACCCACAAACACATTTTAGAAAAATCTAGTTAGCTAAATAGTTTAATTAAAACAATTTGAATAAACAATTTATTATACAACAACCATGCAAGATTTTTCCACTCTAAATGATGTTAAACTAGCTATTATAATCTTATTTAATTAATAAAAACCACAACTTGAATTTACAAACCCTAACTTGAATTTTAAAATTTGCAACTAGAATTAATTTAATAAATCTAATTATGCTTTATAAGAAACATCTAATAGAAATAAAACAAAAGAAGGAAATTTATACCTTCAAAATATGAAATCCAAACATGAAAATGAGCCTCCAAAATGCATGCTTTCCCACTCCAAAATCCATGTAAAGAAGAGCAAAGAACAAAGGGTGGGAATTTATTAGGATTTTGTGCAATTTTTATTGAATTTTGGAGGATTTTTGATCATTTTTGGAGTTGAAATAAAAATGAAAAATGGGGGGGCTGCCATGGGGGTGTGGCTGGCCATGAGAGGGAGTGAGGGGAGAGAAGGAAAAGAGTGAGGAATTGTGTAGAAGTTTCATCACTTGATGTCTCATTTAATGTCTTTTCATGAATATATTCATTTTCTTTTATTTCTTTACTAAAACAACCAAGAAAACTTTAGAACTTTGGAAAAATTTGCAAATAAATTTTGCATGATACACAATAAATTCTAATATGCCATGGTTCATTTTTACAAATTTACAAATTAAAACCATTCAAATTTGTAATTTACACTAATTTAGTGTAAAAATAAAGCTTATGTTAATATTTAAAATAATAAATTTAGGAAAAATATTTAATTAAACTAAAAATTTATAAGTGGCTAAATAAACACTATTTACTAGTAATTACATAATTAAAATAGGTATTTTTGAAATTATAATGAAAAATAATCACGGTTTAGTTTTACGAAAAATACATTTTACTTTACCGAAAATCAAAAATTTCACTTAAACAATTTTATTCATTTAATTATTTATTTAATTATTTTTAAAACGTTACAATCTTCCCCCCTTTAAGAAATTCGGTCCCCGAATTTAAATTAAAACTCCCCCTCCAAATACTAAAACATTTAGCAAAACACTCAAATCGTCGGGGCTCCGAAATCATCAATACATAACAAAAATCAACTCCGTCAAGTATAACGCAATCATCGGAGTTATGACGAGAATAAAATATCAAAACCCAATATGAAAACCAACATAATATACATCAATCTATAACTTATATATAGTGCGCATCATAGTAAAATCGTCCAAATATCTGGATAAAGAAATATGCAAAAACCCCTTTTGAAAATCACCGTGTGATGCACGTGTCACGGCATAAGTAGCAGACGTTTATTTAAAAAAAATAGCTATATATATATATATATATATATATATATATATATCTTTTATTTAACATACACGTCCCTCCTGGTTACTAAATTAAATACTAATGATTATGAAAACATACTGTTTAAACTGAAATCAATCCCAATCACATCATAAAAATATCATGTGCGTCCGGTGCGCACTGAAATCGAAACCAAATACAGATACCACGAATACACACGTAAACAAAACTAAGTGCAACAGGTGTGCACCAAAAAAACATCTGTCAAGTGCAACGGGCGTGCACGACTCAATATCAGGTGCATCTAATCTGCACAAAACCCCGATTTAGTGCATCTGGTGTGCACAAAATCGCATCAAGTGCGCCAAGTGTGCCCAAGAATCTCAATCAGGTGCACATGGTGCACGAAAACATACATCGAATATCAAAATCGAAATCACAGTACAAAAATGCATGAAAACTAGGTCGAAACATATGTCAAAATCATGTGTAACCCCTATGCATGAGATCAAATCAACATCACAAAAGGTATTAAAACCAAATCAAGTGCACTGGGTATGTACTAAACAACATCAATACAACTGATATATGAAACACAAATAGAATATAATGAAAGTACACATAAGAAATACCAATCGTAGAACAAAATCCTCAAAATACCAAAATCCAATAACAGAAATATGAAATTCAAATCACCAAATCACAATCGTAAACACTATCGTCAATGTGCGCCTCTTTCCTCTGATGTCGATTGCTTCGAACTCGTCTCTTCGTAGCTGTGCTGACTGCGCTACTAACGGCAATACTCATATCTAGAGTCTCCCACATAGTCGATCCCTTCACTTGATATCCGGACTACATTAAACATTTCGATCGATCCATCAAAATCCCATAATTCCCCGAGAGCTCAACACTCAAGTACAGTTTAAAAATATCCGGTACATACCCCAGCATCGATGGTCCAGCCGTAGAAGGGCAAACCCAAGCCTCACTAATGGCACCGTGGAACTGCCGTAACCCTAAGGTTCAAGGGCGTTCTCATGGTCATTATGTCGAGTTAGGGTTTCATTCTTCTAGAGGGTCCATCGAAATACCTGCATGTTCTTCCGAATACCTTAAACTTGGGAAAATGGTTTTCTGATAATCGTTCGAACCCTTTAACTTCGTCTGGACGGCATGTGAATACCCTTCATCCGCACGCTAAACAATGCTTCAATCCTCAAGAATAACCAATACTCTAATGGTTATCGCATTCGAGCCGCAGCTCCCGCTGCCCGTGCGCCCGTGGTAACAGAAACCACCCTCCGATATCGACGAAGATAGATCAAAGGAACGAATGAAATACGGTGCAAACAAATGTACATCCTAAGGTTCCTTAAGCAGAGTAGCGTATCGTAAGTATGCCGCGGACCATACCCACGGTACGTTACTCTACCTAAATCACCTACTCCATCAACCAAGGGTCACCTAGACATATACAAGGTCAAACCTAGCGCTCTGATACCAACATTGTCACGACCCGAAAGTACGGAACGTGACCGGCACTTAGATTACGAAGCGTCTAGAGGCGCAACGTAACCTAAGTAAGCCGAAGCCCAGAAATCTAAAACATAAAAGAAGAAGAAGAAGTGAAAGAAAACGTGAAGGAAACAAGTTTAAAAGCATCAGCAAATTTTCCCAAAAATTTCGGCAGAGTCTCCTCTGTAAAAACTGGCCCCAAATGGGTACAACAAGTATAATATACATAAACAATAAAAAGCATCCCCACACGGGTGCTAGCTCAACGCCAACAGGCGGAAACAACCACAATAAGCACAATAATATACAACGCCAAAGGGCGAGGCTCAAAACTCAAAAGAAAACAAAACCACCAGATCAGAATAATACAAGCGCGACTTTAAGGTCGAAATAAATAACTGGTCCAATAAACTTATCAAGAAATACAGGTATGGTTGATGGAGCTTACTAGATACAAATGAAAGAATAAAAGTACAATGGTGGTTCAGATACAAGTGAACCAACCTACCGTGCAAGTAACCCTGAATGAAATGATGTGCCAGCAACTGCCAGGGAAACCTGTACATCGAACCTGTAATAAAATTTGGCACAACGGGGGTGAGTTGCCAACTCGTGAGTAGAAGACATCTACGAAAAGAAATCGAATGCACGATGCTATCCTAGGTCATAATAATACACTACTATATCCCAATCATCTAGTAATAGCAGGGAAATACTACGTGTAAATGCAGATACTCCGTGCTCGTGTCAGTGCCTCATATAATACTATGTCATATGAATGGATATGCATGCACCATGAATGTAAAATAATCAATCCTGAAATCCAGATATATCTGTATAAGAAATCTTTAGCTGTTATCATTGTAAAATGTGTATATGAATCTGAAATATCAACAATGAAATCCATGAAATCCGTGTCAAGCATCGACACAAAACATGTAAATCTCAAGTCTCAATACCTCATAATCTCAATGTCTCATAGTCTCAATATCGCGGGCTCCGTCAGTCCGGATCGGCCCATAACATCAAATCTCACGACAACGGTCGGTATCCTCCGGATATCCGACGCGCCAGACATCACCGGTAGGTAGCCTTCTCCTACCAGGCTCATCGTCTACAACTCGATCTTCTTGCCCCGGGGTACCATACCGGGCCCACCATGTACCCGAGACGGTTCATCCACTCCTCGAATCGGGTCTCGAAATCCATCAAAAAAAACATGAAATCTCATGGTGGACGACACATACATCACGAGAAAACCGCAACTTATGTTTTAAAAAGAGAAGAGGAGAGAGAGAGAAGTTTTTTTTATATATTCTTGCGGTTTTCCCCAAAAATCCAGAAATCTCATAGAAACCCAAATCTCAAAATCATGAGTAAGTATATGATAAGTGTCGGCATATGCCCATAATACTGCATGATAACATGAAAATATGAATGCATGAATGTCTAAGTAATAAATACCATGCCTATAGTAACATCAGAGAGTAATCACAATATTATATCGGTCTAGTTGTTAACTGATTCTATCAATAAAAGATAATATGATCTAAAGTGTACGTGACATAGCAATTACCGATGATGATGTGTGTGAGCCGGCAAATAAGTGTGCGTGGAATATGCGCATCATCGGTAATGGTGCTGGTGTCCTAACGGGTAAGGTTTATACCGATTATAGCAACATATGTATGAACATGCAACATTATGATTACAATGTGAAAGTAAAGAAGGATGTGTGTTATCCACTCATTTGATATACAATTACCACTACCACTATATGACTCGAACCTAACCTAGTGTCCATCTAACCCCACCTAAGGAAAACTAAACCTAAGAACTGGTCGATAGAAGTACACCTAAAGCCTGAGTCCATATCTCTAATAGTCGGCGATCCTGCCTCAATAGCGTCACATACATAGTACGACTTCCTCAAATCAAGAGTGCGGATCAATCATCACATCTATGCCTCGTACGGTAAAATCCATCGTACGGCATCCCAATATCGGGGTATGGGTCAAATATCACCTATGTATCTCATTTTTCGTATAATATCATCATCAACACATGTCATGATCAAGGTGCTATGCTGTAATCGCATACATCAATTATATAACATTGCCATCATAAATATACCTCATTAATTTATCCTCAGAAATAGCATGTCATATGTATCATGTTGTGATTAAGTCCTACTGATATCATATCGTCATCAAGTCACACCTATATGATATCGACATCAGGTCACACCTATATGATGTCGTAATCAAGTCATACATATATTGTTAGTTATATGTATGCCCTAGAGGCCATTACTGTACATAGGATGTATATTGTAGTGGATGCTGGGACGTATATAGGGAGGACTTTCTTGCTCGACATGATAGTATGCTATCTGGTTGAACTTTACCTTAACGTGTATACTGATTGTCTCTCTGTTACATGTTGGTAAAGCCCTTAGGATCTGTACTTGACTACCTGGACTATGATGCGGATCATACTAGTGGGGACATGGTAGTCCATAAGTACATCCTTCAATGTCCCTAGTCGAGGGTGTATCGAGACGGGGCATCGATATACCAGAATAGACTAGCGTGTACCTTCTCGACCCATACAGATGGGCGATGGATGCTCCCATATCCATCGGTGTTTGACATCAGAGATGATATACGGGTGCTCAGTGCAGACTGGGTACACTGGACGGACTCGCCGAGAACTCCCAGATGGTATTATACCTCACGTCAGATGGCAGTTCTCTGGTGACACTGGTACAGAGTAGTCTGTTGACCCGAGATCGTCATAGAGTCTTGTGTGATTCCCACTGTGCTTTGATTTCCATCTTACCACGTCCAAGAGGGCGTGCAAAACGGTGGTTTTTAGGTACAGTCCCGAGTCACATGGAGGCAATGAGCGATAGGAGGGGATTCGTCTCTCCCGGTAAAGGGAGTTGATGTTGCGCTGTGTTCGATTGGCTATAACAGGAAATCCCTGGCCAGGGTTGCTGTGATTTACTGGTAAGTGTTACCAGTAGTTTCTCGAATTGTTATAGACCTCATATCGACACGACTTATTGAGCTATTGGGGTCTGGCGTTTACCACCCCTAGGCGAGATATGCGACATATCAGACGATCAGACCGGACTGTACGGTAGTGTTACTGGTTGGATTCACTGGAGTGTGAGCGGGCTTCCTCGTCGATCTTCAGATCGCTCAATACCCGGGTGGCCGTTACGTTTAGCAGACCGCTTGCGGCTTGTGGATGCTTGATATGATCATCATCTGCTGCCGGCGTATTGACGAGTCTTTAGAGTCCTACACAGAGGTTTCCTGGCTCAAGCGAAACGAAATAGGAGCGCATATGAGATATGTGCGGGACCGAGAATAATACCAGTATGTGATACTGTATTCGATTCTCGCGATGTGACATTGATCGGTTATATGCGATATAGCCGGGTTATCGAATCAAGTGTTGATTCGATAAGTTGTTACTAATGATACTAGTCGGTTATATGCGATATGACCGGATCGTTAAATCAAGTGTTGATTTAATGATTTAATGCATAATTATATATTTGATATATTACTTTGCATTAACTAGTATCGGTTCACTTTAAATGGATTTTCTCGCTCGGGTGTGCACATTGTATATTCGATATAGTTTTGTGCACATGATTGTATCATGTTTGATGATACATGTTTACTTGGTTAAGTGTAAAGAATTAAACCATGGTTAAGTTTATGATTAGGGTTCTCTTTTTCTTACTTATTTATTTGTTTATTTATTTTTGGAAAAGATGAGAAAAGAATGGTTGCTATTTTTGTTTTTAGTTGAAGTTTCTTGAAGCATTGACTTAGTCTTCATTCTTGTCTCATGCTTAACCCTAACCATCCAAGTTAAGCATGGTCCATTCTCTACAATTAACCAAGGGTTAATATATGATAAGTATTGATTTATTTATCCAATAATTCAAGACTTATCATAAGACTTTCTTCTTCTTCTTCATTTTCTTCACATGAAGAAAGCTTGCTCCATTAATGGCAAGTGATGAAAAAGAGTGAGAAATCCAAAACTAAAGTCTACCCACTTCCTATTTCTTCATCCTCTACCTCTTGCCAAGTAGTAGAGTGTGTTTACTTCACAAGTTTCTTGACTTGGTGAAGTCGGAGCTTGATTTAGCGATGCCTCGACGTAGATCATCTTCGGCATGGACATCGTTGACCTAGCCCGTCCATTCTCCGACGAAGCCGACTCTAGAGCCCGGATTCCTTTTGGAAAGCGGAGACGACTTCGTTGCGGAGCTATGGAGGTGGAGCACCGGATCTACAAAGGTTGTATTTCCGTATCTTATAGTTAAGTGTTAACTAGTTAGCTTTTTCGCCTAGTTTTCTAGCCAACGATCCGTAGTCGGGTCTCTCGGCACCTAGATTTTTTGAAATTGGCATGGTCAATGCCTTGTGAGACCTCACTAGTGTGCCTAAGAACCCTACAGTGGTATCAGAGCCTAGCTAGAGCCTTAGGCGATGCGTAGACAGAGTTAGAAGTCCGATCGACCCGAAACCCCGACTTTAAAATGCTCTCTGGACATTTTTGTAAAATGTGGATTTTTGCAAATTAAAAATATGCAGAAAAATCAGCAGGTAAATCTAAGAATTACGATGCAAAAATTACCTAATGATCTTTCTAAAGTGCGGCGGAACCGCGACATTAGCGTGCTAATGAGGCCCTTCCGCGGCCCTTTTGTCTTATCTGCCATTGAATTTTGCACAGTAACACCTATTTTTCAGTGCTGGTTTTCCTGGGAATTTTTAATATGAAATAAAGAGTTGAGTATTTTGGGTTGTATTGGGAGTTCTTACATTCGATCGGATTGTCAAACTTTGTCTATGTGTCGTTCCGGATAATTTTTTTGAATATGTTAAAAAGTTCGACCGGATATAAATACCCAATTTTTCCCCTGTCGGGAAATTTCCAAGTGTTGGATATTTCTGTAGTTTAATCACGTTCTAAGTAGTGCAAGTAACACGATGGTCCCTCTAGAAGACAACAAACCTTAACTCGATTATGTGACCGTCTTGAACTACCCTTTGAACCTTCGGGTTTGGGGCAGTACGGCGTGCCACATGTGAGGCGTTGGCTTGACCCTTCTACGGCTGGACCGTTGGTACTGAGGCACGAACTGAATGTTTTTAGACTTGTTTCATGTGTTGATCTGTATCGGGAAAACTTGGGTGTTCGATTGTTTGATCGGAAAGTTTAACATTTTCTATTTATCCGGAATGTGATACAATAATTGGAATTCACAAGAAGTTATGAGATAACTGAATGAATGTTATAAACATAGAAGTTTAGTCTCACTTGATCGGTTGCCACGGAATTTTGATGTGATTAAAAGTCCGTCGCAATCACGTAGCGTACGCGGATACTCGCCGGGTAAACTTAGTAGACAGCCTCGCTCCATAGCCCCGACCAAGTGACTGTAGGAGAACCCCGTCACTGAAAGCATCCGTTCGGGTGCTCGCGGTAGCGGTGTTCCGCCTTGGTGCACTTCGTCGACGGTATCGGGGGTGCGGCCGTCTACTAAAGTTTGCGACGAGCATTCGATCAAAATGTCGGGAATCCTGTTGAATTGCCCGACTTGGTATTGAAAAGTGTTTTCGATAAAGAGACTAAAATGCGGGGTTTATAATTGTTAGGCATGTGATGTCTAAGAAATTCATTTGGTCAGGCATGCGATGTCTGAAGAGATTGCGGATTCCAACTGTTGTAGTTTTACACTTTCTTTTCTGTAACCGTAAGTGTAATATGTGATATCGCCGGTTTCGTTGCTATATGTCAACGACAATTGGGATGCGCATATTTACTTACGTTGATGACATGTGCTGTTATGTGTTGCTGGATATGTTATATTGGATCGTCGTGTTTGAATAGCCGGGGGTTTTTATGTGAGATGAGTGTTTTTCATTTTCATTCATGTAAAAACTTGTATGTAATATTCTTTTATTGGGGCACTTCCAGGTTGCAGAAGTTGTCACCTGTTGTATATTATTTACTTTTCCGCACTAGGATAGACCCAAGGAAGGGAGCACAAGTAACCGGGTTCTGGAGTCCAGTGGGAGACCAACTCGAGGAGTCGAGTCCGGGTCTCCTAACTCCAGAATTGGTAGGGTTGCTTGCCGCTCTCGTAGGGGTCTAGGGGTGTGGGTTTGGCTATTCATCATGACCGTGGAATCCGTGTTTTATACTGGCTCGTATTGAAAACACGGACGTCCTAGTATATCCAATATTTCATATGATTCTTCTGCTGCGATATCTGTGATGTGATCATGTGATGTTCTGTGATAGATACAGTATATAGTATATATGATATATTATATAGACGTTACTTATGTTTTACACCCGCGCTAGCCCTGCCCTGCTCTGCCGTTAGTTACCTAACCTAACGGTGCACGAGGGGACATCGAGGCGAATGCGGATGGCATAAGTGTACGTCGTATTTATCTGTGATGTTTAGGTACTTAAATGATGGGACTTCATTAATATGATTAATGAAAGTAAAAAGAAATCTAAGATGTTGTAGAATCGAATTTCAAAATTAAAACAGGTAGCTACAGTTCTTGCTTTGCACAGCGATATATGTGATATATCCTGCACCTTATTCGATGAGGAAAGGACCGAGATCCCTTCACCGGGAGTGACTCCTTTAGCAATAACTGGCAGATGCTACACACTCGGTTTGTCTTTTGATTGCTTTTAAGTGTTTTTGCTTTGCACAGTGATATATATGATATATCCCGCACCTCATTCGACGAGGAAAGGACCGACGATCCCTTCACCGGGAGTGACTCCTTTAGCAAAACTAGAAAAGCCTCAAAAACACTCCATTTCAAAATTCATTTGATTCTACAACGATATCAAGTTCATTACGCAATAGGTTTTCAGAAAAACCTGTCGTAGCCCTCCGTCATTTCAGATAAGTACTAGTTAGTATTCGTGCTACGTTTGTTGACTATGTTAAGGCGTAGTGTGCGGTAGCTAATTAGTGCTTATCTGCATAAGCATATGATGTGATTGGATTAGGGTAGTCGTGCGACTTTGTTGACTATGTTAAGGGTCGTGCGGGTGGGTTTAATCCAATCGGGAATTGACGGGTTGAACTTGACTAGCACTTATGATTTGTTGACTATGTTAAGGTCATATAGCTGCTAGGGGCAAAATATTATCGGGAATTTCAAGTGTTGAAATTTGCAATGAGATTGCATACCTTCTATGAGATAGTTGGATCCCGATACCCGCTGCGAGTAAGAGTTACTCCTGGGAGAGTTTTACATATTACAATTAGCCGATCAAGTAGGTGTCTAGAAAGGTGTTAACGAGGTTACGCCTCTGGGAAAACGAGGTTTACATTAATTAGGTTCGTGCGAAAGCACGGGGGACCTCCCTCAAAGTACCGACACTGGTCTGGCTGAAAGATTGGCGAACTTGTAGTGTGTAATTAATCCCGGCTAGTCTTTCCTTTTAGGGTTTGAAGGAAGATTTGATAAAAAGCAGTGGGAGCCATCCTGATTAGATAAAATAATAACCAATCTATTCTTGCAAGAGCGCACGCTGAGTGTTTTCTTCTCTCACTCTCCAGGTAGCGACCATATCACGCCTTAATCAAGATAATAATACGGATATTTGGCCGAACCCGCTTGTTATACTGAGCTGGGGAACGTTGGTCCCGCTCCAACTTATAATTGTTATAAGACAGAGCAGGAACTTGGGGAATACCAGATTTCCCGTGCCACCCAAACGAAGAGAGTGCATGCTGATGCATCATCTTCGGGTGTGTTCATTACAGAGAACTGTTTCTCAGTATCCTTTACGTCCTGGGTATGTGATACCAGATCAGGATCCCAGATATGTAATCTGTTACATAGGGCTACAGAAAGGTAGAGAACTGAGAACGGGTGATAAGTTTCATGAGACAGAAAACGAGGCAAGTGTTGCAGCCAAGTCTGTTGGTCACTGTCACCCTGTATTACCAATACATTGATTCTGAACGAATATTATTAGATACCGAACCTGTTATGCAAAATCATATCTGTCTCTTTATTAGTAAAGAAACGATAAAATTTTGTATTGTTGGATAATGTTTTGAACATTTCCTATATCAAAAGTTGATCGGTTCAGGCACGTTATCTAAAAGCATTAATGTTCTAAATCAAACTACAGTTCTTAGTATACGGAACACACACAAGAGGAAGAGTTCAGAAATGAACGAATCCTTCTTGAGGCATTGTAGACTAGGTCAGATCAATGCGACCCGACTGGCTAGAGTTACATAAAGATGCATATTTAAATTAGTTTGAACTTACATCTTGTGAAACTCGCCAGTCATGTCACAAAGATAAGATGACAACAGCTCTGTTTATTGGAAACAGAGAAAGAGTTAGTGAAATCTTGGGATGATACATGTTGATGTATGTAAGGTCCCCTGTCTACACATGCCAGGACTGGTTCTTTGTACTTCGTTACATTCTCTGATGATCTCTCAAGATTCAGACATACGTTCCTGTTGAAACATAAGTCCGAACCTTCTGAGATATTCACAGAATATAAGTTAGAAGTAGAGAACCAATACAGGTATAAGTATTATGTCCTTTGATGTGATCGAGGAGGAGAATACTTGAGCACGGAAATCCTGGACTATTCTAAAGGAGAATGAGATTCTCTCTCAGCATTACTCCTCCGTATACACCATAGCATGATGGTATATCGGGGCGGAGCAATCACACCCTATATGATAAAGTGTGCTCTATGATGAGTACTACTGAGTTACCTATTTCCTTTTTGGGAGTTATGCACTTAAGAAGCTGCATACCTATTGAACAGGGTTCAAATCAAATCAGTTGCCTACCACTTCATATTTGATATGATAAGGGAAGAGCCCATCTCTTAAGAATAGTTAAGATTTGGGGTTGACCGGCCTATGTCTGAAAGCAAAATCCGGACAAGCTCGAGGCAAAGTCTGTAATGTAGAACTGGAAAGGTTCCAGCTATACAAACTGCAGCTGATGATTTGAAAGAACCAAAGGATTCAATAGTTACCAACGAACCTCAGCCTCTCCGCCGATCTAGTAGGGTTTCTCACCCACCTGAGAGATACTTCGGTTTCTCTATGACAGTGGGAGCGAGGATTGCATCATGAGATGATGACCCAACTAGTTTCGAGCTGGCCATCAGGAGTGGGACTCTGTAAGAATGGCTGGATGTTTAGCGATCTGAGATGGAATCCTTATACACCAACAAAGTATGGACTTTGGTTGCTATATCTGAAGGGTTAAATCCCCATCAGGAGCAAGTATATCTTGAGAAGATTACTTGGTGTACATCGAAAAGTTGAGACTTTCAAAGCTAGACTTGTTAAAAGTGTGCATCATTGACCAGGTGTGGATAATGATGAAACCTTTTTCAAGTAGCTATGCTTAAGTCCATCCAGATTCTACTTGCCACGGCTACATACCATGACTACGATATCTGGCGGTTGGGTGCCATGACTGCTTTTCTAAATGATGTTTTAGAAGAGTGCGTCTATAAGTACACAGCCAGAGGGCCTCGTAGACAGTGGGAGCAGCGGAAACGTGTGCAAGATGTTTTATATGATAAAGCAGGCATCGCGGAGTTGGAACGTCTGTTTTGATGTAGTAGTCAAAGAGTTTGACATCATCAAAATGGCAGATGAACCTTGTATAAACAAAAAGGTAGTAGGGAGTATGGTGACGATCCTCGTAGAGTACGTGGATGACATACTCTTGATAGGGAAGGAGTTTCCTATGCTACGCTCGATCAATCTCCGCTTATCACAATGATTCTCCATATAGGATCAAAATGATACCTACTAAATCCTGGATTTTGGATCTATGAGATAGATCTAATTGGATGTTAGGTATCTCACTAGTAGTAGTGAGATGGTATCAATCGATCCAAGGGAAAATCACTGGAAGGGTTCCAGGGTGATAAAGACGATTGAATGTCAGTCGTAGGCATTGTCTTTACCCTCAGTAAAGGGACGGTATGTTAGAATAGTTCAAAGCTAGATACCGTGGCATACTAGACGATAAAGGCAGAATACATCGCTACTTAAGATGCTACCAAAGAGGCAGTCTGGATGTATACATGTTCATAAGATGAACTTTGTTCCTCCCATTGTGTGACAATGGAGTTGTGGCTTTTGCCAAGGAACGTCCGTCCCATCAGTGATCCAGACATATTCTAAGGCAGTATCACCTGATCATGGAGATGGTTGATCTCCAGGGAGATCGAGGATAGGAGAGTAGACTCAGAGGACAACACAGCGGATCCACTCACAAAGGCCTGTTCCCAGAGAGAGACTTTTATGGGATGGTTGAGTATGAGATACTGCAACCACTGCTATCAGATGGCCCTAGTGCAAGTGGGAGATTGTTAGTTATATGTATGCCCTAGAGGCCATTACTGTACATAGGATGTATATTGTAGTGGATGCTGGGACGTATATAGGGAGGACTTTCTTGCTCGACATGATAGTATGCTATCTGGTTGAACTTTACCTTAACGTGTATACTGATTGTCTCTCTGTTACATGTTGGTAAAGTCCTTAGGATCTGTACTTGACTACCTGGACTATGATGCGGATCATACTAGTGGGGACATGGTAGTCCATAAGTACATCCTTCAATGTCCCTAGTCGAGGGTGTATCGAGACGGGGCATCGATATACCAGAATAGACTAGCGTGTACCTTCTCGACCCATACAGATGGGCGATGGATGATCCCATATCCATCGGTGTTTGACATCAGAGATGATATACGGGTGCTCAGTGGAGACTGGGTACACTGGACGGACTCGCCGAGAACTCCCAGATGGTATTATACCTCACGTCAGATGGCAGTTCTCTGGCGACACTGGTATAGAGTAGTCTGTTGACCCGAGATCGTCATAGAGTCTTGTGTGATTCCCACTGTGCTTTGATTTCCATCTTACCACGTCCAAGAGGGCGTGCAAAACGGTGGTTTTTGGGTACAGTCCCGAGTCACATGGAGGCAATGAGCGATAGGAGGGGATTCGTCTCTCCCGGTATAGGGAGTTGATGTTGCGCTGTGTTCGATTGGCTATAACAGGAAATCCCTGGCCAGGGTTGCTGTGATTTACTGGTAAGTGTTACCAGTAGTTTCTCGAATTGTTATAGACCTCATATCGACACGACTTATTGAGCTATTGGGGTCTGACGTTTACCACCCCTAGGCGAGATATGCGACATATCAGACGATCAGACCGGACTGTACGGTAGTGTTACTAGTTGGATTCACTGGAGTGTGAGCGGGCTTCCTCGTCGATCTTCAGATCGCTCAATACCCGGGTGGCCGTTACGTTTAGCAGACCGCTTGCGGCTTGTGGATGCTTGATATGATCATCATCTGCTGCCGGCGTATTGACGAGTCTTTAGAGTCCTACACAGAGGTTTCCTGGCTCAAGCGAAACGAAATAGGAGCGCATATGAGATATGTGCGGGACCGAGAATAATACCAGTATGTGATACTGTATTCGATTCTCGCGATGTGACATTGATCGGTTATATGCGATATAGCCGGGTTATCGGATCAAGTGTTGATTCGATAAGTTGTTACTAATGATACTAGTTGGTTATATGCGATATGACCGGATCGTTAAATCAAGTGTTGATTTAATGATTTAATGCATAATTATATATTTGATATATTACTTTGCATTAACTAGTATCGGTTCACTTTAAATGGATTTTCTCGCTCGGGTGTGCACATTGTATATTCGATATAGTTTTGTGCACATGATTGTATCATGTTTGATGATACATGTTTACTTGGTTAAGTGTAAAGAATTAAACCATGGTTAAGTTTATGATTAGGGTTCTCTTTTTCTTACTTATTTATTTGTTTATTTATTTTTGGAAAAGATGAGAAAAGAATGGTTGCTATTTTTGTTTTTAGTTGAAGTTTCTTGAAGCATTGACTTAGTCTTCATTCTTGTCTCATGCTTAACCCTAACCATCCAAGTTAAGCATGGTCCATTCTCTACAATTAACCAAGGGTTAATATATGATAAGTATTGATTTATTTATCCAATAATTCAAGACTTATCATAAGACTTTCTTCTTCTTCTTCATTTTCTTCACATGAAGAAAGCTTGCTCCATTAATGGCAAGTGATGAAAAAGAGTGAGAAATCCAAAACTAAAGTCTACCCACTTCCTATTTCTTCATCCTCTACCTCTTGCCAAGTAGTAGAGTGTGTTTACTTCACAAGTTTCTTGACTTGGTGAAGTCGGAGCTTGATTTAGCGATGCCTCGACGTAGATCATCTTCGGCATGGACATCGATGACCTAGCCCGTCCATTCTCCGACGAAGCCGACTCTAGAGCCCGGATTCCTTTTGGACAGCGGAGACGACTTCGTTGCGGAGCTATGGAGGTGGAGCACCGGATCTACAAAGGTTGTATTTCCGTATCTTGTAGTTAAGTGTTAACTAGTTAGCTTTTTTGCCTAGTTTTCTAGCCAACGATCCGTAGTCGGGTCTCTCGGCACCTAGATTTTTTGAAATTGGCATGGTCGATGCCTTGTGAGACCTCACTAGTGTGCCTAAGAACCCTACATATATCATATCGTGATCAGTCACAAGTTACGGTTCGGGTTCTATTTTAGAGTCCTATGTACCTCAATATCATCGCTACCCATTATAATTTATGTATACCTGTTTATTATCTCATTCTCTAATGATCCGCTAACACTTTAATACGACTGCATAGTCAAGAATCAGGGCATCAAGTCCAGTTATACTGTTTCATTCCCGTGTATCATATCACATTAATGTATCCCATATACATGTTGTATATATATATATATACCTATACCTAGTCCTATATATATATACACATACCCGTATACACCATGTCGAGTTTCAGTGTGTGCGTGTGTGTATTTCTACCTGAAACCTACGAACCTCTTCCAAGGTACTCATCCTCTGATAAGGTTTTCCTAAATCAGTCTAGTTCAGCTTAGGGTTATTACTAGGGTCCTACGCGTTAAGTATCTAGGGTTACATCTGGTTTCCTACTGACAATAAATACTATTCCTATTCTACGTTACGGGGGTGCTAAACGCCATCCACCCGACTTCCCCCCGTAGATATGCATCTACTCACCTGGTCCATGTCTGCCGACGGCGGTGTCGCCATCCTCCTCTTCATCGCCCGCAGTCCACGTGAGGGGTACCTAAACGCAAACATATAAATAGTATCGTAAACTGATTCACATACAAAAGTCAAAACGACGCAAGGAACAAGCATAGGTTAAAACCTATGTCCCGTCCACGCAAAATAACCAAATATCGCTCGATATCGGCGTACAAACTCCGATGGATCGAGATAACATCAACAAATAACTCATAGTTTTAAAACTCGTTACTTATAATATATAACACGATTAAATCCATCGAAACCCTAAAAATCGATTAAACCGTCCAATTTCGTAAAACCCGAAAATGCCAATTTACCGTTTTTCTTCAAAACTTGACATTTAAATGAAACCAATGGTTATAAAACTCATTAAATAGCCTAACTAGATTATAAAAACCATTACTATATTTTTATTACACAATTTTGTATAAATTTGGAATTTCTAGTTTGCAACCTTTATAGATTTTCAACACTTTGCAATCTAAAATTTCATAATATCACAACCAAACATGATTTTACATGAATTCACATACTAAACCACAATTCATTATGATGATAATATAATGAAACTATAATTTAAATTTTTAATCTCATATATTTAGGAATTTCCAAAATCTAGTTTACGAAAATAGCAATTTTATTAGTATTTTCCAATTATCAAAAGAAACTAGTGATCAAACTAAGTTTTTCATTCCTTTAATATGCTAATATTCTCATTAAAACTACCATCTAATGATAACAACCTTAATAAGAATTTTATTTTGCCCACAAACACATTTTAGAAAAATCTAGTTAGCTAAATAGTTTAATTAAAACAATTTGAATAAACAATTTATTATACGACAACCATGCAAGATTTTTCCACTCTAAAAGATGTTAAACTAGTTATTATAACCTTATTTAATTAATAAAAACTACAACTTGAATTTACAAATCCTAACTTGAATTTTAAAATTTGCAACTAGAATTAATTTAATAAATCTAATTATGCTTTAAAAGAAACATCTAATAGAAATAAAACAAAAGAAGGAAATTTATACCTTCAAAATATGAAATCCAAACATGAAAATGAGCTTCCAAAATGCATGCTTTCCCACTCCAAAATTCATGTAAAGAAGAGCAAAGAACAAAGGGTAGGAATTTATTAGGATTTTGTGCAATTTTTATTGAATTTTGGAGGATTTTTGATCATTTTTGGAGTTGAAATAAAAATGAAAAATAAGGGGCTGCCATGGGGGTGTGGCAGGCCATGAGAGGGAGTGAGGGGAGAGAAGGAAAAGAGTGAGGAATTGTGTAGAAATTTCATCACTTGATGTCTCATTTAATGTCTTTTCATGAATATATTCATTTTCTTTTATTTCTTTACTAAAAACAACCAAGAAAACACTAGAACTTTGGAAAAATTTGCAAATAAATTTTGCATGATACACACTAAATTTTAATATGCCATGGTTCATTTTTACAAATTAAAACCATTCAAATTTGTAATTTACACTAATTTAGTGTAAAAATAAAGCTTATGTTAATATTTAAAATAATTAATTTAGGAAAAATATTTAATTAAACTAAAAATTTATAAGTGGCTAAATAAACACTATTTACTTGTAATTACATAATTAAAATAGGTATTTTTGAAATTATAATGAAAAACAATCACGGTTTAGTTTTACGAAAAATACATTTTACTTTACCGAAAATCAAAAATTTCACTTATACAATTTTATTCATTTAATTATTTATTTGATTATTTTTAAAATATTACAATTTTATAGACTTAGAAGACCAGTTGTTTATTCTTTCGACCTTAGAGTCGCGCTTGTATTATTATTGTTTTCTGGTGGATATTGGTTTTCTTCTGAGTTTTGATCCTCGCCCTTCGGCGTTTTATATTATTTTGCTTGTGTGGTTGTGTCCGCCAATTGGCGAAGAGCTAGCTCCCGCTTGGTGATGCCTTTATTCATATTGTTCATGTTTATACCCGTTTGGGCCCAGTATTTACAAAGGAGACTCTGCCGAAATTTTCGGGAAAATATGATGTTGCTTTTAAATGTTTAATACCATTTATTTATTTAAACCACTTGCTTTAAACAAGTTTTCCTTCACTTCTTATTTAAAATGGTTTAGATTTCTGGGCTTTTGGCTTACTTGAATTAGGTGGTGTCCTATAGACTTCACATGATTCAAGTGCCAGTCACATGCTGTTTCGGGTCGTGACAATTTTTCTTCACCATTTTATACTTTTATGCTTCATTTAAATTTATTTCGTACTTTGGCTTTTAGACAAGAGCATTTCAAGGTATTCTTTACTATCCCGAGTTTCAAGACGTGTGTAAGTGCGCATAGTAGGGTATCAAGGTTCAAATGTTTGGCTTCCAGAATAGGAACTATTTTTCAGACTTATTTTTATCCTCAGATTAGTGACTTTCTTCATCTTACTTACCCTTGGGACAATGGCTCATAACTACTTATTACTAGTTTCGTTTAAGAAAACATATAACATTCTTGGTTTTCTTAAACTCTTCCAATCTTTTAAATGTAATTTTTCACTTTCTAATCTTTTATTATAAAAGAAATTTTTTGAAAATTTTGTGCTTATGCAAAGTGTAATGCAAGTTAATGCGTAAATAAGTACAAAACTCCACCAAACCTGTTAACAACAGTGTCCTTACTATTGTCATCTTTTAAATCTCAAAAACCTGTAGACTTGGGAGGGTAAGTTATTAACGGGGTCAAGAATAAATAAAAGTGAAAATCTCCCCCAAACTTATTCTTTTATTACTCATCCCCATTCTTAAGATGAGACAATATTAGCAAGACATGAAGGTGAAGCGGAGGAAATTTAGTCATGATAAAGCGGCTCCTGTAAAAATAGGAGCTTCTCCGTGGGGTCAGTGGAAAAATACGGTTTTAATCTATGCCCATTCACTTTGAAAATTGTACCATTTTTTCTATTTTCAACTTCAACTGCCCCGTGCGGGTATACATACCGTACAACAAATGGTCCTTTCCAACGAGATTTTAGCTTACTCGCATGAAGATGGAGACGGGAATCATAAAGAAAGACTTGTTGATCTGGGATAAAAGTTTTTCTCAAAATATTTTTATCGTGAAATACCTTAGTCCGGTTCTTTACTATCACAGCATTATCGTAACTATCACAGCATTATCATAAGCTTCATCGCGGAGTTCGCTTAGCTCATTTAATTGCAGCTTTCGAAAGGTGCAGGCCTGATTTAAGTCGAAGTTAAGTTCTTTAATGGCCCACATTACTTTATGTTCAATCTCGACAGGAAGGTGGCAAGCCTTTTCAAACACTAGGCGGTAAGGAGACATACCTAGATCAGTCTTATAAGCGATACGAAATGCCCAAAGAGCATTCATCAATTTGGTTGACCAATCTTCCTGGTTTTTAGAAACTGTTTTCTCTAAAATTTGTTTGATCTTCCTGTTGGAAATCTCAGCTTGCACACTCGTTTGGGGATGATAGGGCATGGAAAGTTTGTGGTTGATTGCATATTTCCGCATCAAAGTCTCGAAAGACCGATTACAGAAATGCGTCCCGTTGTCTCTAATGATAGCGCGAGGGTGTCTAAATCGTGAAAAGATATTTTCTTTAAGGAACTTAGTTGTCACGACCCGAAAGTACGGAACGTGACTGGCACTTAGATTGCGAGACGTCTAAAGGCGTAACGTAACCTAAGTCAGCCAAAGCCCAGAAAAATCTAAACCAAATCAAACGAGAGTGAAGGAAAACCTTTAATAAAAACGGTTTTCAAATCAATTAAGTTGCAAGAATCCCTTTTTAAAAACATCATAAATTTCTGAAAATTTTGGCAGAGTCTCCCCTGTATTTTCTATCCCCCAAAATGGGTACAACAGGATAATAAACCTGTAATCATAAAAATGGCATCCCCAAGCGGGAGCTAGCTCTTCGCCCAAGGAGGATCACAACCACATGCAATATAATAGTAGTATCAAGAAAAGAGCAATAAAGAGATGCAAAATATCAGAAAACACAACGCCGGCTCAAGTGAGCTCGACCCAAAAGAACCACAAATATACAAATCTCTCAGTCTCACCACTAGGTCACATATACAATATAAAGTGGTAGATGGAGAATACTAGATACAATGATAAAGCAAAAAGAAATAAAGTGTGCTCGCAACCCACCTACAGGCGATGTCGCGAGTCTGAGAAAAAGGAGCTGATGATAAGATAGCCGCTGCTACAAGACTGATGAGTCCGACCTGCAAGACACTGTGGCACAACGGGGGTGAGTTGCCAGCTTATGAGTAAATATAACATCTAATAAGGTAATCGTAAGAATGCACGCAATGCACCACAACATGCATGTCCATATGTGATATAATAGCTCTAGTATGCATGCACAAGTATGCAATGTCATTTCTAACTCTTTAAGTGTTTTAAATGCTAAGGGTACTGCGTTCTTAACTTTAGAAAATGAATATCTGTATAATAGCTAAGTACCATCAAGAAATCATCTGAAAACCCGTGTCAAGCATCGACACCAAATAGGAATCATATCTGTCTCAATATCGGGCTCCGTCAGTCCGGATCGGCCCATATCATAAATCTCACGACAACGGTCGGTATTCTCTGGATATCCGCCGCGCCAGACATCACCTGTAGGTAGTCTTCCCCTGCCAGGCTCATCGTCTACAACTCGATCTTCTTGCCCCGGGGTACCATACCGGGCCCACCATGTACCCGAGACGGTTCATCCACTCCTCGAATCGGGTCTCGAAATCCAACAGAAAATATGAAAACTCATGGTGGACGACACATACATCACGAGAAAACCACAACTTTGTTTTAAAAATGATAAATATAAGCTTTTGTTAAATTCATGCGGTTTTCCCCAAAAATCCAGAAATCGCAGCAATACTGAAATCCTCAAGAAAATCATAATGTTCACATGTTATATATGATAATGTCTATGATATCAATGTATATGATGTGAGTTTTAGCTAGAAATCTATGTAGATATGATGGTAATGCGAGGTATATGCATGTTATGCAATTCCATATATCATGTATGAATGCAAATGGCGTTATTAAGTTAAACAGGTTCTATAGTGCACGTGGCATGGCAATTACCAAAGGTGTATGTGTCACATGAATAGTGCGCGTGCAACAGATGCCAATGGTAATGGTGTTCGTGTCCTACGAAGTGATATCGCATAAGTATAGATAAATGTCCATGCAATCTAATATACTGTTCGCTATAAGGGTATGCAGTGTACATGAATGGATAAGCTAGCTAACAATATAAATCTTGCAAAAAGTAGGGTAATCCTAACTAGGGAGGGCGCCTCGCGCCATTCAGACGATTCCCCCATAGATGAATACATCTACTCACCTGAAATCCCCGCTAATCCGATCCGACCACCGCCTTGCCTTTTCGCGCCGTGTCCGATGTTTCCCCGACCGATCCTATATTTGCACAACACCAAGCATAAGATTACATAACCTAAAATGATGCAAGTCACATTATACAAATATCGACGCTCTCGAATTAAACATAACGCGCACTCGGTGCGCGGGAAAACGCACGAAAATTGCTAATCGTTAACTAGAATCAGCATTTCGGGGAAATCGACAAAATTAAAACCCGACTAGACAAAACCCCGCGTTCGCGCACTCTAATAGTCCTATACGAAGCTAATTATATCGCTAACATAACACAATTTGATCGCATTCAAATTTTTGTAAAAATCTAGTAAGCAATTTGCTTACCGATTCGATACAAACATCGCAATTTTGTCGATTTAGCGAGCATAACACTACACTATTAACCACTCTAATCAATTAGATAACCAAACCCTAACTTAAATCCAACCACCATGCTACAAACCCTAATTTAAAATCAAATCCTTCTCTTGATTTTCCTAAACAAACATTTACTACTAAACTAATACTTCAAATTTCAATTCTAGCATATTTAAACTACAAGTTAACAAAAAGATTAGAATCTTCACCTCACAAGCTTGAACCCTAGCTTGATCAAGTCACCAAGAAGCCTCCTTTCATGAAGTTTTTGAACTAATTTGGGTTGAAGAGAGAGTGGATTAGGGTTTAGCTTTGAATGGAGATGGAAATTTGTGAATTTTCATTGAATTTTAGCAAAGAAATGAAGCAAGAAATGAAGTGAGAAATGAAGGGGGAGCTGCTGAAATTCGACCAGCAGGAGGAGGAGGAGGGTGTGGGGAAATTTGGAGAAGTTTCTAGGTCAATAAACACCCCATGTTCTTATTTAATGCTTTCATATCAACAATTTACAAAAAAAAACCTTATTTTACACCATTTTTCCATTAAATTTCCCACCCTAAAACCAAAAGTTTGTAAGTCATGATATAATTTTATTAACACCATATTTTAGCTTATAAAGACTCCTAATTATGAAATTTACCTAATTAAATTTGTATTTATCACTAATTTAATGTATTTAAAAAGGCTTAAAATAATAAAAATAATAATTAATTACGATTTTTTTTTATTTAACTAGATAATTATAAGTGACATTTTAGTGACAAAATTATAGTAATATCTTATCTAAATTTTGTATAATTAGGTCTACAATGAAAAATACCTATTTTGACTTTTTACGGAAAAACCCGAAAAATTAGCCGATTACCGAAAAACTGCCTAAACGATTTTCGAAGGGTTACAATCTTCCCCCCTTAAAGAAATTCAGTGCCCGAATTAGAATTTAACTACGCGTACCTTCAAAAAGATGGGGATATCTCTTCCTCATCTCGACCTCGGTCTCCCAGATGACCTCCTCGCTGTTCGGACCACGCCAAAGGACCTTGACAGACGGTATGACCTTCGACCTCAATTTCTTCACCTGCCGATCCAAAATGACCACCGGCTGCTCGGTGAAAGAAAGATCACGCTCTAGCTGGATCGTTTGGTGCTGAATCTCCTGGGAAGGATCATGAAGGTACTTGCGGAGCATCGAGACATGGAATACGGGGTGAACATCGGGGAAGCTAGGCGGAAGAGCTAACCGATAAGCGACTGGACCAACACGCTCTAGGATCTCGAAAGGACCAATATATCTAGGGCTCAGCTTCCCTTTTCACCCAAATCTCATCACACCTTTCATCGGAGAGACCTTCAGGAAAACATGATCGCCAACAGCGAACTCGAGTCGGCGACGACGCCTGTCAGCATATGATTTCTGCCTGCTCTGTGCCGCTCTCATCCTGTCCCGAATCAGCTGTATCTTCTCGGTCGTCTCCTGTACAATCTGCGGCCCTAAAATACTGCTCTCCCTGAGCTCTGTCCAACATACAGGCGATCGACATCTCCTCCCATATAAAGCCTCAAAAGGTGCCATCTGAATCGTCTCCTGGAAGCTATTATTGTAGGAAAACTCGATCAAAGGCAAATGACGATCCCAGCTACCACCGAAATCTAAAACAAAGGCTCTGAGCATGTCCTCAAGAGTCTGAATCGTACGCTCCGACTGACCGTCAGTCTGAGGATGAAAGGCTGTGCTAAAACTCAATCGGGTGCCCAATGCTTTCTGGAGTTTCTGCTACAATCGGCCGGTAAACTGGGTGCCACGGTCGGACACGATGCAAGTCGGAACGCCATGCAGTCGCACTATCTCATCAATATAAACCTGGGCGTACTGAGAAAATCCAAAAGTGGTCTTCACTGGCAGGAAGTGAGCCGCTTTCGTCAGTCGATCCACAATCACCCAAATAGAGTCATACCCTCGACTGGTCCTGGGTAGACCCACAATGAAGTCCATGGAGACCTGCTCCCACTTCCACTCAGGGATGGGCAAAGGCTGTAACTCGCCGGCTGGCCTCTGGTGCTCGGCCTTGACTTGCTGACAAGTCAAGCATCTCGACACAAAGTCTGTAATATCCTTCTTCATCCCGTCCCACCAGTAAACCTCTCTCAAATCACGGTACATCTTGGTGGAACCTGGGTGAACACTGTATACTGATCTATGTGCCTCCTCGAGAATATCACGCCTCAGTCCCTCTGAATCTGGCACACACGGTCGAGCCCCAAATCGAAGTATCCCATGATCATCAATCACGAACTCAGAAACTCTGCCCTGCCGAATCTGCTCAATAATCTCTAAGATATGGGCATCGCCGGACTGTGCCTCGCGGATACGGTCAAGTAATTGTGGGCGTGCTCTGAAATGGGCTAACTGTCCCCCTGTAGGAGTAAACTCGAACTGCACTCTGCTGTCACATAAAACCTGCCAATCCGCCGTCGACTGCATCTGTACTGCGCTCAAACAAGATAAGCTACCCCCGGGCCTCCTACTCAAAGCATCTGCCACCACATTCGCCTTGCCCGGATGGTATAGAATCACGCAGTCATAATCCTTCACCAGCTCCATCCAACGGCGCTGTCTCAGGTTCAGATCTCGCTGCTGGAAGATATACTTCAAACTCTTGTGGTCAGTGAATATCTGGCACGACTCACCGTATAGGTAATGTCTCCAGATCTTAAGTGCAAATACCACTGCAGCCATCTCTAAATCATGGGTGGGGTAGTTCTGCTCATGTTTCCTCAGCTGCCGAGAAGCATACGTGATAACTCTGTTGTGCTGCATCAACACACATCCCAGCCCCACTCTAGAAGCATCACAATATACCACGAACCCGCCTGATCCTGAAGGCAATGCTAACACTGGTGCAGTAGTCAGACGAGTCTTCAACTGCTGGAAACTATCCTCACATGCCTGGGTCCAATCAAAAGGAACCCCCTTCCGGGTCAACCCGGTCAAAGGTGCAGCAATGCGGGAGAAATCCTGGACAAAACGTCGATAGTAGCCGGCCAGACCTAGAAAACTGCGAACCTCTGTAACTGATATTGGTCTAGGCCAACGCTGAACTGCCTCGATCTTCTTCGGGTCCACACAAATACCATCTCTCGTCACCACATGACCCAAGAAATCGACACTGTCTAGCCAGAATGCGTACTTGGAGAATTTGGCGAACAGCTGATGCTCCCTCAAAGTCTGCAATGTGATATGTAAGAGCTGCTCATGTTCCTCCCGGCTCCGAGAATAAACCAAGATGCCGTCAATGAACACAATGATGAACTGATCGAGATACGGCTTAAATACACGGTTCATCAAGTCCATAAATGCTGCTGGGGCATTGGTGAGCCCGAACGACATCACCAAGAACTCGTAATGACCATATCGAGTACGGAAAGCGGTCTTCGGAATATCCTCCTTCCGAACCCGCAACTGGTGATAACCTGATCGTAAATCAACCTTCGAGAAGAACCCTGCACCCTGGAGCTGATCGAATAAGTCATCAATGCGGGGTAGGGGATACCTGTTCCGCACAGTAACCCGGTTCAGCTGACGATAATCAATGCATAAGCGCATACTTCCGTCCTTCTTCTTAACAAACAAGACGGGAGCACCCCACGGTGACACACTCGGTCGGATAAGCCCTTTGTCTAGCAAGTCCTGTAACTGATCCTTTAGCTCTCTCAGCTCCGCCGGGGCCATCCGATAAGGCGGTATAGAGATAGGCCCCGTGCCGGGGATCAAGTCAATACAGAACTCAATCTCACGCTCTGGTGGCAGACCAGGCAGCTCGTCAGGAAATACATCAGGAAACTCTCTCACAACAGGGACCTGGTCCAACGGAACCTCTGTGGAGCTAGCATCACAAACATAGGCTAAGAATCCCGGACACCCTTTCCTTAAGAACTGACCAGCGCGAAGAGAAGAAATCAAGCTGGGAAGGGTAGCACTACGATCTCCCTGAATAATAAGAACCGGCTCACCAGGAAAACTGAATCTGACTGCTTTTTCCCGGCAGTCCACGGATGCATAACAGGTGGCTAGCCAGTCCATACCAAGAAGAACGTCAAAGCTCTCTGAGAAGGTGGTGGGGGTGGTAAAGTCACATGCGGGACTGTCGCCGCTCCCTGGCGTCCCATGGTATAGTCTCTGACACGGTGATACTGACTCCCACACCGAAAACATCCTGGAGACGACTGCTGGGTCTGTGGATAAGAACCAAATAACTGACCTCGTCTCAATCCTCTGCCTCCACCATCTCCCGGAAATAATCTATCGCGGTGTCTGCCCATCTGCCGTTGAGCTGGCGTATCAGTACGGATCCTCTTCGGCCCAGAAACGACTGGAGTCCCAGAAATACGCTCCTCCAAAAGTAAGGCTGCATCCATCGCAGCTGCGTATGTATCAAAGTGCTGGGTGCCGATGGCAAGGAATAGCTGTGTATCAAGCCCTCGTACAAACCTCTTTATTCTCTTCTCTTCTGTGTCGACTAGGTACGGAGCATATCGAGACAACTGGGTAAACTGTATATCATACTCCGACACTGTCATCCCAGGAGTCTTGCGCAAAGACTCAAAACTACGGGCTCGAGCATCTCGGACACTCTCCGGAAGAAAACGGGCAAGAAATGCAGACGTAAACTCATCCCAGGTCATAGAAGGCAGACCTGCAGCTCGGCCTCTCTCTACTGAATCGTACCATGTCTGGGCAAGACCCTCCAGACGAAAACTCGCAAACTCCACCAATCTATCATCAGAACACCTCAACGAACGGCAAATCCGAGCCATCCTATCAAGAAATGCCTGTGGGTCCTCTGTCGCATCTGTACCGGTAAAAGCTGGAGGTCTCAATCTCATGAACTCCTGTAGTGAAACAGGGATAGTCTCCGTAGTAGCAGTAGGAGTGACCATCTGTGCAGCAGGTAAGATCGTGGTCTGTGCGGTGGAAGGAACGTCCTCGGATCTCTGTGCCCGGCTGGACTCAACTAAAGATCCCATCATCTGTCGCAACTCTTGCATGCCGGCCTCTAATCTGGCAATACGGTCACGATAAGGTGGATCAGTATGACCCTGAGGGGTAGGCGTATCTTCCCGCTCGATCCTCGCCTCAGACGAGCCCGCTCGAATCTCATCCCTAGCGGCAGCCCGCTGAGCTTTCGTAGTCTTTGGCGGCATCGAAGCTGGAAGAAGGAACAGGACTGATAAGGACATTGCGATTGAATCAAGGAATGCAAGGAATCAAGAAAGGAAATACAAGCAATTATGTCCTAAGGTCACTTAGGCGGAGTACCGTATCGTAAGTATGCCGCGGATCATACCCACGATACGCCAATCTGCTTAAGTCACCTACTCCATCTACCAAGGTCGTCCTACACTCAGAAAGGTAAAACCTATGCTCTGATACCAACTTTGTCACGACCCGAAAGTACGGAACGTGACTGGCACTTAGATTACGAGACGTCTAAAGGCGTAACGTAACCTAAGTCAGCCAAAGCCCAGAAAAATCTAAACCAAATCAAACGAGAGTGAAGGAAAACCTTTAATAAAAACGGTTTTCAAATCAATTAAGTTGCAAGAATCCCTTTTTAAAAACATCATAAATTTCTGAAAATTTCGGCAGAGTCTCCCCTGTATTTTCTATCCCCCAAAATGGGTACAACAAGATAATAAACCTGTAATCATAAAAATGGCATCCCCAAGCGGGAGCTAGCTCTTCGCCCAAGGCGGATCACAACCACATGCAATATAATAGTAGTATCAAGAAAAGAGCAATAAAGAGATGCAAAATATCAGAAAACACAACGCCGGCTCAAGTGAGCTCGACCCAAAAGAACCACAAATATACAAATCTCTCAGTCTCACCACTAGGTCACATATACAATATAAAGTGGTAGATGGAGAATACTAGATACAATGATAAAGCAAAAAGAAATAAAATGTGCTCGCAACCCACCTACAGGCGATGTCGCGAGTCTGAGCAAAAGAAGCTGATGATAAGATAGCCGCTGCTACAAGACTGATGAGTCCGACCTGCAAGACACTGTGGCACAACGGGGGTGAGTTGCCAGCTCGTGAGTAAATATAACATCTAATAAGGCAATCGTAAGAATGCACGCAATGCACCACAACATGCATGTCCATATGTGATATAATAGCTCTAGTATGCATGCACAGGTATGCAATGTCATTTCTAACTCTTTAAGTGTTTTAAATGCTAAGGGTACTGCGTTCTTAACTTTAGAAAATGAATATCTGTATAATAGCTAAGTACCATCAAGAAATCATCTGAAAACCCGTGTCAAGCATCGACACCAAATAGGAATCATATCTGTCTCAATATCGGGCTCCGTCAGTCCGGATCGGCCCATATCATAAATCTCACGACAACGGTCGGTATCCTCCGGATATCCGCCGCGCCAGACATCACCGGTAGGTAGTCTTCCCCTGCCAGGCTCATCGTCTACAACTCGATCTTCTTGCCCCGGGGTACCATACCGGGCCCACCATGTACCCGAGACGGTTCATCCACTCCTCGAATCGGGTCTCGAAATCCAACAGAAAACATGAAAACTCATGGTGGACGACACATACATCACGAGAAAACCGCAACTTTGTTTTAAAAATGATAAATATAAGCTTTTGTTAAATTCATGCGGTTTTCCCCAAAAATCCAGAAATCGAAACAATACTGAAATCCTCAAGAAAATCATAATGTTCACATGTTATATATGATAATGTCTATGATATCAATGTATATGATGTGAGTTTTGGCTAGAAATCTATGTAGATATGATGGTAATGCGAGGTATATGCATGTTATGCAATTCCATATATCATGTATGAATGCAAATGGCGTTATTAAGTTAAACAGGTTCTATAGTGCACGTGGCATGGCAATTACCAAAGGCGTGTGTGTCACATGAATAGTACGTGTGCAACAGATGCCAATGGTAATGGTGTTCGTGTCCTACGAAGTGATATCGCATAAGTATAGATGAATGTCCAAGCAATCTAATATACTGTTCGCTATAAGGGTATGCAGTGTACATGAATGGATAAGCTAGCTAACAATATAAATCTTGCAAAAAGTAGGGTAATCCTAACTAGGGAGGGCGCCTCGCGCCATTCAGACGATTCCCCCATAGATGAATACATCTACTCACCTGAAATCCCCGCTAATCCGATCCGACCACCGCCTTGCCTTTTCGCGCCGTGTCCGATGTTTCCCCGACCGATCCTATATTTGCACAACACCAAGCATAAGATTACATAACCTAAAACGATGCAAGTCACATTATACAAATATCGACGCTCTCGAATTAAACATAACACGCACTCGGTGCGCGGGAAAACGCACAAAAATCGCTAATCGTTAACTAGAATCAGCATTTCGGGGAAATCGACAAAACTAAAACCCGACTAGACAAAACCCCGCGTTCGCGCACTCTACTAGTCCTATACGAAGCTAATTATATCGCTAACATAATACAATTTGATCGTATTCAAATTTTTGTAAAAATCTAGTAAGCAATTTGCTTACCGATTCGATACAAACATCGCAATTTTGTCGATTTAGCGAGCATAACACTACACTATTAACCACTCCAATCAATTAGATAACCAAACCCTAACTTAAATCCAACCACCATGCTACAAACCCTAATTTAAAATCAAATCCTTCTCTTGATTTTCCTAAACAAACATTTACTACTAAACTAATACTTCAAATTTCAATTCTAGCATATTTAAACTACAAGTTAACAAAACGATTAGAATCTTCACCTCACAAGCTTGAACCCTAGCTTGATCAAGTCACCAAGAAGCCTCCTTTCATCAAGTTTTTGAACTAATTTGGGTTGAAGAGAGAGTGGATTAGGGTTTAGCTTTGAATGGAGATGGAAATTTGTGAATTTTCATTGAATTTTAGCAAAGAAATGAAGCAAGAAATGAAGTGAGAAATGAAGGGGGAGCTGCTGAAATTCGACCAGCAGGAAGAGGAGGAGGGTGTGGGGAAATTTGGAGAAGTTTCTAGGTCAATAAACACCCCATGTTCTCATTTAATGCTTTCATATCAACAATTTACAAAAAAAAAACCTCATTTTACACCATTTTTCCATTAAATTTCCCACCCTAAAACCAAAAGTTTGCAAGTCATGATATAATTTTATTAACACCATATTTTAGCTTATAAAGACTCCTAATTATGAAATTTACCTAATTAAATTTGTATTTATCACTAATTTAATGTATTTAAAAAGGCTTAAAATAATTTAAAAAAATAATTAATTACGAATTTTTTTTTATTTAACTAGATAATTATAAGTGACATTTTAGTGACAAAATTATAGTAATATCTTATCTAAATTTTGTATAATTAGGTCTACAATGAAAAATACCTATTTTGACTTTTTACGGAAAAAGCCGAAAAATTAGCCGATTACCGAAAAACTGCCTAAACGATTTTCGAAGGGTTACATTAGTGACAACCTTGTTGTCATTAGTGCGACATGGTATTGCTTCCACCCATTTCGAGACGTAATCAACCGTTAACAAGATGTACAAATTTCCAAATGAGTTGGGAAAAGGTCCCATAAAATCAATACCCCAAACGTCGAAAATTTCAACAACCAAGATCGGTTGAAGTGGCATCTCATTTCTTCGAGAAATCCGACCCATGTTTTGACATTGTGGACAGGTTTTGCAATGATCATATGCATCTTTATATAAAGTAGGCCAGTAAAAACCACATTGCAAAACCTTCTCCGCCGTCTTACGTAGACCAAAGTGACCGCCACATGCCTGATCATGACAGAAAGACAAAACACTCTTGAATTCATCATTGGGGACACATCTGCGAATGATTTGGTCAGGACAATACTTAAACAAATCAGGTTCATCCCAGTAAAAATGCTTTACTAGGGATAGAAATCGATAATTGACTTGTTTTGACCAATCGCTTGGAATAAGTCCCGTTGAAAGATAATTCACAATTTCCACGAACCAAGGTTCGCAGGATACGGTCAAGAGTTGTTCGTCCGGGAAAGAGTCGTTAATTGGCAAGGTCACAGTAGGTGAAGAAGAGATGAGCGAAAGATGGTCGGCTACTACGTTTTCACATCCTTTCTTATCTCGAATGACAAGATCAAATTCTTGTAATAATAGGATCCAACGTATTAACCTGCCTTTACCATCCTGCTTCGATAAAAGATGTTTTAAGGCAAAGTGATCAGTGTAAACCACAATCGGTGAGCCAATCAAGTAAGGCCTGAATTTTTCTAATGCAAATACAACTGCCAAGAGTTCATTCTCGGTAGTTGTATAATTAATTTGGGCATTATTCAAGGTCTTACTTGCATAATAAATCACATGTGGCATTTTATCAATGTGCTGTCCTAAGACTGCACCAACAGCAAAATCTGATGCATCACACATAAGCTCAAACGGGTGGTTCCAATCAGGAGATGATAGAACGGGGGCTGTAGTGAGAGAATTTTTAAGTGATTCAAAAGCAGCCACACAGTCTGAGTCGAAGTCAAATGTTGTATCCTTGGCCAAGAGAAGAGTTAAAGGTCTAGCAATTTTGCTAAAATCCTTAATGAATCTCCTATAAAATCCTGCATGACCAAGGAAAGATCGTATACCTTTGACGTATTTGGGAGGAGGAAGGTTATGGATGACATCTATTTTAGCTCTGTCGACCTCAATGCCTTTTCGTGAAATGACATGTCCAAGCACAATACCCTCTTGGACCATGAAATGGCATTTTTCCCAATTCAAAGTTAAGTTCTTATCTTTACAACGAGTAAGAACTGTGTCAAGATGAGATAGGCAATCATCAAAAGAGTCCCCGAATATCGAGAAACCGTCCATGAAAATCTCCAGAAAATTCTCGACCATGTCCGAGAATATCCCCATCATACACCGCTGAAATATAGCGGGAGCATTGCATAACCCAAAAGGCATGCGTCTATAAGAAAAGGTACCGAAAGGACAAGTAAATGTGGTTTTATCTTGATCCTTTTCAGCAATAGGGACCTGGTTATAGCCAGAGTATCCGTCCATGAAACAATAATATTCACGTCC
The DNA here is from genome assembly GCA_030015575.1 of Agapanthus africanus. Lineage (NCBI taxonomy): Eukaryota > Viridiplantae > Streptophyta > Magnoliopsida > Asparagales > Amaryllidaceae > Agapanthus > Agapanthus africanus. Next base: position 245,869,312 of record CM057347.1, on the reverse strand, counting down.
AGCTAATCGTTCCAACATCTGGTCAATAAAAGGTAGAGAGAAGTGATCTTTCCTCGTTGCGGCATTGAGTTTTCTGTAATCAATACATACATATTACCCAGTTTGAGTGCGTGTCTGGATCAACTCATTAGCCTCATTAGATATGACCGTGATGCCAGACTTCTTAGGGACTACATGAATAGGACTCACCCATTGGGTATCAGAGATTGGGTAAATGATACTACTGTCAAAGTATTTGACGATTTCTTTCTTTACCGCTTCCTTCATGACGGGATTTAACCGTCTTTGTGGTTCTCGGGTTAGCTTGGCTTCATTCATCAAATGTATTTGATGTTCTACAATCAAGGGACTAATCCCTTTGATGTCAGCCATTGTCCAACCAAAAGCTTGCCTATTAGATCTCAAGATCATCAAAAGAGCGTTCCCTTGCTCTAAGGCTAGAGAAGCGGATATGATCACGGGAAAAGACTCATTCTCACCTAAATATGCATATTTAAGGTGAGAAGGTAACAATTTGAGATTTAATGTCGGCGGAGAAACAATAGAAGGTGGGGGTAAGTGAATGACATTCGGATTCTCGAAGAAGTTCATAGCCTGCAAAGGATACAGACTCGGAAAGTGTGACTGACTTTTGTGATGAGTCAGAAGGTTCAAACTCATGAGTGGACTCATCCAAAGTGTCCTCACTATGATGATGTGCAAGATCAAACAATGATGTGCTAATGTCGTCGAGATAATCAAAGCAAAGTTCATCAACCTTGCAGCTTTCGGAAGTTATCTCGTTGACAGAACAGACATCAAGAATATGAGCAGAGGGTTCAGATGGCCAACTTCCTAGTTTGTAAATGTTAAGATCAAGTGTCATTTTCCCAAAGGATAGGTTCATGGAACCGTTTCGACAATTAATGAAAGCATTGGAAGTGGCTAGGAAGGGTTGACTGAGAATCACCAGAATTTGGTTCCGTGGGTTTGCTACAGGCTGTGTATCCAAAACAATAAAGTCCATAAGGTATATAAATTCCCCGACTTTTATCAGCACATCCTCAAGCTCACCCCTAGGTTTGGTGATGGATCAATCTGCCATCTAGAGAGTACAATGAGCAGGTTTCAACTCTCCGATACCTAACTGCTTATAGACAGAGTATGGAAGCAGGTTAATACTAGCGCCAAGGTCAAGTAAAGCACGGTTGATATTTTTACCCCCAATAGAAATAGAGATTGTAGGACATCTAGGGTCTTTACGTTTCTTTAGTAATTGTGGGGTAAAAACTGTGCTAACATTATTCATCATGAATACCTTTTTGGGCACTTGAGTCTTCTTCTTCCTAGTGCACAATTCCTTAAGGATTTTCGCATAAGCCGGAACTTGTTGTATAGCATCTAGGAGAGGGATATTTATGTTAACCTGTTTAAACATTTCCATAATCTTCTCCATATGTGGACTTGGTTTGTTTCCTCTTAACCTATTCGGATAAGGAGCTTTAGCAATAAGAGCTGGTTCCAACATTGGAGAAGGTTGTGTGGGTGTAACAGATCCCAGAATTGGAGTGGGGATCGTCTTTGGTTGACTAGAAGAAGTGGGATGAGGGTTCGAGCCTTAAGGAAAACGGAGAATAGGCTCGCAAGAGGGTGGAGTAGATGAAGTAGGGTAAGAAGTAGAAGTGGAAGTGGAAGTGGAAGCCGGACTGTCATTGATCGATTCATCATTATCAATCTGTTCATCGACTTGATTACTCAGCACTCTTCCAGATCTCAACGTTGTAACGACATTCACATTGTGTGAGTAGCCAGGATTAGGTAGGGGTTGAGCTGGAAGTTTCCCTTTCTGTCTATCACTCATTTCGGCATTTAATCGTGCAATTTGTGCTTCTATCGATTTAATACTCTCACCGTGGGAGGCGAAGTTCTTCTTTATACCATCGATAGAAGACCTTATATCAGCCGACACTTGGATGAAATGTTTCATAAACAAATCCAAGGTTCGTTCGAATGAAGAAGAGTTATCGGTACTGGCCAATTGCAAAGAATTATTATACGGTGCAGAAGTGTTGCCGGATTTTGAAAAGTTTGCGATTGAAAGGGGGTGCTGACTTAGTTGTAGTGGTTGCTGTTGTTGTGGAGGGACCCTTTGAAAGTTATTTTGGTTTGGAACCGTATTTTGAGTTTGGTGTTGGTTCCAAGCTAAATTAGGGCGATTCCTCCAACCCTGATTATAAGTGTAAGAATAAGGATCGTTTCTAGGTCGTTGCTGAAAAGCAGCATTAGTGTGTTCTTGACCTTGAAATGGAGAATTCAAAGGACATTCTTCCGTCAGATGTGATGGATCGGAACAGCATCCGCACACGGTTTTAGGGAGTGTGACCTGGTTTAGGGAGGCTAATAAAAATTTGTGTTCCATAGCTTCAAGTTTCTTCTGCATTGCTGCCATTTCAGCTTCGACTGCTATGGAAACATCAAGTTGATGGATACCACCCCTAGATGATGGTTGACTAACACTCTCGCATTGCAAAGTTTTTTCAGCAAAATCTTCTAAAAATTTTCAAGCTTCACCATCGTCTTTAGACATGAAATTGCCTTGACACATGGATTCAAGCATCTGCTTTGTTGTTGGATTAATGCCCTCATATATGATTCGGCACAGATCCCATCTATGAATTCCGTGATGAGGACATTGGACTAGAAAATCCTTGAATCGTTCAAAACACTTCCAAAATTGTTCATTGGGAAGCTGGGTAAATTGATTGATTTCGCTACGGACATGGGCGGTCTTATGATTAGGATAAATTTCTTGAGGAATGCCATGACGAATTCATCCCAGTTTGAAATAGAGTGTGCAGCTGTGTTATAAAGCCATTTTTTGGCTAAATCGCACAAAGTGAACGGGAGAAGACGTAAACGCATAGCATCCACTGAAAGTTGTGAAGTGCCCATCATAGCACATACGTTTTCAAATTTGGTTATAAAAACGTATGCGTCCTCAGACTTGAGACCGTGAAATTTAGGTAAAAGATTGATATAATATGGTTTGATTTCAAAGTTATCCCCATTGGCTGGTGGAATGGAAAGACAAGTAGAAAGAGGACCACGTATCGGGTAGCATCTCTCTTGGAGATACATACGCGGTAGATTCTGCGCACCTGCGGGTAGTGGCAAACTGGTGTTAAAATTTGATGGAGAACCGTCCATCTCGGTGGATGTGGTGAGTGGTGAGGAAAGAGAAGATCTAGAATTATCGACTTCGGAGTCGATAGGAGGAACGCGAACAAGACGGGCACTAGAATCCCGTGTCCAGCCGAGCATGCACTAAGCGGGTTTAGCGCAAGTGGCAGCGTTTGTGATAATTAGAGAAAGTGGTTTGTGGTTTGTTTTGAAAAAGACGGATTTAGAAAAAATCACACAAAAAATGCACAATCAACCCTAAATCTATGGTCACCTAGATCAAGTCACTAGACCGCTCCTAAACTTCCAGAAGACAAATCGCAGGATAAATCCTCTACTATCTCTTTATCCCTCCTGTGGCCATGTAAGTGCCAGGTAAGTGGGAGGTATCCGCTACGTAAGTAGCGGGCCTAATTAAATAACCACTTGCCTTAGACACCACAAAAGAAATGCGGATAATCAGTAGATTACCCACGACCTTCTTCTGTCCTAATTGAGCGCGACGGTCCTTAGAGTCTTGTCTAGATATTTTTTAGTTAATGAGGGTGATGCGGATGCTAGTTTTTTGATTTTTTTGGGGCTTAGGAAGGGTAATGAAATCCCCACCTAATCTGAATTTGGTCTTTGCCCTTTAATTTCCGTATTAAAATATGCACAAACAACCAATAACAAAACACGCAACAATTTATTTTTAAGCGCAGCGAATTTTTGCAAAGAATCTTGCAGAAAAGTTGTTATTGGACAGATCAGAGGAGAGATAAGAAAGTATAGAAAATACCAGAGAAGTCTGGAGCCCTAACTCGTCAAGACTGCCACGGATCCGCCGCCAATACCTGCATTTTGCCGTGGTTCCGCGGTTGATTGAACTGTTCTTTGAACAAAATTTTATACTACTGCTCCCTTTGCTCCTCTGTCCTAGATAAAATGATCTGAATAATTTTCTCCCTGCTGCAGTGATTCCAGATTTCCTTGCAAAATTCACACACTAATCGTTAAGCACACGATGCGATTTTGATTCAAATTTTTGATGGAATAATAATATTTCAACTCAAATTGCAAGAAAGAACAAATTACGCACGCATCCCCGGCAACGGTGCCATTTGATTGATATGAAGATTCGTCGTTTGATATGAAAAGTATAATCACAATCAAAGAATTTATAGCCGCAATCAATAATGGTGTTGTTGTAGTTCGTTAATGAGTACGGGTCGTCAACTGAGATTCGTGTATTTATTCGTTCTTGCTTTAGTTGAGTCGAAAGAAAATAGTAAAGAAAATTCAAGAAAATGAATCAAGATTTATTAGATGAAATATTTTCAAGAAAAATCAAGAAAGGGTTTAAGATTTAGTAATCAAGAAAGTGTCCAAAATAAATTTTAGTTATCAAGAAAATGAAGAATAGCTTGTAGGATTTGATTGGAATTAGTAGCAATGATGAATACTAAAAATGACTCATCTTCTCTATTGATGAATTATAGGAAGAACGATGGCGATGAATGAAGATTATGGATCTATTGAAGAAACTAGGGTTTCTCCTTCACTATCCGTTGTCTTTTCATTGATCACCATTCAAATCTAGCCTTTAGCAAAGAAAATCATCAATCATTTAATCCCAAATTGCAACGAAATTATTAAGAACGGTGATCTCGCTCCAAATTTGGTCATTGACGATTCTTTTTCTTAAAGTTCATATTTCTCATAAGACTAAGATGAGTTTAGAATTTCCTCACCATTTGATCTACCAAATTCCTTCAAATCCTTAGCAAGCGGAGATTTACTCACGCATCATGAAAATGGAAGAATCAACAATTAGATATTTCATAATGTGAGAATTTAAAGAAAGCGAGAATTAACAAATGATCACCTTTATTAAATCAACTTCTAATTACACTTTCCGTCAATTCGAGATTACAAGAATTGCTCTTGATCGCTCCCTTGAAGAGGTAACTATTCCATCGAATTTCGCTTTGCTTGATCTCCTTGAGACTTGGACCTGTCGAGGATCTCGTGCTCTTGATGACGATCGGTTTCGCGTAAAGGATCTTGGATGTCGTCGTTCGATGTTGTTCTCAACGATTCTTGATTTGGATCTTGATTTGGAATTGAAGTTATAAGTTGTGTCACTCAACTTGTGTAATGAATTGTTCCTAAATTGTTCAAACCCTTCAAAATGAAGACTTGGGTCCTTTATATAGCCCTTCACCAATCTTCCACTATAAGCTAGGCCAATCTTCCCCAAGAAGCTAAGTAGTTGTGTTACGTTTAGCTGACCGCTTGCAGCTTGTGGGTGTTTGATATGATCATCACCTACTGCCGGCGTATTGACGATTCTTTAGAGTCCTACACAGAGGTTTCTTGACTCAGGCAAAACGGAGTAGGGGCACATATGTGATATGTGCAGTACCGAGGATAATGCGATATGAGATACCGTATTCTATTATCGCGATATTTGATATCAGCCGGGTCATCGGATCAAGTGTTGATTCGATGAATCGGTAAATGATATATTAGTCGGTTATATGCGATATAGCCGGATTGTCGGATCAAGTGTTGATTCGATAATTTAATATATAATAATATATATGATATATTAAATTACATTAACTAATATTAGCTCACTAAAAGATTCTTTTTCTCACTCGGGTAATACATTGATATATATGCGATATATGTTAATAATATTATTTTATTTTGTTACAATAAATATTGTATATGTGATATATAATATTGTAACATGTTAGGGTTATTAATGTAACATGTTTAGTGGAGATTAAACATGGTTAGGGTTTGATTAGGGTTAAGCTTTTCTAGAAGTTTCTAGAAGCTTTCATTTTTGTTTTGGAAAAGATATTTTGTGAAGATATTTCCTTAACCCAACCCAACCCTTTAACCTTGGTTAATTCTTTACAATGGTTACTTGAACCATGGTTGCATTTCTAACCTTTTCATTACTTTGCATTATTCATCACAAAAGGATTATGATTTATTCTTCTTCTTCTTCTTCTTCCTTCTTCTTTTCATGGAAAAAGCTTTCTTGTTTATTTCTAAGTGATGATTATGTGTGAGAAAAAGAATATAAATGAGAGCTAAAATCCTACTTCATCATCCTCATCTATCCTTGCCATTTAGATGAAGGTGTTCACTTCATTTAGTGAGTGTTAGCTTGTATTAATGGAACTTCAAGGTAGATCATCTTTGTTATCGAAGATCGGAAGCAAGACTGCATCTTTCTTTTCGTGGAGCCTCTCGAGAGTTCGGAACACGATGATCGCAGTGAAGGGACCACAACACGGAGCTAATAAAGTGAAGGACCGGATCTACAAAGGTTGTAATCCCTCTCACTTAGTGTTAAAGTGTTTAACATGCTTGTTTTCGCCTAAACTCTAGTTTAAAGATCCGGCTTTGGGTTGTTCGGCACGGCTAAATTTTAAATCGGGCATGGTTGATGCCTCGTAGACTCTTGTGGCAGTGCCTAGCATCCCTACAGTGGTATCAGAGCCAAGCTAGAGCTTTAGACGAAGTCTAAAGTCCGATCGAACTCCGAATACACGATATAACCTAGTTTCTGGAAATTTTTCAAAACTATGATTTTTTGTGAATTAAAAATACTCAAAAAAATCAGCAGGGAAATATAGGAATTAATGTAAAATATGATCACCTAATTCCACTGTAGCGCCGCGGAACCGCGGCAATACCCTGCTTTTGGCGGCGGTTCCGCTGCCGTATGTGAAGATTAGGCACTCAATTTTATACAGTAATATCCGTAGGTGTCTCTGCATGTTTCTGGGAATTTTTAATTCTACTCAAGTGTTGAGTTTTCTGGGTTGTATTGGGGACTTGTTGATTCGATCGGATAATTTAACTTCGTTTAGTTTTTTCCGGGTAATTTTTAGAACTGTTAAAAAGTTCGAACGGATATCAATAACTCACTTTTTCCCCTGCCGGAAAATTTCCAAGCGTTGGATTTTTCCATAGTTTAGGAACGTTCTAAGTCGTGCAAGTAACGCGGTGGACCCTCTAGAAGACAACAAACCTTAACTCGATTATATGACCGTCTTGAACTGCCTCTAAACCTTTGGGTTTGTGGCAGTACGGCGTGCCATATGTGAGGCGTTGGCTTGACCCTTCTACGGCTGGACCATTGATACTGTAGCATGTGATGGATGTTTTAAAACTAATTTCAAGTGTTGAGAACTATTTGGGAAAACTTGGGTGTTTGATTATTCGATCGGAAAGTTTAACGTTGTCTATTTATCTGGAATGTGATACAATATTTGGAATCCACATCTAGTTATGAGATAACTAATTTGAATGTTATAAACATAGCAGTTTAGTCTCAAATGATCGGTTGCCACGGGATTTTGATGCGATCAAAAGTCCGTCGCAATCACATAGCGTACGCGGATACTCGCCGGGTAAACTTAATAGACAACCACGCTCCATAGCCCCGACTAAGTGACTGTAGGAGAACCTCGTCGCCAAAAGCATCCGTTCGGGTGCTCGCGGTAGCGGTGTTCCGCCTTAGTGCACTTCGTCGACGGCATCAGGGGTACGGCCGTCTACTAAAGTTTGTGACGTTCGATCAGGTTGTCGGGAATCTTGTTGTATTGCCTGACTTGATATTGAAAAGAGTTTTCGATAATGAGACTAAAATGCGGGGTTTATAATTGTTAGGCATGCGATATCTAAGAAATTCATTTGGTTAGGCATGCGATGTCTAAGAAGGTTGCGGATTACAACTGTTGTAGTTTTACACTTTCTTTTCTGCGACCGTAAGTGTAGTATGTAGTTGTATCTCCGGTTTTCGTTGCTATACATCGACGAGAATCGGCGTACGCATACTTACTTACGTTGATGATATGAGATATTATGTGTTGCTGTGATATGTTATATTGGATCGTCGTGTTTTGAATAGCCGTGGGTTTTGTGTGAGATGAGAGTTTTTTCATTTCATTCATGTAAAATTCATCTGTATGTAATATTCTTTTATTGGGGTACTTCCGGGCTGAGGATGATGTCACCATTGTATATTATTTACTTTTCCCCATTAGGTAGACCCAAGGCGGGGAGCATAAGTAACCGGGTTCTAGGGTCCCGTGGGAGACCATCTCGAGGAGTCGAGACCGGGTCTCCTAACCCTAGAATTGGCAGGCTTACTTGCCGCTCTCGTAGGGGTCTAGGGATGTGGGTTTGGCTATTCATCGTGACCGTGGAACCCGTGTTTTATACAGGCTCGTATTGAAAACACGGACATTCTAGTATATCCAATATTTCATATATGTTCTTCTGCTGCAATGTTCTATGATGAGATCATATTACTGCCTGAGACGAATGTTTATATTATATATATGAGATATATGTTATATTACAGATTTCATTTCAAATGTGATGCTTGTGAAGCATAATAAAATGGGACTTCATTAATGAGATTAATGAAATAAAAGAAACCTAAGATGTTGTAGAAACTTGTTTAAAAACTGGTAGCTCTAGTTCTTGCTTTGCATAACGGTGTTCCTTGTAGAACATCCAGCACCTTATTCGATAAGGAAAGAACCGAGGTCCCTTCACCGGGAGTGACCTCTTTATTGAAACTAGCAGATACTACAAATTCGGTTTGTCTTTTGATTGCTTCTATAGTTCTTGCTTTGCATAGTGATATTTGTGAAATATCCTGCACCTTATTCGATGAGGAAAGAGCCGACGATCCTTTCACCGGGAGTGACCTCTTTAGCGAAACTAGAAAAGCCTCAAAAACACTCCATTTAAAATTACTCGATTCTACAACGATATCAAGTTCATTACGCAAAAGGTTTTCTTAAAAACCTGTCGTAGCCCTCCGTCATTTCAGATAAGTACTACTTAGTATTCGTGCTGCGGTAGTTTGGCCTCCGTCAAGGCGTAGTGTACGGTAGCTAACTAGTGCTTATCTGCTAGCATACGATGCGATTGGATTAGGGTATTCGTACGGCGTAGTTTGGCCTCCGTCAAGGGTCGTGCGGGTGGGTTTAATTCAATCAAGAAATGAATGGGTTGAACTTGACTAGCGGACTATGGGTAGTTTGGCCTCCGTCAAGGTCATAGGACGCTTGGGGCAAAATATTATTGGGAATTTCAAGTGTTGAAATTTGCAATGAGATTGCATACCTTCTATGAGATAGTTGAATCCCGATACCCGCTGCGAGTAAGAGTTACTCCTGGGAGAGTTTTACACATTACAATTAGCCGATCAAGTAGGTGTCTAGAAAGGTGTCAACGGGGTTACGCCCCTGGGAAAACGAGGTTTACTTTAATTAGGTTCGTGCGAAAGCACGGGGAACCTCCCTCAAAGTACCGACACTGGCCTGGCTGAAAGATTGGCGAACTTGTAGCGTGTAATTAATCCCGGCTAGTCTTTCCTTTTAGGGTTTGAAAGAAGATTTGACTAAAAACAGTGGGAGACATCCTGATTAGATAAATTAATAACCAATCTAATCTTGTAAAAGCGCACGCTGAGTGTTTTCTTCTCTCTCTCTTCTGGTTACGACTATGTCACGCCTTAATCAAGATAATAATACAGATGTATTGACCGAACCCACTTGTTATACTGCGCTAGGGAACGTTGGTCCCGCTCCAACTTATAAATGTTATAAGACAGAGCAGGAAATTGTGGATTACCAGAATTCCCGTGCCACCCAAACGAAGAAAGTGCATGCTGATGCATCTTCTTCGGGTGTGTTCATTACAAAGAACTGTTTCTCAGTATCCTTTACGTCCTCGGTATTTGATACTGGATCAGGATCCCACATATGTAATTTGTTACATGTCCTACAGATAGGTAGAGAACTGAGAACGGGTGATAAGTTTCATGAAACGGTGCAAGTGTTGCAGCCAAGTCTGTTGGTCACTATCACCCTGTATTACTAGAATACATTGATTCTGAACAAATGTTATTAGATACCGACCCTGATGTACAACATCATATCAGTCTCTTTATTAGTAAAGAAAGGATATAATTTTGTATTGTTGGATAATGTTTTGAACATTTCCTATATCAAGAGTTGATCGGTTCAGGCACGTTATCTAAAATCAATGACGTTCTAAATCAAACTACAGTTCTTAGTATACAGAATACACACAAGAGGAAGATTTCAGAAATGAATGATTCCTTCTTGAGACATTGTAGACTAGGTCATATCAATGTGACCCGACTAGCTGAAGTTACATAAAGATGCATATTTAAATTTGTTTAAATTTATATCTTATGAAACTTGCCGGTCATGTCACAAAGATAAGATGACCACAGCTCTGTTTATTGGAAACAGAGAAAGAGTTAGTGAACTCTTGGGATTGATACATGCTGATGTATGAAGGTCCCCTGTCTACACATGCCAAGACCGGTTCTTTGTACTTCATTACATTCTCTGATGATCTCTCAAGATTCAGACATATGTTCCTGTTGAAACACAAGTCCGAAGCTTTTGAGATATTCACAGAATATAAGTTAGAAGTACAGAACCAATAATAGGGTATAAGTATTATGTCCTTTGATGAGATCAAGGAGGAGAATACTTGAGCACGGAAATCCTGGACTATTCTAAAGGAGAATGAGATTCTCTCTCAGCATTACTCCTCCGTATACACCATAGCACGATGGTATATCGGGGCGGAGCAATAGCACCCTATATGATATGGTGTTCTCTATGATGAGTACTACTGAGTTTCCTATTTCCTTTTGGGAGTTATGCACTTGAGAAGCTGCATACCTATTGAATAGGGTTCAAATCAAATCAGTTGCCTAAGATTTGGGGTTGTCCGGCCTATGTCTAAAAAGCAAAATCCGGACAAGCTCGAGGCAAAGACAGATCTGTGGAAGTTTGTTGGATATCCCAAGCATTCGCAAGGGAATATCTTCTACCAAACCGAGGAACAAAAATGTTTTGTTTCTCAACATGCCACCTTTTTGAAAGGGAATTTCTTATGAAGAAATTAGTGGTCATGAGGTAGAACTGGAAGGAGTTCCGGCTATACAAACTACATCGGATGATTTGGTAGAACCAAAGGATTCAATAGTTTCCAACGAACCTCAGCCTCTCCGCCGATCTAGTAGGGTTCCTCACCCACCTGAGAGATACTTCGGTTTTCTCTATGACAGTGGGAGCGAAGATTGCATCATGAGATGATGACCCAACTAGTTTTCGAGTAGGCCATCAAGAGTGGGACTTTGTAAGAATGGCTGGATGCTTAGCGATCTGAGATGGAATCCTTATACACCAACAAAGTATGGACTTTGGTTACTTTATCTGAAGGGTTAAATCCCCATCAGGAGCAAGTATATCTTGAGAAGATTACTGGGTGCTACATACCATGACTACGATAACTAATGGTTGGGTGTCATGACTGCTTTTCTAATTGATGTTTTAGGGGAGAACGTCTATAAGTACACAGCCAGAGGGCTTCGTAAACAGTGGGAGCAGTGGAAACTTGTGCAAGATGTTTTATGTGATAAAGCAAGCATCGCGGAGTTGGAACGTCTGTTTTGATATGGTAGTCAAAGAGTTTGACTTCATCAAAATGGTAGATGAACCTTGTATATACAAAAAGGTAGTAGGGAGTATGGTGGTGATCCTCGTAGAGTACGTGGATAACATACTCTTGATAGGGAAGGAGTTTCCTATGCTACGATCGGTCAATCTCTGCTTATCACAAGGATTCTCCATATAGGATCAAAGTGATACCTCCTAAATCCTGGGTTTTGAATCTATGAGATAGATCTAATTGGATGTTAGGATTCTCAATAGTTGTAGTGAGATGGTAGCTATCGATCCTGAGGAGAATCACTGGAAAGGTTCCAAGGTGATAAGGACGACTGAATGTCAGTCGCAGGCATTGTCTTTACCCTCAGTGGAGGGACGGTATGTTGGAAGATTTCCAAGCAGATACCGTGACATACTAGATGATTAAAAGCAAGATACATCGTTACCAAGGATGCTACCAAAGAGGCAGTCTGGATACATATAAGTTCAAGAGATGAACATCGTTCCTCCCATTATATGACAATGGAGTTGTGGCTTATGCCAAGGAACCCCCGTCCCATCAGAAATCCAGATATAATTCTTAGGCAGTATCACCTGATCATGGAGATGGTTGATCTCCAGGGAGATCGAGGTTAGGAGAGTAGACACAGAGGACAACAGCGCGGATCCACTCACAAAGGCCTTTTCCCAGTAGAGACTTTTATGGGATGGTTGAGTATGAGATACTTCAACCACAGCTAATTGTTGGGTATGCGATACCACAACAGATGGCCCTAGTGCAAGTGGGAAATTATTAGTTATATGTATGCCTTAGAGGCCATTACTGTACATACGATGTATATTGTAATGGATGCTTGGACATATATAGGGATGACTTTCTTGCTCGACATGATAGTATGCTATCTGGTTGTACTTTATCTTAACATGTACTCTTTTTGTCTCTATGTTACATGATTGATAAAGCCCTTAGGATATGTACTCGACTACTGGGACTATGATGAGATCATACTAGTGGGGCCACGGTAGTCGACGAGTACATCCTATAATTGTTCCTAGTCGAGGGTGTATCGAGACAGGGCATCGATGCACCAGAGTAGACTAGCGTATACGCATCTTGACCCATATGATGGGTGATGGATGATCCCATATCCATCGGTGTTTGACATCAAGGATGGTGTACGGGTGCTCAGTAGAGACTGGGTACACTGGACAGACTCGCCAAGAACTCCCAGATGGTATTATACCTCACGTCAGATGGCAGTTCTCCGGTGACACTGGTACAGAGTAGTCTGTTGACCCGAGATCGTCATAGAGTCTTGTGTGATTCCCACTGTGCTTTGATTTCCATCATACCACGTCCAAGAGGGCGTGCAAAAAGGTGGCTTTTGGGTACAGTCCCAAATCACATGGAGGCAATGAGCGATAGGAGGGGATTCGTCTCTCCCGGTATAGGGAGTTGATGTTGCGCTGTGTTCGATTGGCTATAACTGGAAATCCCTGGCCAGGATTGCTGAGATTTACTGGTAAGTGTTATCAGTAGTTTCTCGAACTGTTATAGACCTCATATCGACACAACTTATCGAGCTATTGGGGTCTGACGTATACCACCCCTAGGCGAGATATGCGACATATCAGACGACGAGACCGGACTGTACGGGAGTGTTACTGATTGGATTCACAGGAGAATGTACAGGCTTGCTTGTTGATCTTCTGAGCGCTCAATACCTGGGAAGCTGTTACGTTTAGCTGACCGCTTGCAGCTTGTGGGTGTTTGATATGATCATCACCTACTGCCGGCGTATTGAAAATTCTTTAGAGTCCTACACAGAGGTTTCTTGACTCAGGCAAAACGGAGTAGGGGCACATATGTGATATGTGCAGTACCGAGGATAAGCGATATGAGATACCATATTCTATTCTCGCGATATTTAATATCAGCCGGGTCATCGGATCAAGTGTTGATTCGATGAATCGGTAAATGATATATTAGTCGGTTATATGCGATATAGCCGGATTGTTGGATCAAGTGTTGATTCGATAATTTAATGTATAATAATATATATGATATATTAAATTACATTGACTAATATTAGCTCACTAAAAGACTCTTTTTCTCACTCGGGTAATACATTGATATATATATGATATATGTTAATAGCATTATTTTATTTTGTTACAATAAATATTGTATATGTGATATATAATATTGTAACATGCTAGGGTTATTAATGCAACATGTTTAGTGGAGATTAAACATGGTTAGGGTTTGATTAGGGTTAAGCTTTTCTAGAAGTTTCTAGAAGCTTTCATTTTTGTTTTGGAAAATATATTTTGTGAAGATATTTCCTTAACCCAACCCAACCCTTTAACCTTGGTTAATTCTCTACAATGGTTGCATTTCTAACCTTATCATTACTTTGCATTATTCATCACAAAAGGATTATGATTTATTCTTCTTCTTCTTCCTTCTTCTTTTCATGGAACAAGCTTTCTTGTTTATTTCTAAGTGATGATTATGTGTGAGAAAAAGATTATAAATGAGAGCTAAAATCCTACTTCATCATCCTCATCTATCCTTGTCATTTAGATGAAGGTGTTCACTTCATTTAGTGAGTGTTAGCTTGTGTTAATGAAACTTCAAGGTAGATCATCTTTGTTATCGAAGATTGGAAGCAAGACTGCATCTTTCTCTTCGTGGAGCCTCTCGAGAGTCCGGAACACGATGATCGCAGTGAAGGGACCACAACACGGAGCTAATGAAGTGAAGGACCTGATCTACAAAGGTTGTAATCCCTATCACTTAGTGTTAAAGTGTTTAACATGCTTGTTTTCGCCTAAACTCTAGTTTAAAGATCCAGCTTTGGGTTGTTCGGCACGGCTAAATTTTAAATCGGGCATGGTTGATGCCTCGTAGACCTTTGTGACAGTGCCTAGCATCCCTACAAGTTGTAGGAAAACTTCTAGAATTAGGTAGTTATCAAGCTTCCTCAAGAAGCTAGGCTGTTGTAGGGAAGTTTCCAGAACAAGGTTGTTACAATGGAGCGTCTTCAACAAGCCAAGTAGTTGCAATGAAGCTTCTGGAAAAGTATCATCACCCGATGCCCTAACTCGGCCGTGGTTCCGCGGCTGATCGGCCTGACTCGACCGCGGTTCCGCGGCCGTTTGGTGAGCTTGTGTCTTCAAACTTTCTGTGTATTCTGGTGTTGGACAATTGGTTTTCAGGTGATATCTAGAATCATTTTATCTCTTATGAATCTTTGCCAGATTTTAACTCTTTGATTTGCTGCATTTTAGTCGGCGAATTTGCGATTCCGATATCTGTCCTGAGATAATTTTCTGCACAAAATCTCAATGAAGAATTTTGAGATATACAATATCATGCGTGAAATAATAAACACACAATTTCCTTCAAGAATGTCGATTATAATGTATAACACATGGTAATTGATATTTTCCAGAAGAACTTGTAATACGTGTTATATTTATAACAAACACCCTCAGATGATTAGAAAAGTGAGAAAATTGTTATGTTAAAGATTACAATATTTTCGACCAAACAGTTACTTACAGGATTAATGGGAGTTTGGACAAGCTTTATTGTTGATCTTCTGATCGCTCAATACCCGAGTAACCGCTACGTCCAGCTAGTACCGCTGACGGCTTGTGGGTGACTGATGTGATCATCACCTACTGCTGGTGTATTGACGAGTCTTTAGAGTCCTACACAGAGGTTTCCTAGCTCAAACGAAACGAAGTAGGGCACATATGTGATATGTGCGGGACCGAGATTAATACGTGTATGTGATACAGTATTCTAATCTCGCGATATAGGTTATATATGATATAACCGGATTATTGAATCAAGTGTTGATTCAATAATTTGTTATATATATATTTGATATACATATAAATGATATTAGTCAGTTATATATGATATAGCCGGATTATTAAATCAAATATTGATTTAATAATTTGATATATAATTATATATTTGATATATTAATACATATATATTAACTAATATTAGCTCACTTAAGAATTTCTTTTCTACAAATACATTTAAATATATATGAGATATATATTAATGTATTTACTATTGTGTCATGCTAGATGATACATTGGACATGGGTGTATGAGACTCACACCAAACTAAAGATGATTTGGGTGATTTAATTATTAAGGGATAAACCAAAATTAGGTGGAAAATGCCATGGCTCAAGATACTTGTGGAAGCATGTAGAAGGCTTGACTTAGTCCACTAATTTTGTTTTACTCTAGATATTTATTAACCCAACCATTATCTTTAGCCATGGTTAAGTCTTTACATAATATCTCCTGAGATATTTTCTCACCCATGGTTCGCACTAGTAGATCTTCTTCATTTCCTTCTTTGCTCTCTAGCTTTGAGTGATGTGAGAAAGAAAAAGAGAAAAATAATTCTAAAGTGAGAAAAATTCCTACTTCATCAATCTATATCAAATTAGTCATTTAGTATAGTTTGTTTACTTCACTAATTCCTCAATTAGTGAAGATGTAGCTTGAGTTAGAGATTCCTCAAGGTAGATCATCTTCGGCCTCGAAGATCCTTAAGCAAGCTTGTTCCTTTCACCAAGTAGAGCCTAAGAAGAGTTCGGGGGACCACTACTTGGAGCTAAGGGACTGTTACTTGGAGCTTTAGAAGTGAAGGACCGATCTACAAAGGTTGTATTCCTATTCACTTAGTGTAAAGTTTGTTTACATGCAATGAAACCCTAATTCTCTAGTTCAATTCTAGGATAGCATGCAATAACACACTAGATTTTTAAAATTGTATACTTGATGCTTCTTAAAACCTAGTAGTGGTGCTAAGGCATACTGTCAGATTGATCCGCACTCTTGACTCGAGGATGCCGTACAATGTATATTACCGTACGTGATGCTATGAGGCTGGATCGCCGACTACTAGATATATCGACTCGTTTCTTAGTTTAGTATTTAGTTGCTTAGATAGATGTTAGCTTAGGCTCGAGTCATGCCTATTTTCAAAACTATGAATCGTAAGGCATTTTCAAAGGATAAACCGTGGGACGCTACGGACTTTCAAAGACATCTCTTTTCTCAAAACACCGTAGTCCCTACTTTTCTAAAAACAACGATTCGTGCTGTTTAAACACGATAAACGATATTGCTCGTATGTAGATTTATATACCTTATTGTTGCTTTTACTATTTACTTTCTGTTATGATCTCATCTGCTAGGAAACTTACACCATTACCGATGATGCGTATGTTGCACGTACACTTTCTTGCCGGCTCACACACATCAGCATCGGTAATTGCCATGTCACGTACACTGTAGTTGTTGGCTATAATGCCCTCAAGTCAATTATTGAATCGCAGGTACGCGATTGCGATGATTGAGGGAGGACCTATACGGATAGAACAGTCTTACTCAAGATGATAGTATGCAATCTGGTTTGTCTTTATCATCATGTACATGCTTTATGTGGTATTACATATCACTATTACATGTTGATAGAGCCCATATGATTCTTGCTTGACTGCCAGCATTATGATGGCGATCATATACGTGGGAGCTGGGTGGTCTATAAGCACATCCTTAAATGTCCCTAGTCGTGAGAGTATCGAGACTGGGCATTGATACTCCGGAGTAGACTAGTGTATACTGATCGAGACCCCGACGAGGGGCGGCGGCCAGGTCTCACAGGCTATTGGTGTTAGTTTGTTCACCTAAGATAATATATAGGTGCTCATTGGGTTATGAGTACACTGGACGGACTCGCCGGGAACTTGCTAGTTGGTAGTGTACCTATTGTCAGATAGCAGTTCTCAGGTGACATGTATGCAGGTTAGTCCGTCGACCTGAGATCGTCATTTGTCTCGTGTGAGTTCCCACCGTGCTTTAATTACTACCTTACCACGGCTCAAAGGAGTCGTGCAAACAGGTTTTAGTTGGGTACAGTCCTGAGCCACATGGAGGCAGTGAGCGGATTGTCGGGGATTCGTCTCTCCCGGTATTGGGGGTTGATGTCGCGCGGTGCACGAGTGACCATCACCAGAAATCCTTGGCCAAGGTAGTCGAGAATTACTGATTTGGATATGTAGTTTCTCAGTTGGTGATGGGCTTCATATCAACACGAAATGTCGGGTAATTAGGGGTCTGACTTTATCTACCCCATAGACTCGATATACGATACTCTTAGACGAACAGACCGGACCGGACTGATATTGTCACGGACAGGCTCAGTAGGGGTTCGGATGAGTTTGCTCGTCGGCCTCCCTTTCGCTCAATACCTGGGTAGCCGTTACGTACAGCTAGTGTGTAATGACCCCAAAATCTTTATACATTTGTATTATCCCTCTTCAATAATATACCGTATTTATTTGTACTTGGTATTTTCCTTTTTCTATTAAATTTATTATTATTTTATTCCTCAATCTATTATGTATTTTTTTTCTAGGTACAATTTCTTTTTCTTATATTTAAGTTTTTAACTTCTCATTCTTATTTTTCCTTTCATAAATATTTAACCCAAATCCATTATTCTTATTCTCCACAGCCCATCTAAAAAGCCCATTTTCTTTTTAAGCAACATCATATATTTAATTCTAATTAAATATATGCATGAATAACCTTATAGCTCATTGGTTAAGCCCTTGCATTGTTATTCCATAAGTCACATGTTCAAATCCCCATTCTTGCAATTATTTTTTATCATTTTTATTCTTCTCATAACCTACAAATGAGACCTTTCATTTCCCAAATGAATGGTGACCTTTCATTTCTCTTTTAATTCTCATGTTAAATGCATATATTATTATTCACCATTACACCATCTTTATTTGTCCTCCTCTATCTTTTCCTTCCTCACATTTTTTATCTCTCACTTCTTCCTCTTCACCTAGAGTCCATGAAGAAGAACATGAAGAAGTCTTCAAGAAGGTCTCGCTACTAACGCGAGGCTATCGGCGGATAGACAAGCCCGGTGACAATACCGGCTTGTGCATGTAAGTCCCTTCTCTCTCCTTTCCCCCCACCTCTTTTTCCTCTTGTCATGCATCGTGAACCCTCTATTCTTTTCATATCATAATCCATAAGAGAAGATACACATAAACATATACATATACATATACATAAGTTTAGATATATATGATTCTATATGGTTTAATAATATCTTATTATCTCTTGTTCAAATTAAAGTATTTTTAATTCTTTCTTCATGATTATGAATGTTTATTACAAGTTGTGAGAACATAGATTTCAATCCATAATATATCTACGATATCTCATGGAATCGGTTTGGTTATTAAAAGAAAGGATAAAGCTTGCATAAAAATACTAGTTAATCTTTTTGCCGATTTTAGTATACACATCAATACCTTTAGGTTTAAAATAATTTTTAGACATTAATTTTTACTTCTGAAAATTTCATGGAATTTACATATGATATATTATATTATTTTATACATGCTGTAAAAATTTTAGATCGATCCGCATAACGGTTTGTGAATTACATCGTATTTATTCACTGATCGTAAAACAGAAAACTGCAGCTATCGGTCAATTTCTAGGACACATAACTTGGTATACCGGTATCCAAATTGAGCAAACTCAGATGTTTTTGATATCTACATCGAATTATATAGATTTTATTAGTTTTATAGTTTTACTGAAAACCTACCTAGGATAAAGAAAACTGCATTACAATATTAAGTGACGGATCTGGACAGAATCTGTCCTGATTCGCACATTGTTTTTAAATTGGATATAACTCGAACACCCGATATCCGTTTGTGACAAAATTTAGATGTGTAGATGCACCATTGACAGAACTATAATTTTATGTATATTATATTACTTAGGAATGCATGAAACAACCTGATATAGGCTTTGCAATAGAATATATAGTTGCTATCCAGAAATCTGAATTTTTGTTTTAAATGCTGATATTAAAATGATCATAACTAGAGCTTCAGAAATCCAAATCATGTGAATCTTGGTGTTTTCGATAAGTACATCGAAATACCTACAATTTTCTAATAATTTTCGTAAGCTGAAACCTGATACAAATTAACTCAAACTGCGTTTTAAAAATATGTGACGGTGCCGAATAGATTCTGATCTGTTTTGCGCGACGATACGAAAACATATATATCTCTTAAACCGGTAGACATATTTAGGTAAAACTGGAACTCACGCATGCAAAACATTTAGAGTCGTATTTCTGTTTATATTTCGCATTCGTTCAACTTGATTAATTAGTCGTACATAATATTTCTTTACAGCATTGTTTATGGTAGTTACTCGAATAATATACTTGACTCATTTCATGCTATTCGAACATGTATACATATTTATCTTGATCATTAAATTGTTGTATGTACTTAAAGACGATAATTAAATACTTGAGTTATATTTTGAAAACTATACAAAAATATTTTTTACATAAAACCCCCTCAAGTTTATAAATTACCCTAAGGACCCTAACAATTATAAGACCACGATTCATAATTCTGATTGTCTGACTCGGGTTTGAGTCTGATTAATTTGACTTGAATCTGATTCAAGTCAACCTATAATCTACAAGATTCCAATTCAAAATGAACACATGAATCCATGAATACAATTATCAATTTATACAATTTGGCTGAACCGAACCATGGATATATTCCTTTTACATGATTCTCAGTATTCCATTTACATGACTCTACGGTTACAACCGTTTCCTGATATCATGGTTTCGGTCAGTCAGTCAATCAATCTACAATTACTACAATTTACAAGATAACAATACAAATAAGACTTCACGGGGTTTAAGGGGTAGATTGGTACGGAAGGTGTTAAAGGTGGCACGAGGTGGTCAGATTTAATACACCTAACATGAATCCAGTTGCTGTTGTACCGTGGCATAAACGGTTCCTTGTACTATACGTGCCCTTAGTCTCTGGCATATAGAGACTCCTCTCGTATACACTGGCATCCTTCTGTACCAAGCTACAAAACTTGAATATGTTTCAAGTCAATCTATATTCTTTTATATTCCAACTCAAGATGAATACATGAATTCCAGATTCCAGTTAACAATCTATATAACTTGACCGAACCGAACCATGGATATTCCTTTTACATGATTTCCAGTATTCCATTTACATGACTCTACGGTTATAACCGTTTCCTGATATCATGGTTTCGGTAAGTCAATCAGTTAATCAAGTCAATCAAGCAATCATTACAAGTTTACAAGATAACAATACAAATATGACATCGCGGGGTTTAAAGGGGTAGATTGGTACGGAAGATGTTAAAAGTGGAATGAGGTGGTCAGATTAAGACACCTAATCTATATTCAGTTGCTGTTGTACCGTGGCATAAACGGTTCCTCGTACTATACGTGCCCTTAGTCTCTGGCATATAGAGACTCCCCTCGTATACACTGGCATCCTTCTGTACTAAGCTACAAACAACTACGTTAAACAATATTCCATAATATTCAACACTACAATACTTTAGAAAATACTATACTCTGTCACTCTTATTCTTCATTATCCTTCGGGACTTACCGAGCGACCTGTTCGCTGACGACATTCTATTTCTCTCTTCTTGGAATGTCGTCAGGTGCGTTGGACCAAGTTGAGACCGAGCCAACAACTGAAGATTTGGAGCAGTTCCAAGAAGATCCAGAGCTCTAGACTTTGTACTTGTTCTTTCCAGTATTTCCTTTTATTATTATGCCACTGTTTAGGCATTGCTTTCTTTTTTCATTCCAGTTGTATTTTCATTTCATGCATTGTATAAAGAATGTTATTAATAAAAGTTGCTGTTATCTCAATCTCATTTGTCTCTTGTGATTATTTTATATTGCTTAGTTACGCTTAGCGTATGTACTTCTGAGTACATACGTAGCGGGCCTTGTCACGTCCACTTCGCCGTACACTGGGAAGCGGGGCGTGACATAGTGCCACTGACGTGCTTGTAGTTAAACCTACTGCCAACGTATTGATGAGTCTTTAGAGTCCCACACAGAGGGTTTCCATGCTTCGGACGAAACGATGTAGAGGCCGTATGGTTTTACGGCAGGGTTCGATCATATATGTGCACTTGTGCACGTATTAAGATTCAGACGGATAATACTAGTGGTTTTGGTTTAAGCCAGATTCTATTATTATATTGTTGGATTATTTTCGTCTCTTTGTATTTTTATTTTTCGGAATACGGATACGGGTATGTATATACGGATGAGAGGTATTCTTTTAATTTATTACAAGGTGCTTCTAGAAGATTCCACCTCATTTAGTTTTAACCATTTAGGATTAAATGGTTAATGAGGTGGAGAGGATGAGGTGTGGTTTGCATTTATTGTAGCATGGCTTAGTAGTGACTCATGGTTACTATTCTAGCATGCTTGTTTTTGTTTGTTGTGAGATATTTTGGTGTCTTGAGATATTTTGTGTTGACTTAAGATATTTTGGAGACTTGAGATATTTATTGGATAGCTTTAATTATTGCTCACAATACACAACAACAAAAACATTTAGCCATTTTTCTTGAGTTGCCTCTCACTCTCATCCTCAAGCTTCTTCTTCTACCTTCACCCTTCAAGTCTCATGTGTTGAGAAACCTAGGATGTTATGAGACAAATTAATCCATCATCACACTCTACATCCTCTTGGCTATCTAGTTTAGCGATCTAGATATCCTAGTTACCTCGGCTATTGAGGTAAGAGCTCAGAATACAAATCCTCAGGTGGATCATCTTCGATGGAGGGAGACCGGAGATCAAGCTAGAACATGGTGGCCTCTAGGAGCTTGGGAAGGTGGTTGAAGACAGAAGGACACGGATCAATTCGGTATAACCATTCTTAACTCCTATTTATTTAGTTTATAGTTTAGGGTTCATGGTAGATCCGGGTAGCGGGTTGTGTTAGCGCCAGTTTTGAAAAATTTTGTTTCGCAATCGGCCACGGTTTGATGTCCAGGGCGCTGCCATAACCTAACATGGTATTGGAGCCAACCCATAAACCCTTACTAGCTAGTTTGTACAAGGTTAAAATCTCGATCGACCAATTTTTCGGAATCACGATTCCATTTTTTGTTTTTGTTGTCGTTTTTAAAACATGTTCAATTTTTCTCCAGAGGGTCTTAAAAATCTGTGCAGGCATATTTAGAATCACAGGAAAAATATGGGCTCATGATCCTTTTAAACCGCCGCTGAACCGCCGCATTTGGTGCCTATTTTCGGCGATTCCACGGTCGTTTAGTGGCTGAGCATAAAATTTTTCCTGGTATTCTATTACGTGGAATTGTGATTTTTGGTACATTTAGTTTTGGCCCAGATTTATTTGAGTGCTGGTTTTGCATTTGGGGCCAATTTGGAAATGTTTAGTCGATCGAAATTTTAAGTGTGTGTTTTCAGTTCATACATTACTATCTATGACCGTGAATGTCATTAGAGCAGTATAACTCGTCTGACTGCTATATGTTCTTTTAGACGGGTTTGCGAACATGACATTCACGTTGATATTCTGTATTGTGCTGTGGTTGTGGTCGGATCGTCGTGGTGGATAGCCGGTGGTGCAATGGTAGTACAGTTCAGATTCATTTGTATATTTGATATTGCGGGGCGAGCGTCCAACATGTGGACTACCGTCTCTGCCAGTTTGTATATTATTTGTTTGGAGAACGACCGGGTTGAGGTTGATGCCACCCTTGTACATATTATTTTCTTTTCTGTACTAGGATTACCCCGCGGTGGAGTGCATGAATAGCCGGGTTCTATAGGGCAACAAGTCTGCATCTCATGGCGTTGAGATGGAGGGGACCTTACTCTAGAATTGGCGGGCTATTCGCCGTACTCGTAGGGGGTATAGGTTGACCCACGGAGGGGTGCTCAAGTTACCGGATTACGTGAAGTGCTAGGTGGCCCTTTCACGTTGTTGATTGGGGTTACCTCGCTTCTGGGATTGGCGGGTAACTTGCCGCACTCGTAGGGGTCTAGGTTTTCATTGCACAGGCTATCCACATGACCGAGAACGTCGGGTCTCATTTGCGGCTCAAGTGAAACCCGAGGCTCCAAGATTATCCACCATTCTATGTTGTTGGCTGAGATTCTGTGATGTTTCTTATATCATGTCTGGGACGTATGTTATATATATATACTAGTAGATGTTGTATATGTTTTGCACCCGTGCTAGTCCAACCCCCACTCTGTCGTTAGTTAAGTAACCTAACGGGTGATGATAGGGCCCAGTGGCGAATGCGGATGGCATATACGCACATTGTATTTTCGTTCTTTTCTGGTGTGATATGTTTTAACTGATGGGACTGCATTAATTCTAATTAATGCAAGGAAAACAAACCTTTATGATGTTGTTGGAACCAAGTTTTTAAAAACTAACATTACAGACGTTTCTTTTTTGTTTGCACAGCGGTATTCGGTTATGAATATCCAGCACCTCATTCGACGATACAAGAGCCGAGATCCCTTCATCGGGAGTGACCTCTTGAGCAAAAGTTTGTGTCAGTGTAATAACTTCACTATATTCAATTCTTTTGCTTTGCATCATGGTATTCAGTTTGGAATATCCTGCACCTCATTCGATGAGGAAAGAGCCGAGATCCCTTCAACGGGAGTGACCTCTTTGGCAAAAAGTTTGCGCCACTATATATTTGTAAAACCACTTGGATTCCTTCAACGATATCAAGTTCATTACGTTAAAGGTTTTTCGCCAAAAACCAGCCATAGCCCTCCGTCATTTCAGATAAGTGGTAGTTAGTATTTGCGTTATGTACGTTGATCTCTATCAAGGCACAGTGAACGGTAGCTGAATGTTACTTATCTGTTGCATCTTAGGATGCGATTAATTAGGATAGTCGCATAGCCACTTTGGTCTCTATCAAGGGCTTATGCGGGTGGGTCTAAGTTAATCCAGGACAATAATGGGTTGAGCTTGACTTGCGACTTATGGTACGTTGGTCTCTATCAAGACCATTTGACGCTTGGGGTAAAAATCACTTCGGGAGTTTCAAACTGTTGGGTTACGGCAGCGCGCTGGCCATCAAACCGTGGCCAAATACGGAAAGAAAATTTACTAAATTGGCGCTACCATTACCCGATGCCCGGATCTACCCTAAACCCAATACTAGCAAGCTAATAAAAGATATAGGAATGGTTATACCGAGTTAATCCGTGTCCTTCGGTCTTCAACCATCTTCCCATGCTCCTAGTGGTCGTCTGGATCGAGTTTGGTTGCCGGTCTTCCTCCATCTACGATGATCCACCTGAGGGAAATGGCGCAATCTTCAACCTCGCCGAGCGAGGTAACCGACGCTCTAAGGTTGCTAGTAATGGAGAGTGGAGGTGTAGGAATGTGTCACTATAATTTTTCTCTCATCACAATGCTCAAAAGAGCAATTCAAGAAGATGAAGGAGGTGAGGAAACATGTGGCATGAGCAACTAAAGAAAATGGCTAAGTGTTTTCTCTAAGTGAGTGTGAGTGATGAAGTCAAGTGAATAAAAGAAATGAGCCAAGCAACTCAAGAAATGGTGGCTGCCTTTCTCATGCACACACACACAAATATCTTCTCCAATTTTTCCAATAAACAATTCAATGCCCATACCTCTCTACATGCCTCACCCATGCTCATGCTAACTCACCTTCCACCTCATTTCCAAATTGATTTTCTAAAAAAAATCAATTAATGAGGTGGACATCTTCTAGAAACTATTCCGTATAAATACGGAATGCAACCCGGTATACGTATCGAAATACATATACGCGTATTCGTACAAAAATACGAATAGCCAAGAGAGAAAATGAATAGTGAACAATAATACTAGGATACTTATATATAAATACATATATAAATTATTAAATCAAAACCTGATTTAATAATCCGGCTTAATCCTAAGCCGCTAGTATTATCAACCGTCCGATTAAAGTCTGTGCAGCCTGTACACATATTTATTCGGACACCTGTATGTACCAACATACGTCATCTACACCATATCGCCTGAACCGTGAAAACCCTCTGTGTGGGACTCTAAAGATTCGTCAATACGCTGGCAATGGGTTTGACCACAAGCACGTCAGCGGCACTAGCTGTACGTAACGACTACCCAGGTATTGAGCGAAAGGAAGGCCGACGAGCAAACTCATCCAAACCCCTACTGAGCCTGACAGTGACAATATCCGTACAGTCCGGTCTGTTCATCTAAGAGTATCGCATATCGAGTCTAGGGGGGTGGAAAAAGTCAGACCCCTAATAACACGATAATTCGTGTCGGTATGAAACCCATAACCATATGAGAAACTACCGATCCTAGATCAGTAAATCTCGACTACCTTGGACAAGGATTTCTGGTGATGGCCACCCATGCACTGCGCGACATCAACCCTCAATACCGGGAGAGACGAATCCCCGACAATCCGCTCACTGCCTCCATGTGGCTCGGGACTGTATTGTTGGTTATAGTGTCCTCAAAGTCAATTATTAGATCGCAGGCACATGATTGCAATGATTGAGGAGGACCTATACCGGTAGCACAGTCTTACTCGTGATGATAGTAAGCTATCTGGTTTGCCTTTATCAGTCACGTACAGGTTCAGGTGACTGATCACTATTACACGTCGGTAGAGCCCATAGGATCTTGCTTGACAACCAACAGTATGATGACGATCATATACGTGAGAGTTGGGTAGTCCATAAGCACATCCTTAAAAGTGGTCCCTGGTCGTGGGAGTTTCGAGACAGGGCATCGATACTCCGGAGTAGACTAGTGTATACAGTCGAGACCCCGACGAGGGACGGTGGCCGGTCTCACAAGCCACTGGTGTCAATTGGATCACCTAAGATGTATACAGGTGCTCATTGTGTTATGAGTACACCGGACAGGACTCGCTGGGAACCTGCTAGTTGGTATTATACCTAGCGTCAGATAGCAGTTCCCTGGTGACATGTGTACAGGTTAGTTCATCGACCTGAGGTCGTCATTTGTCTCGTGTGAGTTCCCACTGTGCTTAGATTACTACCCTACCACGGCTCAAAGGAGTCGTGCAAACATGTTTTAGTTGGGTATAGTCCCGAGCCACGTGGAGGCAAGTGAGCGGATCGGCAGGGGATTCGTCTCTCCCAGTATTGGGGGTAAGATCGCGCCGTGTCTAGGAGAGCCATTACACAAAGCCCTCGGCCGAGGCAGGAGATTTACTAGTAGGTACTCCAGTAGTATCTCAAGGTGTTTTGGGCTACACTCTGACACCACTTATACCGCTATTGGGGGTCTGACGTTACCAGCCCCCTAGGCCCGATATGCGATACTCATAGACGAACGGACCGGACTGTACGTATATTGTCACTGATAGGCTCAGTAGGGTTCCAGGATGAGTTCGCTCATCGGCTTCCCTTGAGGTCAGTATATGGCAGCCGTTACGCACAGCTAGTGCCGCTGACGTGCTTGTGGTTAAACCCACTGCCAGGGTATTGACGAGTCTTTAGAGTCCCCCACAGATTGTTTCCCAAGTTCGGGCGAAACGTTGTAGAGGCCGTATGGTTTTATGGCAGGGTTCGAAATTGCACGTGCACTTGTGCACGTGTCATATTTCGGACAGATAATACTGGTGGGCTTTGGTTTAAGCCGGACCCAAGTATTATACTGAGTCGGAATATTTTAGTCTCTCGTATTCGTATTCGGTCGGAATACGGATACAGGTATGTATATACAGGTGAGGGGTATTCTCGTAATCCGTTGCTAGAATATTTTAGAAGATGCATTTCTTTTTGGATTAATCATTTTGGTTTAAATGATTATTAGATTTTGGAAAGGGTGACTCATTATGGATGACACATTAATTCTAGAATGTTCACTAATGACTCATGTAATGAGTCATCTAGTGAGTCATTAAGAATTAATGAGTTTTGTTTTGTGGATAGATATTTTGAGGAGTTATTTTTATAAGATATTTTGTTTTGGGTTTTAAAAGAGATAACCTCATATATCTATTCACATGAGAAGAAAATAGGAGAGAAGTTTTATTATGCTTGGTTTTCTTTTACTCTCTTGATTTTCTTGAGTTCACCATTTCCAATCCTTAGCATCTTCTTTAACCTCCACCCTAACCCTTTCATCTGATGAGAACCCTAGGGTGTTTGAGACAAAGTATTTTACTCATTCTCTACTTCATCTTGGTCATATCTTTTAGCAGACTTGATGACCGAGTTGCTTCGGTATAGAGGCGGGAGCCCGTTTGAAGATCCGTTGACGTGGTGCCACCTCTATGAGGAGATAGGAGATCGGAGTTGCCGCGAGGAGCGTGGGATGATGGCTAAAGACCGAAGGACTCGGATCGATCGGTATAGCCTTTCTACCTCTTTACAGTTTGTTAGTTTAGCATTAATGGCAAGATCCGGGTTATAGTATGCGATAGTGTCAGTTATAAAAGTTTTTGTTCCGCGTTTGGCGTCAGAATGACGGCCGGGGCGCTACCGTAGACTTACATGGTATCAGAGCCACGCCATTAACCTTTACTAACTTGTTCTAACGTGTTTAAGACAATGATCGAACGAAATTTCCAAAACCGCGATTTCAATGTTAAAGTTTTTGTCAATTTTATTTTGTCGTCTAAAAATTATTTTGAGCATCTCAGAAAATCGAACAGGCTTTTTTAAGAATACTGAAGAAATTTGGTCCACTGTTTCCACTGTACTGCCGCGGAACCGCCGCACACACCATGGTTTGGCCACGGTTCCGCCACCAGTTTCTGGCTACAGTGCACTATATTTCTTCTGGGGCTCTTGCATAGGGAATTGTGGTTTCTGGAATATTTTGTTTGGGCCCAGATTTTGTTTGAGTACTGCAGTAGTACATGGGGCCCACTTCGGGAAGTTTTGTCGATCGGAATTTTAAACTTGTTAGTTTACAGTATTTACATTATATCTCCGACCGTGAATGTCATTCGAGCGGTAAATTGCGTCTAATTGCTATAGTCCTTTTAGACGGGTTTGCGAACGTGACATTCGCGTTGATGTTCTGTGTTGTGCTGTGATGTTGCGGATTTGTTGTGGTGGATAGCTGTGTGCAATGGTAGTGCAGTTTGGATTTATTTGTACATTTGATATTGCGGGGCGAGCGTCCAACATGTGGACTGCCGTCACTACCTGTTTGTATAATATTCTTTTGGGGCACGACCGGGCTGAGGTCGATGTACCCGTTGTACATATTTTCATTTCTGTACTAGGTTTACCCCGTGACGGAGTGCACGGATAGCCGGGTTCTGGAGGGTAACGGGTCCGCATTGTTAGTTATATGTATGCCCTAGAGGCCATTGCTATACATAGGATGTATATTGTAGTGGATGCTTGGACATATATAGGGAGGACTTTCTTGCTCGACATGATAGTATGCTATCTGGTTGCTCTTTACCTTAACGTGTACACTGATTATCTCTCTGTTATATGTTGGTAAAGCCCTTAGGATGTGTACTTGACTACCTGGACTATGATGCGGATCATACTAGTGGGGACATGGTAGTCCATAAGTACATCCTTCAAGGTCCCTAGTCGTGGGTGTATCGAGACGGGGCATCGATATACCAGAGTAGACTAGCGTATACCTTCTCGACCCATACAGATGGGCGATGGATGATCCCATATCCATTGGTGTTTGACATCAGAGATGACATACGGGTGCTTAGTGGAGACTGGGTACACTGGACGGACTCGCCGAGAACTCCCAGATGGTATTATACCTTACGTCAGATGGCAGTTCTCTGGTGACACTGGTACATGTTAGTCTGTAGACCCGAGATCGTCATAGAGTCTTGTGTGATTCCCACTGTGCTTTGATTTCCACTTTTCCACGTCCAAGAGGGCGTGCAAAACGGTGGTTTTTGGGTACAGTCCCGAGTCACATGGAGGTAATGAGCAATAGGAGGGGATTCGTCTCTCCCGGTATAGGGAGTTGATGTTGCGCTGTGTTCGATTGGCTATAACCGGAAATCCCTGGCCAGGGTTGCTGAGATTTACTGGTAAGTGTTACCAGTAGTTTCTCGAACGGGTTATAGACCTCATATCGACACAACTTATCGAGCTATTGGGGTCTGACGTTTACCACCCCTAGGGGAGATATGCGACATATCAGACGAACAGACCGGACTGTACGGTAAGTGTTACTGGTTGGATTCACAGGAGTGTGAGTGGGCTTGCTCGTCGATCTTCTGATCGCTCAATACCCGGGTGGCCGTTACGTTTAGCAGACCGCTTGCGGCTTGTGGGTGTTTGATATGATCATCACCTGCTGCCGGCGTATTGACGAGTCTTTAGAGTCCTACACAGAGGTTTTCTTGGCTCAAGCGAAACGAAATAGGAGCGCATATGAGATATGTGCAGGACCGAGAATAATACCAGTATGTGATACTGTATTCTATTCTCGCGATATGTGACATTGATCGGTTATATGCGATATAGCCGGGTTATCGGATCGAGTGTTGATTCGATAAGTTGTTACTATTGATATTAGTCGGTCATATGCGATATGACCGGATCGTTAAATCAAGTGTTGATTTAATGATTTAATGTATAATTATATATTTGATATATTACTTTACATTAACTAGTAATGGTTCACTTAAGATTATTTTCTCACTTGAATGTGCACATTGTATATATGATATATGTTTGTGCACTGGTTTGTATCATGTTTGATGATACATGCAAACTTGGGTGTGTGTTTACTTTAAACCATATTTAGGTTAATGGTTAGGGTTTTAAATGTTTTATTTATTTTCTTGAATTCATTTTTGGCAAAAAGGGAAATGGTGGCTTGCTTTGTTTTATAGTTGAAGCTTCATGATGCTTTGAATAAGTCTACCATTTTTGTTTTATGCTTAACCTAAACCCTAGTTTATTCTCTACATGTGTTTACTAACCCATGGTTGCTAAATGATAAGCATCAATTGAATTTTCAAATTAGATAATTGATTCATTTTATTTTCTTCTTCTTCTTCTTGAGGAAGAGAAGAAAACCTTTCTTGAAAATTCTAAGTGATGATTCCAAGTGAGAAACCCAAATCCAAAGTGAACCCACTTCCTATTTCTTCATCCTCTACCACTTGCCATGTAGTATAGGGTGTTTTCTTCACAAGTTTCATGACTTGGTGAAGGTGGAGCTTGATCTTGAGTTGCCTCGACGTAGATCATCTTCGGCATCGAAGTCGACGACCTAGCCCGATCATTTCTTCGACGAAACCATCGCTAGAGTCCGGGATCCGATGATCGCAGCGGAGGGACGTCATCATGAAGCTTAGGAAGTAGAGGACCGGATCTACAAAGGTTGTATCCCCTTTCACTTTAGAGTAAAGTTGTTTATTCGCATTTGTTTTCGCCTAAACTCTAGTTAACGATCGCATTAGGGTTTCTCGGCACCAGAAAAATTTGAATTTGGCATGGTTGATGCCTTGTGAGACCTCATTAGCATGCCTAGGAACCCTACACGCATCTCATGGCTTTGAGAGGCAGAGGGGCCTCACTCTAGAATTGGCAGACTATTCGCCGCACTCGTAGGGGGTACAGGTTGACCCAAGGAGGGGTGCTCAAGTTACCGGATTCCGTGAAGTGCAGGGTGGTCCATTCATTTTGCTGTAGGGGGCTGCCTCACTTCAGGTTTTGGCGGGTAACTTGCCGCACTCATTGGGGTCCAGGTTTTCATTGCACAGGCTATCCACACGACCAGGGGAACGTCGGGTTTCAGCAGCGGCTCTGTGAAACCCGGGGACCCCAGATTATCTGTATTGTTCTGTGATACTTATTACTTTTCTGTAATGTTGCATTTATCACGCCTGGAGCGATTATTGTATATTGGTATATATACTAGTAGATGTTGTATATGTTTTTGTAAGTGCACGGCGGCGCTCCGGCCGTCAATCCGACGCCGGAATGCGGAAGCGATGATTTACTTTAAACTTTTTGAACCGGCACCACCGTGCACTAAAAACCCGGATCGTGCCATTAAACTAGTCCTAACTAACTAGAGAAGGGTATAGAGATATACCGAGCGATCCGTGTCCTTCGGTCTTCTCGTCGTCGTCCCGATCTCCCCGCGGAATCTCCGGTCTTCATCTCCTCGTCGGAAGGGCACCACTTCACCGGGTTCTTTTACGGGCTCCCACCTCTTGACCGAGGCAACTCGGGCATGAAGTTGGCGAGTCGACGTGCCCAAGATTTGCTGTAGAATACGTGTAGTGCTCATGTCTCATTTGGGGTTGTGAAAGTTGCCTTTGGTGGAGGAGTGAGATGATAGAATTTTTGGAGATAAAGTTTGGGATTTTGCAAAAACACAAGAGAGCCAAAAATTTCCATACAAAATAATGGGCAACCCTTTCTCATTTGGCCGGCCATGCTCTTGTGAATGGAGAGAGAGAGAGCAAAGACAAGGAGGTGGGTGGAAAGCAATGATGCAAGCAAGTGATGATGAGAGAATCCAATGATCACAACCTATAACCAACACTCCACCAACCTAATCATCACTACACAAGTGAAGCCATCATGAGGTTATGAAGTCAAATGAAAGTGCACCATCATGATGCAACAATATGCAAAGACAACCTTCCAAAATGCTTATTTTCACAAATGCAAATAAGCCCTCCTCCACCAGTCTTCGGCCAATGAAAGATACAAAGAAATATGGCCGAAACGGAAAACAAACTGGCAACTCCAAAAAACTGATCCCGTAATAAATTACAGGAAAACCCCGCTACTGTATATACATACCCGCATTTGTATTCCGACCGAAATACAAATGCAATGAGATAAAATCTACACTGTACTATACTAGGATCCGGCTTAAACCAAAGCCGGCTAGTATTATCCGTCCGATCATGATCCGTGCAATACCGCACGTACCTGATCGATCCTGCCATATCTCCATACGGCCTCTACAGCGTTTCGCCCGAAAACTTGAGCAACTGAATGCGGGGGACTCTAAAGACTCGTCAACACCTTGGTTGTGGATTTAACCACTAGCACGTCAGAGGTATTAGCCTATATGTAATGGGCTACAAGGTATTGACCAAAAGGGACGTCGATGAGCGAACTCATCCTGACACCCTACTGAGCCTGTCAGTGACAATATCCGTACAGTCCGGTCCGTTCGTCTATGAGCATCGCATGGCGGGCCTAGGGGGTTGGTAAAAGTCAGACCCCCAAAAGCGGTACAAGTCGTGTCGGAGTGTAGCCCAGAACACCCTGAGATACTACTGGAATACCTACTAGTAAATCTCCTGCCTTGGCCAAGGACTTCGTGTAATGGCTCTCCTAGACACAGCGCGACCTCACCCCCAATACCGGGAGAGACGAACCCCTAAAGATCCGCTCACTGCCTCCATGTGGCTCGGGACTGTACCCAACTAAAACCTGTTTGCACGTCTCCTTTAAGCGTGGTAGGGTAGTAATCAAAGTACAGTGGGAACTCACACGAGATAAATGACGATCCTCAGATCGATGAACTAACCTGTACACATGTCACCAGGGAACTGCTATCTGACGTCAGGTATAAGACCAACTAGCATGTTCCCGGCGAGTCCTGTCTGGTGTACTCATAACCCAATGAGCACCTGTATACATCTTAGGTGAACCAACTGACACCAGTGGCTTGTGAGACCGGCCACTGCCCCTCGTTGGGGTCTCGACTGTATACACTAGTCTACTCTGGAGAATCGATGCCCTGTCTCGAAACTCCCACGACTAGGGACCTTTTAAGGATGTGCTTATGGACTACTAGCTCTCACGTATATGATTGCCCTCATACTACTGGCAGTCAAGCAAGAATCCTAGGGGCTCTATCAACGTGCAATAGTGACATGTAAGGTCACCTAAAGCAGTACACGATGATAAAGATAAACCAGATAGCATACTATCATCTTGAGTAAGACTGTCCTACTGGGACAGGTCCTCCCTCAATCATTGCAATCACGTGCCTGTGATCCAATAATTGACTCTGAGGGCACAATCTCCAACAATCTCCCACTTGCACTCAAGGCTAATTATTGCGATGTCGCATACTCACAGCCCGTGTGATACCGAACACCCAACTCCTCTACTAGTCAGTCTCACAAAGCTCGTTTGCGAAACTATTGCGTTCGAGGAATAGCCTCTGTGAGTGGATCCGCTTTGATGCTTCTTTCTATGTCTCTCTATATCTCAAGTTCGCGGAGAAACCCATCTCCCGAAATGAGCAATACCTGTTTTAGAATGTGTCTGGATGTCTGATGGGACCTAGCTCATAAATGAACTCCAAATCCAAACTTCTTAGACTGTATCGTCAACTGAACTTAATCAGTATCCTGCGCCATGCCTCCATCAGTATTGCCTTGGACCACCTGTCCAAAATACTGCCCCTCATCAGAAGGAAAACTATAACTCTGACAACCTTCTTGTCGTCCAGGTCACCTTGGAAACCTGGAATGATAACTGTCTCCCGAATGAGGCTGTCGTTATCATATCCCTAGAACATCCACTTATGTTCTAAAGCTGCTTCCGATTGTTTCTCCAGGATTGGATCAATATCAACTTATTGCATCTACTGCAAGAATAACATCTGGTGTGGTACTTGACATCTCATGATTGACTCAATTGCCTAAGCAAGTGATCTGCCAATCATGCACATCCCTCTCCCCTTTAGTCTGTAAGACACCTTTAGAGAGGGTGACTCCATCACCTGCAGGTACACTACCGTGCCAGGAGCCATCCATTCTAAATACTCTTAGAATGCTGTCTAAGTACCCTTAGTTAGGAAACCACCCAAATCTAGATCTAAAACCATAGATCTAATAACCAGTGTGTCTGATATAATGTCCAAGTCCCATGTGGAGAAACCACTGTGTGACGACCAAAGTATAACCGATCGTAGTATAGGAATATCACTTCTTACTCTGTGTATGTCATCCAAATACCAGGACATCACACCCTACTACCTTCTTAACAGATCCATCCCCTATCCTGATAAAGTCAAACCTATGACTGTCACGTCAGAAATAGATGATCTATCTCCACTATATCTGCTTTAGTCTATAAATAGACATAAGCCACTTATCCACCAATGCTTCCGCTGCTCCCACTGACTACGACAACCCTCTGGCTGAGTCATATAGATGTACACTTCTAAAGCTAGTTCAGAACGACGCTATACTCATCCTCCTGCCGGGTCTCACAGCCTGGAACAACAGCAATGGCAAGTCTGGGTAAACAAGAACCTCCCTGTCACCATCCTTGAGGCTACCGGAGTACCTCTTGGGTGCCTGAGGTTACCCACCGTATCTGCAGAGTGGTCAATGGAATGTCAAACCAGATTGAATCTTTAAGTTCTTATCAAATCTTCAGTAATCGTTTGCGGTTCTGGAATCACTTCCAGTTCTACCAAACTCCCACTACTGTTTTCTGAAAAAATCCATTTTTATTAAAACTGTGGCGAGTCTAGAACAATATCACTATTGATCTTCCAGATGGTAGAAAGTCAACCCTCGTCATAGCCTGGGTCAACCCACAAACAGCCATTACAGAAACGCGCCTTGAGTTATCCAGAGTCTGGTCTTAAGCATAAGCCAGACAACTCCCCGTACCTTAACATCGTTAAGATATGAACTGTTCTATATCCAATACAGAAACAGAGGCACTGATTTAATTGAACCAGATTCAAATCATGCAGCTGTCTTCAGTGCATGTCAACTAAATGGAAGGAGGCCGATCAGCGTTACTCAACTTAGGAATGCTTCCAATTATGAGTAACCTGAAAGAGAAGCAAGTTCTCTTAATCATTACTATCAACTGAATACCATACACAAGTATCTACATCTTCGATCAACTTGAAGAATCCCGATACTTGCAACACCTGGTTCTCTACTTTATCCATATACCTATAACTTCTCAAAACTTGGACCCTGTGTTTCTACGAAACACCTGTCTAAAAACTAGAGAAGTCATAAGTAAACCGAATATAGTACGAGAACCAACCCCTCTGTCCTTATGGACACTGGACAACATACAACACTCTGTATAAGTCCTTTGAGTCTAATAACTCATTCCCTGTGTGTCGTAGGTAGAAAACTGTATTTATGGTTAAGAAGAATTACACCGCTGTTTAATGCTCCTTACCTAACCATCAACTGATATAGGTAAATGTCATAGACATAATTTCAAAAAGTTATATCTCACCCTATAAAAATAGACGTACAGATATATCAATTTGAAATTGGTGCATGACAGCGGATATTCAAAACCAAATATTTGCCGTCCGGCAAACAACCTAGGTGACTTCCTCAAATATCACCAATTACAATGAATTCCGATATAATGAGGATGATCACCTAATTCCCAATAACTTACTCCCACTCATCATCTGTAAAACCATACAGATGTGAGAATCAAACCTGGTAAATACATACCCTGGAGCAAGTGTCTAATTGGGAAATCGGTTTTCTTTTAACAGTACATAGTGAAACTGAAACATTGAAATGTTTCGATGGGGTATCTGGGTATTCTTAGTAATGCCTCTTCCATTATCCAGATTCACAACTGTAACCGTATAAATCTCTGCCACCTCCCTAAATCCCTTCATATGTCTTTAGTCATTACCTTCTGTACACCCCTTTAGGCCAAATGGTTTTCTTCCTTCCCTACCGTTCGGCACCAGCCTATGGTTTGGAAGAAGACTATCCAATAAGCATAATGGGTGTACTGTCCTAATCCTAGGAGCACTCGCAATGCGAGAGAAGGTGAAGATAAAGGACAACTGAATAAACCTTATTCCTATTTCTCCTGAACCAGAATCCATCCCCGAACTGGAACAAGTTCCATTCGAGTTCGTATATAACCATACGATGGAATATCCAATAAACTGTGGATCTTCGTAGTGATACGGAGTGTCCTGGAGAAATACAAAGGTGAAGTGGGAGTGGTAATGAAATACTTGGTTTGGTCATGAATATCAGTCGCAATTTACTTTGCCCTCTTACTAATCCCTTTCTTTGTCTTTACATAATACCTTCTGTACACCATCGCTAGGCTAATTGGTTTTCTTCATTCCCTACCGGTCGGCACCTGCCTATGGTTTGGAAGAAGACTATCCAATTTGCGTAATAGGTGTACTATCTCCTAAACCAAGGAGTACTCACAACTTGAGAGAAGGTAAAAGGAAAAGACAACTGAATAATCCTATCCGTTTTCTCCAGAACAGGAAACCATCCTCGAATAAATTCCTTCGAGTTCGTATATAACCATACGATGGTTTTGTCCAATGGATGTGGACGTTCGTAGTAGTACGGGGTGTCCTGGAGAAAAGGGTAAAAGTAGGAGTGGCAATGCGCTTTGCAACTCTGACAATCCATAAGCCAGTGTTTAAGAAGGTTCGGTCAACTTGGTCACTGAGTCATAGTCTAGGGTCGGGTCAATGGTCGCTGCCAAAGAGAGAGAGAAAAGAAACACTCAGCGTGCACTCTAACCTAGATCAGAATGGTTACCAATTTATCTAATTTGAAAACCTCCCACTGTACCGTCAAATTCTTCTCCAAACCCAAAAGAAGAATTAGTCGGGATCACCCGAGGAGTAAACCAACTCATCAGCAGGAATCAGGATCCAACTATCATCGCATGATAACATGACGGAATCCACTCACGTTATCACACTCCAGAAGGTATGCGCATATCTGGCAAGTTTCAGTTTCTTTAGAAACTCCCGATGTGATTTTTGCCCCATGCTCTTATGACCTTGGCGTGAGGTCAAAATATCTTAAGTCACATGTCAAGTTCTACCCATCATTGTCCAGGTTAATTTGAACCCACCTGTACATACCCTTGACGTAGGCCAAAATAGTAGTACGACTGTCCCAAACCAACGCATCTATCTATGCAACAGATAAATATCCGGCAGCTACCAATCACTATGCCTTGGCGTGAGGTCAAAATACATAGCTTGAATACTACCGAATATTTAACTGAAATGATGGAGGGCTACGAATGGTTTCTGGCGAAAACCTTTAACTTAATGAACTTGATATCGTTGAAGGAACAGATAGCTTTATAAAAATATAGTGACGAAAACCTTTGCTAAAGAGGTCACTCCCGGTGAAGGGATCTCGGCTCTTTCCCCGTAGAATGAGGTGCAGGATATTCCAACTGAATACCACGATGCAAAGCAAAAGTAATCGGCTATAGTGAAGTTATTGCCCTGATGCAAACTTCTGTCCAAGGGGTCACTCCCGGTGAAGGGATCTTGGCCCTTGCCTCGTCGACTGAGGAGTAGGATATTCCAACTGAATACCACTGTGCAAAACAAAAGTGAACGTCCTTGCAATAATAGCTTTTTGAAAAATGTTCCAACAACATCAGATTAGGTTTGTTTTTAACTTGCATTGATCCGAATCAACGCAGTCCCATCAATTGATCACACCAATAAAGAACGAAAATAATGACGTATGTATATGCCATCCGCATTCACCACTGGGTCCCGTCATTACCCGTTAGGTTAGCTAACTAATGACAGAGCGGGGACTGGACTAGCGCGGATGCAAAACATATACAACATCTACTAGTATATATATCAATATATAATATTTCGCTCAAGACGTGATAAAATGCAACATCACAGAAATGTACAGCATCACAGAACAATACAGATATCTGGGATCCCCGGGTTTCACAGAGCCGCTACTGAAACCCGACGTTCCCCTGGTCGTGTGGATAGCCTGTGCAATGAAATCCTAGACTCCTACGGGCGCGGCAAGTTACCCGCAAAAACCTGAAGCGAGGCAGCCCCCTTCAGCAACGTGAATGGACCACCCATCACTTCACGGAATCCGGTAACTTGGGCACCCCTCCTGGGTCAACCTATACCCCCTACGAGTGCGGCGAATAGCCCGCCAATTCTAGAGTAAAGCCCCCTCCGTCTCAATGCCATGAGATGCGGGCTTGTTCCCCTTTAGAATCTGGCTATCCGTGCACCCCACCTTGGGGTAATCCTAGTACAGAAAGTAAAATATACATACGACGGGTACATCGACCTCGACCCGGTCGTGCCCCAAAAGAATAATACACAAACGGGCAATGACGGCAGTCCACATGTCGGACGCTCGCCCCGCAATATCAAATGTACATAATACAACAAAAACTGTACTAGCATTGCATCCAGGCTATCCCCCACGACCGATCCACAACATCACAGCACAATCACAGAACATCAACGTGAATGTCACGTTCGCAAATCCGTCTAACCGGGCTATAGCAGTTAGACAGGATTTACCGATCAAGTGACATTCACGGTCGCAGATATAATGTAAATACTGTGAACTAATGTGTTTAAAATTTTCGATCGATCAAATTTACCCAAGTGGGCCCCCAAGAACTACTGTAGCACTTAAAGAAATTCTGGGCCCAAAAAGAATATTCCAAAACCCCAATTTCCCTGTCCAAGACCCTCTGTAAAATACTGGTCCAGTGAAGAGGCTAAATGGCGGCGAAACTGCGGCCCAAGCATGGGTTTGGCCGCGGTTCCGCGGTGGTATAGTGAGATCACGCGACCAAATTTTCACAGAGTGCTTAGAATTCCCTGCACATCATTCTGCAACAACCTGAAAAATTTTTGGAGCCAAAAAAATTTCGACAGAAACCTGATGCTTTTGAAAATGCGGTTTTGGAATTTTGTTCGATCGGAAATGTAAACACATTAGACCAAGCTAGACTAGGTTAATGGCGAGGCTCTGATACCACTGTAAGTGCACGGCAGCGCCCCGGCCGTCAATCCGACGCCGGAATGCGGAAGCGATGATTTACTTTAAACTTTTTGAACCGGCACCACCGCGCACTAAAAACCCGGTTCGTGCCATTAAACTAGTCCTAGCTAACTAGAAAAGGAGTAGAGAGATATACCGAGCGATCCGTGTCCTTGGGTCTTCTCGTTGTCGTCCCGATCTCCCCGCGGAATCTCCGGTCTTCATCTCCTCGTCGGAAGGGCACCACATCGCCGGGTTCTTTTAGGGGCTCCCACCTCTTGACCGAGGCAACTCGGGCACGAAGTTGGCGAGTCGACGTGCCCAAGATTTGCTGTAGAATACGTGTAGTGCTCATGTCTCATTTGGGGTTGTGGAAGTTGCCTTTGGTGGAAGAGTGAGATGATAGAATTTTTGGAGATGAAGTTTGGGATTTTGCAAAAACACAAGAGTGCCAAAAATTTCCATACAAAATAATGGGCAACCCATTCTCATTTGGCCGGCCATGCTCTTGTGAATGGAGAGAGAGAGCAAAGACAAGGAGGTGGGTGGAAAGCAATGATGCAAGCAAGTGATGATGAGAGAATCCAATGATCACAACCTATAACCAACACTCCACCAACCTAATCATCACTACACAAGTCAAGCCATCATGAGGTTATGAAGTCAAATGAAAGTGCACCATCATAATGCAACAATATTGATTGAATGATTTTTGTTGTGTTTATCAAATGATCCCCGGCAACGGCGCCATTTGATTGAAACGATTTCGGATTGTGTAGTATGAAAATTGTAAAGAAATCACAACCAAAAATTATTTGACCGCAATCAATAACGGTGTCGAATGTAGTGCGTTAGTAAGTGCGGATCGTCCACAGGGAAAGTGTAATCGTTCGTGTTTCGAATTAGATGAATTGAAACTTTAAAGAAAAGAAATGAAAACAATTCATGATTTGTAGTTGAAGTTCAAGAATTAGAAAATCTAGATCTAATAACAAGAAAAGATAAAATCAAGAATTGAGATGTTTGTGATGATTTTTCCAACCAAATATCAAGAATCGAAGTGAGGCTCGTAGGAATCGATCGGATCTATAGATGTGATGTAATCTTACAATTACGTATTCTTATACTTCGATGAATTGATACTAGATCGATGATGATCGATCGAGAATTAGGGATTTCTTATGAAACTAGGGTTTCATCATATCCCTTGTTCTTTCGTCGATATCATTCACAATCTAGCCTCAAGTAAATTCAAGAAACGATCGTAGATCCCTAATTCCGAGCGATCACATTCAAGAAAGCATCGCAACGAAACTAGGTCATCGATTCTTGAACTTGCTAGGGTTTACAATGCTCGTAGGACTCAAGAATCGTATTAAGATTTGTTATATCATCATTCTATTGATCGTCTCGACTCCTTTACGAGCGGAGTTTTACTCGAACATCACAACAAGAACTACAATTACAAATTGAGATCGAATCATGATGCAAGAATTTTAAAGAAAGCAAGATTAAAGAATTTCACCTTTTATTTATATCAACAATTTCATTACATTCGCTCAAGAACTACTAGAGGAAGAACTCGATCGCCGATTTGGCTTCGCTCGTCTCCGTGAGTCGTGGATCGGCTTGGATCGCTTGCCCGATTGAAGATCGGCTCGGCTGCTAAAAGGTTGAAGGGCTTCTCGCTTGATTGGTACTCGGGATCTTGAATTTGGATTGGAATTAGTGTTAGGGTTTCGCACAAGTTGTGTCGCTTAACTTGTGGAAGAAGAGGGAGAGAGATGAATGAAGAATGAGGAATTAAAGAAAGATTAGCTAAGGATTAGCAAAGATTAGCCATTAACCCTAGGTCTAGGCTTCTATTTATAGACTTCCCTAAACCCTAGATCTCGGATTAGAATTTGAATTTCCCTCCAAAAGTTAGTTAGAAGAGATTTGAATTTCCCTCCAAAAGTTTATTGAGGAGAAGCTTCTAGATGTGATTAGTTAGGATCTTAATTAGCTTGATCAAGATTAGGTTGCTTAATGATCTTTGCTGATCTGGAAGAAGCTTCGAGGGTTTTCTGGAGTTTGACGTATATGAAAGGAATGTGGGCCCAGAGATAAGAATTGTTCACTAAAAATTGAGCGCTGACATGGCAATACCGCCGCGGAACCGCAGCTCAAGCCGGCTCCCGCCGCGGTTCCGCGGCCATGTTGAAGCTTTATGGCTTAGGCTCTCTGCAGTGGTCTTGGACTGACAATTGGGCCTATCTTTGATATGTTGATTTTTATATTTCCTTTTGAATTGCTACCAGATCTGAAATCATTGAGTTGGCGTATTTTTGATCAGCTCTTTTGGCTTTTCTCCTGCAATTTCCTGCACAAATCTCGACACAAGTGTTGCGCAATACAGGGATGATGCGATGCCATGATAAACACACAATTTCCACAGAAATGTCGGTTTTAG
This sequence comes from Agapanthus africanus, assembly GCA_030015575.1. Lineage (NCBI taxonomy): Eukaryota > Viridiplantae > Streptophyta > Magnoliopsida > Asparagales > Amaryllidaceae > Agapanthus > Agapanthus africanus. The sequence goes on along the minus strand of CM057347.1, from coordinate 245,827,438 downwards.
AGTCTAACACATGCAATCTGATATTTCAGGACTGTTTTGCTAATATGTGTAATATGAATGCCGGACACTTCTAGATGAGTGCAAATGATAGGGAAATTGCCGTGTTAAAAATGCAGTATTTTCGACTGATCAAATTCCCCCAAACTTATTTTCGATCGTCTCGAGCGAACTGTTTTATTAAAAAGAGAAGGAGAAAATAAAGAAAGAGAAAAACTAACTAGCACACTTTCGTAGGCAACACGATTGCACTGAGCACGTGCAACAAGCCTTTAAACCTCTAGGTGTCCCTAGTAGGAGGAGTGTTGTCTCCTGAGGGTTTTCAGCGGATTGCACCCACAAAATCCAATAATAAAAGGAAGATCATGAATATTACATTTAAAGACAAGAATTGTAAAAGAAAAGCTTTGAAAATTAGGGTTTCCAACTAAGCTAGCTTTTCGGTTGTCATGAGCCCTATCTTAATGGTCATGAAAAGATGTCCGAAATCACATCCTCCCTCAATAAAACATCGTCTTATTCTTCATTCCTATCTTTCTTCCAAACATCGATCATATAACCCTGCGTGTGTGTAAAGGACATCCCTACACCCGGAGAATTCAATTCAAGCTATCATACTCTTGCCCATCAGCCTCAGTACTTTTTAATTAATGAATATTTAGACGAATTTGCTCACACACTTTCATGCGACCGTTAATACTTCTTGAGGTACTAACCGACCGATTACTCACGTGTTTGCTTATTTGGTGTATTTTTCTCGTCTTGCACCACCTCAGGCATAGCAGTGACTCCCAGACCAGTTGGCCTTAGGGCACTACGTGAAGAGGCACCCTCGCTATATATTTTTATTGCCCTTGGTGATAACAAAACCAGTGTCCATTTTTCTCACCATTTTATATTTTCTTCATTTTTTTTATTTCCTTCATACATCGGCTTTAAGACAAGAGCACTTCAAGGTATCCTCTACTATCCCAGGCTTCAAGACGTGTGTACGTGCGAATAGCAGGGTATCAACGTTCAAAATGTTTAGCTTCCAGAATAGAAACTATTTTTCAGACTTATTTTTATCCTCAGATTAGTGACGTCCTTCATCTTACTAACCCTTGGGACAACGGCTCATAACTACTTATTACAAGTTCGTATAAGAAAACTTCTAATTTTCTTGGTTTTCTTAAATTTTTTCTAATCTCATGGATGTAATTTTTCACTATCTAAACTTTTATTATCTTATTTATGTACAAAAAAATTTTTTTTTATATATTTTTTTGAAATTTTTTAAATTTTTATAGGTTTTCGAAAATGTTTTGTGGTTATGCAAAGTATGATGCAAATGATGCGAAAATAAGCACAAACCTCCCCCAAACTTGTTTTCAACAGTGTCCTCACTGTTGCCATCAGCTAAATCTCGAAAAACCTGTAAGCTCGGGAGGAATTTATTAGTGGGGGCAAAATATTTAAGTGAAGAACCTCCCTCAAACTTATTCTTGGCTCAAAATTTTGTAAAAGTTTTCTTTTCAAGAGCCCGATCATACCCCCCCCCCCAAACTTGAGTTATGCAATGTTAATCTTTTTAAAATCATATGAGGGGGTCAAAAATCAGTGGTCGATGCCAAGCTTTGCAAAGACCGAATGTCAACACCAACCATTCAAAAATTTTGTCAATGCAGTGCTCTGGTTGGTGGAAGAAGAAGTGGGGAAAGGTTAAGTGGTGGAAGAGAGTGTGTGTGCGTCTCATTTTGGAGAGACGATGCAGACAATGTGATGGATTGCTCGCATTCTTTTTACAGTTCAGAAGAAGGGGTGGAGGTTTAATTTCATTGATTGGATGTGGATTCATCTCAACACCCGTGCTTTTCAGAAATGCGAGTTCATCAGCGAAGATCTCCTCAAAAGTTTCATCTATACCCCGAAGAATAATGTCATCACAAAGTGCGGGGTGATCTTCAGACTCTAAAAGCAGTTCATAATCAGTGTTAATTGTTGACCCGGACATCTCGGTGGAAGAGTCCGTATGTATATGATACATCGTTGGGTCAAATAACATATGAAAAGAGTCTAGATCGGTATCATGAGGATCATCAATTTCGCTGCTGTCGACATCCATTAAGTCGACAGAACAGACCTGAGCAGTAGGTTCGGAGGGTACACTTCCCAACTTGTAAATGTTCAGTTCAATTGTCCTATTCTCGAAGGATAGGGTCATAGAACCATTACGACAGTTGATTATTGCATTGGAAGTGGCTAAAAATGGGCGACCTAAAATCACCGGAATTTGATTCCGTGGGTTCGCTACAGGCTGTGTATCAATTACAATAAAGTCCACAGGGAATATGAATTCCCCGATTTTTATTAACACATCCTCCAGTTCACCCCTAGGTTTGGTGATTGATCGGTCAGCCATCTGTAGAGTGCAAGAAGATGGTTTCAACTCTCCAATCCCTAACTGCTCGTAAACCGAGTATAGAAGCAAGTTAACACTAGCGCCAAGGTCTAGTAGAGCACGGTTGATGTGTTTTTCCCCGATAGAAATGGAAATAGTAGGATATCCAGGATCCTTACGTTTCCTCGGTAATTATTGGGGGAAAGCCGTGTCTACGGTCTTTGCCATGAATATCTTCTTGGGCACTTGAGTCTTCCTCTTCCTAGTGCACAAGTTCTTAAGAGTTTTCGCATAGGACGGAACTTGTTGGATGGCATCTAGGAAAGAGATGTTGATGTTAACTTGCTTAAAAATGTCCATAATCTTCTCCATATGGGGACTTGGTGTGTTAGCCCTTAACCGATTAGGATAAGGTGCTTTAGCAATAAGCGCTGGGTCCATGTTCATATCAGATTTTTGCATTTTTATACCGCCCAATTTTTATCACATTGCATATCGGTAGATACTCTTGAGCCGTGTTTGCTAGTCAATTGCAGGATACAGGTTCCCGGGTCTCAAACGGAGAAATTCATGGAAAACACGACAAAAATCCGGGTTCTTTCCGACCACAGATAAAACACGGTCTCCGTCCCTCATCCGTATGTTGCCAGATACCAGTAGGAAGACAAAATGTCAAATCTATGCACAAGGCTCAATGGTGGCACAAGATCCAAGAGATCTACGCGGAGCTCGAGGCAATCATGACAAAATCTTGACAAAAAGTCCACCTTTCCCTCAACAGAAATTCTGGAAAATTCGTGAAGAAATTATGAGAAAATACATATACCAGAATGCAGTACACACCAAACCAGGCCAGCACCAAAAAGATGTGGGCCCAACTCCTCTAAACTGCCGCGGAAGCGCGGCCAAATGGGGGTTTTGGCCGCCCTTCCGCGGCCATCTTGGCGCCAAGTGTGCAGGGTTTTGGGGAGTAGGTTGGTCTTTTCATGTATGTTCTGTTGGTTGCCCTAGGGTTTCATGTTTTGTCCTATAAATAGCCCAGAAGTTTGTGAGAGAAGGGGTCCATAATCTTGTATTTTTCTTTGCTAGGTTTTAGTACATGTTCTTCTTCCTCTTCTCACCTCTTCTCCATTAAACTTGTAAGTGAGCTTTTGAGTGAAGAGTGATGAATAAAGAAGACCATTTTTATTATCATGCTTGTCTCTTTCTTTACTTGTTATAATTGTTGTAATTTTAATTGTTAAGTAGTTGTTGTTATTTCCTTGTTGTTTGTTTCTTCTCTCTTTTTCTTTATCCTTTCATACGACAATGATACTTACGCTTGATCCTCGCCAAGGTGAGGTCGCAAACAGTTAGTCGTATTCTTCTCTTTCTTTCTATCTTCCTCTTTTGTGTTGTTTTATTTTTCCGTATTATGAAGTGTGAGTAGTTCTATACTTGTTAGGGTAGGATAAGGGAAGTTTGAGAGAAGGAAGTCTCTCTCACTCTTTCCTTGCCCAACAACTTAAATCAACTCCCGTTAACCCAACCACAATCCGCTCCTTACGGCACCCTATCCTACATGATAGCGGTGATTCCGTAGTGAGACCGGTTGTGGTTGAATTAACCGGAGGTTATGGATAAGAGCCAAGAACGGACGGACAAGCACCAAAAGGAAGGACTATGCGTTGGAAAGCCTAGCTTATACTCGCAAGTTCCTTCCTAGTCGTGCTAATCCCCGTTGTTGCCGATTACCGTAACACCGATATTAAGTGGGGCAACGAAAGATGTGGAGACTCCTAACTCAAACTAACCTAATCCTAACCCTAACAAGCTCTCTTTAAATATCAACTCAACACTTAGATAACTACAAACAAAATCTGAACAACCGGACTTAACTCGTCGAAAAACACAAAGAAAAAGATTCCCATCTCCCTGCGGACGACCCGTACTCAACCGGCTAGCTACGTGTGAAACCGTCTTGATTGCGGTATTTAAACTAGAACTTGAACACGCTCCTATCCTATCAATCAAATGGCGCCGTTGCCGGGGAGACGGTAGTCTATTTCTAAGTGAAATTTCGGGTTAATTTGTGAATATAAAAACAACCAAAAAACCAAAAAAAAAAATATACTTTGTAGAAACCATCTTGTTATTCTTGATTAGTTTTTGTGCAAGCGTGCAGGAAATACGAAGCTCAAGATCGACGCCAAAGACGTTGGAAATACGGAGTTCAAGTACAGTGCCAAAGACGTGGGAAGATAGACCCACATTTCGCGGCTACACCGCGACGGACAAAACGAAGCATACGGTCTACTGTCAAAATCTGGAGCAGATACAGTGAGCAACTAAAATTTCCACACATCCATAAAGGCAGAGGACACCAAACAGAGCCCACACCAGAAAAATGAACCACCAACCCCTCATTTGCGCCGCGGAACCGCGGCATTAGGGCCTTTTTGCCGCCCTTCCGCGGCCACTTGGTGGGGTAAGGCTGCCATATTTTCTCTGTAAGTCCCTCTTTCTCTCTCCACTCCTCTAAGCTCCACTGAATTGTGTTTTCTGCAGCCTTCTTTGCGCAAATTCTTCTCCCCCTTCCAATAAACTGTTCTTGTGCAGGATTCTTTGCGCCGCAAATAAAAATTGTTTGCTGTTGATATTGTTACTGTTTTGCATTCTTTAATACGGACTTAAGGGGCTTGAAACCAATCCAGATTGGGTGGGGATTTCATCACCCTTCCCAGGACCCCGGAAATCACTAAAGCATATGCATTGTCCATTGTAATTAAAAAAAATACTAGACTTCAGCCCTAAGGACTTCGCGCTCATTAGGAGAAGATAAACTTTGTTTAGAACCTCGCTTAACCGTATATTGTTTACGGGGTGTCTAGGAAAGTGTTAAAGGCGCAACCGCCGAAAGAGAAAGGGTTATTTAATTAAGGAACTTCGCGAAAGCGTTGGACAACCTCCCCTTATCTCTGCACTTACCTGGCCTCGTGATCAGTGTATTTTTAAGCCTGTTTCTCGACACTGTTTAACTTCGACAATCAAGTTCAGGAGCAGGTCTAGTAGACCTAGGTTACCCTAGATCTAGGTGTGATTGTGCATATCTTGTTTGTGATTGCTTAAGCCGTATTTCCGTACATACTTCTGTAAATCTCTTTCTAAAAAAAAAAAAAAAAAATCAAAAACTTTTATAAAAACTTGCCCTTTTGTCGCCAAATCCATTTTCACCCAACACCCATCGCCTTTCTTCATTGACGTTTTCTTACCCTCACCTTCTTCGCTTTGACTATACTAAACTCGTTTAGTGTATGTCCGCTTGGACTCGGGACACTAGCGCCCGTCTAGTCCGCGTTACGTTAGTCGCGACCGACTACGCGATCGACTCCGAAGTCGATACTCCATCCACTCCTCTTTCTCCCCTTCCTTTGCCGGCCAACTCCGACGTTGACCGGAATTCTGTTCATACATCTTCACCTTCACCTTCACTTTCACCAACCACTTCTTCCGCGATGTCGGGATTTATTCCAAACATCTCGTTGACCACCCCTGGATTGGCTCCACCTCCTATGGAGACCAATCTCCCACCACCTCCGCCTGTTGTAGCGCCGCAGCGAATTGCGCTCCAGGATCGTTTCTACCCTACCCGTTCTGCACTTCCAACCTGCCTTTCTCTTCCTCCGGCCAATGGGGACAACTTTGAAATTAAGCCCCATTTCATCAACATGCTTCCACGTTTTCATGGGCTTGAATCTGAAGATGCCTATATCTTCATTAACAAATTTCAAAACGTCTGTGCCATGATGAAAACAACCCAGCTGTCGGACGATGCTATACGTCTACGGGTCATTCCGTTCACTTTATGCGATCTCGCAGAAAAATGGCTGTATAGCACCGCTTCCCACTCAATCACCAGCTGGGACGAGTTTGTTAAAGCATTTCTGAAAAAATTCTACCCAAATCATAAGACCGCAAGAATTCGAAATGAGATCAACCAATTCTCCCAGCTTCCTTCTGAACCCTTTTGGAAGTGCTTTGACCGATACAAAGACCTTCTTGTTCAGTGTCCTCACCACGGTATAGAGAAATGGCAACTCTGCCAAACCTTATACGAGGGACTGAACCCAGCAACGAAGCAGTTGCTGGAAACCATCTGTCGGGGCCACTTCCTATCCAAATCTGACGAGGAAGCGTGGCAGTTCTTTGACGATCTTGCGGAGCAAACGCTACAGTGGGAGAGCACCAGACCGACTCCTTCTTCTTCTTCTACCTCCACTTCTACCGGTCAGTCTAGGATAGGAATTCACCAGCTTGATGTCTCTATTGCGATGAGAGCTGAAATGGCTGCAATCACAAAAAAGCTTGAAGCAATAGAGAGCAAATTTTCTTCTCCTACTCCTGCCCCTGTTCTCCCCCTTCGTACCATCTGCGCTTGTTGTTCCGATCCGTCCCACTTGACTGAAGAGTGTCCTTACAATCCACCCTCGCAAGGACAGGATCAGGTTAATGCATTCCAGCAAAGACCGAGGAATGATCCATACTCTTCCACCTTTAATCCCGGTTGGAGGAACCACCCCAATTTCGCCTGGAATCAGAATCAGAATCAATTCCAGGGCAACAATTTCCAAAGGGCCCCTCCACCGCAACAACAAGCGCAACAACAAACTCAGTATCAGCAGCCCTTCCAACCCCAGCCTTACCAAAACCAGACGAACAACTTTGCACCAAACAATTCCTTTCCACCAAACAACTTTGTTCCGTCGAACAACGATAAGGTTTCCTCGCTCGAGCGAAGTCTGGATGCATTTGTTAAACAATCGACTCAATCCACCGCCAACATCCAGTCTTCGATCCAATCTTTAGTGCAACACACCGCCGCACACGGGCAGAGCATCAAGACCATCGAGGCCCAGATTGCACAGCTGAACGCGGCCTTGAGCGAGCGAGAGAAGGGGAAGCTCCCGTCCCAGCCACTTCCAAATCCCGGCCACCCACATAATGCACATGTTGCTCTTGAACAACAAAACCATAATGTGAGTGCCGTGACCACACTGAGATCAGGGAGGGTGCTGCAAAACAACATTGGCAAGCAAATCAACGATGACACCCCGGCCGCTTCTTCTTCTTCTTCTTCTTCTCCTGCTTCTTCTTCTTCGTCTTCCGAGCCTATTCTCCGTTCTTCACAAGGCTCTCCTTCCTCTTCTTCTCTAAACGGACCCGCTTCTCACTCCACGAAAACACCTATTCTGGGATCCGTTCCAACTCCAAAATCTCCTCCTCCAGCATTAGACTCAACCAATTTTCAAAATGTTCCATTTCCAAACCGGTTGAGGTCTAACAAACAAAATCCACAAATGGAGAAGATTTTGGAGTTATTCAAGCAAGTTAACATTAACATTCCTCTTTTAGATGCTGTCCAACAAGTCCCTTCTTACGCGAAAATCTTAAAGGACTTGTGCACGAAAAAGAGGAAGTCTCAGGTACCCAAGAAAGTTTTCTTGGCTAGTGCTGTGAGTGATGCCCTTACCCAATCTTTACCACAAAAACGGAAGGACCCTGGCTGTCCTACTATTTCAATTACTATTGGGGATAAGAACATCAACCGCGCACTATTAGATCTTGGTGCCAGTGTTAACTTGCTTCCGTATTCAGTATACGAGCAATTAGGCGTCGGAGAGCTGAAACCCACACACTGCACTCTCCAGATGGCCGACCGATCGATCACCCATCCTAGGGGTGAGCTAGAGGATGTGTTAATCAAAGTCGGGGATTTCATATTCCCCGTCGACTTCATTGTCTTAGATACACAGCCTGTAGCTAACCCCCGGAATCAAATTCCGGTGATACTCGGTCGCCCATTTCTCGCAACCTCAAATGCTGTGATAAATTGTCGCAATGGTTCAATGAACCTCTCTTTTGGAAATATGACAATTGAACTCAACATTTTTAGGTTGGGGAATCAGCCCGCCGAACCTAATGCTCATATACTGGATGTCTGCTCGATCCAGGAGATCACACCAGAAGAGTGTGAATTCGAGGAGTTTCTGTTTGAACACAATGATCTTGACGCCACTAGTGCGTGTCTCTTCGAACCTGCTGCTGTTTCTGCGCCCGATAACGACTACGAGTGTTTCACGTTCACGAACGATCTTAGCCGCGCACAACCCGAGTTCGAATCTTTCGACTTTTCGGATGAGTTACCTGAACCATCCGACTCGGTTGCCTACACTCGTTTTGAACCTTTGCTGGAGTCCTTTGAGTTCGAGACCTTTGCACCAGTCTTGCCTTCCATCATTTCACCTCCAACGCTCGAACTCAAGCCGTTGCCGTCTCACCTTAAGTACGCTTACTTAGGTGAGAACGAGACCCTCCCTGTCATCATCTCGGCTTCTCTAGCTCCCGAGCAAGAGAAAGCCCTTCTAACGGTCTTGCACGGCAACAGGCAAGCTTTTGGCTGGTCCATGGCGGACATCAAGGGGATTAGTCCCCTCATCGTTGAGCATCACATTCATCTGATGGATGATGCCAAACCAGCCCGGGATCCACAAAGACGTCTTAATCCAGTCATGAAGGAGGCTGTGAAGAAGGAGATCGTCAAATGTCTAGATAGTGGTATCATTTACCCTATCTCTGATAGCCAGTGGGTTAGCCCCATTCACGTTGTCCCCAAGAAGTCGGGCATCACGGTCATAACCAACGAAGCGAATGAGTTAATCCCTACTCGCACCCAAACCGGGTGGCGAGTTTGCATTGATTACAGAAAACTCAACGCTGCAACGCGGAAAGACCACTTTCCGCTACCTTTTATTGACCAGATGCTCGAACGATTGGCCGGACATGAGTACTATTGCTTTCTAGATGGCTACTCTGGCTATAATCAAATTCCCATCGCCGAAAAAGACTAGGACAAGACCACTTTCACTTGTCCTTTCGGCACGTTTGCATATCGACGCATGCCCTTTGGGTTATGCAATGCGCCCGCTACCTTCCAGCGGTGTATGATGGGGATTTTCTCAGACATGGTGGAGAAATTTCTGGAGATTTTCATGGATGACTTCTCCATTTTCGGCGACTCCTTTGACGAGTGTTTGCTGCATCTTGACGCTGTCCTTACCAGATGTAAGGACAAGAATCTCACTTTGAACTGGGAGAAATGCCACTTCATGGTGCGCGAAGGTATTGTCTTAGGACATATCATCTCGCAAAATGGCATAGAGGTTGACAAAGCAAAGATTGAGGTCATTTCCAATCTGCCTCCTCCCCGATGCGTCAGAGATATCCGAGCCTTCCTTGGCCATGCCGGTTTCTATAGACGGTTTATCAAGGACTTTAGCAAGATTGCTAGGCCCTTGACACTTTTGCTGGCCAAGGACACGCCTTTTGACTTCAACTCGAGCTGTGTGACTGCATTCGAGTCACTAAAACGCTCACTCACTTCTGCTCCCGTTCTTTCATCTCCTGACTGGACGCACCCATTCGAGATCATGTGCGATGCATCCGACTTTGCCATCGGTGCTGTCCTTGGACAGCACATCAACAAGATGCCGCACGTAATCTATTACGCGAGCCGAACCCTGAACGACGCCCAACTTAACTATACAACAACTGAGAAGGAATTCTTAGCTGTTGTATTTGCCTTAGAAAAGTTCAGGCCCTACCTCATCGGCTCTCCAGTCATTGTCTACACTGACCACTCAGCTCTGCGCCATCTTTTTGCGAAGAAAGATGCCAAATCTCGGTTAATCCGTTGGATCCTCTTGCTTCAAGAGTTTGACCTTGTCATTAAGGACAAACGGGGATGTGAAAACGTGGTTGCCGACCATCTCTCGCGACTTCCTTCTTCGCCTTCGCTTCCAATTCCGATAAACGACGTTTTCCCGGATGAACAACTCTTGACAGTATCTTGCGAACCCTGGTTCGCAGATATTGTGAACTATTTGGCCACGGGATTGCTACCGACCGAATGGTCACGTCAGGACAGACGTCGCTTCTTATCCCAAGTAAAACACTTTTACTGGGACGAACCCTACTTGTTCAAGTACTGTCCCGACCAGATTATTCGTCGGTGTGTCCCAGATGAGGAATTCAAGAGTGTGCTGTCACCACGTAGCCGAAGCATGTGGCGGGCATTTTGGGCCCAGAAAGACAGCTGAGAAGATCTTGCAATGTGGTTTCTACTGCCACACAACTTTTCAAAGACGCTCACGACTATTGCAAGACTTGCTCCCCGGTGCCAACACATGGCCGGATATCCCGGAGGAATGAGATGCCGCTCCAACCGATCTTGGTTGTGGAGATTTATCGATGTTTGGGTGATAGACTTCATGGGGCCGTTTCCCAGCTCTTTTGGGAACTTGTACATTCTTCTAGCTGTTGATTACGTCTCTAAATGGGTCGAGGCTGTGCCCAGCCGAACTAACGACAACAAGGTTGTCGTCAGGTTCCTTAAAGAAAACATTTTCTCACGGTTTGGGCACCCCCGAGCGATCATTAGCGACAATGGAAGTCATTTCTGCAATAGGACTTTCGAGGCCTTGATGCGGAAATACTCCATTAATCATAAGCTTTCTACGCCCTACCACCCCCAAACCTGCGGGCAGGCCGAAGTTTCAAATCGGCAAATCAAGCAGATACTGGAGAAAACGGTTTCCAAGAACCGTAAGGATTGGTCTTTGAAACTCACTGATGCCCTTTGGGCATTTAGAACCGCTTATAAGACCGACCTTGGCATGTCTCCCTATCGGCTTGTGTACGGAAAAGCCTGCCACCTTCCTGTCGAAATCGAGCATCGCGCGTTTTGGGCGATAAAGGAGCTGAATCTGTCTCTGGAGGACGCGGGCAGCCATCGGAAGCTGCAGCTGAACGAACTGAGCGAGCTTAGGGATGAGGCTTACGACAACGCGGTTGTCGTTAAGAATCGAACGAAGGTGTTTCATGATAAACACCTTGTGCGCAAAACCTTCGTACCTGGTCAGCAGGTACTTCTTTACGATACCCGACTTCACTTCCATCCTGGAAAGCTCCGATCTCGCTGGAAAGGGCCGTATTTTGTGCGGAATGTGTATCCGCAGGGCGTTGTGGATTTGGAAAATCCAAAGGACGGTTCACTCTTCAAGGTAAATGGACACCGATGCAAACCGTACCTTAGCGCCGAACCAACAGAGGAGCTCCTGTTCTTACAGGAGCCGGTTTACCTTGCTTGATCTTCCTCTGCCTACCTCCAGACTTCGGTTATCCAGCCAAGAACAGTGGACACTGTTCCAAATAAGTTTGGGGGTATGTACAAACCATTTTGTTTATATTTGTGTATATTCTTTTTTCTTTAAAATCAAAAACAAATAAACATTTGTGTATCACTAACCGACAATTTTGAACCTTCCAACTGCTCTCTTCATGCTATGACAGTGAGGACACTGTCCAGTTTAAGTTTGGGGGTACGCTCGGTACGCATTTTTTACCTTCGCATTCATATGTATATTTTGCATCTGCATATTAAATCCATAAAAAACCATAAAAATTTGAAAATTTTCCAAAAATATAAAAACTTTTTTGTCAAGTTAGCTTGTGGATGAACTCTGAATCAACATTCGACGGTTTTTGTTTGAAAAAATAGGAATAACTAGATCTTATGTTTGGATTTTGAAAACCTGAAAGATAACTCTCCTTTGAAGTTAACTATAGCTGTTATACGTCTTTACATCACACTACACGTGTCGTGAGTTTTGGGAATTAGATGACAAGTCTTTCATGTTCAAACTTTTAAACAGATAAATGATTTTCTGAGAATCAAATAGGTTTGTTCTGAAATAAGTAATGACAAGAATAGTTTATGAAGTAAAGCGAATATGAAGGAATGTTATTGATGCCGTAATAGGAGCTAAGTCTGAAAAATAACCCATCTAAAACTTGATTGGAATGATTACACACCAAACCCACTAGACACGTCTTTTATCCAAAAAAAAATATTTGAACTGCCGGTTATATCTCCGTTCGTATTAAATCATCTGATTTTCACGCCAAACTGTCTTTTGTTTTTGGACCCAGGTAACTTGAGTAATTAAGTCCGCTGGGGTGTTTCTACACCTAATGCCCTAAAACCAACTGGTTTGGGTGCATTGGCCCAAAGCTCGCTAAGAAGTCTAGAAAGTCCAGTTTAAAACAAAGTCAAGCAAGTGTTCTCTCCGAGTTAAAATTCCTAACGGTTCTTTGTGTGAGAATAATCTTGATAAAAGACAGGCTTTTAAAAAATTTTTAACGGAGATATGAAGGTTTTACTCTTTGATAAAGACTATTGCACGTTCACAGTGGTGTGTATGAAATGAAAACAAGAAAAAGGTGGAGTGAAAAATACGACTTAGTTTCCTGTTAAGGAAGATAGAAATTCTAAAGTTGAAACCTTACTACAAAACGAAACTTGAAAAATGCTTAACTCATTATAAAACTTATGTGATCCTTTTAAAATTGTTATCTGGGCTTTATTGTGCGACATGATGACTCTAATCGATCCTTCTGGAACTTAACGACACTATCCGCACTGCACGTAAAGACATATAAAATCTGTAGTTAAATAAGATGTGAGGTGTGAAAAAATAAAGGTTCGATAGTCTAGACTAAGGATTATAGAATTGTTATTTTCTAAAACAAAACTTTAGGGTTTGAAACTTAGTCATTTTTACAAACCAACTTGACCGGATTTTGTGGGTAGTATCCGCTGAAAACCCTCAGGAGACAACACTCCTCCTACTAGGGACACCTAGAGGTTTAACGGCTTGTTGCACATGCTCAGTGCAATCGCGTTCCCTGCGAAAGTGAGGTTAGGAAATTTTTTGTGAATAAATGGACTTTGCTCGGGACGAGCAAATGATAAGTTTGGGGGTATTTGTTCATATCAGATTTTTGCATTTTTATACCGCCCAATTTTTATCACATTGCATATCGGTAGATACTCTTGAGCCGTGTTTGCTAGTCAATTGCAGGATACAGGTTCCCGGGTCTCAAACGGAGAAATTCATGGAAAACACGACAAAAATCCGGGTTCTTTCCGACCACAGATAAAACACGGTCTCCGTCCCTCATCCGTATGTTGCCAGATACCAGTAGGAAGACAAAATGTCAAATCTATGTACAAGGCTCAATGGTGGCACAAGATCCAAGAGATCTACACGGAGCTCGAGGCAATCATGACAAAATCTTGACAAAAAGTCCACCTTTCCCTCAACAGAAATTCTGGAAAATTCGTGAAGAAATTATGAGAAAATACATATACCAGAATGCAATACACACCAAACCAGGCCAGCACCAAAAAGATGTGGGCCCAACTCCTCTAAACTGCCGCGGAAGCGCGGCCAAATGGGGGTTTTGGCCGCCCTTCCGCGGCCATCTTGGCGCCAAGTGTGCAGGGTTTTGGGGGGTAGGTTGGTCTTTTCATGTATGTTCTGTTGGTTGCCCTAGGGTTTCATGTTTTGTCCTATAAATAGCCCAGAAGTTTGTGAGAGAAGGGGTCCATAATCTTGTATTTTTCTTTGCTAGGTTTTAGTACATGTTCTTCTTCCTCTTCTCACCTCTTCTCCATTAAACTTGTAAGTGAGCTTTTGAGTGAAGAGTGATGAATAAAGAAGACCATTTTTATTATCATGCTTGTCTCTTTCTTTACTTGTTATAATTGTTGTAATTTTAATTGTTAAGTAGTTGTTGTTATTTCCTTGTTGTTTGTTTCTTCTCTCTTTTTCTTTATCCTTTCATACGACAATGATACTTACGCTTGATCCTCGCCAAGGTGAGGTCGCAAACAGTTAGTCGTATTCTTCTCTTTCTTTCTATCTTCCTCTTTTGTGTTGTTTTATTTTTCCGTATTATGAAGTGTGAGTAGTTCTATACTTGTTAGGGTAGGATAAGGGAAGTTTGAGAGAAGGAAGTCTCTCTCACTCTTTCCTTGCCCAACAACTTAAATCAACTCCCGTTAACCCAACCACAATCCGCTCCTTACGGCACCCTATCCTACATGATAGCGGTGATTCCGTAGTGAGACCGGTTGTGGTTGAATTAACCGGAGGTTATGGATAAGAGCCAAGAACGGACGGACAAGCACCAAAAGGAAGGACTATGCGTTGGAAAGCCTAGCTTATACTCGCAAGTTCCTTCCTAGTCGTGCTAATCCCCGTTGTTGCCGATTACCGTAACACCGATATTAAGTGGGGCAACGAAAGATGTGGAGACTCCTAACTCAAACTAACCTAATCCTAACCCTAACAAGCTCTCTTTAAATATCAACTCAACACTTAGATAACTACAAACAAAATCTGAACAACCGGACTTAACTCGTCGAAAAACACATAGAAAAAGATTCCCATCTCCCTGCGGACGACCCGTACTCAACCGGCTAGCTACGTGCGAAACCGTCTTGATTGCGGTATTTAAACTAGAACTTGAACACGCTCCTATCCTATCAATCAGTCCATCATAGGAGAAGGAAGTGGGGGTAGACGTGATCCCAAAAGAGGAGTGGGGATCGTCTGTGGAGAACTAGAAGAGATAGGCTGAGGTGGCGAGCCTTGTGGGAAACGAAGAATAGGCTCGTAAGAAGGTGGTGGGGTAGAAGAACTGGGGTCAAAATTAGAAGTGTGTGTGGAAGGAAAGGTGTCAGCCGGGGTGTTTTTGATTGATTTATCTATGTCATCAAACTCTTCCCCAACATGATTGTCAAGCACTCTTCCAGATCTCAACGTGATTGCATCCACATGATGTGAATAGCTAGGATTATGTAAAGGTTGAGCTGGAAGTTTCCCTTTCTCTCTTGCACTCATTTCGGCTTTTAGTTGTGCAATTTGTGCTTCCATCGATTTGATATTCTCAGTATTGCTCTCCCACAACCCCGTTTTCACGGTTTAGGCTGCTCCCATTTCGCTCGCCGCTACTACTGAGATGCCTTAAATCTTAACGAGAACTGCACGAACGAAGACGTGTCGAAGTGAAAGCCCCAGGGATTATTGAACGTAAATCTTTTGTGAGACAATGATCTTCATCACATTCTCGATGGAAGATTGCAAACTTGCCGTCCCTTGGATGGATTGTTTCATGAAAGTATCCAAGGTTTGTGCTAGTGCAGAGGTGTTATCTATACCGGTCAATTGCAAAGAGTTTTTATGTGGTGCAAAAGTATTCGCCGGATTTTGGAAGTTTTGTGATTGGAAGGGGTGCTGACTCAATTGAAGTGGTGGATGCTGTTGTGGTGGAAGAACCCTTTGGAAATTGTATTGGGTTGGAACCGTGTTTTGAGATTGTGATTGGTTCCAAGCAAAGTTAGGGTGATTACTCCAACCCTGATTATATGTGGAAGAAGATGGATCGTTTCTAGGACTTTGAAATGCGGCATTGGTATGCTCATGACCTTGAAACAGAGAATTTCGTGGACATTCTTCCGTGAGATGTGATGGATCAGAACAGCATCCACATACAGTTTTAGAGAGTGACATTTGATTTAGGGTGGCAGCTAAAAATTTGTTTTCCATATTCTCGAGTTTCTTGTGTATAGCTGAAATGTCAGCTCTAACTCC
Source organism: Agapanthus africanus (assembly GCA_030015575.1). Lineage (NCBI taxonomy): Eukaryota > Viridiplantae > Streptophyta > Magnoliopsida > Asparagales > Amaryllidaceae > Agapanthus > Agapanthus africanus. Next base: position 245,811,526 of record CM057347.1, on the reverse strand, counting down.
TATGGAAATATCATTGCCATCCCTAGACGATTAACTCACACCCTCCCACTGTAAAGATTTTTCAGCGAAATTTTCTAGACAATTCCAGGCTTCCCCATCATCTTTAGTCATGATGTTGCTTTGACACATGGATTCAAGGGTCTGTCTTGTGTTAGGATTAATGCCCTCATAAATGATTCGGCACAGTTCCCATCTCGGGATGCCGTGATGTGGACATTGGACTAACAGATCCTTGAAGCGTTCAAGACATTGTGAAAATGTTTCATTTGGAAGTTGGGTGAATTGATAGATTTCGCTACGGACTCGAGCTGTCTTTTGATGTGGGTAGAATTTCTTAAGGAATGCTTTGACGAATTCGTCCCAATTTGAAATGGAATGTGCGGTAGTGTTATATAGCCACTTCTCGGCTAAATCGCACAAAGTGAATGGGAGAAGACGAAGACGCATAGCATCTACAGAAAGCTATGAGGTACCCATCATTGCGCATACATTTTCAAATTTGGTGATAAATGCATATGCGTCCTCAGACTCGAGACCGTGAAATTGTGGTAGAAGGTTGATGTATTGGGGTTTTATTTGAAAATTTTCCCCGTTGGCTGGTGGAATGGAAAGACAGGTGGAAAGGGGACCTCGGGTAGGATAGCACCTCTCTTGGAGAGAGATGCGAGGTGCATTCTGCGCACCAACAGACGGCGGCAGAGTAGTGGAAAAGAAGTTCGATGGAGACGGATCCATCGATGTGGGTGTGGTGGTGGGTAAAGAAAAGGTAAGTGTAGAAATACCGACTTTAGGGTCGATCGGGGGACGCGGACTAAATAGGCACTAGAATCCTGTTGTCCAGCCTATCTTGCACTAAAAAGGGTTAGTACAAGTGGTAGCGTGAAAATATAATTAGGGGAAATGATATGAATGCAGTGTTTGTTTTGAAAATTGGACGGATTTTTGAAAAAATGATGCAACACAACAAATGCAACACATAAAACCCTAATTCTAGGGGTCACCTAGGTCAAATCTCTAGACCGCTCCTAACTGCCAGAAGACAAGTCGCAGGATAGAATCCTCCACCGCCTCTTTGTCCCCCTATGGCCAGGTAAGTGCCAGGTAAGTGGGAAGGTACTCCACTACGTAAGTAGTGGGCCTAATTAATAACCACTAGTCTTCGACACACTTGCCTTAGACACCACAAGAAAACGCGGATAAGCAATGAATTACCCATGGCCTCCTTCTGTCCTATGTGAGCGCGACGGTCCTTAGAGTTATCTCTAGATATTTTTTTTAGTTAATGTGGGTCAATGCGGATGCAAATTTTGTGATTTTCGGGGCCTAGGAAGGGTAGTGAACTCCCCACCTAATCTGGATTTGGTCGTGCCCCTTAATTTTCGTATTAATTATGCAAACAACCACAAAATCAAAACACGCACAATTTAATTTTGCATTTTGCGCAGCGCTGCGATTATTTTGCATAGAAACCTGCACAAAATTGTTAATGGAGCAGATGAGGGGAGATATAAGAAAGAGTAGAAGTATACCTGAAATTTTGATGCAGAGATGAAGTTAAACTGCGGCGGAACCGCGGTTTTAGTGCCTTATTGCCGCGGAATGGCGGTGGAAAACACTGTTCACGTCACCAAAACTTTTCAGGCTGCTACAAATTTCTTAATAAATTTTCACCAGCTCCAATAATTCTAGAATTCCTCGCAATCAAATCACAACACACGTATTAGGGTTTGTGCGAGTTTAGATCTAAAAATTTTAATGGAATAAATCTTTCAACTCAAATTTCAAAATACGAACAATTAGCTCACTATCCCCGGCAACGGCGCCATTTGATTGAATGATTTTTGTTGTGTTTATCAAATGATCCCCGGCAACGGCGCCATTTGATTGAAACGATTTCGGATTGTGTAGTATGAAAATTGTAAAGAAATCACAACCAAAATTTATTTGACCACAATCAATAACAGTGTCGAATGTAGCACGTTAGTAAGTGTGGATCGTCCACAGGAAAAGTGTAATCGTTCGTGTTTCGAATTAGATGAATTGAAACTTTAAAGAAAAGAAACGAAAACAATTCATGATTTGTAGTTGAAGTTCAAGAATTAGAAAATCTTGATCTAATAACAAAAAAAAGATAAAATCAAGAATTGAGATGTTTGTGATGATTTTTCCAACCAAATATCAAGAATCGAAGTGAGGCTCGTAGGAATCAATCGGATCTATAGATGTGATGTAATCTTACAATTACGTATTCTTATCCTTCGATGAATTGATACTAGATCGATGATGATCGATCGAGAATTAGGGAGTTCTTATGAAACTAGGGTTTCATCTTATCCCTTGTTCTTTCGTCGATATCATTCACATTCTACCCTCTAGTAAATTCAAGAAACGATCGTAGATCCCTAATTTCGAGCGATCACATTCAAGAAAGTATCGCAACGAAACTAGGTCATCGATTCTTAAACTTGCTAGGGTTTACAAAGCTCGTAGGACTCAAGAATCGTATTAAGATTTGTTACATCATCATTCTATTGATTGTCTCGACTCCTTTACGAGCGGAGTTTTACTCGAGCATCACAACAAGAACTACAATTACAAATTGAGATCGAATCATGATGCAAGAATTTTAAAGAAAGCAAGATTAAAGAATTTCACCTTTTATTTATATCAACAATTTCATTACATTCGTTCAAGAACTACGAGAGGAAGAACTCGATCGTCGATTTGGCTTCGCTCGTCTCCGTGAGTCGCGGATCGGCTTGGATCACTTGCCCGATTGAAGATCGGCTCGGCTCCTAAAAGGTTGAAGGGCTTCTCGCTTGATTGGTACTTGGGATCTTGAATTTGGATTGGAATTAGGGTTAGGGTTTCGCAAAAGTCGTGTCACTCAACTTGTGGAAGAAGAGGGAGAGAGATGAATTAAGAATGAGGAATTAAAGAAAGATTAGTTAAGGATTAGCAAAGATTAGCCATTAACCCTAGGTCTAGTCTTCTCTTTATAGACTTCCCTAAACCCTAGATCTAGGATTAGAATTTGAATTTTCCTCCAAAAGTTAGTTAGAAGAGATTTGAATTTCCCTCCAAAAGTTTGTTGAGGAGAAGCTTCTAGATGTGATTAGTTAGGAGCTTAATTAGCTTAATCAAGATTAGGTTGCTTAATGATCTTTGCTGATCTGGAAGAAGCTTCGAGGTTTTTCTGGAGTTTGACGTATATGAAAGGAATGTGGGCCAGAGATAAGAATTGTTCACTAAAAATTGAGCGCTGACATGGCAATACCGCCGCGGAACCGAGGCTCAAGCCGGCTCCCGCCGGGGTTCCGCGGCCATGTTGAAGCTTTATGGCTTGGGCTCTCTACAGTGGTCTTGGACTGACAATTGGGCCTTTCTTTGATATGTTGATTTTTATATTTCCTTTTGAATTGCTACCTGATCTGAAATCATTGAGTTGGCGTATTTTTGATCAGCTCTTTTGGCTTTGCTTCTGCAATTTCCTGCACAAATCTCGACACAAGTGTTGCGCAATACAGGGATGATGCGATGCCATGATAAACACACAATTTCCTCAGAAATGTCGGTTTTAGAGTCTAACACATGCAATCTGATATTTCAGGACTGTTTTGCTAAAATGTGTAATATGAATGCCGAACACTTCTAGTTGAGTGCAAATGATAGGGAAATTGCCGTGTTAAAAATGCAGTATTTTCGACTGATCAAATATGCAAAGACAACCCTCCAAAATGCTTATTTGCACAAATGCAAATAAGCCCTCCTCCACCATTCTTCGGCCAATGAAAGATACAAAGAAATATGGCCGAAACGGAAAACAAACTGGCAACTCCAAAAAACTGATCCCGTAATAAATTACAGGAAAACCCCGCTACTGTATATACATACCCACATTTGTATTCCGACCGAAATACAAATGCAATGAGATAAAATCTACACTGTACTATACTAGGATCCGGCTTAAACCAAAGCCGGCTAGTATTATCCGTCCGATCATGATCCGTGCAATACCGCACGTACCTGATCGAACCCTGCCATATCTTCATACGGCCTCTACAGCGTTTCGCCCGAAAACTTGATCAACTGAATGTGGGGGACTCTAAAGACTCGTCAACACCTTGGTTGTGGATTTAACCACTAGCACGTCAGAGGTATTAGCCTATACGTAACGGGCTACCAGGTATTGACCAAAAGGGACGTCGATGAGCGAACTCATCCTGACACCCTACTGAGCCTGTCAGTGACAATATCCGTACAGTCCGGTCAATTCGTTTATGAGCATCGCAAGACGGGCCTAGGTGGTTGGTAAAAGTCAGACCCCCAAAAGCGGTACAAGTCGTGTCGGAGTGTAGCCCAGAACACCCTGAGATACTACTGGAATACCTACCAGTAAATCTCCTGCCTTGGCCAAGGACTTCGTGTAATGGCTCTCCTAGACACAGCGTGACCTCACCCCCAATACCGGGAGAGACGAACCCCTGAAGATCCGCTCACTGCCTCCATGTGGCTCGGGACTGTACCCAACTAAAACCTGTTTGCACGTCTCCTTTAAGCGTGGTAGGGTAGTAATCAAAGTACAGTGGGAACTCACACGAGACAAATGACGATCCTCAGGTCGATGAACTAACCTGTACACATGTCACCAGGGAACTGCTATCTGACGTCAGGTATAAGACCAACTAGTATATTCTCGGCGAGTCCTGTCCGGTGACTCATAACCCAATGAGCACCTGTATACATCTTAGGTGAACCAACTGAAACCAGTAGCTTGTGAGACCGGCCACCGCCCCTCGTCGGGGTCTCGACTGTATACACTAGTCTACTCTGGAGAATCGATGCCCTGTCTCGAAACTCCCACGACTAGGGACCTTTTAAGGATGTGCTTATGGACTACCAGCTCTCACGTATATGATGTTGGAGATAGTGCCCTCAGAGTCAATTATTGGATCACAGGCACATGATTGCAATGATTGAGGGAGGACCTATCCCGGGACGACAGTCTTACTCGAGATGATAGTTTGCTATCTGGTTTACCTTTATCATCGTGTACTGCTTTAGGTGACCTGACAGGTCGCTATTGCACGTTGATAGAGCCCCTAGGATTCTTGCTTGACTGCCGGCAGTATGAGGGCGATCATATAAGTGAGAGCTGGAGTCTATTAGCACATCCTTAAAAGGTCCCTAGTCGTGGGAGTTTCGAGACAGGGCATCGATACTCCAGAGTAGACTAGTGTATACAGTCGAGACCCCGACGAGGGGCGGTGGCCGGTCTCACAAGCCACTGGTGTCAGTTGGTTCACCTAAGATGTATACAGGTGCTCATTGGGTTATGAGTACACCGGACAGGACTCGCCGGGAACATGCTAGTTGGTCTTATACCTGACGTCAGATAGCAGTTCCCAGGTGACATGTGTACAGGTTAGTTCATCGACCTGGGGATCGTCATTTGTCTCGTGTGAGTTCCCACTGTACTTTGATTACTACCCTACCACGGCTCAAAGGAGTCGTGCAAACAGGTTTTAGTTGGGTACAGTCCCGAGCCACATGGAGGCAGTGAGCGGATCTTCGGGGGTTTCGTCTCTCCCGGTATTGGGGGTGAGGTCGCGCTGTGTCTAGGAGAGCCATTACACAAAGACCTTGGCCAAGGCAGGAGATTTACTGGTAGGTATTCCAGTAGTATCTCAGGGTGTTCTGGGCTACACTCCGACACGACTTGTACCGCTTTTGGGGGTCTGACTTTTACCCACCCCCTAGGCCCGACATGCGATGCTCATAGACGAACGGACCGGACTGTACGGATATTGTCACTGACAGGCTCAGTAGGGTGTCAGGATGAGTTCGCTCATCGACGTCCCTTTTAGTCAATAGCTGGTGGCCCGTTACGTATTGGCTTATACCTCTGACGGGCTAGTGGTTAAATCCATAGCCATAGTATTGACGAGTCTTTAGAGTCCACCACACTTTCAGTTACTCAAGTTTCGGGCGAAACGCTGATAGAGGCCGTATGGAGATATGGCAGGGTTCGATCAGATACGTGCGGTATTGCACGGATCATGATCGGACGGTTTTTACTAGCCGGCTTTGGCTTAAGCCGGATCTTAGTATTTGATAGTGTAGTTTTGTCTCTTTACATTTGTATCCTGTCGGAATACAGATGCGGGTGTGTATGCACAGTATGGGGGTTTTCCTGTAATTTATTACGGGACCAGTTTTCTGGAGTTGCCAGTTTGCTTTCCGTTCCGGCCGGTTTTCCTTTGTTCTTTCCCGGCCGGACTTTTCCGATGGAGGGGGTAATTTGCAGTTTTGCAAATTACATTTGTGGAGGGGTTTTCTTGCATAAAGATTGATTATGATAGCTTTCATTTCTTTTGCTCCATGGTGCATTAAATGATGATTTGAAAGGGTATGGTTGGATTTAAATATGAAGCATGGTGTATGTTTGGATGTGGTCACCTCTTTTCTTATCCTACACTCACCTTCCTTCATACTAATTATTGATTCCCTCCACCATTTCCATATAGCATTGGCCGGCCACATTTTTGAGGAGGAGAGAAAAATGAGAGGTTCATTTTTGATGCTTCATTTGTTCATCTCATTTCCTTGCAAAAATTGGTAGCTTCATTTCCCTCCAAAGTTCAATCTTCATTCCTCCATCCAAAGGCAACAAACCCCAAAGAGACAAGTAGCCTCTACACTACACTTCTTACAGCAAATCTTGGACGCGTCGATTCGCCAGCTTCGCGCCCGAGTTCCCTCGGTATTGAGGTGGGAGCCCGTAAAAGCTACAGGCGTTGTGGTGCCCTTTCCGACGAGGAGGAGACGGACGGAGATCCCGCGAGGAGATCGGAGTGGAGATGAAGACCGGAGGACTCGGATCAGTCGGTACATCTCTAACCAATCTTCTAGTTAGCTTAGACTTGTTAATGGTTACGATCCGGGTGTTTAGTGCGCGGTGGTGCCGGTTTGCAAAGTCCGCAAAATTAAAGTTTATCACCGCTTCCGCATTCCGGCGTCGGATTGACGGCCGGGGCGCCGCCGTGCACTTACAGTGGTATCAGAGCCTCGCCATTAACTTCGTCTAGCTTGGTTTAATGTGTTTTACGTTTCCGATCGAACAAAATCCCGAAACCGCTTTTTTCAAGCACATCAGTTTCTATCGAATTTTTTTTGAGTCCAAAAATTTTTCAGGTTGTCTCAGAATGATGTGCAGGGAAATTTAAGTATACTGAAAAAATTTGGTAGTATGAACTGTTCATACCACCGCGGAAGGGCGGCCAAACCCTTGCTGGGGCCGCGCTTCCGCCGCAATGTGAACAGTTCACCCCCCAAAAATTCTACAGTATGTTCCTGAGTAAGAAATGTGGTTTCTGGAATATTAAAATTGGGCCCAGGTTTTCTGTGAGTGCTACAGTTTTGATTTGGGGGGCCCACTTGTTAAGGTTTGATCAATCGGAAAATTTTAAACACATTTTTCACAGTATTTACATTATATCTGCGACCGTGAATGTCACTCGATCGGTAAATCCGGTCTAACTGCTATAGCCCGGTTAGACGGATTTGCGAACGTGACTTTCACGATGATGTTCTGTGTTTTGCTGTGATGTTGCGGATCGGTCGTGGGGGATAGCCTGGATGCAATGCTAGTACTGTGTTGTCGTATTATGTACATTTGATATTGCGGGGCGAGCGTCCGACATGTGGACTGCCGTCACTGCCAGTTTGTATTATTCTTTTGGGGCACGACCTGGTTGCGGTCGATGTACCCGGTGTATGTATATTTTACTTTCTGTACTAGGATTACCCCGCGGAGGGGTGCACGGATAGCCGGGTTCTAGAAGGCAACAAGCCCGCATCTCATGGCATTGGGACGGAAGGGGCTTCAGTGCAGGATTGGCGGGCTATTCGACGCACTCGTAGGGGGTACAGTTTGACCCAGGAGGGGTGCCCAAGTTACCGGATTCCGTGAAGTGCTGGGTGGTCCATTCACGGCGTTGAAGGGGGCTGCCTCGCTTCAGGTTTTGGCGGGTGACTTGCCGCGCCCGTAGGGGTCTAGGATTTCATTGCACAGGCTATCCACACGACCAGAGGAACGTCGGGTTTCAGTAGTGGCTCTGTGAAACCCGGGGGTCCCAGATATCTGTATTGTTCTATGATGCTGTACATTTCTGTGATGTTGCTTTTTATTCACGCCTTGAGCGAAATATAATATATTGGTATATATATTAGTAGATGTTGTATATGTTTTTCATCCGCGCTAGTCGAGTCCCCGCTCTGCCGTTAGTTAGCTAACCTAACGGGTGATGACGGGACCCAGTGGCGAATGCGGATGGCATATACGTACGTCAGTATATTTTCGTTCTTTGTGGTGTGATCAATTGATGGGACTGCGTTGGTTCGGATCAATGCAAGTTAAAACAAACCTAATCTGATGTTGTTGGAACACTTTTCAAAAAGCTGTTATTGCAAGGACGTTTACTTTTGTTTTGCATCGTGGTATTCATTTGGAATATCCTGCTCCTCAGTCGATGAGGCAAGGGCCGAGATCCCTTCACCGGGAGTGACCCCTTGGACAGAAGTTTGCGTCAGGGCATTAACTTCACTATAGCCGATTACTTTTGCTTTGCACCGTGGTATTCAGTTAGAATATCCTGCACCCCATTCTACGGGGAAAGAGCCGAGATCCCTTCACCGGGAGTGACCTCTTTAGTAAAGGTTTTCGTCACTATATTTTCTAAAAAGCTATCCGTTCCTTCAACGATATCAAGTTCATTACGTTAAAGGTTTTCGCCAGAAACCATTCGTAGCCCTCCGTCGTTTCATATGGGTAGTCAATAGTATTCAAGCTGTGTTTGTTGGCCAAAGTCAAGGCACAGTGTTTGGTAGCTATTGGTTATTCATATGCAGCATAGATAGATGCGTTGGTTTGGGGCAGTCGTATAGCCTTGTTGGCCAAAGTCAAGGGCTTGTACGGGTGGGCTCAAATTAACCTGGAGAATGACGGGCAGAACTTGACATGTGACTTATGATTTGTTGGCCAAAGTCAAGGTCATAAGAGCATGGGGCAGAAATCCACATCGGGAGTTTCAAAAGAACTGAAACTTGCCAGATATGCGCATACCTTCTGGAGTGTGATACCGTGAGCGGATTCCGTCACGTTATCATACGATGATAGTTAGATCCCGATTCCCATTGATGAGTTGGTTTACTCCTCGGGTGACCCCGACTAATTCTTCTTTCAGGTTTGGAGGAGAGTTTGAGGTACAGTGGGAGGTTTCCAGATTAGATAAATTGGTAACCATTCTGATCTAGGTTAGAGTGCACGCTGAGTGTTTCTTTTCTCTCTCTCTTTGGCAGCGACCATTGACCCGACCCTAAGACTATGACTCAGAGACCAAGTTAACCGAACCTTCTTAACACAGGCTTTTGGATTGTCAGAGTTGCAGACCTCATTGCCACTCCTACTTTTACCCTTTTCTCCAGGACACCCCGTATTACTGCGAACGTCCACTTCCATTGGACAAAACCATCGTATGGTTAGATACGAACTCGAAGGAATTCGAGGATGGTTTCCGGTTTTGGAGAAAACGGATAGGATTATTCAGTTGTCTTTTCCTTTTTACCTTCTCTCAAGTTACGAGTACTCCTTAGTTTAGGAGATAGTACACCTATTACGCAAATTGGATAGTCTTCTTCCAAACTTTAGGCTGGTGCCGAACAGTGGGAATGAAGAAAACCAATTAGCATAACGATGGTGTACAGAAGGTATTAAGATTAAGACAAAGCAAGGGATTAGTAAGAGGGCAAAGTAAAATGCGACTGATATTCACGACCAAACCAAGTATTTCTTCGCCAATCCTAAATCACCTTTGAATTTCTCCAGGACACTCCGTATCACTACGAAGATCCACAATTTATTGGATACTCCATCGTATGGTTATATACGAACTCGAAAGGAACTTGTTCCAGTTCGGGGATGGATTCTGGTCCAGGAGAAATAGGAATAAGGTTTATTCGGTTGTCTTTTATCGTCACCTTCTCTCGCATTGCGAGTGCTCCTAGGACTGGGACAGTACACCCATTATGCTTATTGGATAGTCTTCTTCCAAACCATAGGCTGGTGCCGAACGGTAGGGAAGGAAGAAAACCATTTGGCCCAAAGGGTGTGCAGAAGGTAACGACTAAAGACATATAAAGGGATTTGGAGAGGTAGCAAAGAATTATACGGTTATAGTTGTGAATTTGGATAATGGTAGAGGCATTACTAGGAATACCAGGATACCCCATCGAAACATTTCAATGTTTCAGTTCAACTGTGTACTGTTAAAAGAGAACTGATTTCCCGATTAGACACTTGCTCCAGGGTATGTATTTACCAGGTTTGATTCTCACATCTGTATGGTTTTACAGATGATGAGTGGGAGTAAGTTATTGGGAATTGTGTGATCATCCTCATTATATCGGGATTCGTTGTAATCGGTGATATTTGAGGAGATCACCTGGGCTGTTTGCCGGTCGGCAAATATTTGGTTTTGAATATCCGCTGTTGTGCACCAATTTCAAATTGATATATCTGTACGTCTATTTTCATAGAGTGAGATATACCTTTTGATATTATGTCGATGACATTTACCTATATCAGTGGATGGTTAGGTAAGGAGCATTAAACAGCGGTGTAATTCTTCTTAACCATAAGTACAGTTTTCAATCTACGACACACAGTGAAAGAGTTGTTAGACTCGGCGAACTTATACAGAGTATTGTATGTTGTCCAGTGTCCATTAGGACAGAGGGGTTGGTCCTCATACTATATTCTGTTTACTTTTAACTTCTCTAGTTCTTAGACATGTGTTTCGTTGAAACGCAGGGTCTAAGTTTTGAGGAGTTATAGGTATTTGAATAGAGTAGAGAACCAGGTGTAGCAAGTATCGGGATTCTTCAAAGTGATCGAAGATGAAGATACTTGTGTATGGTATTCAGTTGATAGTAATGATAAAGAGAAATTGCTTCTCTTTCAGGTTACTCATAATTGGAAGCATTCCTAAGTTGAGTAACGCTGATCGGCCTCTCTCCATTTAGTTGACATGCACTGGAGACAGCTGCATGATTTGAATCTGGTTCAATTAAATCAGTGCCTCTGCTTCTATATTGGATATAGTACAGTTCATATCTTAACATTGTTAAGGTACGGGGAGTTGTCCGGCTTGTGATTAAAACCAGACTCTGGATAACTCAAGGCACGTTTCTATAATGGCTGTTTGTGGGTTGACCCAGGCTATGACGAGGGTTGACTTTCTACCATAAGAAAGATCAATAGTGATATTGTTCTTGACTCGCCACAGTTTTAATAAAAATGGATTTTTTCAAAAACAGTAGTGGGAGTATGGTAGAACTGGAAGTGATTCCAGAACCGCAAACGATTACTGAAGTTTTGATAAGGAACCTAAAGATTCAATCTGATTTGATATTCCATTGGCCACTCCGCAGATAAGGTGGGTAACTTCAGGCACCCGAGAGGTACTCCGGTAGCCTCAAGGACGGTGACAGGGAAGTTCTTATTTACCCACACTTGCAATTGTTGTTGTTCCAGGCTGCGAGACCCGGCAGGAGGATGAATATAGCGTCGTTCTAAACTAGCTTTAGAAGTGCACGTCTATATGACTCTGCCAGAGGGTTGTCGTAGTCAGTGGGAGCAACGGAAGCATTGGTGGACATCTGACTTAAGTCTATTTATAGACTAAAGCAGATGTAGCGGAGATAGATCATCTATTTCTGATGTGACAGTCATAGGTTTGACGTCATCAGAATAGGGGATGGATCTGTTGAGAAGGTAGTAGGAAATGATATTCCTTTACTACGATCGGTTATACTTTGGTCGTCACACAGTGGTTTCTCCACACAGGACTTGGATATTGTATCAGACATTCTGGTTACTAGATCTATGGTTTTAGATCTAGATTTGGGTGGTTTCTCAATAAGGGTACTTTGACAGCATTCTAAGAGTATTTAGAATGGACGACTCCTGGCATGGTAGTGTACCTGCAGGTGATGGAGTCACCCTCTCTAAAGGTGTCTTATAGACTAAAGTAGAGAGGGATGTGCATGATTGGCAGATCACTTGCTTTGGCAATTGAGTCAATCATGAGATGTCAAGTACCACACCAGATGTTGTTCTTGCACTAGATGCAATAAGCTGATATTGATCCAATCCTGGAGGAACAATCGGAAGCAGTTTTAGAACATAAGTGCATGTTCTAGGGATATGATAACGACAGCCTCATTTGGGAGACAGTTATCATTCCAGGCTTCCAAGGTGACATGGACGACAAGGAGGTTGTCAGAGTTATAGTTTTTCTTCTGACGAGGGGCAGTATTTTGGACAGGTGGTCCAAGGAAATACTGAGGGTGGCATGGCGCAGGATACTGATTAAGTTCAGTTGACGATACAGTCTAAGAAGTTTGGATTTGGAGTTCATTTATGAGCTCGGTCCCATCAGATATCCAGACACTCTAAGACAGGTATTGCTCATTTCGGGAGATGGCTTTCTCCGCGAACTTGAGATATAGGGAGACATAGAAAGAAACTTCAGAGCGGATCCACTCGCTGAGGCTATTCCTTGAATACAATAGTTTCGCAAACAGGATTTGTGAGACTGACTAGTAGAGGAGTTGGGTGTTCGGTATCACACGGGCTGTGAGTATGCGACATCGCAATAATTAGCCTTGAGTGCAAGTGGGAGATTGTTGGAGATAGTGCCCTCAGAGTCAATTATTGGATCACAGGCACGTGATTGCAATGATTGAGGGAGGACCTATCCCGGGACGACAGTCTTACTCGAGATGATAGTTTGCTATCTGGTTTACCTTTATCATCGTGTACTGCTTTAGGTGACCTGACAGGTCGCTATTGCACGTTGATAGAGCCCCTAGGATTCTTGCTTGACTGCCGGCAGTATGAGGGCGATCATATAAGTGAGAGCTGGAGTCTATTAGCACATCCTTAAAAGGTCCCTAGTCGTGGGAGTTTCGAGACAGGGCATCGATACTCCAGAGTAGACTAGTGTATACAGTCGAGACCCCGACGAGGGGCGGTGGCCGGTCTCACAAGCCACTGGTGTCAGTTGGTTCACCTAAGATGTATACAGGTGCTCATTGGGTTATGAGTACACCGGACATGACTCGCCGGGAACATGCTAGTTGGTCTTATACCTGACGTCAGATAGCAGTTCCCAGGTGACATGTGTACAGGTTAGTTCATCGACCTGGGGATCGTCATTTTTCTCGTGTGAGTTCCCACTGTACTTTGATTACTACCCTACCACGGCTCAAAGGAGTCGTGCAAACAGGTTTTAGTTGGGTACAGTCCCGAGCCACATGGAGGCAGTGAGCGGATCTTCGGGGGTTTCGTCTCTCCCGGTATTGGGGGTGAGGTCGCGCTGTGTCTAGGAGAGCCATTACACAAAGACCTTGGCCAAGGCAGGAGATTTACTGGTAGGTATTCCAGTAGTATCTCAGGGTGTTCTGGGCTACACTCCGACACGACTTGTACCGCTTTTGGGGGTCTGACTTTTACCCACCCCCTAGGCCCGACATGCGATGCTCATAGACGAACGGACCGGACTGTACGGATATTGTCACTGACAGGCTCAGTAGGGTGTCAGGATGAGTTCGCTCATCGACGTCCCTTTTAGTCAATAGCTGGTGGCCCGTTACGTATTGGCTTATACCTCTGACGGGCTAGTGGTTAAATCCATAGCCATAGTATTGACGAGTCTTTAGAGTCCACCACACTTTCAGTTACTCAAGTTTCGGGCGAAACGCTGATAGAGGCCGTATGGAGATATGGCAGGGTTCGATCAGATACGTGCGGTATTGCACGGATCATGATCGGACGGTTTTTACTAGCCGGCTTTGGCTTAAGCCGGATCTTAGTATTTGATAGTGTAGTTTTGTCTCTTTACATTTGTATCCTGTCGGAATACAGATGCGGGTGTGTATGCACAGTATGGGGGTTTTCCTGTAATTTATTACGGGACCAGTTTTCTGGAGTTGCCAGTTTGCTTTCCGTTCCGGCCGGTTTTCCTTTGTTCTTTCCCGGCCGGACTTTTCCGATGGAGGGGGTAATTTGCAGTTTTGCAAATTACATTTGTGGAGGGGTTTTCTTGCATAAAGATTGATTATGATAGCTTTCATTTCTTTTGCTCCATGGTGCATTAAATGATGATTTGAAAGGGTATGGTTGGATTTAAATATGAAGCATGGTGTATGTTTGGATGTGGTCACCTCTTTTCTTATCCTACACTCACCTTCCTTCATACTAATTATTGATTCCCTCCACCATTTCCATATAGCATTGGCCGGCCACATTTTTGAGGAGGAGAGAAAAATGAGAGGTTCATTTTTGATGCTTCATTTGTTCATCTCATTTCCTTGCAAAAATTGGTAGCTTCATTTCCCTCCAAAGTTCAATCTTCATTCCTCCATCCAAAGGCAACAAACCCCAAAGAGACAAGTAGCCTCTACACTACACTTCTTACAGCAAATCTTGGACGCGTCGATTCGCCAGCTTCGCGCCCGAGTTCCCTCGGTATTGAGGTGGGAGCCCGTAAAAGCTACAGGCGTTGTGGTGCCCTTTCCGACGAGGAGGAGACGGACGGAGATCCCGCGAGGAGATCGGAGTGGAGATGAAGACCGGAGGACTCGGATCAGTCGGTACATCTCTAACCAATCTTCTAGTTAGCTTAGACTTGTTAATGGTTACGATCCGGGTGTTTAGTGCGCGGTGGTGCCGGTTTGCAAAGTCCGCAAAATTAAAGTTTATCACCGCTTCCGCATTCCGGCGTCGGATTGACGGCCGGGGCGCCGCCGTGCACTTACAGTGGTATCAGAGCCTCGCCATTAACTTCGTCTAGCTTGGTTTAATGTGTTTTACGTTTCCGATCGAACAAAATCCCGAAACCGCTTTTTTCAAGCACATCAGTTTCTGTCGAATTTTTTTTGAGTCCAAAAATTTTTCAGGTTGTCTCAGAATGATGTGCAGGGAAATTTAAGTATACTGAAAAAATTTGGTAGTATGAACTGTTCATACCACCGCGGAAGGGCGGCCAAACCCTTGCTGGGGCCGCGCTTCCGCCGCAATGTGAACAGTTCACCCCCCAAAAATTCTACAGTATGTTCCTGAGTAAGAAATGTGGTTTCTGGAATATTAAAATTGGGCCCAGGTTTTCTGTGAGTGCTACAGTTTTGATTTGGGGGGCCCACTTGTTAAGGTTTGATCAATCGGAAAATTTTAAACACATTTTTCACAGTATTTACATTATATCTGCGACCGTGAATGTCACTCGATCGGTAAATCCGGTCTAACTGCTATAGCCCGGTTAGACGGATTTGCGAACGTGACTTTCACGATGATGTTCTGTGTTTTGCTGTGATGTTGCGGATCGGTCGTGGGGGATAGCCTGGATGCAATGCTAGTACTGTGTTGTCGTATTATGTACATTTGATATTGCGGGGCGAGCGTCCGACATGTGGACTGCCGTCACTGCCAGTTTGTATTATTCTTTTGGGGCACGACCTGGTTGCGGTCGATGTACCCGGTGTATGTATATTTTACTTTCTGTACTAGGATTACCCCGCGGAGGGGTGCACGGATAGCCGGGTTCTAGAAGGCAACAAGCCCGCATCTCATGGCATTGGGACGGAAGGGGCTTCAGTGCAGGATTGGCGGGCTATTCGACGCACTCGTAGGGGGTACAGTTTGACCCAGGAGGGGTGCCCAAGTTACCGGATTCCGTGAAGTGCTGGGTGGTCCATTCACGGCGTTGAAGGGGGCTGCCTCGCTTCAGGTTTTGGCGGGTGACTTGCCGCGCCCGTAGGGGTCTAGGATTTCATTGCACAGGCTATCCACACGACCAGAGGAACGTCGGGTTTCAGTAGTGGCTCTGTGAAACCCGGGGGTCCCAGATATCTGTATTGTTCTATGATGCTGTACATTTCTGTGATGTTGCTTTTTATTCACGCCTTGAGCGAAATATAATATATTGGTATATATATTAGTAGATGTTGTATATGTTTTTCATCCGCGCTAGTCGAGTCCCCGCTCTGCCGTTAGTTAGCTAACCTAACGGGTGATGACGGGACCCAGTGGCGAATGCGGATGGCATATACGTACGTCAGTATATTTTCGTTCTTTGTGGTGTGATCAATTGATGGGACTGCGTTGGTTCGGATCAATGCAAGTTAAAACAAACCTAATCTGATGTTGTTGGAACACTTTTCAAAAAGCTGTTATTGCAAGGACGTTTACTTTTGTTTTGCATCGTGGTATTCATTTGGAATATCCTGCTCCTCAGTCGATGAGGCAAGGGCCGAGATCCCTTCACCGGGAGTGACCCCTTGGACAGAAGTTTGCGTCAGGGCATTAACTTCACTATAGCCGATTACTTTTGCTTTGCACCGTGGTATTCAGTTAGAATATCCTGCACCCCATTCTACGGGGAAAGAGCCGAGATCCCTTCACCGGGAGTGACCTCTTTAGTAAAGGTTTTCGTCACTATATTTTCTAAAAAGCTATCCGTTCCTTCAACGATATCAAGTTCATTACGTTAAAGGTTTTCGCCAGAAACCATTCGTAGCCCTCCGTCGTTTCATATGGGTAGTCAATAGTATTCAAGCTGTGTTTGTTGGCCAAAGTCAAGGCACAGTGTTTGGTAGCTATTGGTTATTCATATGCAGCATAGATAGATGCGTTGGTTTGGGGCAGTCGTATAGCCTTGTTGGCCAAAGTCAAGGGCTTGTACGGGTGGGCTCAAATTAACCTGGAGAATGACGGGCAGAACTTGACATGTGACTTATGATTTGTTGGCCAAAGTCAAGGTCATAAGAGCATGGGGCAGAAATCCACATCGGGAGTTTCAAAAGAACTGAAACTTGCCAGATATGCGCATACCTTCTGGAGTGTGATACCGTGAGCGGATTCCGTCACGTTATCATACGATGATAGTTAGATCCCGATTCCCATTGATGAGTTGGTTTACTCCTCGGGTGACCCCGACTAATTCTTCTTTCAGGTTTGGAGGAGAGTTTGAGGTACAGTGGGAGGTTTCCAGATTAGATAAATTGGTAACCATTCTGATCTAGGTTAGAGTGCACGCTGAGTGTTTCTTTTCTCTCTCTCTTTGGCAGCGACCATTGACCCGACCCTAAGACTATGACTCAGAGACCAAGTTAACCGAACCTTCTTAACACAGGCTTTTGGATTGTCAGAGTTGCAGACCTCATTGCCACTCCTACTTTTACCCTTTTCTCCAGGACACCCCGTATTACTGCGAACGTCCACTTCCATTGGACAAAACCATCGTATGGTTAGATACGAACTCGAAGGAATTCGAGGATGGTTTCCGGTTTTGGAGAAAACGGATAGGATTATTCAGTTGTCTTTTCCTTTTTACCTTCTCTCAAGTTACGAGTACTCCTTAGTTTAGGAGATAGTACACCTATTACGCAAATTGGATAGTCTTCTTCCAAACTTTAGGCTGGTGCCGAACAGTGGGAATGAAGAAAACCAATTAGCATAACGATGGTGTACAGAAGGTATTAAGATTAAGACAAAGCAAGGGATTAGTAAGAGGGCAAAGTAAAATGCGACTGATATTCACGACCAAACCAAGTATTTCTTCGCCAATCCTAAATCACCTTTGAATTTCTCCAGGACACTCCGTATCACTACGAAGATCCACAATTTATTGGATACTCCATCGTATGGTTATATACGAACTCGAAAGGAACTTGTTCCAGTTCGGGGATGGATTCTGGTCCAGGAGAAATAGGAATAAGGTTTATTCGGTTGTCTTTTATCGTCACCTTCTCTCGCATTGCGAGTGCTCCTAGGACTGGGACAGTACACCCATTATGCTTATTGGATAGTCTTCTTCCAAACCATAGGCTGGTGCCGAACGGTAGGGAAGGAAGAAAACCATTTGGCCCAAAGGGTGTGCAGAAGGTAACGACTAAAGACATATAAAGGGATTTGGAGAGGTAGCAAAGAATTATACGGTTATAGTTGTGAATTTGGATAATGGTAGAGGCATTACTAGGAATACCAGGATACCCCATCGAAACATTTCAATGTTTCAGTTCAACTGTGTACTGTTAAAAGAGAACTGATTTCCCGATTAGACACTTGCTCCAGGGTATGTATTTACCAGGTTTGATTCTCACATCTGTATGGTTTTACAGATGATGAGTGGGAGTAAGTTATTGGGAATTGTGTGATCATCCTCATTATATCGGGATTCGTTGTAATCGGTGATATTTGAGGAGATCACCTGGGCTGTTTGCCGGTCGGCAAATATTTGGTTTTGAATATCCGCTGTTGTGCACCAATTTCAAATTGATATATCTGTACGTCTATTTTCATAGAGTGAGATATACCTTTTGATATTATGTCGATGACATTTACCTATATCAGTGGATGGTTAGGTAAGGAGCATTAAACAGCGGTGTAATTCTTCTTAACCATAAGTACAGTTTTCAATCTACGACACACAGTGAAAGAGTTGTTAGACTCGGCGAACTTATACAGAGTATTGTATGTTGTCCAGTGTCCATTAGGACAGAGGGGTTGGTCCTCATACTATATTCTGTTTACTTTTAACTTCTCTAGTTCTTAGACATGTGTTTCGTTGAAACGCAGGGTCTAAGTTTTGAGGAGTTATAGGTATTTGAATAGAGTAGAGAACCAGGTGTAGCAAGTATCGGGATTCTTCAAAGTGATCGAAGATGAAGATACTTGTGTATGGTATTCAGTTGATAGTAATGATAAAGAGAAATTGCTTCTCTTTCAGGTTACTCATAATTGGAAGCATTCCTAAGTTGAGTAACGCTGATCGGCCTCTCTCCATTTAGTTGACATGCACTGGAGACAGCTGCATGATTTGAATCTGGTTCAATTAAATCAGTGCCTCTGCTTCTATATTGGATATAGTACAGTTCATATCTTAACATTGTTAAGGTACGGGGAGTTGTCCGGCTTGTGATTAAAACCAGACTCTGGATAACTCAAGGCACGTTTCTATAATGGCTGTTTGTGGGTTGACCCAGGCTATGACGAGGGTTGACTTTCTACCATAAGAAAGATCAATAGTGATATTGTTCTTGACTCGCCACAGTTTTAATAAAAATGGATTTTTTCAAAAACAGTAGTGGGAGTATGGTAGAACTGGAAGTGATTCCAGAACCGCAAACGATTACTGAAGTTTTGATAAGGAACCTAAAGATTCAATCTGATTTGATATTCCATTGGCCACTCCGCAGATAAGGTGGGTAACTTCAGGCACCCGAGAGGTACTCCGGTAGCCTCAAGGACGGTGACAGGGAAGTTCTTATTTACCCACACTTGCAATTGTTGTTGTTCCAGGCTGCGAGACCCGGCAGGAGGATGAATATAGCGTCGTTCTAAACTAGCTTTAGAAGTGCACGTCTATATGACTCTGCCAGAGGGTTGTCGTAGTCAGTGGGAGCAACGGAAGCATTGGTGGACATCTGACTTAAGTCTATTTATAGACTAAAGCAGATGTAGCGGAGATAGATCATCTATTTCTGATGTGACAGTCATAGGTTTGACGTCATCAGAATAGGGGATGGATCTGTTGAGAAGGTAGTAGGAAATGATATTCCTTTACTACGATCGGTTATACTTTGGTCGTCACACAGTGGTTTCTCCACACAGGACTTGGATATTGTATCAGACATTCTGGTTACTAGATCTATGGTTTTAGATCTAGATTTGGGTGGTTTCTCAATAAGGGTACTTTGACAGCATTCTAAGAGTATTTAGAATGGACGACTCCTGGCATGGTAGTGTACCTGCAGGTGATGGAGTCACCCTCTCTAAAGGTGTCTTATAGACTAAAGTAGAGAGGGATGTGCATGATTGGCAGATCACTTGCTTTGGCAATTGAGTCAATCATGAGATGTCAAGTACCACACCAGATGTTGTTCTTGCACTAGATGCAATAAGCTGATATTGATCCAATCCTGGAGGAACAATCGGAAGCAGTTTTAGAACATAAGTGCATGTTCTAGGGATATGATAACGACAGCCTCATTTGGGAGACAGTTATCATTCCAGGCTTCCAAGGTGACATGGACGACAAGGAGGTTGTCAGAGTTATAGTTTTTCTTCTGACGAGGGGCAGTATTTTGGACAGGTGGTCCAAGGAAATACTGAGGGTGGCATGGCGCAGGATACTGATTAAGTTCAGTTGACGATACAGTCTAAGAAGTTTGGATTTGGAGTTCATTTATGAGCTCGGTCCCATCAGATATCCAGACACTCTAAGACAGGTATTGCTCATTTCGGGAGATGGCTTTCTCCGCGAACTTGAGATATAGGGAGACATAGAAAGAAACTTCAGAGCGGATCCACTCGCTGAGGCTATTCCTTGAATACAATAGTTTCGCAAACAGGATTTGTGAGACTGACTAGTAGAGGAGTTGGGTGTTCGGTATCACACGGGCTGTGAGTATGCGACATCGCAATAATTAGCCTTGAGTGCAAGTGGGAGATTGTTGGAGATAGTGCCCTCAGAGTCAATTATTGGATCACAGGCACGTGATTGCAATGATTGAGGGAGGACCTATCCCGGGACGACAGTCTTACTCGAGATGATAGTTTGCTATCTGGTTTACCTTTATCATCGTGTACTGCTTTAGGTGACCTGACAGGTCGCTATTGCACGTTGATAGAGCCCCTAGGATTCTTGCTTGACTGCCGGCAGTATGAGGGCGATCATATAAGTGAGAGCTGGAGTCTATTAGCACATCCTTAAAAGGTCCCTAGTCGTGGGAGTTTCGAGACAGGGCATCGATACTCCAGAGTAGACTAGTGTATACAGTCGAGACCCCGACGAGGGGCGGTGGCCGGTCTCACAAGCCACTGGTGTCAGTTGGTTCACCTAAGATGTATACAGGTGCTCATTGGGTTATGAGTACACCGGACAGGACTCGCCGGGAACATGCTAGTTGGTCTTATACCTGACGTCAGATAGCAGTTCCCAGGTGACATGTGTACAGGTTAGTTCATCGACCTGGGGATCGTCATTTTTCTCGTGTGAGTTCCCACTGTACTTTGATTACTACCCTACCACGGCTCAAAGGAGTCGTGCAAACAGGTTTTAGTTGGGTACAGTCCCGAGCCACATGGAGGCAGTGAGCGGATCTTCGGGGGTTTCGTCTCTCCCGGTATTGGGGGTGAGGTCGCGCTGTGTCTAGGAGAGCCATTACACAAAGACCTTGGCCAAGGCAGGAGATTTACTGGTAGGTATTCCAGTAGTATCTCAGGGTGTTCTGGGCTACACTCCGACACGACTTGTACCGCTTTTGGGGGTCTGACTTTTACCCACCCCCTAGGCCCGACATGCGATGCTCATAGACGAACGGACCGGACTGTACGGATATTGTCACTGACAGGCTCAGTAGGGTGTCAGGATGAGTTCGCTCATCGACGTCCCTTTTAGTCAATAGCTGGTGGCCCGTTACGTATTGGCTTATACCTCTGACGGGCTAGTGGTTAAATCCATAGCCATAGTATTGACGAGTCTTTAGAGTCCACCACACTTTCAGTTACTCAAGTTTCGGGCGAAACGCTGATAGAGGCCGTATGGAGATATGGCAGGGTTCGATCAGATACGTGCGGTATTGCACGGATCATGATCGGACGGTTTTTACTAGCCGGCTTTGGCTTAAGCCGGATCTTAGTATTTGATAGTGTAGTTTTGTCTCTTTACATTTGTATCCTGTCGGAATACAGATGCGGGTGTGTATGCACAGTATGGGGGTTTTCCTGTAATTTATTACGGGACCAGTTTTCTGGAGTTGCCAGTTTGCTTTCCGTTCCGGCCGGTTTTCCTTTGTTCTTTCCCGGCCGGACTTTTCCGATGGAGGGGGTAATTTGCAGTTTTGCAAATTACATTTGTGGAGGGGTTTTCTTGCATAAAGATTGATTATGATAGCTTTCATTTCTTTTGCTCCATGGTGCATTAAATGATGATTTGAAAGGGTATGGTTGGATTTAAATATGAAGCATGGTGTATGTTTGGATGTGGTCACCTCTTTTCTTATCCTACACTCACCTTCCTTCATACTAATTATTGATTCCCTCCACCATTTCCATATAGCATTGGCCGGCCACATTTTTGAGGAGGAGAGAAAAATGAGAGGTTCATTTTTGATGCTTCATTTGTTCATCTCATTTCCTTGCAAAAATTGGTAGCTTCATTTCCCTCCAAAGTTCAATCTTCATTCCTCCATCCAAAGGCAACAAACCCCAAAGAGACAAGTAGCCTCTACACTACACTTCCTACAGCAAATCTTGGACGCGTCCATTCGCCAGCTTCGTGCCCGAGTTGCCTCGGTATTGAGGTGGGAGCCCGTAAAAGCTACAGGCGTTGTGGTGCCCTTTCCGACGAGGAGGAGACGGACGGAGATCCCGCGAGGAGATCGGAGTGGAGATGAAGACCGGAGGACTCGGATCAGTCGGTACATCTCTAACCAATCTTCTAGTTAGCTTAGACTTGTTAATGGTTACGATCCGGGTGTTTAGTGCGCGGTGGTGCCGGTTTGCAAAGTCCGCAAAATTAAAGTTTATCACCGCTTCCGCATTCCGGCGTCGGATTGACGGCCGGGGCGCCGCCGTGCACTTACATATGATCGCCCTCATACTGCTGGAAGTCAAGCAAGAATCCTAGGGGCTCTATCAATGTGCAATAGTGACATGTAAGGTCACCTAAAGCAGTACACGATGATAAAGATAAACCCGATAGCATACTATCATCTTGAGTAAGACTGTCCTACTGGGATAGGTCCTCCCTCAATCATTGCAATCACGTGCCTGTGATCCAATAATTGACTCTGAGGGCACAATCTCCAATAGTTTTACACCCGCGCTAGTCCAGTCACCACTCTGTCGTTAGTTAAGTAACCTAACGGGTGATGACGGGACCCAGTGGCGAATGCGGATGGCATATACATACATTTTATTTTCGTTCTTTTCTGGTGTGATTAATTGATGGGACTGCGTTGATTCTGATCAATGCAAAGGAAAACAAACCTATTTGGACGTTGTTGGAACAGTTTTAAAAGTGTTATTACAAGGACATTTTCTTTTGTTTTGCATAGTGGTATTCAGTTGGAATATCCTGCACCTCATTCGCCGGGGCAAGGGCCGAGATCCCTTCACCAGGAGTGACCCCTTGGGCAGAAATTTGCGTCAGGGTAATAACTTCACTATAGTCGATTACATGTTGCTTTGCATCGCGGTATTCAGTTGGAATATCCTGCACCTCATTCCACGAGGAAAGAGCTGAGATCCCTTCACCGGAAGTGACCTCTTTAGCAAAGGTTTTCGCTACTATATATTTGTAAAAAGCTATCGGGTTCCTTCAATGAAATCAAGTTCAATACGTTAAAGGTTTTTCGCCAAAAACCAGCCGTAGCCCTCCGTCGTTTCAGTCGGGTAGCACGTAGTGTTCATGCTATGTTTGTTGGCCTTCGTCAAGGCATAGTGGATGGTAGCTGCTTGTTACCTTTCTGTTGCATAGATAGATGAGTTGGTTTGGGACAGTCGTATTGCCTTGTTGGCCTTCGTCAAGGGTATGTACGGGTGGGTTCAAATTAACAAGATAATGACGGGTAGAACTTGACATGTGACTTATGATTTGTTGGCCTTCGTCAAGGTCATAAGAACATAGGGCAAAAATCATATCGGGAGTTTCTAAAGAAACTGAAACTTGCCAGGCATGCGCATACCTTCTGGAGTGTGATAACATGAGTGGATTCCTTCACGTTATCACGCGATGAGAGTTGGATCCCGATTCCCGCTGCTGAGTTGGTTTACTCTTCGGGTGATCCCGATTGATTCTTATTTTAGGTTTAGAGGAGAATTTGACAGTACAATGGGAGGTTTCCTGATTAGATAATGTGATAACCATTCTGATCTAGGTTAGAGAGCACGCAGAGTGTTTCTTTTCTCTCTCTCTTTGGCAGCGACCTTTGACCGACCCTAGACTATGACTCGGTGACCAAGTTGACCGATCCTTCTTAAAATACTGGCTTTTGGATTGTCTAGGTTGCATAAGTCATTGCCGCTCCTTCTTTTACCCTTTGCATTTCTCAGAACACCTCGTATCACTACGAACATCTACTTCCATTGGATAGATCCATCGTATGGTTATATATGAACCCGAAGGGATTTCTTCAAGGATGGATCCAGGTTCAGGAGAAATTGAATTGGTTTATTCAGTTGTCTTTTATCATCACCTTCTCTCAGGTTGCGAGAGCTCATTGGCTTAGGAGAGTACACCTATTACGCTTATTGGATAGTCTTCTTCCAAACTATAGGCAGGTGCCGAAAGGTAGGGAATGAAGAAAACCAATTAGCCTAAGTAGGGTGTACAGAAGGTAATAAGTAAAGAAAAAATAAAGGGATTAGAAAGAGGGCAAAGTAAATTGCGACTGCTATCATTCACGACCAAACCGCGTATTTCATCGCCACTCCTACTTCACCTTTGCTTTTTTCCCCAGTTCGGGAGAAATAGAATAAGGTATTATTCGGTTGTCTTTTATCATCACCTTCTCTCAGATTGCGAGTACTCCTTGGTTTAGGAGGGTACACCTATTACGCTTATTGGATAGTCTTCTTCCAAACCATAGGCTGGTGCCGAACGGTAGGGAAGGAAGAAAACCATTTAGCCTAACGATAGTGTACAGAAGGTAACGACTAAAGACAAAATAAAGGGATTTGGAGAGATGACAAACAAATATATGGTTACAGTCATGAATTGGATTATGGAAGAGGCATTACTATGAATACCAAGATACACCTACAAAAAATTTTCATGTTTCAGTTTCACTGTGCATTGTTAAAGGAAAACTGATTTTCTAATTGATACTTACTCCATGGTATGTATTTACCAGGTATGATTCTCACATCTGTATGGTTTTACAGATGATAAGTGGGAGTAAGTTATTGGGAATAAGGTGATCATCCTCATTATATCATAATTCATTGTAATTGGTGATATTTGAGGAAATCGCCTGGGTTTTTGCCGGACGGCATGTATTTGGTTTTAAGTATCCATTGTTGTGCACCAATTTCAAAATGATATATCTGTACGTTTATTTTTATATAGTGAGATATCACTTTTTGAAATTATGTCCATGACATTTACCTATATCAGTTGACGATTGGGTAAGGAGCATTGAACAGCGGAGTAGTTCTTCACCATAAGTACAGTTTTCAACCTACGATGCACATGTTTTGAGTTATTAGACTCAGGGGACTCATACAGAGTATTGTATGTTGTCCAGTGTCCATTAGAACAAAGGGGTTGGTCTTCGTAGTATGTTCTGTTTACTTGTGACTTCTCTAGTTTTTAGACAAGTGTTTCATAGAAATACAAGGTCTATGTTTTGAGAAGTTGTGGGTATAAGAATAAAGTAGAGAACCAAGTGTCGCAAGTATCGGTATTCTTCAAAGAGATCGAAGATGTAGATACTTGTGAATGGTATTCAGTTAAAGGTTTTGAGAAACTTGTTTCTCTTTCAGGTTACTCGTAATTGGATGTATTCCTAAGTTGAGTAATGCTGATCGGCCTCTTTCCATTAAGTTGATATGCACTAGAGACAGCTGCATGATTTGAATCTGGTTCCAATTAAATAAGTGCCAAATTTTCTATATTGGATATAGAATGGTTCATATCTTAACGATGTTAAGGTACGGGGTGTTGTCCGGCTTATACTTAAAACCAGACTCTGGATAACTCAAGGCACGTTTCTGTAATGGTAGTTTGTGAGTTGGCCCAGGCTATGACGAGGGTTGACTCTCTACCATCTGGAAGATCAATAGTGATATTGTTCTTGACTCGCCACAGTTTTAGTAAAATGGATTTTTTCAGAAAAACAGTAGTTGGAGTATGGTAGAACTGGAAGAGATTTCAGAACCGTAAACGATTACGGAAAATTTAATAGAACCTAAACGTTCAATCAGGTTTGACATTCTATTAGCCACTTCACAGATATGATGGGTAACCTCAGACACACGAGAGGTACTCCGGTAGCCTCAAGGACGGTGATAGGGAGGTTCTTGTTTACCCAGACTTGACACTACTGTTGTTCCAGGCTATGAGACCCGGTAGGAGGTTAAGTATAGCGTCGTTCTAAACTAGCTTTAGAAGTGCACGTATATATTATTCTGCCAGAGGGTTGTTGTAGTCAGTGGAAGCAGCGGAAGCATGGTGGGCAAGTAGCTTATGTCTATTTATAGACTAGAGCAGATATAGCGGAGATAGATCATCTAATTTTGATGTGACAGTCATGGGTTTGACTTCATCAGAATAGGGGATGGATCTGTTAAGAAGGTAGTAGGGTGTGATGTCCTGGTATTTGGATGACGTACACAGAGTAGGAAGTAAAATTCCTATACAACGATCAGTTGTACTGTGGTCATCACACAATTATTTCTCCACAAAGGATATGGATATAATATTTGACATTCTGGTTTCTAGATCTATGGTTTTAGATCTAAATTTGGGTAGTTTTCTAATGTGGATACTTTGACAGTATTCTAATAGTATTTTAGAATAGATGACTCCTGGCATGGTGGTGTACCTGCAGGTGATGGAGTCACCCTCTCTAAAGGTGTCTTACAGACTAAAGGGGAGAGGTATGTGCATGATTGGCAGATCACTTGCTTAGGCAATTGAGTCAATCATGAGGTGTCAAGTACCACACCAGATGTTGTTTTTGCACTAGATGCAATAAGTTTACATTAATCCATTCCTGGAGAAACATTCGGACGCAGTTTTAGAACATAAGTGGATGTTCTACGGATTTGATGACGGCAGCCTCCTTCGGGAGACGGTTATCATTCCAGGCTTCCAAAGGTGACATGGATGACTGAGTGATTGTCAGAGTTATAGTTTTCTCTCTGACAAAGGGGGCAGTATTATGGATAGGTGGTCCAAGAGGATACTGTGGGAGGCACGGTGCTGGACACTGATTAGGTTCAGTTGTCGATACAGTCTAAGAAGTTTGGATTTGGAGTTCATTTATGAACTAGGTCCCATCCGATATCCAGAAATACTCTAAGACAGGTATTACTCGGGAGATGGCTTTCTCCGCGAACTTGAGATTAAGAGAGACACAGAAAGGAACATCAGGGCGGATCCACTCGCTGAGGCTATTTCTCGAATACAAGAGTTTTACAAACGAGCTTTGTGAAACTGATTAGTAGAGGAGTTGGGTGTTCGGTATCACACGGGCTGTGAGTATGCGATATCGGAATAATTAGCCTTAAGCGCAAGTGGGAGATTGTTGGTCATAGTGCCCTCAAAGTGAATTATTGGATCGCAGGCACGTGATTGCAATGATTGAGGAGGACCTATACCGGTAGCACAGTCTTATTCGTGATGATAGTATGCTATCTGGTTTGCCTTTATCAGTCGTGTACAGGTTCAGGTGACCGATCAATATTACACGTCGGTAGAGCCCATAGGATCTTGCTTGACTACCAACAGTATGATGGCGATCATATACGTGAGAGTGGGGTAGTCCATAAGCACATCCTTAAAAGTGGTCCCTGGTCGTGGGAGTTTCGAGACAGGGCAATGATACTCTGGAGTAGACTAGTGTATACAGTCGAGACCCCGACGAGGGGCGGTAGCCGGTCTCACAAGCCACTGGTGTCAGTTGGATCACCTAAGATGTATACAGGTGCTCATGGGTTATAAGTACACCGGACAGGACTCGCCGGGAACCTGCTAGTTGGTATTATACCTAGCGTCAGATAGCAGTTCCCTGGTGACATGTGTACAGGTTAGTTCATCGACCTGAGGTCGTCATTTGTCTCGTGTGAGTTCCCACTGTGCTTAGATTACTACCCTACCATAGCTCTGTTGGGGTAAAAATTTACACCCGGTTGACCGAGTCAAAGTCAAGGTCAACCCCCAAGCTAGGTGGGCCCAAGCCCAGGTCAAGCAGGCCCATGCCCAAGTCGAGCCCGCGGCTAGCCTTCCCATGCCACCAACGAAATCATGTCATAAATAATTTTTATGTAATTTTTTATGCATAAATGTAAACAAAATGGGCATAAAGCCAATATTTTGTAAGCCCATGGCTTATGTGCAAAAATGAAATGGCACATGAGCCATGGGATGGCTAAAATGCCATTTTTGTAAAGCCCAAGGGGCTATATGTAAATATGTAAACCTATATAAGGCAACATGATGAATAAAAAAAGTAACAAAACTTTTCATTCTCTCCAAAAAAAAATAGATCTGAGATCTTTTCTCCTTCCTCAAGGTTCCAAAATCTTCTTCTTTCTCTTGAATTAAATCAAGAGTTTTACTCTTCCTTTTCAAAAACAAAATAGTTTTTCACCACCAAACCCATAAAGGGGAACTTGGATCTGTCTTTAGATCCCAAAAAGGAGAGATTTTGAGATCTCACATCTCTTGATCTTCAAGATCCAGCTAACAGAGGAGGAAGAAGAAGAACCCCTTCCATTAACCTCAAAAACACATTTAGGAGCCCAACTCCACTCTGATTTCTCTTCTGAGAATCTTTTTTTTGGCTAAAAGCCTCTTTTCCTCGCCGGCACTCAAGCGCAGAGCACCCACGTGCCGACACGTGGCGCGCTTGCGCTCAAGCGCTCAGCACTCAAGCGCAAAGCGCCCACGTGCCGACACGTGGCGCGCTTGCACAACAGCGCCCTGTGCTCGAGCGCAAGTCGCCCATATGCCGACACGTGGCGCGCCTACTCTCAAGCGCAAGCACTCGAGCGCAAGTCACCCCAGTGCCGACACGTGGCGCTCTTGCGCTCAAGCGCACAGCACTCTGGCGCAAGTCGCCCCCGTGCCGACACGTGGCACACTTGCGCTCCAGCGCCCAGCGCTCAAGCGCAAGTCGCCCCCGTGCCGCGCTCGAGCGTCAGGTGCTGAAGCGCAAAACGCCTATGTGCTGACACGTGGCGCGCTTGCGTTACAGTGCCCTGCGCTCAAGCGCAGAGCGCCCACGTGCCGACACGTGGCACGCTAGCGCATGAGCGCACAGTACCTGGGCGCACAGCGCCCAAGGTGCTGGCCCCACACATCCTTTGGATGCCTTTCCCCCTTCTTTTTATGTACATACATATACATATACATACGTATACATATTTGCACACACACGTGCTCCACGACACTGTCCCTGTTAGAAAAAAATTTCTAACGGGCGCTGCCCCGCACCCCGCAAGGGGGCTGCTGGCCCCTTTGACCCCCAGCCCGCTATCCGGGTAGCGGGACCCCCGTAAAAACTCTGCGGGGCCCCCGATATATCCAAAACCCCTTCAAAACACAACACTGCACATTGAGTTCGCATGACCAGTTTAACCCGTCAATCGGAGGTTTTCTTGCTCCAAAGGCGAGTGGTAATTAACAGCAGCTTAGTCCGCGGCTGCCGGAGATTCGGATCCCCACAATCAATAAACCCCGGCCTACCCTAGGCAGGGGGAATCTGTATTATACGCCTGACAATCGCGCGCGTATTCCCATCTCAATGGGGTAACGAAAAACACCCTACAGATTCTGGCACGCCTGGTGGGACCAATCTCTCCTCCCATATTTCGGGTTAAACGTTCATGCGAACTCAATCAATATACATACCTATATTTAAACTAAAATAATGCTTTTTCATGCAGGTTTTCAAGCAATCACTCTCCAACAATGTCTCCAAAGATGAACTCAGCTCCCGTCTCCTACACAATGAAGATAGACTCCAGGACGGTCCTTCCGGCCAGTCTCAGGCGACAATGGGAGGAGCCGCTGCTACAGTTCGGCTCTATTATGTTCGTGTCTGCTAACGCCGTCCCAGCTCCTCAAGCTCCGGTAGCAGACAAACCGGTCTCAAGAGGGAAAAGGCCGAATGTCATGGTTGCGAGGGCACCTCTGCCTAAGCACAAATCCGTTTCTAAACGACCCTCCATCGCTCCAGCTAGGGGCAAGGCCATCAACGTCAACAAAGCAACGGGGCATCTCGGGCAAGCTCCAGCGGTACCCCCGACAACTGCTCGATCGGGTGTCTTCTCTAATCTCCCCGCTAATGAACTCACAATGGCTTCCCGGATAACGGATGCCCGCCAAGATCAAAATTCAAGGAGCTGGGACAAGCAAAGATGACCACCACGTCGTTAAACTGGAAACAGATCACCTCTAAGTCGTTAAACTGGAAACAGATGACCTCCAAGTCTTTAAACTGGAAACAGATGACCTCTAAGTCGTTAAACTGGAAACAGATGACCTCCAAGTCTTTAAACTGGAAACAGATGACCACCAAGTCGTTAAACTGGAAACAGATGACCTCCAAGTCTTTAAACTGGAAACAGATGACCACCAAGTCATTAAACTGGAAACAGATGACCTCCACGTCGTTAAACTGGAGACAGATGACGTCTAAGTCGTTAAACTGGAAACAGATGACCTCCAAGTCTTTAAACTGGAAACAGATGACCACCAAGTCGTTAAACTGGAAACAGATGACCTCCAAGTCTTTAAACTGGAAACAGATGACCACCAAGTCATTAAACTGGAAACAGATGACCTCCACGTCGTTAAACTGGAGACAGATGACCACCACGTCGTTAAACTGGAAACAGATGACCTCTACGTCGTTAAACTGGAAACAGATGACCTCCAAGTCTTTAAACTGGAAACAGATGACCACCAAGTCATTAAACTGGAAACAGATGACCTCCACGTCGTTAAACTGGAAACAGATGACCACCAAGTCGTTAAACTGGAAACAGATGACCTCTACGTCGTTAAACTGGAAACAGATGACCTCCAAGTCGTTAAACTGGAAACAGATGACCTCTACGTCGTTAAACTGGAAACAGATGACCTCTACGTCGTTAAACATGAAACAGATGACTTTTACGTCGTTAAACTGGAAACAGATGACCTCCAAGTCTTTAAACTGGAAAAAGATGACCACCAAGTCATTAAACTGGAAACAGATGACCTCCTAGTCTTTAAACTGGAAACAGATGACCACCAAGTCATTAAACTGGAAACAGATGACCTCTACGTCCTTAAACTGGAAACAGATGACCTCCAAGTCTTTAAACTGGAAACAGATGACCACCAAGTCATTAAACTGGAAACATATGACCTCCAAGTCATTAAACTGGAAACAGATGACCTCTACGTCGTTAAACTGGAAACAGATGGCCTCCAAGTCTTTAAACTGGAAACAGATGACCACCAAGTCATTAAACTGGAAACAGATGACCTCCACGTCGTTAAACTGGAGACACATGACCACCACGTCGTTAAACTGGAAACAGATGACCTCCAAGTCGTTAAACTGGAAACAGATGACCTCTACGTCTTTAAACTGGAAACAGACGACCACCAAGTAGTTAAACTGGAAACAGATGACCACCACATCGTTAAACTGGAAACAGATGACCTCTAAATCTTTAAACTGGAAACAGATGACCACCACGTCGTTAAACTGGAAACAGATGACCTCCAAGTCGTTAAACTGGAAACAGATGACCTCTAAGTCGTTAAACTGGAGACAGTAGACCTCTAAGTCTTTAAACTGGAAACAGTAGACCTCTAAGTCATTAAACTAGAAACAGATGACCACCACGTCGTTAAACTGGAAACAGATGACCTCTAAGTCGTTAAACTGGAAACAGTCGACCTCTAAGTCATTAAACTGGGAATGAGGGAAATCCACTCATGTGTCCTCATGATACATGAGGAGAAAAAACCTTTGTGGGATCCTTACGACTCACAAAGGAAAAGCACACTTAGGAGTCCTCATGACTCCTAAGGAGAACATACACCTGCGGGATCCTTACGACTCGTAGGGAGAAAATGCTTTTATGGGACCCTCACGGCCTATAAAATTGAAAAGTCTTAGGTGACAGGGATCTAAACTTGTCTCCTAAGCCATCGCTCCCCAACCCCCAAGCGGCGAATGATGAGTCGCTCCTGGTACCATAATCCAGTGTAGCGATGCAGACGCCAACCAAATTCCAAATCCCATACCCTAATGGCGAATGATGAGTCGCTCCTGGTGCCATATTCCAGTGCAGCGATGCAGACGCCAGCAAGGTCCTGAAATTTTTCCGGCCCCATGGTCTGGATCATACATCCTGCAAAACCGTATACAATCCACGGGCGTAAAACAATTCCCAAATCCTCCTGGGGAAAATGATGAGTTGCTCCTGGCATTATTCCAGTGCAGCAATGCAGATGCCAAACAAAAACAATTCCCAAATCCTCTCGGGGCAAATGATGAGTTGCTCCTGGCATTATTCCAGTGCAGCAATGCAGATGCCAAACAAAAACCCTAATTCCCAAATCCTCTCGGGGCAAATGATGAGTTGCTCCTGGCATTATTCCAGTGCAGCAATGCAGATGCCGACAAAAATACCAATCCCAAAATTCCCTCAATGACAAATGATGATTCTCTCTTGGTACTATATTCCATGTAGCGATGCTGATGTCGACTCAAATCAAACAAATCCAACCAACCAATTCCAACATCGACCTCTGCGTCGGACAACAGAAACTCCGTCTCGGGGAAACGTCAAGCTCACACTCCGTCTCAGGGATACGTCGACCAGCCGATACTCCGCCCCGGGGAAACGTCAAGCAGACACTCCGTGCTGGGGGCACATCTACAACAGGCACTCCGTATCGGGGAAACGTCCTACCACAGACACTCCGTATCGAGGATACGCCCTACAACAGGCACTCCGTATCGGGGAAACGTCCTACCACAGGCACTCCGTATTGGGGAAACGTCCAACAACAGACACTCCGTATCGCGGATACGCCCTACAACATGCACTCCATATCAGGGAAACGTCCTACAACAGACACTCCGTATCGGGGATACTCCCTACAACAGGCACTCCGTATCGGGGAAACGTCCTACCACAGGCACTCCGTCTCGGGGAAACATCCAACAACAGGTATTCCGTCTTGGGGAAACGTCCTACAACAGACACTCCGTCTCGGAAAAACGTCAACCAGCGACACTCTGCATCGGGGAAACGTCCAACACAGACACTCCGCATCAGGGAAACGTCCAACAACGACACTCCGTGCCGGGGAAACGTCAAGCAGACACTCTGTCTCGGGGAAACGTCAAGCAGACACTCCGTGCTGGGGACACGTCAACCAACAGGCACTCCGCCTCGGAGAAACGTCGGCCAGCGACACTCCGTGCCGGGGACACGTCTACCAGATCGCTCCGGATTAGAGCGTCGACCGTCCACGTCGTAAAATGGGCAGTGCATCCCAAAAAGTGGGAACCAAAGCAAGTCACCTCCACGTGAAAGAAGATCCATCAATTTCATGCACACGACCCACATGTGCGGCGTGCATTTTTTGATGGGGGGCAATTTGTTGGGGTAAAAATTTACACCCCGGTTGACCGAGTCAAAGTCAGGGTCAACCCCCAAGCTAGGTGGGCCCAAGCCCAGGTCAAGCGGGCCCATGCTCAAGTCGAGCCCACGGCCAGCCTTCCCATGCCAACAACGAAATCAAGTCATAAATAATTTTTATGTAATTTTTTATGCATGAATGTAAACAAAATGGGCATAAAGCCAATATTTTGTAAGCCCATGGCTTATGTGCAAAAATGAAATGGCACATGAGCCATGGGATGGCTAAAATACCATTTTTGTAAAGCCCAAAGGGCTATATGTAAATATGTAAGCCTATATAAGGCAACATGATGAATAAAAAAAGTAACAAAACTTTTCATTCTCTCCAAAAAAAAATAGATCTGAGATCTTTTCTCCTTCCTCAAGGTTCCAAAACCTTCTTCTTTCTCTTGAATTAAATCAAGAGTTTTACTCTTCCTTTTCAAAAACAAAATAGTTTTTCACCACCAAACCCACAAAGGGGAACTTGGATCTGTCTTTAGATCCCAAAAAGGCGAGATTTTGAGATCTCACATCTCTTGATCTTCAAGATCCAGCTAACAGAGGAGGAAGAAGAACCCCTTCCATTAACCCCAAAAACACATTTAGGAGTCCAACTCCACTCTGATTTCTCTTCCGAGAATCTTTTTTTGGCTAAAAGCCTCTTTTCCTCGCCGGCGCTCAAGTGCAGAGCGCCCACGTGCCGACACGTGGCACGCTTGAGTTCAAGCGCTCAGCGCTCAAGCGCAGAGCGCCCACGTGCCGACATGTGGCGTGCTTGCACAACAGCGCCCTGTGGTCGAGCGCAAGTCGCCCATATGCCGACACATTGGCGCGCCTGCGCTCGAGCGCAAGCGCTCGAGCACAGGCGCTCGAGCGCAAGTCGCCCCAGTGCCGACACGTGGCGCCCTTGCGCTCAAGCGCCCAGCACTCTGGCGCAAGTCGCCGCCGTGCCGACACGTGGCATACTTGCACTCAAGCGCCCTGCGCTCAAGCGCCCAGCGCTCAAGCGCAAGTCGCCCCCGTGCCGCGCTCGAGCGTCAGGCGCTGAAGCGCAAAACGCCCACGTGCCGACACGTGGCGCGCTTGCGCTACAGTGCCCTGCGCTTAAGCGCAGAGCGCCCACGTGCCGACACGTGGCACGCTAGCGCCTGAGCGCACAGCACCTGGGCGCACAGCGCCCAAGGTGCTGGCCCCACACATCCTTTGGATGCCTTTTCCCCCTCTTTTTATGTACATACATATACATATACATATGTATACATATTTGCACACACACGTGCTCCACGACACTGTCCCTGTTAGAAAAAAATTTCTAACGGGCGCTGCCCCGCATCCCGCAAGGGGGCTGCTAGCCCCCTTGACCCCCAGCCCGCTATCCGGGTAGCGGGACCCCCGTAAAAACTCTGCGGGGCCCCCGATATATCCAAAACCCCTTCAAAACACCACACTGTACATTGAGTTCGCATGACCAGTTTAACCCGTCAATCGGAGGTTCTCTCGCTCCAAAGGCGAGGGGTAATTAACGGCAGCTTAGTCCGCGGCTGCCGGAGATTCGGATCCCCACAATCAATAAACCCCGGCCTACCCTAGGCAGGGGGAATCTGTAGTATATGCCTGATAAGCGCGCGCGTATTCCCATCTCAATGGGGTGATGAAAAACACCCTACAGGCTCAAAGGAGTCATACAAATAGGTTTTAGTTGGGTACAGTCCCGAGCCACATGGAGGCAAGTGAGCGGATCGGCAGGGGATTCGTCTCTCCCGGTATTAGGGGTGAGATCGCGCCGTGTCTAGGAGAGACATTACACAAAGCTCTCGGCCGAGGCAGGAGATTTACTGGTAGGTACTCCAGTAGTATCTCAAGGTGTTCTGGGCTACACTCTGACACGACTTATACCGCTATTGGGGGTCTGACGTTACCAGCCCCTAGGCCCGATATGCGATACTCATAGACGAACGGACCGGACTGTACGTATATTGTCACTGATAGGCAGTAGGGTTCCAGGATGAGTTCGCTCATTGGCTTCCTTTGAGGTCAGTACATGGGCAGCCGTTACGCACAGCTAGTGCCGCTGATGTGCTTGTAGTTAAACCCACTGCCAGGGTATTGACGAGTCTTTAGAGTCCCCCACAGATTGTTTCCCAAGTTCGGGCGAAACGTTGTAGAGGCCGTATGGTTTTATGGCAGGGTTCGAAATTGCACGTGCACTTGTGCACGTGTCATATTTCGGACAGATAATACTGGTGGGCTTTGGTTTAAGCCGGATCCAAGTATTATATTGAGTCGGAATATTTTAGTCTCTCGTATCCGTATTCGGTCGGAATACGGATACAGGTATGTATATACAGGTGAGGGGTATTCTCGTAATCTGTTGTGAGAATGTTTTAGAAGATGCATTTCTTTTTGGATTAATCATTTTGGTTTAAATGATTATTGGATTTTGGAAAGGGTGACTCATTATGGATGACACATTAATTCTAGAATGTTCACTAATGACTCATGTAATGAGTCATCTAGTGAGTCATTAAGAATTAATGAGTTTTGTTTTGTGGATAGATATTTTAAGGAGATATTTTTATAAGATACTTTGTTTTGGGTTTTAAAAGAGATAACCTCATATATCTATTCATATGAGAAGAAAATAAGAGAGACGTTTTATTATGCTTGGTTTTCTTTTGCTCTCTTGATTTTTTTGAGTTCACCATTTCCAATCCTTAGCATCTTCTTTAACCTCCACCCTAACCCTTTCATGTGATGAGAACCCTAGGGTGTTTGAGACAAACTATTCTACTCATTCTCTACTTCATCTTGGTCATCTCTTTTAGCAGACTTGATGACCGAGTTGCCTCGGTATAGAGGCGGGAGCCCGTTTAAAGATCCGTTGACGTGGTGCCACCTCGATGAGGAGATAGAAGATCGGAGTTGCCGCGAGGAGCGTGGGATGATGGCTAAAGACCGAAGGACTCAGATCGATCGGTATAGCCTTTCTACCTCTTTACAGTTTGTTAGTTTAGCGTTAATGGCAAGATCTGGGTTATAGTATGCGATAGCGCCAGTTATAAAAGTTTTTGTTCCACGTTTGGCGTCAGAATGACGGCCGGGGCGCTACCGTAGAATTACATGTACCCAACTAAAACCTGTTTGTACGAATCGTTTGAGCCGTGGTAGGGTAGTAATCAAAGCACAGTGGGAACTCACACGAGACAAATGACGATCTCAGGTCGACAGACTAACCTGTACACATGTCACCTCGGAACTGCTATCTGATGATAGGATAGTACCAACTAGCAGGTTCCCGGCGAGTCCGTCCAGTGTACTCATAACCCAATGAGCACCTGTATACTATCTTAGGTGAACAAACTAACACCAATGGCTTATAAGACCTGGCCACCGCCCCTCGTCGGGGTCTCGATCAGTATACACTAGTCTACTCTGGAGTATCGATGCCCAGTCTCGAAACTCCCATGACTAGGGACATTTAAGGATTTGCTTATAGACCCCCAGCTCCCACATATATGATCGCCATCATATTGCTGGTAGTCAAGCAAGAATCCTCTGGGCTCTATCAACATGTAATTGTGATCTATAGTACCACATAAAGCATGATGATAAAAACAAACCAGATAGCATACTATCATCTCGAGTAAGATTGTACTACCGGTATAGGTCCTCCCTCAATCATCATAATCACCTAACTGCGATTACGATAATTGCCTTGAGGGCACTATAGCCAACAGTCTCCCACTTAAACTTAAGGCCAATTATTGCGATGTCGCATACTCACAGCTCGTGTGATACCGAACACCCAACTTCTCTACTAAGCAGTTTTGCAAGCTCGTTTGTGAAACTATTGTGTTCGAGAAATAGCCTCAGTGAGTAGATCTGCTCCAGTATTTCTATCTTTATCTCTTTATATCTCAACTTCTTGGAGAATAACAATCTCCCGAAATGAGCAATACCTTGTCTTAGAATTTGTCTGGATATCTGATAGGACCCAGTTCACAAATGAACTCCAAATCCAGCAAACTTCTTAGACTGTATCGTCTACTGAAATTAATCAGTATACTGCGTCATGCCTTTCTCAGTATCCGCTTGGACCACCTGTCCAACATACTGTCCCTCAGAAGAGGGAAAAACTATAACTCAGACAGCCGCTCTATCATCCATGTCAACTTGGAAGCCTG
This sequence comes from Agapanthus africanus, assembly GCA_030015575.1. NCBI lineage: Eukaryota > Viridiplantae > Streptophyta > Magnoliopsida > Asparagales > Amaryllidaceae > Agapanthus > Agapanthus africanus. The sequence continues at coordinate 245,773,855 of CM057347.1, read as the reverse complement.
AAATGATAACCGTCTCGTGAAGGAGATTGCCGTTACCATATCCCTAGAACATCCATTTATGTTCACAAACTGCTTCCCTACATTTCTCCAGGATTGGATTAATATATGTTTATTGCAGCTAGTGCAAAAATAACATCTGGTGTGGTACTTGACATTTCATGATTAGCTCAATTGCCTAAGCAAGTGATATGCTAATCATGCAGATCCCTCTCCCCTTTAGTCTGTAAGACACCTTTAGAGAGGGTGACTCCATCACCTGCAGGTACACCACCATGCCAGGAGTCGTCCATTCTAAAACACTTTAGAATAGTGTCAAGTACCCAAATTGGGACACTTCCCAAATCTAGATCTAAAACCATAGATCTAGTAATCAGAAACCATGATATTATATCCATGTCCTATGTAGAGAAATCAACCGTGTGACAACCACAGTATAACCGATCGTAGTATAGGAATTCACTTCCTATAATGTGCATGTTAACCCAAATACCAGGACATCACACCCTACTACCTTCTTACCAGATCCATCTTCCATTCTGATGAAGTCAAAGCCTATGACTGTCACATGAAAACTAGATGATCTATTTCCGCTATACTTGCTTTAGTCTATAAATAGACATAAGCTACTTGCCCACTATGCTTCCGCTACTCCCACTGACTACAACAACCTTCTGGCAGAGTCATATACACGTGCACTTCTAAAGCTAGTTTAGAACGACGCTATACTCATCCTCCTGCCGGGTCTCATAGTCTAGAACAGCAGCAATGGCAAGTCTGGGTAAACAAGAACCTCCCTGTCACCGTCTCTGAGAAGACCGAAGTACCTCTTGGGTGCCTGAGGTTACCCACTAAATCTGCGGAGTAGCTATTGGAATGTCAATTGATTCCTCAGGTTCTATTAAATCTTCAGTGATCGTTTGTAGTTCTGGAATCACTTCCATTTCTACCATACTCCCACTTCTGTTTTCTGAAAAAATCCATTTTACTAAAACTGTGGTGAGTCAAGAACAATATCACTATTGATCTTCCTGATGGTAGAAAGTTAGCCCTCGTCAAAGCCTGGGATAACCCACAAACTGCCATTACTGAAACGTGCCTCTAGTTTATCCTGATTCTGGTTTTAAGCATCAGCCGGACAACTCCCTATACCTTAACATCGTTAAGATATAAATTGATTCTATATATATTCAATATAGAAACAAAAGAACTAATTTAATTGGAACCAGATTCAAAATCATGCAGCTGTCTCCAGTGCATATCAACCAAATGGAATGAGACCAATCAGCATTACTCAACTAGGAGTGCATCCATATATGAGTAACCCGAAAGAGAAGCAAGTTCTCAAAACTATTACTATCAACGAAATACCAAACAAAAGTATCTACATCTTCGACTACCTCGAAGAATCCTGATACTTCCAAAAAATGGTTCTCTACTTTATTCTTATACCTATAACTTCTCAATATCTGGACCTTGTATTTCTACGAAACACATGTCTGGAACTGGAGAAGTCATGAGTAAACAGAATATAGTACGAGTACCAACCCCATTGTCCTAATTGACACTGGACAATATACAATACTTTGTACAAGGTACAATACTTTGTACAAGTCTCCTGAGTTCAATAACTCAAGACCCTGTGCGTCATAGGTTGAAAACTGTACTATGGTTAAGAAAAATTACACCGCTGTTGAATGCACCTTACCTAACCATCAACTGATATAGGTAAATGTCACAGACATAATTTCAAAAAGTTATATCTCACTTTATAAAATAAACGTATAGATATATCAGTTTGAAACTGGTGCATAACTACGGATATTCAAAACCAAAAATTTGCCGTCAGGCAAAAACCCAGGTGATTTCCTCAAATGTCACCAATTACAACGAATTCCGATATAATGAGGATCTAATCACCCAATTCCTAATATTTTACTCCTACTCACCATCTGTAATAACATACAGATGTGAGAAACTGATCTGGTAAATACATACCCTGGAGTTAGATTCCTATTGGGAAAACAGTTTTCAATTAACTTCGCACAGTGAAACCGAAACATGAAAATATTTCAAAGGGGTTAACTGGTATTCCTAGTAACGCCTCTTCCACTATCCTGATTCATGACAGTAACCATATACTTGCCTTCCCTGACACCAATCCCTTTATTATGTCTTTACTTATTACCTTCTGTACACCACCTTTAGGCTAATTGATTTTCTTCCTTCCCTACCCTTCGACACCAGCCTAAGGTTTGGAAGAAGACTATCCAATAAGCGTAATAGGTATACTCTCCTAATCCTAGGAGCCCTTGCAACCTGAGAGAAGGTAACGGGAAAAGATAACTGAATGATCCTATTCTATTTCTCCTGAACCGGAAACCATCCTCGAATCTGGAACGAATTCCTTCGAGTTCGTATGTAACTATACGATGACATATCCAATAGAAGTGGATATCCGTAGTGATACGGAGTGTTATGGAGAAATCCAAAGTGGATGTGGGAGTGACAAGGGGTATACACGGTTTTGTCATGAATGATAGCAGTCGCAATTTCCTTTGCCCTTATTCTAATCCCTTTATTATGTCTTTACTTATTACCTTATGTACACCACACTTAGGCTTATTGGTTTTCTTCCTTCCCCACCTTTCGGCACCTGCCTACGGTCTGGAGGAAGACTATCCAATAAGCTCAATAGGTTTACCTTCTCCTAATCCTAGGAGCCTTCACAACCTGAGAGAAGGTAAAGGGAAAAGACAACCGAATAATCTTATTCAATCTCTCCAGAACCAGAATCCATCCTCGAATATGGAACAAGTTCCTTCGAGTTCGTATGTAACTATACGATGGATATATCCAATAGGATTGCATGTTCGTAGTGATACGGGGTGTTCTGGAGAAATGCAAAGGTGATATAGATGTGGCAATGATATATGTGACTCCGTGACATTCCTAAAGCCAAAGTGTTTTAAGAAGGTTCGGTTAACTTGGTCATGAGTTTTAGTCTAGGGTCAGGTCATGGTCGCAGCCAAATAGAGAGAGAAAAGAAACACTCAGCCTGCACTCTAACCTGGATCAGAATGGTTAATCACTTTATCTAATCAGGATGGCTCTCACTGTTTCCTCGAATTCGCCTCCAAACCCAAAAAGAGAATTAGTCGGGATCATCTAAAATCACCCGAGGAGTAATCTTACTCATCAGTGGGAATCGGGATCCAACTATCATCGCATGATAACTTGATGGAATCCACTCAAGTTACCACACTCCAGAAGGTATGCGCAAGCTTGGCAAGTTTCCTGTATGTTTGAAACTTCCGATGTGATTTTTACCCCAAGCGGTTTATGACCTTGACTTTGGCCAACAAATCATAACACGCAAGTCAAGTTCTACCCGTCATTGTCCTCATTGATTTAGACCTACCCGCACACACCCTTGACTTTGGCCAACAAAGTGGTACGACTGTCCTAAACCAATGCATATCCATGCAACAGACAAGCAACACACAGCTACCGCACACGATGCCTTGACTTTGGACAACAAACACCGCACGAATACTATGTGCTACTTATCCGAAATGACAGAGGGCTACGGCTGGTTTTTGGCGAAAAACCTTTAACGTAATGAACTTGATATCGTTTAAGGAATCCAAGTGGTTTTACAAATGTATAGTGGCGAAAACTTTTGCTAAAGAGGTCACTCCCGGTGAAGGGATCTCGGCTCTTTCCTCGTCGAATGAGGTGCAGGATATTCTAAAATGAATACCACGATGCAAAGCAAAAGAATCGACTATAGTGAAGTTATTACGTTGACGCAAACTTCTGCCCAAGGGGTCACTCTCGATGAAGGGATCTCAGCCCTCGCCTCGTCGAATGAGGTGCTGGATATTCATAACCAAATACCACTGTGCAAAGCAAAAGAGAACGTCTGTAATGTCAGTTTTTAAAAAACTTGGTTCCAACAACATCATATATAGGTTTGTTTTTCCTTGCATTGATAAGAATCAACGCAGCCTCATCAATTAATCACACCAGAAAAGAACGAAAATATGATGTACGTATATGCCATCCGCATTCGCCACTGGGTCCCGTCATCACCCGTTAGGTTACTTAACTAACGACAGAGCGGGGACTGGACTAGCGCGGGTGCAATACATATACAACATCTACTAGTATATATAAATATATATAACAATCGTCCCAGGCATGATATAAAGCAACATCACAGAAGTATCACAGAAGCAACACAGAATGGTGGATAATCTTGGAGCCCGGGTTTCACTTGAGCCGCAAGTGAGACCCGACGTTCCCCTGTCGTATGGATAGCCTGTGTAATGAAAGCCTAAACCTCTACGAGTGCGGCAAGTTACCCGCCAAAACCAGAAGTGAGGCAACCCCCTTCAACAACGTGAATGGGCCACCCAGCACTTCACAGAATCCGGTAACTTGGGCACCCTTCCGTGGGTCAACCTATACCTCCTACGAGTGCGGCGAATAGCCCGCCAATTCTAGAGTAATGTCCCCTCCGTCTCAACGCCATGAGATGCGAACCCGTTGCCCTCTAGAACACAGCTAATCGTGCACTCCACCGCGGGGTAATCCTAGTACAAAAAAGAAAATAATATACAAGGGTGACATCGACCTCAACTCGGTCGTGCCCCAAACAAATAATATACAAACTGGCAGTGACAGCAGTCCACATGTCGGACGCTCTCCCCGCAATATCAAATGTACAAATGAATCTGAACTGTACTGCCATTGCACCACTGGCTATCCACCACGACGATCCTACCACAACCACAGCATAACACAGAACATCAACGTGAATGTCATGTTCGCAAACCCGTCTAAAAGAACATATAGCAGTTAGACGAGTTATACCGCTCTAATGACATTCACGGTCGCAGATAATAATGTAAGTACTATAAACATTTAAACAGTGCTAAATTATCGACTTCGAAACACCCCGAATTGCCTCTGAACAATATATAACAATATATCCAAACTAGGAAAAACAAGCAATACCACTAAACCAATATTCCAGAGACTAGACCACACCAATAATTTCAAGCCCAAAATCCAAAATTGGACCGGCCTCACCCGTTTTTTATCAACTCTCGTCGGGTCAAAACCGGCGGTTTGGGCTCGTATTTGCAGTGTGTTCTAGTGGTCATCAAAGTAGTCTTCTACAGTTGCTTAAAATTTTTTTTGAAGACTTAGAAAAATTAACAGCAACTGGAATATTCAGTGTACTGTTTCGGGGTTGTTTCGGTTTCGATACTTTAACATCGTCTAAAATAGCTAGCTAAGGGTTTAAAACCTGGCTCTGATACCATGTTGGGTTACGACAGCGCCCCGGCCATCAAACCGTGGCCAAATGCGGACCAAAAATTTACTAAACTGGCGCTACCATTACCCGATGCCCGGATCCACCCTAAACCCTATACTAGCAAGCTAATAAAAGAGATAGGAATGGTTATACCGAGTTGATCCGTGTCCTTCAGTCTTCAACCATCTTCCCAAGCTTCTAGGGGTCGTCTTAATCGAGTTTGGTTGCCGGTCTTCCTCCATCTACGATGATCCACCCGAGGGACATGACGCAAGCTTCAACCTTGCCGAGCTAGGTAACCGATGCTCTAAAGTTGCTATCAATGGAGAGTGGAGGTGTAGGAATGTGTCACTATAATTTTTCTCTCATCACAATGCTCAAAAGAGTAACTCAAGAAGATGAAGGAGGTGAGGAAACATGTGGCATGAGCAACTAAAGAAAATGGCTAAGTGTTTTCTCTAAGTGAGTGTGAGTGATGAAGTCAAGTGAGAAAGTCAAGTGAAGAAAATAAATGAGCCAAGTGTTGGATATATGTATGCCCTAGAGGCCATTATATGATAGTGGATGTATCTATACATGTATATATATTCAGTATGCATTCTTGCTCGACATGATAGTATGCTATCTGGTTCTTCTTTATCTGACATGTTGATTTGATCATGCTTTTATTCATTCATACATGCTGATAAAGCCCTGAGGATATCGGCTTGACTACTCTGATTATGATGGAGATCATACTAGTGGGACATCTGTAGTCTATAAGCATATCCTGGAAAGTCCGTAGTCGTAGGTATATCGAGACGGGGCATTGATATACCAGAGTAGACTAGCGTACATGATACTAGACCCATACGATGGGCGATGGTTGTTCCCACATTCATCGATGTTTGACATCAAGATCATATACGGGTGCTCAGTGGTGACTGGGTACACTGGACGGACTCACAGAGAACTCCTATATGGAATTATATCTATCGTCGGATAGCAGTTCTCAGGTGACACTGGTACAGGTTAGTCTGTAGACCCGAGATCGTCATAGAGTCTTGTGTGTTCTCCTACTGTACTTTGATTGCCATCCTACCACGGCTCTACTGAGTCGTGCAAAAAGGTGGCCGTTGGGTACAGTCCCGAGACACACGAAGGCAATGAGCGATAGGAGGGGTTTCGTCTCTCCCGATATTGGGAGTTGATGCTGTGCTGTGCCCGACTGGTTATATCAGTAAGTCCCTGGCTAGGGCTGCTGAGATTTGCTGATAAGTGTTATCAGTAGTTTCTCGATCTGTTATAAACCATTCACCGGCACGACTTATTGAGTTATTGGGGTCGACGTGACCATCCCTAGGCTCGATATGCAGCATATCTGACGAAGAGACCGGACTATACGGTAGTGTTGCCGGTTGGCTCGACGGGAGTTGTAGCAGGTTCGCTTGTTTTCTTCTGATCGCTCAATACCCGGCTGACCGCTACGTTTAGCTGACCGCTTGCGGCTTGGGGGTGCTTGATATGATCATCACCCACTGCCGGCGTATTGACGAGTCTTAGAGTCCCACAAAGGAGTTACCTAGTCCAGGCGAAACGTTGTGGTGCGCGTATGCGATATGCGCATGGACCCGATTAAAATGCCCGTATATGATACCGTATATTGATCGGGCGACTTGCTTTTGGTAGGGTCATATGTGATATGGCCGGATTGATAAATCAAGTGTTGATTTATCATTTAACCATTAGTTTTCTCACTTAAAACCTTTTCTAGTATATGATGGATGTATGCATGCATGTATGTTTTTCTTTCTTTCTTTCTAGTTTCATGCACATATGGATGTGCATACATACATACATACATACACCATCTATCATGGTTGTTTACACATGGAAATGGTGGCAATATAAAACTCACACCATGGATATATATATATATGGATTATTATTTGATTTTTTGTTTAAAACAAAATGGTAAAGAAAAGGATAATTCTTGCTTAGCTTCTACACTCTTCTTTAAACCTAACCATGCTCACCTACTTCTAACCATGAGTTATCCTTCTCTTTGTGTTTTAAACTCAAGTTAAATAATGTCTCCATCATCTAACCATGGTTTGAGATGAGGATTAGAAAATATATATTCATATATTTTCTTTTTCTTTTACAAGGGTTATCATTTTACTCTTGTTAAAAGAAAGCCACCATCTTCTTCCTCCTTCACCATTTGCTCTCTAGTTTCTTCTAGTGAGTAAAACATGTTGGAGATAATGCCCTCAGAGTCAATTATTAGGTCACAGGTACGTGATTGTAATGATTGAGGGAGGACCTATCCCGGTAGGACAGTCTTACTCGAGATGATAGTATGCTATCTGGTTTACCTTTATCATCGTGTACTGCTTTAGGTGACCTGACACGTCGCTATTACACGTTGATAGAGCCCCTAGGATTCTTGCTTGACCACCAGCAGTATGAGGGCGATCATATAAGTGGGAGCTAGGGTCTATAAGCTTATCCTTAAAAGGTCCCTAGTCGTGAGTGTTTCGAGACAGGGCATCGATTCTCCATAGTAGACTAGTGTATACAGTCGAGACCCCGACGAGGGGCAGTGGCCGGTCTCACAAGCCACTGGTGTCAGTTGGATCACCTAAGATGTATACAGGTGCTCATTGGGTTATGAGTACACCGGACAGGACTCGCCGGGAACATACTAGTTGGTCATATACCAGACGTCAGATGGCAGTTCCCTGGTGACATGTGTGCAGGTTAGTTCATCGACCTGGGGATCGTCATTTGTCTCGTGTGAGTTCCCACTGTACTTTGATTACTACCCTACCACGGCTCAAAGGAGTCGTGCAAACAGGTTTTAGTTGGGTACAGTCCCGAGCCACATGGAGGCAATGAGCGTATCTTCAGGGGTTCGTCTCTCCCGGTATTGGGGGTGAGGTCGTGCTGTGTCTAGGAGAGCCATTACACAAAGTCCTTGGCCAAGGCAAGGAGATTTACTGGTAGGTATTCCAGTAGTATCTCAGGGTGTTCTGGGCTACACTCCGACACGACTTGTACCGCTTTTGGGGGTCTGACTTTTACCAACCCCCTAGGCCCGCCATGCGATACTCATAAACGAACGGACCGGACTGCACGGATATTGTCACTGACAGGCTCAGTAGGGTTGTCAGGCTGGGTTCACTCACAGACGTCCCTTTTAGTCAGTACCTGGTAGCCCGTTACGTATTGGCTTATACCTCTGACGTGCTAGTGGTTAAATCCACAACCAAGGTGTTGATGAGTCTTTAGAGTCCCCCACATTCAGTTACTCAGCTTTCGGGCGAAAGGTTGTAGAGGCCGTATGGAGATATGGCAGGGTCCGATCAGATACGTGCGGTATTGCACGGATCAGGATCGGACAGTTTGTACTATAGGCCGTATGGTTATATGGCAGGGTTCGATCAGATACGTGCGGTATTGCACGGATCAGGATCGAACGGATATTACTGGCCGTCTTTGGTATAAGCCGGATCCTAGTATATTACAGTGTAGAGTTTGTCTCATTGCATTTGTATTTCGGTCGGAATACAAATGCGGGTGTGTATGCACAGTATCGGGGTTTTCCTGTAATTTATTACGGGACCAGTTTTTGGAGTTGCCAGTTTGCTTTCCGTTTCGGCCAATTTCCTTTGTTCCGTTCATTGGCCGAAGATTGGTGGAGGAGGGCTTATTTGCATTGTTGCAAATAAGCATTTGTGGAGGGCGTCTTTGCATATTATCATGTCATGATACTTGTCCCATCATTTGACTTCATAAACTCATGATTGCTTGACTTTGTATATCATCATGGTTGTTGATGATGAGGTTGGTGGTAGGTGGTTGACTGTGGGTTTTGATTTGGTGATCATTTCCTTTTGCATGATAGTCTTCTCTCTCTCTCCCTTTTGGTATTATTGGATGGCTCTCTCATTATCTTGCATATGACACTCTCATTCTCTCCTCTCTTGATGTCATGGCCGGCCTTCCCCTTGGAAGGGCTGTCCAAGTTTTTTGAGGGTGGAAATCTTGTTCATTTTATGCTCCAAAAGCCTACAAGTTCCTCCACATAATCCTTGTATCATCCCTCCACCAAAAGGCACCTCCATGAACCCCAAATGAGACACAATCCTCTACTACACATTCTACAGCAAACCTTGGGCACGTCGAGTAGCCGGCTTCGTGCCCGAGTTGCCTCGGCATTGAGGTGGGAGCCCGTAAACAAAGTAGGCGATGTGGTGCGCTTCCGGCGACGAGGAGGAGACGGGACTTTTCCGCAGGAGATCGGGACCATGACGAGAAGACCGGAGGACTTGGATCGTCGGTATACTTCTCTTCCCTTTCTTGTAGATAGCTAGGACTAGTTAGTGGTTCGATCCGGGTGTTTAGTGCGCGGTGGTGCCGGTTTGCTAAGTCCGCAAAATTTAAAGTTTTTCACCGCTTCCGCATTTGGCCGTCGGATTGACGGCCGGGGCGCCGCCGTGCACTTACAGTGGTATCAGAGCCTCGCCATTAACTTAGTCTAGCTTTGTGTAATGTGTTTTGCATTTCCGATCGATCGAAATGTCCAAAAACCCGTATTTGCTCACATCAGTTTTCTGTTGGAAATTTTTAGTCTCGAAATTTTTTTCAGGTTGTAAAATATTGATGTACTAGAAAATCTAAGAACTCTGTAAAATTTCGATGAAGTGATTCCACAGTCAGAGCGCGGAAGCGCCGCACGAACCCCCATTCCGCCGCCCTTCCGCCGCGAACTGTAGACATCACTGCACCAATTTTTTACAGAGGCCTTCTGGGCTTAAAATATGGGTTTTGGAATATTAATATTGGGCCCAGGATTTCTGTGAGTGCTACAGTTTTGATTGGGGGCCCACTTGTTAATTTTTGATCGATCGGATATTTTAAACACATTTTTCACAGTATTTACATTATATCTGCGACCGTGAATGTCACTCGATCGGTAAATCCTGTCTAACTGCTATAGCCCGGTTAGACGGATTTGCGAACGTGACTTTCACGTTGATGTTTTGTTTTTGCTGTGATGTTGCGGATCGGTCGTGGGGGATAGCCTGGATGCAATGCTAGTACTGTGTGCTGTTGTATTATGTACATTTGATATTGCGGGACGAGCGTCCGACATGTGGACTGCCGTCACTGCCTGTTTGTATTATTATTTTAGGGCACGACCTGGTTGCGGTCGATGTACCCGTTGTATGTATATTTTACTTTCTGTACTAGGATTGCCCCGCGGAGGGGTGCACGGATAGCCGGGTTCTGGAGGGCAACAAGCCCGCATCTCATGGCATTGAGACGGAGGGGGCTTCACTCTAGGATTGGCGGGCTATTCGCTGCACTCATAGGGGGTACAGGTTGACCCAGGAGGGGTGCCCAAGTTACCGGATTCCGTGAAGTGCTGGGTGGTCCATTCACGGCGCTGAAGGGGGCTGCCTCGCTTCAGGTTTTGGCGGATGACTTGCCGCGCCCGTAGGGGTCTAGGATTACATTGCACAGGCTATCCACATGACCAGGGGAACGTCGGGTTTCAGCAGTGGCTCTGTGAAACCCGGGGATCCCAGATATCTGTATTGTTTCTGTGATGCTGTTCATTCTCTGTGATGTTGCATTTTTTATCACGCCTTGAGCGAATATAATATATTGGTATATATATTAGTAGATGTAGTATATGTTTTGCATCCGTGCTAGTCCAGTCCCCGCTCTGTCGTTAGTAAGCTAACCTAACGGGTAATGACGGGACCCAGTGGCGAATGCGGATGGCATATACGTACATCAGTATATTTTCGTTCTTTTTGGTGTGATCAATTGATGGGACTGCATTGATTCGGATCAATGCAAGTTTTAAAAACAAACCTAATCTGATGTTGTTGGAACACTTTTCAAAAAGCTGTTATTGCAAGGACGTTCACTTTTGTTTTGCATCGCGGTATTCATTTGGAATATCCTGCTCCTCAGTCGACGAGGCAAGGGCCGAGATCCCTTCACCGGGAGTGACCCCTTGGACAAAAAGTTTGCGTCAGGGCATTAACTTCACTATAGCCGATTACTTTTGCTTTGCACCGTGGTATTCAGTTGGAATATCCTGCACCCCATTCTACGGGGAAAGAGCCGAGATCCCTTCACCGGGAGTGACCTCTTTAGCAACGGTTTTCGTCACTATATTTTTAAAAGCTATCAGTTCCTTCAACGATATCAAGTTCTTTACGTTAAAGGTTTTCGCCAGAAACCATTCGTAGCCCTCCGTCGTTTCAGACGGGTAGCACGTAGTATTCATGCTGTGTTTGTTGACCTTCGTCAAGGCATAGTGTATGGTAGCTGCTTGTTACCTTTCTGCTGCATAGATAGATGCGTTGGTTTGGGACAGTCGTATAGCCTTGTTGACCTTCGTCAAGGGCTTGTACGGGTGGATTCAAATTAACCTGGATAATGACGGGTAGAACTTGACATGTGACTTATGATTTGTTGACCTTCGCCAAGGTCATAAGAGAATGGGGCAGAAATCACATCGGGAGTTTCAAAAGAACTGAAACTTGCCAGATATGCGCATACCTTCTGGAGTGTGATACCGTGAGCGGATTCCGTCACGTTATCATGCGATGATAGTTGGATCCCGATTCCCACTGATGAGTTAGTTTACTCCTCGGGTGACCCCGACTAATTCTTCTTTCAGGTTTGGAGGAGAATTTGAGGTACAGTGGGAGGATTCCAGATTAGATAAATTGGTAACCATTCTGATCTAGGTTAGAGTGCACGCTGAGTGTTTCTTTTCTCTCTCTCTTTGGCAGCGACCATTGACCCGACCCTAAGACTTTGACTCAGTGACCAAGTTGACCGAACCTTCTTAAACACTGGCTTTTGGATTGTCAGAGTTGCAAACCTCATTGCCACTCCTACTTTTACCCTTTTCTCCAGGACACCCCGTATTACTACGAACGTCCACTTCCATTGGACAAAACCATCGTATGGTTAGATACGAACTCGAAAGAATTTATTCGAGGATGGTTTCCGGTTCTGGAGAAAACGGATAGGATTATTCAGTTGTCTTTTCCTTTTACCCTCTCTCAGGTTATGAGTACTCCTTGGTTTAGGGGTAGTACACCTATTACGCAAATTGGATTGTCTTCTTCCAAACCTTAGGCTGGTGCCGACCGGTAGGGAATGAAGAAAACCAATTAGCATAACGATGGTGTGCAGAAGGTATTAAGTTCAGACAAAGCAAGGGATTAGTAAGAGGGCAAAGTAAATTGCAACAGATATTCACGACCAAACCAAATATTTCGTTACCACTCCCACATCACCTTTGTATTTCTCCAGGACACTCCATATCACTACGAAGATCCACAGTTTATTTGGATACTCCATCGTATGGTTATATACGAACTCGAATGGAACTTGTTCCAGTTCGGGGATGGATTCTGGTTCAGGAGAAATAGGAATAAGGTTTATTCGGTTGTCTTTTATCTTCACCCTCTCTCATTGCGAGTGTTCCTAGGATTGGGACAGTACACCCATTATGCTTATTGGATAGTCTTCTTCCAAACCATAGGCTGGTGCCGAACGGTAGGGAAGGAAGAAAACCATTTGGCCTAAAAGGGTGTGCAGAAGGTAAAGACTAAAGACATATGAAGGGATTTGGAGAGGTGGCAAAGAACTATACGGTTACAGTTGTGAATCTGGAAGAGGCATTAATGGGAATACCGGGATACCCCATCGGAACATTTCAATGTTTCAGTTTCACTGTGTAATGTTAAAGGAAAACTGATTTCCCAATTAGATACTTACTCCAGGGTATGTATTTACCAGGTACGATTCTCACATCTGTATGGTTTTATAGATGATGAGTGGGAGTAAGTTATTGGGAATTGGGTGATTATCCTCATTATATCGGGATTCGTTGTAATCGGTGATATTTGAGGAAATCACCTGGGCTGTTTGCCGGTCGGCAAATATTTGGTTTTGAATATCCGCTGTTATACACCAATTTCAAATTGATATATCTGTACGTCTATTTTCATAGAGTGAGATATACCTTTTTGAAATTATGTCTACGACATTTACCTATATCAGTGGATGGTTAGGTAAGGAGCATTAAACAGCGGTGTAATTCTTCTTAACCATAAGTACAGTTTTCAACCTACGACACACAGTGAATGAGTTATCAGACTCAAGGGACTTATACAGAGTATTGTGTGTTGTCCAGTGTCCATTAGGACAGAGGGGTTGGTCCTCATACTATATTCTGTTTACTTTTAACTTCTCTAGTTCTTAGACATGTGTTTCGTAGAAACACAGGGTCTAAATTTTGAGAAGTTATAGGTATTTGAATAGAGTAGAGAACCAGGTATAGCAAGTATCGGGATTCTTCAAAAGATCGAAGATGTAGATACTTGTGTATGGTATTCAGTTGATAGTAATGTTAAAGAGATCTTGCTTCTCTTTCAGGTTACTCATAATTGGAAGTATTCCTAAGTTGAGTAACGCTGATCGGCCTCCTTCCATTTAGTTGACATGCGCTGGGGACAGCTGCGTGATTTGAATCTGGTTCAATTAAATCAGTGCCTCTGTTTCTATATTGGATATAGAACAGTTCATATCTTACCGATGTTAAGGTACGGGGAGTTGTCCGGTTTATGATTAAAACCAGACACTGGACAACTCAAGGCACGTTTCTGTAATGGCTGTTTGTGGGTTGACCCAGGCTATGACGAGGGTTGACTTTCTACCATCTGGATGAACAATAGCGATATTGTTCTAGACTCGCCACAGTTTTATTAAAAATGGATTTTTTCAGAAAACAGTAGTGGGAGTATGGTAGAACTGGAAGTGATTCCAGAACCACAGACGATTACTGAAGATTTGATAAGGAACCTAAAGATTCAATCTGGATTGACATTCCATTGGCCACTCCGCAGATAAGGTGGGTAACTTCAGGCACCCGAGAGGCACTACGGTAGCCTCAAGGACGGTGACAGGGAAGTTCTTGTTTACCCACAATTGCCATTGCTGTTGTTCCAGGTTACGAGACCCGGCGGGAGGATGAGTATAGCGTCGTTCTAAACCAGTTTTAGAAGTGTACGTCTATATGACTCTGCCAGAGGGTTGTCGTAGTCAGTGGGAGCAGCGGAAGCATTGGTGGACAGGTTGCTTATGTCTATTTATAGACTAGAGCAGATGTAGCGGAGATAGATCATCTATTTCTGACGTGACAGTCATGGGTTTGACTTCATCAGAATAGGGGATGGATCTGTTGAGAAGGTAGTAGGGTGTGATATCCTGGTATTTGGATGATATACACAGAGTAGGAAAAGAAACTCCTACACTACAATCGGTTATACTTTGGTCGTCACACAGTGGTTTCTCCACAAAGGAAATGGATTTTATATCTGACATACTGGTTACTAGATCTATGGTTTTAGATCTAGATTTGGGTGGTTTCCCAATCAGGGTACTTGACAGCATTCTAAGAGTATTTAGGATGGACGACTCCTGGCACGGTAGTGTACCTGCAGGTAATGGAGTCACCCTCTCCAAAGGTGTCTTACAGACTAAAGGGGAGAGGGACGGGCATGATTGAAAGATCACTTGCTCAGGCAATTGAGTCAATCGTGAGATGTCGAGTACCACACCAGATGTTGTTCTTGCACTAGATGCAATAAGTTGACATTAATCCAATCCTGGAGAAACAGTCGGAAGCAGTTTTAGAACATAAGTGGATGTTCTAGGGAGATGATAACGACAGCCTCATTCAGGAGACAGTTATCATTCCAGGCTTCCAAGGTGACATGGACGACAAGGAGGTTGTCAGAGTTATATTTTTCCTTCTGATGAGGGGCAGTATTTTGGACAGGTGGTCCAAGGCAATACTGAGGGAGGCATGGCGCGCAGGATGCTGATTAAGTTCAGTTGATGATACAGTCTAAGAAGTTTGGATTTGGAGTTCATTTATGAGCTAGGTCCCATCAGACATCCAGACATATTCTGAGACAGGTATTGCTCTTTTCGGGAGATGGGTTTCTCCGCGAACTTGAGATATAGAGAGACATAGAAAGAAACAACAAAGCGGATCCACTCACTGAGGCTATTCCTCGAACGCAATAGTTCCGCAAACGAGCTTTGTGAGACTGACTAGTAGAGGAGTTGGATGTTCGGTATCACACGGGCTGTGAGTATGCGACATCGCAATAATTAGCCTTGAGTGCAAGTGGGAGATTGTTGGAGATAGTGCCCTCAGAGTCAATTATTAGGTCACATGTACGTGATTGTAATGATTGAGGGAGGACCTATCCCGGTAGGACAGTCTTACTCGAGATGATAGTATGCTATCTGGTTTACCTTTATCATCGTGTACTGCTTTAGGTGACCTGACACGTCGCTATTACACGTTGATAGAGCCCCTAGGATTCTTGCTTGACCACCAGCAGTATGAGGGCGATCATATAAGTGGGAGCTGGGGTCTATAAGCTTATCCTTAAAAGGTCCCTAGTCGTGAGAGTTTCGAGACAGGGCATCGATTCTCCATAGTAGACTAGTGTATACAGTCGAGACCCCGACGAGGGGCAGTGGCCGGTCTCACAAGCCACTGGTGTCAGTTGGATCACCTAAGATGTATACAGGTGCTCATTGGGTTATGAGTACACCGGACAGGACTCGCCGGGAACATGCTAGTTGGTCATATACCAGACGTCAGATGGCAGTTCCCTGGTGACATGTGTGCAGGTTAGTTTATCGACCTGGGGATCGTCATTTGTCTCGTGTGAGTTCCCACTGTACTTTGATTACTACCCTACCACGGCTCAAAGGAGTCGTGCAAACAGGTTTTAGTTGGGTACAGTCCTGAGCCACATGGAGGCAATGAGCGTATCTTCAGGGGTTCGTCTCTCCCGATATTGGGGGTGAGGTCGTGCTGTGTCTAGGAGAGCCATTACACAAAGTCCTTGGCCAAGGCAAGGAGATTTACTGGTAGGTATTCCAGTAGTATCTCAGGGTGTTCTGGGCTACACTCCGACACGACTTGTACCGCTTTTGGGGGTCTGACTTTTGCCAACCCCCTAGGCCCGCCATGCGATACTCATAGACGAACGGACCGGACTGCACGGATATTGTCACTGACAGGCTCAGTAGGGTTGTCAGGCTGGGTTCACTCACAGACGTCCCTTTTAGTCAGTACCTGGTAGCCCGTTACGTATTGGCTTATACCTCTGACGTGCTAGTGGTTAAATCCACAACCAAGGTGTTGATGAGTCTTTAGAGTCCCCCACATTCAGTTACTCAGCTTTCGGGCGAAAGGTTGTAGAGGCCGTATGGAGATATGGCAGGATCCGATCAGATACGTGCGGTATTGCACGGATCAGGATCAGACAGTTTGTACTATAGGCCGTATGGTTATATGGCAGGGTTCGATCAGATACGTGCGGTATTGCACGGATCAGGATCGAACGGATATTACTGGCCGGCTTTGGTATAAGCCGGATCCTAGTATAGTACAGTGTAGAGTTTGTCTCATTGCATTTGTATTTCGGTCGGAATACAAATGCGGGTGTGTATGCACAGTATCGGGGTTTTCCTGTAATTTATTACGGGACCAGTTTTTGGAGTTGCCAGTTTGCTTTCCGTTTCGGCCAATTTCCTTTGTTCCGTTCATTGGCCGAAGATTGGTGGAGGAGGGCTTATTTGCATTGTTGCAAATAAGCATTTGTGGAGGGGGTCTTTGCATATTATCATGTCATGATACTTGTCCCATCATTTGACTTCATAAACTCATGATTGCTTGACTTTGTTTATCATCATGGTTGTTGATGATGAGGTTGGTGGTAGGTGGTTGAGTGTGGGTTTTGATTTGGTGATCATTTCCTTTTGCATGATAGTCTTCTCTCTCTCTCCCTTTTGGTATTATTGGATGGCTCTCTCATTATCTTGCATATGACACTCTCATTCTCTCCTCTCTTGATGTCATGGCCGGCCTTCCCCTTGGAAGGGCTGTCCAAGTTTTTTGAGCGTGGAAATCTTGTTCATTTTATGCTCCAAAAGCCTACAAGTTCCTCCACATAATCCTTGTATCATCCCTCCACCAAAAGGCACCTCCATGAACCCCAAATGAGACACAATCCTCTACTACACATTCTACAGCAAACCGTGGGCACGTCGAGTAGCCGGCTTCGTGCCCGAGTTGCCTCGGCATTGAGGTGGGAGCCCGTAAACAAAGTAGGCGATGTGGTGCGCTTCCGGCGACGAGGAGGAGACGGGACTTTTCCGCAGGAGATCGGGACCATGACGAGAAGACCGGAGGACTTGGATCGTCGGTATACTTCTCTTCCCTTTCTTGTAGATAGCTAGGACTAGTTAGTGGTTCGAGCCGGGTGTTTAGTGCGCGGTGGTGCCGGTTTGCTAAGTCCGCAAAATTTAAAGTTTTTCACCGCTTCCGCATTTGGCCGTCGGATTGACGGCCGGGGCGCCGCCGTGCACTTACAAAACACACATAAAGAAAGATTTTAGAAGTGAGAGTCATAACCACAACATCATTCTAAACAAGTTTAGCCAACTTGTTTAGAGTGTTCTCTTCATTTCTCATCTTGAAAAGTGAAGTTGCGAGCTTGGACGAGGAACTTCGGGTGGATCGTCGTGGACGCGAGAAGACTTCAAGATGACCTTCTTCCAAGACCCAAGAGGCCAAAGAGTCTAGCAAAGGGAGATACAAAGGTTGTAGTCTCGAAACCCTATTTTTTATTGCCTTTATCTTTTGAAACCCTAATTTTCTAGGATCGATTCCTTTGTATGCTTGCTTAGCACCATAAAAATTTAAACTTTGTGACATGTGATGCTTCCAAACTCTACATAGGGTGCTAGGCAAACCTATCATCGGTATCAGAGCTACTAGGCATTGGATGTCGACCTATGGAGGGTTCTCACTGTGTGACAGTGTGGCAAATCATAGGCTCTTACCCCCAGGGTGTCCCGAGACCGGAAGGTGTTCTGGTGGGTTGTAGTCCTCGCGAGGGGGCATGCGTAAAAAGTAGCTGCTGAGGGACCCGTTGGTGCCACGGTGATCCCATTGGATGGGGTGGCTACCTGACCAACATTGGTATCAGAGCCGACCTAGAACATTAGACGACACTTTTACGAAGTAAAAATCCCGATCGGACAAAAATACGACTTTTTTAGACTCTCTGGACAAATTTTAAAATCTGTCATTTTTCAGAATTAAAAATACTTAAAAAATAGAGCAGGAAATTATATGAAATACTGTGAAAAACGAACCAATGATCCGTACATATGGCCGCGGAACCGCGGCAATTACTTGCTTAGGCCGCGATTCCGCGGTCGTACAGAGAGTTCATTTCTTCATTTTTCCACAGTAATTCATAATACTGCTTGTACAGTGTTTTAGGTATGTTTAATCTGAATATAGTATTGTATTTTCTGGAGATGGTTTTGGACGCGTAGATTCGATCGGAATTTTCATTTCGTTGCTTTTCCGGGTAAATTAGAAAGTATAGAAGTGTTTGAACGAGTATCATTTGCTCACTATTCACGGGGTTTAAATACTTTGGAGATACGCGCAAGTTTTTTTTGTGGTGGACCCTCTAGAAGACAACAAACCTTAACTCGATTATGTGACCGTCTTGAACTGCCCTTTGAACCTTAGGGTTTGGGGCAGTACGGCGTGCCACATGTGAGGCGTTGGCTTGACCCTTCTACGGCTGGACCGCTACTACTGTGTCACACTCCGGATTTTTTTGAACCCTGCTCAAGTGTTGAGCTTTAGTGAATCTTGGGTACTTGATCGTTCGTTCGAAAACTTTAATACTGTCTGTTTATCTGGAATGTGATACAATATGTGGAATTCATATAGTTTAGGCATGAAATACGAAATATGTGATATTTCGCATTTATGATGTCTAAAGAGAATGTGGATTCCAAATATTGTAGTTTTACACTTTCTTTTCTGTGACCGGAAGTGTAGTATGTTCGATACGCCGGTTTCGTTGCTATACATCAACGACAATTGGGGTATGCATACTTACGTTGATGATATGAGATATTATGTGTTGCTGAGATATGATGTGCAGGATTGTCGCGATTGAATAGCCGGGGGGTTTTATGTGAGATGAGAGTTTTATATTTTCATTCATGTAAATTCAAATGTAATGTAATATTCTTTTATTTGGGGCACTTCCGGGTTGAGGTTGTGTCACCAGTGTTGTATATTATTTACTTTTTCGCATTAGGATGGACCCAAGGAGGGGAGCACAGGTGACCGGGTTCTGGGGTTCAGTGGGAGGCCATCTCGAGGAGTCGAGACCGGGTCTCCTAAACTCCAGAATTGGTAGGGTCGCTTGCCGCTCTCGTAGGGGTCCAGGGTGTGGGCTTGGCTATTCATCGCGACTGTGGAATCCGTATTTTCTATTCTGGCTAAAATACTAAATACGGACGTCCTAGTATATCCCACATTATATCTATGTTTCTGCTGCCTGTGTTCTGTGATATCTGAGACGAATGACATATTATATATATGATATATAGTAGACGTTGCTTATGTTTTACACCCGCGCTAGTCCTGTCCCGGTATGCCGTTAGTTAAGTAACCTAACGGTGCATAACGAAACATTGCGGCGAATGCGGATGGCATAAGCGTACGTGTTATTTTCGTTTCTTTTCTGTGATTGGCTTAAGGACTTAAATGATGGGATTACATTAATGTGATTAATGTAAAGAAAATAAACCTAAAAAGATGTTGTAGAATCGGATTTGAAAACCACTCGTCTATTTATGAAAAAGCTATATTTCAAAACTGCGGAGCTTAAGCCACTTCTTTTGAAAACCATTTGATTCTACAACGATATCAAGTTCAAAGCGTTAAAGATTTTCTTAAAAATCATCCGCAAGCCTCCGTCATTTTAGGAAGTAGAATACTTAGTATTCATGCTACGTTTGTTGACTATAGTTAAGGCGTAGTGTACGGTAGCTAAGTGATGTCTTCCTACATTGCATATGATGCAGATTAATTAGGACATTCTTATGACTTTGTTGACCATAGTTAAGGGTCATATGAGTGGGTCTAATTAATCAAGAAATGACGGGTAGAACTTGACTGGTACTTAAGATTTGTTGACCTTAGTTAAGGTCATAAGTACTAGGGGTAAAAACAACATCGGGAATTTCAATAGTTGAAATTTGCAATGAGATTGCTACCTTCCATGTGATGGTTGGATCCCGATCCCACTGTGGGCAATAGTTGCTCCTAGGAGAGTTTTACAGTTTACAATTAGCTAACTCATTAGGTGTCTAGAAAGGTGTTAACGGGGCTCCGCCTCTGGGAAAACGAGGTTTACTCTAATTAGGTCCGTGCGAAAGCACGGGGAACCTCCCTCAAGTACCGACACTAGCCTGGCTGAACGGTTAGCGAAGTTGTAGACTGTAATTAATCCTGGCTAGTTTTTCTTTTTAAGGTTTGAAAGAAAAACTCGATAAAAGCAGTGGGAAACATCGATTAGACAAGATAATAACCAATCTGATCTATGCAAGAGCATTCGCTGAGTGTATTCTTTTCTCTCTCTTAATGGCAGATACCCATGACTGGACTCAAGCTTCTACTAAATAAAAACAACTGAATGGGACCAACTATAAAGACTGGCTGAGGAATCTGAAAATCGCCTTGACTTATGATAAAGTATCATATGTCCTCACGGCTTCAGCCCCGCCCGTCCCAGGTCCAAAATCCTCAGTTGCGGACATTGAAGTCCGCAAGACATGGGACGCTGACTGTGCCACGGCAAAATGCCTCGCGCTTGCTTCAATGGATAACACACATCAAAAGCAGCACGAGGATATGGACATTCACGGTATATTGCTCCATACAAAGGAGTTGTATGGAGAGCAACCCCGCCTATTACGATACGAAGCATCAAAGAAATTGTTTCAGATGCGAATGGCCCCTTGCACATCAGTAGGAGACCATGTTTTGAAGATGATAGCTCTTATAGAAGAGCTTGAGGACCTTGGATGGACGATGGACAATGAACAATATATAGATATTATTCTGCAGTCCTTCCCCTCCACCTTTTCTCAATTCATAGTGAACTTCAACATGCACGGCATGGAAAAGGAACTCCCTGAACTCCTTAACATGTTAAGGAGTGCAGAGAGCACTATGAAGTCAGCAAAAACTCCCGTTATGACTATTGGGCAATCTTCTTCTTCTCGCCCAAAAGCTAAGGCCAAAGGAAAGAAAAAGAAGAAGCCCACCAATCCTAAGGGTGGAGTTAAAAAGGTGAAGGGAAAGGAAAAGTCCAAAGCTGGAGACTCGGGGAAAGGCGAATGTTTTCATTGCCACAAGACAGGACATTGGAAGCGCAATTGCACGGAGTACTTAAGTCTCAAGAAGAAGCATGGGGATGCTTCTGCTTCAGGTGCGTTTGTGACAGAAAACTGTTTTTCAATAAACTCTATTTCCTGGGTATTGGATACCGGTTCAGGTTCTCACATTTGCAATTCTATGCAGGGGCTGAGAAATAGCAAAGTTTTGAAGACAGGTGACCATACTCTCCGTGTTGGAAATGGTTCCAATATACATACAGTCGCAGTGGGAGAGTATCACTTGGGGTTGCCATCTGGATGTATTTTGGTTTTGAATCCATGTTATTTTGTACCAAGTATGCTATGTAATATAATATCCGTTTCTTTGTTGGACAATGAAGGATATAATTTTGTATTGCAGAACAATGTTATGAACATTCACCTGAATCAAATGTTGGTTGGGTATGGTACGCTTAATAACGGAATATATGTCCTAAATCAACACACAGTTTTCAGTATACAACACACTATAAAAGAAAACTTTCAGAATTAAATGAAGCTTTTCTTTGGCACTGTAGACTTGGTCATATTAACGAAACAAGACTAAACAAGTTACACAAAGATAGATATTTAAAGTCTTTTGAATATAAATTTTTTGCGACTTGCCAGTCTTGTATCAAGGGTAAAATGACCAAAACTCCGTTTACTGGACACGGAGAAAGAGCTACTGAGCTCCTAGGCCTCATACATAGTGATGTATGTGGGCCAATGTCTACACAGGCTAGAGGCGGTTTTTCATACTTCATTACATTCACTGATGATTTCTCAAGATTCGGTCATGTATTTTTATTAAAGCACAAGTCCGAAGCTTTCGAGAAATTCATTGAATATAAACAAGAAGTAGAAAAACAAACCGGCTTGAGTATCAAGATGCTTCGATCAGATCGAGGTGGTGAGTATCTCAGTACAGAATTTGCAAACTTTCTAAAAGAGAATGGGATTCTCTCTCAGCTCACTCCTCCTTACACACCACAGCACAACGCTGTGTCAGAACGACGGAATAGGACCCTATTAGATATGGTCCGGTCCATGATGTGTGACGCTGAGTTACCAGTCTCGTTTTGGGGGCATGCATTGGAGACTGCAGCGTTTCTGCTAAACAGGGTTCCAACCAAAACCGTGTCTACCACGCCATATGAGATATGGCATGGGAAGAGACCATCTCTTAAGAGAATTAAGATTTGGGGTTGCCCGGCCTATGTTAAAAAGCAGAATCCGGACAAACTCGAGACACGGTCAGTCATGTGTAACTTTGTGGGATATCCAAAGAATTCTTATGGATATCTATTCTACCACAAAGAGGAACAAAAAGTGTTTGTTTCTCAGTATGCCACATTCTTAGAAAAAGAGTTTTTCACAGATAAAAATGATGGTAAGGTGGTGGATCTAAAAGAGGTTCTAGAAACACAAACTACAAATGACGATTTGGTTGAACCGGCTGTTACAACAGAAACCGAAGAACCTCGGCCACTCCGTAGGTCTGGTAGGACTTCTCGCCCACCGGAGAGGAACTACGGTTTCCTCATTGATGGTGACAGAGAAGACTGTATCATGGATGATGATGATCCTACCAGTTTTCAGCAAGCTATCACGAGTAGAGACTCTGTGAAGTGGCTGGATGGCATGAGATCCGAAATGGAGTCTATGTACACCAACAAAGTATGGACTTTGGACATTGTACCCCCTGGGGTAAAACCTGTGGGGTGCAAATGGATCTTTAAAAGAAAGATTGGTGCAGATGGGCAGGTGGAGACCTATAAGGCAAGACTTGTGGCGAAGGGTTTTCGTCAAAGACCAGGCTTGGACTATGACGAGACTTTTTCTCCCGTAGCCATGCTTAAATCCATTCGGATCCTACTTGCTATTGCTGCTCACTATGACTATGAAATCTGGAAGATGGACGTTAAAACTACATTTCTAAATGGAAATTTAGAAGAATGCGTTTATATGGATCAGCCAGAGGGCTTCATTGACAGTGGGAGCAGCGGGAAAGCATGTAAATTGCTTAAATCCATATATGGGTTAAAGCAGGCATCATGGAGTTGGAACATCTATTTCGATGATGTCATCAAAGAGTTTGATTTCATCAAAAATCCAGATGAACCTTGTGTTTATAAGAAGGCTGTAGGGAGAGCTGTCACATTCCTCGTATTGTACGTGGACGACATTCTTCTGATAGGAAATGATATTCCTATGCTACAGTCAGTCAAATCTTTCTTATCACTAAGGTTCTCCATGAAGGACCTGGGTGATGCCACATACATTCTGGGTATAAAGATCTATAGGGATAGATCCAAAAGGTTATTGGGATTGTGCCAAACCAGGTACATTGACACCATCCTAAAAAGGTTTAGTATGGAAGACTCCAAGCGGGGTGCCTTACCCGCTTGCCATGGGGTCACTCTCTCCAAGGACTCTTGTCCAAAGACCGATGAAGAGAGAGCTCGCATGAGTGTTATACCCTATTCTTCGGCAGTAGGATCTATAATGTATGCGATGTTATGTACACGCCCAGATGTAGCTTACGCACTTAGTGTTGTAAGCAGGTATCAATCTAACCCAGGGGAGAATCACTGGACAGCTGTGAAGAACATTCTTAAGTACTTGCGAAGGACTAAAGAATTGTTCTTGGTGTATGGTAATGGAAATCTCCAAATGGAGGCCTTTACCGATTCGAGCTTCCAGAGCGATAAGGACGACAACAAATCTATCTATGGGTTTGTATTTACCCTCAATGGAGGGGCGGTGAGTTGGAAGAGTTCCAAACAAGATACCATTGCAGACTCTACGATGGAAGCTGAGTACATTGCTGCAAATGATGCCGCCAAGGAAGCCGTCTGGATGAAGAAGTTCGTCTCGGAGCTAGGAGTAGTTCCAACCATTATTGATCCAATACCTTTGTATTGTGATAATAATGGGGCTATGGCGTTAGCCAAGGAGCCCAGATCCCATCAGCGGTCCAGACACATCCTGAGGCATTTTCATTTGATCCGGGAGATTGTAGATCACCGCGAGATCGAGATTAGGAGAGTAGACACAAAGAATAACTTCGCGGATCCATTCACCAAGGCCCTCCCTCAGCCGCAACATGAGCGACTTTTTGAAATGTTGGGTATGAGATACGCCAATAACTGGCCTTAGTGCAAGTGGGAGATTGTTGGATATATGTATGCCCTAGAGGCCATTATATGATAGTGGATATATCTATACATATATATATATTCAGTATGCATTCTTGCTTGACATGATAGTATGCTATCTGGTTCTTCTTTATCTGACATGTTGATTTGATCATGCTTTTATTCATTCATACATGCTGATAAAGCCCTGAGGATATCGGCTTGACTACTCTAATTATGATGGAGATCATACTAGTGGGACATCTGTAGTCTATAAGCATATCCTGGAAAGTCCCTAGTCGTAGGTATATCGAGACGGGGCATTGATATACCAGAGTAGACTAGCGTACATGATACTAGACCCATACGACATTCATCGATGTTTGACATCAATATCATATACGGGTGCTCAGTGGTGACTGGGTACACTGGACGGACTCATCGAGAACTTCTATATGGAATTATATCTATCGTCGGATAGCAGTTCTCAGGTGACACTGGTACAGGTTAGTCTGTAGACCCGAGATCGTCATAGAGTCTTGTGTGTTCTCCTACTGTACTTTGATTGCCATCCTACCACGGCTCTGCTGAGTCGTGCAAACAGGTGGCCGTTGGGTATAGTCCCGAGACACACGAAGGCAATGAGCGATAGGAGGGGTTTCGTCTCTCCCGATATTGGGAGTTGATGCTGTGCTGTTCCCGACTGGTTATATCAGTAAGTCCCTGGCCAGGGCTGTTGAGATTTGCTGATAAGTGTTATCAGTAGTTTCTCGATCTGTTATAGACCATTCACCGGCATGACTTATTGAGTTATTGGGGTCAACGTGACCATCCCTAGGCTCGATATGCAGCATATCTGACGAAGAGACCGGACTGTACGGTAGTGTTGCCGGTTGGCTCGATGGGAGTTGTAGCAGGTTCGCTTATTTTCTTCTGATCGCTCAATACCCGGGTGGCCGTTACGTTTAGCTGACCGCTTGCGGCTTGGGGGTGCTTGATATGATCATCACCCACTGCCAGCGTATTGACGAGTCTTAGAGTCCCACAAAGGAGTTACCTAGTCCAGGTGAAACGTTGTGGTGCGCGTATGCGATATGCGCATGGACCCGATTAAAATACGCGTATATGATACCGTATATTGATCGGGCGGCTTGCTTTTGGTAGGGTCATATGTGATATGGCCGGATTGATAAATCAAGTGTTGATTTATCATTTAACCATTAGTTTTCTCACTTAAAACCTTTTCTAGTATATGATGGATGTATGCATGCATGTATGTTTTTCTTTCTTTCTTTCTAGTTTCATGCACATATGGATGTGCATACATACATACATACATACACCTTCTATCATGGTTGTTTACACATAGAAATGGTGGCAATATAAGACTCACACCATGGATATATATATATGGATTATTATTTGATTTTTTGTTTAAAACAAAATGGTAAAGAAAAGGATAATTCTTGCATATCTTCTACACTCTTCTTTAAACCTAACCATGCTCACCTACTTCTAACCATGAGTTATCCTTCTCTTTGTGTTTTAAACAGAAGTTAAATAATGTCTCCATCATCTAACCATGGTTTGAGACGAGGATTAGAAAATATATATTCATATATTTTCTTTTTCCTTTACAAAGGTTATCATTTTACTCTTGTTAAAAGAAAGCCACCATCTTCTTCCTCCTTCACCATTTGCTCTCTAGTTTCTTCTAGTGAGTAAAACACACATAAAGAAAGGTTTTTGAAGTGAGAATCATAACCACAACATCATTCTACACAAGTTTAGCCAACTTGTTTAGAGTGTTCTCTTCATTTCTCATCTTGAAAAGTGAAGTTGCGAGCTTGGACGAGGAACTTCGGGTAGATCGTCGTGGACGCGAGAAGACTTCAAGAGGACCTTCTTCCAACACCCAAGAGGCCAAAGAGTCTAGCAAAGGGAGCTACAAAGGTTGTAGTCTCGAAACCCTAGTCTTTATTGCCTTTATCTTTTGAAACCCTAATTTTCTAGGATCGATTCTTTTGTATGCTTGCTTAGCACCATAAAAATTTAAACTTTGTGACATGTGATGCTTCCAAACTCTACATAGGGTGCTAGGCAAACCTAACACCAAGAAACTTAAGAAATGGTGGCTGCCTCTCTCATGCACACATACACAAATATCTTCTCCAATTTTTCTAATAAACAATTCAATGCCAATACCTCTCTACATGCCTCACCCATGCTCATGCCAACTCACCTTCCACCTCATTTCCAAATTGATTTTCTAAAAAGAAAATCAATTAATGAAGTGGAAAACTTCTAGAAACTATTCCGTATAAATACGAAATGCAACCCGGTACACGTATCGAAATACATATACGCGTATTCGTACAAAAATACGAATAGCCAAGAGAGAAAATGAATAGTGAACAATAATACTAGAATACATATATAAATTATTAAATCAAAACCTGATTTTATAATCCGGCTTAATCCTAAGCCGCTAGTATTATCAACCGTCCGATTAAAGTCTGTGCAGCCTGTACACATATTTAATCGGACACCTGTATGCACCAACATACGTCATCTACACCATATCGCCTGAATAGTGAAAACCCTCTGTGTGGGACTCTAAAGACTCGTCAATACGCTGGCAGTGAGTTTAACCACAAGCACGTTAGCGGCACTAGCTGTACGTAACGGCTACCCAGGTATTGAGCGAAAGGAAGGCCGACGAGCAAACTCATCTAAACCCCTACTGAGCCTGACAGTGACAATATCTATACCGTCCGGTCTGTTCGTCTAAGAGTATAGCATATCGAGTCTAGGGGGTGGAAAAAGTCAGACCCCTAATAGCGCGATAATTCGTGTCGGTATGAAACCCATCACCACATGAGAAACTACCAATCCTAGATCAGTAATTCTCGACTACCTTGGACAAGGATTTCTGGTGATGGCCACCTGTGCACTGCGCGACATTAACCCCTATTATCGGGAGAGGCGAATCCTCGACAATCCGCTCACTGCCTCCATATAGCTCGGGACTGTACCCAACTAAAACCTATTTGCACGAATCCTTTGAGCCATGGTAGGTTAGTAATCAAATAACAGTGGGAACTCACACGAGACAAATGACAATCTCAGGTCGACAGACTAACCTGTACACATGTCACCTGGGAACTACTATCTGACAATAGGTATAGTACCAACTAGCAGGTTCCCGGCGAGTCCGTCCAGTGTACTCATAACCCATTGAGCACATGTGTACTATCTTAGGTGAACAAACTAACACCAATGGCTTCTGAGACCTGGTCACCGCCTCTCGTTGGGGTCTCGATCAGTATACACTAGTCTACTCTGGAGTATTGATGTCCAGTCTCGAAACTCCCATGACTAGGGACATTTAAGGATTTTCTTATAGACCCCCAGCTCCTACATATATGATCGCCATCATAATGCTGGTAGTCAAGCAAGAATCCTATGGGCTCTATCAACATGTAATAGTGATCTGTAATACCATATAAAGTATGATGATAAAAACAAACCAGATAGCATACTATCATCTCGAGTAAGACTGTTCTACCGGTATAGGTCCTCCCTCAATCATCATAATCACCTAACTGCAATGACGATAATTGCCTTGAGGGCACTATTGTTAGTTATATGTATGCCCTAGAGGCCATTACTATACATAGGATGTATATTGTAGTGGATGCTTGGACATATATAGGGAGGACTTTCTTGCTCGACATGATAGTATGCTATCTGGTTGAACTTTACCTTAACGTGTACACTGATTGTCTCTCTGTTACATGTTGGTAAAGCCCTTAGGATGTGTACTTGACTACCTGGACTATGATGCAGATCATACTAGTGGGGACATGGTAGTCCATAAGTACATCTTTCAAAGTCCCTAGTCGTGGGTGTATCGAGACGGGGCATCGATATACCAGAGTAGACTAGCGTGTACCTTCTCGACCCATACAGATGGGCGATGGATGATCCCATATCCATTGGTGTTTGACATCAGAGATGATATACGGGTGCTCAGTAGAGACTGGGTACACTGGAAGGACTCGCCGAGAACTCCCAGATGGTATTATACCTCACGTCAGATGGCAGTTCTCTGGTGACACTGGTACAGAGTAGTCTGTTGACCCGAGATCGTCATAGAGTCTTGTGTGGTTCCTACTGTGCTTTGATTTCCATCTTACCACGTCCAAGAGGGCGTGCAAAACGGTGGTTTTTGGGTACAGTCCCGAGTCACATGGAGACAATGAGCGATAGGAGGGGATTCGTCTCTCCCGGTATAGGGGTTGATGTTGCGCTGTGTTCGATCGGCTATAACAGGAAATCCCTGGCCAGGGTTGCTGAGATTTACTGGTAAGTGTTACCAGTAGTTTCTCGAATTGTTATAGACCTCATATCGACACAACTTATCGAGCTATTGGGGTCTGACGTTTACCACCCCTAGGCGAGATATGCGACATATCAGACGATCAGACCGGACTGTACGGTAGTGTTACTGGTTGGATTCACTGGAGTGTGAGTGGGCTTGCTCGTCGATCTTCAGATCGCTCAATACCCGGGTGGCCGTTACGTTTAGCAGACCGCTTGCGGCTTGCGGGTGTTTGATATGATCATCACCTGCTGCCGGCGTATTGACGAGTCTTTAGAGTCCTACACAGAGGTTTCCTGGCTCAAGCGAAACGAAATAGGAGCGCATATGAGATATGAGCGGGACCGAGAATAATACGTGTATGAGATACCGTATTTCATTCTCGCGATGAATGTATCGATTAGGTTATATGCGATATACCCTAGTTATCGAATCAAGGATTGATTCGATAAACCGATACATTGGATACTAGTCGGTTATATACGATATGACCGGATCGTTAAATCAAGTGTTGATTTAATGATTTAATGAATAATTATATATTTGATATATTACTTTGCATTAACTAGTATCGGTTCACTTTAATTGGATTTTCTCGCTCGGGTGTGCACATTGTATATTCGATATAGTTTTGTGCACATGATTGTATCATGTTTGATGATGCATGCTTACTTGGTTTGTGTTAAAGATTGATCCATGGTTATTTAAATGGTTAGGGTTTTGTTTTTCATATACATTTATTTATTCATTTATTTCTTTGGAAAATATAATGCATAAAGATAAAATGGTGGCTTTTATTTTTGTTTCTTTCATGAACATTCATGAAGGTTTGAATAAAATGACCATTTTGTCTCATGCTTAACCCTAACCACTACACCTAACCATGGTCCTCTCTCTACACTTAACCATGGTGTGATTATGATAAGAATAGATTTTATTTTCCATTATTATTATTCTTATCATAACATTATTCTTCTTCTTCTTCCTTTCTTCACTTGAAGAAAGCAAGCTCCATCAATGGTGATTGATGGAAATGAGTGAGAAATCCAATTCTAAAGTCTACCCACTTCCTATTTCTTCATCCTCTACCTCTTGCTAAGTAGTAGAGTGTGTTTCCTTCACAAGTTTTCATGACTTGGTGAAGTTGGAGCTTGATCTAGCGATGCCTCGACGTAGATCATTTTCGGCATGGACATCGACGACCTAGCTTGCCCATTCTCCGACGAAGCCGACGCTAGAGCCCGGGAACTCATTTGGACAGCGAGGGGACTTCGTTGCGGAGCTATGGAGGTGGAGCACCGGATCTACAAAGGTTGTATTTCCGTATTCTTTATAGTTAAGTTGTTAACTAGTTTCTAGTTTTGCCTAAACTTTAGCCAACGATCCGTATTAGGGTTTCTCGGCACCTAGAATTTTTGAAATTGGCATGGTTGATGCCTTGTGAGACCTCTTGAGAGTGCCTAGGAACCCTACAACTATAGCCAACACAAACATACAGGAAACTTTTGCCAGGCATGCACATACCTTCTGGAGTGTGTTGACTTGAGTGTCTTCCATCAAGTTATCATGAGATGATAATTGGATCCCGATTCCCACTAATGAGTAGGTTTACTCCTCGGGTGATTTAAGACGATCCTGACTAACTCTCCTTTTGGGTTTGGAGGAGAATTTGAGGAAATAGTGGGAGACATCCTGATTACATAAAGTGATTAACCATTCTGATCTAGGTTAGAGTGCACGCTGAGTGTTTCTTTTCTCTCTCTCTTTGGCAGCGACCATGGCCCTACCCTAGACTAAAACTCATGAACCAAGTTAACCGAACCTTCTTAAAACACTTTAGCTTTTGGATTGTCACGGAGTCGCATATATCCTTGCCACTTCTACATCACCTTTGCATTTCTCCAGAACACCCCGTATCACTACGAAGATCCATATTTATTGGATAATCCATCGTATAGTTACATACGAACTTGAAGGAACTTGTTCCAGTTCGAGAATGGATTCTGGTTCAGAAGAAATTGATTAGGATTATTTGGTTGTCTTTTCCCTTTACCTTCTCTCAGGTTGCGAGGTCTCCTAGGATTATGAGAGTACACCTATTATGCATATTGGATAGTCTTCTTCCAAACCATAGGCAGGTCCCGAAAGGTAGGGAAGGAAGAAAACCAATTAGCCTATGTGTGGTGTATAGAAGGTAATAAGTAAAGACATATAAAGGGATTAGAGTAAGGACAAAGGAAATTGTGACTACTATCATTCACGAAGAAACCGCGTATACCCCTGCCACTCCTACTTCACTTTTGGATTTCTCTAGAACACTTCGTATCACTACGAAGGTCCATATTGCTTCATATAGTTACATACGAAATCGAAAGAACGTGTTCCAGTTCGAGGATGGATTCTGGTTCAGGAGAAATAGAAAAGGATTATTCAGTTGTCTTTTCTCTTCACCATCTCTTAGGTTGCGAGGGCTCCTGGTATTAGTGTTGGATATAGTGCCCTCAAAGTCAATTATTGGATCGCAGGCACGTGATTGCAATGATTGAGGGAGGACCTATACCGATATGACTGTCTTACTCGAGATGATAGTATGCTATCTGGTTTGTCTTTATCATCGTATACATGCTTTAGTTTACTATTGCATGATGATAGAGCCCATAGGATTCTTGCTTGACTGCCAGCAGTATGATGGCGATCATATACGTGGGAGCTGGGGTCTGTAAGCACATACTTAAAGTGTCCCTAGTCGTAGGAGTTTCGAGACAGGGCATCGATACTCCAGAGTAGACTAGTGTATACAGTCGAGACCCCGACGAGGGGCGTTGGCCGATCTCACAAGCCACTGGTGTCAGTTGGTTCACCTAAGATGTATACAGGTGCTCATTAGGTTATGAGTACACCGGACAGGACTCGCCGGGAACATGCTAGTTGGTATTATACATATCGTCAGATAGCAGTTCCCTGGTGACATGTGTACATGTTAGTTTGTCGACTTGAGATCGTCATTTGTCTCGTGTGAGTTCCTACTGTGCTTTGATTACTACCCTACCACGCTCAAAGGAGACATGCAAACATGTTTTAGTTGGGTACAGTCTCGAGCCACATGGAGGCAGTGAGGGGATCGTCGGGGATTCGTCTCTCCCGGTATTGGGGGTTGATGTCGCACAGTGCACGGGTGACCATCACTAGAAATCCTCGGTCGAGGTAGTGGAGAATTACTGATTTGGATCAGTAGTTTCTCAGGAGGTGATGGGCTTCATACCAACACGAATTATCGCGTTATTATGGGTCTGACTTTATCCACCCCCTAGACTTGATATGCGATACTCTTAAACGAACGGACTGGACTGTACGGATATTGTCACTGTCAGGCTCAGTAGGGTTTCTGGATAAGTTCGCTCGTCAGCTTCCCTTCAAATCAATACATAGGCAACCGTTACGTACAGTTAGTACCTCTGACGTGCTAGTGGTTATACCCAGTGCCAGTGTGTTGATGAGTCATTAGAGTCCCCCACAGACAGTTTCCCAAGTTCGGGCGAAACGCTGTAGAGGCCGTATGGTTTTATGGCAGGGTTCGGAAAATGCACGTGCGTTTACACACGTGATATATTTCGGGCAGATAATACTGGTGGGCTTTGGTTTAAGCCGGATCCGAGTATTATACTGTGTAGATATAATATCTTTGTCTCAGTTGCATTTGTATTCGGTCGTAATACAAATGCGGGTATGTTTATACTGTTACGGGATTATCCTGAAATTCGTTTCAGGATCGTATTTGGAAGTTGCCAGTTTCCAGTTTTCTATCACCCGCTTTGACATTCGGTTAAATGCGGATTTATCTTTTCTTCATTGGGTGAGTCATGGTTCTAGAAGGTTCTAGATTATGGTGACTAGATTCATGCATCTTCATTAGCATTAATTGTTCATTTAATATTAAGGTGACTAGGTTAATGAATCACCATTTTGCATTAAATGAATTCAGTGAGTCATTCTTTCATGATGTGTTATGATAGGTATCATATTGTTATGGTCACCCTCTCTACTCCTACACTCACCCCGTCCTCCATATATTGGTCGGCCCCCTCTTGAAAAAGCGATATTGATTTTTGGGGAAAAAAGGTTATGGTTTTGGTTCATGGAAATTAGTATACTCAATTCTCATTTCACGCGATTCCAAAAAGCCAACTTCTATAACCGTTCGTCCATAGCTTTGGACGAAGCGAGACAAAGTGTTTTACTCATTTTCTACATCAATCTTGGTCATCTCTTTTAGCAAACTTGATGATCGAGTTGCCTCGGTTCAGAGGTGGGAGCCCATTTAACGATCCGTCGACGTGGTGCCACCAGGACGAGAAGACTGGAGATTCAGGAGATCGTAGCAGCCGCAACAAAGCATGGGATGATGGTTGAAGACCGAAGGACTCGGATCGTTCGGTATAACATTTCTACCCACTTTGTAGTTTGTTAGTTTAGCTTTAATGGCAGATCCGGGTTATAGTATGCGATAGCGCAAGTCAAAAAGTTTTTGTTCCGCATTTGGCGTCTGTTAGACGGCCGGGGCGCTACCGTGTACTTACAGTGGTATCAGAGCCTCACCATTAAACTTTACTAACTTGTGCTAACGGATTTAAAACATTGATCGAACCGAATTTCAAAAACTACAATTTTTCTGTTCAATATTTCTGTCGATTTTTAATCTGGTCTAAAAATTATTTTGCATATCACAGAAAATTGTGCAGGCAATTCTAAGCAAACTGGTGAAATTTGGTCACGTGATCCCACAATATGGCCGCGGATCTACGGCCCAAACCAGGGTTTGGCCGCGGATCCACCGCGCGTTTGTGAGAACAGTGAGCCAAATTTCTACAGTGTGTTCTACATGGTAAATTATGGTTTTTGGAATATTTCGTTTGGGCCCATATTTTGTTACTGTACAGCAGGTGTACGTGGGACCCACTTCACGAAATTTTGTCGATCGAAATTTAAACGTGTTAGTTTACAGTACTTACTTTATATCTCCGACCGTGAATGTCATTCGAGCGGTAAATTGCGTCTAATTGCTATAACTCTTTTAGACGGATTTGCAAACGTGACATTCGCGTTGATGTTCCGTGTTGTGCTGTGATGTTGAGGATATGTCGTGGTGGATAGCAGTGTGCAATGGTAGTGCAGTTTGGATTTATTTGTACATTTGATATTGCGGGGCGAGCGTCCAACATGTGGACTGCCGTCACTGCCTGTTTGTATAATATTCTTTTAGGGCACGACCGGGTTGAGGTCGATATACCCGTTGTATATATTTTTATTTCTGTACTAGGTTTATCCCGCGACGGAGTGCACGGATTGCCGGGTTTTGGAGGGCAACGGGTCCGTATGTCATGGCTTTGAGAGGCAAAGGGGCCTCACTCTAGAATTGGCAGACTATTCGCCGCACTCGTAGGGGGTACAGGTTTACCCAAGGAGGGGTGCTCAAGTTACCGGATTCCGTGAAGTGCCGGGTGGTCCATTCACTATGCTGTAGGGGGCTGCCTCGCTTCAGGTTTTGGCGGGTAACTTGCCGCACCCGTAGGGGTCTAGGTTTCATTGCACAGGATATCCACAAGACCAGGGAAACGTCGGGTTTCAGTAGCGGCTCTGTGAAACCCAGGGATCCCAGATTATCTGTATTGTTCTGTGATACTTATTACTTTTCTGTAATGTTGCATATTATCATGCCTGGAGCGATTATTGTATATTGGTATATATACTATTAGATGTTGTATATGTTTTACACCCGCGCTAGTCCAGTCCCCGCTCTGTCGTTAGTTAAGTAACCTAACGGGTAATGACGGGACCCAGTGGCGAATGCGGATGGCATATACGTACATTTTATTTTTCGTTCTTTTCTGGTGTGATTGATTGATGGGACTGCGTTGATTCTCATCAATGCAAAGTAAAACAAACCTATATTTGATGTTGTTGGAACAATTTTAAAAAGTGTTATTACAAAGACGTTTCCTTTTGTTTTGCACAGTGATATTCAGTTAGAATATCCTGCACCTCATTCGACGAGGCAAGGGCCGAGATCCCTTCACCGGGAGTGACTCCTTTGGCAGAAGTTTGCGTCAGGGTAATAACTTCACTATAGTCGATTACAAGTTGCTTTGCATCGCGGTATTCAGTTAGAATATCCTGCACCTCATTCCACGAAGAAAGAGCCGAGATCCCTTCACCGGGAGTCACCTCTTTAGCAAAAGGTTTTCGCCACTATATTTTTATAAAAAGCTATCAGGTTCCTTCAACGAGATCAAGTTCATTACGTTAAAGGTTTTTCACCAAAAACCAGCCGTAGCCCTCCATCATTTCTTATGGATGGTCAGTAGTATTCAAGCTATGTTTGTTTGGCCAAAGTCAAGGCATAGTGTTTGGTAGCTGCTGGGTATTCATCTATTGCATAGATAGATGCGTTGGTTTGGGACAGTCAACTGCCTTGTTGGCCAAAGTCAAGGGTATGTACGGGTGGGTTCAAATTAACCTGGATAATGACGGGTAGAACTTGGCATGTGACTTATGATGGGTTGGCCAAAGTCACGATCATAAGAGCATTGGGCAAAAATCACATCGGGAGTTTCAAATATAAACTGAAACTTGCCAGGGATACGCATACCTTCTGGAGTGTGATAACTTGAGTGGCTTCCATCACGTTATCACGCGATGAGAGTTGGATCCCGATTCCCACTGATGAGTTGGTTTACTCTTCGGGTGATCCCGACTAATTCTTCTTTCAGGTTTGGTGGAGAATTTGAGATTACAGTGGGAAGTTTCCTGATTAGATAAAGTGATAACCATTCTGATCTAGGTTAGAGTGCACACAGAGTGTTTCTTTTCTCTCTCTCTTTGGCAGCGACCTTTGACCGACCCTAGACTATGACTCAGTGACCAAGTTGACCGAACCTTCTTAAAATACTGGCTTTTGGATTGTCTAAGTTGCATAAATCATTGCGGCTCCTTCTTTTATCCTTTGTATTTCTCAGAACACCCCGTATTACTACAGACATCCACTTCCATTGGATAGATCCATCGTATGGTTATATACGAACTCGAAGATAC
The DNA here is from genome assembly GCA_030015575.1 of Agapanthus africanus. Taxonomy (NCBI): domain Eukaryota; kingdom Viridiplantae; phylum Streptophyta; class Magnoliopsida; order Asparagales; family Amaryllidaceae; genus Agapanthus; species Agapanthus africanus. The sequence continues at coordinate 245,737,572 of CM057347.1, read as the reverse complement.
TACTTCGAGGGTGGATCCAGGTTCAGGAGAAATAGAATTGGTTTATTCAGTTGTCTTTTATTATCACCTTCTCTTAGGTTGCGAGGGCTCCTTGGTTTAGGAGAGTACACCTATTACGCTTATTGGATAGTCTTATTCCAAACCATAGGCAGATGCCGAAAGGTAGGGAATGAAGAAAACCAATTACCCTAAATAGGGTGTATAGAAGGTAATAACTAAAGACAAAATAAAGGGATTAGAAAGAGGGCAAAGTAAATTGCGACTGTTATCATTCACGACCAAACCACGTACTTCATCGCCACTCCTATTTCACTTTTAACAGAATAAGGTATTATTCAGTTGTCTTTTATCATCACCTTCTCTCAAGTTGCGAGTACTCCTAGGATTAGAAGAGTACACCTATTATGCTTACTGGATAGTCTTCTTCCAAACCATAGGCAGGTGCCGAATGGTAGGGAAGGAAGAAAACTATTTAGCCTAACGATTGTGTACAGAAGGTAACGACTAAAGACAAATAAAGGGATTCGGAGAGAAGGCAAAGAAATATACGGTTAAAGTCATGAATAGGATTATGGAAGAGGCATTGCTAGGAATACCAGGATACCCCTATAAAACATTTTCATGTTTCAGTTACACTGTGCATTGTTAATTGTAAACTGATTTCCCAATTAAACCCTTGCTCCAGGGTATGTATTTACCAGGTATGATTCTCACATCTGTATGGTTTTACAGATTATGAATGGGAGTAAGTTATTGGGAATTAGGTGATCATCCTCATTATATCGGAATTCGTTGTAATTGGTGATATTTGAGGAAATCGCCTGGGTACAGTTTTCAACCTACGACGCACAGGTTTTGAGTTATTCAACTCAACGGACTTATACAGAGTATTGTATGTTGTCCAGTGTCCATCAGGACAAAGGGGTTGGTCCTCGTACTATGTTCTCTTTACTTATGACTTCTCTAGTTTTTAGACAAGTGTTTCGTAGAAATACAAGGTCTAAGTTTTGAGAAGTTGTGGGTATAAGAATAAAGTACAGGACCAGGTGTCGCAAGTATCGGGATTCTTCAAAGAGATCGAAGATGTAGATTCTTGTGATTGGTATTCAAATAATAGTAATGGTTTTGAGAAACTTGTTTCTCTTTCAGGATACTCATAATTGGATGGATTCCTAAGTTGAGTAATGCTGATTAGCCTCTTTCCATTAAGTTGATATGCACTGGAGACAGCTGCATGTTTAGAATCTGGTTCCAAATTAAATTTGTGCCAAAGTTTCTATATTGGATATAGAATGGTTCATATTTTAACGATGTTAAGGTACGGTGAGTTGTCCAGCTTATGCTTAAAACCAGACACTGGATAACTCAAGGCACATTTCTGTAATGGCAGTTTGTGGGTTGACCCTGGCTTTAACGAGGGTTGATTTTCTATCATCTGGAAGATCAATAGTGATATTGTTCTTGACTCGCCACAGTTTTAGTAAAATGGATTTTTTTCAGAAAACAGTAGTCGGAGTATGGTAGAACTGGAAGTGATTCCAGAACCGCAAACGATTACGGAAAATTTAATAGGACCTATATATTCAATCAGGTTTGACATTTTATTAGCCACTCTGCAGATATGGTGGATAACCTCAGACACCCGAGAGTTACTAAGGTAGCCTCAAGGACGGTGACAGGGAGGTTCTTGTTTACCTAGACTTGACACTACGGTTGTTCCAGGCTATGAGACCCGGCAGGAAGTTATGTATAGCGTCGTTCTAAACTAGCTTTACAAGTGTATGTATATATTATTCTGCCAGAGGGTTGTTGTGGTCAGTGGGAGCAGCGGATGCATAGTGTACAAGTAGCTTATATCTATTTATAGACTTGAGCAGATATAGCAGAGATAGATCATCTAATTTTGATGTGACAGTCATGGCTTTGACTTCATCGGAATAGGGGATGGATCTTTTAAGAAGGTAGTAGGGTGTGATGTCCTGGGATTTGGATGACATACACAGAGTAGGAAGTAAAATTCCTATACTACGATCGGTTGTACTGTGGTCGTCACACAGTTGTTTCTCCACAAAGGATATGGATATAATATCAGACATTCTGGTTTCTAGATCTATGGTTTTAGATCTTGATTTGGGTAGTTTCCCAATGTGGGTACATTGACAGTATTCTAAAGGTATTTAGAATAGATGACTCCTGCATGGTGGTGTACCTGCAAGTGATGGAGTCACCCTCTCTAATGGTGTCTTATAGACTAAACTAGAGAGAGATGTGCATGATTGACAGATCACTTGCTTAGGCAATTAAGTCAATCGTGAGATGTCAAGTACCACACCAGATGTTGATTTTGCACTAGATGCGATAAGTTTATATTAATCCAATCCAGAAGAAACATAACGAAGCAGTTTTAGAACATAAGTGCATGTTCTACGGATTTGATGACGGCAGCCTCCTTCGGGAGACGGTTATCATTCCAGGCTTCAAAGGTGACATGGTTGACAGAGTGATTGTCAGAGTTATAGTTTTCCCTCTGACGAGAGACAGTATTATGGACAGGTGTTCCAAGAGAATACTGTGGGAGGTATGCTGCTGGATACTGATTAGGTTCAGTTATCGATACAGTCTAAGAAGTTTGGATTTGGAGTTCATTTATGAACTAGGTCTCATCAGATATCCAGACATATTCTAAGACAGGTATTACTCGATTCGGGAGATGGCTTTCTCCGCGAACTTGAGATTAAGAGAGACATAGAAAGAAACATCAGGGCGGATCCACTCACTGAGGCTATTTCTCGAACATAATAGTTTTACAAACGAGCTTTGTGAAACTGATTAGTAGAGGAGTTGGATGTTCGGTATCACACGGGCTGTGAGTATGCGACATCGCAATAATTAGCCTTAAGTGCAAGTGGGAGATTGTTGGATATAGTGCCCTTAAAGTCAATTATTGGATCGCAGGCACGTGATTGCAATGATTGAGGGAGGACCTATACCAATATGACTGTCTTACTCGAGATGATAGTATGCTATCTGGTTTGTCTTTATCATCGTATACATACTTTAGTTTACTATTGCATGATGATAGAGCCCATAGGATTCTTGCTTGACTGCCAGTAGTATGATGGCGATCATATACGTGGGAGCTGGGGTCTGTAAGCACATCCTTAAAGTGTCCCTAGTCGTAGGAGTTTCGAGACAAGGCATCGATACTCCAGAGTAGACTAGTGTATACAGTCGAAACCCCGACGAGGGGCGGTGGCCGGTCTCACAAGCCACTGGTGTCAGTTGGTTCACCTAAGGTGTATACAGGTGCTTATTAGGTTATGAGTACACCAGACAGGACTCGCCGGGAACATGCTAGTTGGTATTATACATATCGTCAGATAGCAGTTCCGTGGTGACATGTGTACAGGTTAGTTTGTCGACCTGAGATTGTCATTTGTCTCGTGTGAGTTCCCACTGTGCTTTGATTACTACCCTACCACGCTCAAAGGAGACGTGCAAACAGGTTTTAGTTGGGTACAGTCTCGAGCCACATGGAGGTAGTGAGCGGATCGTCGGGGATTCGTCTCTCCCGGTATTGGGGGTTAATGTCACACAGTGCACGGGTGGCCATCACTAGAAATACTCGGCCGATGTAGTGGAGAATTACTGATTTGGATCAGTAGTTTCTCAGGAGGTGATGGGCTTCATACCGACACGAATTATCGCGTTATTAGGGGTCTGACTTTATCCACCCCCTAGACTCGATATGCGATACTCTTAGACAAATGGACCGGACTGTACGGATATTGTCACTGTCAGGCTCAGTAGGGTTTCTGGATGAGTTCGCTCGTCAGCTTCTCTTCCAATCAATACATAGGCAACCGTTACGTACTGTTAGTACCTCTGACGTGCTAGTGGTTATACCCAGTGCCAGTGTGTTGATGAGTCATTAGAGTCCCCCACAGACAGTTTCCCAAGTTCGGGCAAAACGCTGTAGAGGCCGTATGGTTTTATGGCAGGGTTTGGAAAATGCACGTGCGTTTACGCACGTGCCATATTTCGGGCAGATAATACTGGTGGGCTTTGGTTTAAGCCGGATCCGAGTATTATACTGTGTAGATATAATATCTTTGTCTCAGTTGCATTTGTATTCGGTCGTAATACAAATGCGGGTATGTTTATACTGTTACGAGATTATCCTGAAATTCGTTTCAGGATCGCTTTTGGAAATTGCCAGTTCCCAGTTTTCTATCACCCGCTTTGACATTCGGTTAAATGCGGATTTATCTTTTCTTCATTGGGTGAGTCATGGTTCTAGAAGGTTCTAGATTATGGTGACTAGATTCATGCATCTTCATTAGCATTAATTGTTCATTTAATGTTAAGGTGACTAGGTTAATGAATCACCATTTTGTATTAAATGAATTTAGTGAGTCATTATTTCATGATGTGTTATGATAGGTATCATATTGTTATGGTCACCCTCTCTACTCCTACACTCACCCCCTCCTCTATATATTGGCCGGCCCCCTCTTGAAAAAGAGATATTGATTTTTGGGAAAAAAGGTTATGGTTTTGGTTCATGGAAATTAGTATACTCAATTCTCATTTCACCCGATTCCAAAAAGGCAACTTCTATAACCGTTCGTCCATAGCTTTGGACGAAGCGAGACAAAGTGTTTTACTCATTCTCTATATCAATCTTGGTCATCTCTTTTAGCAAACTTGATGATCGAGTTGCCTCGGTTCAGAGGCGGGAGCCCGTTTAAAGATCCGTCGACGTGGTGCCACCTGGACGAGAAGACTGGAGATTCAGGAGATCGTAGCAGCCGCAACAAAGCGTGGGATGATGGTTGAAGACCGAAGGACTTGGATTGTTCGGTATAACATTTCTACCCACTTTGTAGTTTGTTAGTTTAGCTTTAATGGCAGATCCGGGTTATAGTATGCGATAGCGCCAGTCAAAAAGTTTTTGTTCTGCATTTGGCGTCTATTAGACGGCCGGGGCGCTACCGTGTACTTACGATTAGGAGATTACACCTATTGGGCTTATTGGATAGTCTTCTTCCAAAGCTTAGGCTGGTGCCGAAGGGTAGGGAAGGAAGAAAATCAATTAACCCAAGTATGGTGTACAGAAGGTAATAAGTAAAGACATATAAAGGGATTGGAATGATGGAAAGGAAGTATACGGTTACTGTAATGAATCAGAATAGTGGAAGAGGCATTACTAGGAATACCCGGTTACCCTTTCGAAACATTTTCATGTTTCAGATTTACTGTGCGATGTTAAGTGAAAACTGTTTTCCCAATTAGATTCTAACCCCAAGGTATGTATTTACCAGATTTGATTCTCATATTTGTATGGCGTTATAGATGGTGAGTGGGAGTAAGATATTGGGAATTGGGTGATTAGATCCTCAGTATACCAGAATTCTTTGTAATTGGTGATATTTGAGGAAATCACCTGGGTTTTGCCTGACGACAAATATTTGGTTTTGAATATCTGTTGTTATGCACCAATTTCAAACTGATATATCTATACATTTATTTTATAAAGTGATATATAACCTTTTGAAATTATGTCTATGACATTTACCTATATCAGTTGGTGATTAGGTAAGGTGTATTCAACAACGGTGTAATTCTTCTTAAGCATAGTACAATTTTCAATCTACAACGCACAGGGTTTGAGTTATTGAACTCAGGGGACTTATACAAAGTATTGTATGTTGTCCAATGTCCGTTAGGAAAAAGGGGTTGGTACTCATACTATATTCTGTTTACTCATGACTTCTCCAGTTCTAGACTAGTATTTCGTTGAAATACAGAGTCCAAGTTTTGAGAAGTTATAGGTATAAGAATAAGTAGAGAACCATTTGTTGGAAGTATCAGGATTCTTCGAGGTAATTGAAGATGTAGATACTTGTGCTAGGTATTCTGTTGTAAGTAATGGTTTTGAGAACTTTCTTCTCTTTCCGGCTACTCATATGTGGATGCACTCCTAGATGAGTAATGATGCTTAGCCTCCTTCCATTTGGTTGATATGCACTGGAGACAGCTGCATGATTTTGAACCTGGTTCCAATTAAATTAGTGCCTTTGTTTCTATATTGGATATATAGAATGGATTCATATCTTAATGATGTTAAGGTATATGGAGTTGTCCGGTTGATGCTTAAAACCAGATTCCGGATAAACTCTACGCACGTTTCAGTAATGGCAGTTTGTGGGTTATCCCGGATTTTGACGAGGGTTAACTTTCTACCATCAGGAAGATCAATGGTTATATTGTTCTTGACTCGCCATAGTTTTAGTAAAATGGATTCTTTTCAGAAAACATTAGTGGGAGTATGGTAGAACTGGAAGTGATTCCAGAACCTCAAACGATTATTGAAAATTTAGTAGAACCTAAATATTCAATTGGATTCGACATTCCATTAGCCACTCTGCAGATTTGGTGGGTAACCTCAGACACCCGAGAGGTACTTCGGTCTTCTCAGAGACGGTGACAGGGAGATTCTTGTTTACCCAGACTTGCCATTGCTGCTGTTCTAGACAATGAGACCTGGCAGGAGGATGAGTATAACGTCGTTCTAAATTAGTTTTAGAAAGTGCACGTATATATGACTCTGCCAGAAGGTTGTTGTAGTCAGTGGGATCAGCGGAAGAAGAGTGGGCAAGTAGCTTATGTCTATTTATAGACTAAAGCAGGTATAGCGGAAATAGATCATCTATTTTTGATATGACAGTCATTGGTTTTGACTTCATCAGAATAGGAGATGGATCTGGTAAGAAGGTAGTAGAGAGTGATGTCCAGGTATTTGGATGACATGCACTTGATAGGGAGGGATCTTCCTATACTACGATCGGTTATATACTGTGGTTGTCACAAGGTGTTTCTCCACATGGGATATGGATAAAATATCTGGGATTCTGGTTACTAGATCTATGGTTTTAGATCTAGATTTGGGAAGTGTCCCAATTTTGGTACTTTAACATTATTCTAAAGGTGTTTTTGAATGGGTGACTCCTGGCGTGGTGGTGTATCCGCAGATGATGGAGTCACCCTCTCTAAAGAGATGTCTTATAGACTGATGGGGAGAGGGAACTGCATGATAGGCATATCACTTGCTTAGGCAATTGAGTCAATCATGAGATGTCAAGTACCACACCAGATATTGCTTTTCCACTGATGCAATAAGCATATATATTAATCCAATCCTGGAAAAACGTTGGGAAGCAGTTATGAAAATAAGTGGATGGTCTTAGGATATGGTAATGGCAACCTCCTTCGGGAGATAGTTATTATTTCAGGTTTCCAAGGTGACTTGGATGACAGAGTGGCTGTCAGAGTTATAGTTTTCCCTCTTTTGAGGGACAGTATGTTGGACAGGTGGTCCAAGCGGATATTGTGGAAGGTATGGCGCAGGATACTGATTAAATTCAGTGGATGATACAGTCTAAGAAGTTTGTTGGATTTGGAGTTCATTTATGAACTGGGTCCCATCAGATATCCAGACAAATTCTAAGACAGGTATTGCTCATTTCGGGAGATGGTCCTTCTCCGTGAAGTTGAGATATAGAGTGATATAGGAAGAAACATTGGAGCGGATCCACTCACTAAGGCTATTTCTCGAACACAATAATTTCACAAACGAGTTTTGCGAAACTGATTAGTAGAGAAGTTGGTTGTTCGGTATCACACGAGCTGTGAGTATGCGACACCACAAAAATTAGCCTTAAGTGCAAGTGGGAGATTGTTGGCTATAGTGCCCTCAAGTCAATTATTGAATCACAGGCAAGCGATTGCGATGATTGAGGGATGACCTATATGGATAGAACAGTCTTGCTCAAGATGATAATATACTATCTGGTTTGTTTTTATCATCATGTACATGCTTTATATGGTATTACAGATCACTATTACATGTTGATAGAGCCCATAGGATTCTTGCTTGACTACCAGCGTTATGATGGCTATCATATACGTGGGAGCAGAGTGGTCTATAAGCACATCCTTAAATGTCCCTAGTCGTGGGAGTATCGAGACTGGGCATTGATACTCCACAGTAGACTAGTGTATACTGATCAAGACCCCGACGAGGGGCGGTGGCCAGGTCTCACAAGCCATTGGTGTTAGTTTGTTCACCTAAGATAGCATACAGGTGCTCATTGGGTTATGAGTACACTGGACGGACTTACCGGGAACCTGCTAGTTGGTAGTGTACCTATTGATAGATAGCAGTTCTCAGGTGACATGTGTGCAGGTTATTCTGTCGACCTGAGATCGTCATTTGTCTCGTATGAGTTCCTACTGTGCTTTGATTACTACCCTACCACGGCTCAAAGGAGTCGTGCAAACAGGTTTTAGCTAGGTACAATCCCGAGCCACATGGAGGCAGTGAGCGGTGTAAGTGCACGGAGGCGCCCCGGCCGTCGGAACGAGGCCAAAATGCAGAAACGATACTTTTACAAAACTTTTGAACCGGCACCACCGCGCACTAAAATCCCGGATCGGGCCATTAACCTACTCCTAGCTAACTAGAGAAGGGGTAGAGAGATATACCGAGCGATCCGTGTCCTTCGGTCTTCTCGTCGTCGTCCCGATCTCCCCGTGGAATCTCCGGTCTTCATCTCCTCGTCGGAAGGGCACCACATCGCCGGGTTCTTTTATGGGCTCCCACCTTTGGACAGAGGCAACTCGGGCATGAAGTTGGCGAGTCGACGTGTCCAAGAAATGCTGTAGGATAGTGAAGAATAGTTTGTCTCTATTGGGGTTGAAGTTGCCATTTGGAAGGAGGGATGAAGATATAATGAACTTTGAAGAGGGTAAGGAATTTTGCAAGCCAAGAATGAGAACCATATTTTCCACCATAAAAAATGAATGAATGAAATCCCCCCTTCCCCCAACAGTGGCCGGCCAAAACATTTGGCAAGGGAAATATGAAAAGGGTTGAGCAATCATCCAAGAGAGAGAAAAAGGGTGATGATTAGGAGTCATCGTCACAACCAAGTCTCATCCAAATCCCATCACCAACAACCAAGTAATGATGAACCAAGAAGGTCAAAGTCAATCAAGAACCATCATGATACTACTACTTGGAAATAACACCCTCCACTAATCAAATTTGCATGCTTGCAAATAAGCCCTCCTCCACCAATTTTCAGCCAAGGAATGAAACAATGGAAAATGGCCGAAACGGAAAGCAAACTGGCAACTTCAGAAAACTGATCCCGTAATAAATTACAGGAAAACCCTGCGACTGTATATACATACCTGCATTTGTATTGCGACCGAATACAAATGCAATGAGACAAAATCTACACTGTACAATACTAGGATCCGGCTTAAACCAAAGCCCGCTAGTATTATCCGTCCGATCATGATCCATGCAATACCGCACGTATCTGATCGAACCCTGCCATATCTCCATACGGCCTCTACAGCGTTTCGCCCGAAACTTGAGAAAACGGTCTGTGGGGGACTCTAAAGACTCGTCAATACTTTGGCTGTGGATTTAACAACTAGCACGTCAGAGGTATTAGCCATACGTAACGGGCTACCAGGTATTGACCAAAAGGGACGTCGATGAGCGAACTCATCCTGACACCCTACTGAGCCTGTCAGTGACAATATCCGTACAGTCCGGTCCGTTCGTCTATGAGCATCGCATGGCGGGCCTAGGGGGTTGGTGAAAGTCAGACCCCCAAAAGCGGTACAAGTCGTGTCGGAGTGTAGCCCAGAACACCCTGAGATACTACTGGAATACCTACCAGTAAATCTCCCGCCTTGGCCAAGGACTTCGTGTAATGGCTCTCCTAGACACAGCGCGACCTCACCCCCAATACCGGGAGAGACGAACCCCTGCAAATCCGCTCACTGCCTCTATGTGGCTCGGGACTGTACCCAACTAAAACCTGTTTGCACGTCTCTTTTGAGCGTGGTAGGGTAGTAATCAAAGTACAGTGGGAACTCACACGAGACAAATGACAATCTCAGGTCGATGAACTAACCTATACACATGTCACCAGGGAACTGCTATCTGACGTCAGGTATAAGACCAACTAGCATGTTCCCGGCGAGTCCTGTCCGGTGTACTCATAACCCAATGAGCACCTGTATACATCTTAGGTGAACCAACTGAAACCCGTGGCTTGTGAGACCGGCCAGCGCCCCTCGTCGGGGTCTCGACTGTATACACTAGTCTACTCTGGAGTATCGATGCCCTGTCTCGAAACTCCCACGACTAGGGACCTTTTAAGGATGTGCTTATAGACCCCAGCTCCCATGTATATGATCTCCATCATACTGCTGGCCGTCAAGCAAGAATCCTTAGGGCTCTATCAACGCGCAATAGTGACCTATAAGGTCACCTAAAGTAGTACACGATGATAAAGATAAACCAGATAGCATACTATCATCTTGAGTAAGACTGTCCTATCGGCATAGGTCCTCCCTCAATCATTGCAATCACGTGCCTGTGATCCAATAATTGACTCTGAGGGCACTATCTCCAACAATCTCCCACTTGCACTCAAGGCTAATTATTGCGATGTCGCATACTCACAGCCCGTGTGATACCGAACACCCAACTTCTCTACTAGTCAGTCTCACAAGACCCGTTTGCGAAACTATTGCGTTCGAGGAATAGCCTCAGTGAGTGGATCCGCTTTGATGTTTCTTTCTATATCTCTCTATATCTCAAGTTCGCGGAGAAAGCCATCTCCCGAAATGAGCAATACCTGTCTTAGAGTATGTATGGATATCTGATGGGACCTAGTTCATAAATGAACTCCAAATCCAAACTTCTCAGACTGTATCGTCAACTGAACTTAATCAGTATCCTGCGCCATGTCTCCCTCAGTATCTACCTGGACCACCTGTCCAAATACAGCCCCTCATCAGAGAGAAAACTATAACTCTGACAGTCACTCTGTCATCCAGGTCACCTTGGAAGCCTGGAATGATAACCGTCTCCCGAATGATGCTGTCGTTATCATATCCCTAGAACATCCACTTATGTTCTAAAACTGCTTCCTAATGTTTCTCCGGGACTGGATTAATATCAACTTATTGCATCTACTACAAAAACAATATCTGGTGTGGTACTTGACATCTCATGATTGACTCAATTTCCTGAGCAAGTGATCTGCCAATCATGCACATCCCTCTCCCCTTTACTCTGTAAGACACCTTTAGAGAGGGTGACTCCATCACCTGCAGGTACACTACCGTGCCAGGAGTTTTCCATTCTAAAACACCTTTAGAATGCTGTCTAAGTACCCAGATTGGGAAACTACCCAAATCTAGATCTAAAACCATAGATCTAGTAACCAGAATGTCTGATATAATATCCAAGTCCCTTTGTGGAGAAACTACTGTGTGACAACCAAAGTATAACCGATCGTAGTATAGGAATTTCACTTCCTACTCTGTGTATGTAATCCAAATACCAGGACATCATACGCTACTACCTTCTTAACAGATCCATCCCCTATTCTGATGAAGTCAAACCTGTGACTGTCACATCAGAAATAGATGATCTATCTCCGCTATATCGGCTTTAGTCTACAAATAGACATAAGCCACTTGTCCACTATGCTTCCGCTGCTCCCACTGACCATGACAACCCTCTGGCAGAGTCATATACACATACACTTCTAAAGCTAGTTTAGAACGACGCTATACTCATCCTCCTGCCGGGTCTCACAGTCTGGAATAACAGCAATGGAAAGTCTGGGTAAACAAGAATATCACATCCCGAAAAGATGGAACATGACCGGCACATAAACTACGAAACGTCTCGAGGCGTACGTAATCTAAGTAAGCCGAAAACCCAGAAATCCAAACCAAGAAAAGTAGTAGAGTGAAGGAAAACCAATTTAAAACAAGTAGTTTTAATAGCATAAGCCGAATTATGCGGTTTTAAAAAAAATCAAATATTTCCCGAAAATTTCGGCAGAGTTTCCTTTGTAAATACTGGCCCCCCAAACGGGATACAACATGAATAGTATACGAAATCAATAAGAAGTCATCCCCAAGCGGGAGCTAGCTCTTCGTCAATCGACGGTCACAACCACACAGGCAATATAATATACAACGCCAAGGGCGAGGATTAAAACTCAAAAGGAAACTCAAGGCCACAAGAAAACCACAGAAATAAAACGCGCGACTCTAAGGTCGAAAGAATAACCTCACTGGTCTCTATCTCAAAAATAAATACATGTTTGGTTGATGGAACTTCTAGATACAACGGAATAATGATATACAAGATAAATAATGGGGGTACGTTACAAGTAAACCCACCTACTAGCAAATCACCCGAAGGAAACTATGCCCGCAAAGCCGTAATGAAACCTGTACGGGAAACCTGCAAGAAACTGGGGCACAACGGGGGTGAGTTTCCAACTCGTGAATAGAAAAATATCTGCGGAAAGAATTCGCATAAATAACGCAACCTAGGTCAAAGATCATAATATAGCCTCAATTATATATATAACATGCAACCTATAACAAGGCTAGGGTAAATATCTAACCCGAGTGTAATCTCATGTGCCCGTGTCAGTGCCTCAGGTAGCAATCTATCATATGAATGAGGTATGAAAGCATAAAAACAGAATACATGTAAATGAAGAACTGTTTTCATAATTTAGTGAGATTTCCTTTGTATTTTTAAATTGAGGTATCATAATGAAATCAGCATAAAACAGTGCCTAGCATCGGCACAAAACGTAATCCCAATATCTCGATATCTCCGTATCACTGTCTCTGTACCTCAATGTCTCGAAATCTCAATGTCTCAATCACAATATCTAGGGCGTCGTCAATCCAGACCGGCCCCTACCATCTATCTCAAGACCACGACGGTATCCTCCGGATATCCAACGCGTCGGGTAAAATCACCGGTAGGTAGTGCTCCCCTGCCAGGCTCACATCGTCATCATCACGCGCTTCTTGCCTCGGGGTACCTTACCGGGTCCACCATGTACCCGAAACGGTTCATCCGTCTCCTCGAATCGGGTCTCGAAACACATCAGCAAACTTATGGTGGACGACTCATACATCATGGGAAAACCGCACTTTTTATTTTAAAAGCGAGAAAAGGTTTATTTATGTTTTTGCGGTTTTCCTCCAAATCCAGAAAAATCTCATAGAAATCCGAATCCAAAACCTCAATAACATGTAAAATAGTGAATAGATGCATGAGAATCCATGAATGCGGCATAACAATGAATAACAGTATGCATGAAGTAGCAGGTAATAACTACAATGTCTAAACTAACATATAAGGCAAGTACGCTAATATCATGTCTAACTATTAGCTAACAGGCTATGTCAAGCAATAATATTTTCTAATGTGTACGTGACATGGTAATTACCGATGAAGATGTGTGTGAGCCGGCAAGTAAGTGTATGTGGTACATACGCATTATCGGTAATGGTGCTGGTGTTCTAACAGCATAATGTCAACAATGCAATATGAAATAACAATGTAAATATGCGATGCGGAGCCAGCAACCAAAATGAGCGGGAGCTAAATATTAAACAATGGTGCCATTTGAAATAATACGAATCGCGGGGTTTTGAAAATAGGGCTACGGTAGTTTTTTTTTAAGAAAGGATACGTCTTTTGAAATATCCGTAGATCCCTTGACCTGTCTTTTAAAATACCCACGATCCGCTAGTTTTGAAATAGGTAGGAGTCTAATCTAATCTAACAATTACACTAAACTATACGGCTGAACTAACAAGCTGAACTACATGTAAGGAAACCGCCTATCATCTGAGTCGATACATATACATACATGTATATGTATAGTCGGTGATCCCGCCTCAATAATATCATATCCATAACCAGACATCCCAAGTCAAGAGTGCGGATCAATCATCAAAATATAGCTCGTACGTAAATCCGTCGTACGGCATCCCCAAATCTGGGTACGGGTCAATATCATATTCCTCACCCTATTCCTCTGGTATCCTCTTTATCCAAGATCATAGTCTAGGGTACTGACCCATGTCTAGTACAATACTAATATCCTCAATATACTCATGATCTGACTACTTATCGCCAATCTCGTACAAACCGATATCGTCAGCACATATCATCATCAAGGGGTATACATCGCCCGATACGGCCTAATATCAATATCCTAGCATATCATGCCTCATATCACGATCACATGTCGACCATTTTATTTATAACACTATTCACTCGTATCGCCGCCCCAATATTCGCTATAACACCAGGACGTACCTCAAGTACGAATCCTGCCATATCACCGATATCACAACCACAAAACAAATCTCATCGACTCAGGTCAATCCCAAGTATCATCCTCAAATCCGTATGTGAACACATAGTCCCATACCCATGTGAACACATAACTATAAAGAATCCCATGAGCACATATAAATAGGAATGTATGTGTGTATGTGTAGTGCAACACTGCCCTAGAGTTCGCAACACTAAAATAATCCAACACATCAATATCCATCCTAAACATCGTTATTAATCCCAAATAACATATAAATAATTGTTGGTGTGTATACGCATCCGTATACACCACCACGGACTGCGGGGGTGCTATACGCCATTCACCCGACTTCTCCCCGTAGATATAAATCTACTCACCTGGTCCTCGCTGGCCGGTACCGACGTCGCCATGCGCTTGCTTGTCGTCTCGAACTCCACATGGGGTACCTACATATCATAACGTACCGTATCGCATTAAAATCCGACTCATGACCCAAAAACGACACGTGAATCCCACATAGGTCAAAACCTATGGTTGCTTTCACAAATCAACCCAAAAACCCTCGACGTCGGCGTACAAACGTCAAACCATCGAGAAAAATCCAAATACACTCATTTGCACATTCACGAACACTAATTTTAATATAAAATAGGTTAAAACTCACAAAAACCTCCAATTTCACTTAAAAAGTCATTTTTCCGAAAATCTAGCAAGCACAATTCGCCGTTTTAGTACAAAACTCGATGTATAAACGAATCTAGCGGCCACAATATTCACCAAATATCTTAATTAAGTCATAAAAACAATTCCCATAATTTAATCTCATAAATTCCAAAAACTCTAAAATTCTAGTTTACAAAATACCTAAATTTTAACAACTTTATAGCAAAATGCACAAACCACAATTTAGGTTGGATTTCCATGAACTAAAGTGTTAAACAACACTTAATAATGTTAATGAAGTCATGAAAAACCCAATTAGATCTTTAATCCCATATTTTAATTAAATTTCTAAAACCTAGTTAGCAATATAGCTTAATTATAACAATATCAACCTAACCATTTGCAAACTAACAATTAGGTTGGGTTTTACAATTCCACAAGATGATAATCTACACTTGATTATCCTAATAGTGATGGTTAAACCCAAATTAGCTTCAAACCATATTCTTGAATTTTCCAATCATGCAATTTGAACCCATATAAAACCTAATTAACACTTAATTAAGCTAACACAAGCATTAATCAACAATTCAACAAAATGGTCAAGATTTTTATACCTCACAACTCATTGATCCAACTTGAAATCTAGCCCCTCAAATTGCCATCTTGTTCCCTGGATCCTGTTGGAGATAGTGCCCTCAGAGTCAATTATTAGGTCACAGGTACATGATTGTAATGATTGAGGGAGGACCTATCCCGGTAGGACAGTCTTACTCGAGATGATAGTATGCTATCTGGTTTACCTTTATCATCGTGTACTGTTTTAGGTGACCTGACATGTCGCTATTACACGTTGATAGAGCCCCTAGGATTCTTGCTTGACCACCAGCAGTATGAGGGCGATCATATAAGTGGGAGCTGGGGGTCTACAAGCATATCCTTAAAAGGTCCCTAGTCGTGGGAGTTTCGAGACCGGGCATCGATACTCCATTAGTAGACTAGTGTATACAGTCGAGACCCCGACGAGGGGCGGTGGCCGGTCTCATAAGCCACCGGTGTCAGTTGGATCACCTAAGATGTATACAGGTGCTCATTGGGTTATGAGTACACCGGACAGGACTCGCCGGGAACATGCTAGTTGGTCATATACCAGACGTCAGATGGCAGTTCCCTGGTGACATGTGTGCAGGTTAGTTCATCGACCTGGGGATCGTCATTTGTCTCGTGTGAGTTCCCACTGTACTTTGATTACTACCCTACCACGGCTCAAAGGAGTCGTGCAAACAGGTTTTAGTTGGGTACAGTCCCGAGCCACATGGAGGCAGTGAGCGTATCTTCAGGGGTTCGTCTCTCCCGGTATTGGGGGTGAGGTCGTGCTGTGTCTAGGAGAGCCATTACACAAAGTCCTTGGCCAAGGCAAGGAGATTTACTGGTAGGTATTCCAGTAGTATCTCAGGGTGTTCTGGGCTACACTCCGACACGACTTGTACCGCTTTTGGGGGTCTGACTTTTACCAACCCCCTAGGCCCGCCATGCGATACTCATAGACGAACGGACCGGACTGCACGGATATTGTCACTGACAGGCTCAGTTGGGTGTCGGGGTGAGCTTCCTCATCGACGTCCCATTTAGTCAATAGCTGGTGGCCCGTCACGTATTGGCTTATACCTCTGACGTGCTAGTGGTTAAATCCACAGCCATAGTATTGACGAGTCTTTAGAGTCCACCACACTTTCAGTTACTCAAGTTTCGGGCGAAACGCTGTAGAGGCCGTATGGAGATATGGCAGGGTCCAATCAGATACGTGCGGTATTGCACGGATCAGGATCGGACGGTTTGTACTAGTAGCCGTATAGGTATATGGCAGGGTTCGATCAGATACGTGCGGTATTGCACGGATCAGGATCAAACGGATATTACTAGCCGGCTTTGGTTTAAGCCGGTCCTAGTTTAGTACAGTGTAGATTTTGTCTCATTGCATTTGTATCCGGACGGAATACAGATGCGGGTGTGTATGCACAGTGTCGGGGTTTTCCTGTAATTTATTACGGGACCAGTTTTCTGGAGTTGCCAGTTTGCATTCCGTTCCGGCCGGTTTTCGTTTGTTCTTTCCCGGCCGGACTTTTCCGATGGAGGGGGTAATTTGCAGTTTTGCAAATTACAATTGTGGAGGGGTTTTCTTGTAAAAGATTGATATGATAGCTTTCATATTTTTTTCCACCATGCTTTTGCTTTATTGTGACATGAAAGGGTATGGTTGGATTTGATATGAAGCATGGTGTTTTGTTTCTTTGACCTTGGATATGGTCACCTTTCTTATGCTCCTACACTCACCTCCCTTTGTATTATGTGTTGATTCCTCCACCATTCTTATTCTCACTAGAAGAGAGTTTTATTCATGGTTGAGAAAAAGAAAGAGTGAAAGAAAAGAGAAGAAGAGGGTTTCATCTTCATCCTTGAGAGTGTTTCATTTTCTTGATCTCATTTCATGATAAGAAAAATGCAAGCACCATTTTTCTTGTCTTGTATCCTCCATCATCCTCAAATGGCAACAAACCCCAAAAGAGACACTACACTAGATAACCTACAGCATATCTTGAGCATGTCGAGTTGCCGGCTTCATGCTCGAGTTGCCTCGGTATTGAGGCGGGAGCCCGTAAAAGACGAAGGCGATGTGGTGCCCTTTCCGGCGAGGAGGCGACGATGTGGACGGAGATCCCGCGAGGAGATCGGAGTGGAGATGAAGACCGGAGGACTTGGATCGTCGGTATATCTCTATTCCCATTCTTGTTGATAGCTTAGACTAGTTAATGGTCCGATCCGGTTAAAGTGCGCGGTGGTGCCGGTTTGCAAAGTCCGCAAAATTTAAGTTATTCACCGCTTCCGCATTCCGGCGTCGGATTGACGGCCGGGGCGCCGCCGTGCACTTACAGTGGTATCAGAGCCTCGCCATTAACTTAGTCTAACTTTGTGTAATGTGTTTGCATTTCCGATCGATCAAAAAGTTCCAAAACTGCATTTTAGTTCGCATCAGTTTCTGTTGAAAATTTTTGGTCTCGAAAAATTTTTCAGGTTGTAAAATATTGATGTACTGGATAATCTAAGAGTTCTGTAAAAATTTGATGAAGTAACTCCACAGTTGGAGCGCGGAACCGCCGCGAAAACCACCTTTGTGCGGCCCTTCCGCCGCGCACTATTCACATCACTTCACCATTTTTTTACAGAGGCCTTCTGGGCTTAAAATATGGGCTTTGGAATATTAAAGTTGGGCCAATTGTTTCTGTGAGTGCTACAGTTTTCTTTGGGGCCCACTTGTTAATTGTTTGATCAATCGGAAATTTTTTAAACACATTTTTCACAGTATTTACATTATATCTGCGACCGTGAATGTCACTCGATCGGTAAATCCGGTCTAACTGCTATAGCCCGGTTAGACGGATTTGAGAACGTGACTTTCACGTTGATGTTCTATGTATTTGCTGTGATGTTGCGGATTGGTCGTGGGGGATAGCCTGGATGCAATGCTAGTACAGTTTTGTTGTATTATGTACATTTGATGTTGCGGGGCGAGCGTCCGACATGTGGACTGCCGTCACTGCCTGATTGTATTATTATTTTGGGGCACGACCTGGTTGCGGTCGATGTACCCGTTGTATGTATATTTTACTTTCTGTACTAGGATTGCCCCGCGGAGGGGTGCACGGATAGCCGGGTTCTAGAAGGCAACAAGCCCGCATCTCATGGCATTGGGACGGAGGGGGCTTCACTCTAGGATTGGCGGGCTATTCGCCGCACTCGTAGGGGGTACAGGTTTGACCCAGGAGGGGTGCCCAAGTTACCGGATTCCGTGAAGTGCTGGGTGGTCCATTCACGGTGCTGAAGGGGGCTGCCTCGCTTCAGGTTTTGGCGGGTGACTTGCCGCGCCCGTAGGGGTCTAGGATTCTCATTGCACAGGCTATCCACACGACCAGGGGAACGTCGGGTTTCAGCGGCTCTGTGAAACCCGGGGATCCCAGATATCTGTATTGTTCTGTGATGCTGTTCATTATCTGTGATGTTGCATTTTATTCACGCCTTGAGCGAAATATAATATATTGGTATATATATTAGTAGATGTTGTATATGTTTTACATCCGCGCTAGTCCAGTCCCCGCTCTGTCGTTAGTTAGCTAACCTAACGGGTAATGACGGGACCCAGTGGCGAATGCGGATGGCATATACGTACATCAGTATATTTTCGTTCTTTTTGGTGTGATCAATTGATGGGACTGCATTGATTCGAATCAATGCAAAGTTAAAAACAAACCTAATCTGATGTTGTTGGAACACTTTTCAAAAAGCTGTTATTGCAAGGACGTTCACTTTTGTTTTGCATCGCGGTATTCATTTAGAATATCCTGCTCCTCAGTCGACGAGGCAAGGGCCGAGATCCCTTCACCGGGAGTGACCCCTTGGACAAAAAGTTTGCGTCAGGGCATTAACTTCACTATAGCCGATTGCTTTTGCTTTGCATCGCGGTATTCATTTGGAATATCCTGCACCCCATTCTACGGGGAAAGAGCCGAGATCCCTTCACCGGGAGTGACCTCTTTAGCAACGGTTTTCGTCACTATATTTTCAAAAAGCTATCCGTTCCTTCGACGATATCAAGTTCTTTACGTTAAAGGTTTTCGCCAGAAACCATTCGTAGCCCTCCGTCGTTTCATATGGGTAGTCAATAGTATTCAAGCTGTGTTTGTTGGCCTTAGTCAAGGCACAGTGTTTGGTAGCTATTGGGTATTCATATGCTGCATAGATAGATGCGTTGGTTTGGGACAGTCGTATAGCCTTGTTGGCCTTAGTCAAGGGCTTGTACGGGTGGGTTCAAATCAACCTGGACAATGACGGGTAGAACTTGACATGTGACTTATGATTTGTTGGCCTTAGTCAAGGTCATAAGAGCATGGGGCAGAAATCACATCGGGAGTTTCAAAAGTACTGAAACTTGCCAGATATGCGCATACCTTCTGGAGTGTGATACCGTGAGCGGATTCCGTCATGTTATCATGCGATGATAGTTGGATCCCGATTCCCACTGATGAGTTAGTTTACTCCTCGGGTAACCCCGACTAATTCTTCTTTCAGGTTTGGAGGAGAATTTGAGGTACAGTGGGAGGTTTCCTGATTAGAAAAAGTGATAACCATTCTGATCTAGGATAGAGTGCACGCTGAGTGTTTCTTTTCTCTCTCTCTCTGGCAGCGACCATTTGACACGACCCTAAGACTATGACTCAGTGACCAAGTTGACCGAACCTTCTTAACACTGGCTTTTGGATTGTCAGGGTTGCAGACCTCATTGCCACTCCTACTTTTACCCATTTCTCCGGGACACCCCGTATTACTACAAACGTCCACTTCCATTGGACAAAACCATCGTATGGTTAGATACGAACTCGAAGGAATTCGAGGATGGTTTCCGGTTCTGGAGAAAACGGATAGGATTATTCAGTTGTCTTTTCTTTTTCACCTTCTCTCAGGTTGCGAGTACTCCTTGGTTTAGGAGTAGTACACCTATTACGCAAATTGGATAGTCTTCTTCCAAACCATAGGCTGGTGCCGACCGGTAGGGAATGAAGAAAACCAGTTAGCCTAAACGGTGTACAGAAGGTATTAAGTTCAGACAAAACAAGGGATTAGTAAGAGGGCAAAGTAAATTGCGACTGCTATTCACGACCGAACCAAGTATTTCTTCGCCAATCCTAAATCACCTTTGTATTTCTCCAGGACACTCCGTATCACTGCGAAGATCCCATTTTATTGGATAATCCATCGTATGGTTATATACGAACTCGAAAGGAACTTGTTCCAGTTCGGGGATGGATCCTGGTCCAGGAGAAATAGGAATAAAGTACATTCAGGTGTCTTTTATCTTCACCTTCTCTCGTGTTGCGAGTGTTCCTAGGATAGGGACAGTACACCCATTATGCTTATTGGATAGTCTTCTTCCAAACCATAGGCTGGTGCCGAACGGTAGGGAAGGAAGAAAACCATTTGGCCTAAAGGGGTGTGCAGAAGGTAAAGACTAAAGACAGATGAAGGGATTTGGAGAGGTGGCAAAGAATTACAAGGTTACAGACGTGATGATGGAAGAGGCATTACTAGGAATACCAGGATACCCCATCGAAACATTTCAATGTTTCAGTTTCACTGTGTAATGTTAAAAGAGAACTGATTTCCCGATTAGACACTTACTCCAGGGTATGTATTTACCAGGTATGATTCTCACATCTGTATGGTTTTACAGATGATGAGTGGGAGTAAGTTATTGGGAATTGGGTGATCATCCTCATTATATCGGGATTCGTTGCAATCAGTGATATTTGAGGAAATCACCTGGGCTGCTTGCCGGTCGGCAAATATTTGGTTTTGAATATCCGCTGTTATGCACCAATTTCAAATTGATATATCTGTACGTCTATTTTCATAGAGTGAGATATACCTTTCTGAAATTATGTCTACGATATTTACCTATATCAGTGGATGGTTAGGTAAGGAGCATTGAACAGCGGTGTAATTCTTCTTAACCATAAGTACAGTTTTCAACCTACGACACACAGTGAATGAGTTTTCAGACTCAAGGGACTTATACAGAGTATTGTATGTTGTCCAGGGTCCATCAGGACAGAGGGGTTGGTCCTCGTACTACATTCATTTTACTTATGACTTCTCTAGTTTTTAGACAGGTGTTTCGTGGAAACGCAGGGTCCGAATTTGGAGAAGTTATTGGTATTTGAATAGAGTAGAGAACCAGGTGTAGCAAGTATCGGGATTCTTCAAAGAGATCGAAGATGTAGATACTTGTGTATGGTATTCAGTTGATAGTGATGATAAAGAGATCTTGCTTCTCTTTCAGGTTACTCATAATTGGAAGCATTCCTAAGTTGAGTAACGCTGATTGGCCTCCTTCCATTTAGTTGACATGCACTGGAGACAGCTGCATGATTTGAATCTGGTTCAATTAAATCAGTGCCTCTGGTCCTATATGGGATATAGAACAGTTCGTATCTTAACAATGTTAAGGTACGGGAAGTTGTCCGGTTTATGCTTAAAACCAGACATTGGACAACTCAAGGCACGTTTCTGTAATGGCTGTTTGTGGGTTGACCCAGGCTATGACGAGGGTTGATTTTCTACCATCTGGATGAACAATAGCGATATTGTTCTAGACTCGCCACAATTTTATTAAAAATGGATTTTTTCAGAAAACAGTAGTGGGAGTATGGTAGAACTGGAAGTGATTCCAGAACCACAAACGATTACTGAAGATTTGATAAGGAACCTAAAGATTCAATCTGGATTGACATTCCATTGGCCACTCCGCAGATAAGGTGGGTAACTTCAGGCACCCGAGAGGCACTACGGTGGCCTCAAGGACGGTGACAGGGAAGTTCTTGTTTACCCACAATTGCCATTGCTGTTGTTCCAGGTTACGAGACCCGGCGGGAGGATGAGTATAGCGTCGTTCTAAAACTAGTTTTAGAAGTGTACGTGTATATGACTCTGCCAGAGGGTTGTCGTAGTCAGTGGGAGCAGCGGAAGCATTGGTGGACAGGTAGCTTATGTCTATTTATAGACTAAAGCAGATATAGCGGAGATAGATCATCTATTTCTGATGTGACAGTCATCGGTTTGACGTCGTCAGAATAGGGGATGGATCTGTTGATAAGGTAGTAGGGTGTGATATCCTGGATTTGGATGACATACACAGAGTAGGAAGTGATATTCCTATGCTACGATCGGTTATACTTTGGTCGTCACACAGTGTTTTCTCCACATGGGACTTGGACATAATATCAGACATACTGGTTACTAGATCTATGGTTTTAGATCTAGATTTGGGTGGTTTCCCAATCAGGGTACCTTGACAGCATTCTAAGAGTATTTAGAATGGACGACTCCTGGCACGGTAGTGTACCTGCAGGTGATGGAGTCACCCTCTCTAAAGGTGTCTTATAGACTAAAGTAGAGAGGGATGTGCATGATTGGCAGATCACTTGCTTAGGCAATTGAGTCAATCATGAGATGTCAAGTACCACACCAGATGTTGTTCTTGCACTAGATGCAATAAGTTGATATTGATCCAATCCTGGAGAAACAGTCGGAAGCAGTTTTAGAACATAAGTGGATGTTCTAGGGATATGATAACGACAGCCTCATTTCGGAGACAGTTGTCATTCCAAGCTTCCAAGGTGACATGGACGACAAGCAGGTTGTCAGAGTTATAGTTTTTCCTTCTGACGAGGGGCAGTATTTTGGACAGGTGGTCCAAGGAAATACTGAGGGAGGCATGGCGCGCAGGATACTGATTAAGTTCAGTTGACGATACAGTCTAAGAAGTTTGGATTTGGAGTTCATTTATGAGCTATGTCCCATCAGACATCCAGACACATTCTAAGACAGGTATTGCTCATTTCGGGAGATGAGTTTCTCCGCGAACTTGAGATATAGAGAGACATAGAAAGAAACAATTAAGCGGATCCACTCACTGAGGCTATTCCTCGAACGCAATAGTTCCGCAAACGAGCTTTGTGAGACTGACTAGTAGAGGAGTTGGATGTTCGGTATCACACGGGCTGTGAGTATGCGACATCGCAATAATTAGCCTTGAGTGCAAGTGGGAGATTGTTGGAGATAGTGCCCTCAGAGTCAATTATTAGGTCACAGGTACATGATTGTAATGATTGAGGGAGGACCTATCCCGGTAGGACAGTCTTACTCGAGATGATAGTATGCTATCTGGTTTACCTTTATCATCGTGTACTGTTTTAGGTGACCTGACATGTCGCTATTACACGTTGATAGAGCCCCTAGGATTCTTGCTTGACCACCAGCAGTATGAGGGCGATCATATAAGTGGGAGCTGGGGGTCTACAAGCATATCCTTAAAAGGTCCCTAGTCGTGGGAGTTTCGAGACCGGGCATCGATACTCCATTAGTAGACTAGTGTATACAGTCGAGACCCCGACGAGGGGCGGTGGCCGGTCTCATAAGCCACCGGTGTCAGTTGGATCACCTAAGATGTATACAGGTGCTCATTGGGTTATGAGTACACCGGACAGGACTCGCCGGGAACATGCTAGTTGGTCATATACCAGACGTCAGATGGCAGTTCCCTGGTGACATGTGTGCAGGTTAGTTCATCGACCTGGGGATCGTCATTTGTCTCGTGTGAGTTCCCACTGTACTTTGATTACTACCCTACCACGGCTCAAAGGAGTCGTGCAAACAGGTTTTAGTTGGGTACAGTCCCGAGCCACATGGAGGCAGTGAGCGTATCTTCAGGGGTTCGTCTCTCCCGGTATTGGGGGTGAGGTCGTGCTGTGTCTAGGAGAGCCATTACACAAAGTCCTTGGCCAAGGCAAGGAGATTTACTGGTAGGTATTCCAGTAGTATCTCAGGGTGTTCTGGGCTACACTCCGACACGACTTGTACCGCTTTTGGGGGTCTGACTTTTACCAACCCCCTAGGCCCGCCATGCGATACTCATAGACGAACGGACCGGACTGCACGGATATTGTCACTGACAGGCTCAGTTGGGTGTCGGGGTGAGCTTCCTCATCGACGTCCCATTTAGTCAATAGCTGGTGGCCCGTCACGTATTGGCTTATACCTCTGACGTGCTAGTGGTTAAATCCACAGCCATAGTATTGACGAGTCTTTAGAGTCCACCACACTTTCAGTTACTCAAGTTTCGGGCGAAACGCTGTAGAGGCCGTATGGAGATATGGCAGGGTCCAATCAGATACGTGCGGTATTGCACGGATCAGGATCGGACGGTTTGTACTAGTAGCCGTATAGGTATATGGCAGGGTTCGATCAGATACGTGCGGTATTGCACGGATCATGATCGAACGGATATTACTAGCCGGCTTTGGTTTAAGCCGGTCCTAGTTTAGTACAGTGTAGATTTTGTCTCATTGCATTTGTATCCGGACGGAATACAGATGCGGGTGTGTATGCACAGTGTCGGGGTTTTCCTGTAATTTATTACGGGACCAGTTTTCTGGAGTTGCCAGTTTGCATTCCGTTCCGGCCGGTTTTCGTTTGTTCTTTCCCGGCCGGACTTTTCCGATGGAGGGGGTAATTTGCAGTTTTGCAAATTACAATTGTGGAGGGGTTTTCTTGTAAAAGATTGATATGATAGCTTTCATATTTTTTTCCACCATGCTTTTGCTTTATTGTGACATGAAAGGGTATGGTTGGATTTGATATGAAGCATGGTGTTTTGTTTCTTTGACCTTGGATATGGTCACCTTTCTTATGCTCCTACACTCACCTCCCTTTGTATTATGTGTTGATTCCTCCACCATTCTTATTCTCACTAGAAGAGAGTTTTATTCATGGTTGAGAAAAAGAAAGAGTGAAAGAAAAGAGAAGAAGAGGGTTTCATCTTCATCCTTGAGAGTGTTTCATTTTCTTGATCTCATTTCATGATAAGAAAAATGCAAGCACCATTTTTCTTGTCTTGTATCCTCCATCATCCTCAAATGGCAACAAACCCCAAAAGAGACACTACACTAGATAACCTACAGCATATCTTGAGCATGTCGAGTTGCCGGCTTCATGCTCGAGTTGCCTCGGTATTGAGGCGGGAGCCCGTAAAAGACGAAGGCGATGTGGTGCCCTTTCCGGCGAGGAGGCGACGATGTGGACGGAGATCCCGCGAGGAGATCGGAGTGGAGATGAAGACCGGAGGACTTGGATCGTCGGTATATCTCTATTCCCATTCTTGTTGATAGCTTAGACTAGTTAATGGTCCGATCCGGTTAAAGTGCGCGGTGGTGCCGGTTTGCAAAGTCCGCAAAATTTAAGTTATTCACCGCTTCCGCATTCCGGCGTCGGATTGACGGCCGGGGCGCCGCCGTGCACTTACAGATCCATGCATGTTAGGGTAAGCTAAAATGGGTCGGAGTTGGATTGGGGTTTAGTTTTGAATTTTTGGTGGATTTTGAAGTATTTTTGGGTGAATTTTTGAAGGGAAAAGAGAAGGAAAGAAGAGGGGTTGTTGCTGATTTTGCAGGTGAGGGCTCGGCTAGCAAGGATGGGGGGGTTGTGGTGTGTGTGGGGGTGTGGAAAGAAGTCAAAGTCAAGATAAAACACCCCCAAGTCAACACACAACTTCTTCTCTCATAAACCTTTTCATTTTCTTTTCTTTTCAATGCTTTAATGTGTGAAATGGGAGGCCCAAGATTGTTGGGCTGATCAAGGGGGCCGGCCAAAGCATGTTGGGGGAATGGGTGTGGGTTTTGTTTGGGTGAGAAAAAGAGATAAGTGTAGTAACCCACTTCCATTACACTAATTTCACCGAAAAAAAGCCTTTTTCTTCGATATTTTCTAAACCGTTTTGCCAAACGATTTCATTTCAAAACCACATGTTAAAATTTTATTTAATGTTTTATGATGCACAAAATTTGTTTCAACTCATTCCAATTTGTAATTTTCCCTAATTAAATGTATTAGTGACGGCTTAAAATAATATTAAAATAATTAATTTCGGAAAAATTTTCGGAAAATTTGAAATTTCACCAGTGGCTCAATAAACACCAAATACTAGCAATTTCATAGCTAGAATATGTATATTTAATTTTATAATAAAGATATTTGTATTTTGACTTATTACAGAAAACCCCCTTATTTTACCGTTTTTTTGAAATTTCACCGAAACGATTTTCAAAACGTTACAATCTTCCCCCCTTAAAGAAATTCGGTCCCCGAATTTAAATTAAAACTTTCCCTAAATACTAAAATATTTCAGCCAAAACCATCAAATCGCCGGGGCTCCGAAATCATAAATACATAAAACAAATCGTAGCGCAACGCATGCGCATGAAAAAAAAATGAGCCTATAACTCAAAATCAAACTCCATCCCGTATCCCGCAATCTTCGGAGTCATGGAGAAGATATCAATGTCAAGATCTAATATGAAAACCAACATGATATACATCGTTAAAACATCTAGAAGCAATGCATGCCAAAATACATTCAGGTACTGTCCTCCGACTAGTCCTGCTTAGTACGAAAACAAATCGCAATTATCATTAAAAAAACTTACTGCTCTGTAAGAAATCAATCCCAAAATACGCGTATGAATACTACGTGCGTCTGGTGCGCACGACAATCAAAATCCATATACGCGCCATACAAGTGCACAGAAACAAGATCTAAGTGCATCGGGTGTGCACAAAGCATCTGTCGTAGGCAACGTGTGTGCCTGACAGAAAAATTAGGTGCATCTGACATGCACGAAAAAAAATCTCGATTTAGTGCATCTGGTGTGCACCAAAATCGCATCTCAAAACATGCGCTCAACATGCGCGAAAACCCAAAACCAGGGGCATCCATCATGCACGAAATCATGAAATCTAATATCAAGCGCCGAACATGCGCAAAATCAAATCAGGTGCACAAGGTGCACAAAACAAATATCGAGTATCACAATCCAAATCGAAGTCCAGTGCATCTAAGTGCACAAAAGGCGTATCACTGCACTGCAAGCATATATAAACTATACAGAGTGCAGGAACCAAATCGTGTGCGTGCATACGCACAAAATCAACTCAAATGTCTAAAATCGTAAAATCACAAACATGTGAAACCAAAGCACGAAAACGATATCAAGTGCAACACTGTGCAAAGATCGTAAATCCTCAATCATCAAAATCAAATCCTGCGAATAAATCACCCAAAACATCGAAATCAATAATGGCGGAATAGTACCGCTCAAGCGCATCCTCTAAGAATCTCAGGCCAACTGTCGCGGTCACTAGTAGGACGTCTCGTCGATGATCATGAACTCTGGCCTGCTGGTGTGCGTAATAATGACCACTCCTGGGTCAAGGTCTTCACTGTGAATTACCAATCTCTCGGTCCATCGGCTAATCGGCCCTGTCAGGTGTGCTAATGAGGATGATCCCGTTCTGGCACGTCTCTTGTCATCTCCCGGTCAATCATCACGACCACTCGTAAGACAGCATATCACTGGCGTCGGCCTCTGGCTCTCTGAATGTACATGACACATCTGATCCTGGGTGCAAGTATCATTGCAGCAGTGTCCTGGAAGGAATCCTGCTCATGGTCTCTTCCATGTCTCGTCTCTGCCAACTGTCCGGAAGTCATCGTCCTTTCTTATATCTGCATCTTGCTCCGGAACGGCTGCATACCCATCGCGACTCCTTCTGGAAGGTATATCCAGTACTCTGCCTCAGCATGCGCATCGCATCTCTGATGTCGGCGGAGGGGAACGCCATCATATCCAGATCTTATACGAACCTCTTACTCCATTTTTCTCTAATGTCGACCGCTTCGGACTCGTCTCGTCGTGGCTGCATGGACTGAGCTCCAATGGCTATCCTCGTATCGAGAGTCTCCCAAGAAATGCATCTCACCACCTAGCATCCGAATTAAGTCGAGCCATCCGATCGAGTCGTCAAAACCTCATAATCCCCCAAGGGCTCAACCTCTTGGGCACAGTTTAATAGTATCGAGTACATACCACAGCATCGGTGGTCCAGCCGTAGAAGGGCAAACCCAAGCCTCACTAATGGTGCCGTGGAACTGCCGCAAACCCGAAGGTTCAAAGGTTTTCACACGGTCATTATGTCGAGTTAGGGTTTCATTCTTCTAGAGGGACCATAGAATTGCCTGCATGTCTTTCCGACTACTTTAAACTTGGAATAATAGGTTTCTGATATTCGATCGTCTCTGTCGACTCTCAACGTCTCCACGTGAAGTCGTCTCTAGCTGGAATCAATCTATCTGATGACCTCGCATTGGGGTAGCGAACGAACCACATGTCCTAGTCATTCATCCTCGGTGACTAGCGACCTTCTATCATCTCTTAGTACAACTCGTACTGCAATAGCTCCAACATCTGGGGCGATATCTCGTCGTTCGCAGCAATAACGGGCTCACTTGTCTGCACGCTGAACCGTGCCTCAATCATCATGAATAGGCAATACATCAACGGTCATCAAAATCTGGCTGACCTCTATCAGCGGCTCAATCCTCTAGTGCAAATCGACACGTCCGAGTAACCTCATAAAGGCGATCCGCCAAACGCTCGTGGCGCGGAAACACAGTAAAAAGACACATCTCCGCAATCGTGTGTCGCCAAAATTACGCCCTGGACAGTCCTCGTTCGTGACGAGCTTGTGCTGACTGCAATTCTAACCGTAGCTCTCCTTGCCCGTAATCGTGGCAGCAAACCGTAACTGGTACCGATGAAGCTAGATCAGGAATGAATATAATACTGAACAAAGAAATGTACATCCTAAGGCTTCTTAAGTGGAGTAGCGTATCGTAAGTATGTCGCGGAACATACCCACGGTACGTCACTCTACTTTAGTCACCTATTCCATCAACCAAGGGTCATCCTACGCTCCGAACGTAAAACCTAACGCTCTGATACCAACTTTGTCACGTCCCGAAAAGATGGAACATGACCGGCACATAAACTACGAAACGTCTCGAGGCGTACGTAATCTAAGTAAGCCGAAAACCCAGAAATCCAAACCAAGAAAAGTAGTAGAGTGAAGGAAAACCAATTTAAAACAAGTAGTTTTAATAGCATAAGCCGAATTATGCGGTTTTAAAAAAAACATCAAATATTTCCCGAAAATTTCGGCAGAGTTTCCTTTGTAAATACTGGCCCCCCAAACGGGATACAACATGAATAGTATACGAAATCAATAAAAAGTCATCCCCAAGCGGGAGCTAGCTCTTCGTCAATCGACGGTCACAACCACACAAGCAATATAATATACAACGCCAAGGGCGAGGATTAAAACTCAAAAGGAAACTCAAGGCCACAAGAAAACCACAGAAATAAAACGCGCGACTCTAAGGTCGAAAGAATAACCTCACCGGTCTCTATCTCAAAAATAAATACATGTTTGGTTGATGGAACTTCTAGATACAACGGAATAATGATATACAAGATAAATAATGGGGGTACGATACAAGTAAACCCACCTACTAGCAAATCACCCGAAGGAAACTATGCCCGCAAAGCCGTAATGAAACCTGTACGGCAAACCTGCAAGAAACT
This sequence comes from Agapanthus africanus, assembly GCA_030015575.1. Lineage (NCBI taxonomy): Eukaryota > Viridiplantae > Streptophyta > Magnoliopsida > Asparagales > Amaryllidaceae > Agapanthus > Agapanthus africanus. The sequence continues at coordinate 245,707,583 of CM057347.1, read as the reverse complement.
GGGGCACAACGGGGGTGAGTTGCCAACTCGTGAATAGAAAAATATCTACGGAAAGAAATCACATAAATAACGCAACCTAGGTCAAAGATCATAATATAGCCTCAATTATATATATAACATGCAACCTATAACAAGGCTAGGGTAAATATCTAACCCGAGTGTAATGTCATGTGCCCGTGTCAGTGCCTCAGGTAGCAATCTATCATATGAATGAGGTATCAAAGCATGAAAACAGAATACATGTAAATGAAGAACTGTTTTCATAATTTAGTGAGATTTCCTTTGTATTTTTAAAATGAGGTATCATAATTAAATCAGTATAAAACAGTGCCTAGCATCGGCACAAAACATAATCCCAATATCTCGATATCTCTGTATCACAGTCTCTGTACCTCAATATCTCGAAATCTCAATGTCTCAATCACAATATCTAGGGCGCCGTCAATCCAGACCGGCCCCTACCATCTATCTCAAGACCACGACGGTATCCTCCGGATATCCGACGCGTCGGGTAAAATCACCGGTAGGTAGTGCTCCCCTGCCAGGCTCACATCGTCATCATCACGCGCTTCTTGCCCCGGGATATCTTACCGGGTCCACCATGTACCCGAAACGGTTCATCCGTCTCCTCGAACCGGGTCTCGAAATCCATCAGCAAACTCATGGTGGACGACTCATACATCATGGGAAAACCACACTTTTTATTTTAAAAGAGAGAAAAGGTTTATTTATGTTTTTGCGGTTTTCCTCCAAATCCAGAAAAATCTCATGGAAATCCGAATCCAAAACCTCAATAACATGTAAAATAGTGAATAGATGCATGAGAATCCATGAATGCGGCATAACAATTAATAACAGTATTCATGAAGTAGCAGGTAATAACTACAATGTCTAAACTAACATATAAGGCAAGTACGCTAATATCATGCCTAACTATTAGCTAACAGGCTATGTCAAGCAATAATATTTTCTAAGATGTACGTGACATGGTAATTACCGATAAAGATGTGTGTGAGCCGGCAAGTAAGTGTATGTGGTACATACGCATCATCGGTAATGGTGCTGGTGTCCTAACAGCATAATACCAACAATGCAATATGAAATAACAATGTAAATATGCGATGCGGAGCGAGCAACCAAAATGAGCAGGAGCTAAATATTAAACAATGGTGCCATTTGAAATAATACGAATCGCGGGGTTTTGAAAATAGGGCTATGGTGGTTTTTTTTTAAGAAAGGATACGTCTTTTGAAATATCCGTAGATCCCTTGACCTGTCTTTTAAAATACCCACGATCCGCTAGTTTTGAAATAGGTAGGAGTCTAATCTAATCTAACAATTACACTAAACTATACGGCTGAACTAACAAGCTGAACTACAGGTAAGGAAACCGCCTATCATCTGAGTCGATACATATACATACCTGTATATGTATAGTCGGTGATCCCGCCTCAATAATATCATATCCATAACCAGACATCCCAAGTCAAGAGTGCGGATCAATCATCAAAATATAGCTCGTACGTAAATCTGTCGTACGACATCCCCAAATCTGGGTACGGGTAAATATCATATTCCTCACCCTATTCCTCTGGTATCCTCTTTATCCAAGATCATAGTCTAGGGTACTGACCTATGTCTAGTACAATACTAATATCCTCAATATACTCATGATCTGACTACTGATCGACAATCTCGTACAAACCGATATCGTCAGCACATATCATCATCAAGGGGTATACATCGCCTGATACGGCCTAATATCAATATCCTAGCATATCATGCCTCATATTACGATCACATGTCGACCATTTTATTTATAACACTATTCACCCGTATCGCCGCCCCAAGATCCGCTATAACACCAGGACGTACCTCAAGTACGAATCATGCCATATCACCGATATCACAACCACAAAACAAATCTCATCGACTCAGCTCAATCCCAAGTATCATCCTCAAATCCGTATGAGAACACATAGTCCCATATCCATGTGAACACATAACTATAAAGAATCCCATGAGCACATATAAATAGGAATGTATGCAAGTATGTATGCGTGTATGTGTAGTGCAACACTACCCTAGGGTTCGCAACACTAAAATAATCCAACACATCAATATCCATCCTAAACATCGTTATTAATCCCAAATAACATATAAATAATTGTTGGAGTGTATACGCATCCGTATACACCACCACGGACTGCGGGGGTGCTATACGCCATCCACCCGACTTCTCCCCGTAGATATAAATCTACTCACCTGGTCCTCGCTCGCCGGTACCGACGTCGCCATGCGCTTGCTTGTCGTCTCGAAGTCCACATGGGGTACCTACATATCATAACGCACCGTATCGCATTAAAATCCGACTCATGACCCAAAAACGACACGTGAATCCCACATAGGTCAAAACCTATGGTTGCTTTCACAAATCAACCCAAAAACCCTCGACGTCGGCGTACAAACGTCAAACCATTGAGAAAAACCCAAATACACTCATTTGCACATTCACGAACACTAATTTTAATATAAAATAGGTTAAAACTCACAAAAACCCCAATTTCACTTAAAAAGTCATTTTTCCAAAAATCTAGCAAGCACAATTCGCCGTTTTAGTACAAAACTCGATGTATAAACGAATCTAGCGGCCACAATATTCACTAAATATCTTAAATAAGTCATAAAAACAATTCCCATAATTTAATCTCATAAATTCCAAAAACCCTAAAATTCTAGTTTACAAAATACCTAAATTTTAACAATTTTATAGCAAAATGCACAAACCACAATTTAGGTTGGATTTCCATGAACTAAAGTGTTAAACTACACTTAATAATGTTAATGAAGTCATGAAAAACCCAATTAGATCTTTAATCCCATATTTTAATTAAATTTCAAAAACCTAGTTAGCAATATAGCTTAGTTATAACAATATCAACCTAACCATTTGCAAACTAACAATTAGGTTGGGTTTTACAATTCCACAAGATGATAATCTACACTTGATTATCCTAATAGTGATGGTTAAACCCAAATTAGCTTCAAACCATATTCTTGAATTTTCCAATCATGCAATTTGAACCCATATAAAATCTAATTAACACTTAATTAAGCTAACACAAGCATTAATCAACAATTCAACAAAAAGGTCAAGATTTTTATACCACACAACTCATTGATCCAACTTGAAATCTAGCCCCTCAAATTGCCATCTTGTTCCCTGTTAGTGTATATGCCCTAGAGGCCATTACTGTACATACTAGTTTGTATATTACTTGATGGAAGCTTGGGATATTCACAGTTGTATATACAATCTTGCTCGAAATGGTAGTATGCTACTTGGTTTGTCTCTGCTTTAATATGTGCATGTGTTTCTTTTAGCATATCGCTGTTATACATATTAGTAGAGCCCTTAGGATTTTTGCTTGATTACCAGCGTTGTGATGGCGCTTACACTTGTGGGAGCTGGGTGATCTATAAGCACATCCTTATACAGGTCCCTAGTCGTTGGACTATCGAGACAGGGCATCGATACTCCGGAGTAGACTAGCGTATGCGCTTCTCATCCCAGCGTGGGAGACGGTCTGTCCCACAGCCGTCAGTACGTCGTACTTGAGATAGTATGCGGGTGCTCGTTAGGTTACGAGTATACTGGACAGGACTCGTCGGGAACTGTTGGTTGGTATTATACCTATCGTCAGTTATCAGTTCCCAGGTGACATGAGTACAGCTTAGTCCGCTGACTTGACACTGTCACTTCGCCTCGAGTGTGTTCCCACTGTACTTTGATTGCTACCCTACCACGGCTCAAAGGAGTCGTGCAAACAGGTAGTTTTTGGGTGCAGTCCCGAAGCACTTGGAGGCAGTGACGGTTAGACAGGATTCGTCTTTCCCGGTATTGGGGGTTGACATCACGTTGTGTCCAGGAGATCCATTACACGAGTAGTCTCTGGCCAGGGCAAGCGAGATATACTGGTTGGTTCCAGTGTTATCTTAGGGTGTTCTGGGCTACACTCCGACACGACTTGTACCGCTATTAGGGGACTGACATTCACCGCCCCCTAGGCCCGCCATGCGATGTATCAGATGAACAGACCGGACTGTACGGAGATTGTCACATACAGACTTAGTAGGAGTTCAGATAGGGTTCACCTCGTCAGTCTTCTTATCGACATCTACCTGGGGACCGTTACGTACAGCTAGTGCCACTTGCGGTCTGTGGTTAAACCTACTGCCAGCGTAGTGTCGAGTCTTTAGAGTCCCACACAGAGAGCTATTCACCTTTAGGAAAAATGAGTAGAGGTCGCATGGTTTTGCGACAGAGTTTGTTCGCATCCGCGCACTTGTGCACGTTTGCTGTCCGGACAGATTATACTAGCGGGCTTTGGTTTAAGCCGGATCCTAGTATATGATTTGGGATTGGCTTTTTCTCATTGTATTCATGTTCCTCGGATCATGAATACGCGTGCGTATGCACAGTTGCTTGAGACAGAGGGAGAGGACTTTGATTAGGGTAATGACTATTGTCATTTTATTAACCCTAATGCTTATGTGTGTATTATTGTTAATTGATATTAGTTTAATAATTGTGCATGGTTATGGTTGTTGACCATTTGACCCACCTTGACTTGTTGACCTTGTTGACACTTTGACCATCATCATTTCATTTGGAAGATGCTCTTTGATCCTTACAATTTGTATTAAAAATGAAATGATAATGGTCATGTCTTGATTTAGCCATGACAATTATCTCACTAATTATCTAATTACAATAATTCACATATATGAGAGAATGCTTCATATTATTCTCTCATTCTATCAATTACTTTCTCTCTCTTGTTCTTCCTCTCCCTCAAGCTCTCCCCTCTCATGTGTTGAGAAACACTTGAGCTTGAGAAAAACCCTTTCTTGATAATCTCTACTCTCATCTAGGGTTCAAGGACTAGCACTTCTTGCACCCTAGTTACTTCTAGCTTGGAGTTGAAGCCAAAGGTCGAGACTTTCGGGTGGATCTTTCTTCGACGTGAGAAGACGACTAAGGTGACCTCCTCCCACCACTCCAAGGAGCAAGGAGAGAAGGACATAAAGCCCAAGGTATAACCTTTCTAGCACTTAGCTAGTTTCTAGTTAGCTTTAGCTTGTTTTTGTTTAGCAAAGATCCTTCATAGTCTAGTCCATGTTGCTTAAGCTCATAAAAATTCGATTTTTATTCTGTTTTCTGCCTCACCGCAAGTACCGGGGTGGGCAACGTGGACTTACAGTGGTATCAGAGCCTAACTAAATATAAACTAGCTAGGTAGTAGAGTGTATCGAAGTTCGAATCGGAAAAATCGGAAAAAAAAACGAGTTTTCAAAACCCTAAGTTTCTGTTAAATTTTTTTCTGTTCAAAATAAAATTTGTTATACTCTAAAAATCATCTCAGGGTTTTGTGAAGACAGCCACCAAAAACGATCCAGAGATTCGACCAAAGAGCCGCGGTTCCGCGGCAATAGCAAGCTATTGCCGTGCAACCGCGGCCATCTTGGCTCTTCTCTGGGTCGAGTTTGGTGCAGTGTATTTCTGGCTTGGTTTTAGGATTTTTAAGATGGTTTATATGTGCCCAGATTTTCCAGAATAGAAATTTGTTTTTGGGGGCCTATAAATCCGTATTTTTTTTCCGAACTTCAATACACTTTGACTAAAAGGTTATATCTGTGATGTTTATATGTATTGAACGTCGGCTAATCGCTATATGTCGATTAGTCGGGGTTATACATATCTGTGATCTGTGATTGATGGTGGTATGTGTATATGAATGGGTTGGATTGTCGTGGATGAATAGCCGGGGTGGATGTGAGATGAGTGTTGCTTTTTCTTTCATTCATTGTAACATGTAAATTGATGTAATATTATTATTTGTTTGGCCGCACAACCGGGTCGGGGTTGTAGCCGTCATTGTATAATTCTTTTTACTGTTTTTGCTCCTAGGATAGACCCATGGAGGGGGTGCACAAACTACCGGGTATCTCAAAGTGCCGAGTGGCCTACTCACGGTGGTGAGGGAGGTTGCTTCGCTTCGGGTACTTGGCGGGTAGTTTGCCGCACCCGTAGGGGTCTTAGGTGGGGTATTGGCTATTCACCGCGACCGTGTAATCCGCTTTTCGTTGCAGGCTCGAACGGATTGCGGATTCCTAGTATATCCAATGTATTCATCTATGATCTGTAATGTCTATCACTGCTATATATTTATATATGATAACTATTTAGGCGTTGCTTATGTTTTACAGCCGCGCTAGCCCAGCCCCCGCTCTGTCGTTAGTTAAGTAACCTAACGGGTGATGACGGGGCCCCGTGGCGAATGCGGATGGCATAAGCGTACGTCGTATTTTGGTTGTTTTCTGCAATGGTAGGATTAAATGATGGGACGCATTAAAAAAACTAATGCAAGAAAATAAACCAAGTAAAAGTCGATTGGAACACTTTGAAAACACTCGGTTCTTTTCAAAACTAAACTTTTAAACGCGGAGCTTGAACCACTCCTTTTTAAAAGCTATCTCGTTCCATCGATTATATCAAGTTCACTACGTTCACGGTTTCTCCAAAACCATTCGTAGCCCTCCGTCATTCTACATGAATGGTCAAAAAGTATTCAAGCTATGTATTTTGGCCAAAGTCAAGGCATAGTGGTTGGTAGCTATTGGGTATTCATGTGCAGCATAGATAGATGCGTTGGTTTGGGACAGTCGTGCTGCCATTTTGGCCAAAGTCAAGGGTAGGTACGGGTGGGTCCAAATTAACCAGGAGAATGACGGATAGAACTTGACATGTGACTTATGATATTTTGGCCAAAGTCAAGGTCATAAGAGCATGGGGCAAAAATCCACATCGGGAGTTTCATAAGTACTGAAACTTGCTAGCGCTGCATACCATTTGGAGTGTGATAATTCTGGTAGGATTCCTTAGGTTTTATCACGCAATGATATTTGGATCCCGATCCTACTGTGAGTATATGCTACTCCTCGGGAAAACTCTCACTTAACGATCAATGCTATAAACTTAGTAGGTGTCTAGAAAGGTGTTAGCGGGGCTACGCCCACAGGGAAAAGAGGTTACTTAATTAAGAAACTTCACGAAAGCGTTGGAAAACCTCCCTCGAAGTACCGACACTGGCCTGGCTGAACGGTTAAGCAAGTATTGTACGGTGAGATTGATCCTGACTAATCCTTTCTTTACGGTTTGAGAAGGGATTCGAGAGACAGTGGGAGCCATCCAGTTTAGACAAACTAAAAACCACTCTAAACTTGCAAGAGCATCATGCTAAAGTGTTTCTTTTCTCTCTCCTAATTGCAGCGACCATTCAACATGACCGGACTTAAGTTATTACTAGATAAAAACATATTGACAGGGCCAAACTACAAAGATTGGCTCAGGAATGTCAAGATGGCAATCACTTACGACAAGTTGGGGTATGTCCTTACCACCAAAGCTCCCCCTGTCCCAGGTCCCAAAACCAGTGTCGTAGATAGGGAAATCTACAAGACCTGGGAAATAGATTGCGCGAAGGCCAGATGCCTCGTACTAGCCTCGATGGACAACGAACATCAGAGGAGGCACGAGAATATGGATCTAGAGTCCATATTTCTTCATACAAAAGAACTGTATGGAGAGCAGTCTCGTATCGCAAGATACGAAGTGTCGAAGAAGTTGTTTTCGGCAAGGTTGGCTGTCGGATCATCGGTAGCGGAACACGTGCTTAAGATGATTGGCTACATTGAGGAGCTCGCGGACCTTGGGACCACGTTGGAGAATGAACTCTATACTGATTTGATTCTCCAGTCCCTTCCTTCCACTTACGCCCAGTTTATTCTTAACTTCAACATCCAAGGAAAGGAGGTTGAACTTTCCGAGCTTCTGAACATGTTGAGGAGTGCTGAGGGCACCCTACAGAAGGGTAGGGAGACATCCACTTTGTTTGTAGGAGGATCTTCCTCTTCTAGGTCAAGGACGAAAGCCAAGGGCAAGAAGAAGAAAGCCCCCGCCAAACCAAGAGGCGGTGTCAGTAAAGTGGATACGAAGGGAAAAGGAAAAGCAACAAAGATAGCGGGAAAGATGGTGGGGAAGGAACAATGCTTCTATTGTCATAAAAGTGGTCACTGGAAACAGGATTGCAAGGCTTGGAAAGCCAGAACACAGGATTTGAAGCGAGTTGCAGCTTCAGCTTCAGGTGTGTATGTTATTGAAAACTGTCTATCAATAAACTCTACATCCTGGGTATTGGATACCGGATCAGGATCTCATATCTGTAATTCTTTGCAGGCGTTGAGAAAGCGTAGAGTTTTGAAGGCAGGTGATATGACCCTCAGAGTTGCAAACGGTGCTAGCATGGATGCTGAGGCCGTGGGGGACTATCACCTGGGATTGTCGGATGGACACTTTTTGGTTTTGTGTAGTTGTTATTATGTACCAAATGCAACCTGTAATATCATTTCTGTATCTTTATTATTTAAAGAAGGTTATGAATTTGCATTTGTAAGTAATGTAGTGAACATTCACCTTAATCAAGTTTTGATTGGGTCAGGTACATTGAACAACGGTATATACGTATTAAACCAGCCACAGATTTTCAATGTCCAGAATACACACAAAAGAAAGTCTCCAGAAATCAATAAAACTTTCTTATGGCATTGTAGACTGGGTCACATCAATGAGAGAAGGTTGACTAAGTTACATACAGAAGGATATTTGGATCCGTTCGAATATCAATCGTATGCAACTTGTCAATCAAAGATGACAAAGACTCCGTTCACTGGACACGGAGTAAGAGCGAGCGAGCTCTTGGGACTCATACACAGCGACGTGTGTGCGGTCCAATGTCTACACATGCGCAAAGCGGTTATTCTTACTTCATTGCTTTTACGGATGACTTTTCGAGGTACGGCTATGTCTTCTTAATGAAACATAAATCCGAGGCTTTTGAAAAATTCCAGGAATATAAGAATGAAGTAGAAAAACAAACAGGCAAAAGTATCAAGGCACTGAGATCTGATCGAGGGTGGTGAATACTTGAGTGCCGAGTTCCTGGGTTACTTAAAAGAGAATGGAATTCTCTCTCAGCTTACTCCTCCATACACTCCGCAACATAACGGTGTATCGGAGAGACGGAACCCGAACCCTATTGGATATGGTACGGTCCATGATGAGTAACGCTGAGTTACCGCGTTCGTTCTGGGGGATATGCGCTAGAATCAGCTGCATACCTTTTGAACCGAGTTCCAACTAAGACTGTGCCTACTACACCATATCAGATGTGGTGTGGGAAGAGACCCTATCTTAATCACATTAAGACATGGGGATGTCCAGCTTTTGTAAAAAAAGCAGCATGCGGACAAGCTCGAGGCAACGCTCAGTACAGTGCAAGTTTGTGGGATATCCAAAGAACTCCAAGGGATATTTTTTCTATTGCGAAGAGGAACAAAAGGTGTTTGTTTCTCGACATGCCCACTTTCTAGAACACCAGTTCATAGAAAAAGAATTAAGTGGGAGCGCAATAGAGCTGGAAGAAATTCCAGAACCACAAGCTATTACTGAAAGCTTAGTAGAACCAGAGGGTTCGAAAGATCAGGACATTCCCACGCCACTCCGCAGGAGTAGTAGGCAGTCTCATCCGCCCGAGAGATACTACGGTTTTCTCAATGACGGGGATAGAGAGGATTGCATCATAGACTTTGATGAGCCTACTAGCTTCCAGCAAGCCATTCAGAGCATCGACTCGGTAAAATGGCTGGATGCAATGCGGACCGAAATGGAGTCCATGTACACCAACAAAGTGTGGACGTTGGACATTGCTCCAGATGGGGGTAAAACCCGTAGGATGCAAGTGGATCTTCAAAAGGAAGATTGGTGTAGATGGACAGGTTGAGACCTATAAAGCTAGACTGGTAGCAAAGGGTTTTCGTCAGCGACCTGGTATTGGACTATGACGAAACCTTTTCTCCAGTAGCTATGCTGAAATCCATTCGGATCCCTTCTTGCCATTGCTGCCTTCCACGATTAAGAGATTTGGCAGATGGACGTAAAGACAGCTTTTCTAAATGGACATTTAGAGGAGTGTGTCTATATGGATCAGCTAGAGGGTTTCATTCAGAGTGGGAGCAGCGGAAAGGTGTGCAAGTTGCTTAAGTCCATTTATGGACTAAAGCAGGCATCGCGGAGTTGGAACATCTGTTTTGATGAGACGGTCAAGGAATTTGGCTTTATCAAAAATCCAGATGAACCATGCATCTATTGTAGATTTGTAGCGAGAACTGTAGTATTGCTCGTTTTATATATGTATGACATTCTCTTAATAGGAAATGACATTCCTATGCTACAATCTGTCAAGGGGTTCTTGTCACACAGGTTCTCCATGAAAGACCTGGGTGATGCCTCATATATTCTGGGTATCCGGATCTACCGTGACAGATCCAAGAGGATATTAGGACTTTCGCAGTCCAGGTATATCGACACCATACTGAAGAGATTCAGTATGGAAGATTCCAAGCGCGGTAATCTACCGGCTTGTCACGGGATCACCCTCGCCAAAGAGATGTCTCCCAAGACTGATTTGGAGAGGGATCGCATGTCTATTATACCCTACGCTTCTGCGGTAGGCTCTGTAATGTATGCGATGTTGTGTACCAGACCGGATGTGGCTTATGCACTGAGTGTGGTAAGCAGGTATCAGTCAAACCCTGGGGAGAAACATTGGATAGCAGTAAAGAACATTCTCAAGTACCTGAGAAGGACTAAGGAGATGTTCTTGGTGTATGGCGGAAAAGACCTGCAGATTGAGGCCTTTGCTGACTCCAGCTTCCAGAGTGACAAGGATGATTCCAAGTCCATGTCGGGTTTTGTCTTTACCCTCAATGGAGGGGCGGTGTGTTGGAATAGCTCCAAACAGGAAACCGTTGCTGACTCGACTATGGAAGCGGAATACATCGCTGCATCTGATGCCGCAAAAGAAGCTGTCTGGATGAGGAAGTTCTTGAGAGAACTTTAGGTGGTTCCGTCCATTGTTGACCCAATACCTCTGTATTGCGACAACAACGGGGCTATAGCTTTAGCGAAGGAACCCAGGTCCCATCAGAAATCCAGACACATCTTGAGGCGGTATCACCTGATCAGGGAGATCATAGATCGCCAGGAGATCGAGCTTCGGAGGGTTGCTTTAGAAGATAACACAGCAGATCCATTCACCAAGGCCTTGCCCCAGACTCAGTTCGAGCGGCTGATCGAGATGATAGGTCTTCGATACGCCAGTACATGGCCTTAGTGCAAGTGGGAGATTGTTAGTGTATATGCCCTAGAGGCCATTACTGTATCATACTAGTTTGTATATTACTTGATGGAAGCTTGGGATATTCACAGTTGTATATACAATCTTGCTCGAAATGGTAGTATGCTACTTGGTTTGTCTCTGCTTTAATATGTGCTTGCGTTTCTTTTAGCATATCGCTGTTATACATATTAGTAGAGCCCTTACGATTTTTGCTTGATTACCAGCGTTGTGATGGCGCTCACACTCGTGGGAGCTGGGTGATCTATAAGCACATCCTTATACAGGTCCCTAGTCGTTGGACTATCGAGACAGGGCATCGATACTCCGGAGTAGACTAGCGTATGCGCTTCTCATCCCAGCGTGGGAGACGGTCTGTCCCACAGCCGTTAGTACGTTGTACTTGAGATAGTATGCGGGTGCTCGTTAGGTTACGAGTACACTGGACAGGACTCGTCGGGAACTGTTGGTTGGTATTATACCTATCGTCAGTTATCAGTTCCCAGGTGACATGAGTACAGCTTAGTCCGCTGACTTGACACTGTCACTTCGCCTCGAGTGTGTTCCCACTGCACTTTGATTGCTACCCTACCACGGCTCAAAGGAGTCGTGCAAATAGGTAGTTTTTGGGTGCAGTCCCGAAGCACTTGGAGGCAGTGACGGTTAGACAGGATTCGTCTCTTCCGGTATTGGGGGTTGACATCGCGCTGTGTCCAGGAGAGCCATTACACGAGTTGTCCCTGGCCAGGGCAAGCGAGATATACTGGTAGGTTTCCAGTGTTATCTCAGGGTGTTCTGGGCTACACTCCGACACGACTTGTACCGCTATTAGGGGACTGACGTTCACCGCCCCCCTAGGCCCGCCATGCGATGTATCAGACGAACAGACCGGACTGTACGGAGATTGTCATATACAGGCTCAGTAGGAGTTCAGATGGGGTTCACCTCGTCAGTCTTCTTATCGACATCTACCTGGGGACCGTTACGTACAGCTAGTGCCGCTTGCGGTCTGTGGTTAAACCCACTGCCAGCGTAGTGTCGAGTCTTTAGAGTCCCACACAGAGAGCTATTCGCCTTTAGGCAAAATGAGTAGAGGTCGCATGGTTTTGCGACAGGGTTCGTTCACATCCGCGCACTTGTGCACGTTTGCTGTCCGAACAGATTATACTAGCGGGATTTGGTTTAAGCCGGATCCTAGTATATGATTTTGGATTGGCTTTTTCTCATTGTATTCATGTTCCTCGGATCACGAATACGCGTGCGTATGCACAGTTGCTTGAGACAGAGGGAGAGGACTTTGATTAGGGTTAATGACTATTGTCATTTTATTAACCCTAATGCTTATGTGTGTATTATTGTTAATTGATATTAGTTTAATAATTGTGCATGGTTATGGTTGTTGACCATTTGACCCACCTTGACTTGTTGACCTTGTTGACACTTTGACCATCATCATTTCATTTGGAAGATGCTCTTTGATCCTTGCAATTTGCATTAAAAATGAAATGATAATGGTCATGTCTTGATTTAGCCATGACAATTATCTCACTAATTATCTAATTACAATAATTCACATATATGAGAGAATGCTTCATATTATTCTCTCATTCTATCAATTACTTTCTCTCTCTTGTTCTTCCTCTCCCTCAAGCTCTCCCCTCTCATGTGTTGAGAAACACTTGAGCTTGAGAAAAACCCTTTCTTGATAATCTCTACTCTCATCTAGGGTTCAAGGACTAGCACTTCTTGCACCCTAGTTACTTCTAGCTTGGAGTTGAAGCCAAAGGTCGAGGCTTTCGGGTGGATCTTTCTTCGACGTAAGAAGACGACTAAGGTAACCTCCTCCCACCACTCCAAGGAGCAAGGAGAGAAGGACATAAAGCCCAAGGTATAACCTTTCTAGCACTTATCTAGTTTCTAGTTAGCTTTAGCTTGTTTTTGTTTAGCAAAGATCCTTCATAGTCTAGTCCATGTTGCCTAAGCTCATAAAAATTCGATTTTTATTCCGTTTTCCGCCTCCCCGGAAGTACCGGGGTGGGCAACGTGGACTTACATTCCCTAGATCCATGCATGTTAGGGTAAGCTAAAATGGGTAGGAGTTGGATTTGGATTTAGTTTTGAATTTTTGGTGGATTTTGAAGCATTTTTGGGTGAATTTTTGAAAGGAAAAGAGAAGGAATGAAGAAGGGCTGTTGCTGATTTTGCAGGTGAGGGCTCGGCCAGCAAGGATGGGGGGGGGGTTGTGGTGTGTGTGGGGATGTGGGAAGAAGTCAAAGTCAAGATAAAACACCCCCAAGTCAACACACAACTTCTTCTCTCATAAACCTTTTCATTTTCTTTTCTTTTCAATGCTTTAATGTGTGAAATGGGAGGCCCAAGATTGTTGGGCTGATCAAGGGGGCCGGCCAAAGCATGTTATGGGAATGGGTGTGGGTTTTGTTTGGGTGAGAAAAAGAGATAAGTGTAGTAACCCAATTCCATTACACTAATTTCACCGAAAAAAAGCCTTTTTCTTCGATATTTTCTAAACCGTTTTGGCAAACGATTTCATTTCAAAAACCACATGTTAAAATTTTACTTAATGCTTTATGATGCAAAAAATTTGTTTCAACTCATTCCAATTTGTAATTTTCCCTAATTAAATGTATTAGTGACGGCTTAAAATAATATTAAAATAATTAATTTCGGAAAATTTTCGGAAAATTTGAAATTTCACCAGTGGCTCAATAAACACCAAATACTAGCAATTTCATAGCTAGAATATGTATATTTAATTTTATAATAAAGATATTTGTATTTTGACTTTTTACAGAAAACCACCTTATTTTACCGTTTTTTCGAAATTTCACCGAAACGATTTTCAAAACGTTACAAAGAACCTCCCTACCACCGTCCTTGAGGCTACCGGAGTACCTCTCGGGTGCATGAGGTTACCCACCATATCTGCGGAGTGGCCAATGGAATGTCAAACCAGATTGAATCTTTAGGTTCTTATAAAATTTTCGGTAATCGTTTGCGGTTCTGGAATCACTTCCAGTTCTACAATACTCCCACAACTGTTTTCTGAAAAAAACATTTTTATTAAAACTGTGGCGAGTCTAGAACAATATCACTATTGATCTTCCAGATGGTAGAAAGTCAACCCTCGTCATAGCCTGGGTCAACCCACAAACAGCCATTACAGAAATGTGCCTTGAGTTATCCGGAGTCTGGTTTTAAGCATAAGCCGGACAACTCCCCGTACCTTAACAGTGTCAAGATATGAACTGTTCTATATCCAATATAGAAACAGAGGCACTGATTTAATTAAACCAGATTCAAATCATGCAGCTGTCTCCAGTGCATGTCAACTAAATGGAAAGAGGCCGATCAGCATTACTCAACTTAGGAGTGCTTCCAATTATGAGTAACCTGAAAGAGAAGCAAGTTCTCTTAATCATTACTATCAACTGAATACCACACACAAGTATCTACATCTTCGATCACCTTGAAGAATCCTGATACTTGCAACACCTGGTTCTCTACTTTATTCTTATACCTATAAGTTCTCAAAATTCGGATCTTGCGTTTCTACGAAACACTTGTCTAAAAACTAGAGAAGTCATAAGTAAACCGAATATACTACGAGGACCAACCCCTATGTCCTAATGGATACTGGACAACATACAATACTCTGTATAAGTCCCCTGAGTCTAATAACTCAAACCCTGTGTGTCGTAGGTTGAAAACTGTGCTTATGGTTAAGAAGAATTACACCGCTGTTTAATGCTCCTTACCTAACCATCCACTGATATAGGTAAATGTCATGGACATAATTTCAAAAAGGTATATCTCACTCTATAAAAATAGATGTACAGATATATCAATTTGAAATTGGTGCATAACAGCGGATATTCAAAACCAAATATTTGCCGTCCGGCAAACAACCCAGGTGACTTCCTCAAATATCACTGATTACAATGAATCCCGATATAATGAGGATGACCACCCAATTCCCTATAACTTACTCCCACTCATCATCTGTAAAACCATACAGATGTGAGAATCAAACCTGGTAAATACATACCCTGGAGCAAGTGTCTAATTGGGAAATAAGTTTTCCATTAACAGTACACAGTAAAAATGAAACATTGAAATGTTTCGATGGGGTATCCGGGTATTCCTAGTAATGCCTCTTCCATTATCCAGATTCACAACTGTAACCGTATATTTCTATGCCATCTCTCCACATCCCTTCATATGTCTTTAGTCATTACCTTCTGCACACCCCTTTAGGCCAAATGGTTTTCTTCCTTCCCTACCGTTCGGCACCAGCCTATGGTTTGGAAGAAGACTATCCAATAAGCGCAATGGGTGTACTGTCCCAATCCTAGGGGCACTCGCAACGCGAGAGAAGGTGAAGATAAAAGACACCTGAATTAAACCTTATTCCTATTTCTCCTGAACCAGAATCCATCCCCGAACTGGAACAAGTTCCTTTCGAGTTCGTATATAACCATACGATGGAATATCCAAATAACTGTGGATCTTCATAGTGATATGGAGTGTCCTGGAGAAATACAAAGGTGAAGTGGGAGTGGTAATGAAATACTTGGTTTGGTCGTGAATAGCAATCGCAATTTACTTTGCCCTCCTTCTAATCCCTTTCTTTGTCTTTACATAATACCTTCTGTACACCATCGTTAGGCTAATTGGTTTTCTTCATTCCCTACCGGTCGGCACCTGCCTATGGTTTGGAAGAAGACTATCCAATTTGTGTAATAGGTGTACTATCCCATAATCTAAGGGGCACTCGCAATCTGAGAGAAGGTAAAAGGAAAAGACAACTGAATAGTCCTATTTGTTTTCTCCAGAACCAGAAACCATCCTCGAATAAATTCTTTCGAGTTCGTATATAACCATACGATGGTTTTATCCAATGGAAGTGGACGTTCGTAGTAATACGGGGTGTCCTGGAGAAAAGGGTAAAAGTAGGAGTGGCAATGAGGTTTGCAACTCAGACAATCCAAAAGTCAGTGTTTTAAGAAGGTTCGGTTAATCTTGGTCACTGAGTCAAAGTCTAAAGGTCAGGTCATGGTCGCTGCCAAAGAGAGAGAGAAAAGAAACACTCAGCGTGCACTCTAACCTAGATCAGAATGGTTACCAATTTATCTAATCTGGAAACCTCCTACTGTAACGTCAAATTCTCCTCCAAACCTGAAAGAAGAATTAGTCGGGATCACCCGAGGAGTAAACCAACTCATCAGTGGGAATCGGGATCCAACTATCATCGCATGATAACGTGACGGAATCCGCTCACGTTATCATACTCCAGAAGGTTTGCGCATATCTGGCAAGTTTCAGTTTCTTTAGAAACTCCCGATGTGATTTTTACCCCATGCTCTTAAGACCTTGACTTTGGCCAACAAATCATAAGTCACATGTCAAGTTCTATCCGTCATTCTCCAGGTTAATTTGAACCCACCCATACCTACCCTTGACTTTGGCCAACAAGGCAGTACGACTGTTCCAAACCAACGCATCTATCTATGCTGCATATGAATATCCAATAGCTACCAATCACTGTGCCTTGACTTTGGCCAACAAACATAGCTTGAATACTATTGACTATCTATATGAAACGACAGAGGGCTACGAATGGTTTTTGGCGAAAAACCTTTAACGTAATTAACTTGATATCGTTGAAGGTACCGGATAGCTTTTATAAAAATACAGTGGTGAAAACCTTTGCTAAAGAGGTCACTCCCGGTGAAGGGATCTCGGCTCTTTCCCCGTAGAATGAGGTGCAGGATATTCCAACTGAATACCACGATGCAAAGCAAAAGTAAACGACTATAGTGAAGTTATTGCCCTAACGCAAACTTCTGTCCAAGGGGTCACTCCCGGTGAAGGGATCTCGGCCCTTGCTTCGTCGACTGAGGTGCTGGATATTCATAACCGAATACCACTGTGCAAAACAAAAGAGAACGTCCTTGCAATAACAGCTTTTTGAAAAATGTTCCAACAACATCAGAATAGGTTTGTTTAACTTGCATTGATCCGAATCAATGCAGTCCCATCAATTGATCACACCAATAAAGAACGAAAATAATGATGTACGTATATGCCATCCGCATTCGCCACTTGTCCCGTCATTACCCGTTAGGTTACTTAACTAACGACAGAGCGGGGACTGGACTAGCGCGGATGCAAAACATATACAACATCTACTAGTATATATATCAATATATAATATTCGCTCAAGGCATGATAAAATGCAACATCACAGAAATTTAATAAGCATCACAGAACAATACAGATATCTGGGATCCCCGGGTTTCATAGAGCCGCTACTGAAACCCGACGTTCCCCTGGTCGTGTAGATAGCTTGTGCAATGAAATCCTAGACCCCTATTGGCGCGGCAAGTTACCCGCCAAAACCTGAAGTGAGGCAGCCCCCTTCAGCAATGTGAATGGACCACCCAGTTCTTCACGGAATCCGGTAACTTGGGTACCCCTCCTTGGGTCAACCTGTACCCCTACTGGTGCGGCGAATAGCCTGCCAATTCTAGAGTGAAGCCCCCTCCGTCTCAATGCCATGAGATGCGGGTCCGTTGCCCTCTAGAACCCGGCTATCCGTGCACCCCACCTTAGGGTAATCCTAGTACAGAAAGTAAAATATACATACAACGGGTATATCGACCTCAGCCTGGTCATGCCCCAAAAGAATAATATACAAACAGGCAGTGATGGCAGTCCACATGTCGGACGCTTGCCCCGCAATATCAAATCTACATATAAAACAAAACTGTACTACCATTGCATCCAGGCTATCCACCACGACAATCCGCAACATCACAGCACAACACAGAACATCAACGTGAATGTCACGTTCGCAAATCCGTCTAAGAGGGCTATAGCAGTTAGACAGGATTTACCGATCAAATGACATTCACGGTCGCAGATATAATGTAATTACTGTGAACTAACATGTTTAAAATTTTCGATCGACTAAATTTACCGAAGTGGGCCCCATGCACAACTGTAGCACTCAAAGAAAATCTGGGCCCAAAAAGAATATACCATAAACCCTATTTCCTTGTCAGAAGCTCACTGTAAAAATTTGGTGCAGTTTGGACACAAAACGGCGGCGGATCCGCGGCCTAAACATGGTTTTAGCTGCTGATCCGCCGCGCTACAGTAATATCAGTCGACCAAATTTTCACAGAATTCTCAAAAAACCCTGCACGTAATTTTCCAATGTACCAAATAATTTTTTGACGACTGGAAAAATTCGACAGAAACTGATGCATGGAAAATGTGGTTTTTAGAAATTCGTTCGATCGAAATTGTAAACACGTTAGAGCAAGCTAGACTAGGTTAATGGCGTGGCTCTGATACCAGTGTAAGTGCACGGCGGCCCCCCGGCCGTCGGAACGAGGCCAAAATGCGGAAACGATACTTTTCCAAAACTTTTGAACCGGCACCACCGCACACTAAAATTCCGGATCGGGCCATTAACCCACTCCTAGCTAACTAGAGAAGGGGTAGAGAGATATACCGAGCGATCCGTGTCCTTCAGTCTTCTCGCCGTCGTCCCGATCTCCCCGCGGAATCTCCGGTCTTCATCTCCTCGTCGGAAGGGCACCACATCGCCGGGTTCTTTTACGGGCTCCCACCTCTGGACCGAGGCAATTCGGGCACGAAGTTGGCGAGTCGACGTGTCCAAGAAATGCTGCAGGATAGTGAAGAATAGTTTGTCTCTATTGGGGTTGAAGTTGCCATTTGGAAGGAGGGATAAAGATATAATGAACTTTGAAGAGGGTAAGGAATTTTGCAAGCCAAGAATGAGAACCATATTTTCCACCATCAAAAAAGAATGAATGAAATCCCCCCTTCCCCCAACAGTGGCCGGCCAAAACATTAGGCAAGGGAAATATGAAAAGGGTTGAGCAATCATCCAAGAGAGAGAAAAAGGGTGATGATTAGGAGTCATCATCACAACCAAGTCTCATCCAAATCCCATCACCAACAACCAAGTAATGATGAACCAAGAAGGTCAAAGTCAATCAAGAACCATCATGATACTACTACTTGCAAATAACACTCTCCACTAATCAAATTTGCATGCTTGCAAATAAGCCCTCCTCCACCAATTTTCAGCCAAGGAAAGAAACAAAGGAAAATGGACGAAACGGAAATCAAACTGGCAACTTCAGAAAACTGATCCCGTAATAAATTACAGGAAAACCCCACAACTGTATATACATACCCGCATTTGTATTGCGACCGAATACAAATGCAATGAGACAAAATCAACACTGTACAATACTAGGATCCGGCTTAAACCAAAGCCCGCTAGTATTATCCGTCCGATCATGATCCGTGCAATACCGCACGTATCTGATTGAACCCTGCCATATCTCCATACGGCCTCTACAGCGTTTCGCCCGAAACTTGACAAAACGGTCTGTGGGGGACTCTAAAGACTCGTCAATACTTTGGCTGTGGATTTAACCACTAGCACGTCATAGGTATTAACCATACGTAACGGGCTACCAGGTATTGACCAAAAGGGACGTCGATGAGCGAACTCATCCTGACACCCTACTGAGCCTGTCAGTGACAATATCCGTACAGTCCGTTCCGTTCGTCTATGAGCATCGCATAGTGGTCCTAGGGGGTTGGTGAAAGTCAGACCCCCAAAAGCGGTACAAGTCGTGTCGGAGTGTAGCCCAGAACACCCTGAGATACTACTGGAATACCTACCAGTAAATCTCCCGCCTTGGCCAAGGACTTCGTGTAATGGCTCTCCTAGACACAGCGCGACCTCACCCCAATACCGGGAGAGACGAACCCCTGCAGATCCGCTCACTGCCTCCATGTGGCTCGGGACTGTACCCAACTAAAACCTGTTTGCACGTCTCCTTTGAGCATGGTAGGGTAGTAATCAAAGTACAGTGGGAACTCACACGAGACAAATGACGATCTCAAGTCGATGAACTAACCTGTACACATGTCACCAGGGAACTGCTATCTGACGTCAGGTATACGACCAACTAGCATGTTCCCGGCGAGTCCTGTCCGGTGTACTCATAACCCAATGAGCACCTGTATACATCTTAGGTGAACCAACTGACACCAGTGGCTTTTGAGACCGGCCACCGCCCCTCGTCTGGGTCTCGACTGTATACACTAGTCTACTCTAGAGTATCAATGCCCTGTCTCGAAACTCCCACGACTAGGGACCTTTTAAGGATGTGCTTATAGACCCTAGCTCCCGCGTATATGATCGCCATCATACTGCTGGCCGTCAAGCAAGAATCGTAAGGGCTCTATCAATGCGCAATAGTGACCTATAAGGTCACCTAAACCAGCACACGATGATAAAGATAAACCAGATAGCATACTATCATCTTAAGTATGACTGTCCTATCGGCATAGGTCTTCCCTCAATCATTGCAATCACGCGCCAGTGATCCAATAATTGACTCTGAGGGCACTATCTCCAACAACTGGATTGCCAGGGACTCGTCTCTCCCGGTAATGGGGGTTGATGTCGTGCGGTGCACGGGTGGCTATCACTAGAAATCCTTGGCCAAGGCTGTCGAGAATTACTGATTTCGATCAGTAGTTTCTCAGTTGGTTATGGGCTTCATACCGACATGAAATGTCGCATTATTAGGGGTCTGAATTTATCCACCCCCTAGACTCGATATGCGATACTCTTAGACGAACAAACCGGACTGGACGGATATTGTCACGGACTGGCTCAGTAGGGGTTCAGATGAGTTTTCTTGTCGGCCTCCCTTTCACTTAATACCTTTGTAGCTGTTACGTACAGGTAGTGCCACTGACGTGCTTGTGGTTAAACCCACTGCCAGCGTATTGACGAGTCTTTAGAGTCCCACACAGAGGGTTTCCCTACTTCGGGTGAAACGATGTAGAGGCCGTATGGTTTTACGGCAGGGTTCGATCATATACGTGCACTTGTGCACGTATCAGGATTCGGACGGATAATACTAGTGGCTTTGGTTTTAGCCGGATTCTAGTATTATATTGTTGGATTATTTTCGTCTCTTTGTATTCGTATTTTTCGGAATACGGATACAAGTATGTATATACGGATGAGGGATATTCTTTTAATTTATTACAAGATGCTTTTAGAAGATGCCACCTTATTTAGTTTTAACCATTTAGGATTAAATAGTTAATGAGGTGGAGAGGATGAGGTGTGGTTTGCATTTATTGTAGCATGGCTTAGTAGTGACTCATGGCTACTATTCTAGCATGCTTGTTTTTGTTTATTGTGAGATATTTTGGAGTCTTGAGATATTTTTTGTTGACTTAAGATATTTTGGAGACTTGAGATATTTATTGGATGGCTTCAATTATTGCTCACAACACACAACAACAAAAAAACTTAGCCATTTTTCTTGTGTTGCCTCTCACTCTCATCCTTAAGCTTCATCTTCTACCTCTACCCTTCAAGTCTCATGTGTTGAGAAAGCTAGGGTGTTATGAGTCAAATTAATCCATCACCACACTCTACATCCTCCAGGCTATCTAGTTTAGCGATCTAGGTATCTTAGTTACTTCGGCTATTGAGGTAGGAGCTCGGAATACAAATCCTCAGGTGGATCATCTTCGATCGAGGGAGACCGGAGATCAAGCTTGATTATGGTGGCCTCTAGGAGCTTGGGAAGGTGGCTGAAGACCGAAAGACATGGATCAATTCGGTATAACCATTCTTAACTCCTATATATTTAGTTTGCTAGTTTAGGGTTCATGGTAGATCTGGGTAGCAGCTTGTGTTAGCGCCAGTTTTGAAAATTTTTGTTCCGCAATCGGCCACGGTTTGATGGCCAGGGCACTGCCATAACCCAACAGTAGTAACCGCTATCCCATTGTATACACTGATAATTGTAGCCTAGTAGTACTGTTTTGCTTTCATGATATCATATGACAGTTTGGACTTCGTATTTCTTACTTAGATGCCACATGCATTTGTATATATACATTCTGGTTATGCACTGCTGTTCAGTTGATAAAACTGCACTTTTGATATGACATTTTCCTTACTATTTATATATAATAAAAGATGTTTATTATAAATATGACACATATAAGGGTTTATCCGTAAAAATACTATTTTCATGTGTTTATATATTATAATTAACATTATGAAGGGAAATGTAAGCATATAATATTCATGTAATATTTTATCTATTTAAATATGCTTACCTTATTAAATATCTTTGACCAATTCTACTAAAACTAAAATATCATGACAAATTGTTAAGATAATATCTCAATAAAAACAAATTCTACTAATATCATTTATTGAGATAATTGTGCAGGAATTATATCATGACTGAAGTTTCAAGGAAATCCAAGTTGGCGGATGAAATCTGCCGAAGATATTCAAGTAAATTGAAGAAACCAATTCTGGCAGAAACGTAGAGAAGATTTTCAAAGTCTAGATACTCAAAAGATCACCAAGTGTTACAGTTATGAAGCCACAGAAATTAGAGCCCATGATCCCACCAGAAGGCGGCGGATCTGCTGCCAAACCCACCTATTGGCCGCGATTCCGCCGCACATCTGAAGAGTTAGGGTTCTGGATTTTTTTGGTTAGGATCCTAACAACTAGTTACCATATTAGGAAACTAGGGTTCTGGCTCTGTGACTATAAATAAGGACCGAAAGCCTCTTGGAAAATTTATCACACCGACGCGATCACGAAGTCCACGACGGCTCAAGAATCCAGGTTGATCATCGACAGTTCATCTACCTCCTTAAGAAGAGATCGAGAAGCAAAGTAGGGTTTTGTAATAATTTTCTAAAGGAACAAAGTGTACTTGATCTTGTTGATTAATAAAACTAGTTTTATTTTATTGCATTTTATTTTCTTCATGGTTTCTATCTTTTCTTTTCCCAACATGCGCGAGTAGTTCTCCGCTTGTTAGGGTTCGTAGGATTATGGTAGATTAATGGTTGATGAAGATCTTTAAACTCTTTTTACGTCCTATAAAGTTTATAAACTTTACTAAAAGAATAGTTAACATCCTAATTGGGCGCGCTATCAATTCATTGATAGTCATGACCACGATTAGAGATTAGATTAACAATTGTTTTGGTAAAGGCTAGACATGAACGGAGATCCATGTCAAGATAAGGGTTAAGAGTGGGAACCCTGTTCCCTCCAGAAACCCTAATCTACATGCATCACTGTCGATATAGTTTTAAATCTATTAAAGGATAAAGGGAGTAATCTTTAATTAATCATCCATGATTACTAAATCTTAACGAACCCTACAAGCCCCCTTCTGTAGGGTTCCTAGGCACTCTAATGGAGTCTCACAAGGCATCAAACATGGGCAATTAAAATTTTACAAGTGCCTACAAACCTTAATACGGATCGTTAACTAGATAATGAGGCGATGCAAGCATGTAAACGGAAATATAGCTAAAGGGAAAGGGCTACAACCTTTGTAGAACCGGTCCTCCACCTCCATGGCTCCGCGATGAAGTCTCCTCGCTGTACAAATCGGATCTTGGGCTCTAGCGTCGGCTTCATCGGAGAAAAAGCGGGCTAGGTCATCGACGACGATGCCGAAGATGATCTACGTCGAGGCATCGCTAGATCAAGCTCCAACTTCACCAAGTCAAGAAAACTTGTGAAGGAAACACCCTATACTACTTGGCAAGAGATAGAGGATGAAGAAATAGGAAGTGGGCAGACTTTAGATTTGGATTTCTCACACTTTTTCATCAATCACCATTGATGTAGCAAGCTTTCTTCATGGAAGAAGAAGATGAAGAAGAAAAAGAAGATATGATAAGTTATTTTTAATTTGATAAATAAATCAATACTTATCATGACTTCAACCATGGTTTAGTGTAGAGATTTAACTAAGGTTAGATGAGTGGTTAGGGTTAGAGAAGAGACAAGAATGGTGGACTTGTTCAAAGCTTCAAGAAGCTTCAAATAAAAACAAAAATAGCAACCATTCTTTTCTCTTTTTATTTTCTAAATGAAATAAATAAATAGATAAATGAATAAGTAAAAGAAATGATACCCTAACCACTAACTAACCATGGTTTAATACTTTACACAAAACCAAGCTAGAATGTATCATCAAACATGATACAATCATGTGCACCAAAAAATATATCACATATACAATGTGCAATACAAGTGAGTAAATCCAATTTAAGTGAACCTATACTAGTTAATGCAAAGTAATATATCAAATATATAATTATGCATTAAATCATTAAATCAACACTTGATTTAACGATCCGGTCATATCGCATATAACCGACTAATATCAATAGTAACAACTTATCGAATTAACACTTGATCTGATAACCCGGCTATATCGCATATAACCGATCAATGTTACAAATCGCGAGAATCAAATACAGTATCATATACTGGTATTATTCTCGGTCCCGCACATATCTCATATGCGCTCCTATTTCGTTTCGCTTGAGCTAGGAAACCTCTGTGTAGGACTCTAAAGACTCGTCAATACGCCGGCAGCAGGTGATGATCATATCAAACACCCACAAGCCGCAAGCGGTCTGCTAAACATAACGGCCACCCGGGTATTGAGCGATCAGAAGATCGACGAGCAAGCCCTCTCACACTCCTGTGAATCCAACCAGTAACACTTACCGTACAGTCCGGTCTGTTCGTCTGATATGTCGCATATCGTGCCTAGGGGTGGTAAACGTCAGACCCCAATAGCTTGATAAGTCATGCCGACGTGAAGTCCATGACATGTGTGAAACTACTGATAACACTTACCAGAAGATCACTGCAAACCTGGCCAGGGATTTCCTGTTATGGCCAGTCGAGCATAGTGCAACATTAACCCCCAATACCGGGAGAGACGAATTCCCTCCTATCGCTCATTGCCTCCATGTGAATCGGGACTGTACCCAAAAACCACCGGTTTGCACGACTCAGTAGAGCGGTAGGGTGGAAATCAAAGCACAGTGGGAGACACACAAGACTCTATGACGATCTCGGGTCAACAGACTAAGCTGTACCAGTGTCACCAGAGAACTGCCATCTGACGTGAGGTATAATACCATCTGGGAGTTCTCGGCGAGTCCGTTCAGTGTACCCAGTTTCCACTGAGCACCCGCATACCATCTCCGATGTCAAACACCAATGGATATGGGATCATCCATCGCCCATCGTATGGGTCGAGAAGATATACGCTAGTCTACTCTGGAATATCGATGCCCCGTCTCGATATTCCCTCGACTAGGAACATTGAAGGATGTACTCATGGATTATCCAGGCTCCACTAGTATGATCTGCATCACAGTCCTGGAAGTCGAGTACACATCCTAAGGGCTTTATCAACATGTTACAGAGAGACAGAAAGTATACATTTTAAGATAAAGAGCAACCAGATAGCGTACTATCATGTCGAGCAAGAAAGCCCTACCTATATATGTCCCAGCATCCACTACAATATACATCCAATGTACAGTAATGGCCTCTAGGGCATACATATAACTAACAATCTCCCACTTGCACTAGGGCCATCTGTAGCAGTAGTTGTAGTATCTAATACTCAACCATCCCCTAAAAGTCTCTCTTTGGGAAAAGGCCTTCGTGAGTGGATCCGCCGTGTTGTCTTCTGAGTCTACTCTCCTAACCTCGATCACCCTGGAGATCAACTATCTCCATGATCAGGTGATGCTGCCTCAGATTATGTCTGGGTCACTGATGGGACCAGGGTTCCTAGGCCAAAGCCACAGTTCCATTGTCACACAATGGTAGGAACCTAGTTCATCCTATGAACCAATATACACCCAAACTGCCTCTTTGGTAGTATCTTTAATAGCGATGTTACCAGCCTTTATCGTCTAGTTTGTCACGGTATCTAGTTTGGAAATCTTCCAACATACCGTCCCTTTACTGAGGGTAAAGACAATGCCTGTGACTGACATTCAGTCGTCTTTATCACCCTGGAACCCTTCCAGTGATTCTCCCCAGGATCGATTGATACCATCTCACTACATCTAGTGAGAATCCTAGCATCCAATTAAATCTATCTCATAGATGAAAACTCAGGATTTTAGGAGGTATCACTTTGATCCTATTGGAGAATCTTAGTGATAATACGAGATCGACCGATCGTAGTATAGGAAACTCTTTTCCTATCAAGAGTATGTTGTCCACGTACAATACGAAGTTGACCACTTCACTCTCTACTACCGTTTTGTATATACAAGGTTCATCTACCATTTTGATGATGTCAAACTGTTTGACTACCACATCAACACAGATGTTCCAACTCCGCGATACCTGCTTCATCACATAAAACATCTTGCACACGTTTCCGCTGCTCCCACTGTTTACGATGCCCTCTGGCTGTGTTCTTATAGACGTTCTCTTCTAAATCATTATTTAGAAAAGTAGTCATGGCACCCAACCACCAGATATCGCAGTTATGGTATGTAGCAGTGGCAAGTAGGATCTGGATGGACTTAAGCATAGTCCCTGGAAAAGGTTTCATCATTATCCGTGCCTGGTCGATGACGAAAACCTTTAACAAGTCTAGCTTTGAAAGTCTCAACTTTTCCATCTACACCAAGTAATCTTCTCAAGATATACTTGCTCCTGATGGGGATTTAACCCTTCAGATATCGCAATCAAAGTCCATACTTTGTTGGTGTATATGGATTCCATCTCAGATCGCTAAGCATCCAGCCATTCTTACAGAGTCCCACTCTTGATGGCCAGCTCGAAACTAGTTGGGTCATCATCTCATGATGCATTCCTCGCTCCCACTGTCATCGAGAAACCGAGGTATCTCTCAAGCAGGTGAGGAACCCTGCTAGATCGGCGGAGAGGCTGAGGTTTGTCGGGAACTATTGAATTCTTTGGTTCTGTCAAATCATCAGCTGCAGTTTTGTATAGCGGAACCTTTCCAGTTCTACACAACTGACTTTACCTCGATCTTGTCCGGATTTTGCTTTTGACATAGGCCAGACAACCCCAAATCTTAACTAACTTAAGATATGGGCTCTTCCTTTTCCATATCACATATGAAGTGGTAGGCAACTGATTTGATTTGAACCCAATTCAATAGGTATGCAGCTTCTCAAGTGCACAACCCAAAAAGGAAATAGGTAACTCAGTAATACTCATCATAGAGCACACGATATCTAATATTGTGCGATTGCTCCGCCCCGATACACCGTTGTGCTGTGGTGTATTCAGAGGAGTAATACGGAGAGAGAATCTCATTCTCCTTTAGAATGGTCCAGGAATGCCATGCATAAGTATTCTCCTCCCTGATCTTATCATAGGACATAATACTTATACCCGGTTGTTGGTTCTCTACTTCTAACTTATATTCTGTGAATATCTCAAAAGGTTCGGACTTGTGTTTCAACAGGAACATATGTCAGAATCTTGAGAGATCATCAGAGAACGTAATGAAGTATAAAGAACCAGTCCTGGCATGTGTAGACAGGAGACCTTACATACATCATAATGTATCAGTCCCAAGAGTTTACTAACTCTTTCTCTGTTTCCAACAAACAGAGCTATGGTCATGTTATCTTTGTGACATGACTGGCAAGTTTCACAAGATGTAAATTCAAACTGATTTAAATATGCATCTAAAATGTAACTTCAGCCAGTCGGGTCGCATTGTTATGACCTAGTCTACAATGCCTCAAGAATGATTCGTTCATTTCTGAACTCTTCCTCTTGTGTGTGTTCTGAATACTAAGAACTGTAGTTTGATTTAGAACGTTAATTCTTTTAGATAACGCGCCTAAACCGATCAACTTTTGATATTGGAAATGTTCAAAACATTATCCAACAATACAAAATTTTATCATTTCTTTACTAATAAAGAGACTGATATGATTTTGTATATCAGGTTCGGTATCTAATAGCATTTGTTCAGAATCAATGTATTGGTAATACAGGGTGACAGTGACCAACAGACTTGGCTGCAACACTTGCCCCGTTTTCTACCTCATGAAACTTATCACCCGTTCTCAGTTTTTCTACCTTTTGTAGCCCTATGTAACAGATTACATATCTGGGATCCTGATCCGGTATCATATACCCAGGAAGCAGAGGATACTGAGAAACAGTTCTTTGTAATGAACACACCCGAAGGAGATGCATCATATGCACTTTCTTCGTTTGGACGGCATAGGAATTCTGGTATTCCCTATTTCCTACTCTGTCTTATAACAATTATAAGTTGGAGCGGGACCAACGTTCCCCAGTACAGTATAACAAGCGGGTTCGGTCAATACATCCATTTTATTATCTTGATTAAGGCGTGATATGGTCGCTACCAGGAGAGAGAGAGAAGAAAACACTCAGCGTGCGCTCTTGCAAGATTAGATTGGTTATATATATTATCTAATCAGGATGGCTCCCACTGTTTTTATCAAATCTTCCTTCAAACCCTAAAAGGAAAGACTAGCCGGGATTAATTACACTCTACAAGTTCGCCAATCTTTCAGCCAGGCCAGTGTCAGTACTTTGAGGGAGGTTCCCCGTGCTTTCGCACGGACCTAATTACAGTAAACCTCGTTTTCCCAGAGGCGTAACCCCGTTGACACGTTTCTAGACACCTACTTGATCGGCTAATTGCAAAGTGCAAAACTCTCCCAGGAGTAACAATTACTCGCAGTGGGTATCGGGATCCAACTATCATATAGAAGGTATGCAATCTCATTGCAAATTTCAACACTTGAAACTCCCGATAAAGGTTTTTACCCCTAGCACTTATGACCTTAACTATGGTCAACAAATCATAAGCACTAGTCAAGTTCTACCCGTCATTTCGTGATTAATTAGACCCACCCACATGACCCTTAACTAAGGTCAACAAAGTCACGCGACTGTCCTAACTAATCGCATCATATGCGGTGTAGGAAGACATCACTTAGCTACCGTACACTGTGCCTTGACTATGGTCAACAAACACAGTACGAATACTAAGTACTCTACTTCCTAAAATGACGGTGGGTTGCGAATGGTTTTTGTGAAAACCTTTAACGTTTTGAACTTGATCTCGTTGCGGAATCAAATGGTTTTTAAATGGAATGTTTTTGAAGCTTTTCTAGTTTTGCTAAAGGGGTCACTCCCGGTGAAGGGATCGTCGGCCCTTTCCTCGTCGAATGAGGTGCGGGATATATCATATATATCACTGTGCAAAGCAGAAACTATAGAAGCAATCAAAGGACAAACCGAGTGTGTAGCATCTGCCAGTTATTGCTAAAGGAGTCACTCCCGGTGAAGGGATCTCGGTCCTTTCCTCATCGAATAAGGTGCAGGATGTTCTATAATGAACACCGCGATACAAAGCAAGAACTGTAGCTACCTGTTTTTATTTAGAAATTCGATTCCACAACATCAATTAGGTTTATTTTCTTTCATTAATCTCATTAATGAATATCCCATCATTTAAATCCACCTAAACATCACAGATAAATATAACGTACGCTTATGCCATCCGCATTCGCCTCGATGTCCCGTTTGCACCGTTAGGTTAGGTAACTAACGCCAGAGCGAGGCAGGGCTAGCGCGGGTGTAAAACATAAGCAACGTCTATATAATATATCATATATACTATATACAATATCTGTCACAGAACATCACATGATCACAGATAAATCACAGCAGAAGATACATATGAAATATTGGATATACTAGGACGTCCGTGTTTTCAATACGAGCCGGTATAAAACACGGATTCCACGGTCGTGATGAATAGCCAATCCCACACCCCTAGACCCCTACGAGAGCGGCAAGCAACCCTACCAATTCTAGGGTTAGGAGACCCAGACTCGACTCCTCGAGTTGGTCTCCTACTGGACCCCAGAATCCGGTTACCTGTGCTCCCCTCCTTAGGTCTATCCTAGTGCAGAAAAGTAAATAATATACAAATGGTGACAACATCCGCAACCTGGAAGTGCCCCAATAAAAGAATATTACATACAAGTTTTTACATGAATGAAAATGAAAAACACTCATCTCACATAAAAAACCCCTTGCTATTCAAACACGAAGATCCAATATAATATATCCAGCAACACATAACATCACATGTCATCAACGTAAGTAAATATGCGCATCCCAATTGTCGTTGACATATAGCAACGAAACCGGCAATATCACATATTACACTTACGGTCACAGAAAAGAAAGTGTAAAACTACAACAGTTGGAATCCGCAACCACCTCAGACATCGCATGCCTGACCAAATGAATTCTTTAGACATCGCATGCCTAACAATTATAAACCCCGCATTTTAGTCTCATTATCGAAAACACTTTTCAATATCAAGTCGGGCAATTGAACAAGATTCCCGACATCCTGATCGAATGCTCGTCGCAAACTTCAGTAGACGGCCGCACCCCTGATACCGTCGACGAAGTGCACCAAGGCGGAACACCGCTACCGCGAGCACCCGAACGGATGCTTTCGGCGACGGGGTTCTCCTACAGTCACTTGGTCGGGGCTATGGAGTGAGGCTGTCTATTAAGTTTACCCGGCGAGTATCCGCGTACGCTACGTGATTACGACGGACTTTTGATCACATCAAAATTCCGTGGCAACCGATCAATTGAGACTAAACTGCTATGTTTATAACATTCATTCAGTTATCTCATAACTTCTTGTGAATTCCAATTGTTGTATCACATTCCGGATAAGATAGAAAATGTTAAACTTTCCGATCGAACAATCGAACACCCAAGTTTTCCCGATACAGCTCAACACATGAAATAAGTCTAACAGCATTCAGTTCGTGCCTCAGTACCAACGGTCCAGCCGTAGAAGGGTCAAGCCAACGCCTCACATGTAGCACGCCGTACTGCCCCAAACCCGAAGGTTCAAAGGCCAGTTCAAGACGGTCACATAATCGAGTTAAGGTTTGTTGTCTTCTAGAGGGACCATCGCGTTACTTGCACTACTTAGAACGTCGTTAAACTACGGAAAAATCCAACAATTGGAAATTTCCCGGCAGGGGAAAAAGTGGGTATTTATATCCGGTCGAACTTTTTAACATATTCTAAAAATTACCCGGAAAAACACACAGACAAAATTAGACAATCCGATCGAAACACCGAGTCCCTAATACAACCCAGAAAATTTAATTCTTGAAAAATTATTAAAAATTCCCAGGAAAACCAGCACTGCATACTAGGAATTACTGTGCACAATTCATTAAACAAGGAGACATTATGGCCGCGGAACCGCCGCATAAGCCATGCTTATGCGGCGGAACCGCGGCTCTTTGATGGATTCAGGAGCTCGAATTTCACAGTAACTCTTAGATCTTCCTGCTGATTTTTCTGCATATTTTTAATCTGGAAAAAACCACGATTTTCAAAATTGTCCAGAGAGCAATATTAGGGTTACGGTTTCGGTTCGATCGGATTTCTAATTCCGTCTATGCATCGCCTAAGGCTCTAGCTAGGCTCTGATACCACTGTAGGGTTCCTAGGCACTCTAATGGAGTCTCACAAGGCATCAAACATGGCCAATTAAAATTTTACAAGTGCCTACAAACCCTAATACGGATCGTTAACTAGATAATGAGGCGATGCAAGCATGTAAACGGAAATATAGCTAAAGGGAAGGGGCTACAACCTTTGTAGAACCGGTCCTCCACCTCCATGGCTCCGCGATGAAGTCTCCTCACTGTACAAATCGGATCTTGGGCTCTAGCGTCGGCTTCATCGGAGAAAAAGCGGGCTAGGTCATCGACGACGATGCCGAAGATGATCTACGTCGAGGCATCGCTAGATCAAGCTCCAACTTCACCAAGTCAAGAAAACTTGTGAAGGAAATACCCTATACTACTTGGCAAGAGGTAGAGGATGAAGAAATAGGAAGTGGGTAGACTTTAGATTTGGATTTCTCACATTTTTTCATCAATCACCATTGATGTAGCAAGCTTTCTTCATGGAAGAAGAAGATGAAGAAGAAGAAGAAGATATGATAAGTTATTTTTAATTTGATAAATAAATCAATAATTATCATGACTTCAACCATGGTTTAGTGTAGAGATTTAACTAAGGTTAGATGAGTGGTTAGGGTTAGAGAAGAGACAAGAATAGTGGACTTGTTCAAAGCTTCAAGAAGCTTCAAATAAAAACAAAAATAGCAACCATTCTTTTCTCTTTTTCTTTTCTAAATGAAATAAATAAATAGATAAATGAATAAGTAAAAGAAATGATACCCTAACCACTAACTAACCATGGTTTAATACTTTACACAAAACCAAGCTAGAATGTATCATCAAACATGATACAATCATGTGCACCAAAAAATATATCACATATACAATATGCAATACAAGTGTGTAAATCCAATTTAAGTGAACCTATACTAGTTAATGCAAAGTAATATATCAAATATATAATTATGCATTAAATCATTAAATCAACACTTGATTTAACGATCCGGTCATATCGCATATAACCGACTAATATCAATAGTAACAACTTATCGAATTAACACTTGATCCAATAACCCGGCTATATCGCATATAACCGATCAATGTTACAAATCGTGAGAATCAAATACAGTATCATATACTGGTATTATTCTCGGTCCCGCACATATCTCATATGCGCTCCTATTTCGTTTCGCTTGAGCTAGGAAACCTCTGTGTAGGACTCTAAAGACTCGTCAATACGCCGGCAGCAGGTGATGATCATATCAAACACCCACAAGCCGCAAGCGGTCTGCTAAACGTAACGGCCACCTGGGTATTGAGCGATCAGAAGATCGACGAGCAAGCCCGCTCACACTCCTGTGAATCCAACCAGTAACACTTACCGTACAGTCCGGTCTGTTCGTCTGATATGTCGCATATCGCGCCTAGGGGTGGTAAACGTCAGACCCCAATAGCTTGATAAGTCATGCCGACGTGAAGTCCATGACATGTGTGAAACTACTGATAACACTTACCAGTAGATCACTGCAACCCTGGCCAGGGATTTCCTGTTATGGCCAGTCGAGCATAGTGCAACATTAACCCCCAATACCGGGAGAGATGAATCCCCTCCTATCGCTCATTGCCTCCATGTAAATCGGGACTGTACCCAAAAACCACCTGTTTGCACGACTCAGTAGAGCCGTGGTAGGGTGGAAATCAAAGCACAGTGGGAGACACACAAGACTCTATGACGATCTCGGGTCAACAGACTAAGCTGTACCAGTGTCACCAGAGAACTGCCATCTGACGTGAGGTATAATACCATCTGGGAGTTCTCGGCGAGTCCGTTCAGTGTACCCAGTCTCCACAGAGCATCCGTATACCATCTCCGATGTCAAACACCAATGGATATGGGATCATCCATCGCCCATCGCATGGGTCGAGAAGATATACGCTAGTCTACTCTGGAATATCGATGCCCCGTCTCGATATTCTCTCGACTAGGAACATTGAAGGATGTACTCATGGACTATCCAGGCCCCACTAGTATGATCTGCATCACAGTCCTGGAAGTCGAGTACACATCCTAAGGGCTTTATCAACATGTAACAGAGAGACAGAAAGTATACATGTTAAGATAAAGAGCAACCAGATAGCGTACTATCATGTCGAGCAAGAAAGTCCTACCTATATATGTCCCAGCATCCACTACAATATACATCCAATGTACAGTAATGGTCTCTAGGGCATACATATAACTAACACCTTCTACTATAAAACCTACATCCGTAGTTAATCTAGATCTATATCCTGCATCCGTATTTGACGTAGATCTAGAACCTATAACCATTCTTCACCATTCTCTATTCTTCCTCCTTTCCTTCCCAACACGCCAAAAGTAAGATTAAAAGGTTCAACGATTCTTTGAGGACGACCCGTACTCATCTCGGTCTAGCTACACGCGACACCGTTATTGATTGCGGTTATTTCTACAAATACAAACTCTAAAACAGATCATTCAAATGGCGCCGTTGCCGGGGATACGTGCGCAATTTTTTATTCTTACTATTTGTGTTGAATTCTTATTCGATCTATATCATAAAAATAAACAAAACTGCAAATTGTATATTTAACTATTATTGTGTGAATTTTGCGAGGGGATCTGGAGTCATAAAATTGAGGAAACAGAGATCCAGAGACATTAATCAAGATCCAGAGGAGCAAGGGAGGCCACGTAGCAAAAATCTCCACCTGATCTCCCAAGTCGGCGGCGGAAGCGCGGGAATAAGGCATATTCGGCGGCGGAACCTCGGCTTAATTGAGGATCTAGGGTTCCAAACTTCTCTGGTAAATTTCTAAACTCTTTCTCTCTCCTCTGAAATCCAATAAAATATCTTTCCTGCAGGATTCTTTTCAAAATATCGCCGCTTAAAAAAAAATCCTTTTGCAAAAGTTTTGTACTTGGTTTGTTTATTCATATTTTAATACGGATTTTAAGGGGCAAGACCAAAATTCAGATTAGGTGGGGATTTTATCACCCTTCCTAGGCCCCGCAAATCACAAAACGAGCATCCGCATAACCCTATATTAATTAAAAAATATCTAGATCAAGACCCTAAGGAACGTCGCGCTCAAATAGGAGAGAGGAAGGTCGTGGGTAATCTATCGCTTATCTGCATTTTCTTTTGTGGTGCCTAGGCAAGTGTGTCTAAGGCAAGTGGTTATTTAATTAGGCCCGCTATTTTCGGTGATTCGTATAGCGGATACCTCCCACTTACCTGGCACTTATCTGGCCACAAGAGTGATAAAGAGGTGGTAGAGAATTTATCCTGTGGCTTGTCCTTTAGAAGTCTAGGAGCGGTCTAGAGCTTGTCCTAGGTAACCATAGTTCTAGGGTTGTTTGTGCATTTTTTTTTGATTTTGTGAGTCAACCCCAAAGTCCACTTTTAAAGCAAAAAAATCCAATTTTTTTCTTTTCCTTTTTACCCTTCCCCCCTCTTTTCTTCTTATAATGGGTAACCCAAACAGACGAACTCTTGCCGAGCTTTGCTATCCACAACCAGATATTTCTTGTCTTCATAATCGCTTCGGTATACCATCCGACTCTCCCATATCATTAAAAGATTGGATAGAACAAGCGGATAGAAACAGTTGGCCACCTTAGTCCAGGTCTTTTCAACCGTATCCTAATTCTACATCTGTTTCAGTTGATACTCCGAGTGAGGAATCCCCAAGACGCATGTCCATTGCTGAGCATATAGCATGGGCTAATGGCCAAAGTTTCAATCCGGACCAATATCAACCATAACCACCACTTTCTAAAGAAGAATTTCATAATCGGTTTGTGGCATATATGATGTCTATTGAGAATAGCCAACCAACCAACCAATATCAGTATTCTTCTTATCATAATGTTGATTCTACTCCTGCCCAATGTTCGCAACCACTCTATTCCTATCAATCCTGTCTGACTTTTACACCTTCTCTAGACAGTCCTTCTAATCAGTCATTTTGGAGTTTTAATTATCAATAAGAATTTCAATGTTATACTGAAACCCCTTATCAACCCAAGTCTAGTCTTGAGCGGACGTTAGAAAAATATATGGAAATGTCGTACCAAATTAGAAAGGAAACAACAGAGCGGATGCAAGCTAATAATTTCAAATCGGCCCAAAATTTTTCAGTATACTATAAGGCCATGGGAAAAAGTGAGAATTTGGGTAGTGAGACTGAACTGTATACTCTTCCTAATCAAACCTCCCCCATTCCAAACTGAAATCCACAACTCCGGTTTCATAGATTCATCGAGTACACCAAATGATTCACCAATTGAAGATAGAATGTCTGATGAGTTGTGTGACTTTGTAGTGTTTGATTTACCGGATTGTGAAGGGTCCATTTCAAGTGAAATAACACCCAACCCTTATGATCTCTACACCTCCACTCTTGAACCAAAATTGATTGAAAACCATAATTTTAATGAGGTGTTTGAGAATTCTAACCTTCATTTGAATGAGGAGATTGATGTTGGGGATATATTGAATGATGAACCCGAAAATTTGGATGAGTTTGTCCCACCAATTCATCAGCTCCATTCACTTCCTTGTGGTCATCATCTTGAGACTTTAACTATTCTTCCCGAATCCCATATGCGTCTTGAAGTTGATGATAAATGTATAACCGAAAAGCAGAACGAAATTCAGCCATCATTTCCCACATCTGGTTCAGCGATACTCGACACACCAATTTGTTTACCCATTTCATCTCCCACTTTCTCTGGTTCTTCTTCTAATCTTCCTTTAATGATAGCGGGTGTTGATGAATCACAAACCGATATTTCGGTTTCAATAATTCTAGAAAGACAACTTGATTTAGATTCTTTTGAGAATGAGGTCGATGAGCTTTTCGAGTCTCCTACCTCCATAATTTTTGACAAATCAAGTATGTTGAATTCTGGCGCGACACTTATTGACATTGAAACGTTCAATCGGACCATCGATGAAAGTTTCGACGGCATTTTCGCCGACGAACTCGTATTCCTAAATGATCCGGATTTTGTGATTAATCAAACTCCACCTGAAGAAGTTGAACAGCCATCATTTCTTCTTATCCCATATGAGAATGTGACCATTCTTTCCATTCCTAATCATCCACATTCTCATTTCCGTTCACCATTACTGTTTCATCTCTATCAACCGAGACGTAAACCATACCGCCTCCTGTCTCCCCATTTCTTCAAATCTCTGATTTTCCACCAACCAGTGCGTTACATCGATAAAAATTTTGAATGGTTGGTGTTGACTTTTGGTCTTTGTAAGGCTTTACTTTGACCAATAACTTTAACCCCCCCCAATAATTTTAAATGCTTAATACTATTTTACTCAAGTTTGGGGGAGGGGATATTTTGGCTCTTGAAAGAAAATTTTTACAAAATCACGAGCCAAAAATAAGTTTGGGGGAGGATTTCACTTTCATTATTTCTTGTCCCCGTTTCTAACTTTTCCTCCCAAGTCTACAGTTCTTTTAAGCTCAACAGATGACATCAGTGAGGACACTGCTGAAAACAGATTTGGGGGAGGTTTGTGCTTATTCACACATTACTTTGCATATTACTATATTTATGCACAAAAATTTTTTGATAATGAAAATTTGAAAGTGAAAATTTACATATGAAAGATAGAAATAATTTGAGAAAAGCAAGAAAATTAGATGTTTTCTTAAACGAAACTAGTAATAAGTAGTTATGAGCCGTTGTCCCAAAAGGTTAGTAAGATGAAGGAAATTACTAATCTGAGGATAAAAACAAGTTTGAAAAATAGTCTTTATTCTTGAGGCCAAACATTTGAACGTTGATACCCTACTATACGCACTTACACACATCTTGAAACTTGGAATAGTAGATGATACCTTGAAATGCTCTTGTCTAAAAGCCTTAGTATGAAAATAAAATAAAATATAAGTGGTGAAGAAAAAAAAATGAACACTGGTTTTGTAATTGCTTAAGGCAGCATAAAAAAATATAGCGAGGGTTCTTTATCACCTAGTGCCTTAGACCAACTGGTTTGGGAGCCACTGCTAAGCCTTAGGTGTTGCGAAACGAGGAATTACGTCTAAATGCGCGAGCACATTTAGTAATCGGTTGGTTAGTACCTCAAGAAGTATTAAGGGTCGCATGAAGGATGTGTGAGCAATTTCATAAAAAAATTCACCGACTAAAATGTACTTTGGAAGATGGATAAGAGTATGATAGCTTGAATTGAATTCTCTAAGTGTAGGGATGTCTTTTACACACACGTAGGGATATATGATCAATGTTTGGATAAAAGATAGGGATGAAGTCTAAAGGCGATGTTTTATTGAGGGATGATGTGATTTCTAACATTTTCTCATGACCATTAAGATAAGGCTCATAACAACTGAAAAGCTGGTATAGTTGGAAACTCTTATTTTCAAGTTCTTTCTTTTATAGTTCTTATCTTTGTATGTAACTTTCACTATCTTTTTTTATTATAGGATTTTGTGGGTGTAATCCGCTGAAAACCTTCAGGAGACAACACTCCTCCTACTAGGGACACCTAAAGGTTTAACGGCTTGTTGCACGTGCTCAGTGCAATCGTGTTGCCTACGAAAGTGTGCTACTTAGGATTTTTCTTCTTCTCTTGAATAACTAGTTTGCTCGGGATGATCAAACTTAAGTTTGGGGGTATTTGTTCAATCGATAAAACTGCACTTTTGATATAACATTTTCCTTACTATTTATATATAATAAAAGATGTTTATTATAAATATGACACATATAAGGGTTTATCCGTAAAAATACTATTTTCATGTGTTTATATATTATAATTAACATTATGAAGGGAAATGCAAGCATGTAATATTCATGTAATATTTGATCTATTTAAATATGCTTACCTTATTAAATATCTTTGACCAATTCTCTTAAAACTAAAATATCATGACAAATGGTTAAGATAATATCTCAATAAAAACAAATTCTACTAATATCATTTATTGAGATAATTGTGCAGGAATTATATTACGACTGAAGTTTCAAGGAAATCCAAGTTGGCGAGATCAAATCTGCCGAAGATATTCAAGTAAATTGAAGAAACCAATTCTGGCAGAAACGTAGAGAAGATTTTCAAAGTATGGATACTCAAAAGATCACCAAGTGTTACAGATATGAAGCCACAGAAATTAGAGCCCATGATCCCACCAGAAGGCCCCGTATCCGCGGCCAAACCCACCAATTGGCCGCGATTCCGCCGCACATCTGAAGAGTTAGGGTTCTGGATTTTTTTGGTTGGGATCCTAACAACTAGTTATCATATTAGGAAACTAGGGTTCTGGCTCTGTGACTATAAATAAGAACCGAGAGCCTCTTGGAAAATTTATCACACCGACACGATCATGAAGTCCACGATGGCTAAAGAATCTAGGTTGATCATCGACAGTTAATCTACCTCCTTAAGAAGAGATCGAGAAGAAAATTAGGGTTTTGTAATAATTTTCTAAAGGAACAAAGTGTACTTGATCTTGTTGATTAATAAAGGTAGTTTTATTTTATTGCATTTTATTTTCTTCATGATTTCTATCTTTTCTTTTCCTAACATGCTCGAGTAATTCTCCGCTTGTTAGGGTTCGTAGAATTAGGGTAGATTAATGGATGATGAAGATCCTTAAACTCTTTTTACGTCCTATAAAGTTTATAAACTTTACCAAAAGAATAGTTAACATCCTAATTGGGCGCGCTATCAATTCATTGATAGTCATGACCACGATTAGATATTAGATTAACAATTGTTTTGGTAAAGGCTAGACATGAACGAAGATCCATGTCAAGATAAGGGTTAAGAGTGGGAACCCTATTCCCTCCAGAAACCCTAATCTACATGCATCACTGTCGATCTAGTTTTAAATCTATTAAAAGATAAAAGGAGTAATCTTTAATTAATCATCCATGACTACTAAATCTTAACGAACCCTACAAGCCCCCTTCTACTATAAAACTTACATCCATAGTTAATCTAGATCTATATCCTGCATCCGTGTTTGACGTAGATCTAGAACCTATAACCATTCTTCACCATTCTTTATTCTTCCTCCTTTCCTTTTCAACACGCCTAAAGTAAGATTAAAAGATTCAACGTTTCCCCGAGGACGGCCCATACTCATCTCGGTCTAGCTACACGCGACACCGTTATTGATTGCGGTTATTTCTACAAATACAAACTCTAAAACAGATCAATCAACCGCAGTTTGGTTTTATGCCGCTATTCATTATCTCCTTATTAGCTCATGATTATGAGATTCCGATTTTCATGAGTTTTCTGGATCTGGGAAACCGCATGTGAATTCGAAAACTTATGCTCCTTTTATAGAAAAATGCGGTTTTTCCCTTGATATGATGTGTTGCGTCCATCATGAGATTTCTCGGTTCTGGAGCATATATGATATATGATTACCCGCCATGAGGAGCGAGGGCGACACCGTCTGCGGGTACATGGTAGACCCGGTGTGGTACCCCGGGGCAAGAAGGCCGTATAGAGATTGAGACGTTGAGCCGGCAGGGGAGCACTACCGACCGGTGATAGTTTGGTGCGGCGGATATCCGGAGGATACCGATCGTTGTCGTGAGATCAGATGACATGGGTCGATCTGGACCGACGGAGCCCAAGATATGAGATCAGATGATATGGGTCGATCCGGACTGACGGAGCCCGAGATATGAGTATTTTGTGTCGCTGTTGGATATGGATTTCATGATGTTTTCGAGTGTCGATGCTGGGCATTCAAGTTTTATCATGATTTTGTGTCTCGTTGCTGGAAACACGTTAGATGATGCATTCGTACATTATATATATGACTTGTTACTACCTTATGACACGGACACGAGTACTTGATATCACACTATGTTATTGCTGGGTTTTGCCGGTGCCCTGGCCATCTACCGTGGCCGATGCGGAACAAAACTGGTGTTCAAAAATTTTGGCGCAAACAAAACCCGCCCCAAGATCGAAACCATAAACCATACTAGCTAACTAGAAAGTGCAAATCTACTATGATAGAGATGGTTATACCGAATGAAACAAGTTCTTTGGTCTTCAACCACCTTCATTAGCTCCTAGGGGTCGCGGATCAAATTTGGTTGCCGGTCTTCCTTCATCGATGATGATCCATCTAAGGGAAATGATGCAGGCTCCAGCCTCGCCAAGCGAGGCAACCGACACTCCAAGATTGCCAGCAATGGAGAGTGGAGGTGTAGGAATGTCTCATTATATTTTTCTCTCATGATGAATGCTCAAATGAGCAACTCAAGAAGAAGAAGAAGGAGGTGAGGAAACTAGTGGCATGAGCAACCAAGGAAAATGGCCAAGTCTCCCCAAGGGAGTGTGTGAATGAATGATAATCAAAATGGATGTGGATGGCATGTGGAGAAAAAATGGCTAAGTCATTTGCAACCATGCAACCAAAATATCTCTTTCATTTTCCAAATAAAATATCCAAGAGCCATGCCTCTCTACATGCCTCACCATGCTCATGCCAACTCACCCTCCACCTGATTTCCAAAATGATTTTCTAAAAGGGAAAATCATGTAATGAGGTGTCAATCTTCTAGAATTAATTCCGTATAAATACGGAATACAATCTGGTATACGTATCGAAATACATATACGCGTATTCATACAAAAATACGAATAGCCAAGAAAGAAAATGAACAGTGAACAATAATACTAGAATACATATATATAAAATATATATATATATATATAAATTATTAAATCAAAACCTGATTTAATAATCCGGCTTAATCCTAAGCCGCCAGTATTATCAACCGCCCGATTAAAGTCCGTGTAGCCTGTACATATATTTAATCGGACACATGAATGTACCAACATACGTCATCTACACCATATCGCTTGAACCATGAAAACCCTCTGTGTGGGACTCTAAAGACTCATCAATATGATGGTAGTGGGTTTAACCTCAAGCACGTCAGTGGCACTAGCTGTACGTAACGGCTAACCAGGTATTGAGCGAAAGGAAGGCCGACGAGCAAAGTCATTTGTACCCCTACTGAGCCTGTCCGTGACAAGCTCCATACAGTCTGATCTGTTCGTCTAAGAGTATCGCATATCGAGTCTAGGGGGTGGATAAAGTCAGACCCCTAATAACGCGCTATTTCGTGTCAGTATGAAGCCCATCACCCACTGAGAAACTACTGATCCAAATCAGTAATTCTCGTCCACCTTGGCCAAGGATTTCTGGTGATGGCCACCCGTGCACAACACGACATCAACCCCCAATACCGGGATAGACGAATCTCCGATGATTCGCTCACTGCCTCCATGTGGCTCGGGACTGTACCCAACTAAAACCTGTTTGCACGACTCCTTTGAGCCATAGTACGGTAGTAATCAAAGCACAGTGGGAACTCACACGAGACAAATGATGATCTAAGGTCGACAGACTAACCTGTACTCATATCACCTGGGAACTGTTATCCGACAATAGGTATAATACCAACTAGCATGTTCCCGTCGAGTCCGTCCAGTGTACACATAACCCAATGAGCACCCGTATACTATCTTAGGTGACTAACTGATACTAATGGCTTGTGAGACCGGCCACCGCCCCTCGTCGGGGTCTCGATTGTTAGATATGTATGCCGTAGAGGCCTGTATTGTATGGGATGCTAGGCATGTATATGTATAGAAACAATCTTTGCTCGAAATGATAGTATGCTATCTGGTTTATCTTCATCTTAACGTGTAATGTTTTGTATTTCATATCTTTATATACATGTTGATGAAGCCCTTAGTATTATGCTTGACTACCGGGATTATGAAGTAG
Source organism: Agapanthus africanus (assembly GCA_030015575.1). Classification (NCBI taxonomy): domain Eukaryota; kingdom Viridiplantae; phylum Streptophyta; class Magnoliopsida; order Asparagales; family Amaryllidaceae; genus Agapanthus; species Agapanthus africanus. Next base: position 245,664,996 of record CM057347.1, on the reverse strand, counting down.
ATCATACTAGTGGGGCCTGGGCAGTCTTTAAGCATATCCTTTAATAGTTCTTAGTTGAGGGTATATCGAGACATGGCATCGATATTACCAGAGAAGGCTAGTGTGTACGTTTCTTGACCTTGAGGGCGATGGTTGTTCCCACAACCATTGGTGTATGACATCAAAGATTGTACACAGGTGCTCATTGGAGAATGGGTACACCGAACAGGACTCGCCAAGAACTCCTAGATGGTATATATACCTATTGTCAGATAGCAGTTCTCTGGTGACACTTGTACAGGTTAGTCTATAGACCCGAGATCGTCATAGTGTCTTGTGTGATTCCCACTGTGCTTTGATTTCCTCCCTACCACGGCTCTACTGGGTCGTGCAAACAGGTGGATTTTGGGTACATTCCTGAATCGCATGGAGGCAGTGAGCGATAGGAGGGGTTTCGTCTCACCCGGTATAGGGAGTTGATGTCTCGCTATGCTTGATCGGCCATAACAGCAAATCCCTGGCCAGGGTTCTCGAGATTTACTCATAAGAGTTATCAGTAGTTTCTCGAACAGTTATAGGCCGTAAATCCGCATGACTTATAAAGTTACTGGGGTCTGACATTTACCACCGTTAGACTTCATATGAGACGTATCAGATAAAGAGACCGGACTGTATGGTAAGTGTTGCTTACAGGCTCAGTAGGGTTGTGACGAGTTCGCTTGTCGGCCACCTTTACGTCATGTACCTTAGTAGCCGTTACGCACAGCTAGTGCCGCTGACGTGCTTGTGGTTAAACACACTTCCAGCGTACTTTTGAGTCTTTAGAGTCCCACACAGAGGGTTCCCTGGTTCAGGCAAAAGATATAGAGGCCGTAAGTTGTTACGGCAGGGTTTCGATCATGTTCGTGTAATTGTTACAGGAATAATGATCGAAAGGATAATACTGGTAGGGTTTGGTTTAAGCCGGATACCGGTATTATATTATTGGATTATTAGTATTCGTATTTTTCGGAATTCGGATACGGGTATAGTTATACGGTATACGGTGGAGGGGTATTCTTGTAATTGTTACAAGAATACCTTCTAGAAGGAGACACCTCATAAATTGTCATGACCCGAAATGGCACGTGACTGGCACTTGAATCCTATGAAGTCTATAGGACCCCATCTAATTTAAGTAAGCCAAAAGACCAGAAATCTAAACCATTTGAAAATAGAGTAAAGGAAAAACTTAGTTTAAATGCAAATGTTTTAACAAAATGAGCCGTAGTATGTGTTATTAAAACATCAAGTCTTTTCCAAAAATTTCAGCAGAGTTTTCTTTGTAAATACTGGCTCCAAACGGGTACAAACATGAATAATATATAGATGATGAATAAAGGCATCCCCAAGCGGGAGCTAGCTCTTCGCCAATTGGCGGACATAACCACGAAAGCAATATAATATACAACGCCGAAGAGCGAGGATCAAAACTCAGAATGAAAACCATCATCACCAAGAAAACCAGAGGAAAACCATAATAATACAGCGCGCGACTCTAAGGTCGAAAAAATATACATCTGGTCTTCTAAGTCTATACTTTAATACAAGTATGGTTGATGGATTTTACTAGATACAACATAAAATAAATAAAGTACAATGGTGGTCACGATGCAAGTAAACCAACCTACCAAAGCAATCACCCGAAAGGGAGCAGTGTGCCAGCAAAGCCGCCAAGGAAACCTGTACGGCAAAACCTGCAAGAAACTGTGGCACAACGGGGGTGAGTTGCCAACTCATGAGTAGAAAACATCATCGAGCAGAAATCGCATGTATGACTCAATCCTAGGTCATACGATAGTAATATCCTTAAAATAATATAGCCTGAAGCATATAATAATGGCGAGGATAAACCTCAATACATAAGTGTAATACCAAGTGCTCGTGTCAGTGCCTCAGGTAATAACATATCATATATATGATGTATGAATGCATTACAAATGAAAACAGAATACATAATGAATGAGAAAACTATTTTCTTAATTTAGTGAGATTTCTGTATATAAAAAATCGAGGTATCATCAATGAAATCAACATAGAATCCGTGTCAAGCATCGACAAAAAACATAAATCCTAATATCCAATATCTCGGGCTCCGGCAATCCGGACTGGCCCATATTATATAATCTCAATACCTCAAAGTCTCAATATCTCGGGCTCCGGCAATCCGGACTGGCCCCTGGGCTTCGGCGATCCGGACTGGCCCCTCATCAAATCTCACGACTACGTCGGTATCCTCCGGATATCCGCCGTGTCACAAATAACCGGTCGGTAGTGCTCCCCTGCCAGGCTCAACGCCATCATCTACGACCTTCTCGCCCCGAGGTACCGCACCGGGTCCACCATGCACCCACAGACGGTTCCTCCTCCTCGAATCGGGTGTATGATACCGCTCAAGAGCCGAGAAAACTCATTGTGGACATATCTCATATCATATCACGAGAAACCGCAATTTCAATTTTTAGAAATGATAATCAGTTTATAAAATCCTTGCGGTTTCTCCGAATCCAGTCGGTTTCTCTAAATCTAGAAATCTCATGGAAAATCCGAAATCCCAAAAATGAAGGGTCAATAACAGTGAATACTGGGCTCCGGCAATCTGGACTGGCCCATAATATCGCATGGCAAATGAATATATAAATATGCATGGAATATCACAGTAATAAATAAAATATTTAAATTAGCATATAAACGCATACACACTAGTACTATGTCGAAACTATCAGCTAGCAATTTATACTAATGAAGTAGTATTTTCTAATGTGTACGTGTCATAACAATTACCGATGATGATGTGTGTGTGCCGTCAAGCAGGTGTACGTGTAGCATACGCATCATCGGTAATGGTGCTGGTGTCCTGACAGCATGGGTTTATAATAAACAAGGGAATCACATGTATAAGCATGCAATGCGATATGAACAACATTATTATACAGAAAATGAATAGTAAATGCAACAATAAGGAATCTACATTAGATATACGAGTCATACAGTTTGTCATTTGAAATAACATGAATCGTGGTGTTTAGAAAATATGGGCTACGGTGTTTTTAAGAAAAGATACGTTCTTTGAAATATCCGTAGTATCCCTTGGCCTGTCTTTAAAATACTCACGATTCGTTAGTTTTGGAAATAAGTATGACTCGAGCCCAGTCTAGCATCTACTAAGTAACTACAGGACAAAGCTAAGAGATTAATCAAAGGGTTAGGAAAAACCACCTAAGTATGAGTCGATATATATATAAATATTATTCGGTGATCCCGCCTCAATAACGTCACATACGATAAAAATATAATACGACATCCTCGAATCATGAGTGCGGATCAATCATCAAATTTATATCTCGTACGGTAAATCCATCGTACGGCATCCCAAAATCGGGGTACGGGTCGCCTATCATATATACCTCAAAATCCATATGGTATCATTATCATAATATCATGAACAGGGTACTGATCTAACTCTAGTACATACCGATACCATCAATATATATCTGCGTGTGTATGAAAACACATTGCCCAACGATCCACTATAATAACATGTCGTATCTCATAATACGACCCAAATCACATCACCGATCTCACGGCATCCTGCCCAATCACATCGACTCAACTCCAAGTATAATATACTATCCTCATCATCCGTGTATATGTACACACACACACACACACATATATATATACACATACTCACATACATACATGTATATACTTATATCCCCATATACGCACAAGAAAATCAAATGTATGCGTGCGCGCGCGCGCGTGTGTATCCTTACTCTAGGGTTTCATGACTAAGAAACTAAACTAAAAGCATTTTTCTTCAATTACGCTAAAACTAACCCAAAGTCACCTAAGCATTTCTTGCTAAGTATACGCATCTCATAAAACACATAAGTATATAAATATCAAGACACATTCGCGTGCTATACTATGAAACTGCAGGGGTGCTATATGCAATCACCTGACTTGCCCCGTTGATATATATCTACTCACCTGATCCTTGCTTGCCGAAGTCGATGTCTCCATCCTCTTTTTCATCGTCCGAAGTCCACGTGATGGTACCTACATATCACATATATTGTATCGCATCAAAACTTCCAATTCAAAATCAAAACGACACGCGAATCGCACACAGGTTAAAACCTTTGGTCTGCGCATGCAAGAATAACCAAACAACTCTCCAGATTGACGTGCAAATGTCACACCACCGAGTCAAAACCCAAATACTAAAATCCAAGTCATAAATAGTCGAAAAACCAAATCAGCAACATAGGAAAACACTCCCAGATTTTGTTTCAGGTGAAATTAGCCAATTCTGCATATGGGGTAGGTCTAATTTGCCTAAAATGGAGCCACAGACCAAGCACGAGGCGATTCCGTCGTACCAAGGCCGTAAATTGTGGCCAAAATGAAATAATTGGCGGCCAGAACATGGAGTGGGGGTCTCAGGTTTTGGGGTTAGCTTCTAGGTTGCCTGCACACCTCTCAGTCTTCGCTAAATATTTTTCAGGTGCCCCGGGTCACAACAGAACTCCAAATATCGCCACAATTCCCACAATTTTCCGATGTCGGGGTTTCTAAGTTTGGGTTATGGGGTTTAAATCTCAGGTTTTAGTTCACAATACTAACACTACAGGGGTTGTATGGCCTCTACTAACCTTACTTTACACTTCACAACTCATAAAATCCCCCAACCTCTTCTTGGAATTTTCAAAGTTCACTAAACATCACTTCAACATTTCTAAACATGTATACATGCTAAAGTGAATGAATTATTATACTAATGGTGAAAGAATTACATCATTTGGCAACTCAAGAAAATTCTTGAGTTGCCCCAAGTCTTTAAAATCCAATTTTTCTTGGTCCATCATGCTTGTAGTGAGCTTGTGCATGAAATTTGTGATAGAAAAGAAGTGTTTTGATGTGTTTTAGGGGGTGTAGTGAAGAGGTGAAGGAGGTGGAGGGAAGAAGGCAGCCATGGAGGAAGAAGAAGAAAAGAATGAAGAAAATGAGTGAATGAGAGAATTAAGCCATGACCAAGGTTGACCCCTCACCCTCTCTCTCTCTTGCCCATGCTTCCTTATCTTCCCATGCCACAATTTTTTATCCTTTTTCCTTTTCCTTTTCTTTTCTATTCTTTAACTTTTCTTTTTCTTTAAAACAAGGCCATGCATGAAACAAAAAAAAAGAGAAAAGGCTATGGTAAGAAAATGTAACAAATGTGTAATATGACATGGTGCATGTTATGTGCACATAAACCGGATTAACGCATGATTAGTGAAAATTAATCGAGTTTAGCATTTAACCCTTTTACAAATAAGTATTTAAAAATTTATAAATGCTCATAACACATAAAACATCCTCAATTCAATAATTCTTATAAATTTCCAAATATTCCCAATCTATCGGTATATAATTATACCGCATCATTAAAATATTCATAATATTTATTATTTAATTATGTAATTTTCTAAAAATAATATTTTATTTTTCTGAAATGTTACAGTCTTCCCCCCTTAAATAAATTCGGTCCCCGAATTTAAATTTAAACCCCTCAAATACTAAAACATTTCAGTAAAGTGATCAAGTCGTCGGGGCTCCGAAATCATACATACATAAAACATATCATAGCGCAATGTATGCGCATGGAAAACGAGTATATAACCCAAAATCAAAACTCCGTCAAGCATCACACAATCATCGGAGTTATGGGGAAGATACCAATGTCAAAATCTAATACGAAAACCAGCATGATATATATCAAAACTATAATATGTACATAGTACGCATCGTTGTAAACTCGTCAAAACATCTGAAAGAAATGCATGCCAAACCTTTTTCAAGTCGCTGTGCGATGCGCGTATCACGACACAGTAGCGGACGTTTATTGTAAGAAAATAACTATATATATATATATCCTTTGTTTAATATACACGTCCCGCCGTTTTGAAATTAATTTAGAAGGGTTTCCCATGTTAAATGTCTCGTGTCATCTCGGACACGTAGGTAAATACTGAGACTATAGCTCCTTTTTGGAAATCCCTTCAATAACTATCAATGCATGCAAAAATATATTCAGGTACTGTCCTCGGACTAGTCCTGCTCAGCTACTATACCAAATAGTAAATATCATAAAACATACCGCTATAAAATAAATCAATCCCAAAATGTTTATAATAATGCCACGTGTGTCTAGTGCGCACGGAAATCGAAATCCATGAATGTGCCATACATGTGCACAGAAACAAAATCTAAGTGCAATTGGTGTGCACGAAAACACCTGTCAAAGGCAACGGTGTGCCTGACAATAATATCAGGTGCATTTGATATGCACGAAGAATCCCGATTTAGTGCATCTGGTGTGCACCAAAATTGCATCAAACGCGCCAAGTATGTGCAAAATCCAACTCAAGCGCACAAGGTGCATGAAAACAATATCGAATACCACAATTGAAATCGACAGTATACAACAAACCACAAACAAATCAGGTATACCGTGGTATATAATCTCATAACCACGTGCATCAGCGTTCACAAAATCGAATCAAAATACTAAAATGCATGAAACTACACCGCAGGCACAAGTCAAAACACCTATGTACAATAGGTATGAAATCAAAATCAACATCTCGAATGATATCATATCGAAACCGAGTGCAATTGTGGTGCACGAAAACTCAATCATGCAAATTAATCGCCCAAAACACCGAAATCCAAAATAACGGAAACAGTTCCGCTTTGGCACATCCTCTAAAGATCTCTGGCCAACTATCATGGTCACTCATAACATGTCTCGTCGACGATACCGAACTCTGGCCTACTGGGTGTGCACAATACGACCGATCCTGGTGTTCCCTTCCGAACGCGGAGATGCGACCGCGCGGGTCTGTCTTGCCTGAATTCAGGGCAGATGCTATTTGGTGCTATCCGTCTACCACTCCGAAGATGCCAAGTTGATTTATAGCACCATGTATCAAAGGTTTAAACGGATGCGGTCGATATAGCAGACTTTGTCAGATTCCCCCTCGTTGAGGGGTTTTTGATTGTGGGGACGCTCTTCCCTGCAGGCACAAGCCCCTGCAGTTAATTATGCTACCGCATCGCGGTAAACACTTTCTCCTTCTCCAGATGGTCACTTCGTGTCGTGTGTGTTTTTTTTGTTTTTTGGTTGCCCGTGGATTGTATACGGAAACTAATTTATGTTGTCGCCCGTAGGGCGTGGATTAGTCCAAATCCGTATTTTCTTAGATTTGGGTTTTGGGTTTGGTTTAAGGATCGTTAATCTCATTTGAGACTAAGATCAACTTAAACGTTAGTTACGGATACGTTAGTCTAATTTTAGACTAAGATCTACTCAACAGGATCATTTAGATCCAACAAGAGAGCGTTTGGGCTCTATTGTTTTAATTTAGGGACTTTGCGGTCTATTACCAGTTTAAGGACATGGTGGTCCAATACCAGTTTAAGGACATGGTGGTCCAAGGTTAAGGACATCATAGTCTACGAGTTTAAAGACATCACAGTCAAGGTTAAGGACATCATAGTCCGTGAGCTTAAAGACCTCACAGTCAAGGTTAAGGACATCATAGTCCATGAGTTTAAAGACCTCACAGTCAAGGTTAAGGACATCATAGTTGTTAGTTGTATGTATGCCCTAGAAGCCAGTATTGTACAGATGATGTATATTATATTGGATGCTTGGACATATATAGAGATGACTTTCTTGCTCGATATGATAGTATGATATCTGGTTGCTCTTTATCTTAACATGTACACTTGTCTCTTTAAACTGTCTTATAGTTACATGTTGGTAAAGCCCTTAGGATGTGTACTTGACTACCTGGACTATGATGCAGATCATACTAGTGGGGACATGGTAGTCCATAGGTACATCCTTCAAGGTCCCTAGTCGTGGGTGTATCGAGACGGGGCATCGATATACCAGAGTAGACTAGCGTATACGCTTCTCGACCCATGAGATGGGCGATGGATGATCCCATATCCATTGGTGTTTGACATCAGAGATGGTATATGGGTGCTCAGTGGAGACTGGGTACACTGGACGGACTCGCCGAGAACTCCCAGATGCTATTATACCTCACGTCAGATGGCAGTTCTCAGGTGACACTTGTACTGGTTAGTCTGTAGACCCGAGATCGTCATAGAGTCTTGTGTGATTCCCACTGTGCTTTGATCTCCACCTTACCACATCCATGAGGGCGTGCAAAACGGTGGTCTTTGGGTACAGTCCCGAGTCACATAGAGGCAATGAACGATAGGAGGGATTTCGTCTGTCCCGGTATTGGGGCTTGATGTTGCGCTGTGCTCGATTGGCTGTAACAGGGAAGTCCCTGGCCAGGGCTGATCAGAGATTTGCTGGTAAGTGTTACCAGTAGTTTCTCGACCCGTTATGAGCCTCATATCGGCACGACTTATCGGTTACTGGGGTCTGACGTTTACCACCCCTAGACTTGATATGCGACATATCAGACGAACAGACCGGACTGTACGGTAAGTGTTACTGGTTGGATTCACAGGAGTGTGAGCGGGCTAGCTCGTCGATCTTCTGATCGCTCAATACCCGGATGGCCGTTACGTTTAGCAGACCGCTTGCGGCTTGTGGGTGCTTGATATGATCATCATCTACTACCGGCGTATTGACGAGTCTTTAGAGTCCTACACAGAGGTTTCCTGGCTCAAGCGAAACGAAATAGGGGCGCATATGAGATATGTGCGGGACCGAGAATGATGCGTGTATGTGATACTGCATTTCATTCTCGCGTTGAATGTTTCGATTGGTTGTATGTGATATAACCTAGTTATCGAATCAAAGATTGATTCGATAAGTCGATACATTAGATACTAGTCGGTTATGTGCGACATGACCGGATCATTGAATCAAGTGTTGATTTAATGATTTAATGTATAATTATGTATTTGATATATTACTTTGCATTAACTAGTATTGATTCACTTTAAAGGGATTTTCTCACTTGTAGTGCACATTGTATATGTGATATATTTTTTTGTGTGCACTTAATTGTATCATGTTTGATGTTGCAAGTTAACTTGTGTTTTGTGTAAAGATTATACCATGGTTGTGTAATGGTTAGGGTTGTTAGTTATATGTATGCCCTAGAGGCCATTACTGTACATAGGATGTATATTGTAGTGGATGCTGGGACATATATAGGGAGGACTTTCTTGCTCGACATGATAGTACGCTATCTGGTTGCTCTTTATCTTAACATGTATACTTTCTGTCTCTCTGATTACATGTTGATAAAGCCCTTAGGATGTGTACTCGACTTCCAGGACTATGATGTAGATCATACTAGTGGGGCCTGGGTAGTCCATGAGTACATCCTTGAAATGTTCCTAGTCGTGGGAATATCAAGACGGGGTATCGATATTCCAGAGTAGACTAGCGCATATCTTCTCGACCCATGCGATGGGCGATGGATGATCCCATATCCATTGGTGTTTGACATCAAAGATGGTATGCGGGTGCTCAGTGGAGACTGGGTACACTGAACGGACTCGCCGAGAACTCCCAGATGGTATTATACCTCACGTCAGATGGCAGTTCTCTGGTGACACTGGTACAGCTTAGTCTGTTGACCCGAGATCGTCATAGAGTCTTGTGTGTCTCCCACTGTGCTTTGATTTCCACCCTACCACGACTCTACTGAGTTGTGCAAACAGGTGGTTTTTGGGTACAGTCCCGATTCACATGGAGGCAATGAGCGATAGGAGGGGATTCGTCTCTCCCGGTATTAGGGGTTGATGTTGTGCTATGCTCGACTGGCCATAATAGGAAATCCCTGGCCAGGGTTGCAGTGATATACTGGTAAGAGTTATCAGTAGTTTCACGAATGTTATGGACCTCAAGTCGGCATGACTTATCGAGCTATTGGGGTCTGACGTTTACCACCCTTAGGCGAGATATGCGACATATCAGACGAACAGACCGGACTATACGGTAAGTGTTACTGGTTGGATTCGCAGGAGTGTGAGCGGGCTTGCTCGTCGATCTTCTGATCGCTCAATACCCGGGTGGCCGTTACGTTTAGCAGACCGCTTGCGGCTTGTGGGTGTCTGATATGATCATCACCTGCTGTCGGCGTATTGACGAGTCTTTAGAGTCCTACACAGAGGTTTCCTAGCTCAAGCGAAACGAAATAGGAGCGCATATGAGATATGTGCGGGACCGAGAATAATGCGTGTATGTGATACCGTATTTCATTCTCGCGATGAATGTGTCGAATGGTTATATGTGATATAACCTAGTTATCGAATCAAGGATTGATTCGATAAGCCGATACATATGTGCTAGTCGGTTATATCCGATATGACCGGATCATTGAATCAAGTGTTGATTTAATGATTTAATGTATAATTATATATTTGATATATTGCTTTGCATTAACTAGTATTGGTTCACTTTAAATGGATTTACTCACTTGTATTGCACATTGTATATATGATATATTTTTGTGCACATTTTTGTATCATGTTTGATGATACATTCTTTCTTGGTTTTGTGTAAGGTATTGAACCATGGTTAGTTAGTGGTTAGGATATCATTTCATTTGCTTATTCATTTATCCTTTTATTGATTTATTTCTTTTGAAAAGAAAAAGAGAAATGAATGGTGGCTATTTTTGTTTTTAGTTGAAGATTCATGAAGCATTGATTTAGTCACCATTCTTGTCTCTTGCCTAAACCTAACCACTCATCTAACCTAAGTTAAGTCTCTACACTAAACCATGGTTGAAGAAATGATAAGTATTAATTTTATTTTCCTTTTTAAAATTAACTTATCATATCATCTTCTTCCTTCTTCATCTTCTTCTTCAATGAAGAAAGCTTGCTACTCCAATGGCAAGTCATGAAATCTAGTGAGAAATCCAAAACTAAAGTTTACCCACTTCCTATTTCTTCATCCTCTACCTCTTGCCAAGTAGTATAGGGTGTTTCCTTCACAAGTTTTTCCGACTTGGTGAAGTTGGAGCTTGTTCTAGCGATGCCTCGACGTAGATCATCTTCGGCATCGAACCGACGATCAAGCCCGCCCATTCTTCGATGATGCCGACTCTAGAGCCCAAGACATGATTTGGACAGCGAGGGGACTTCATTGCGGAGCCGTGGAGGTGGTGGACCGGATCTACAAAGGTTGTATATCCGTTCCTTTAGTTAAAATGTTAACTAGTTTGCATGCTTTGCCTAAATATCTAGTAAACGATCCGTAGTCGGGTTCGTAGGCACCCGTAAAATTTGATTTGTGCATGTTTGATCACTTGTGAGACTTCACTAGAGTGCCTAGGAACCCTACAAGGGTTTTCTTTTTCTTACTCATTTATTTATTTATTGATTTTGGAAAAGATTATGAAGAAAATGGTGGCATTATTTGGATTTAGTTAAAGCTTCATGAAGGTTTGACTTTGTTACCAGTTTGTCTTCATACTTAACCCTAACCATTCTAACTAACCATGATCTATTCTCAACACCTTACCATAGTTAGTATATGATAAGTATTCACATTTATTTTCTATTTTACACAATACTTATCATATCTTTTCTTCTTCTTCATCATCTTCATCAAGAAGGAAAGCTTGTCTTCATCAATGGCATCTTGAGCAAAAGAGTGAGAAATCCAATTCTAAAGTGAACCCACCTCCTATTTCTTCACCCTCTACCTCTTGCCAAGTAGTATAGGGTGTTTTCTTCACAAGTTTCACAACTTGTTGAAGTTGGAGCTTGATCTTGTGTAACCTCGACGTAGATCATCTTCGGCATCGTAGCCGACGACTAGTCCGCTCATTTTCTCCGATGAAGCCGATGCAAGAGTCCGGGATTCGAGATGGACAGCGAGGGGATGACTACGTGGAGCTAAGAAAGTGGATAACCGGATCTACAAAGGTTGTAGCTTCTTATCTTTAGTTAAGTTGTAACTAGTTTCATGTTTCGCCTTAAATTCTAGTTAACGATCCGTATTAGGGTTTCTCGGCACTCGTAAAATTTGAAATTGGCATGGTTGATGCCTTGTGAGACTTCATTAGCGTGCCTAGGAACCTTACAGTGGTATCAGATCCAGGTTAGAGCCTTAGGCGATGCTTAGACGACGTTTGAAACCCGAATGAACATCGAAACCCTAAAACAAATTGCTCTCTGGACTTTTTTCAAAAACTGGGTTTTTTCCAGATTAAAAATGCTTAAAAAATTCAGCAGGGAAGTCTAAGAATTACGGTGCAAAAATTATCTCATGATGCCTCTAAAGCGCGGCGAAACCGCGGCAGAAGCCTGGCTTCTGCGGCGGTTCCGCGGCCACTTGATGGGATTTGCCTTTAAACTTTGCACAGTAATTCATGTTTTCAGGTGCTGAGTTTTATGGGAATTTTTAATTTTTATTCAAGAGTTGAATTTTCTGGGGTTATTTTAGGGATTCGATGATTCGATCGGATTATCAGATTTTGTCTATGTGGCTTCCGGATAATTTTTGAATATGTTAAAAAGTTCGACCGGATATAAATACCCAACTTTTCCCCTGCCGGAAAATTTCCAAGTGTTGGATTTTTCTGAGGTTTAAAGACGTTCTAAGTAGTGCAAGTAACGCGATGGTCCCTCTAGAAGACAACAAACCTTAACTCGATTATGTGACCGTCTTGAACTGTCCTTTGAACCTTAGGGTTTGGGGCAGTACGGCGTGCCACATGTGAGGCGTTGGCTTGACCCTTCTACGGCTGGACCGTTGGTACTGAGGTATGAAGTGAATGTCTTTGAACCTATTTCATGTGTTGAACGGTTTCGGGAAAACTTGGGTGTTCGAATGTTCGATCGGAAAGTTTAATATTTTCTATTTTTCCGGAACGGGATACAATAATTGGAATTCACAAACAGTTATGAGATAACTGGATGAATGTTATAAATCTAGCGGTTTAGTCTCACTTGATATTGAAAAGAGTTTTCGATAATGGGACTAAAATGCGGGGTTTATAATTGTTAGGCATGTGATGTCTAAGTATTTCATTTGATTAGGCATGCGATGTCTAAAGAAGGTTGCGGATTCCAACTATTGTAGTTTTACACTTTCTTTTCTGTGACCGTAAGTGTAATATGTGATATCGCCGGTTTCGTTGCTATATGTCAACGACAATTGGGATGCGCATATTTACTTACGTTGATGACATGTGATGTTATGTGTTGCTGGATATGTTATATTGGATAGTCGTGTTTGAATAGCCGGGGGTTTTTATGTGAGATGAGTGTTTTTCATTTTCATTCATGTAAAAACTTGTATGTAATATTCTATTATTGAGGCACTTTCAGGTTGCGGAAGCTGTCACCCTTTATATATTATTTACTTTTCCGCATTAGGATAGACCAAAGGAGGGGAGCACAAGTAACCGGGTTCTAGGGTCCAGTGGGAGACCATCTCGAGGAGTCGAGTCCGGGTCTCCTAACCCTAGAATTGGTAGGGTTGCTTGCCGCTCTTGTAAGGGTCTAGGGGTGTGGGATTGGCTATTCATCACGACCGTGGAATCCGTGTCTTATACTGGCTCGTATTAAAAACACGGACGTCCTAGTATATCCAATGCTTCATATGTTTTTTCTGCTGCGATATCTGTGATGTGATCATGTGATGTTCTATGATAGATACTGTATATAGTATATATGATATATTATATAGGCGTTACTTATGTTTTACACCCGCGCTAGCCCTGCCCCGCTCTGCCGTTAGTTACCTAACCTAATGGTGCACGAGGGGACATCGAGGCGAATGCGGATGGCATAAGTGTACGTCGTATTTATCTGTGATGTTTAAGTATTTAAATGATGGGACTTCATTAATGTGATTAATGAAAGAAAAGAAACCTAAAATGTTGTAGAATCAAATTTTAAACAAAACAGGTAGCTACAGTTCTTGCTTTGCATAGCGGTATATATGATGTACCCTGCACCTTATTCGATGAGGAAAGGACCGAGATCCCTTCACCGGGAGTGACTCCTTTAGCAATAACTGGCAGATGCTACATACTCGGTCTGCTTTTGATTGCTTCTATAGTTTCTGCTTTGCACAGTGATATATATGATATATCCCGCACCTCATTCGACGAGGAAAGGGCCGACGATCCTTTCACCGGGAGTGACCCTTTTAGCAAAACTAGAAAAGCCTCAAAATCACTCCATTTCAAAACTTCATTTGATCCTACAACGATATCAAGTTCATTACGCAATAGGTTTTCAAAAAAACCTGTCGTAGCCCTCCGTCATTTCAGATAAGTAGTAGTTAGTATTCGTGCTACGTTTGTTGGCCTGCGTCAAGGCGTAGTATGCGGTAGCTAACTAGTATTTATCTGTTTATGCATATGATGCAGATTGGATTAGGGTAGTCGTGCGACTTTGTTGGCCTGCGTCAAGGGTTGTACGGGTGGGTTTAATTCAATCAGGAAATGACGGGTTGAACTTGACTAGCGCACTATGGTTTGTTGGCCTGCGTCAAGGTCATAGGACGCTAGGGGCAAAATATTATCGGGAATTTCAAGTGTTGAAATTTGCAATGAGATTGCATACCTTCTATGAGATAGTTGGATCCCGATGACCACTGCGAGTAAGAGTTACTCCTAGGAGAGTTTTACACATTGCAATTAGCTGATCAAGTAGGTGTCTAGAAAGGTGTCAACGGGATTACGCCTCTGGGAAAATGAGGTTTACATTAATTAGGTTCGTGCGAAAGCACGGGGGACCTCCCTCAAAGTACCGACACTGGCCTGGCTGAAAGATTGGCGAACTTGTAGTGTGTAATTAATCCCGGCTAGTCTTTCCTTTTAGGGTTTGAAGGAATATTTGATAAAAACAGTGGGAGCCATCCTGATTAGATAAGATAATAACCAATCTGATCTTGCACGAGCATACGCTAAAGTGTTTTCTTCTCTCTCTCTCCAGGTAGCGACCATTTCATGCCCTAATCAAGATAATAATATGGATGTATTGACCAAACCCGCATGTTATACTGTGCTGGGGAACGTTGGTTCCGTTCTTCCCTATAAGAGTTATAGGACTGAACAGGATATAGGGGAATACCAGGATTCTCATGCCACCCCAATGAAAAAAGTACATGTTGATGCATTTTCTTCGGGTGTGTTCGTTACAGAGAACTGTTTCTCCATTTGCTCTACGTCCTGGGTTTTAGATACCGGGTCAGGATCCCATATATGTAATCAGTTACATGGACTTAAGAAAGGTAGAGAATGTTAGTGTATATGCCCTAGAGGCCATTACTGTATCATACTAGCTTGTATATTACTTAATGGAAGCTTGGGATATTCACAGTTGTATATACAATCTTGCTCGAAATGGTAGTATGCTACTTGGTTTGTCTCTGCTTTAATATGTGCATGTGTTTCTTTTAACATATTGCTGGTATACATATTAGTAGAGCCCATAGGATCTTTGCTTGATTACCAGCGTTGTGATGGCGCTCGCACTCGTGGGAGCTGGGTAATCTATAAGCACATCCTTATACAGGTCCCTGGTCGTTGGACTATCGAGACAGGGCATCGATACTCCGGAGTAGACTAGCGTATGCGCTTCTCATCCCAGTGTGGGAGACGGTCTGTCCCACAGCCGTTAGTACGTCGTACTTGGGATAGTATGCGGGTGCTCGTTAGGTTACGAGTACACTGGACAGGACTCGTCGGGAACTGTTGGTTGGTAATATACCTATCGTCAGTTATCAGTTCCCAGGTGACATGAGTACAGCTTAGTCCGCTGACTTGACACTGTCACTTCGCCTCGAGTGTGTTCCCACTGCACTTTGATTACTACCCTACCACGGCTCAAAGGAGCTGTGCAAACAGGTAGTTTTTGGGTGCAGTCCCGAAGCACTTGGAGGCAGTGACGGTTAGACAGGATTCGTCTCTCCCGGTATTGGGGGTTGACATCGCGCTGTGTCTAGGAGAGCCATTACACGAGTAGTCCCTGGCCAGGGAAAGCGAGATATACTGGTAGGTTTCCAGTGTTATCTCAGGGTGTTCTGGGCTACACTCCGACACGACTTGTACCGCTATTAGGGGACTGACGTTCACCGCCCCCCTAGGCCCGCCATGCGATGTATCAGACGAACAGACCGGACTGTACGGAGACTGTCACATACAGGCTCAGTAGGAGTGCAGATGGGGTTCACCTCGTCAGTCTTCTTATCGACATCTACCTGGGGACCGTTACGTACAGCTAGTGCCGCTTGCGGTCTGTGGTTAAACCCACTGCCAGCGTAGTGTCGAGTCTTTAGAGTCCCACACAGAGAGCTATTCGCCTTTAGGCAAAACGAGTAGAGGTCGCATGGTTTTGCGACAGGGTTCGTTCGCATCCGCGCACTTGTGCACGTTTGCTGTCCGGACAGTTTATACTAGCGGGCTTTGGTTTAAGCCGGATCCTAGTATATGATTTGAGATTGGTTTTTCTCAGGGTATTCGTGTTCCTCGGATCACGAATGCGGGTGCGTATGCACAGTTGCTTGAGATTGGGGGAGAGGACCTTGTTTTGGGTTAATGGCATTTGTCATTTTATTAACCCTATTGTTTTTGTGTGGATTATTGTTAATTGATAATTAGCTTAATTATTGTGCATGGTTGTTGTTGACAATTTGACTTCATTGACTTGTTGACCATGTTGACAACTTGACCATAATCATTTCATTTGGAATATGCTCTTTGATCTTTGCAAAAATGAAATGATAATGGTCAATTCATGATTTATCATGACAATTTTCAAGCTAATTATCTAATTAGAATTATCCTCACATATTAGTGAGAATGGCTCACTATTTTTCTCATTCTATCATATCTTTTCTCTCTCTTGCTCATCCTCTCCCTCAAGCTCTCTCCCTCTCATGTGTTGAGAAACAAAAAGCTTGAGAAAAACCCTCTCTTGATCTCCTCTTCTCACTTCTAGGGTTCAAGTCTTAGCATTTCTTGCACTCTAGTTACTCCTAGCTTGGAGTTGAAGCTAAAGGTGGTGGCTTTCAAGTGGATCCTTCTTTGACGGGAGAAGACAAGCAAGGTGAACTCTTTCTACCATACCTAGGAGCAAGGAGAGAAGGACTAAAGACCAAAGGTATAACCTTTCTTCACTTAGCTACTTTGTAGTTAGGGTTAGCTAGTTTATGTTTAGCAAAGATCCTCACAAGCATAGTCCATGTTGCCTAAGTCATTAAAAATCCGATTTTTATTATGTTTTCCGCCTCCCCGTAAGCACCGGGGTGGGTAACACGGACTTACAGTGGTATCAGAGCCTAACTAAACTCAAACTAGCTAAGTAGTTAAGTGTAACGAAGTTTCGAAACCGAAAAAACCCTAAAACCAAACTTTTTCAAAATCCAACTTTCTGTTAAAATTTTTCCTGGTTAAAATGAAAAACTGTATACTTGTAAAATTGTCTCAGGGTTTTGTGTGAAACACCACCAAATACGAACCAGAGAGGAGCCAAGAGGACCACGGTTCCGCGGCATAAGGAAGCTCTTGCCGCGGAAGCGCGGCCGTCTTGTCAACTCTCTGTATCGTTTTTGCTGCAGTTTGTTTCTGAGTTGGTTTTAGGATTTTTAGGATATGTTATATGTGCCCAGATTTTCCAGAACTAAAATTTACTTTTGGGGGCCTATAAATCCGTATTTTTCGGAACTTCACTACACTTTAACTATATCGGTTATATCTGTGATGCTTGTATGTATTGAACGTCGGCTAATCGCTATAAGTCGATTAGTCGGGGTTATACATCTCTGTGATCTGTGATTGTTGGTTTGTGGATATGAATGGATTGGATTGTCGCGGGTGAATAGCCGGGTTGGATGTGAGATGAGCGTTATTTTCTTTCATTCATTTGTAACATGTAAATTGATGTAATAATATTCTTTGTATGGCCGCACAACCGGGTCGGGGTTGTAGCCGTCATTGTATAATTCTTTTTACTGTTTTTGCTCCTAGGATAGACCCATGGAGGGGGTGCACAAACTACCGGGTATCTCAAAGTGCCGAGTGGCCTACTCACGGTGGTGAGGGAGGTTGCTTCGCTTCGGGTGCTTGGCGGGTAGTTTGCCGCACCCGTAGGGGTCTTGGGTGGGGTATTGGCTATTCACCGCGACCGTGTAATCCGCTTTGCGTTGCAGGCTCGAACGCATTGCGGATTCCTAGTATATCCAATGTATTCATCTGTGATCTGTAATGTCTATCATTGCTATATATTTATATATAATAACTATTTAGGCGTTGCTTATGTTTTACAGCCGCGCTAGCCCAGCCCCCGCTCTGTCGTTAGTTAAGTAACCTAACGGGTGATGACGGGGCCCCGTGGCGAATGCGAATGGCATAAGCGTACGTCATATTTTGGTTGTTTTCTGCAATGGTAGGATTAAATGATGGGACGCATTAAAAGAACTAATGCAAGAAATAAACCAAGTAAAAGTCGAATGGAACACTTTGAAAACCACTCGGTTCTTTTCAAAACTAAAACTTTTAAACGCGGAGCTTGAACCACTCCTTTTAAAAGCTATCTCGTTCCATCGATTATATCAAGTTCACTACGTTCACGGTTTCGCCAAAACCATCCGTAGCCCTCCATCATTTCGGTTAAATATTCGGTAGTATTCAAGCTATGTATTTTGACCTCACGCCAAGGCATAGTGATTGGTAGCTGCCGGATATTTATCCGTTGCATAGATAGAATGCGTTGATTTGAGACAGTCGTACTGCCGTTTTGGCCTACGTCAAGGGTAGGTACGGGTGGGTTCAAATTAACCAGGATAATGATGGGAAGAACTTGACATGTGACTTATGACATTTTGACCTCACGCCAAGGTCATAAGAGCATGGGGCAAAAATCCACATCGGGAGTTTCATAAGTACTGAAACTTGCTAGCGTTGCATACCATTTGGAGTGTGATAATTCTGGTAGGATTCCTTCGGTTTTATCACGCGATGATATTTGGATCCCGATCCTACTGTGAGTATATGCTACTCCTCGGGAAAACTCTCACTTAACGATCAATGCTATAAACCTAGTAGGTGCCTAGAAAGGTGTTAGCGGGGCTACGCCCACAGGGAAAAGAGGTTACTTAATTAAGGAACTTCGCGAAAGCGTTGGAAAACCTCCCTCGAAGTACCGACACTGGCCTGGCTGAACGGTTAAGCAAGTATTGTACGGTGAGAATGATCCCGGCTAATCCTTTTCTTTATGGTTTGAGAAGGGATTCGAGAGACAGTGGGAGCCATCCAGTTTAGACAAACTAAAAACCACTCTAAACTTGCAAGAGCATCATGCTAAAGTGTTTCTTTTCTCTCTCCTAATTGCAGCGACCATTCAAGATGACCGGACTTAAGTTACTATTAGATAAAAACATATTGACAGGGCCAAACTACAAAGATTGGCTCAGGAATGTCAAGATGGCTATCACTTATGACAAGCTGGGGTATATACTTACCACCAAAGCTCCCCCCGTCCCAGGTCCCACCTCCAGCGTCGCGGATGTAGAAATCCGTAAGACATGGGAGATAGATTGCGCGAGGGCCAAATGCCTCGTATTAGCCTCGATGGACAATGACCATCAGAGGAGGCACGAGAATATGGACCTAGAGTCCATATTTCTCCATACAAAAGAACTGTATGGAGAGCAGTCTCGTATCGCAAGATACGAAGTGTCGAAGAAGCTCTTTTCGGCAAGGTTGGCCGTCGGATCATCGGTAGCGGACCACGTGCTTAAGATGATCGGCTACATAGAGGAGCTCGCGGACCTTGGGACCACGTTGGAGAATGAACTCTATACTGATCTGATTCTCCAGTCCCTTCCTTCCACTTACGCCCAGTTCATTCTTAACTTCAACATGCAAGGAAAGGAGGTTGAACTTGCCGAGCTTCTAAACATGTTGAGGACTGCTGAGGGCACCCTACAGAAGGGTAGGGAGACATCCACTTTGTTTGTAGGAGGATCTTCCTCTTCTAGGTCCAGGGCGAAAGCCAAGGGCAAGAAGAAGAAAGCCCCCGCCAAACCAAGAGGCGGTGTCGGTAAAATGGATACGAAGGGAAAGGGTAAAGCAACAAAGGTAGCGGGGAAGCTGGTGGGGAAGGAAGAATGCTTCTATTGTCACAAAAGTGGCCACTGGAAACAAGATTGCAAGGCTTGGAAAGCCAGAACACAGGATTTGAAGCGAGTTGCAGCTTCAGCTTCAGGTGTGTATGTTATTGAAAATTGTCTATCAATAAACTCTACATCCTGGGTATTGGATACCGGATCAGGATCTCATATCTGTAATTCTTTGCAGGCGTTGAGAAAGCGTAGAGTTTTGAAGGCAGGTGACATGACCCTCAGAGTTGCGAACGGTGCTAGCATGGATGCAGAGGCCGTGGGGGACTATCACCTGGGATTATCAGATGGACACTTTTTGGTTTTGCGTAGTTGTTATTATGTACCAAATGCAACCTGTAATATCATTTCTGTATCTTTATTATCTAAAGAAGGTTATGAATTTGCATTTGTAAGTAATGTAGTGAACATTCACCTTAATCAAGTGTTGATTGGGTCAGGTACATTGAACAACGGTATTTACGTTTTAAACCAACCACAGGTTTTCAATATCCAGAATACACATAAAAGAAAGTCTCCAGATATTAATCAGGCTTTCTTGTGGCATTGTAGACTAGGTCACATCAATGAGACACGGTTGACTAAGTTACATAAAGAAGGATACTTGGATCCGTTCGAGTATCAGTCTTATGCCACTTGTGAATCTTGTCTCATGGGAAAGATGACAAAGGCTCCGTTTTCTGGACACGGAGAAAGAGCGAGCGAGCTCTTGGGACTCGTACACAGTGACGTGTGCGGTCCAATGTCTACACATGCGCGAAGCGGTTTTTCTTACTTCATAACTTTTACGGATGATTTCTCAAGATTCGGACATGTCTTCTTAATGAAGCATAAATCCGAAGCTTTTGATAAGTTCCAGGAATATAAAAATGAAGTAGAAAAACAGACCGGCAAAAGTATCAAGATCCTAAGATCGGATCGAGGAGGAGAATACTTAAGTGCCGAATTCCTGAATTACTTAAAAGAGAATGGAATTCTCTCTCAGCTTACTCCTCCATACACCCCGCAACATAACGGTGTATCGGAGAGACGGAACCGAACCCTATTGGATATGGTACGGTCCATGATGAGTAATGCTGAGTTACCGCGATCTTTCTGGGGATATGCGCTAGAAACAGCTGCATATCTTTTGAACCGTGTTCCCACTAAGACTGTGCCTACCACACCATATGAGTTATGGAGTGGGAAGAAACCCTATCTTCAATACTTGAAGATTTGGGGATGTCCAGCTTATGTCAAAAAGCAGCATACGGACAAGCTCGAGGCACGCTCAGTACTGTGCAAGTTTGTGGGATACCCAAAGAACTCCAGGGGGTATCTTTTCTATTACGCAGAGGAACAAAAAGTCCTTGTTTCTCGCAATGCCCACTTTCTGGAACATCAGTTTTTAGAAAAAGAAATAAGTGGGAGCGCAATAGAACTGGAAGAAATTCCAGAACCACAAACTATTACTGAAAGTTTAGTGGAACCAGAAGGTTCAAAAGAACAGGACATTCCTACGCCGCTCCGCAGGAGTAGTAGGCAGTCTCATCCGCCCGAGAGATACTACGGTTTTCTCATTGACGGGGATAGAGAGGACTGCATCCTAGATTGTGATGAGCCTACTAGCTTCCAGCAAGCCATTCAGAGCGTCGACTCGGTAAAATGGCTGGATGCAATGCGGACCGAGATGGAGTCCATGTACACCAACAAAGTATGGACGTTGGACATTGCTCCAGACGGGGTAAAACCCGTAGGATGCAAGTGGATCTTCAAAAGGAAGATTGGTGTAGATGGACAGGTTGAGACCTATAAAGCTAGACTGGTAGCAAAGGGTTTTCGTCAGCGACCTGGTTTGGACTATGACGAAACCTTTTCTCCAGTAGCTATGCTGAAATCCATTCGGATCCTTCTTGCCATCGCTGCTTTCCACGATTATGAGATTTGGCAGATGGACGTAAAGACAGCTTTTCTAAATGGTCATTTAGAGGAGTGTGTCTATATGGACCAGCCAGAGGGTTTCATTCAGGGTGGGAGCAGCGGAAAGGTGTGCAAGTTGCTCAAGTCCATTTATGGACTCAAGCAGGCATCGCGGAGTTGGAACATCTGTTTTGATGAGACGGTCAAAGAATTTGGCTTTATCAAAAATCCAGATGAACCATGCATCTATTGTAGATTTGTAGCGAGAACTGTAGTATTCCTCGTGTTATACGTGGATGACATTCTCTTAATAGGAAATGACATTCCTATGCTACAATCTGTCAAGGGGTTCTTGTCACACAGGTTCTCCATGAAAGACCTGGGTGATGCCTCCTACATTCTGGGTATCCGGATCTACCGTGACAGATCCAAGAGGATATTAGGACTCTCGCAGTCCAGGTACATCGACACCATACTGAAGAGATTCAGTATGGAAGATTCCAAGCGCGGTAATCTACCGGCTTGTCACGGGATCACCCTCTCCAAAGAGATGTCTCCCAAGACTGATTTGGAGAGGGATCGCATGTCTATTATACCCTACGCTTCTGCGGTAGGCTCTATAATGTATGCGATGTTATGTACCAGACCAGATGTGGCTTATGCACTGAGTGTGGTAAGCAGGTATCAGTCAAACCCAGGGGAGAAACATTGGATAGCAGTAAAGAACATTCTCAAGTACCTGAGAAGGACTAAGGAGATGTTCTTGGTGTATGGCGGAAAAGACCTGCAGGTTGAGGCCTTTGCTGACTCCAGCTTCCAGAGTGACAAGGATGATTCCAAGTCCATGTCGGGTTTTGTCTTTACCCTCAATGGAGGGGCGGTATGTTGGAAGAGCTCCAAACAGGAAACCGTTGCTGACTCGACTATGAAAGCGGAATACATCGCTGCATCTGATGCCGCAAAAGAAGCTGTCTGGATAAGGAAGTTCTTGAAAGAACTTCAGGTGGTTCCGTCCATTGTTGACCCAATACCTCTGTATTGCGACAACAACGGGGCTATAGCTTTAGCGAAGGAACCCAGGTCCCATCAGAAATCCAGACACATCTTAAGGCGGTATCACCTGATCAGGGAGATCGTGGATCGCCAGGAGATCGCGGTCCGGAGAGTTGCATCAGAGGATAACACAGCAGATCCATTCACCAAGGCCTTGCCCCAGACTCAGTTCGAGCGGCTGATCGAGATGATAGGTCTTCGATACGCCAGTACATGGCCTTAGTGCAAGTGGGAGATTGTTAGTGTATATGCCCTAGAGGCCATTACTGTATCATACTAGCTTGTATATTACTTAATGGAAGCTTGGGATATTCACAGTTGTATATACAATCTTGCTCGAAATGGTAGTATGCTACTTGGTTTGTCTCTGCTTTAATATGTGCATGTGTTTCTTTTAACATATTGCTGGTATACATATTAGTAGAGCCCTTAGGATCTTTGCTTGATTACCAGCGTTGTGATGGCGCTCGCACTCGTGGGAGCTGGGTAATCTATAAGCACATCCTTATACAGGTCCCTGGTCGTTGGACTATCGAGACAGGGCATCGATACTCCGGAGTAGACTAGCGTATGCGCTTCTCATCCCAGTGTGGGAGACGGTCTGTCCCACAGCCGTTAGTACGTCGTACTTGGGATAGTATGCGGGTGCTCGTTAGGTTACGAGTACACTGGACAGGACTCGTCGGGAACTGTTGGTTGGTAATATACCTATCGTCAGTTATCAGTTCCCAGGTGACATGAGTACAGCTTAGTCCGCTGACTTGACACTGTCACTTCGCCTCGAGTGTGTTCCCACTGCACTTTGATTACTACCCTACCACGGCTCAAAGGAGCTGTGCAAACAGGTAGTTTTTGGGTGCAGTCCCGAAGCACTTGGAGGCAGTGACGGTTAGACAGGATTCGTCTCTCCCGGTATTGGGGGTTGACATCGCGCTGTGTCTAGGAGAGCCATTACACGAGTAGTCCTTGGCCAGGGCAAGCGAGATATACTGGTAGGTTTCCAGTGTTATCTCAGGGTGTTCTGGGCTACACTCCGACACGACTTGTACCGCTATTAGGGGACTGACGTTCACCGCCCCCCTAGGCCCGCCATGCGATGTATCAGACGAACAGACCGGACTGTACGGAGACTGTCACATACAGGCTCAGTAGGAGTGCAGATGGGGTTCACCTCGTCAGTCTTCTTATCGACATCTACCTGGGGACCGTTACGTACAGCTAGTGCCGCTTGCTGTCTGTGGTTAAACCCACTGCCAGCGTAGTGTCGAGTCTTTAGAGTCCCACACAGAGAGCTATTCGCCTTTAGGCAAAACGAGTAGAGGTCGCATGGTTTTGCGACAGGGTTCGTTCGCATCCGCGCACTTGTGCACGTTTGCTGTCCGGACAGTTTATACTAGCGGGCTTTGGTTTAAGCCGGATCCTAGTATATGATTTGAGATTGGTTTTTCTCAGGGTATTCGTGTTCCTCGGATCACGAATGCGGGTGCGTATGCACAGTTGCTTGAGATTGGGGGAGAGGACCTTGTTTTGGGTTAATGGCATTTGTCATTTTATTAACCCTATTGTTTTTGTGTGGATTATTGTTAATTGATAATTAGCTTAATTATTGTGCATGGTTGTTGTTGACAATTTGACTTCATTGACTTGTTGACCATGTTGACAACTTGACCATAATCATTTCATTTGGAATATGCTCTTTGATCTTTGCAAAAATGAAATGATAATGGTCAATTCATGATTTATCATGACAATTTTCAAGCTAATTATCTAATTAGAATTATCCTCACATATTAGTGAGAATGGCTCACTATTTTTCTCATTCTATCATATCTTTTCTCTCTCTTGCTCATCCTCTCCCTCAAGCTCTCTCCCTCTCATGTGTTGAGAAACAAAAAGCTTGAGAAAAACCCTCTCTTGATCTCCTCTTCTCACTTCTAGGGTTCAAGTCTTAGCATTTCTTGCACTCTAGTTACTCCTAGCTTGGAGTTGAAGCTAAAGGTGGTGGCTTTCAAGTGGATCCTTCTTTGACGGGAGAAGACAAGCAAGGTGAACTCTTTCTACCATACCTAGGAGCAAGGAGAGAAGGACTAAAGACCAAAGGTATAACCTTTCTTCACTTAGCTACTTTGTAGTTAGGGTTAGCTAGTTTATGTTTAGTAAAGATCCTCACAAGCATAGTCCATGTTGCCTAAGTCATTAAAAATCCGATTTTTATTATGTTTTCCGCCTCCCCGTAAGCACCGGGGTGGGCAACACGGACTTACAGAGAACTTGGAGAAGGTGATAAAGACATTAGAGTTGGAAATGGTGCAATTGTTGCAGCTAAGACTGTCAGGGAATATCACCTTATATTACCAACTGGTAATACATTGGTTCTAAACGAATGCTATTACATGCCGAACCTGATATGCAACATTATATCGGTTTCTTTGTTGAGTAAAGAGGGATATAATTTTGTATTACAGGACAATGTTATGAACATTTTCCGTAACCAAAAGTTGGTTGGATCAGGCACGTTGTGCAATGGCATTTATGTTCTAAATCAATCAACAGTTCTGAGCATAACAAACACACACAAGAGGAAGAGTTCAGAACTGAACGAATCCTTCTTGTGGCATTGTAGACCGGGTCACATCAATGCGACACGACTGGCTAAGTTGCATAAGGATGGATATTTGAATCCGTTTGAATTTTCATCTTATGACACTTGCCAGTCATGTCTCAAAGGAAAGATGACCAAAACTCCGTTTACGGGACACGGAGAAAGAGTTACTGAACTCTTAGGACTGATACATAGTGATGTATGCGGTCCTATGTCTACACATGCCAGGGATGGTTCTTCATACTTCATTACATTCACTGACGATCTCTCTAGGTTCGGGTATGTGTTCCTGATGAAACACAAATCAGAAGCTTTTGAGAAATTTAGAGAATATAAACAAGAAGTTGAGAACCAAACCGGAAAAAGTATTAAAATCCTACGATCTGATCGAGGAGGTGAATACTTGAGCAATGAATTCCTGGACTTCCTAAAAGAGAATGGGATTCTCTCTCAGCTGACTCTTCCATATACACCACAGCAGAACGGTGTATCAGAATGGAGGAACCGCACCCTATTAGATATGGTGCGCTCTATGATGAGCACGGCTGAGTTACCTATTTCCTTCTGGGGATATGCACTGGAAACAGCTGCAGACCTATTGAATATGGTTCCCACCAAAACCGTGCCAACCACTCCATATGAGATATGGAAAGGAAAGAGACCATGTCTTAATTATGTTAAGATATGGGGTTGTCCGGCATATGTAAAAACGCAAAATCCGGACAAACTCGCGGCAAGGTCCATTCTGTGTAAGTTTATTGGATATCCCAAACATTCGCGCGTGTATATCTTCTACCACACCGAGGAACAAAAGGTGTTTGTTTCTCGACATGCCACCTTTTTAGAAAAGGAATTTCTTGATAAAGAGATTAGTGGCAAGGAGGTAGAACTGGAAGAGGTTCCAGCAATACAGACTACGACAGAAGACTTGGTTGAACCAGAGGATTCAGTAGTTCCTGATGAACCTCAGCCTCTCCGCCGATCTAGTAGGGTTCCTCGCCAACCTGTGAGATACTACGGTTTTCTCATGGATGGTGGGAGCGAGGATTGCATCATGGAGGATGATAACCCAACTAGCTTCGAGCAGGCCATCACGAGTGGGGACTCAGTGAAATGGCTGGATGCTATGCGGTCCGAGATGGAATCCATGTACACCAACAAAGTATGGACTTTGGATGTTGCTCCTGAAGGGGTAAAACCCATCGGGAGCAAGTGGATCTTCAAGAAAAAACTTGGTGTAGATGGAAAAGTGGAGACTTTCAAAGCTAGACTTGTTGCAAAAGGTTTTCGTCAAAGACCAGGTGTGGACTATGACGAAACCTTTTCTCCAGTGGCTATGCTTAAATCCATCCGGATCATGCTTGCCATCGCTGCATATCATGACTACGAAATCTGGCAAATGGATGTTAAGACCGCCATTCTAAATGGTGATTTAGAAGAGTGCGTGTACATGACTCAGCCAGAGGGCTTCGTAGACAGTGGGAGCAGCGGGAAGGTGTGCAAGCTGCTTAAATCCATTTATGAATTAAAGCAAGCATCGCGGAGTTGGAACATCCACTTTGACGTCGTTATCAAAGAGTTTGATTTCGTCAAAAACCCAGATGAACCTTGTATTTACAAGAAGGTGGCAGAGAGTAAGGTTGTCTTCCTCATATTGTACGTGGACGACATACTCTTGATAGGAAATGATATTCCTATGCTGCAATCGGTCAAGCTCTTCTTATCACAAAGATTCTCAATGAAAGATCTTGGTGATGCCTCCTGCATATTGGGAATTAGGATCTATAGAGATAGATCCAAAAGGATATTGGGATTGTCCCAATCCAGGTACATTGACACCATACTAAATAGGTTTAGTATGGAAGAATCCAAGCGTGGGAACTTGCCCACGATCTCTGGAGTCACTCTCTCTAAAGAGATGTCTCCCAAGACTGATTTGGAGAGAGCTCGCATGCAAGGGATACCCTATGCTTCGGCTGTAGGCTCTATCATGTATGCGATGCTATGTACCAGACCCGATGTAGCATACTCACTAAGTGTAGTGAGCAGGTATCAAGCTGATCCTGGAGAGAGTCACTGGATAGCTGTGAAGAGCATTCTTAAGTACTTACGAAGGACTAAAGAGATGCTCTTGGTGTATGGTAACGGAGAACTCCAAGTGGAGTCCTTTACCGATTCGAGCTTCCAGAGTGATAAGGACGACTCTAAGTCGCAGTCGGGATTTGTCTTTACCCTTTACGGAGGGACGGTTAGCTGGAAGAGTTCCAAGCAGGAAACCGTGGCAGACTCGACGATGGAGGCTGAATACATCGCTGCCAACGATGCTGCTAAAGAGGCTATCTGGATCAAGAAGTTCATTACTGAACTTAGAGTGGTTCCATCCATTGAGCATCCAATACCTTTGTATTGCGATAACAATGGAGCGGTGGCTTTGGCTAAGGAACCTAGGTCCCATCAGCGATCCAGGCATATTCTGAGGCGGTATCACCTGATCCGGGAGATAGTTGATCGTCGGGAGATCGAGGTCAGGAGGGTTGAAACGAAGAATAACACGGCGGATCCACTCACGAAGGCCATTCCCCAGATACAGTTTGAGAGACTCTTCGGGATGCTCGGTATGCGATACTACAGCAGCTGGCCCTAGTGCAAGTGGGAGATTATTAGTTGTATGTATGCCCTAGAAGCCAGTATTGTACAGATGATGTATATTATATTGGATGCTTGGACATATATAGAGATGACTTTCTTGCTCGATATGATAGTATGCTATCTGGTTGCTCTTTATCTTAACATGTACACTTGTCTCTTTAAACTGTCTTATAGTTACATGTTGGTAAAGCCCTTAGGATGTGTACTTGACTACCTGGACTATGATGCAGATCATACTAGTGGGGGTATGGTAGTCCATAGGTACATCCTTCAAGGTCCCTAGTCGTGGGTGTATCGAGACGGGGCATCGATATACCAGAGTAGACTAGCGTATACGCTTCCCGACCCATGAGATGGGCGATGGATGATCCCATATCCATTGGTGTTTGACATCAGAGATGGTATACGGGTGCTCAGTGGAGACTGGGTACACTGGACAGACTCGCCGAGAACTCCCAGATGCTATTATACCTCACGTCAGATGGCAGTTCTCAGGTGACACTTGTACTGGTTAGTCTGTAGACCCGAGATCGTCATAGAGTCTTGTGTGATTCCCACTGTGCTTTGATCTCCACCTTACCACGTCCATGAGGGCATGCAAAACGGTGGTCTTTGGGTACAGTCTCGAGTCACATGGAGGCAATGAACGATAGGAGGGGTTTCGTCTCTCCCGGTATTGGGGGTTGATGTTGCGCTGTGCTCGATTGGCTGTAACAGGGAAGTCCCTGGCCAGGGCTGATCAGAGATTTGCTGGTAAGTGTTACCAGTAGTTTCTCGACCCGTTATGAGCCTCACATCGGCACGACTTATCGGTTACTGGGGTCTGACGTTTACCACCCCTAGACTTGATATGCGACATATCAGACGAACAGACCGGACTGTACGGTAAGTGTTACTGGTTGGATTCACAGGAGTGTGAGCGGGATAGCTCGTCGATCTTCTGATCGCTCAATACCCGGATGGCCGTTACGTTTAGCAGACCGCTTGCGGCTTGTGGGTGCTTGATATGATCATCATCTGCTACCGGCGTATTGACGAGTCTTTAGAGTCCTACACAGAGGTTTCCTGGCTCAAGCGAAACGAAATAGGGGCGCATATGAGATATGTGCGGGACCGAGAATGATGCGTGTATGTGATACCGCATTTCATTCTCGCGTTGAATGTTTCGATTGGTTGTATGTGATATAACCTAGTTATCGAATCAAAAATTGATTCGATAAGTCGATACATTGGATACTAGTCGGTTATGTGCGACATGACCGGATCATTGAATCAAGTGTTGATTTAATGATTTAATGTATAATTATATATTTGATATATTACTTTGCATTAACTAGTATTGGTTCACTTTAAAGGGATTTTCTCACTTGTAGTGCACATTGTATATGTGATATATATTTTTTTGTGCACTTAATTGTATCATGTTTGATGTTGCAAGCTAACTTGTGTTTTGTGTAAAGATTAAACCATGGTTGTGTAATGGTTAGGGTTTTCTTTTTCTTACTCATTTATTTATTTATTGATTTTGGAAAAGATTATGAAGAAAATGGGGGCATTATTTGGATTTAGTTGAAGCTTCATGAAGGTTTGACTTTGTTACCATTTTGTCTTCATACTTAACCCTAACCATTCTAACTAACCATGATCTATTCTCTACACCTTACCATAGTTAGTATATGATAAGTATTCACATTTATTTTCTATTTTACACAATACTTATCATATCTTTTCTTCTTCATCATCTTTATCAAGAAGGAAAGCTTGTCTTCATCAATGGCATCTTGAGGAAAAGTGTGAGAAATCCAATTCTAAAGTGAACCCACCTCCTATTTCTTCACCCTCTACCTCTTGCCAAGTAGTATAGGGTGTTTTCTTCACAAGTTTCACAACTTGGTGAAGTTGGAGCTTGATCTTGTGTAACCTCGACGTAGATCATCTTCGGCATCGTAGCCGACGACTAGTCCGCTCATTTTCTCCGATGAAGCCGATGCAAGAGTCCGGGATTCGAGATGGACAGCG
The DNA here is from genome assembly GCA_030015575.1 of Agapanthus africanus. Taxonomy (NCBI): domain Eukaryota; kingdom Viridiplantae; phylum Streptophyta; class Magnoliopsida; order Asparagales; family Amaryllidaceae; genus Agapanthus; species Agapanthus africanus. The sequence goes on along the minus strand of CM057347.1, from coordinate 245,634,619 downwards.
AGGGGAGGACTACGTGGAGCTAAGGAAGTGGATAACCGGATCTACAAAGGTTGTAGCTTCTTATCTTTAGTTAAGTTGTTAACTAGTTTCATGTTTCGCCTAAAATTCTAGTTAACGATCCGTATTAGGGTTTCTCGGCACTCGTAAAATTTGAAATTGGCATGGTTGATGCCTTGTGAGACTTCATTAGCGTGCCTAGGAACCCTACAATAGTCCATGGGCTTAAGGACCCCACAGTCCAGGTTAAGGACATCATAGTCCATGAAATGTATGGTGGTCGGGACCCGTCACCTCTCTGAAGACGTTGAAGGATTACAACGACAAATATCAGAGGAGTTTAGAGATGTACTCTTAAACCGATGTGGGTTGAGAGACCTTTAGTCCAATTAGGACTAAGATCTGTGATTTATGAGTATATGAACTCAATTAATCTGAATTGAGGACTTATGGCCAATATGGGCTAAGTCCATTCAATTAAAATGTTAAACATTTGACAATGCTAAGCATTGATTTGAGTTTTGACAATATTTTTGTCTTTTACTGAATGCTGAGCATTCATCATAGTTCTGGGCTTTATTTATAGAACAATTTATGTTCTTTTAGCGCACACGTGAGGAGCACGCGGCGCGTTTGGCGCTTGGCGCCAGTTAAAGAGCGCAGAGCGCTTCTGTTTGGTGGCGCACACGTGAGGAGCACGTGGTGCGCTTGGCGTTGTGCGCCAGATATGGAGCACTAAGGCGCTTCTGCTGAGTAGCACACACGTGAGGAGCACGTGGTGTGCTTGGCGCTGAGCGCCAGTCCATGAGCGCAAAGCGCTAGTTTATGAGCGCAAAGCGCTATCTGATCAGCTTTATGATTTGAGAAATAAATCCTCGTTTATAAAAGACCTTGTCTCAAGATTCTAAGAACATAGTTCTTATTTTATAGGAGATGTTTCAATCTCTTATATTAATGAAAGGCTTTGTCTTTATGGATCTATGATCCTTAAGAGAATTTAATAATTCTCTCCCCTTTTATAATGAGATGTTCATGATCTCAAAAAGACAATTTGTCTCATAGATCTATGATCTGCGAAAGAAGTAAGTACTTTTTTGTTTTATGATGAGATCTTTTAATCTTTTTATAAAAGACCTTGGTCTTTGTAGATCTATGACCTTTTAAGAAGAGAACTCTTTTCTTTTTAATTATGAGATGATTTCATCTCTTTGTTCATCATCATTCTTTTTAACTTGAAGAAAAAATCTTCTTTCTTGAGAGCTTGTCTCTTCTTTCTGAAATCTCAAAGCTTATGGGGGAGTTCCTCTGTTTAAGACTTGAAGTCTTGGGTCCTTTATATAGGGGAGGCTGATTTGTTGAATCAGTTAAAGAGATTTTTCTCTGATTGATTTGGGGATGTTCCCCACCATTGGATCTTTGATCCTAGGGTTTCTGTTTTACAGAAGGCGATCTTCTTGTTTTTAACAAGATTGATAAATCTTTCCATACAGAATTTATTCTGTCTTTTGGTGATTTTTTAATCACCATTGGATCATTGATCCAACGGTGCTCTGATTTACAGAGCACAATTTTGTTATTTAGAAAGATTTTAAGAAATATTTCCTTAACAGAATTTAATTCTGATTAATTAATGATTTATCATTTATTATTAGATCTTTGATCTGACGGTGGGGAGTTTTTAGTTCTAGCACTAGCGCACCCGTGCTTTGCACGTGGTGCGCTGCTCAGAGCGCAGCGCACTTTGCGCTAGCGCACACGTGCTTTGCACATGGTGCGATGCTCAGAGCTCAGCGCACCTGGCGCTAGCGCACACGTGCTTTGCACATGGTGCGCTGCCTAGGGTGCAGCACACTTGGCGCTAACGCTTTTTACGAAGCGCAGCTTTTTATTGTTGAAGGTGTCTTTTCACCTTCTTTTTAAGTCAAACTTGTATTCCCCAGAACTCACATTTCCCAGATTTAGGAAGTAGCTCCATTATGCACAAAATTTTCTGTGCCTAGTCTTTATAATCTGAAGCAATACTTCTTTCTTTTCTCATTTCCAGAGAACCATCTCGACTATGGCTTGTAACCGCCCACATGCTCGTCGAAAACCATGGGAAGTGCCCGTTCAGGACATTGTCCCTCGCTTCGCTTCGCGCTTGGTGAATCCTGCTTTTTTGGATGACCAATGTGACGCAGCGCTGCATGAGCTCTTGACTCGTATAGGATCTCCTCTCCCTCCCAACTCTATTTGGTTTCGGATGATCCTCATGTCCGTGCTCGCTGATATTCCCCCTCCTCCGGCGGAGATGACCCCAGCCATGCTCGATGCCGCTGAAGACAAGATCGAGTGCTTCTTCGAGGCGTACTTGATCACCAAAGCCCTGCGGGATTGCTCTGTTCAGTTGCTGAGCCAAATACGGGCTCATCGAGCCGTCATCTCTGCTTTCACTGTTGAATGCGGTGTTAACCGATGGGTAGTTACTCCTCGCGAAGATCGTCGCTTTGATATGGTGGAAAAGACAGAGAGGGAACTAGATAATTTTATCTATATGTTTGTAAATCCCTGTACTTTTGTCCCACGTTTGGTGATCTATTTCCATTGCAATAAAATGTTTAATTAAGTGTTTCCTTCCTTTTTGTTATTATTTGTCAAGTGTTCTTTTTAATTCTTTTGTTCTTCCTCTGTCAGGCGCATATATGCTATAGAACTTATACTGTTATAAACAGGCGCAAGTAATCCTTGCGGGAGTGAAGCGCTCTTGGTGCTTAGCGCTCTCGTGCTTTGCACGTGAGCGCCGTTTTTGAGTCTTTGACTCTTAGTGCTGGCGCAGTTAATGCCAGCGCTTTTCATGAAGCGTTGCTTCGTTTCAAGTCTCGGAATTTGAACAGAGCTTTGCTCTGATTAGGGAAACACCTGGGTCTAGTTCTTCTTGTTTAGTATTTCCAGAAAGATCTTGTCGTAGTCTTTCCCAATCTCGTTTCTGCTGAACTGCCCGGAAGTCATCGCCCTTTACTAAATCTATTTCTTGTTCCGGAACGGCTGTATACTCATCACGAATCCTTCTGAAAGATATATCCATGTTCAACGCCTCTGCATGCGTATCACATCCCTGATGTCAACGGAGTGGAACGCCATCTCATCAAAATCTCGTCCGAATCTCTTAGTCAATTTTTCTCTAATGTCGACCGATTCGGACTCGTCTCTTCATAGCTGAATGGACTGCGCTACAACGGCTATACTCATATCTGGAGTCTCCCAAGTAATGTATCCCATCACATGATATCCGGACGACGTCGAACTTTTCGATCGATTCGTCAAAGTTCCATAATCCCCCAAGAGCTCAACTCTTGAGTACAGTTTAATAATATTCAGTACATGCCACAGTACCTATGGACCAGCCGTAGAAGGGCAAACCCAAGCCTCATTAATGGCATAACGGAACTGCTGCAAATCCTAAGGTTCAAAAGCGTTCCCATGGTCATTGTATCGAGTTAGGGTTTCATTCTTCTAGAGGGTCCACGGAATTACTTGCATGTTTTTCCGAATATCTTAAACTTGGAAAAATGGGTTTCTGACATTCGATCGTTTTCTATCGACTTTCAACGTACCTGCATGATGTCTTCTCTAGCTGGAATCAATCAATCGGATGACCTCGCATCGTGGTATGCAAATGAACCACATATCCTAGTCATTCATCCATGGGTGACTAGCGATCTTCTATCATATCTCTAAGTATAAACTCGTGCTGCAATAGCTCCAAACATCTAGGGCGATATCTTGTCATTCCCAGCAACAACTGGCTCATTCGTCCGCACGCTGAACAGTGTCTCAATCATCAAGAATAACGGTGCATTGACGGTCATCACATTCTAGCCGGCCTCTAGCAGTGGCCCAATCCTCTGGTGCTGATCTGCACGTTCGAGAAATTTTAGTAAAAGCAATCCATCATACGCTCATGGCACGAAAATACAATAAAACGACACATCTATGAAATCGTGTGTCACTGGAATACATCCTGGTCAGACCTCGTCCATGACGAGCTCATGCTAAACGCAACTCTAGCTGCAGCTCTCTCTGCTTATGCAATCATGGTAACAAAAACCACAAACCGATATCGATGAGGATAGATCATAGGAATGAATATAATACTGTGCAAAGAAATGTACATCCTAAGGCTTCTTAAGCGGAGTAGCGTATCGTAAGTATGCCGCGGAACATACACACGGTACGTCACTCTACTTAAGTCACCTACTCTATCAACCAAGGTCAACCGATGCGACGAAAGTTCGGGTCAAATACCCCCTCGACCAAGTCTATGTTCCGTAAGGTCAAGCCTAGGTTCCGAATATATACATACGCCCTAGACTCCGCATAATCAAACATAGACTCGAACCAAGGTTAAACCTAGCGCTCTGATACCAACTTTGTCATGACCCGAAATGGCACGTGACTGGCACTTGAATCCTATGAAGTCTATAGGACCCCATCTAATTCAAGTAAGCCAAAAGCTCAGAAATCTAAACCATTTGAAAAGAGAGTAAAGGAAAAACTTAGTTTAAAAGCAAATGTTTTATCAAAATGAGCCGTAGTATGTGTTTTTAAAACATCAAGTCTTTTCCAAAAATTTTGGCAGAGTTTTCTTTGTAAATACTGATCCAAAACGGGTACAAACATGAATAATATATAGATGATGAATAAAGGCATCCTCAAGCGGGAGCTAGCTCTTCGCCAATTGGCGGACATAACCACGCAAGCAATATAATATACAACGCCGAAGGGCGAGGATCAAAACTCAGAATGAAAACCATCATCACCAAGAAAACCAGAGGAAAACCATAATAATACAGCGCGCGACTCTAAGGTCGAAAGAATATACATCTGGTCTTCTAAGTCTATAATTTAATACAAGTCTGGTTGATGGAGTTTATTAGATACAACTGAAAATAAATAAAGTACAATGGTGGTCATGATGCAAGTGAACCCACCTACCAAAGCAATCACCCGGAAGGGAGCAGTGTTCCAGCAAAGCCGCCAAGGAAACCTGTACGGCATAACCTGCAAGAAACTGTGGCACAACGGGGGTGAGTTTCCACTCGTGAGTAGAAAACATCACCGAGCAGAAATCGCATGTATGACTCAATCCTAGGTCATACGATAGTAATATCCTCAAAATAATATAGCCTGAAGCATATAATAATGGCGAGGGTAAAACTCTATACATAAGTGTAATACCAAGTGCTCGTGTCAGTGCCTCAGGTAATAACATATCATATATATAATGTATGAATGCATTATAAATGAAAACAGAATACATCATGAATGAGAAAACTGTTTTCTTAATTTAGTGAGATTTCTGTATATAAAAAATCGAGGTATCATCAATGAAATCAACATAGAATCTGTGTCAAGCATCGACACAAAACATAAATCCAAATATCCAATATCTCGGACTCCGGCAATCCGGACTAGCCCATATCATATAATCTCAATACCTCAATGTCTCAATATCTCGGGCTCCGGCAATCTGGACTGGCCCCTGGGCTCCGGCGATCCGGACTGGCCTCTCATCAAATCTCACGACTACGTCGGTATCCTCCGGATATCCGCCGCATCACAAATAACCGGTCGGTAGTGCTCCCCTGCCGACTCAATGCCATCATCTACGACCTTCTCGCCCCCGGGTACCGCACCGGGTCCACTATGCACCCACAGACGGTTCCTCCTCCTCCTCGAATCGGGTGTATCATACCGCTCAAAAGCCGAGAAAACTCATGGTGGACATATCTCATATCATATCACGAGAAAACCGCAATTTCTATTTTTAGAAATGATAATCAGTTAATAAAATCCTTGCCGTTTCTCCAAATCCAGAAATCTCATGGAAAATCCGAAATCCCAAAAATGAAGGGTCAATAACAGTGAATACTGGGCTCTGGCAATCTGGACTGGCCCATAATTGTAGGGTTCCTAGGCACGCTAGTGAGGTCTCCCAAGCCATCAACCATGGCAATTTCAAAAATTATGGTGCCTACAAACCCTAAACTACGGATCGATAACTAGATGTCTAGGCGAACATTGAACTAGTTAACACTTAACTAATGAGAAAACGGAAATACAACCTTTGTAGATCCGGTCCTCCACCTCCACGGCTCCGCAACGAGGTCGTCTCCGCTGTCCAAATCAAATCCGGGCTCTAGAGTCGGCTTCGTCGGAGAATGGGCAAGCTAGGTCGTCGATGTCCATGCCGAAGATGATCTACGTCGAGGCATCGCTAGATCAAGCTCACAACTTCACCAAGTCATGAAACTTGTGAAGTAAACACACTCTACTACTTGGCAAGAGGTAGAGGATGAAGAAATAGGAAGTGGGTTAACTTTAGAATTGGATTTCTCACTCAAAAACATCAATCACCATTGATGAGGTAAGCTTTTCTTCACTTGAAGCAAGGAAGAAGAAGAAGAAATGTTATGATAAGTTAAAAGAATAAGAAAAGAAAATGAATTCTTATCATAATTTTAACTAGAGTCAAGTGTAGAGAATGAATCATGGTTAGTGGGAATGGTTAGGGTTAAGGATGAGATAAGAATGGTTGACTTGAACAAAGCTTCATGAAGCTTCAACTAAAGAACAAAATTAGCCACCATTCTTTTCTCTTTTCTTTTATTCATTTATCAAAAATAAAAAGGATAATTAAATAAGATAAATGAATAATAAATAATAAACCCTAACCATTTCATTAACCAAGGTTTAATCTTTACACTTGAACCCTAGCATGACTTGTATCATCAAACATGATACAGTCAAGTGCACAAAAGTATATCGCATATACAATGCGCCCATCCGAGTGAGAAAATCCATCTTAAGTAAACCGATACTAGTTGATGCAAAGTAATATATCAAATATATAAATATGCATTAAATCATTAAATCAACACTTGATTCAATGATCCGGTCATGTCGCACATAACCGACTGGTATCTATAGTAACAACTTATCGAATCAACACTTGATCCGATAACCCGGCTATATCGCATATAACCGATCAATGTCACATCGTGAGAATCGAATCCAGTATCACATACTGGTATTATTCTCGGTCCCGCACATATCTCATATGCGCTCCTATTTCGTTTCGCTTGAGCCAGGAAACCTCTGTGTAGGACTCTAAAGACTCGTCAATACGCCGGCAGCAGATGATGATCATATCAAACACCCACAAGCCGTAAGCGGTCTGCTAAACGTAACGGCCACCCGGGTATTGAGCGATCTGAAGATCGACGAGCAAGCCCGCTCACACTCCAGTGAATTTGACCAGTAACACTACCGTACAGTCCGGTCTGATCGTCTGATCTGTCGCATATCTCGCCTAGGGGTGGTAAACGTCAGACCCCAATAGCTCGATAAGTCGTGTCGATATGAGGTCTATAACTTTTCGAGAAACTACTGGTAACACTTACCAGTAAATCTCAACAACCCTGGCTAGGGATTTCCTGTTATAGCCAATCGAACACAGCGCAACATCAACCCCCATATACCGGGAGAGACGAATCCCCTCCTATCGCTCATTGCCTCCATGTGACTCGGGACTGTACCCAAAAACCACCGTTTTGCACGCCCTCTTGGACGTGGTAAGAAGGAAATCAAAGCACAGTGGGAACCACACAAGACTCTATGACGATCTCGGGTCAACAGACTACTCTGTACCAGTGTCACCAGAGAACTGCCATCTGACGTGAGGTATAATACCATCTGGGAGTTCTCGGCGAGTCCGTCCAGTGTACCCAGTCTCTACTGAGCACCCGTATATCATCTCTGATGTCAAACACCGATGGATATGGGATCATCCATCGCCCATCTATATGGGTCGAGAAGGTACACGCTAGTCTACTCTGGTATATCGATGCCCCGTCTCGATACACCCACGACTAGGGACTTTGAAGGATGCACTTATGGACTACCATGTCCCCACTAGTATGATCCGCATCATAGTCCAGGTAGTCAAGTACAGATCCTAAGGGCTTTACCAACATGTAACAGAGAGACAATCAGTATACACGTTAAGGTAAAGATCAACCAGATAGCATACTATCATGTCGAGCAAGAAAGTCCTCCCTATATATGTCCCAGCATCCACTACAATATACATCCTATGTATAGTAATGGCCTCTAGGGCATACATATAACTAACAATAATATCGCAAGGCAAATGAATATATAAATATGCATGGAATATCACAGTAATAAATGCAATATTTAAATTAGCATATAAAGTCATACGCACTAATACTATGTTGAAACTATCAGCTAGCAATTTATACTAATGAAGTAGTATTTTCTAATGTGTACGAGACATAACAATTACCGATGATGATGTGTGTAAGCTGGCAAGCAGGTGTACGTGTAGCATACGCATCATCGGTAATGGTGCTGGTGTCCTGACAGCATGGGTTTATAATAAACAAGGGAATCACAAATATAAGCATGCAATGCGATATGAACAACATGAATACACAAAAAATTAATAGTAAATACAACAATAAGGAATCTACATTAGATATATGAGTCATACAGTTTTTCATTTGAAATAACACGAATCGTGGTGTTTAGAAAATAGGGGCTACGGTGTTTTTAAGAAAAGTTACGTTCTTTGAAATATCCGTAGTTTTGGAGATAGTGCCCTCAGAGTCAATTATTGGATCACAGGCACGTGATTGCAATGATTGAGGGAGGACCTATCCCGGTAGGACAGTCTTACTCGAGATGATAGTATGCTATCTGGTTTATCTTTATCATCGTGTACTGCTTTAGGTGACCTGACATATCGCTATTACACGTTGATAGAGCCCCTAGGATTCTTGCTTGACTGCCAGCAGTATGAGGGCGATCATATACGTGGGAGCTGGTAGTCTATAAGCACATCCTTAAAAGGTCCCTAGTCGTGGGAGTTTCGAGACAGGGCATCGATACTCCAGAGTAGACTAATGTATACAGTCGAGACCCTGACGAGGGGCGGTGGCCGGTCTCACAAGCCACTGGTGTCAGTTGGTTCACCTAAGATGTATACAGGTGCTCATTGGGTTATGAGTACACCGGACAGGACTCGCCGGGAACCTGCTAGTGGGGATTATACCAGACGTCAGATAGCAGTTCCCAGGTGACATGTGTACAGGTTAGTTCATCGACCTGAGGATCGTCATTTGTCTCGTGTGAGTTCCCACTATACTTTGATTACTACCCTACCACGCTCAAAGGAGACGTGCAAACAGGTTTTAGTTGGGTACAGTCCCGAGCCACATGGAGGCAGTGAGCGGATCTTCAGGGGTTCGTCTCTCCCGGTATTGGAGGTGAGATCGCGCTGTGTCTAGGAGAGCCATTACACGAAGCCCTCGGCCGAGGCAGGAGATTTACTGGTAGGTATTCCAGTAGTATCTCAGGGTGTTCTGGGCTACACTCCGACATGACTTGTACCGCTTTTGGGGGTCTGACTTTTACCAATCCCCTAGGCCCGCCATTCGATGCTCATAGACGAATGGACCGGACTGTACGGATATTGTCACTGACAGGCTCAGTAGGGTGTCAAGATGAGTTCGCTCATCGACGTCCCTTTTGGTCAATACCTGGTAGCCCGTTACGTATTGGCTTATACCTCTGACGTGCTAGTGGTTAAATCCACAAACCAAGGTGTTGACGAGTCTTTAGAGTCCCCCACATTCAGTTGTTCAAGTTTTCGGGCGAAACACTGTAGAGGCCGTATGGAGATATGGCAAGGTTCGATCAGATACGTGCGGTATTGTACGGATCAGGATCGGACGGATAATACTAGCGGGCTTTGGTTTAAGACGGATCCTAGTATGGTACAGTGTAGATTTTGTCTCATTGCATTTGTATTCGGTCGGAATACAGATGCGGGTGTGTATACACAGTATCGGGGTTTTCCTGTAATTTATTACGGGGCCAGTTTTCTGGAGTTGCCAGTTTGCTTTCCGTTTCGGCCATTTTCATTTGTATTTTTCAATGGCCGAAGATTGGTGGAGGAGGGCTTATTTGCATTTGTGCAAATAAGCAATTTGGAAGGGGGGTCTTTGCATTTTGTTGCATCATGATGGAGCCCCATCCTTTGACCTTCCATGGTTCATGATTGCTTGAATTTTTGTAGCAATCATGGTTGTTGATTTGTTGGTGGAGTGTGGATTTGTTAGTGATCATTGCTTGACTTTGGAGTCATCATGCTTTTGATGATGGTTGAATATAATAACCTTTTCCTTTCATTTGCTTATTCTCTGGGCTATCCTTTTTCACTCTCTCCCTCTCTCATTCTCTCCTCTCCTATAGCCATGGCCGGCCAAGCTAATTGAGGGGGCTGCCCAATATTTTTGGGTGTGGGTTTTGTTCATTTGGCTTTGAAAAAATTCCCACAAGTTCCATCTCCAAACTCCATTGTTCATCCCTCCACTAAAGGGCAACTTCTATAAACCCCACAAATGAGATATGAGTTCTACACACATTCTACAGCAAACCTTGGGCATGTCGACTCGCCAACTTCGTGCCCGAGTTGCCTCGGTATAGAGGCGGGAGCCCGTAAAAGAAGCCGGCGACGTGGTGGAGACCGAACATTCCGCGGGAGATCAGGACGACGACGAGAAGACCGGAGGACACGGATCGCTCGGTATATCTCTCTTCCCCATCTTGTAGTTAGCTAGAACTAGTTAATGGCCCGATCTGGGTTTATAGTGCGCGGTGGTGCCGGTTCAAGAAAAATTAAAGTTAACCATCGCTTCCGCATTTGGCCTCAGGATGGAGGCCGGGGCGCCGCCGTGCACTTACACATAGTATCCCTTGGCCTGTCTTTAAAATACTCATGATTCGTTAGTTTTGGAAATAAGTATGACTCGAGCCCAGTCTAGCATCTACTAAGTAATTACAGGACAAAGCTAAGAGACTAATCAAAGGGTTAGGAAAAACCATCTAAGTCTGAGTCGATATATATATAAATATTAGTCGGTGATCCTGCCTCAATTGCGTCACATACGATAAAAATATAATACGACATCCTCGAATCATGAGTGCGGATCAATCATCAAATTTATATCTCGTACGGTAAATCCATCGTATGGCATCCCAAAATCGGGGTATGGGTCGCCTATCACATATACCTCAAAATCCATATGGTATCATTATCATAATATCATGAACATGGTACTGGTCTAAGTCTAATACATACCGATACCATCAACATATATCTGCGTGTGTATGAAAACACATCGCCCAATGATTCTCTATAATAACATGTCGTATCTCATAACCCGACCCAAATCACATCACCGATCTCACGGCATCCTGCCCAATTACATCGACTCAACTTCAAGTATAATATACTATCTTCATCATCCGTGTATATGTATACATACACACACACACACACACACTCACATACATACATGTATATATATATATATATCCCCATATACGCACAAGAAAATCAAATGTATGCGTATGTGTGTGAATCCTTACTCTAGGGTTTCGCGACTAAGAAACTAAACTAAAAGCATTTTTCTTCAATTACACTAAAACTAACCCAAAGTCACCTAAGAATTTCTTGCTAAGTGTACGCATCTCATAAAACACATAAGTATATAAATATCAAGACGCTTTCGCGTGCTATACTACGATACTGCGGGGGTGCTATACGCCATCCACCCGACTTCCCCTGTAGATATATATCTACTCACCTGATCCTTGCTTGCCGAAGTCGATGTCGCCATCCTCTTCTTCATCGTTCGAAGTCCACATGACGGTACCTACATATCACATATTTCGTATCGCATCAAAATGTCCAATTCAAAACCAAAATGACACGCGAATCGCACATATGTTAAAACCTATAGTCAGCGCATGCAAGAATAACCAAACAACCCCCGAGATTGACGTGCAAACGTAACACCATCGAGTCAAAACCCAAATACTAAAATCCAAGACATAAATAGTTGCAAAACCAAAGCAGCAATATAGGAAAACACTCCCAGATTTCGTTTCAGGTGAAATTAGCCAATTCTGCATATGGGGTAGGTCTAATTTGCCTAAAATGGAGCCACAGATCAAGCACGAGGCGATTCTGCCGTACCAAGGCCGTAAATTGCTGCCAAAATGAGAAAATTGGCGGCTAGAACATGGAGTGGGGGTCTCAGGTTTTGGGGTTAGTTTCTAGGTTGCCTGCACACCTCTCAGTCTTCGCTAAATATTTTTCAGGTGCCCCGGGTCACAGCAGAACTCCAAATATCGCCACAATTCCCACAATCTTCCGATGTCGGGGTTTCTAAGTTTGGGTTATTGGGTTTAAATCTCAGGTTTTAGTTCACAATACTAACATTACAGGGGTTGTATGGTCTCTACTAACCTTACTTTACACTTCACAACTCATAAAATCCCCTAACCTCTTCTTGGAATTTTCAAAGTTCACTAAACCTTACTTCAACACTTCTAAACATGTATACATGCTAAAGTGAATGAATTACTATACTAATGGTGAAAGAATTACCTCATTTAGCAACTCAAGAAAATTCTTGAGTTGCCCTAAGTCTCCAAAATCCAATTTTTCTTGGTCCATCATGCTTGTAGTGAGCTTGTGCAAGAAATTTGTGAAGGAAAAGAAGTGTTTTGATGTGTTTTAGGCGTTGTAGTGAAGATGTGAAGGAGGTGGAGGGAAGATGGCAGCCATGGAGGAAGAAGAAGAAAAGAATGAAGAAAATGAGTGAATGAGAGAATTGAGCCATGACCAAGGTTGACCCCTGTCACGACCCGAAATAGCCCGTGACTGGCACTTGAATCATATGAAGCCTATAGGATCCCATCTAATTCAAGTAAGCTAAAAGCCCAGAAATCTAAAACCATTTTAAGGAGTAAATAAGAAAACTAGTTTTTAAGAAGTAAAGGAAAACCTATTTTAAAAACAAAGTTTTTAAATATGTAAGCCGAATAAGCATTTTTAAAATCTATATTCTTTTCTGAAAATTTCGGCAGAGTTTCCTTTGTAAATAATGGCCCCGAACGGGGTACAACATGATAAAAGCATATATACAATGATAAAAGGCATCCCCAAGTGGGAGCTAGCTCTTCGTCAATCGACGGTCACAACCACGCAAGCAATATAATATACAACGCCAAAGGGCGAGGATCAAAACTCAAAAAGAAACTCAAAATCAACATGAAAACCATAGTACTACAACGCGCGACTCTAAGATCGAAATAATACATAACTGGTTTTCTATGTCTGAAACAATATACAAGTTTTGGTTGATGGAAATACTAGATACAACTGAATAAAATAATACAAGGGTGGTCACGATGTTAGTGAACCCACCTACCAATGCAATCACCCAAAAAGGGAGCAGTGTGCCAGAAAAGCCGCAATGAAACCTGTACGGCAAAACCTGCAAGAACTGTCGCACAACGAGGGTGAGTTGCCAACTCGTGAATAGAAAACATCGCAGAGTAGAAATCGTATGCATGACATAATCCTAGGTCAATACGATCAGAAATATATATATAAACCTAAAATGAATAAGTCTGAAGCATGATAAGGTGACAATATAACATCTATACATGCGTGTAGTGCCAAGTGCTCGTGCCAGTGCCTCAGGTAATAACATATCATAAATATGAGGTATGATCAATGTAATCAATGTCAACTATATCAGGAAGTCTATGAGTATGTGGATATCATCCAACTATGTGATCAATGTCATCAATGTCAATATATGTATGTGGAAATCGTCCACGTGTCACCCAATGACAATAAACGTCATGCATGTAAATATCATAAAGCATATGCATGGAAATATGAGGATATAAATCAACATGTGTCGCTCGCGACATATCAAATCATGGAACCTGAGTACCAAGTATCGACACTCGAAAACATCATGAAACCTGTGCCTAGCATCGGTACGTAAATCCTCATATATATAGGGCCCCGTCCGTCCGGATCGGCTTATATCATCTCTCAACTCCGGTCGGTATCCCCCAGATATCCGCCGAGCTCAAATAATATCACCGGTAGGTAGTACTCCCCTGCCGGGCTCACCGTCTAGCATATACGAGTCTTCTTTCCCTGGGGTACCTTACCGGGTCCACCATGTACCCACAGACGGTGCCTACCGCTCCTCGAATCGGGTTTCACATGCCACTCTCAGAACCGAGAAAACACATGGTGGACGCACTGAAATATCATATCAAGGGTAACCGGGTTTTTCAAACAATACATACTTTCTTTTAAAATACCCACGGTTCCCAAATCCAGAAATATCATGGAAACAACATATCTCAATGCGTATAATCAGAAAGCATGATGTATGCGACATATAAAAGAAATGTAAGCATACCAGTATATCATGCAACATGGAATAGTAATATGCACATATTTAGGGAAGACCGCTTCCTTAAAATGAATCAGTTTTAGAAAGTATCTTGCGGTTCCCAGATCTCCAAGTCAAACCAGAATCATCTATTTATGTGCACATATGTATATGTACAAGTATGAGTTTACAACAGGTAGGTGCACGAGTATGAGTGTACAATAGATGTGTGTACAAGTATTACAATAGATGTGTGCACAAGTATGCGTGTACAATAGATGTGTGCACAAGTATGAGTGTACAATATGTAAGTACACGAGTATGCCATGCAAGAGTCATATCCTGAATACAACAGTACTACAGTGTAGTGACATGGCAATTATCGATGATGAAGTGTGTGAGCCGGCAAGCAGGTGTATGTGGAACATATGCATCATCGATAATGGTGCTGGTGTCCTATCAGCATGGTCTTGATATAACAATAACATATTTAAACATGCAATTCGATGCGAACAGTAAGCATATGCAGCAAATGAATAATAACCACAACAGTGTAGAAGCTACATCAATGCATCTATGTCATACTGTTTTGCCATTTGAAAGAAGACGAATCGGGGATTTTAGTAAAATAAGGGCTACGGTATTTTTAAGAAAAGACGCGTCTTTTGAAAATATCCGTAGAATCCTTTGCCTGTCTTTAACTACTCCTGATTCGTTAGTGTTTGAAATAGGTATGACATCGGCCTAGCCTAACATCCACTATCAAATCTACAGCTCTAACTAGCAAGTCAATCAGGAGGGGTATGGAAACTACCTAAATCTGAGTCGATATAATATATATATGTAAATATAATAGTCAGTGATCCCGCCTCAAAGGTACCGCGTACAATACAATATCATATGACATCCTCGAGTCATGAGTGCGGATCTATCATCAATATAAAGCACGTACGGTAAATCATCGTACAGCATCCCAAAAGCTGGGTACGGGTCAATATCACATTCATCTCATCAATTATCTGGTATCCTTATCATTATAGCTCATGATCTGGGGTACTGATCTAAGTCTAGTACAAGCCGATACCATCTATATAAATATATATGCGTGTGTGAAACACACGTCCAAAGGCCTGCTAACATATCATGTCGTATCCCAAATATGAATCACAATATATCACCGATCTCATGGTATTATGCCCAATCTCATCGACTCATCTCCAAATATCATCCTCTATCCTCGTCATCTAGGTATCTGTATAGCAATAATCATGCGTGTAAGTGTAAGTGTAAACCTATTCTAGGGTTCGCATCTAGGAAACTATATTAGTTTACATCTTAACCCTATTCTATCCATAGTACACCTAATCATATCCTGAATAACCATGTCACACATAAGCTATCATATATATATATATATATATATATATATATATATATATATATATAGTATATATAGTATACTAGACATCGAACTGCGGGGGTGATATACGCCATCCACCCGACTTCCCCCGTAGATATAATCTACTCACCTTGCGTCTTGCTTGTCGATGTGGATGTCGCCTTCATCTTCTTCATCATCTTGAATCATCGTAGGGTACCTACATATCACACGTATCGCATCGCATTAAAACCAAATCGAAACCAAAACGACACGTGAAAACCAAAACGATACACTTAAAAGCTTATAGGTTAGAACCTATAGGTACGCTTTCAAAACCATGAAACAATCCTCGATATCGTCGTACAAATGCCAAGTAATCGAGGTAAAACGCAAATATAAAAATCCAGAATTTAAAATACGCAATACGAAAACACGAATCAAAATAGCAACTATAGAAAAGGGTCCCAGATTTCACCCTAGGTCAAATTAGACAATTTTGCATATGCCAGGGGTCTAATTTATAGATGTGTGAGCTACAAAACAAATACGACCCCAATCCTCACTGATCTGGCTGCAATTTGCGGCCAGATAGAATAAATCTGCGGCCATCCTTAAAGGTTAGGGGCTGGGGTTTTGGTGGCATGTTGTAAATCACCTGCATGCATCTCTGTCCTATCAAAATAATTTTCAGACTCTCGGGGTGATAGCAGATTCCCTTTAACCCTCACAGATTCCACAATTTCCCGATATCGGCTTTTCCAGATCCGTATTCCGGTGTTCTAGTCTCTGTTTTAGGCCTGGATTCTAGCACTAGGGGGTTTGTATGGCCTCTACCGAGCTTAATTACCCACCACAACTCTCAATTTCCAATTACCCTAACTAGGTTTTTCCTAAGTCCACAAAATCACTCGATATCGACATGAAACAAGTATGGATGCATAAGGAATTAAAACACAACTCTAACGGTGCAGAAATTATCTCCTTTGGCAACTCAAGAAAATTCTTGAGTTGCTCAAAGTCCTCAAAATCTTCTCTTTCTTGGTCCAATGTGTTTCCCTTGAACTTGTGCATCTATTTAATGAAATGGGATTTGGGTTTTGAGTTGATTTTCATGGAGTTTTGGGGGATTTTGTGAAGAGGGAGAGAGTGGTAGCAGCAGCAGCAGTAATATGAGGGAGAGGGAGAGGAATGAGTGAAAACAATGAAGCGGATGGCTCAAGACTTGGGTCAAAGTAAATCCTCACTTTCTCTCTCTCACCCATACCTATATATTCTATTATTTCCCTTTTTCCTTTTCTTTTTCTTTTCTTCTCTCATAAAAATCATCAACCATGATAAAACTTTAGGAAAGCTATGGAAAAATATGTAATAAGTGTAAAAAAAAAGATTTGGTGTATGCTTTGCACAAATATGCTAAAAATCCGATTAGCGATTTTTAATCGCGATTAGCACTAAATTAGTGTCAAACTAATCATAAAAACTTAAAATTTGCATAATTCACATAAAACACCCTCTTTCTCGTAATTTATATAATTTTCCAATTTTTTTCCCATTTATCGGTATTTAATTATACCGAATTATTAAAATATTCATTTAAAATTAATATTAAATTATAAAAATTCCCATAAATAATATTTTAATTTTATGAAATGTTATAATCTTCCCCCTTAAAGAAATTCGGTCCCCGTATTTAAATTTAATTCCCTCAAATACCAAAATATTTCAGTAAAAGTCCAAGTCGTCGGGTCTCCGAAATCATTAATACATAAAATGCATCATAGCGCAATGCATGCGCATGAACAATGAGCAGATAACTCAAAATCAAATCCCCGTCAAGCATCCCGCAATCATCGGAGTCATGGCAAAGACACAAATGTCAAATCCAAATTAAAACCAATATGATATAAATCAGAATTATACATTTAGACATCAAATCTATACATGTAAATAGCTGTAATAAATGAATGCCAAATCTTTTTAAGTCGCTGTGCGATGCGCATAACACTGCACAGTGGTGGACGTCTATTATAATAAAATAACTATATACATATATATCCTTTGTTTAATGTGTACGTTCCGCCGTTTGAAAATTTTTTAGAAGGGTTTCCTTGTTTTAAACGTTTCGTGTCATATCAGACACGTAGGTAAATACTAAGACTATAGCTCTCTTTTTGGAAATCCATTCGATAACCATCAATGCATGAAAAGTATATCCCGGCACTGTCCTTTGACTAGTCCTGCTCAGTACGAAAACAAATAGCAAATATCATAAAACGTACTGGTCCATAAGGGATAAATCCCAAAAATGTATATAAGAATACCCTGTGCGTCTGGTGCGCACGGAAATCAAAATCCATATATGTGCCATACATGCGCACAAAAACAACATCTAGGTGCAACGGGTGTGCACACAACATCTGTCACAGGCAACGTGTGTGCCTGACAGCAAAATCAGGTGCATCTGACATGCATGAAGAATTCTGATTTAGTGCATCTGGTGTGCACCAAAATCGCATCTCAAAACATGCGCTCAACACGCGCGAAAATTCAAACCACATGCATGGAGTGCAAGAAATCAACATCAATATCAGAATCAAAGTTGACGGTATACAGTACGGCTCAATCCAATCAGGTATACCGCGGTATATAAGCTCACAACCATGTGCATCAGCGTGCACAAATCTAATCAAAACACTAAAAGGGCATGAAAACTGTAAGTGCACGGCGGCGCCCCGGCCGTCTTTCCGACGCCGGAATGCGGAAGCGATAAAATACTTTAACTTTTGAACCGGCACCACCGCGCACAGAAATCCCGGATCGGGCCATTAATCTAGTCCTAGCTAACTAAAGAACGGGTAGAGAGATATACCGAGCGATCCGTATCCTTCGGTCTTCTCGTCGTCGTCCCGATCTCCCCGCGGAATCTCCGGTCTTCACCTCCTCGCCGGAAGGGCACCACATCGCCGGCTTCTTTTACGGGCTCCCACCTCTGGACCGAGGCAACTCGGGCATGAAGTTGGTGAGCCGACGTGCCCAAGATTTGCTGTAGAACAAGTGTAGTGCCATGTCTCATTGGGGTGTTGGAGGTTGCCATTATAGTGGAGGAAAGGAGATGTAAGTTTTCGTGGAGCTATGTGATTTTAAAGCAAATGAAACACCAAAATCCCCACTTGAAAAATTAGGACAGCCCCATCAAGAAGTGGCCGGCCTCATGAGGTAAGGAAGAGAGGGAAAATGCCAAAGGGGGTGGATCAATAACAAGAGAGAGAGAAAAAGGTGATCATGAAAAGAAATCATGTGAAGAAATGATCACTAACCAAAATCAACACTCCATCAACCAATCATCTCACCACAAAGTCAAGCTATCATGAACCATCATGAACAAAGGAAAGTCAAGGGTGGTAGAATCATCATGAAACAACAAGATGCAAATAACACCCTCCACAAATGCTTATTTGCACAAATGCAAATAAGCCCTCCTCCACCAATCTTCAGCCAATAAAAGATACAAAGGAAAATGGCCGAAACGGAAAGCAAACTGGCAACTCCAAAAAACTGATCCCGTAATAAATTACAGGAAAACCCCGCTACTGTATATACATACCCGCATTTGTATTCCGACGGAATACAAATGCAATGAGACAAAATCTACACTGTACTATACTAGGATCCGGCTTAAACCAAAGCCGGCTAGTATTATCCGTCAGATCATGATCCGTGCAATACCTCACGTATCTGATTGAACCCTACCATATCTCCATACGGCCTCTACAGCGTTTCGCCCGAAACTTGAGAAACTGGTCTGTGGGGGACTCTAAAGACTCGTCAATACTTTGGTTGTGGATTTAACCAGTAGCACGTCAGAGGTATTAGCCTATACATAACGGGTTACCAGGTATTGACCAAAAGGGACGTCGATGAGCGAACTCATCCTGACACCCTACTGAGCCTGTCAGTGACAATATCCGTACAGTCCGGTCCGTTCGTCTACGAGCATCGCATGGCGGGCCTAGGGGGTTGGTAAAAGTCAGACCCCCAAAAGTGGTACAAGTCGTTTCGGAGTGTAGCCCAGAACACCCTAAGATACTACTGGAATACCTACCAGTAAATCTCCAGCCTCGGCCGAGGGCTTTGTATAATGGCTCTCCTAGACACAGCGCGACCTCACCCCTAATACCGGGAGAGACGAACCCCTGAAGATCCGCTCACTGCCTCCATGTGGCTCGGGACTGTACCCAACTAAAACCTGTTTGCACGTCTCCTTTGAGCGTGGCAGGGTAGTAATCAAAGTACAGTGGGAACTCACACGAGATAAATGACGGTCCTCAGGTCGATGAACTATCCTGTACACATGTTACCAGGGAACTGCTATCTGACGTCAGGTATAAGACCAACTAGCATGTTCCCGGCGAGTCCTGTCCAGTGTACTCATAACCCAATGAGCACCTGTATACATCTTAGGTGAACCAACTGACACCAGTGGCTTGTGAGACCGGCCACCGCCCCTCGTCGGGGTCTCGACTGTATACACTAGTCTACTCTGGAGTATCGATGCCCTATCTCGAAACTCCTACGACTAGGGACCTTTTAAGGATGTGCTTATAGACTACCAGCTCCCACGTATATGATCGCCCTCATACTGCTGGCAGTCAAGCAAGAATCCTAGGGGCTCTATCAACGTGTAATAGCGACCTGACAGATCACCTAAAGTAGTACACGATGATAAAGATAAACCAGATAGCGTACTATCATTTTGATTAAGACTGTCCTACCGGGATAGGTCCTCCCTCAATCATTGCAATCACGTGCCTGTGATCCAATAATTGACTCTGAGGGCACTATCTCCAACAATCTCCCACTTGCACTCAAGGCTAATTATTGCGATGTCGCATACTCACAGCCCGTGTGATACCGAACACCCAACTCCTCTACTAGTCAGTCTCACAAAGCTCGTTTGCGAAACTATTGCGTTCGAGGAATTGCCTCAGTGAGTGGATCCGCCTTGATGTTTCTTTCTATGTCTCTCTTAATCTCAAGTTCGCGGAGAAACCCATCTCCCGAAATGAGCAATACCTGTCTTAGAATGTGTCTGGATATCTGATGGGACCTAGCTCATAAATGAACTCCAAATCCAAACTTCTTAGACTGTATCGACAACTGAACTTAATCAGTATCCTGCGTCATGCCTCCCTCAATATCCCCTTGGACCACCTGTCCAAAATATTGCCCCTCGTCAGAGGGAAAACTATAACTCTGACAACCTCTCTGTTATCCAGGTCACCTTGGAAGTCTGGAATGATAAATGTCTCCCGAATGAGGCTGTTGTTATCATATCCCTAGAACATCCACTTATGTTCTAGAACTGCTTCCGATTGTTTCTCCAGGATTGGATTAATGTCAACTTCTTGCATCTACTGCAAAAGCAACATCTGGTGTGGTACTTGACATCTCACGATTGACTCAATTGCCTAAGCAAGTGATCTGCCAATCATGCACATCCCTCTCCCCTTTAGTCTATAAGAAACCTTTAGAGAGGGTGACTCCATCACCTGCAGGTATACTACCGTGCCAGGAGTCGTCCATTCTAAAAACTCTTAGAATGCTGTCTAAGTACCCTGATTGGGAAACCACCCAAATCTAGATCTAAAACCATAGATCTAGTAACCAGAATGTCTTATATAAATCCAAGTCCTATGTGGAGAAACCACTGTGTGACAACCAAAGTATAACCGATCGTAGTATAGGAATATCACTTCCTACTCTATGTATGTCATCCAAATACCAGGACATTACACCCTACTACCTTCTTAACAGATCCATCCCCTATTCTGATGAAGTCAAACCTATGACTTTCACGTCAGAAATGGATAATCTATCTCCGCTATATCTGCTTTAGTCTATAAATAGACATAAGCCACTTGTCCACCAATGCTTCCGCTGCTCCCACTGACTACGACAACCCTCTGGCAGAGTCATATACACGTACACTTCAAAAGATAGTTTAGAACGACGCTATACTCATCCTCCTGCCGGGTCTCGCAGCCTGGAACAACAGCAATGGCAAGTCTGGGTAAACAAGAACCTTCCTGTCACCGTCCTTGAGGCTACCGGAGTACCTCTCGGGTGCCCGAGGTTACCCACCTTATCTGCGGAGTGGCCAATGGAATGTCAAACCAGATTGAATCTTTAGGTTCTTATAAAATTTTCTGTAATCGTTTGCGGATCTGGAATCACTTCCAGTTCGACCATACTCCCACTACTGTTTTTCTGAAAAAATCCATTTTTGTTAAAACTGTGGCGAGTCAAGAACAATATCACTATTGATCTTCCAGATGGTAGAAAGTCAACCCTCGTCAAAGCCTGGGTCAACCCACAAACAACCATTACAGAAACGTGCCTTGAGTTATCCAGAGTCTGGTTTTTAAGCATAAGCCAAACAACTCCCCGTACCTTAACAATGTCAAGATATGAACTGTTCTATATCCAATATAGAAACAGAGGAACTGATTTAATTGAACCAGATTCAAATCATGCAGCTGTCTCCAGTGCATGTCAACTAAATGGAAAGAGGCCGATCAGCGTTATTCAACTTAGGAATGCTTCCAATTATGAGTAACCTGAAAGAGAAGCAAGTTCTCTTAATCATTACTATCAACTGAATACCACACACAAGTATCTACATCTTCGATCGCCTTGAAGAATCCCGATACTTGCAACACCTGGTTCTCTACTCTATTCTTATACCTATAACTTCTCAAAACTTGGACCCTGTGTTTGCACGAAACACTTGTCTAAGAACTAGAGAAGTCATAAGTAAACAGAATATAGTACGAGGACCAACCCCTCTGTCCTAATGGACACTGGACAATATACAATACTCTGTATAAGTCCCCTGAGTCTAATAACTCATTCACCGTGTGTCGTAGGTTGAAAACTGTACTTATGGTAAAGAAGAATTACACCGCTGTTCAATGCTCTTTACCTAACCATCCACTGATATAGGTAAATGCCATAGACATAATTTCAAAAAGGTATACCCCACTCTATAAAAATAGACGTACAGATATAACAATTTGAAATTGGTGCATAACAACGGATATTCAAAACCAAATATTTGTCGTCCGGCAAACAACCCAGGTGAGTGTAAGTCCATGCTACCTCTCCCGGTACTTTCGGGAATGCGGAATTTGGTAAAAAACGATTTTTACGGAGGTGGTAACATGGACCTAAAAACCCGGATCTTGGTTAAACATCTATCTAACAACCTAACTATGAGTTTCTAGCTACTCGGTTAGGGGGTTATACCTTGCTTGTCTTGAACTCCTTCGTCTTCAAGCTCCGATGGTGGTCCGAATGGCTTCTTCTCGTCGTCTCCGTACGCCGAAGATAGATCCACCTGAAAGCTCCAACCTTTAGCTCCTTCTTCGTTCTTTGAAGAAACTAGTTCACTTGGTTTGCTAAACCTAGTGAACTAGAATGAGTAGAGAATACTTTGTGTGGGATTTTATCTATGGTTCTTGATTCTCAACTCATGAGACAAAAGAACCATAGAATCAAGAGAGGGAGGAAGAGGTTGAGGGTGAGAGCAAAAACAAGAGAGCTCAAGAACAAGAGAGAGAATGAGCAAGAAAGAATGAGGCTCTCTTTTGTCTTGCACCCTCTCATAATCCAAAGCAATCATAACTCATCATACTAAAAAAGTCTTATGTGATGGTTTGAAGCAACCATAACCATATCATTTCATGCACTCATTTTACACAAATGAGCAAGCAAGAAAAAGTCTTTGCCATGAAATGATGGCTATGGTTATCATGATGGTCAACTAGTCAAGCCTAGTCAACCGGTCAACAAAGTCAACAAGTCAACAAAAGTCAACAAGTCAACAAAGTCAACAAAGTTAACAACCATGTCACCATAATACTTAATTAGTATAATAGTTAATCACATATCATATTCTCATTAAGGTTGATCAAAAGGTCAAAAGTCAACGGTCAACTGTCAACAACCCTAATGAGAATCCACTGCCTCTGTCTCCCTGTCAACTGTGCATACACACCAGCATCCGCGTTCCGAGGAACACGAATGCAAACTGGATAAATCCAATCCCATAAGGTACACTAGGATCTGGCTTAAACCAAAGCCCGCTAGTGTAAACTGTCCGGACACTGTACGCGCACAAGTGCACGGATGTGACCGAACCCTGTCGCAAAACCATGCGACCTGTCGCAATGCCATGCGACCTCTACTCTTTTGCCTAAAGGCGAAAAGCTTTCTGTGTGGGACTCTAAAGACTCGACACTACGCTGGCAGTGGGTTTAACCACAGACCGCAAGCGGCACTAGCTGTGCGTAACGGTCCCCAGCTAATGCCGACAAGAAGACCGACGAGGCGAAACCCATCTGAACTCCTACTGAGCCTGAGTGTGACATTCTCCGTACAGTCCGGTCTGTTCGTCTGATACATCGCATGGCGGGCCTTGGGGGCGGTAAACGTCAGTCCCCCAATAGCGGTACAAGTCGTGCCGGAGCGAAGCCCAAAACACCCTGAGATAACACTGGAAGCCTACCAGTATATCTCGTTTGCCCTGGCCAGGGACTACTCGTGTAATGGCTCTCCTAGACACAGCGCGATGTCAACCCCCAATACCGGGAGAGACGGATTCTGTCTAACTGTCACTGCCTCCAAGTGCTTCGGGACTGCACCCAACCACTACCTGTTTGCACGACTCCTTTGAGCCGTGGTAGGGTAGTGATCAAAGTACAGTGGGAACACACTCGAGGCGAAGTGACAGTGTCAAGTCAGCGGACTAAGCTGTACTCATGTCGCCTGGGAACTGATAACTGACGATAGGTATAATACCAACTAGTCAGTTCCCGACGAGTCCTGTCCAGTGTACCCGTAACCTAACGAGCACCCGCATACTATCTCAAGTACGACGTACTGACGGCTGTAGGACAGACCGTCTCCCACACTGGGATGAGAAGCGCATGTGCTGGTCTACTCCGGAGTATCGATGCCCTGTCTCGATAGTCCTGCGACCAGGGACCTGCATAAGGATGTGCTTATAGATTACCCAGCCCCACTAGTGTGACGGCCATCACATCGCTGGTAATCAAGCAAAGATCCTAAGGGCTCTACTAATGTGTATAGGCGATATACAAAAATAAACACATGTACACATTGAAGTAGAAACAAACCAAGTAGCATACTACTATTTTGAGCAAGATTGTATATACAAGGTGAATATCCCAAGCATCCATTAAGTAATATACAAACTAGTATGATACAGTAATGGCCTCTAGGGCATATACACTAACAATCTCCCACTTGCACTAAGGCCATGTACTGGCGTATCGAAGACCTATCATCTCGATCAGCCGCTCGAACTGAGTCTGGGGCAAGGCCTTGGTGAATGGATCTGCAGTGTTATCTTCTGAAGCGACTCTCCGAACCTCGATCTCCTGGCGATCTACGATCTCCCTGATCAGGTGATACCGCCTTAAGATGTGCCTGGATCTCTGATGGGACCTGGGTTCCTTTGCTAAAGCTATAGCCCCGTTGTTGTCGCAATACAGAGGTATTGGATCAACAATGGACGGAACCACCTGAAGTTCTTTCAAGAACTTCCTCATCCAGACAGCTTCTTTTGCGGCATCAGATGCAGCGATGTATTCCGCTTCCATCGTCGAGTCTGCAACGGTTTCTTGTTTGGAACTCTTCCAACACACCGCCCCTCCATTGAGGGTAAAGACAAAACCCGACATGGACTTGGAATCATCCTTGTCACTCTGGAAGCTGGAGTCAGCAAAGGCCTCGATCTGGAGGTCTTTTCCGCCATACACCAAGAACCTCTCCTTAGTCCTTCTCAGGTACTTGAGAATGTTCTTTACCGCTATCCAGTGTTTCTCCCCAGGGTTTGACTGATACCGGCTTACCACACTCAGTGCATAAGCTACATCCGGTCTGGTACACAACATCGCATACATTATAGAGCCTACCGCAGAAGCGTAGGGTATAATAGACATGCGATCCCTCTCCAAATCAGTCTTGGGAGACATCTCTTTAGAGAGGGTGATCCCGTGACAAGCCGGTAGGTTACCGCGCTTGGAATCTTCCATACTGAATCTCTTCAGTATGGTGTCGATGTACCTGGACTGTGAAAGTCCTAATATCCTCTTGGATCTGTCACGGTAGATCCGGATACCCAGAATGTACGAGGCATCACCCAGGTCTTTCATGGAGAACTTGTGTGACAAGAACCCCTTGACAGATTGTAGCATAGGAATGTCATTTCCTATTAAGAGAATGTCATCCACGTATAAAACGAGGAATACTACAGTTCTCGCTACAAATCTACTATAGATGCATGGTTCATCTGGATTTTTGATAAAGCCAAATTCTTTGACCGTCTCATCAAAGCAGATGTTCCAACTCCGCGATGCCTGCTTTAGTCCATAGATGGACTTAAGCAACTTGCACACCTTTCCGCTGCTCCCACTCTGAATGAAACCCTCTGGTTGGTCCATATAGACACACTCCTCTAAATTTCCATTTAGAAAAGCGGTCTTTACGTCCATTTGCCAGATCTCATAATCGTGGAAGGCAGCAATGGCAAGAAGGATCCGAATGGATTTCAGCATGGCTACTGGAGAAAAGGTTTCGTCGTAGTCCAAGCCAGGTCTTTGACGGAAACCCTTTGCTACCAGCCTAGCTTTATAGGTCTCAACCTGTCCATCTACACCAATCTTCCTTTTGAAGATCCACTTGCATCCTACGGGTTTTACCCCGTCTGGAGCAATGTCCAACGTCCATACCTTGTTGGTGTACATGGACTCCATTTCGGTCCGCATTACATCCAGCCATTTCACTGAGTCAACGCTCTGAACGGACTGCTGGAAGCTAGTAGGCTCATCATAATCTATGATGCAATCCTCTCTATCCCCGTCTATGAGAAAACCGTAGTATCTCTCGGGCGGATGAGTCTGCCTACTACTCCTGCGGAGCGGCGTAGGAATGTCCTGTTCTGTTGAACCCTCTGGTTCCACTAAGCTTTCAGTAACAGTCTGTGGTTCTGGAACTTCTTCCAGTTCTATTGTGTTCCCACTTATCTGGGTTTCCAAAAACTCAGTTTCCAAGAAGCGGGCATGCTGAGAAACAAAAACCTTTTGTTCCTCAGCGGAATAGAAAAGATACCCCCTGGAGTTCCTTGGGTATCCCACAAACTTACACTGTACTGAACGTGCCTCTAGCTTGTCCGCATGCTGCTTTTTTACAAAAGCTGGACATCCCCATACCTTAAGATACTTAAGACAGGGTTTCTTCCCAGTCCATATCTCATATGGGGTGGTAGGCACAGTCTTGGTGGGAGCCTTGTTCAAGAGATACGCAGCTGCTTCTAGTGCATATCCCCAGAATGATCGCGGTAACTCAGCGTTACTCATCATGGACCGAACCATATCCAATAGGGTTCGGTTCCATCTCTCCGATACACCGTTATGTTGCGGAGTGTATGGAGGAGTAAGCTGAGAGAGAATACCATTCTCTTTTAAGTAATTCAGGAATTCGGCACTTAAGTATTCTCCACCTCGATCCGATCTTAGAATCTTAATACTTTTGCCGGTCTGTTTCTCTACTTCATTCTTATACTCCTGGAATTTTCCAAAGGCCTCGGACTTATGTTTCATTAAGAAAACATAACCGTACCTTGAGAAGTCATCCGTAAAAGTAATGAAGTAAGAATGTCCGCTTCGGGCATGTGTAGACATTGGACCGCACACGTCACTGTGTACGAGTCCCAAGAGCTCGCTCGCTCTTACTCCATGTCCAGTAAACGGAGTCTTTGTCATCTTTCCTTTGAGACAAGATTGACAAGTGGCATACGATTGATATTCGAACGCATTCAAATACCCTTCTGTATGTAACTTCGTCAACCTTCTCTCATTGATGTGACCCAGTCTACAATGCCACAAGAAAGTCTGATTTATTTCTGGAGACTTTCTTTTGTGTGTATTCTGGACATTGAAAATCTGTGGTTGGTTCAATACGTATATACCATTACTCAATGTACCTGACCCAATCAAAACTTGATTAAGGTGAATGTTTACAACATTACTTACAAACGCAAATTCATAACCTTCTTTAGAAACTAAAGATACAGAAATGATATTACAAGTTGCGTTGGGTACAAAAAAGCAATTACGCAAAACCAAAACATGTCCATCTGACATTCCCAGGTGATAGTCCCCCACGACTTTAGCATCCATGCTAGCTCCGTTCGCAACTCTGAGGGTTATGTCACCTGCCTTCAAAACCCTACGGTTTCTCAACGCCTGCAAAGAATTACAGATATGAGATCCTGATCCGGTATCCAATACCTAGGAAGTAGAATTTATTGAAAGACAGTTTTCAATAACATACACACCTAAAGCTGAAGCTGCAACCTGCTTCAATTCCTGTGTTCTGGCCTTCCAGGCCCTGCAATCATTCTTCCAGTGTCCTTTCTTATGACAATAGAAGCATTCTTCCTTATCCACAAGCTTCCCCGCTATCTTTGTTGCTTTACCTTTTCCCTTCGTATCCACTTTACTAACACCGCCCCTTGGTTTGGCGGGGGCCTTCCTCTTCTTTCCCTTGGCTTTCGCCTTGGACCTAGAAGAAGATGATCCTCCTACAAACAAAGTGGATGTATCCCTACCTTTCTGTAGGGTGCCCTCTGCGCTCCTCAGCATGTTGAGGAGCTCTGAAAGTTCAACCTCTTTTTCTTGTAAGTTGAAGTTCAGTATAAACTGGGCGTAAGTGGAAGGAAGGGACTGGAGAACTATATCCGTATATAGCTCACTCTCCAATGTGATCCCTAGGTCAGCGAGCTCCTCAATGTAGCCGATCATCTTTAGCACGTGCTCGGCTACTGATGATCCGACGGCCATTCTTGTCGAAAATAACTTTTTCGACGCTTCGTATCTTGCGATACGAGATTGCTCTCCATACAGTTCTTTTGTATGAAGCAATATGGATTCTATGTCCATATTCTCATGCCTCCTCTGATGTTCGTTGTCCATCGAGGCAAGCAGGAGGCATTTGGCCTTCGCGCTATCAATCTCCCAAGTCTTGCGGATTTCCTTATCCGCGACGCTGGAAGTTGGACCAGGGACAGGGGGAGCTTTGGTGGTAAGAAGATACCCCAGCTTGTCGTAAGTGATTGCTATCTTGACATTCCTGAGCCAATCTTTGTAGTTTGGCCCTGTCAGTTTGTTTTTATCTAGGAGTAACTTAAGTCCAGTCATGTCGATTAGGTCGCTGCAATTAGGAGAGAGAAGAAGAAACACTCAGCATGATGCTCTTGCAAGTTTAGAGTGGTTTTTAGTTTGTCTAAACAGGATGGCTCCCACTGTTTCTCGAATCCCTCCTCAAACCATAAAGGAAGAATTAGCCAGGATCAATCCCACCGCACAATACTTGCTTAACCGTTCAGCCAGGCCGGTGTCGGTACTTCGAGGGAGGTTTTCCAACGCTTTCGCGAAGTTCCTTAATTAGAGAACCTCTTTTCCCTGGGGGCATGGCCCCGCTAACACCTTTCTAGGCACCTACTAGGTTTATAGCATTGATCGTTTTAGTGAGAAATTTCCTGAGGAGTAGCATATACTCACAGTAGGATCGGGATCCAAATATCATTGCGTGACGAAACTGAAGGAATCCTACCAGAATCATCACACTCCAAATGGTATGCAAATCTAGCAAGTTTCAGTACTTATGAAACTCCCGATGTGGATTTTTTGCCCCATGCTCTTATGACCTTGACGAAGGTCAACAAATCATAAGTCACATGTCAAGTTCTGCCCGTCATTATCTAGGTTAATTTGAATCCACCCGTACACACCCTTGACGAAGGTCAACAAGGTAATGCGAATGTTCCAAACCAACGTATCTATCTATGCTACATATGAATACCCAATAGCTACCAATCACTATGCCTTGACGAAGGTCAACAAACACAGCTTGAATACTATTGAATATTCATACGAAACGACGGAGGGCTACGAATGGTTTTGGCAAAACCGTGAACGTAATGAACTTGATTTGGTCGATGGAACGAGATAGCTTTTAAAAGGAGTGGCTCAAGCTCCGCATTTAAAAGTTGGTTTTGAAAAGAACCGAGTGGTTTTTCGAAAGTGTTCCAACGACTTTAACTTGGTTTATTATCTTGCATTAGTTCTTTTAATGCGTGATATTCTTGCATTAGTTCTTTTAATGCGTCCCATCATTTATTCCTACCATTGCAGAAAACAACCAAAATATGACGTACGCTTATGCCATTCGCATTCGCCACGGGGCCCCGTCATTACCCGTTAGGTTACTTAACTAACGACAGAGCGGGGGCTGGGCTAGCGCGTCTGTAAAACATAAGCAACGCCTAAATAATATCATATATAGATATACTGCAATGATAAACATTTCAGATCACAGATGAATACATTGGATATACTAGGAATCTGTAATTCGCACGAGCCTGTAACGACAAACAGATTACCCGGTCGCGGTGAATAGCCAAATACCCCACCCAAGACCCCTACGGGTGCGGCAAACTACCCGCCAAGTACCCGAAGCGTAGTAACCTCCCTCATCTCCTATGAGTAGGCCACTCGACACTTCGGCATACCCGGTAGTTTGTGCACCCCCTCCATGGGTCTATCCTAGGAGCAAAAACAGTAAAAAGAAATTATACAATGACGGCTACAACCCCGACCTGGTTGTGCGGCCATACAAATAATTATTACATCAATTTACAAATTTACATGAATTGAAAGAAAAGAAAACTCTCGTCTCACAACCCCCGGCTATTCACCCGCGACAATCCAACATATTCATATACACATTCCAGCAACATTACAGATCACAGATTTGTATAACCCCCACTAATCGACATATAGCGATTAGTAGACGTTCAATACAAATATCACATAACAGAAAAACCCGTTAGCTAAAGTCTTTTAGAAGTTCGATCAAAAATACGGATTTTCGGGACCCCAAAATAAAATTTTCGTTCTGGAAAATCTGGGTTGAAAATATATGTACTAAAAATCCCAAAATACCTCCAGATGCACACTGTAGCAAAGAAACACCAGAGAGGCGCCAAGGAGGCCGCGGAAGCGCGGCAATAGCAAGCTATTGCCGCGTTTCCGCGGTCGTTTAGGGGAATCAATTGGTGATTTTTCTACAGTGGCAATAAAAAACCCTGAGCCGATTTTAGGTGCTAAAATAATCAACTTTTGAACAGTAAAAAAATCGACAGAAACTGCAAATTTTCGGGGTTCGTTTTCGGGACTTTTTCTTTGATCGATCTTCTAGTTACTTGCTAACAAGTTAGATAGAGTTTAACTAGGCTCTGATACCACTGTAAGTCCATGCTACCTCTCCCGGTACTTTCGGGAATGCGGAATTTGGTAAAAAATGATTTTTACGGAGGTGGTAACATGGACCTAAAAACCCGGATCTTGGTTAAACATCTATCTAACAACCTAACTATGAGTTTCTAGCTACTCGGTTAGGGGGTTATACCTTGCTTGTCTTGAACTCCTTCGTCTTCAAGCTCCGATGGTGGTCCGAATGGCTTCTTCTCGTCGTCTCCGTACGCCGAAGATAGATCCACCTGAAAGCTCCAATCTTTAGCTCCTTCTTCGTTCTTTGAAGAAACTAGTTCACTTGGTTTGCTAAACCTAGTGAACTAGAATGAGTAGAGAATACTTTGTGTGGGATTTTATCTATGGTTCTTGATTCTCAACTCATGAGACAAGAGAACCATAGAATCAAGAGAGGGAGGAAGAGGTTGAGGGTGAGAGCAAAAACAAGAGAGCTCAAGAACAAGAGAGAGAATGAGCAAGAAAAAATGAGGCTCTCTTTTGTCTTTCACCCTCTCATAATCCAAAGCAATCATAACTCATCATACTAAAAAAGTCTTATGTGATGGTTTGAAGCAACCATAACCATATCATTTCATGCACTCATTTTACACAAATGAGCAAGCAAGAAAAAGTCTTTGCCATGAAATGATGGCTATGGTTATCATGATGGTCAACTAGTCAAGCCTAGTCAACCGGTCAACAAAGTCAACAAGTCAACAAAAGTCAACAAGTCAACAAAGTCAACAAAAGTCAACAACCATGTCACCATAATACTTAATTAGTATAATAGTTAATCACATATCATATTCTCATTAGGGTTGATCAAAAGGTCAAAAGTCAACGGTCAACTGTCAACAACCCTAATGAGAATCCACTGCCTCTGTCTCCCTGTCAACTGTGCATACACACCCGCATCCGCGTTCCGAGGAACACGAATGCAAACTGGATAAATCCAATCCCATAAGGTACACTAGGATCTGGCTTAAACCAAAGCCCGCTAGTGTAAACTGTCCGGACACTGTACGCGCATAAGTGCACGGATGTGACCGAACCCTGTCGCAAAACCATGCGACCTGTCGCAATGCCATGCGACCTCTACTCTTTTGCCTAAAGGCGAAAAGCTTTCTGTGTGGGACTCTAAAGACTCGACACTACGCTGGCAGTGGGTTTAACCACAGACCGCAAGCGGCACTAGCTGGGCGTAACGGTCCCCAGGTAATGCCGACAAGAAGACCGACGAGGCGAAACCCATCTGAACTCCTACTGAGCCTGAGTGTGACATTCTCCGTACAGTCCGGTCTGTTCGTCTGATACATCGCATGGCGGGCCTTGGGGGCGGTAAACGTCAGTCCCCCAATAGCGGTACAAGT
Organism: Agapanthus africanus; assembly: GCA_030015575.1. Lineage (NCBI taxonomy): Eukaryota > Viridiplantae > Streptophyta > Magnoliopsida > Asparagales > Amaryllidaceae > Agapanthus > Agapanthus africanus. The sequence goes on along the minus strand of CM057347.1, from coordinate 245,602,137 downwards.
CGTGCCGGAGCGAAGCCCAAAACACCCTGAGATAACACTGGAAGCCTACCAGTATATCTCGTTTGCCCTGGCCAGGGACTACTCGTGTAATGGCTCTCCTAGACACAGCGCGATGTCAACCCCCAATACCGGGAGAGACGGATTCTGTCTAACCGTCACTGCCTCCAAGTGCTTCGGGACTGCACCCAACCACTACCTGTTTGCACGACTCCTTTGAGCCGTGGTAGGGTAGTGCCTCTTCCATTATCCAGATTCATAACTGTAACCGTATATTTCTTTGCCACCTCTCTAAATCCCTTCCATTATGTCTTTAGTCATTACCTTCTGCACACCCCTTTAGGCCAAATGGTTTTCTTCCTTCCCTACCGTTCGGCACCAGCCTATGGTTTGGAAGAAGACTATCTAATAAGCATAATGGGTGTACTGTCCTAATCCTTGGAGCACTCGCAATGCGAGAGAATGTGAAGATAAAAGACACCTGAATAAATCTTATTCCTATTTCTCCTGAACCAGAATCCATCCCCGAACTGGAACAAGTTCCTTTCGAGTTCGTATATAACCATACGATGGATTATCCAATAAACTGTGGATCTTCGTAGTGATACGGAGTGTCCTGAAGAAATACAAAGGTGAAGTGGGAGTGGTAATGAAATACCTGGTTTGGTCGTGAATATCAGTCGCAATTTACTTTGCCCTCTTACTAATCCCTTGATATGTCTTTACTTAATACCTTCTGCACACCATCGTTATGCTAATTGGTTTTCTTCATTCCCTACCATTCGGCACCGGCCTAAGGTTTGGAAGAAGACTATCCAATTTGCGTAATAGGTGTACTATCTCCTATACCAAGGAGTACTCGCAACCTGAGAGAAGGTAAAAGGAAAAGACAACTGAATAAATCTTATTCGTTTTCTCCAGAACCGGAAACCATCCTCGAATAAATTCCTTCGAGTTCGTATATAACCATACGATGGTTTTGTCTAATGGAAGTGGACGTTCATAGTAATATGGGGTGTCCTGGAGAAAAGGGTAAAAGTAGGAGAGGCAATGAGATTTGCAACTCTGACAATCCAAAAGCCAGTGTTAAAGAAGGTTCGGTTAATATTGGTCTCTGAGTCTAGTCTAGGGTCGGGTCAATGGTCGCTGCCAAAGAGAGAGAGAAAAGAAACACTCAGCGTGCACTCTAATCTAGATCAGAATGGTTACCAATTTATCTAATCTGGAAACCTCCCACTGTAACGTCAAATTCTCCTCCAAACCTGAAAGAAGAATTAGTCGGGATCACCCGAGGAGTAAACCAACACATCAGTGGGAATCGGGATCCAACTATCATCGCATGATAACGTGACGGAATCCCCTCACGTTATCACACTTCAAAAGGTATGCGCATATCTGGCAAGTTTCAGTTTCTTTAGAAACTCCCGATGTGATTTTTTCCCTATGCTCTTATGACCTTGGCGTGAGGTCAAAATATCATAAGTCACATGTCAAGTTCTACCCATCATTGTCCAGGTTAATTTGAACCCACCCGTACATACCCTTGATGTAGGCCAAAATAGTAGTACGACTGTCCCAAACCAACGCATCTATCTACGCAACAGATAAATATCCGGCAGCTACCAATCACTATGCCTTGGCGTGAGGTCAAAATACATAGCTTGAATACTACCGAATATTTAACTTAAATGATGGAGGGCTACGAATGGTTTCTGACGAAAACCTTTAACGTAATAAACTTGATATCGTTGAAGGAACGGATAGCTTTATAAAAATATAGTGACGAAAACCTTTGCTAAAGAGGTCACTCCCGGTGAAGGGATCTCGGCTCTTTCCCCGTTGAATGAGGTGCAGGATATTCCAACTGAATACCACGATGCAAAGCAAAAGTAATCGGCTATAGTGAAGTTATTGCCCTGACGTAAACTTTTGTCCAAGGGGTCACTCCCGGTGAAGGGATCTCGGCCCTTGCCTCGTCGACTGAGGAGCAGGATATTCCAACCGAATACCACTGTGCAAAACAAAAGTGAACGTCCTTGCAATAACAGCTTTTTGAAAAGTGTTCCAACAACATCAAATTAGGTTTGTTTAACTTGCATTGATCCGAATCAACGCAGTCCCATCAATTGACCACACCAATAAAGAACGAAAATAATGACATACGTATATGCCATCCGAATTCGCCACTGGGTCCCGTCATTACCCGTTAGGTTAACTAACTAACGACAGAGCGGGGATTGGACTAGCGCGGATGCAAAACATATACAACATCTACTAATATATATATAATATATAATTTTTGCTCAAGTCGTGATAAAATGCAACATCACAGAAATGTACAGCATCACAGAACAATACAGATATCTGGGATCCCCAGGTTTCACAGAGCCGCTACTGAAACCCGACGTTCCCCTGGTCGTGTGGATAGCCTGTGTAATGAAATCCTAGACCCCTACGGGCGCGGCAAGTTTCCCACCAAAACCTGAAGCGAGGCAGCCCCCTTCAGCAATGTGAATGGACCATCCAGCACTTCACGGAATCCGGTAACTTGGGCACCCCTCCTGGGTCAACATGTACCCCCTACGAGTGCGGCGAATAGCCCGCCAATTCTAGAGTGAAGCCCCCTCCGTCTCAATGCCATGAGATGCGGGCCCGTTGCCCTCTAGAACCCGGCTATCCGTGCACCCCACCTTGGGGTAATCCTAGTACAGAAAGTAAAATATACATACAACGGGTACATCGACCTTGACTCGGTCGTGCCCCAAAAGAATAATACAAACAGGCAGTGACGACAGTCCACATGTCGGACGCTCGCCCCGCAATATCAAATGTACATAATACAACAAAAACTGTACTAGCATTGCATCCAGGCTATCCCCTACGACCAATCCGCAACATCACAGCACAATCACAGAACATCAACGTGAATGTCACATTCGCAAATCCGTCTAACCGGGCTATAGCAGTTAGACAGGATTTACCGATCAAGTGACATTCACGGTCGCAGATATAATGTAAATACTGTGAACTATCATGTTAAAAGTTTCGATCGATCAAATTTACCAAAGTGGGCCCAAGCATTACTGTAGCACATAAAGAAATTCTGGGCCCAAAATGAATATTCCAAAACCCCCATTTCCAACCCAAAAGCCCACTGGAAAAAATAGTCACGATGATAACATATAACTGCCGCGGAACCGCGGCCATAAGGGGGTTTTGGCCGCGGTTCCGTGGTCTTCCTAATGAATCATGGTGTCGAATTTTTACAGTAAGCTTAAAAGTCCCTGCACATACTTCTGCAATACACAGAAAAAATTTCGAGCCAGAAAAAAATTGACAGAAAACTGATGCAATGAAAAACGTGGTTTTGGAACATTTGTTCGATCGAAGCTTTAAACATACTAGAGCTAGCTAGAAAAGAGTAATGGCGTGTCTCTGATACCAGTGTAAGTGCACGGCGGCGCCCCGGCCGTCTTTCCGACGCCGGAATGCGGAAGCGATAAAATACTTTAACTTTTGAACCGGCACCACCGCGCACAGAAATCCCGGATCGGGCCATTAATCTAGTCCTAGCTAACTAAAGAACGGGTAGAGAGATATACCGAGCGATCCGTGTCCTTCGGTCTTCTCGTCGTCGTCCCGATCTTTCCGCGGAATCTCCGGTCTTCACCTCCTCGCCGGAAGGGCACCACATCGCCTGCTTCTTTTACGGGCTCCCACATCTGGACCGAGGCAACTATTTCACAAAGTTGGCGAGCCGACGTGCCCAAGATTTGCTGTAGAACAAGTGTAGTGCCATGTCTCATTGGGGTGTTGGAGGTTGCCATTATAGTGGAAGAAAGGAGATGTAAGTTTTTGTGGAGCTATGTGATTTTTAAGCAAATGAAACACCAAAATCCCCACTTGAAAAATTGGGACAGCCCCATCAAGAAGTGGCCGGCCTCATGAGGTAAGGGAGAGTGGGAAAATGCTAAAGGGGTGGATCAATAACAAGAGAGAGAGAGAAAAAGGTGATCATGAAAAGAAATCATGTGAAGAAATGATCACCAACCAAAATCAACACTCCATCAACCAATCATCTCACCACAAAGTCAAGCTATCATGAACCATCATGAACAAAGGAAAGTCAAGGGTGGTAGAATCATCATGAAACAATAAGATGCAAATAACACCCTCCACAAATGCTTATTTGCACAAATGCAAAAAAGCCCTCCTCTACCCATCTTCAGCCAATGAAAGATACAAAGGAAAATGGCCGAAACGGAAAGAAAACTGGCAACTCCAAAAAACTGATCCCGTAATAAATTATAGGAAAACCCCGCTACTGTATATACATACCCGCATTTATATTCCGACCGAATACAAATGCAATGAGACAAAATCTACACTGTACTATACTAGGATCCGGCTTAAACCAAAGCCGGCTAGTATTATCCGTCCGATCATGATCCGTGCAATACCGCACGTATCTGATCGAACCCTGCCATATCTCCATACGGCTTCTACAGCGTTTCGCCCGAAACTTGAGAAACTGGTCAGTGGGGAACTCTAAAGACTCGTCAATACTTTGGTTGTGGATTTAACCACTAGCACGTCAGAGGTATTAGCCTATACATAACGGGTTACCAGGTATTGACCAAAAGGGACGTCGATGAGCGAACTCATCCTGACACCCTACTGAGCCTGTCAGTGACAATATCCGTACAGTCCGGTCCGTTCGTCTATGAGCATCGCATGACGGGCCTGGGGGGTTGGTAAAAGTCAGACCCCCAAAAGCGGAACAAGTCGTGTCGGAGTGTAGCCCAGAACACCCTGAGATACTACTGGAATACCTATCAGTAAATCTCCTGCCTCGGCCGAGGGCTTTGTATAATGGCTCTCCTAGACACAGCGCGACCTCACCCCCAATACCGGGAGAGACGAACCCCTGAAGATCCGCTCACTGCTTCCATGTGGCTCGGGACTGTACCCAACTAAAACCTATTTGCACGTCTCTTTTGAGCGTGGTAGGGTAGTAATCAAAGTACAGTGGGAACTCACACGAGACTAACGACGATCCTCAGGTCGATGAACTAACCTGTACACATGTCACCAGGGAACTGCTATCTGACGTCAGGTATAAGACCAACTAGTATGTTCCCGGTGAGTCCTGTCCGGTGTACTCATAACCCAATGAGCACCTGTATACATCTTAGATGAACCAACTGACACCAGTGGCTTGTGTGACCGGCCACCGCCCCTCGTCGGGGTCTCGACTGTATACACTAGTCTACTCTGGAGTATCGATGCCCTGTCTCGAAACTCCCACGACTAGGGACCTTTTAAGGATGTGCTTATAGACTACCAGCCCCCACGTATATGATCGCCCTCATACTGCTGGCAGTAAAGCAAGAATCCTAGGGGCTCTATCAACGTGTAATAGCGACCTGTCAAGTCACCTAAAGCAGTACACGATGATAAAGATAAACCAGATAGCGTACTATCATTTTGAGTAAGACTGTCCTACCGGGATAGGTCCTCCCTCAATCATTGCAATCAAGTGCCTGTGATCCAATAATTGACTCTGAGGGCACTATCTCCAATAAAAACTATGCTGGAAGCGTAAATCAAATTACCGGCATAAAATAGGCATGAAATCACAATCAATACCTCAAGCGTAATAACTATCCGCAAAATATAAATACCCAGTAGGTGCAACCATGGTGCACGAAAACAAATATCATAAAACTCAGTCATCAAGACTAAATCATGCGAATAGTATAAGTGCACGGTGGCGCCCCGGCCGTCAATCCGAGGTCAAAATGCGAAAGCGATGATTTACTTTAACTTTTGGAACCGGCACCACCGCGCTCTAAAATCCCGGATCGTGGCATTAAACTAGTCCTAACTAACAAGAGAAAGGGTAGAGAAATATACCGACCGATCCGTGTCCTTCGGTCATCTCGTCGTCGTCCCGATCTCCCCGCGGAATCTCCGGTCTCCATCTCGTCGCCGGAAGGGCACCACGTCGTCGGCTTCTTTTACGGGCTCCCATCTCTGGACCGAGGCAACTCGGGCACGAAGTTGGTGAGCCGACGTGCCCAAGATTTGCTGTAGAAAACGTGTAGTGCTCTATGTCTCATTTGGGGTTACTTGAAGTTACCTTTGGTGGAGGAAAATGAATTTGTGGAATTTTGTGATGAACTTGGGGATTTTTGCAAGCATGAGAGAGCCAAAAATCCCCACACACAAATTGGGCAGCCCCTTCTCCTTGCTTGGCCGGCCCCCTCATGGAAGTGAGTGAGAATGGAGTCCAAGGGAATGGAAAAGGAAGTGAGCCACACAATAATCCAAGGGAGAGAGAGAAAAGGCTATCATGCAAAGAAATGATCACTAGGAAAGTCCAACACTCAATCAACAATCATCACTTCCAAAAGTCATGCCATCATGAAGATAGAAGTCAAGCAATGATGAAGTGAACTAGTCAAATGATGGTGCAACAATCATGACACAACAATATGCAAAGACAACCCTCCAAAATGCTTATTTGCACAAATGCAAATAAGCCCTCCTCCACCAATCTTCGGCCAATGAAAGATACAAAGAAATATGGCTGAAACGGAAAATAAACTGGCAACTCCAAAAACAGATCCCGTAATAAATTACAGGAAAACCCGGCTACTGTATATACATACCCGCATTTGTATTCCGACCGAAATACAAATTAAATGAGACAAATCTATACTGTATAATACTAGGATCCGGCTTAAACCAAAGCCCGCAAGTATAATCCGTCCAATCATGATCCGTGCAATACCGCACATATCTGTTAGTGTATATGCCCTAGAGGCCATTACTGTATCATACTGGTTTGTATATTACTTAATGGAAGCTTGGGATATTCACCTTGTATATACATTCTTGCTCAAAATAGTAGTATGCTACTTGGTTTGTTTCTACTTCAATGTGTACATGTTTTTATTTTATCATATCACTTATACGCATTAGTGGTGCCCTTAGGATCTTTGCTTGATTACCAGTGTTGTGATGCCAATCACACTAGTGGGGGCTGGGTAATCTATAAGCACATCCTTATACCGGTCCCTAGCCGCAGGACTATCGAGACAGGGCATCGATACTCCGGAGTAGACTGGCGCATGCGCTTCTCATCCCAGTGTGGGAGACGGTCTGTCCCACAGCCGTCAGTACGTCGTACTTGAGATAGTATGCGGGTGCTCGTTAGGTTACGAGTACACTGGACAGGACTCGTCGGGAACTGACAAGTTGGTATTATACCTATCGTCAGTTATCAGTTCCCAGGTGACATGAGTACAGCTTAGTCCGCTGACTTGACACTGGCACTTCGCCTCGAGTGTGTTCCCACTGCACTTTGATCACTACCCTACCACGGCTCAAAGGAGTCGTGCAAACAGGTAGTGGTTGGGTGCGGTCCCGAAGCACTTGGAGGCAGTGACGGTTAGACAGGATTCGTCTCTCCCGGTATTGGGGGTTGACATCGCGCTGTGTCTAGGAGAGCCATTACACGAGTAGTCCCTGTCCAGGGCAAGCGAGATATACTGGTAGGCTTCCAGTGTTATCTCAGGGTGTTTTGGGCTTCACTCCGACACGACTTGTACCGCTATTAGGGGACTGACGTTTACCGCCCCTAGGCCCGACATGCGAACTATCAGACGAACAGACCGGACTGTACGGAGACTGTCACATTCAGACTCAGTGGGAGTTCAGATGGGGTTCACCTCATCAGTCTTCTTATCGACATCTACCTGGGGATCGTTACGCACAGCTAGTGCCGCTTGCGATCTGTGGTTAAACCCACTGCCAGCGTAGTGTCGAGTCTTTATAGTCCCATACAGAGGGCTATTCGCTTCTGGGCAAAACAGAGTAGAGGTCGCATGGTTTTGCGACAGGGTTCATTCTCATCCGCGCACTTGTGCACATTTGGAGTCCGGACAGATATTACTAGAAGGCTCTGGTTTGAGCCAGACACTGGTATATGTTTTGGGGTTGATTTTATCTCTTAGTATTCATGTTCCTCGGAACAAGAATGCGGGTGTGTATGCACAGTTGATTGAGGCGGAGGAAGAGGATATTCATTCGGGTTTCGGAACGGGTGCGTATGCACAGTTGACAGTCGTCTTTTTTCCAAACCCTAATGAATTTATGTTATATCAATTAATAATATTAATTAAATGAAATTGTGTCATGATTGGTTTTGTTGACTTGTTGACCAAGGTTGACTTGTTGACCATGGTTGAAAGTTTGACCATCATCATTATATATCAAAGATGCTCTTTGATTCTAGCAAAACCATTTAATGAATGAAATGATAATGGTCATTCCAAACCTTCCATCAACTATTTCATTTTTATTATTATTGTTAATTTGATAATTCTTTTCATTTTAGTTATGGTTGTAAAATGAAAAGAATAGCTCATTCTATCATAACACTTCTCTCTCCTCACTTCTTCTTCTTCCTCCTCTAGTTCAAGGAGATCCCTTCTCATGTGTTGAGAATCCCTCTTCTTGAGATAAAAACACCCCAAAGCCACTCTCTAATCACTCTAGGGTTAGAGGTTTAGCAAGCCAAAGATCCTAGTTCTCTCAAAGTTTGAGAAAGGAGCCCGAAGGTCGAACCCTCAGGTGGATCCATCTTTGACGGAAGAAGGCGACGAGGAAAGCACCATCAAACCCTACAAAGGTTTCAAGAAGAAGGAGTTCAAGTTAGGTATAACCTTTTATCCGAGTAGCTAACTCTCTTTAGCATGATAGCTAGTTTAGTTTAGAAAAGATCCCGACTTTGATAGTCCATGTTGCCCTTTGTGCTAAAAAATTGATTTTTATACCGTTTCCGCCTCCCCGCAAGAACCGGGGACGGCAACGTGGACTTACAGTGGTATCAGAGCCTAACTAAACTTAAACTAGCTTAGTAGTAAAGTGTATGGAAGTTCGAACGGAAAAATCGCAAAAAACCGGAGAAACAAAACCCTAACTTTCTGTTGAAATTTTCTGTGCTCTAAAATAAAAAAGTTTTACTCCTAAAATCGGCTCAGGGTTTTGTGAGAACACCCACCAAAAACGATCCCGTGATTCCCTCAAACCGCCGCGGTTCTGCGGCAATAGGTATGCATTTGCCGCGGAACCGCCGCCGTTTAGGCTCCTCTCGTGATCGGGTTTTGTGCAGTGTTCTTCTGGTATGGTTTTGGGATTTTTCAGATGGTTTATTTGTGCCCAGGTTTTCCAGAAAAGAAATTTGTTTTTGGGGGCCTATAAATCCATATTTTTTTATCGAACTTCACTACACTTTGACTATATTGGTTATATCTGTGATGTTTATATGTATTGAACGTCGGCTAATCGCTATATGTCGATTAGTCGGGGTTATACACATCTGTGATCTGTGTTTGATGATGGTTTGTGTATATGAATGCGTTGGACTGTCGCGGGTGAATAGCCGGGGTGGATGTGAGATGAGTGTTTTTTTTTTCTTTCATTCATGTAAAATGTAAATTGATGTAATATTATTATTTGTATGGCCGCACAACCGGGTCGGGGTTGTAGCCGTCATTGTATAATTCTTTTTACTGTTTTTGCTCCTAGGATAGACCCATGGAGGGGTGCACAAACTACCGGGTATCTCGAAGTGCCGAGTGGCCTACGCACGGCGATGAGGGAGGTTGCTCCACTTCGGGGTACTTGGCGGGTAGTTTGCCGCACCCGTAGGGGTCTTGGGTGGGGTTTTGGCTATTCACCACGACCGTGTAATCCGCTTTTCGTTGCAGGCTCGAAAGGATTGCGGATTCCTAGTATATCCAATGTATTCATCTGTGATCTGTAATGTCTATCATTGCTATATATTAATAACTATTTAGGCGTTGCTTATGTTTTACAGCCGCGCTAGCCCAGTCCCCACTCTGTCGTTAGTTAAGTAACCTAACGGGTGATGACGGGACCCCGTGGCGAATGCGAATGGCATAAGCGTACGTCATATTTTGGTTGTTTTCTGCAATGGTAGGATTAAATGATGGGACGCATTAAAAGAACTAATGCAAGAATATCACGCATTAAAAGAACTAATGCAAGATAATAAACCAAGCTAAAGTCGTTGGAACACTTTCGAAAAACCACTCGGTTCTTTTCAAAACTAACTTTTAAATGCGGAGCTTGAGCCACTCCTTTTAAAAGCTATCTCGTTCCATCGATTATATCAAGTTCACTACGTTCACGGTTTAGCCAAAACCATTCGTAGCCCTCCATCATTTCAGCTAAATATTCGGCAGTATTCAAGCTATGTATTTTGACCTCACGCCAAGGCATAGTGATTGGTAGCTACCGGATATTTATCTGTTGCATTGATAGAATGCGTTGTTTTGAGACAGCCGTACTGCCATTTTGGCCTACGTCAAGGGTAGATACGGGTGGGTTCAAATCAACAGGGATAATGATGGGTAGAACTTGACATGTGACTTATGACATTTTGACCTCACGCCAAGGTCATAAGAGCATGGGGCAAAAATCCACATCGGGAGTTTCATAAGCACTGAAACTTGCTAGATTTGCATACCATTTGGAGTGTGATGGTTATGGTAGGATTCCTTCATTTTCGTCACGCAATGATATTTGGATCCCGATCCTACTGTGAGTATATGCTACTCCTCGGGAAATTTTTCACTAAGCGATCAATGCTATAAACCTAGTAGGTGTCTAGAAAGGTGTTAGCGGGGCTACGCCCCCAGGGAAAAGAGGTTCTTAAATTAAGGAACTTCGCGAAAGCGTTGGAAAACCTCCCTCGAAGTACCGACACTGGCCTGGCTGAACGGTTAAGCAAGTATTGTGCGGTGGGATTGATCCCGACTAATTCTTCCTTTATGGTTTGAGGAGGGATTCGAGAGACAGTGGGAGCCATCCTGTTTAGACAAATTAAAAACCATTCTAAACTTGCAAGAGCATCATGCTGAGTGTTTCTTTTCTCTCCTAATTGCAGCGACCAATCAACATGACTGGACTTAAGTTACTTCTAGATAAAAACATACTGACAGGGCCAAACTACAAAGATTGGCTCAGGAATGTCAAGATGGCAATCACTTACGACAAGCTGGGGTATCTTCTTACCACCAAAGCTCCCCCCGTCCCAGGTCCCACCTCCAGCGTCGCGGATAAGGAAATCCGTAAGACTTGGGAGATTGATTGCGCGAAGGCCAAGTGCCTCGTGCTTGCCTCTATGGACAACGAACATCAGAGGAGGCACGAGAATATGGACCTAGAATCCATATTTCTCCATACAAAAGAACTGTATGGAGAGCAATCTCGTATCGCAAGATACGAAATATCGAAAAAGTTATTTTCGGCAAGGTTGGCCGTCGGATCATCGATAGCGGAACACGTGCTTAAGATGATTGGCTACATTGAGGAGCTCGCAGAACTTGGGACCATGTTGGAGAGTGAGCTCTATACGGACTTGATTCTCCAGTCCCTTCCTTCCACTTACGCCCAGTTTATACTGAACTTCAACTTACAAGAAAAAGAAGTTGAACTTTCAGAACTCCTCAACATGCTGAGGAGCGCAGAGGGCACCCTACAGAAAGGTAGGGAAACACCCACTTTGTTTGTAGGAGGATCTTCTTCTTCTAGGTCCAAGGCGAAAGCCAAGGGAAAGAAGAAGAAAGCCCCCGCCAAACCAAGGGGCGGTGTTAGTAAAGTGGATACGAAGGGAAAGGCAAAGGCAACAAAGATAGCGGGGAAGCTTGTGGGTAAAGAAGAATGCTTCTATTGTCATAAAAGTGGACACTGGAAGAAAGATTGCAGGGCTTGGAAAGCCAGGACACAGGAACTGAAGCAGGTTGCGGCTTCAGCTTCAGGTGTGTATGTTATTGAAAACTGTCTTTCGATAAACTCTACTTCCTGGGTATTGGATACCGGATCAGGATCTCATATCTGTAATTCTTTGCAGGCGTTGAGAAACCGTAGGGTTTTGAAGGCAGGTGACATGACCCTCAGAGTTGCGAACGGAGCTAGCATGGATGCTAAAGCCGTGGGGGACTATCACCTGGGAATGTCGGATGGACATGTTTTGGTTTTACGTAATTGCTTTTTTGTACCTAACGCAACTTGTAATATCATTTCTGTATCTTTGGTTTCTAAAGAAGGTTATGAATTTGCGTTTGTAAGTAATGTTGTAAACATTCACCTTAATCAAGTTCTGATTGGGTCAGGTACACTGAGCAATGGTATACACGTATTAAACCAACCACAGATTTTCAATGTCCAGAATACACACAAAAGAAAGTCTCCAGATATTAATCAGACTTTCTTATGGCATTGTAGACTTGGTCACATCAATGAGAGAAGGTTGACTAAGTTACATACAGAAGGATATTTGGATCCGTTCGAATATCCATCATATGCCACTTGTCAATCCTGTCTCAAAGGAAAGATGACAAAGACTCCGTTCACTGGACACGGAGTAAGAGCGAGCAAGCTCTTGGGACTCGTACACAGCGACGTGTGCGGTCCAATGTCTACACATGCGCGAAGCGGTTATTCTTACTTCATTACTTTTACGGATGACTTTTCAAGGTACGGTTATGTCTTCTTGATGAAACATAAGTCCGAAGCTTTTGAAAAGTTCCAGGAATATAAGAATGAAGTAGAAAAACAAACCGGCAAAAGTATCAAGATTCTAAGATCGGATCGAGGTGGAGAATACTTAAGTGCCGAGTTCCTGAATTACTTAAAAGAGAATGGAATTCTCTCTCAGCTTACACCTCCGTACACTCCACAACATAATGGTGTATCGGAGAGACGGAACCGGACCCTATTGGATATGGTACGGTCCATGATGAGTAACGCTGAGTTACCACGATCTTTCTGGGGATATGCGCTAGAATCAGCCGCATACCTTTTGAACCGAGTTCCCACTAAGACTGTGCCTACCACACCATATGAGCTATGGAGTGGGAAGAAACCCTATCTTCAATATCTAAAGATCTGGGGATGTCCAGCTTTTTTCAAAAAGCAGCATGCGGACAAACTCGAGGCACGCTCAGTACTGTGCAAGTTTGTGGGATACCCAAAGAACACCAGGGGGTATCTTTTCTACTACGCAGAGGAACAAAAAGTTCTTGTTTCCCGTAATGCCCACTTTCTAGAACACCAGTTCTTAGAAAAGGAAATAAGTGGGAGCGCAGTAGAACTAGAAGAAATTCCAGAGCCACAGACTATTACTGAAAGCTTAGTGGAACCAGAGGGTTCAAAAGAACAGGACATTCCTACGCCGCTCCGCAGGAGTAGTAGGCAGTCTCATCCGCCCGAGAGATACTACGGTTTTCTCATAGACGGGGATAGAGAGAATTGCATCATAGATTATGATGAGCCTACTAGCTTCCAACAGGCCGTTCAGAGCGTTGACTCGGTAAAATGGCTGGATGCAATGCGGACCGAAATGGAGTCCATGTACACCAACAAAGTATGGACGTTGGACATTGCTCCAGACGGGGTAAAACCCGTAGGATGCAAGTGGATCTTCAAAAGGAAGATTGGTGTAGATGGACAGGTTGAGACCTATAAAGCTAGACTTGTTGCAAAGGGTTTTCGTCAAAGACCTGGTTTGGACCATGACGAAACCTTTTCTCCAGTGGCTATGCTGAAATCCATTCGGATCCTTCTTTCCATTGCTGCCTTCCACGATTATGAGATTTGGCAGATGGACGTAAAAACCACTTTTCTAAATGGAAATTTAGAGGAGTGTGTCTATATGGACCAGCCAGAGGGTTTCATTCAGAGTGGGAGCAGCGGAAAGGTGTGCAAGTTGCTTAAGTCCATTTATGGACTAAAGCAGGCATCGCGGAGTTGGAATATCTGTTTTGATGAGACGGTCAAGGAATTTGGCTTTATCAAAAATCCAGATGAACCATGCATCTATAGTAGATTTGTAACGAGAACTGTAGTATTCCTCGTTTTATACGTGGATGACATTCTCTTAATAGGAAATGACATTCCTATGCTACAATCTGTCAAGGGATTCTTGTCACACAGGTTCTCCATGAAAGACCTGGGTGATGCTACATATATCCTGGGGATCCGGATCCATCGTGATAGATCCAAGAGGATATTATGACTTTCACAGTCCAGGTACATCGACACTATACTGAAGAGATTCAGTATGGAAGATTCCAAGCGCGGTAACCTACCGGCTTGTCACGGGATCACCCTCTCTAAAGAGATGTCTCCCAGGACTGATTTAGAGAGGGATCGCATGTCTATTATACCCTACGCTTCTGCGGTAGGCTCTATAATGTATGCGATGTTGTGTACCAGACCGGATGTAGCTTATGCACTAAGTGTGGTAAGCCGGTATCAGTCAAACCCTGGGGAGAAACACTAGATAGCAGTAAAGAACATTCTCAAGTACCTGAGAAGGACTAAGGAGATGTTCTTGGTGTATGGCGGAAAAGACCTCCAGATCGAGGCCTTTGCTGACTCCAGCTTCCAGAGTGACAAGGATGATTCCAAGTCCATGTCGGGTTTTGTCTTTACCCTCAATGGAGGGGCGGTGTGTTGGAAGAGTTCCAAACAGTAAACCGTTGCAGACTCGACGATGGAAGCGGAATACATCGCTGCATCTGATGCCGCAAAAGAAGCTGTCTGGATGAGGAAGTTCTTGAAAGAACTTCAGGTGGTTCCGTCCATTGTTGACCCAATACCTCTGTATTACGACAACAACGGGGCTATAGCTTTAGCGAAGGAACCCAGGTCCCATCAGAGATCCAGACACATCTTGAGGCGGTATCACCTGATCAGAGAGATCGTGGATCGCAAGGTGATCGAGGTTCGGAGGGTTGCTTCAGAAGAAAACACTGCAGATCCATTCACCAAGGCCCTACCCCAGACACAGTTCGAGCGGCTGATCGAGATGATAGGTCTTCGATACGCCAGTACATGGCCTTAGTGCAAGTGGGAGATTGTTAGTGTATATGCCCTAGAGGCCATTACTGTATCATACTGGTTTGTATATTACTTAATGGAAGCTTGGGATATTCACCTTGTATATACAATCTTGCTCAAAATAGTAGTATGCTACTTGGTTTGTTTCTACTTCAATGTGTACATGTGTTTATTTTATCATATCACTTATACGCATTAGTGGAGCCCTTAGGATCTTTGCTTGATTACCAGCGTTGTGATGGTAGTCACACTAGTGGGGGCTGGGTAATCTATAAGCATATCCTTATACAGGTCCCTGGTCGCAGGACTATCGAGACAGGGCATCGATACTCCGGAGTAGACTGGCGCATGCGCTTCTCATCCCAGTGTGGGAGACGGTCTGTCCCACAGCCGTCAGTACGTCGTACTTGAGATAGTATGCGGGTGCTCGTTAGGTTACGAGTACACTGGACAGGACTCGTCGGGAACTGACAAGTTGGTATTATACCTATCGTCAGTTATCAGTTTCCAGGTGACATGAGTACAGCTTAGTCCGCTGACTTGACACTGGCACTTCGCCTCGAGTGTGTTCCCACTGCACTTTGATCACTACCCTACCACGGCTCAAAGGAGTCGTGCAAACAGGTAGTGGTTGGGTGCGGTCCCGAAGCACTTGGAGGCAGTGACGGTTAGATAGGATTCGTCTCTCCCGGTATTGGGGGTTGACATCGTGCTGTGTCTAGGAGAGCCATTACACGAGTAGTCCCTGGCCAGGGCAAGCGAGATATACTGGTAGGCTTCCAGTGTTATCTCAGGGTGTTTTGGGCTTCACTCCGATACGACTTGTACCGCTATTAGGGGACTGACGTTTATTGCCCCCTAGGCCCGACATGCGATGTATCAGACGAACAGACCGGACTGTACGGAGACTGTCACATTCAGACTCAGTGGGAGTTCAGATGGGGTTCACCTCATCAGTCTTCTTATCGACATCTACCTGGGGATCGTTACGCACAGCTAGTGCCGCTTGTGATCTGTGGTTAAACCCACTGCCAGCGTAGTGTCTAGTCTTTAGAGTCCCACACAGAGGGCTATTCGCCTCTGGGCAAAACAGAGTAGAGGTCGCATGGTTTTACGACAGGGTTCGTTCTCATCCGCGCACTTGTACACGTTTGGAGTCCGGACAGATATTACTAGCAGGCTCTGGTTTGAGCCAGACACTGGTATATGTTTTGGGGTTGATTTTATCTCTTAGTATTCATGTTCCTCGGAACAAGAATGCGGGTGTGTATGCACAGTTGATTGAGGCGGAGGAAGAGGATATTCATTCGGGTTTCGGAACGGGTGCGTTTGCACAGTTGACAGTCGTCTTTTTTCGAAACCCTAATGAATTTATGTTATATCAATTAATAATATTAATTAAATGAAATTGTGTCATGGTTGGTTTTGTTGACTTGTTGACCAAGGTTGACTTGTTGACCATGGTTGAAAGTTTGACCATCATCATTACATATCAAAGATGCTCTTTGATTCTAGCAAAACCATTTAATGAATGAAATGATAATGGTCATTCCAAACCTTCCATCAACTATTTCATTTTTATTATTATTGTTAATTTGATAATTCTTTTCAATTTAGTTATGGTTGTAAAATGAAAAGAATAGCTCATTCTATCATAACACTTCTCTCTCCTCACTTCTTCTTCTTCCTCCTCTAGTTCAAGGAGATCCCTTCTCATGTGTTGAGAATCCCTCTCCTTGAGATAAAAACACCCCAAAGCCACTCTCTACTCACTCTAGGGTTAGAGGTTTAGCAAGCCAAAGATCCTAGTTCTCTCAAAGTTTGAGAAAGGAGCCCGAAGGTCGAACCCTCAGGTGGATCCATCTTTGACGGAAGAAAGCCACGAGGAAAGCACCATCAAACCCTACAAAGGTTTCAAGAAGAAGGAGTTCAAGTTAGGTATAACCTTTTATCCGAGTAGCTAACTCTCTTTAGCATGATAGCTAGTTTAGTTTAGAAAAGATCCCGACTTTGATAGTCCATGTTGCCCTTCGCGCTAAAAATTTGATTTTTATACCGTTTCCGCCTCCCCGCAAGAACCAGGGACGGCAACGTGGACTTACAGTATCTGATCGAACCTTGCCATATCTCCATACGGCCTCTACAGCGTTTCGCCCAAAAACATGAGCAACTGAATGTGGGGGGACTCTAAAGACTCGTCAATACTATGGCTGTGGATTTAACCACTAGCACGTCAGAGGTATTAGCCATACGTGACGGGCTACCAGCTATTGACCAAAAGGGACGTCGATGAGCGAACTCATCCTGACACCCTACTGAGCCTGTCAGTGACAATATCCGCACAGTCCGGTCCGTTCTTCTATGAGCATCGCATGGCGGGCCTAAGGGGTTAGTAAAAGTTAGACCCCTAAAAGCGGTACAAGTCGTGTCGGAGTGTAGCCCAGAACACCCTGAGATACTACTGGAATACCTACCAGTAAATCTCCTACCTTGGCCAAGGACTTCGTGTAATGGCTCTCCTAGACACAGCGCGACCTCACCCCCAATACCGGGAGAGACGAACCCCTGAAGATCCGCTCACTGCCTCCATGTGGCTCGGGACTGTACCTAACTAAAACCTATTTGCACGTCTCCTTTGAGCGTGGTAGGGTAGTAATCAAAGTACAGTGGGAACTCACACGAGACAAATGACGATCCTCAGGTCGATGAACTAACCTGTACACATGTCACCAGGGAACTGCTATCTGACGTCAGGTATAATACTAACTGGCAGGCTCCCGGCGAGTCCTGTCCGGTGTACTCATAACCCAATGAGCACCTGTATACATCTTAGGTGAACCAACTGACACCAGCGGCTTGTGAGACCGGCCCCGCCCCTCGTCGGGGTCTCGACTGTATACACTAGTCTACTCTGGAGTATCGATGCCCTATCTCGAAACTCCCACGACTAGGGACCTTTTAAGGATGTGCTTATAGACTACCAGCTCCTACGTATATGATCGCCCTCATACTGCTGGCAGTCAAGCAAGAATCCTAGGGACTCT
This sequence comes from Agapanthus africanus, assembly GCA_030015575.1. Lineage (NCBI taxonomy): Eukaryota > Viridiplantae > Streptophyta > Magnoliopsida > Asparagales > Amaryllidaceae > Agapanthus > Agapanthus africanus. The sequence goes on along the minus strand of CM057347.1, from coordinate 245,584,156 downwards.
ATCAACGTGTAATAGCGACCTGTCAGGTCAACTAAAGCAGTACATGATGATAAAGATAAACCAGATAGCATACTATCATCTCGAGTAAGACTGTCCTACCGGCATAGGTCCTCCCTCAATCATTGCAATCACGTGCCTGTGATCTAATAATTGACTCTAAGGGCACTATCTCCAACAATCTCCCACTTGCACTCAAGGCTAATTATTGCGATGTCGCATACTCACAGCCCGTGTGATACCGAACACCCAACTCCTCTACTAATCTGTATCACAAAGCTCGTTTGCGAAACTATTGCGTTCGAGGAATAGCCTCAGTGAGTGGATCCGCATTGATGTTTCTTTCTATGTCTCTCTATATCTCAAGTTCGCGGAGAATGCCATCTCTCGAACTGAGCAATACTTGTCTTAGAATATGTCTGGATGTCTGATGGGACCTAGCTCATAAATGAACTCCAAATCCAAACTTCTTAGACTATATCGTCAACTGAACTTAATCTCCCTCGGTATTTCCTTGGACCACCTGTCCAAAATACTGCGCCTCGTCAGAAGGAAAACTATAACTCTGACAACCTCCCTGTCGTCCAAGTCACCTTGGAAGCCTGGAATGATAACTGTCTCCCGAATGAGGCTGTCATTATCATATCCCTAGAACATCGACTTATGTTCTAAAACTGCTTCCGACTCTTTCTCCAGGATTGGATCAATGTCAACTTATTGCATCTAGTGCGAAAACAACATCTGGTGTGGTACTTGACTTCTCATGATTGACTCAATTGCCTAAGCAAGTGATCTGCCAATCATGCACATCCCTCTCCCCTTTAGTATGTAAGACACCTTTAGAGAGGGAGACTCCATCACCTGCAGGTACACTACCGTGCCAGGAGTCGTCCATTCTAAATACTCTTAGAATGCTGTCAAGTACCCTGATTGGGAAACCACCTAAATCTAGATCTAAAAATATAGATCCAGTAACCAGAATGTCCGATATAATATCTATATCCTTATGTGGAGAAACCACTGTGTGACAACCAAAGTATAACCGATCGTAGTATAGGAATTTCACTTCCAACTCTGTGTATGTCATCCAAATACCAGGACATCACACCCTACTACCTTCTTAACAGATCCATCCCCTATTCTGATGAAGTCAAACCTATGACCGTCACATCAAAATAGATGATCTATCTCCGCTATATCTGCTTTAGTCTATAAATAGACATAAGCCACTTGTCCACCAATGCTTCCGCTGCTCCCACTGACTACAACAACCCTCTGGCAGAGTCATATAGACGTAGACTTCTAAAGCTAGTTTAGAACGACGCTATACTCATCCTCCTGCCGGGTCTCACAGTCTGGAACAACAGCAATGGTAAGTCTGGGTAAACAAGAACCTCCCTGTCACCGTCCTTGAGGCTATCGGAGTACCTCTCGGGTGCCTGAGGTTACCCACCGTATCTGCGGAGTGGCCAATGGAATGTCAAACCACATTGAATCTTTAGGTTCCTATCAAATCTTCAGTAATCGTTTGTGGTTCTGGAATCACTTCCAGTTCTACCATACTCCCACTACTGTTTTCTGGAAAAAATCCATTTTATTAAAACTGTGGCGAGTCATAGAACAATATCGCTATTAATCTTCCAGATGGTAGAAATTCAACCCTCGTCATAGCCTGGGTCAACCCACAAACAGCCATTACAGAAACGTGCCTTGTGTTATCCAGAGTCTGGTTTTAATCATAAGCCGGACAACTCCCCGTACCTTAACAACGTTAAGATATGAACTGTTCTATATCCAATATAGAAACAGAGGCACTGATTTAATTGAACCAGATTCAAATCATGCAGCTGTCTCCAGTGCATGTCAACTAAATGGAAGGAGGCCGATCAGCGTTACTCAACTTAGGAGTACTTCCAATTATGAGTAACCTGAAAGAGAAGCAAGTTCTCTTAATCATTACTATCAACTGAATACCATATACAAGTATCGACATCTTCGATCAACTTGAAGAATCCCGATACTTGCAACACCTGGTTCTCTACTTTATCCATATACCTATAACTTCTCAAAACTTGGACCCTGTATTTCTACGAAACACCTGTCTAAAAACTAAAGAAGTCATAAGTAAATCGAATATAGTACGAGGACCATCCCCTCTGTCCTCATGGACGCTGGACAATATACAATACTCTGTACAAGTCCCTTGAGTCTAAAAACTCACTCCCTGTGTGTTGCAGGTTGAAAACTGTACTTATGGTTAAGAAGAATTACACCGCTGTTTAATGCTTCTTACCTAACCATCAACTGATATAGGTAAATGTCATAGACATAATTTCAAAAAGTTATATCTCACTCTATAAAAATAGACGTACAGATATATCAATTTGAAATTGGTGCATTATAACGGATATTCAAAACCAAATATTCGCCGTCCGGCAAACAACCCAGGTGACTTCCTCAAATATCACCGATTACAAAGAATCCCGATATAATGAGGATGATCACCTAATTCCCAATAACTTACTCCCACTCATCATCTGTAAAACCATACGGATGTGAGAATCATACCTGGTAAATACATACCCTGGAGCAAGAGTCTAATTGGGAAATCGGTTTTCTTTTAACAGTACACAGTGAAACTGAAACATTGAAATGTTTCGATGGGGTATCCTGGTATTCTTAGTAATGCCTCTTCCATTATCCAGATTCACAACTGTAACCGTGTAATTCTTTTCCATCTTTCCAAATCCCTTTATATGTCTTTAGTCATTACCTTCTGTACACCCCTTTAGGCCAAATGGTTTTCTTCCTTCCCTACCGTTCGGCACCAGCCTATGGTTTGGAAGAAGACTATCCAATAAGCATAATGGGTGTACTGTCCCAATCCTAGGAACACTCGCAATTCGAGAGAAGGTGAAGATAAAAGACACCTGAATAAAGCTTATTCCTATTTCTCCTGAACCAGAATCCATCCCCGAACTGGAACAAGTTCCTTTCGAGTTCGTATATAACCATACGATGGAATATCCAATAAACTGTGGATCTTCGTAGTGATACGGAGTGTTCTGGAGAAATACAAAGGTGAAGTGGGAGTGGTAATGAAATACTTGGTTTGGTCGTGAATATCAGTCGCAATTTACTTTGCCCTCTTACTAATCCCTTTCTTTGTCTTTACAAATAATACCTTCTGTACACCATCGCTAGGCTAATTGGTTTTCTTCATTCCCTACCGGTCGGCACCTGCCTATGGTTTGGAAGAAGACTATCCAATTTGCGTAATAGGTGTACTATCTCCTAAACCAAGGAGTACTCACAACTTGAGAGAAGGTAAAAGGAAAAGACAACTGAATAGCCCTATTCATTTTCTCCAGAACCGGAAACCATTCTCGAATAAATTCCTTCGAGTTCATATATAACCATACGATGGTTTTGTCCAATGGAAGTGGACGTTCGTAGTAATACGAGGTGTCCTGGAGAAAAGGGTAAAAGTAGGAGTGGCAATGAGGTGTGCAACTCTGACAATCCAAAAGCCAGTCTTATAAGAAGGTTCGGTTAATTTGGTCACTGAGTCATAGTCTAGGGTCGGGTCAATGGTCGCTGCCAAAGAGAGAGAGAAAAGAAACACTCAGCGTGCACTCTAACCTAGATCAAAAAGGTTACCAATTTATCTAATCTGGAAACCTCCCACTGTAACGTCAAATTCTCCTCCAAACCTGAAAGAAGAATTAATCGGGATCACCCGAGGAGTAAACCAACTCATCAGCGGGAATCGGGATCCAACTATCATCGCATGATAACGTGATGGAATCCAATCACGTTATCACACTCCAGAAGGTATGCGCATATCTGGCAAGTTTCACTTTCTTTAGAAACTCTCGATGTGATTTTTGCCCCATGCTCTTATGACCTTGACTTTGGCCAACATATCATAAGTCACATGTCAAGTTCTACCCGTCATTCTCCAGGTTAATTTGAGCCCACCCGTACATACCCTTGACTTTGGCCAAAATACTAGTACGACTGCCCCAATCCAACGCATCTATCTATGCTGCATATGAATACCCAATAGCTACCAATCACTGTGCCTTGACTTTGGCCAACATACACAGCTTGAATACTATTGACCATCCATATGAAATGACGGAGGGCTACGAATGGTTTCTGGCGAAAACCTTTAACGTAATGAACTTGATATCGTTGAAGGAACGGATAGCTTTTTAGAAAAATATAGTAATGAAAACCTTTGCTAAAGAGGTCACTCCCGGTGAAGGGATCTCGACTCTTTCCCCGTAGAATGAGGTGCAGGATATTCCAACTGAATACCACGATGCAAAGCAAAAGTAATCGGCTATAGTGAAGTTATTGCCCTGACGCAAACTTTTGTCCAAAGGGTCACTCCCGGTGAAGGGATCTCGGCCCTTGCCTCGTCGACTGAGGAGAAGGATATTCCAACTGAATACCACTGTGCAAAACAAAAGTTAACGTCCTTGCAATAACAGCTTTTTGAAAAATGTTCCAACAACCTCAGATTAGGTTTGTTTTACTTGCATTGATCCGAATCAACGCAGTCCCATCAATTGATCACACCAATAAAGAATGAAATATAATGATGTACGTATATGCCATCCGCATTCGCCACTGGGTCCCGTCATTACCCGTTAGGTTAGCTAACTAACGACAGAGCGGGGACTGGACTAGCGCGGATGCAAAACATATACAACATCTACTAGTATATATATCAATATATAATATTTTGCTCAAGGCGTGACAAAATGCAACATCACAGAAATATACAGCATCACAGAACAATACAGATATCTGGGATCCCCGGGTTTCACAGAGCCGCTACTGAAACCCGACGTTCCCCTAGTCTTGTGGATAGCCTGTGCAATGAAATCCTAGACCCCTACAGGCGCGGCAAGTTACCCGCCAAAACCTGAAGTGAGGCAGCCCCCTTCAGCAACGTGAATGGACCACCCAGCACTTCACGGAATCCGGTAACTTGGGAACCCCTCCTGGGTCAACCTGTACCCCCTATGAGTGCGGCGAATTGCCTGCCAATTCTAGAGTGAGGCCCCCTCCGTCTCAACGCCATGAGATTTAGGCCCGTTGCCCTCTAGAACCCGGCTATCCGTGCACCCCTCCGCAGGGCAATTCTAGTACAGAAAGTAAAATATACATACAACGGGTACATCGACCGCAACCTGGTCGTGCCCCAAAAGAATAATATACAAACGGGCAGTGACGGCAGTCCACATGTCGGACGCTCGCCCCGCAATATCAAATGTACAAAATACAACAAAAACTGTACTAGCATTGCATCCAGGCTATCCCCCACGACCAATCCGCAACATCACAGCACAATCACAGAACATCAACGTGAATGTCACGTTCGCAAATCCGTCTAACCGGGCTATAGCAGTTAGACAGGATTTACCGATCCAGTGACATTCACGGTCGTAGATATAATGTAAATACTGTGAACTAATGTGTTTAAAATTTTCGATCGATCAAATTTTACCAAGTGGGTCCAAAGCACTACTGTAGCACTCAAAGAAATCTGGGCCCGAAAAATAATATTCCAAAAACCCCATTTTCCATACAGGAGCTCTCTGTAAAAGTTTTGTGCGCTGAACAGTTAAAACAGCGGCGGAACCGTGGCCCAAGCATGGGTTTGGCCGCGGTTCCGCGGTGGGGTAATGAGATCGCGCGACCAAATTTTTACAGGAAGTTTATAATCCCCTGCACATCATTCTGAAACAACCTGAAAAATTTTTGGAGTTCAAAAAATTTCGACAGAAACTGATGCTATTGTAAACGCGGGATTTTGGAATTTTGTTCGATCGAAAGTGTAAACATATTAGACTAAGCTAGACTAGGTTAATGGCGAGGCTCTGATACCACTGTAAGTGCACGGCGGCTCCCCGGCCGTCAATCCGAGGCCAAAATGCGGAAGCGATGATTTACTTTAACTTTTGGAACCGGCACCACCACGCACTAAAATCCTGGATCGTGCCATTAAACTAGTCCTAGCTAACAAGAGAAAAGGTAGAGAAATATACCGAGCGATCCATGTCCTTCGGTCTTCTCGTCGTCGTCCCGATCTCCCCGCGGAATCTCCGGTCTCCACCTCATCGCCGGAAGGGCACCACGTCGCCGGCTTCTTTTACGGGCTCCCACCTCTGGACAGAGGCAACTCGGGCACGAAGTTGGCGAGCCGACGTGCCCAAGATTTGCTGTAGAAAACGTGTAGTGCACTATGTCTCATTTGGGCTTACTTGAAGTTGCCTTTGGTGGAGGAAAATGAACTTGTGGAATTTTGTGATGAACTTGGGGATATTTGCAAGCATGAGAGAGCCAAAAATCCCCACACACAAATTGGGCAGCCCCTTCTCCTTGCTTGGCCGGCCCCCTCATGGAAGTGAGTGAGAATGGAGTCCAAGGGAATAGAAAAGGAAGTGTGCCACACAATAATCCAAGGGAGAGAGAGAAAAGGCTATCATGCAAAGAAATGATCACTAGGAAAGTCCAACACTCAATCAATAATCATCACTTCCAAAAGTCATGCCATCATGAAGATAGAAGTCAAGCTATGATGAAGTGAACAAGTCAAATGATGGTGCAACCATCATGACACAACAATATGCAAAGACAACCCTCCAAAATGCTTATTTGCACAAATGCAAATAAGCCTTCCTCCACCAATCTTCGGCCAATGAAAGATACAAAGAAATAAGACTGAAACGGAAAACAAACTGGCAACTCCAAAAACAGACCCCGTAATAAATTACAGGAAAACCCCGCTACTGTATATACATACCCGCATTTGTATTCCGACAGAAATACAAATGCAATGAGACAAATCTACACTGTATAATACTAGGATCCGGCTTAAACCAAAACCCGCTAGTATAATCCGTCCAATCATGATCCGTGCAATACCGCACGTATCTGATTGAACCCTGCCATCTCTCCATACGACCTTTACAGCGTTTCGCCCGAAAACTTGAGCAACTGAATGTGGGGGAAGTTAGTTATATGTATGCCCTAGAGGCCATTACTGTACATAAGATGTATATTGTAGTGGATGCTGGGACATATATAGGGAGGACTTTCTTGCTCGACATGATAGTATGCTATCTGGTTGATCTTTACCTTAACGTGTATGCTGGATGTCTCTCTGTTACATGTTGGTAAAGCCCTAAGGATATGTACTTGACTGCCTGGACTATGATGCGGATCATACTAGTGGGGACATGGTAGTCCATAAGTACATCCTTCACAGTCTCTAGTCGTGGGTGTATCGAGACGGGGCATCGATATACCAGAGTAGACTAGCGTATAACTTCTCGACCCATACAGATGGGCGATGGATAATCCCATATCCATTGGTGTTTGACATCAGAGATGATATACGGGTGCTCAGTGGAGACTAGGTACACTGGACGGACTCGCCGAGAACTCCCAGATGGTATTATACCTTACGTCAGATGGCAGTTCTCTGGTGACACTGGTACAGAGTAGTCTGTTGACCCGAGATCGTCATAGAGTCTTGTGTGGTTCCCACTGTGCTTTGATTTCCATCTTACCACGTCCAAGAGGGCATGCAAAACGGTGGTTTTTGGGTACAGTCCCGAGTCACATGGAGGCAATGAGCGATAGGAGGGGATTCGTCTCTCCCGGTATAGGGAGTTGATGTTGCGCTGTGTTCGATTGGCTATAACAGGAAATCCCTGGCCAGGGTTGCTGAGATTTACTGGTAAGTGTTACCAGTAGTTTCTCGAATTGTTATAGACCTCGTATCGACACGACTTATCGAGCTATTGAGGTCTGACGTTGACCACCCCTAGGCGAGATATGCGACATATCAGACGATCAGACCGGACTGTACGGTAGTGTTACTGGTCGGATTCACTGGAGTGTGAGCGGGCTTGCTCGTCGATCTTCAGATCGCTCAATACCCGGGTGGCCGTTACGTTTAGCAGACCGCTTGCGGCTTGTGGGTGTTTGATATGATCATCGCCTGCTGCCGGCGTATTGACGAGTCTTTAGAGTCCTACACAGAGGTTTCCTGGCTCAAGCGAAACGAAATAGGAGCACGTATGAGATATGTGCGGGACCGAGAATAATGCGTGTATGTGATACCGTATTCTATTCTCGCGATGAATGTGTCGAATGGTTGTATGCGATATAACCTAGTTATCGAATCAAGGATTGATTCGATAAGCCGATACATTGTATACTAGTCGGTTGTGTGCGACATGACCGGATCATTGAATCAAGTGTTGATTTAATTATTTAATGCATGATTATATATTTGATATATTACTTTGCATTAACTAGTATTGGTTCACTTTAAATGGATTTTCTCACTTGAAGTTCACAAGTTGTATATGTGATATACTTTTGTGCACTTGATTATATCATGTTTGATGATACATGCTTTATGGTTAAGTGTAAAGAATTAAACCAAGGTTAAGTTGTTGATTAGGGTTTTACTTATTCATTTATCTTACAATTTATTTATTCATTTTGAATAAATTGAAAGATAAATGAATGGTGGCTTCATTTGTTTTTAGTTGAAGCTTCATGAAGCTTTGACTTGATGAGTTTTTTGTTCTCATCCTTAACCCTAACCATCAACCCAACCTTAGTCAACTCTCTACACTTAACTAAGGTAAAGATTATGATAAGTATTGTATTATTTTTTTATTTTAAAATAACTTATCATATTCTTCATCTTCTTCTTCTTCTTCACTTCAAGAAAAAGCTTCACAAGCTTTAATGGCAAAGTGAGAATTAGAGTGAGAAATCCAATTCTAAAGTCTACCCACTTCCTATTTCTTCATCCTCTACCTCTTGCCAAGTAGTAGAGTGTGTTTCCTTCACAAGTTTTCATGGCTTGGTGAAGGTGGAGCTTGATCTAGCGATGCTTCGACGTAGATCATCTTCGGCACGTCGTCGATGACCTAGCCCGCCTATTCTCCGATGAAGCGAACGCGTGAGTCCAAGATCGGATTTGTACAGCGGAGATGACTTCTTCATGGAGCTATGGAGGTGGACAAACGGATCTACAAAGGTTGTATTTCCGTATTCCTTACAGTTAAGTTGTTAACTAGTTATCTTTTCGCCTAAACTTCTAGCCGACGATCCGTAGTTGGGTTTCTCGGCACCGTTAAAATTTTAATTTGGCATGATCGATGCCTTGTGAGACCTCTAGTGAGTGCCTAGGAACCCTACAGTGGTATCAGAGCCTAGCTAGAGCCTTAGGCGAAGTCCATACGTAATTTGAAGTCCGAACGAACCCGAAACCCCAAACCAAACTTGCTCTCTGTCCTTTTTTCAAAAACTGGGATTTTTCCAAATTAAAAATTGCTAAAAAATTCAGCAGGGAAAAATAAGAATTACGATGCAAAAATATTTCGATGAACAGTGTTTATTGCGGCGGAACCGCGGCAGAAGCCTAGCTTCTGCGGCGGTTCCGCGGCTATCTGGTGACGTCAGCCCACTTTGTTTGCACAGTAATTCCTGATAAATTATGCTGAGTTTTCTGGGAATTTTTAAAATTTATTCAAGAGTTGAATTTTCTGCAGTTGTTTTGGAGATTCGGTGTTTCGATCGGGGTATCAAATTTTGTCTATTTGGCTTTCCGGATAAATTTTTGAATATGTTAAAAAGTTCGACCGGATATAAATACCCAATTTTTCCCCTGTCGGGAAATTTCCAAGTGTTGGATTTTTCCGTAGTTTAACGACGTTCTAAGTAGTGCAAGTAACGCGATGGACCCTCTAGAAGACAACAAACCTTAACTCGATTATGTGACCGTCTTGAACTTCCCTTTGAACCTTCGGGTTTGGGGCAGTACGGCGTGCCACATGTGAGGCGTTGGCTTGACCCTTCTACGGCTGGACCGTTGGTACTGAGGCACGAACTGAATGTTGTTAGACTTATTTCATGTGTTGATCTGTATCGGGAAAACTTGGGTGTTCGATTGTTCGATCGGAAAGTTTAACATTTTCTATTTATCCGGAATGTGATACAATAATTGGAATTCACAAGGAGTTATGTGATAACTGAATGAATGTTATAAACATATCACTTTAGTCTCACTTGATCGGTTGCCACGGAATTTTGATGCGATCAAAAGTCCGTCGCAATCACGTAGTGTACGCGGATACTCGCCGGGTAAACTTAATAGACAGCCTCACTCCATAACCCCGACCAAGTGACTATAGGAGAACCCCGTCGCCGAAAGCATCTGTTCGGGTGCTCGCGGTAGCGGTGTTCCGCTTTGGTGCACTTCGTCGACGGCATAGGGAGTGCGGCCGCCTACTGAAGTTTGCGACGAGCATTCGATCAGGATGTCGGGAATCCTGTTGAATTGCCCGACTTGATATTGAAAAGTGTTTTCGATTTTGAGACTAAAATGCGGGGTTTATAATTGTTAGGCATGTGATGTCTAAGGTATTCATTTGGTCAGGCATGCGATGTCTGAGGTGGTTGCGGATTCCAACTGTTGTAGTTTTACACTTTCTTTTCTGTGACCGTAAGTGTAATATGTGATATCGCCGGTTTCGTTGCTATATGTCAACGACAATTGGGATGCGCATATTTACTTACGTTGATGACATGTGATGTTATGTGTTGCTGGATATGTTATATTGGATCGTCGTGTTTGAATAGCCGGGGGTTTTTATGTGAGATGAGTGTTTTTCATTTTCATTCATGTAAAAACTTGTATGTAATATTCTTTTATTGGGGCGCTTCCAGGTTGCGGAAGATGTCACCCTTTGTATATTATTTACTTTTCCGCACTAGGATAGACCCAAGGAGGAGGGCACAAGTAACCGGGTTCTGGAGTCCAGTGGGAGACCAACTCGAGGAGTCGAGTCCGGGTCTCCTAACTCTAGAATTGGTAGGGTTGCTTGCCGCTCTCGTAGGGGTCTAGGGGTGTGGGTTTGGCTATTCATCACGACCGTGGAATCCGTGTTTTATACTGGCTCGTATTGAAAACACGGACGTCCTAGTATATCCAATATTTCATAGGTTTCTTCTTCTGCATATCTGTGATGTTCTGTGATAGATACAGTATATACTATATATGATATATTATATAGGCGTTACTTATGTTTTACACCCGCGCTAGCCCTGCCCCGCTCTGTCGTTAGTTACCTAACCTAACGGTGCACGAGGGGACATCGAGGCGAATGCAGATGGCATAAGTGTACGTCGTATTTATCTGTGATGTTTAGGTACTTAAATGATGGGACTTCATTAATGTGATTAATGAAATAAAAGAAACCTAAGATGTTGTAGAATCGAATTTCAAAATAATACAGGTAGCTACAGTTCTTGCTTTGCACAGCGGTATATACGATATATCCTGCACCTTATTCGATGAGGAAAGGACCGAGATCCCTTCACCGGGAGTGACTCCTTTAGCAATAACTGGCAGATGCTACACACTCGGTTTGTCTTTTGATTGCTTTTAAGAGTTTTTTCTTTGCACAGTGATAAATATGATATATCCCGCACCTCATTCGACGAGGAAAGGACCGAGGATCCCTTCACCGGGAGTGATTCCTTTAGCAAAACTGGAAAAGCCTCAAATGCACTCCATTTCAAAATTCATTCGATCCTACAACGATATCAAGTTCATTACGCAATAGGTTTTCAGAAAAACCTGTCGTAGCCCTCCGTCATTTCAGATAAGTAGTAGTTAGTATTCGTGCTACGTTTGTTGGCCTGTGTCAAGGCGTAGTGTGCGGTAGCTGACTGGTGCTTATCTGCATAAGCATATGATGTGATTGGATTAGGGTAGTCGTGCGACTTTGTTGGCCTGCGTCAAGGGTCGTGCGGGTGGGTTTAATTCAATCAGGAAATGACGGGCTGAACTTGACTAGCGGACTATGGTTTGTTGGCCTGCGTCAAGGTCATAGGACGCTAGGGGCAAAATATTATCGGGAATTTCAAGTGTTGAAATTTGCAATGAGATTGCATACCTTCTATGAGATAGTTGGATCCCGATACCCGCTGCGAGTAAGAGTTACTCCTGGGAGAGTTTTATACATTACAATTAGCCGATCAAGTAGGTGTCTAGAAAGGTGTTAACGAGGTTACGCCTCTGGGAAAACGAGGTTTACAGTAATTAGGTTCGTGCGAAAGCATGGGGGACCTCCCTCAAAGTACCGACACTGGCCTGGCTGAAAGATTGGCGAACTTGTAGTGTGTAATTAATCCCGGCTAGTCTTTCCTTTTAGGGTTTGAAGGAAGATTTGATAAAAAGCAGTGGGAGCCATCCTGATTAGATAAAATAAAAACCAATCTATTCTTGCAAGAGCGCACGCTGAGTGTTTTCTTCTCTCTCTCTCCAGGTGGCGACCATATCACGCCTTAATCAAGATAATAATATGGAATATTGACCGAACCCGCTTGTTATACTGATCTGGGGAACGTTGGTCCCGCTCCAACTTATAATTGTTATAAGACCGAGCAGGAAATTGGGGATTACCAGAATTCCCGTGCCGCCCAAACGAAGAGAGTGCATGCTGATGCATCATCTTCGGGTGTGTTCGTTACAAAGAACTGTTTCTCTGTATCCTCTACGTCCTGGGTATGTGATACCAGATCAGGATCCCAGATATGTAATCTGTTACATAGGGCTACAGAAAGGTAGAGAACTGAGAACGGGTGATAAGTTTCATGAGACAGAAAACGGGGCAAGTGTTGCAGCCAAGTCTGTTGGTCACTGTCACCCTGTATTACGAATACATTGATTCTGAACGAATGTTATTAGATACCGAACCTGATATACAAAATCGTATCTATCTCTTTATTAGTAAAGAAATGATAAAATTTTGTATAGTTGGATAATGTTTTGAACATTTCCTATATCAAAAGTTGATCGGTTCAGGCACGTTGTCTAAAAGCATTAACGCTCTAAATCAAACCACAGTTCTTAGTATATAGAACACACACAAGAGGAAGAGTTCAGAAATGAACGAATCCTACTTGTGGTATTGTAGACTAGGTCATATCACTGCGACCCGACTAGCTGGAGTTGCATAAAGATGCATATTTAAATTAGTTTGAATTTACATCTTGTGAAACTCGCCAGTCATGTCACAAAGATAAAATGACCACAGCTCTGTTTACTGGAAACAGAGAAAGAGTTAGTAAACTCTTGGGATGATACATGTTGATGTATATAGGTCCCCTGTCTACATATGCCAAGATTGGTTCTTTGTACTTCATTACATTCTCTGATGATCTTTCGAGATTCAGATCTATGTTCCTGTTGAAACATGAGTCCGAACCTTTTGAGATATTCACAGAATATGATTTAGAAGTAGAGAACCAATAAGGGTATAAGTATTATGTCCTTTGATGTGATCGAGGAGGAGAATACTTGCGCACGGAAATCATGGACTATTCTAAAGGAGAATGAGATTCTCTCTCAGCATTACTCCTCTGTATACACCATAGCACGATGGTATATCGGGGCGGAGCAGATACACCCTATTTAATATGGTGTGCTCTATGATGAGTACTACTGAGTTACCTTTTTCCTATTGGGTGTTATGCACTTGAGAAGTTGCATACCTATTGAATAGGGTTCCAATCAAATCAGTTGCCTACCATTTCATATGTGATATGGAAAGGGAAGAGCCCATGTCTTAAGCTAGTTAAGATTTGGGGTTGTCCGGCCTATGTCTAAAAGCAAAATCCGGACAAGCTCGAGGCAAGGTCTGTAATGTAGAACTGGAAAGGTTCCGGCCATACAAACTACAGCTGATGATTTGATAGAACCAAAGGATTCAGTAGATTCCAACGAACCTCAGCCTCTCCGCCGATCTAGTAGGGTTCCTCACCCACCTGAGAGATACTTCTGTTTCTCTATGACAGTGGGAGCGAGGATTGCATCATGAGATGATGACCCAACTAGCTTCGAGCTGGCCATCAGGAGTAAGACTCTGTAAGAATGGCTGGATGCTTAGTGATCTGAGATGGAATCCTTATACACCAACAAAGTATGGACTTTGGATGCTATATCTGAAGGGTTAAATCCCCATCAGGAGCAAGTATATCTTGAGAAGATAACCTGGTGTACATGGAAGAGTTGAGACTTTCAAAGCTAGACTTGTTAAAGCTTTTCGTCATCGACCAGGCGTGGATTATGATGAAATCTTTTCAAGTGACTATGCTTAAGTCCATCCAGATCCTACTTGCCACGGCTACATACCATGACTACGATATCTGGTGGTTGGGTGTCATGACAGCTTTTCTAAATGATGTTTTAGAAGAGAACGTCTATAAGTACACAGCCAGAGGGCTTCGTAAACAGTGGGAGCAGCGGAAACGTGTACAAGATGTTTTATAGGATAAAGCAAGCATCGCGGAGTTGGAACATCTGTTTTGATGTAGTAGTCAAACAGTTTGACATCATCAAAATGATAGATAAACCTTGTATAAACAAAAAGGTAGTAGGGAGTATGGTGGTGATCCTCGTAGAGTACGTGGATAACATACTCTTGATAGGGAAGGAGTTTCCTATGCTACGCTCGATCAATCTCCGCTTATCATAATGATTCTCCATATAGGATCAAAGTGATACCTCCTAAATCCTGGGTTTTTGGATCTATGAGATAAATCTAAATGGATGTTAGGATTCTCACTAGTTGTAGTGAGATGGTATCAATCGATCCTGGGGAGAATCACTGGAAGGGTTCCAGGGTGATAAAGACGACTGAATGTCAGTCGCAGGCATTGTCTTTACCCTCAGTAAAGGGACGGTATGTTGGAAAAGTTCCAAGCTAGATACCGTGGCATACTAGACGATAAAGGCAGGATACATCGCTACTTAAGATGCTACCCTAGAGGCTGTTTGGGTGTATATTGGTTCATGAGATGAACTAAGTTCCTCCCATTGTGTGACAATGGAGTTGTGGCTTATGCCAAGGAACGCCGGTCCCATCAGTGATCCAGACATATTCTAAGGCAGTATCACTTGATTATGGAGATGGTTGATCTCCAGGGAGATCGACGTTAGGAGAGTAGACTCAGAGGACAAACACAGCGGATCCACTCACGAAAGGCCTTTTCCCAGAGAGAGACTTTTATGGGATGGTTGAGTATGAGATACTGCAACCACTACTACAGATGGCCCTAGTGCAAGTAGGAGATTGTTAGTTATATGTATGCCCTAGAGGCCATTACTGTACATAGGATGTATATTGTAGTGGATGCTGGGACATATATAGGGAGGACTTTCTTGCTCGACATGATAGTATGCTATCTGGTTGACCTTTACCTTAACGTGTATGCTGGATGTCTCTCTGTTACATGTTGGTAAAGCCCTTAGGATATGTACTTGACTGCCTGGACTATGATGCGGATCATACTAGTGGAGACATGGTAGTCCATAAGTACATCCTTCACAGTCCCTAGTCGTGGGTGTATCGAGACGGGGCATCGATATACCAGAGTAGACTAGCGTATAACTTCTCGACCCATACAGATGGGCGATGGATGATCCCATATCCATTGGTGTTTGACATCAGAGATGATATACGGGTGCTCAGTGGAGACTAGGTACACTGGACGGACTCGCCGAGAACTCCCAGATGGTATTATACCTTACGTCAGATGGCAGTTCTCTGGTGACACTGGTACAGAGTAGTCTGTTGACCCGAGATCGTCATAGAGTCTTGTGTGGTTCCCACTGTGCTTTGATTTCCATCTTACCACGTCCAAGAGGGCGTGCAAAACGGTGGTTTTTGGGTACAGTCCCGAGTCACATGGAGGCAATGAGCGATAGGAGGGGATTCGTCTCTCCCGGTATAGGGAGTTGATGTTGCGCTGTGTTCGATTGGCTATAACAGGAAATCCCTGGCCAGGGTTGCTGGGATTTACTGGTAAGTGTTACCAGTAGTTTCTCGAATTGTTATAGACCTCGTATCGACACGACCTATCGAGCTATTGGGGTCTGACGTTGACCACCCCTAGGCGAGATATGCGACATATCAGACGATCAGACCGGACTGTACGGTAGTGTTACTGGTCGGATTCACTGGAGTGTGAGCGGGCTTGCTCGTCGATCTTCAGATCGCTCAATACCCGGGTGGCCATTACGTTTAGCAGACCGCTTGCGGCTTGTGGGTGTTTGATATGATCATCGCCTGCTGCCGGCGTATTGACGAGTCTTTAGAGTCCTACACAGAGGTTTCCTGGCTCAAGCGAAACGAAATAGGAGCACATATGAGATATGTGCGGGACCGAGAATAATGCGTGTATGTGATATCGTATTCTATTCTCGCGATGAATGTGTCGAATGGTTGTATGCGATATAACCTAGTTATCGAATCAAGGATTGATTCGATAAGCCGATACATTGTATACTAGTCGGTTGTGTGCGACATGACCGGATCATTGAATCAAGTGTTGATTTAATTATTTAATGCATGATTATATATTTGATATATTACTTTTTATTAACTAGTATTGGTTCACTTTAAATGGATTTTCTCACTTGAAGTTCACAAGTTGTATATGTGATATACTTTTGTGCACTTGATTATATCATGTTTGATGATACATGCTTTATGGTTAAGTGTAAAGAATTAAACCAAGGTTAAGTTGTTGATTAGGGATTTACTTATTCATTTATCTTACAATTTATTTATTCATTTTGAATAAATTGAAAGATAAATGAATGGTGGCTTCATTTGTTTTTAGTTGAAGCTTCATGAAGCTTTGACTTGATGAGTTTTTTGTTCTCATCCTTAACCCTAACCATCAACCCAACCTTAGTCAACTCTCTACACTTAACTAAGGTAAAGATTATGATAAGTATTGTATTATTTTTTTATTTTAAAATAACTTATCATATTCTTCATCTTCTTCTTCTTCTTCACTTCAAGAAAAAGCTTCACAAGCTTTAATGGCAAAGTGAGAATTAGAGTGAGAAATCCAATTCTAAAGTCTACCCACTTCCTATTTCTTCATCCTCTACCTCTTGCCAAGTAGTAGAGTATGTTTCCTTCACAAGTTTTCATGGCTTGGTGAAGGTGGAGCTTGATCTAGCGATGCTTCGACGTAGATCATCTTCGGCACGTCGTCGATGACCTAGCCCGCCTATTCTCCGATGAAGCGAACTTGAGAGTCCAAGATCGGATTTGTACAGCGGAGATGACTTCTTCATGGAGTAATGGAGGTGGACAAATGGATCTACAAAGGTTGTATTTCCATATTCCTTACAGTTAAGTTGTTAACTAGTTATCTTTTCGCCTAAACTTCTAGCCGACGATCCGTAGTCGGGTTTCTCGGCACCGTTAAAATTTTAATTTGGCATGATCGATGCCTTGTGAGACCTCTAGTGAGTGCCTAGGAACCCTACAGGGGACTCTAAAGACTCGTCAATACTATGGCTGTGGATTTAACCACTAGCACGTCAGAGGTATTAGCCATACGTGACGGGCTACCAGCTATTGACCAAAAGGGACGTCGATGAACGAACTCATCCTGACACCCTACTGAGCCTGTCAGTGACAATATCCGTACAGTCTGGTCCGTTCGTCTATGAGCATCACATGGCGAGCCTAGGGGGTTAGTAAAAGTCAGACCCCCAAAAGCGGTACAAGTCGTGTCGGAGTGTATCCCAGAACACCCTGAGATACTACTGGAATACCTACCAGTAAATCTCCTGCCTTGGCCAAGGACTTCGTGTAATGGCTCTCCTAGACACAGCGCGACCTCGACCCCAATACCGGGAGAGACGAACCCCTGAAGATCCACTCACTGCCTCCATGTGGCTCGGGACTGTACCCAACTAAAACCTGTTTGCACGTCTCCTTTGAGCGTGGTAGGGTAGTAATCAAAGTACAGTGGGACCTCACATGAGATAAATGATGATCCTCAGGTCGATGAACTAACCTGTACACATGTCACCAGGGAACTGCTATCTGACGTCAGGTATAATACCAACTAGCAGGCTCCCGGCGAGTCCTGTCCGGTGTACTCATAACCCAATGAGCACCTGTATACATCTTAGGTGAACCAACTGACACCAGTGGCTTGTGAGACCGGCCACCGCCCCTCGTTGGGGTCTCGACTGTATACACTTGTCTACTCTGGAGTATCGATGCCCTATCTCGAAACTCCCACGACTAGGGACCTTTTAAGGATGTGCTTATAGACAACCAGCTCCCACGTATATGATCGCCCTCATACTGCTGGCAATCAAGCAAGAATCCTAGTGGCTCTATCAATGTGTAATAGCGACCTGTCAGGTCACCTAAAGCAGTACACGAAGATAAAGATAAACCAAATAGCATATTATCATCTCGAGTAAGACTGTCCTACCAGCATAGGTCATCCCTCAATCATTGCAATCACATGCCTGTGATCCAATAATTGACTCTGAGGGCACTAACTCCAACAAATAGATCGCCCAAAATACTGAAATCCAAGGTGACGGATACGTGATAATCGAATCACAAAATCATAAATCATAAATACCGTCGTCGATATATCCTCCTTCAAGGTCGAGAAGGTGTCGGTGCATCCAATGCTAGCAGAGCAAGATATCTACTTGCCTCCTGCTCACGGTCTGGCGTCCTCTGTCTCTGGGCCCTTATCTTCTCTGTGGATTACCTATCCCGCAATCCATCGGCTCATCGGCCATGTCAGGTGTGCTAACGGGGACGATTCCATTCTGGCACTTCTCAGGTCATCTCTGGCCAACTATCTAGTCGACGATGCTGAACTCTGGCCTGCTGGATGTGTGCAATATGACCGCTCCTGGGTCAAAGTCTTCTCGTATAGTATTCCAGAAAGGTCCTGTCGAAGTCTCTCTCAAATCTCCTTTCTGCCGAATTGCCCGGAAGTCATCGTCCTTTACTAAAGCTATCTCTTGTTCCGGAACGGCTGCATACTCATTGCGACTCCTTCTGGAAGATATATCCATATAAAACGCCTATGCATGCGTATCGCATCTCTGATGTCGGCGGAGTGGAACGTCATCTTATCAAGATCTTGTACGAATCTCTTACTCCACTTTTCTTTGCTGTCGACAGCTTCGTACTCGTCTCATCGTGGCTGTATGGACTGCGCTCCAACGGCTATACTCGTATCTAGAGTCTCCTAAAAATGCATCCCACCACATGGCATCCGAAAGATGTCAAACCTTTTGATCGATTCGTCAAAACCTCACAATCCCCCAAGAGCTTAACATCTTGGGTACAGCTTAATAGTATTGAGTACATACCACAGCATCGGTGGACCAGCCGTAGAAGGGAAAACCCAAGCCTCACTAATGGCGCCGCGGAACTGCCGCAAACCCTAAGGTTCAAAGGCTTTCACACGGTCATTATGTCGAGTTAGGATTTCATTCTTCTAGAGGGTCCATAGAATTGCTTGCATGTCTTTCCGAATACTTTAAACTTGGAATATGGGTTTCTGACATTCGATCACCTCCATCGACTACCAACGAAACCTGCGTGAAGTCGTCTCTAGCTGGAATCAATCAATCTGATGACCTCGCATCGGAGTAAGCGAACGAACCATATGTCTTAGTCATTCATCCTCGGGTGACTAGTGACCTTCCATCATATCTGTGAGTATATACCCACGCTACAGTAGCTCCAACGTCTGGGTGATATCTCGTCATTTGCAGCAACAACTGGCTCATTCGTCTGTATACTAAACAACGCCTCAATCATCCTGAGTAAGCGATATATCAATGGTCATCACATTCTGGCTGGACTCTAGCAGTAGCCTGATCCTCTAGTGCCGATCAGCACATCCGAGAAATCTCGTAACAGCGATCTGTCAAACGCTCATGGTGCAAAAACACAATAAAACGACGCCTCTATACGCGATCGTATGCCTCTGGAAACACGCCGTGGTCAGTCCTCGTCCGTGACGAGCTCTTGCTGACCCAACTCTAGCCGTAGCTCTCTCTGCCCGTGCAATCGTGGCAGCAAAATCATAACCAGTATCGATGAGGATAGATCATAGGAATGAATATAATACTGTGCAAGGAAATGTACATCCCAAGGTTTCTTAAGCGGAGTAGCGTATCGTAAATATGCCGCGGAACATACGTACGGTACGTCACTCTACTCAAGCTACCTACTCCATCAACCAAGGGTCATCCTACGTGACGAAAGTTCGGGTATAATACCCTCTCGGCTAGGTCTAAGTTCCGTAAGGTCAAGCCTAAGTTCCGTGTATATATATATATATATATATATATATATATATATACGCTCTAGGCTCCACATAGTCAAACTTAGACTCGAACTAAGGTTAACCTAGCGCTCTGATACCAACTTTATCACGACCCGAAATAGCCCGTGACTGGCACTTGAATCATATGAATCCTATAGGACCCCATCTAATTCAAGTAAGCCAAAAGCCCAAAAATCTAAAACCATTTTAAGGAGTAAATAAGTAAACTAGTTTTTAAGAAGTAAGGAAAACCTGTTTTAAAAACAAGGTTTTTAAATATGTAAGCCGAACATGTATTTTTAAAATCTATATTCTTTTTTGAAAATTTCGGCAGAGTTTCCTTTGTAAATAATGTCCCCGAACGGGGTACAACATGATAAAAGCATATATACAATGATAAAAAGCATCCCCAAGCGGGAGCTAGCTCTTCGTCAATCGACGGTCACAACCACGTAAGCAATATAATATACAGCGCCAAAGGGCGAGTATCAAAACTCAAAAAGAAACTCAAAATCAACATGAAAACCATAATACTACAACGCGCGACTCTAAGGTCGAAATAATACATAACTGGTTTTCTAAGTCTGAAACAATATACAAGTTTTGGTTGATGGAATTACTAGATACAACTGAATAAAATAATACAAGAGTGGTCACGATGCGAGTGAACCCAGCTACCAATGCAATCACCCAAAAAGAGAGCAGTGTGCCAGAAAAGCCGCAATGAAACATGTACGGCAAAACCTGCAAGAATTGTGGCACAACGGGGGTGAGTTGCCAACTCGTGAATAGAAAACATCGTAGAATAGAAATCGTATGCATGACATAATCCTAGGTCAATACGATCAGATATATATATAAATCTCAAATGAATAAGTCTGAAGCATGATAAGGTGGCAATATAACATCTATACATGCGTGTAGTGCTAAGTGCTCGTGCCAGTGCCTCAGGTAATAACATATTATAAATATGAGGTATGATCAATGTAATCATTGTCAACTATATCAAGAAGTCTATGAGTATGTGGATATCATCCAACTATGTGATCAATGTCATCAATGTCAATATATGTATGTGGAAATCGTTCACGTGTCACCCAATGAAAATAAACGTCATGCATGTAAATATCATAAATCATATGCATGGAAATATGAGGATATAAATCAGCATGTGTCGCTCGTGACATATCAAATCATGGAACCTGAGTGCCAAGCATCGACACTCGAAAACATCATGAAACATGTGCCTAGCATCGGCACGTAAATCCTCATATATATAGGTTCCCGTCCGTCCGGATCGGCCTATATCATCTCTCAACTCCGGTCGGTATCCCCTAGATATCCGCCGAGCTCAAATAA
Source organism: Agapanthus africanus (assembly GCA_030015575.1). Classification (NCBI taxonomy): domain Eukaryota; kingdom Viridiplantae; phylum Streptophyta; class Magnoliopsida; order Asparagales; family Amaryllidaceae; genus Agapanthus; species Agapanthus africanus. The sequence continues at coordinate 245,562,571 of CM057347.1, read as the reverse complement.
TATCACCGGTAGGTAGTACTTCTCTGCCAGGCTCACCGTCTAGCATATACGAGTCTTCTTGCTCTGGGGTACCTCACCGGGTCCACCATGTACCCCCAGACGGTGCCTACCGCTCCTCGAATCGGGTTTCACATGCTACTCTCAGAACCGAGAAAACACATGGTGGACGCACTGAAATATCATATCAAGGGTAACCGGGGTTTCCAAACAATACATACTTTCTTTTAAAATACCCACGGTTCCCAAATCCAGAAATATTATGGAAACAACATATCTCAATGCGTATAATCAGAAAGCATGATGTATGCGACATATAAAAGAAATGTAAGCATACCAGTATATCATGCAACATGGAATAGTAATATCCACATATTTAGGGAAGACCGCTTCCTTAAAATGAATCAGTTTTAGAAAGTATCTTGCGGTTCCCAGATCTCCAAGTCAAACTAGAATCATTTATGTATGTGCACATATGTATATGTACAAGTATGAGTTTACAACAGGTAGGTGCACGAGTATGAGTGTACAATAGATGTGTGTACAAGTATAAGTGTACAATAGATGTGTGCACAAGTATGAGTGTACAATAGATGTGTGCATAAGTATGAGTGTACAATATGTAAGTACACGAGTATGCCATGCAAGAGTCATATCCTGAATGCAATAGTACTACAGTGTAGTGACATGGCAATTATCGATGATGAAGTGTGTGAGCCGGCAAGCAGGTGTACGTGGAACATATGCATCATCGATAATGGTGCTGGTGTCCTATCAGCATGGTCTTGATATAACAATAACATATTTAAACATGCGATGCGAACAGTAAGCATATGCAGCAAATGAATAATAACCACAACAGTGTAGAAGCTACATCAATGCATCTATGTCATACTGTTTTGCCATTTGAATGAAGACGAATCGGGGTTTTTAGTAAAATAAGGGCTACGGTGTTTTTAAGAAAAGATGCGTCTTTTGAAAATATCTGTAGAATCCCTTGCCTGTCTTTAACTACTCCCGATTCGTTAGTTTTTGAAATAGGTATGACATCGGCCTAGCCTAACATCCACTAGCAAATCTACAGCTCTAACTAGCAAGTCAATCAGGAGGGGTATGGAAACCGCCTAAATCTGAGTCGATATAATATATATGTAAATATAATAGTCGGTGATCCCGCCTCAAAGGTACCGCGTACGATATAATATCATATGACATCCTCGAGTCATGAGTGCGGATCTATCATCAATATAAAACTCGTACGGTAAATCATCGTACGGCATCCCAAAAGCTAGGTACGGGTCAATATCACATTCATCTCATCAATTATCTGGTATCCTTATCATCATAGTTCATGATCTGGGGTACTGATCTAAGTCTAGTACAAGCCGATACCATTTATATAAATATAAATGCGTGTGTGAAACACACGTCCAAAGGCCTGCTAACATCTCTTGTCGTATCCTAAATACGAATCACAATATATCACCGATCTCATGGCACTATGCCCAATCTCATCGACTCATCTCCAAATATCATCCACTATCCTCGTCATCTAGGTATATGTATAGCGATAAGCATGTGTGTGCGTAGGAGTGTAAACCTATTCTAGGGTTCGCATCTAGAAAACTATACTAGTTTATATCTAAACCCTATTCTATCCATAGTACACCTAATCATATCCTGAATAAACATGTCACACATAAACTATCATATATATATATATATAGTATATATAGTATACTAGACATCGAACTGCGGGGGTGCTATACGCCATCCACCCGACTTCCCCCGTAGATATAATCTACTCACCTTGCGTCTTTCTTGTCGATGTGGATGTCGCCTTCATCTTCTTCATCGTCTTGAATCATCATGGGGGTACCTACATATCACACGTATCGCATCACATTAAAATCAAATCGAAACCAAAACGACACGCAAAAAACCAAAACGATACATTTAAAAGCTTATAGGTTAGAACCTATAGGTACGCTTTCAAAACCATCAAACAATCCTCGATATCGTTGTACAAACGCCAAGTAATCGAGGTAAAATGCAAATATACAAATCCAGAATTTAAAATACGCAATACGAAAACACGAATCAAAACAGCAATTATAGAAAAGGGTCCCAAATTTCACCCTAGGTCAAGTTAGACAATTTTGCATATGCCAGGGGTCTAATTTATAGTTGTGTGAGCTACAAAACAAACACGACCCCAATCCTCACTGATCTGGCCGCAATTTGCGGCTCGATAGAATAAATCTGCGGCCATCCTTAAGGGTTAGGGGCTGGGGTTTTGGTGGCATGTTCTAAATCACCTGCATGCATCTCTGTCCTATCAAAATAATTTTCAGAGTCTCGGGGTGATAGCAGATTCCCTTTAACCCTCACAGATTCCACAATTTCCCGATATCGGCTTTTCTAAATCCGTATTCCGGTGTTCTAGTCTCTGTTTTTGGCCGGGATTCTAGCACTAGGGGGTTTGTGTGACCTCTACCGAGCTTAATTACCCACCACAACTCTCAATTTCCAATTACCCTAACTAGGTTTTTCCCAAGTCCACAAAACCAGTCGATATCGACATGAAACAAGTATGGATGTATAAGGAATTAAAACACTACTCTAAAGGTGCAGAAATTACCTCCTTTGACAACTCAAGAAAATTCTTGAGTTGCTCAAAGTCCTCAAAATCTTTTCTTTCTTGGTCCAATGTGTTTTCCTTGAGCTTGTGCTTCTATTTAATGAAATGGGATTTGGGTTTTGAGTTGATTTTCATAGAGTTTTGGGGGATTTTGTGAAGAGGGAGAGAGAGGTAGCAGCAGCAGCAGCAATATGAGGGAGATGGAGAGGAATGAGTGAAAACAATGAAGAGGATGGCTCAAGACTTGGGTCAAAATAAACCATCACTTTCTCTCTCTCACCCATACCTATATATTCTATTCTTTCCCTTTTTCCTTTTCTTTTTCTTTTCTTCTCTCATAAAAATCATTAACCATGATAAAACATGTACGAAAGCTATGGAAAAATATGTAACAAGTGTAAAAAAAATGATATGGTGCGTGTTTTGCACAAATATGCTAAAAATCCAATTAGCGATTTTTAATCGCGATTAGCACTAAATTAGTGTCAAACTAATCATAAAAACTTAAAATTTGTATAATTCACATAAAACACTATCTTTCTAGTAATTTCTATAATTTTCCAATTTTTTCCCCATTTATCGGTATTTAATTATACCGAATTATTAAAATATTCATTTAAAATTAATATTAAATTATAAAAATTCCCATAAGTAATATTTTATTTTTTTGAAATGTTACAACCCCTTACCCCCTCTCTCTCTCTTTCTTGCCCATGTTTCCTTGTCTCCCCATGCCACAATTTTTTATCCTTTTTCCTTTTTCTTTTCTTTTCTATTCTTTAACTTTTCTTTTCCTTTAAAACAAGGCCATGCATGAAACAAAAAAAAAGGCCATGGTAGGAAAATGCAACAAATGTGTAATATGACATGGTGCATGTCATGTGCACATAAGCCGGATTAACGCATGATTAGTGAAAATTAATCAAGTTTAGCATTTAACCATTTTACAAATAAGTATGCTCATATCACATAAAACACCCTCAATTCAATAATTCTTATAAATTTCAAAATATTCCCAATCTATCGGTATATAATTATACCGCATCATTAAAATATTCATAATATTTATTATTTAATTATATAATTTCCCAAAAATAATATTTTATTCTTCTGAAATGTTACATAAATGGATATTTATTTTATGAAAATAAATAAATGAGGTGGAATTTGGAGAAAGTCTAAGCATGGATGAAGGAATGGCTAAATTCATTTTATATTCATTTGGAGTTACTATTGAAGCATGGTGCAATTTTTTATTGCATGCTTAAATTATTTTCATTTGGGCCATATCATTTTTCCATGCTTGATTTTTTTATTCATCACATTCACCATATCTCTCATCATTATCTCCTTCTTCCTCCTCTTTGCTTTAACCTTCACATGAGCTGTGAATTAAAAGCTTAGAGAAAAAAGATAATCCAAAACTAAATCTCTACTTCATCTAAGTGATCACTTCTAGCACACTTGATCTCTTAGTTAAACTCTTGTGAAGAGTTTGTAGCTTGTTCGATAGCTCTCGGGTGGATCATCTTGGATCTTGAGGTGGCCGGAGATCGAGCTCTTTGCGACCACAATGAGCCTAGGAGTCACATCCAAACAAAGACCCGAAGGATTGGTTCCATAGGTATAACACTATCATAGTAGATTAGATCTCTAGATAGTTTTGCTAGTTAAGGTTTAAGCATAAGATCTAGGGTTATGTGGGTGTTGCATGCAAGAAATTTTTTGTTTACCGCTTCCGCCTCCTCACAAGTGTTGTGAGAGTGTGCAATATCTACTAACATGGTATCATAGCCTATCTTAAACCTTAAATAGCTTATATGAATGTTAGAATTCCGCCGTTTTTTGTCGCGCAAAAACTGCCGAAAAAACAGTTTTGAAAATCGAAATTTTGAGTTGTTTGCACACCCCGCGGGCTCACGGTTTGAAACGAGAAGCCGCGGGCTAGAGAGCGTGCACCCCGGGGACACCCCGGTAGGGACCAAAGGCCATACCCACACCCTAAGACCACCTCAAGGTGGCCTTGGGGGTGGGTGACCCGAGAGCACCCCAACTAGGTGCTCTCGGGTCTGCCAACCCCTTGGGGACACCTCGAGGTGGCTCCCGGGGGTGGGTAACCCCCTGAGTCCCCCCATTCGACCGTTAATATTATGTTCTTCGCCTCCGCGAAGTTCGGGCGGGTTTCGAGTTCGTTTCGACTCCCGGATTGGCTCAAAAAATCAGTATTTGAAAACTAGCTCACTGGATTTTTTCAAGAGTTGGAAAATTGATTTAGTTTGCTATTCACGTGTGGAATTCTAATGTCGCGGTTACATTACAATCTTAGTGATGTGTATGTGTGTTTGGAAACGTCGACTAATTTCTATACGACAATTAGTCTGGGTTGCACACGTCTGTATTGATATCATGTGATGGTATGTGTATATGAATATGTTGGATCGTCGTGATGAATGGCCGGGGATGTGAGAAGAGCGTTTTTCTTTCATTCATGTAATTTGTAAAAAGAAATGTAATGTTATTTTTTGAGGCACATCCGGGTTGAGATTGTAGCCACCGTTGTATATTTTCTTTTTACTGTTTTTGCTCCTAGGATAGACCCAAGGTGGGATGCACAAACTACCGGGTTCTTGAAGTGCCAAGTGGCCTACTCACTTTGTTAAGGGAGGTTGCTTCACTTAGGGAATTTGGTGGGTAGTTTTCCGCACCCGTAGGGGTCTAGGGTGGGGTTTGGCTATTCATCACGACCTTGGAACCCGTCTTTCATTAAGGGCTTAAATGAAATACGGAATTCCTAGTATATCCAATATGTTCATCTATGATCTGGAATGTTTATAAATGCGTGCGATGAATGGCTATTTATATATGAGATACATAATAAACGTTGCTTATGTTTTGCACCCGCACTAGTCCTGCCCCCACTCTGCCGTTAGTTAAGTAACCTAACGGTGCATGACGGGGCCCTGTGGCGAATGCGTATGGCATAAGCGTACGTTCTATTTTCGTTTCTTTTCTGTGATGTTTAGGAAACGTAAATGATGGGACAACACTAATGTGATTAATGTTAAGAAAAAGAAACCTAAACATGTTGTAGTATCAAATTTTTAAAAATGGGTGTCACGACCCTATATTTGGCCCATAACCGGCACTTAAACTACGTAACGTCTACAGGCGTACGCAGCTTAAATAAGCCGAAACCCAGAAATCTAAACCACCCAAAACTGGATCAACGGAGAAAAACATAGTTTTTTAACGTTTAGAAAATCACAAGTAAAATCTCTAACTTTAGTTTTCTTTCTTAAAAATTTCGGCAGCACCTCCTTTGTAAAAACTAGCCCGGAAAACGGGTACAACACAGATAATATATAAAGCATCCCAAATGGGAGAAAAATCACGCCCAACGGCGGAGACAATCACCACAACATGTATACGACGCCGAAGCAAAGAAATATCAAAGAAAAGACTGCAATAAGAAGTAAACTTTCCAAAACAAAACCGGCTCCCACGAGCACGGCACCCAGAGTCAACAAAATAATACAATACCGAATCCTCACATGTCGTCTCTAAGTCATATACAAACAGTGGTAGATGGAGAATACTAGATCCAGCAAAAAGATATACAATGTACAAGCAGATAACCGCAAACCCACCTAAAAGCAAAGGCCTCACTGCCTAACGTAGCGGTATCCGCAAAAGTAGAGATGATAAGACGCCCTGCCGCGACTACTCTGAGGGTAAGTCCTGCAAAACACTGTGGCACAACGGGGGTGAGTTGCCAACTCATGAATAGTAATCAACATCATACTGTAATCGCAAGTATGCACAAATAATGATTTATCTATCACATGTAATCCGATAGCATAAGTATGATAAGTGAATATGCAACAATCATGTAAAGGTACATCATCAGGGTATCACAATTACATGAAGCAATGCATAACAACAAAATCTTGAGTGTGTGGGATGATATAATAAAATCTCATGCAAAATCATCAGCATGGAAAAACACCAGTGTCCCTCATTGACACATCAAATCCCTAATCCTCAGGCACCGCATCCTCAGATCGGTCCTCACATGTAAGTCTCATAGAACCTGAGTGTCTAACATCGACACCCGAAACATCATGAAAAACATATACCTGTATGTATGTATGTGTGTGTGTGTGTGTATAAGTATGAGGATATCCGCCCCGTATGTCCACCGACGATGCGTAAAAATCATGGAAAAACCTGAGTGTCTAACATCGACACTCAAACATCATGAAACCCATGTCTAGCATCGACACGTAAATCCTCATAACTCAGGCGCTGTCATCATAACTGGCCCTGACGATATGTCGTACACCACTCCGGTCGGTATCCCCATGATAACCGCCGAGTCCAAATACAATCACCGGTAGGTAGTGGTCCCACCGCCAGGCTTATCGTCTACACCACGAAATCACCACTCCCCATGGGGTACCATACCGGGGCCACCATATACCCGCAGACGGTGCCTCCCGCTCCTCGAATCGGGTATCACAAGCCAAATCTCAGAACCGTGAAATCACATGGTGGACGCACTGAAATATCATATCAAGAGAAACTGGGTTTTCAAACAATACATAGTTTTCTTGAAATACCCCCACGGTTCTCAAATCCATAAATCATATGAAATCCATATCTCAATGCGTAAACCCATGAAAAACTGATATATGCAACATAAAACAACAATATGAGCATATCAAGCGAAAATCGCTCTTTTAAATGAATCCAGCTTTAAAATATATCTTGCAGTTCCCAAAATCCTCCAAAAACCAAGTATAGCATCATATGAAGAGTATATGTAAGTGTAGCAAGGTTTAAGTATCTACATGTAAGAAAGTAGGTATGATGCATTTCCTGAGCGCAACAGTCAACGTCTTAATATCACATGTCAAAACCATACCACTTAGCGTATATACAACTATAGCAAAATATGTAGGTGTACATGTCAATATGTGTGCATGATGTACATATAGCTGTAATCGAATAGGTGGGTGTTCATGTCAATATGTATGCATGATGTACAAATAGCTATAGTAGAGTATACGTGAAATGGAATAAGGGTTACTATCTTAACTATCCATGTCCGATACAATCTCACGTATGTATGTGTCAACAATATTTCACATGCACAATGGAATAAGAGCTACTATCTCAACTATCCCTATCCACTACCGTATCACGTATGTAGGTGGTTTGTGCGTGTCATAGCAATTACTGACGATGTGGGTGTAGCATACAATTTAGTGCTCGTGCAACATGAACCGTCAGTAATGTGTTATATTTAAAGGTACAACAGATACTACTATGCAATGACATTCATATGAAATTAACCAATATGCAATAACATGCAGCTATCCTATCATATCTGCCCCGACGCATAACGCCATACGGGCGATTTCCCCGTAGATGTTAAATCTACTCACCAATGGTCTCCAGCTATGAAAATCCGACCATCTGCTTCCCTTTGTTCGCAGCGTCAGAAGTCCCCGCTTGCGATGTTATAATTTCACAAACACATAAACAGAGAAAAACTCAGAAATCGACCAATATAACTTAAAACTACATTTTAAACGACGCACCAACACTAAACTAACTCACGAGTGTCCGTATAGTGGTTAACATGCGTAACGATACCACAAAACCAAACTGAGTACAACAGCTGCGCCAGATCACGATTCGTGTCGGATTACGTAACGCGCGGATTCAAAACACTATATTATAAGAAAACGATTCCAGATTTTTCATACTGCTATTACTAAACAATTAAACAGTACCAAACACCCCCAAAACACAGCAGACAACTACCAACAAAAACCAAACCCCAACTCCTCCCTACATAGCCGGCGTCGCCGGAATTCGCCAAAGGGTCGCCGGCCCATTCCGGTGGGGTAGTCCTCGTGTCCCAGGTGGTGTCTTAGGTAAACTAGTACATCACTATAATTTTGTTTAGTTATCCAGTAAAAATTCCAGGTCGGAGCAGATCCCAGAAACTCAACAAGACACAAAAGAATACGATATTGCACTAATCGATATCTAACGTGTTCTAAACAATATCCAATGAACTACACATCATAAAAACTTCATTTTAACAGATTAGGGATTATACCTAACAATCTTTGCTCCTAAGATCCAAGCTTTCCATGCTCCAAGTGATCAAGAAGCAAAAACCAAGACTTATAGTATTTTTGTGATATATTTTGGGAATTTTGGGGATTTATGAGCTTTGAAATTGTTGCAAATGGAGAAAGAAAGATCAAAGGCAGAAGAAAGAGGGAGGGGCTCGGCCAAAATGAAGGAGGTGAGGAAATTGTATGGAGTTTCTAGCTAATTCTAGCATTAAATGCAATAAATGCATTCACATGCACATTCATGCACCTCTTGCATTCTTTTCATTTTCTTTAACCTTAATTCTAAAACCCATACAAATATCTAGATACTATGAGAGGATTGAATTAACCTAAACATAATTGATGAAAAGTTCTCTTAAAAGAAATTTTCCAAAATGTGAATACCGCATTAAAATAATATTAAAATTGGGAAAAATTCTAATTGAACCAAAACGTCCCATATACCCCCAAAGCTTGCGCACTAGCTTTATTTTAGCTGAACTAGGTGCTGGCAAGTCTATATGGTCATTTGAACACAGTCGGGTTAAAACGGAAAATACCGACAATTTAACCCTAAAACGGAAAAATTCGCATAATGATTTCTAAAATGTTACAATGGGTAACTCTAGTTTAAACGTAAATGATGGGACAACATTAATGTGAAAAAGCATTTGATGCGATCGATTAGGACATTCGTATGACTTTGTTGACCATAGTTAAGGGTCATGTGGGTGGGTCTAAATTAATCACGAAATGGCGGGTAGAACTTGTGTAGTGCTTATGATTTGTTGACCATAGTTAAGGTCATAAGACACTAGGGGTAAAAATCATATGGGGAATTTCAAGAGTTGAAATTTGCAATGAGATTGCATACCTTCTATTTGATAGTTGGATCCCGATCCCACTGTGAGTAAAAGTTACTCCCGGGAGAGTTTTGCACTTTACAATTAGCTAATCCAGTAGGTGTCTAGAAATGTGTCAACCGGGTTACGCCTCTAGGAAAATGAGGTTTATTTTAATTAGGTCCGTGCGAAAGCACGGGGAACCTCCCTCGGAGTACTGACATTGGCCGGGCCGACCGGTTAGCGAACTTGTAGATTGCAATTAATCCTGGCTAATTTTCTTTTTAAGGTCTGAAGGAAAATTTGATAAAAAGCAGTGGGAGACATAGATTAAATAAGATCAATAACCAATCTAATCAAGCAAGAGCAATCGCTGAGTGTCTTCTTTTCTCTCTCCTAATGGCAGATACCTATGACGGGACTTAAGCTTTTATTAGACAAGAATAAACTCACGGGACCGAATTATATAGATTGGCTGAGGAACGTAAATATTGCCCTGACCTATGATAAGGTCGGATACGTCCTGACTACTCCAGCCCCTCCTAGCCCAGGCCCTGATTCTTCAGTTGCGGATAAAGAAATCCGCAAGACATGGGATATAGACTGGGCAACAGCCAAGTGCCTCGCGCTAGCTTCTATGAACAATGAACATCAGAAGCAGCACAAGAAGATGGATGTACAATCCATCTTTCTCCATACAAAGGAGTTGTATGGAGAGCAATCTCGTACTCTCCGATACGAGGCATCTCGAAAGCTGTTTCAGATGTGGATGGCTGCTGGCACGTCTGTAGGTGACCATGTATTGAAGATGATTGGACTTATCGAAGAACTTGAGGACCTGGGTTGGACCATGGAGAACGAACAGTATGTTGATATTGTTCTACAGTCCCTTCCCAAGCCTTTGCTCAGTTTATTGCAAACTTCAACATGCATAACATGGAGATGTCATTACCTGAACTCCTTAATATGTTGAGGAGTGCAGAGAGCATGCTAAAGGTAGCGAAAAATGCCGCTTTTATTCCCGGGCCATCTTCCTCTTCCGTCCCGAAAGCCAAGGCCAAGGGAAAGAAGAAGAAGAATCCCATCAAGTCGAGAGGATGAGTGAAAAAGGCACCGGGAAAGGACAAGATAGGGGCTTCTACGACTGGACGAGGGGAATACTTCCACTGCCACCAGACTGGGCACTGGAAGAGAAACTGCATTGGATACCTGGCCGGCCTCAAGAAGATGAAGCATGCTGATGCTACCACTTCAGGTGTATTTGTAACGGAAAACCGTTTTTCAATTAACTATGCTTCCTGGGTATTAGATACCGGGTCAGGATCTCACATCTGTAATTGTGTGTAGCGGCTGAGAAATAGCAGGTTTTTGAAGAAAGGTGATCACACTCTCCGAGTTGGGAATGGTTCCTCTGTACACGTTGTACCAGTGGGAGAGTATCACCTTTATTTGCCCTCGGGTTGTATATTGGTTTTGAACCCATGTTATTTTATACCTTCGATGTTATGTAATATTATATCTGTATCGTTGTTGGACAATGCTGGATATAATTTTGTATTGCAATCTAATGTTATGAACATTAACCTTAATCAAGAGTTGATTGGGTCTGGTACATTAAATAACGGGATATACATCCTAAACTAGCACACACTTTTCAATATACAACACACAATCAAAAGAAAGGTTTCAGGCATAAATGAAACTTTCATTTGGCATTGTAGACTTGGTCATATTAAAGAAACAAGACTAACCAAGCTACATAAAGATGGATATTTAAACCCGTTTGAATATAAATCTTATGCGACTTGCCAGTCTTGTATCAAAGGTAAAATGACCAAAACTCCGTTTACTGGACACGGAGAGAGAGCTATTGAACTCTTAGGCCTCATACATAGTGATGTATGTGGACCAATGTCTACACATGTGAGAGGTGGTTTTTCGTACTTCATAAGTTTCACTGATGATTTCTCGAGATTCGGGCATGTGTTCTTGTTGAAACATGAGTCCGAAGCCTTCAAAAAATTCAAGGAGTATAAATCTGAAGTAGAAAAATGAATAGGCTTGAGTATCAAGAAACTTTGATCAAATCGAGGAGGTGAGTACCTAAGCTCAGAGATTCTATATTTCCTAAAAGAGAATGGGATTCTCTCTCAGCTCACACCTCCGTACACACCACAGCACAACAGTGTGTCGGAACAGAGAAATCGTACCCTATTAGATTTGGTACGATCTATAATGAGTGATGCTGAGTTACCAATATCATTCTGGGGGCACGCATTAGAGACTGCGATATATATATTGAATAGGGTTCCGACCAAAACCGTATCTACCACTCCATATGAGATATGGTATGGGAAGAGACCATCTCTTAAAAGAGTTAGGATATAGGGTTGTCCGGCTCATGTGAAAAAGCAGAATCCGGACAAACTCGAGACACGATCGGTTTTGTGTAAATTTGTGGGATATCCAAAACACTCGTATGGATATCTTTTCTACTACAAGGAGGAACAAAGGGTTTTTGTTTCTCAGTATGCCACATTTTTAGAAAATGAATTTTTTACAAATGATACTGTTGGTAATGCGGTAGAACTGGAAGAAATTCCAGATAAACAAACAATTACCGATGATTTGATTGAACTTGAGGTTTCAATAGAACTTGACGAACCTCACCCACTCCGTAGATATAGTAGGACTTCTCGCCCACCTGATAGATAATACAGTTTTCTAATTGACGGTGATAGAGAAGATTACATCATGGATAATGATGATCCTACTAGTTTTCAGCAAGCTATCACGAGTAGTGACTCAGTGAAGTGGCTGGATGCCATGAGATCCGAAATGGAATCCATGCACACCAACAAAGTATGGACTTTGGAGGTTGCACCTTTTGGACTAAAACCCATAGGGTGCAAATGGATCTTTAAGAGAAAGATCGGTGTGGATGGTCAGGTGGAGACCTATAAAGCTAGGCTGGTCGCAAAAGGATTTCGTCAAAGACCAGGCTTGGCTATGATGAAACCTTTTCACCAGTCGCGATGCTCAAATCCATTCGGATCCTGCTTGCTATAGCTGCTCACTATGACTATGAGATCTTGCAGACGGATGTTAAAACGACATATCTAAATAGTGATTTAGAAGAATGCGTTTTTATGGATCAGCCAGAAGGCTTCATTGATAGTGGGAGCAGCGGAAATGCATGCAGGTTGCTTAAATCGATCTATGGAATAAAGCAGGCATCACGGAGTTAGAACATTTGCTTTGATGATACAATCAAAGAGTTTGGTTTTATCAAAAATGTATATGAACCATGTATTTATGAAAGGATTGTAGATAGTACTGTTACATTCCTCGTATTGTACGTGAACGACATTCTCTTGATAGGAAATGATGTTCCTATGCTACAATCGGTCAAACTATTCTTATCGCAGAGGTTCTCCATGAAAGACCTGGGTGATGCCTCGTACATTCTGGGGATTAAGATCTATAGAGATAGATCTAAGAAATTATTCGGATTGTCCCAATCGAGATACATTGACACCATACTAAAGATGTTTAGTATGGAAGATTCCAGGTAATTTAACCGCTTGTCACGGGATCATCCTCTCCAAAGAGATGTCTCCAAAGACTGATGAGGAGAGGGCTCGCATGAGCATTATACCCTACGCTTCGGCGGTAGGATCTATAATGTATGTGATGTTATGTACTCGCCTAGATATAGCTTATGCACTGAGTGCAGTAAGAAGGTATCAATCCAATCCAGGGAAGAAATACGGGACTGCTGTGAAGAACATTCTGAAGTACTTGAGAGGAACTAAAGAAATGTTCTTGGTGTATGGTAACGGAGATCTCCAAATGGAGGGCTTTACCGATTCCAGCTTCCAGAGAGACAAGGATGATAGTAAGTGCATCTCGGGATTTGTATTTACCCTAAATGGAGAGGCGATATGTTGGAAGAGTTCCAAGCAAGATACCGTCGCTGACTCCACGATGGAAGCTGAGTATATTGCTGCTAATGATGCCGCAAAAGAGGCAGTCTGGATTAGGAAGTTCATTTCTGAACTTCAGGTGGTTCCATCTATTGCTAATCTAATACCTCTATATTGCGATAACAATGGAGCCATGGCTTTGGCATAGGAACCAAGGTCCCATCAAAAATCCAGACATATCTTGAGGCGGTATCACCTCATCAGGGAGATAGTAGATCGCCCGGACATCGAGGTACGGAGAGTAGACACGAAAGGCAACACAGCAGATCCATTCACCAAGGCCATCCCTCAAGTCCAGTTTGAGAAACTGTGCGAGCTGTTGGGCATGCGGTACGCCGGTAACTGGTTCTAATGTAGACAGTGGGTAATTATTGCACCAACTACAGGCCTTAGTGCAAGTGGGAGATTGTTAGATATGTATGCCCTAGAGGCCTGTATTGTATAGGATGCTAGGCATGTATATGTACAGAAACAATCTTTGCTCGAAATGATAGTATGTTATCTGTTTTATCTTCATCTTAACGTGTGATGTGTTGTATTTCATATCTTTATATACATTTTGATTAAGCCCTTAGGATTATGCTTGACTACCGGGATTATGATGTAGATCATACTAGTGGGGCCTGGGCAGTCTATAAGCATATCCTTTAATAGTTCCTAGTCGAGGGTATATCGAGATAGGGCATCGATATTACCAGAGTAGACTAGTGTGTACGTTTCTTGACCCTGGGGCGATGGTTGATCCCACAACCATTGGTGTTTGACATCAAAGATTGTACAAAGGTGCTCATTGGAGAATGGGTGCACCGAACCGGACTCGCCGAGAACTCTAAGATGGTATATATCCTATTGTCAGATAGAAGTTCTCTGGTGACACTTGTACAGATTAGTCTGTAGACCCGAGATCGTCATAGTGTCTTGTGTGATTCCCACTGTGCTGTGATTTCCTCCCAACCACGGCTCTACTGAGTCGTGCAAACAGGTGGATTTTGGGTACAGTCCCGAATCGCATGGAGGCAGTGAGCGATAGGAGAGGTTTCATCTCTCCCGGTATAGGGAGTTGATGTCGCGCTATGCTTGATCGTCCATAAAAGAAAATCCCTGGCCAGGGTTCTCGAGATTTACTGATAAGAGTTATCAGTAGTTTCTCGAACCGTTATAGGCCGTAAATCAGTATGACTTATAAAGTTACTGGGGTCTGACATTTACTATCCGTTGACTTCATATGCGACGTATCAGACGAAGAGTCCGGACTGTACGGTAAGTGTTGCTAACAGGCTCGTTAGGGTTGTGACGAGTTCGCTCGTCGACCACCTTTTTGTCATGTACCTGGGTAGACATTACGCATAGCTAGTGCCGCTGACATGCTTGTGGTTAAACCCACTGCCAGCATACTGTCGAGTCTTTAGAGTCCCACACAGAGGGTTCCCTGGTTCAGGCAAAAGATGTAGAGGTCGTAAGTTGTTAGGCAGGGTTTCGATCATGTTCGTGTAATTGTTACAGGAATAATGATCGGAAGGATAATATTAGTAGGCTTTGGTTTAAGCCGGATACCGGTATTATATTATTGGATTATTTGTATTCGTATTTTTCGGAATTCGGATACGGGTATACTTATACGGTATACGGTGGAGGGGTATTCTTGTAATTGTTACAAGAATACCTTCTAGAAGGAGACAACTCATAAATGGATATTTATTTTGTGAAAATAAATAAATGAGATGGAATTTAGAGAAAGTCTAAGCATGGATGAAGGAATGGCTAAATTCATTTTATAATCATTTGGAGTTACTATTGAAGCATGGTGCAATTTTTTATTGCATGCTTCAATTATTTTCATTTGAGCCATATCATTTTTCTATGCTTGATTTTTTCATTCATCACATTCACCTTATCTCTCCTCATTATCTCCTTCTTCCTCCTCTTTGCTTTAACCTTCACATGAGCTGTGAATCAAAAGCTTAGAGCAAAAAGATGATCCAATACTAAATCTCTACTTCATCTAAGTGATCACTTCTAGCACACTTGATCTCTTAGTTAAACTCTTATGAAGAGTTTGTAGCTTGTTCGATAGCTCTCGGATGGATCATCTTGGATCTTGAAGTGGCCGGAGATCGAGCACTTTGCGACCACAAGGAGCCTAGGAGTCACATCCAAACAAAGACCCAAAGGACCGGTCCCATAGGTATAACACTATCATAGTAGATTAGATCTCTAGATAGTTTTGCTAGTTAAGGTTTAAGCACAAGATCTAGGGTTATGTGGGTGTTGCATGCAAGAAATTTTTTGTTTACCGCTTTCGCCTCCTCATAAGTGTTGTGAGAGTGTGCAACATCTACTAATTGATAAGTATACACTAGTCTACTTTGGAGTATCGATGTCGAGTCTCGATACTCTCACGACTAGGGAAATTTAAGGATGTGCTTATAGACCACCCAGCTCCCACGTATATGATCGCCATCATAATGCTGGTAGTCAAGCAAGATTTCTATGGGCTCTATCAACATGTAATAGTGATCTGTAATGCCACCTAATGCTGTACATGATGATAAAGACAAACCAGACAGCATACTATCATCTCGAGTAAAACTGTTCTACCGGTATAGGTCCTCCCTCAATCATCACAATCGCGTGCTCGCAATTCAGTAATTGACTTGAGGGCACCATAGCCAACAGTTATATTGTTACCCTTGTCATCACTCGATGTTTTTATTATTATTATTGTATTGTATGACCTAGGAGATTGTCATACATGCGATTTCTTCTCAGTGATTGTTGGCTATAGTGCCCTCAAGTCAATTATTGAATCGCAGACACGCGATTGCGATGATTGAGGGAGGACCTATACCGGTAGAACAGTCTTGCTCGAGATGATAGTATGCTATCTGCTTTGTCTTTATCATCATGCTTTAGGTGATATTACAGATCACTATTACATGTTGATAGAGCCCATAGGATTCTTGATTGACTACAAGCATTATGATGGCGATTATGTATGTGGGAGCTGGTGGTCTATAAGTGTCACGACCCAAAGTTAGGCACGTGACCGACACTTAAATCACGGGACGTCAACAGGCGTAACGCAATTTAAGTAAGCCGAAAACCCAGAAATCTAAACCATAAAAAGAAGTAAGTGATAGAACATTGTTAAAAACATTTGGAAATCTCAAGTAAAAATCTTAAAGCTTAAGTTTATTTTCTTAAAAATTTTGGCAGCACTTCCTTTTTAAAAACTAGCCCCGAAACGGGTACAAACACAGGATATAAATAAAGCATTCCCAAACAGGAGTAAATCACGGCCAAAGGAGGAAACAACCATCACCATCATATATACAACGCCGTAGCGAAGAAATAGACAATAAAAATGAAAAACATCATATATAGATAAAACTACATAAGAAAGGCTGGCTCACACGAGCACGATACCTAGAGTCACAAAATATACAATATCGATCCTCACAAACTCGTCTCTAAGTCAATATATGAAAGTGGTAGATGGAGAGTACTAGATACAATGAGATATACAGTGGATATAATCGGATAACCGCAAACCCACCTACAACAAAAATATAGGGTTGCCTAGCACGGTAGCAAGTTTTAGGGAGGTATCGTCCATGCCAATTTTAAAAAATTGCCGTTCTAGTAAACCCTAACCATAGAATCGCTACTAGAAAATCTGACGAAACGAATGCAAACGACTTTGCAACTAAAGTAAACAAGAAATACAACCTTTGTAGACCGGTCCTTCACTACAATAGCTCCGTGTAGTAGTCCCTTCGCTGCGATCACGAACTCCCGGACTCTAGCTCCCATGAAGAAATGAACAAGCTTGCATCGAAGTCTTCGAGGCCGAAGATGATCTACGTCGAGGAAACACTAACCCAAGCTATCTCTTCACTAATTGTAGAATTAGTGAAGCAAACACCCTATACTAAATGGCAAGTAGTAGAGGATGATGAAGTAGGAATTTTGCTCACTTTATATTTAATTTTCTCATACAATTCCATCACTTGATCAAAAGCTAGTGAGCTTTCAAGAGGAAGATGAAGATGAAAATGATGAAGTGATGAGTGAATAATTCATGTGAGGTTAGAAATGCAACCATGGTGAGTTAATGTCATGCTTAACCCTTGTAGAGACTAAACCATAGCTATGAGTTAAGGGTTGGGTTAACAAATATCTTAAGCTAGACAAACAAGTGGACTTGGTCAATGAAACCTACAAGCTTCTACAAGCTTTGAACCATGACTCATTGTCCATGTGTTTGAATTACTTAAAACAAATAAAACCTTAACTTTAACCTAGCATGGTGTGAGTCTCATACTAACATGTTGCATGTGTAACCTAGCATGACACAACAATATATATCACATATATATTTTGTGTGCAAAGAAAACAATTAACATATATCACATATATGTTAAGTGTAACAAATGTGAGAAAAAGAAAAGCTTTAATTGAGCTAATATTAGTTAATGTAATTTAATATATCGAATATATAATTCTACATTAAATTATTAAATCAACACATGATTTAATAATCCGGCTATAGTGTGTATAACCGACTAATATCAAATGCAACAACTTATCGAATCAACACTTGATCCGATAACCTGGCTATATCACATATAACCAACCAATGTCACAAGTCGCGAGAATAGAATGCGGTATCACATATCACATTAATCTCAATCCCGCACATATCACATATGTGCTCCTACTCCGTTTCGCTTGAGCCAGGAAACCTCTGTGTAGGACTCTAAAGACTCGTCAATACGCCGGCAGTAGGTGATGATCATATCAAACACCCACAAGCCGCAAGCGGTCTGCTAAACGTAACGGCCACCTAGGTATTGAGCGATCAGAAGATCAACAAGCAAGCCTGCTCGTACTCCTGTGAATCCAATCAGTAACACTACAGTACAGTCCGGTCTCTTCGTTTGATATGTCGCATATCACAGCCTGGGGGTGGTATAACGTCAGACCCCAATAGCCTGATAAGTCATGCCAATGCAAGATCCATAACGGTTCGAGAAACTACTGATAACACTTACCAGTAAATCTCAGCAACCCTGTCCAGGGATTTCCTGTTATGGCCAATCGAGTATAGCGCAATATCAACTCCTAATACCGAAAGAGAAGAAACCCCTCCTATCGCTTATTGCCTCCATGTGTCTCGGGACTGTACCCAAAAACCACCTTTTTGCACGATCTCTTGACTGCGGTATGGTGGAAATCAAAGCACAGTGGGAATCACACAAGACTCTATGATGACCTTGGGTCTACAGACTAACTTGTACCAGTGTCAACAGAGAATTGCTATCCGACGATAGGTACCATCTAAGAGTTCTCGGCGAGTCCGTCCAGTGTACCCAGTCTCCACTGAGCACCCGTATACCTTCTCTGATGTCAAACACTAATGGATATGGTATCATCCATCGCCCATCACATGGGTCGAGAAGCGCATACGCTAGTCTACTCTGGAGTATCGATGCCCTGTCTCGATACACACTCGACTAGGAACATTTGAAGGATGTACTTACCGACTACACTGTACCCACTAGTATGATCCGCATCATAATCCTGGTAGTCAAGTACTCATCCTAAGGGCTTTATCAATATGTAATAGAGAGACTATAAGTGTACATGTTAGGATAAAGAGCAACCAGATAGCGTACTATCATATCGAGCAAGAAAGTCCTCCCTATATATGTCCAAGCATCCATTACAAGATACACCACATGTACAGTAATGGCCTTTAGGGCATACATATAACTAACAAAAAAGGTCTCATAGCCAACCGTAGTGATATCCGCAGAAATAGATAAATAGGGGCCCTGGCACGACTACTCTGAGGGTGTGGACGAACCACAATGCTTAGAATCGTCCATACTAAACCCCTTTAGTACGGTGTTAATGTACCTGGATTTCGGACACTCCCAACATCCACTTTAGATCTATCACCATAGATCATAATTCACAAGATGTAGTAGGTATCATCCAGATCTTTTATTGAGAATCCCCGTGATAAGAGGAGCTTAACCGAGTGTACCATAGGAAACTATTTCCTATCAAGAGTATGTTATCTACATACAATACGTGGAAGATAGCCTTACTCTCTACTACCATTTTGATGAAGTCAAACTCTTTGACTACCACATCAAAACAGATTGTAGCGCCTTGAAAAGTCGTTTTGGTGTTTTCCTGAAAATCGGTGAAAATTCGGTATTTTTCCGAAAACCGTCTTTTTTCGTTATTTTGCAGTTTAGGACTAATTATACCTAAAATGGATAGGTAATTGCTTGTTTTTAGTAGCTGATGAGTTACTTATGAAATTCTGGTCGTTTAAAAATTTTCCCTAATTTTTCAATTTTTAATATTATTTTAAGCCAGTAAGAAAATACATTAATTTAGCGATAAATACAAATTTAATTGGGCTAAATTTAAGCTTTAAAATCATGTTAATTAAAATCTAGTTGTAATATAAATTTTTAGTATTTTATTTTCAATTTTAACTAATTTTTATTATGGAAATCGAAATTTATTGAATTTTAAGCTAAAACTTGCAATTTTGGACTTGTAGGGGGTCTTTTTGCAAAAAAAAATTTGTGCACTCTCACACACACATCCTCACATCTCCTTGGCTGTCCGAAACTGCAGAAAATTCCCCCTCTCTCTTTTGTTTTAAAACTCTTTTGTTAGGAATGAATTGAGTTGATGTATAGGTTTTAAAATATAGTATTTTGGAGGTATAGTGTATTTGACTTTGGGGGGGTTTGACTTGGTGACCATTTCCCACACCCCACAGCATTCCCCTCCTCCCTCATCAGGCCGAAATCAGCAGCTCCCCCCACTTCATTTTTCCTCTCTATTTTGTTCACAAATTCATCTCAAAAACCATCAAAAAACAACAATTCCTTCACTATTTCAACAACAAAACCTTAATCCATCTCTTCTCACACCCACTTTAGTTTAAATCTTTTGGAAAGGAGGCATCTTTGGAGGCAAATTATTCTTGCTAGATCTCTAGTTGAGGTATAAATTCTTGCTAATTAAATTCTTTTGGTTAAGTTTCTTAAGTTAAATTGTTGTAGTGTTAATTTAGTATTAGTTCTAATCTAGTTTTTTAAAAGTTTATGGTTAGAGTTTAACTAGGATTTTAGAAACCCTTATTTAGTTAATTGAATCTATTTTGATATCTAGTTGTTTGCTAATCTAAGTTAATGAGGTTACTTTATTTGTGTGGGCTTCAAATTAGTGTTAATTTGGTATTGTCATGTTTAGTTTTGGATTGAAATTGCTAATTATGAAAATCAAGAAAGGTTTTGTTTATGGAAATTAGGTTTTTAAGCATTGCTAATGGTTTAAAACTAATGTAGTGGCTATCTAGTGGGTTAGTTGGATGTTTGTGTTGGATTGTGAGCACTTTATCGCATAACGGCGATATTGCGTCGTTTTTTTTAGAATGTTTGTGCTTACTAGTTTTGTGATAAAAGTTTGTGATAAATTATTTTTGATGTCTTGATGACATTTTTAGCGTATCCTATGACTTTTAGGATGGGTGAGTGCGGATGTTTGTGTGTTCGGGTTTTAGTTTTTCCGGACGACCAAATCGACATTTTAGTTAGTTTTGCGATTTTCGCGTGTGTTCCGCACACCTTGTGCACGTTGTACCTAGCTTGTGAACGTTAGTATTTTCGTTTGGGTTTTGCGTCGTTCTTGATATGTAACCTTATGTTTGGTATTGATGTAAATTCCAGGTTCGGTCGCGGAGACGTCAGACGCGGCACGAAAGGGGAAAGCGGTGATTGGACGTGACTAGCTAGGGATTTCGGTGAGTAGATGTAATATCTACGGGGGACTATCGTTGGATGGCGCAAGTCGCCCGATAGTTTTAGTAGCTTAAAAAGATTCTCAGTAATGTTAGTAATTAGGGGTGTAATACTTGTATGATTATTTGCTACATTCATGCCTTATATTGACATACATATACGAACCCACTCTATAGGACACCTGCACCATTGCCAGGGTTTTTATATGCAGCACGAGCACTATTCATGCTTACACACACACCCTGGTAATTGCCATGCCACCATACTAGATAACCTTTAAATTGAAACCTTTTACTATAATTGATACTTAAACTTGCGCTATTGCTTTAATTCCTTAAAATGAAATCGTAGGATTGCTATTCATGTGCATGTACTTCATCATATTATTTGTTCATGCCTAATCTATTAATCACACATCGCAACTTGATTATTGATACCATATGCATTCATTATCATTGACATATGCACTTATGAGGATTTCTTGAGATTTTATGATATTCTGGATTTCGGGGGAAAGCCGCAAAATTTCTAAACTTATTATATTTTTAAAATATGTAAATTGCGGTTTTCTAGTGATGTAAGTGTCGTCCACCATGAGTTTGCTGTGGTTTTCGAGACCCGTTTCGAGGAGTTGGATGAACCGTCTCGGGTACATGGTGGGCCCGGTAAGGTACCCGGGGCAAGAAGCTCGTGGTGCTGACGATAAGCCTGGCAGGGGGCGGATTACCTACCGGTGACTGTTTGGGACGGCGGATATCCAGAGGATACCGACCGTGGCCGCGAGATGATGAGATAGTGATTTTGAGATGGGTCAGCCGGATGGCTGAGGCCAGAGACACTATGATATGGATATATGAGATTTGTGATAGTTTTGAGGTGTCGTTGCTGGACACAGGTTCTTGTTGATTCTAGTGGTATTATGCTGGTATTTCAAAAGAGGTTCCTAAAGAAAAAACATGATTCTTATACTTACACATTCAGATCATGAGTTGATTCACATTGCATTCATACCTGCTAGTATATTCATATTGCATACATACCTTCTATTATGTCCTGCCATACCTGTATTATAGATGCTAGGATGCTTGTGTGCATGCATTCGATAGCCTGTGTAGATGTTATTTATTACTCACGAGTTGGCAACTCACCCCCGTTGTGCCACAGCCTTTTGCAGGTCCGCTCCGTCAGTACAGTAGCGGCGGGCACACTTGCTTCTTTTGCCTCTTTTGCCTGGACTCGAGGTTTTGCTCTTAGGTGGGTTATATTAATATTTTTGTACCACCTTGTATATTCCTTGTATCTAGTGTACTCCATCTACTGTATCTACCAGTATTGTTGTATATTGACCTAGAGATGAGACGGTGAGATTTATGGACTTTTATGCTGTATTTGGGGTCGAGCTCACTTGAGTCGACATGCAGTTTTTTTCTCATGCTCTTTATGATTATTTTGCATGTTGTTGTTCTATATTGCGTGGGATTTGTGACCACCTTGTGGCGAAGAGCTAGCTCCCGCTTGGGGATGCCATATTTGTTGGATTCATATATATTCTTGTTGTACCCATTTTGGGGGCCAGTATTTACAAAGGAGATTCTGCCGAAATTTTCGGGAAAATTGATATTGTTTTTAAAAAAGGCTTGATGTGATTCATTTGATAAACTCGCTTTCAATTGATTGGTTTTCCTTCATTCTTTTCCTTATTTGGTTTTGGTTTTCTGGGCTTTGGCTTACTTATTTTACGGACGTCTTGAGACGTTTCGTAAACTTAAGTGCCAGTCACGTTCCGTACCTTGCGGGTCATGACAAAGTTGGTATCAGAGCGATAGGTTTTACCTTTTTGAGTGTAGGATGACCCTTGGTAGATGGAGTAAGTGACTCAAGTAGGGTAACGTAGCGTATGTATGTCCGCGGCATACTTGCGATACGGTACTCCGCCTAAGTGACTTTAGGATATACTTGCTTGAAATTCCTTCTTTATTTCCGTGTATCCTATGATTCTATTGCACTGTTCTTACTATCCGTTTTCCTGTAACAGTTACTATGCCGCCGAAGGCTACGAGGGCACAGAGGGCTGCCGCCCGAGACGAGATTCGAGCTGACTCGTCCAAGACTAGGACTGAGCAGGGTGGTATGCCTACGCCGCAGGGACAGACCGATCCACCTTCCCCAGGCCGTATGGATAGGCTCGAGACTGGTATGGAGGAGTTGCGACAGATGATGGGGGGTATGCAGGAGCTACGTCAGATGGTAGGATCCCTAGTTGCAGCCAGTCGTACACCGAGGCCGGATGACGTACCTACTACATCACAGAAGACCATGATACCTGCTCCTACTACTACCGCTGTGACCATCCCAGTTTCACTACAGGATTTCATGAGGCTGAGACCTCCAGTATTCACCGGCACCGAGGCAGCGGAGGACCCACAGACGTTCCTTGACAGTTTAGCCAGGATCTGCCGTTCGCTGAGATGTTCGGATGATCGATGGGTAGAGCTTGCGAGTTTCCGACTAGAGGGTCTCGCGCAGACATGGTGGGAGTCAGTCTTGAGAGGTCGAGCTGCAGGTCTACCGCCTATGACTTGGGCCGAGTTTACAGCGGTCTTTCTAGCTCGTTTCCTCCCAGAGAGCGTTCGTGACGCCAGAGCTCATAGCTTCGAGGCCTTAGTCAAGACACCTGGGATGACGGTGTCTGAGTATGACATCCAGTTTACACAGTTATCCCGATATGCTCAGTATTTGGTGGATACTGAAGAGAAGATGGTGAAGAGGTTTGTACAGGGACTAGATGCCCAGCTATATCTTGCCATTGGCGCCCAGCACTACGACACTTATTCAGCTGCTATGGATACGGCATTACGGATGAGGCACGCATATCACAGACTTCGGCCGTTTCTGGACCGAAGAGGATTCGCATCGATGTACCGTCTCAGAGGCAGCGCGCCAGATTCTTTCCGAGAGATAGGCCTGGCAGAGGATTTGGACGGGGACAGTTATATGGTTCATATCCCCAGGGACAGCAGCCGTCGCCAGGGTGTTTTGGGTGCGGGAGTCCGCACCATCTTGTCAGAGACTGTCCGGCGAGACGACAGGGAGCGGCGACCGTTCCGCATGTGACCCTACCACCATCACCACCCCCTCCTCAGAGAGCCCTACTTCCTACCACAGGCGATGCTCCACGCCAGTTAGGTGCACCCAGAGGTCGTGGACTCGGCGGTCCTGTTCAAAGAGGATGAGGAGGCAGAGGCCGAGGTCGAGGTCAGCCCGCTATCGGTGGAGGACAGGCCCGAGTTTTTGCTTTGACACCACAGGATGCGCAGGCATCCAATGCCGTTGTGACAGGTACCTTGCCAGTTTGTTCTTTCGACGCACGGGTATTATTTGACCCAGGTTCCACACATTCGTACGTCTCTACACACTTTGCACCGATGTTGGGCCGTGAGTCGTCGTCTTTAGATCATCCGCTTGTTGTTGTTACTCCGGTAGGCGAGTCGTTTGTCACTCGTTTTGTATTTCGATTGCGTTCCGTTCGTATCGGGGAGAGGGATTCATCAGTTGATTTGATTCTCCTCAATATGATGGACTTTGATGTGCTTCTGGGCATGGATTGGCTAGCCACTTGTTATGCTTCGGTGGACTGCCATGAGAAGGCAGTCATATTTAGCTTTCCGGGAGAGCCAGTCCTTGTTATTCAGGGAGACCGCAGCGTCACCCTTCCCAGTTTGATTTCGTCTCTTTGCGCTGGTCAGCTCTTGCGGAAGGGATGTCAGGGATTTTTAGCGTATATTTGTGATACTCGAGCTGCAGAGGTTCCGTCGGACCGGGTCCCGGTTGTTTGTGAGTTCCCTGATGTTTCCCCTAATGAGCTACCTGGGCTACCACCTGAGCGCGACGTTGAGTTCTGCATCGATTTGATTCCCGGCTCGGGGCCTATTTCTATACCGCCTTATCGGATGGCCCCGGCAGAGCTTCGAGAGCTGAAGGATCAGTTGCAGGATTTGTTAGAGAAGGGGCTTATTCGACCTAGTGTTTCTCCGTGGGGTGCTCTGGTCCTGTTTGTCAAGAAGAAGGACGGAAGTTTGCGCTTATGTATCGACTACCGCCAGCTGAACAAAGTTACCGTTCGGAACAGATATCCGTTGCCACGCATTGATGATTTGTTCGACCAGCTTCAGGGTGCGGGGTATTTTTCGAGGATCGACTTGCGATCAGGATACCATCAGCTGCGAGTTCGACAGGAGGATATACCGAGGACAGCTTTCCGCACGCGCTACGGCTACTACGAGTTTTTGGTGATGTCGTTCGGACTCACCAACGCCCCAGCAGCATTCATGGATTTGATGAACCGTACTTTCAGGCCGTATCTTGACTTGTTCATCATCGTGTTTATCGACGATATCTTGGTGTACTCCCGGAGCAGAGAGGAGCACGAGCAGCACTTGCAGATTACGTTACAGACTCTGAGGGAGCACCAGCTGTTCGCAAAGTTCTCCAAGTGTGCATTCTGGCTGGACAGCGTCGGATTCTTCGG
Organism: Agapanthus africanus; assembly: GCA_030015575.1. NCBI lineage: Eukaryota > Viridiplantae > Streptophyta > Magnoliopsida > Asparagales > Amaryllidaceae > Agapanthus > Agapanthus africanus. The sequence continues at coordinate 245,536,614 of CM057347.1, read as the reverse complement.
TCACGTGGTTACGAGAGACGGCATTTGTGTGGACCCGAAGAAGATTGAGGCTGTTCAGCAGTGGCCCCGACCTACATCGGTTACTGAGATCCGTAGTTTTCTAGGCCTGGCAGGCTACTACAGGCGTTTTGTTCAGGACTTCTCCCGTATAGCTGCACCTTTGACCGGTTTGACCCGGAAGGGAGTTCCTTTCGTTTGGACAGAGGAGTGCGAGCGCAGTTTTCAGCAGCTGCGGACATGTTTGACTACAACGCCGGTACTATCTTTGCCTTCGGGATCGGGCGGATTTGTTGTCTACTGTGATGCTTCGCGAGTGGGATTAGGATGCGTATTGATGCAGCATGGCCGGGTGATCGCATATGCTTCTCGGCAGTTGAAGAAGCATGAACAGAACTACCCCACTCATGATTTGGAGATGGCTGCAGTGGTCTTTGCATTGAAGATTTGGCGACATTACCTATACGGCGAGTCGTGTCAGATATTCACTGATCACAAGAGCTTAAAGTACATATTTCAGCAGCGAGACCTGAACCTCAGACAGCGTCATTGGATGGAGTTGGTGAAAGACTACGACTGCGAGATCTTATATCACCCAGGCAAGGCGAATGTAGTGGCGGATGCTTTGAGCAGGAGGCCCGGGGGTAGTCTATCGTGTTTGCGCGCAGTACAGAGGCAGTCGTCAACAGATTGGCAGATTTTATGCGACAGCCAAGTGGAGTTCGAGTTCACTCAGACAGGGGGACAGCTCGCGCATGTTCGTGCACGCCCGCAGTTGCTTGACCGTATATATGAGGTACAGCGCAGTGACGACCGTTGCTCAGAGATCATGGCACAGATGGGACAGGGCAGATTTCCGAGTTCTTGATTGACGATCAGGGGATTTTACGCTATGGATCTAGACTGTGCATACCAGATGCTGATGGATTGCGGCGCGACATTCTTGAGGAGGCACACCGATCAGTGTATAGTGTCCACCCCGGTTCCACCAAGATGTACCATGATATGAGAGAGACCTACTGGTGGGACGTGATGAAGAGGGACATTGCGGAGTTCGTATCGAGATGCCTGACTTGCCAGCAAGTCAAGGCCGAGCACCAGAGGCCCGCAGGAGAGCTACATCCGTTACCCATTCCGGAGTGGAAATGGGAGCAGATTTCGATGGATTTCGTTGTGGGTCTACCCAGGACCAGTCGAGGGTATGACTCCATCTGGGTGATCGTAGATCGATTGACGAAAGCGGCTCACTTCCTGCCAGTGAAGACGACTTTCAGCTTCGCTCAGTATGCCCAGCTTTACATCGACGAGATTGTGCGGTTGCATGGCGTACCGACTTGTATCGTGTCAGATCGAGGCACCCAGTTCACCAGCCGACTTTGGCAGAGACTTCAGGAGGCTTTGGGCACTCGTTTGAGCTTCAGCACAGCGTTTCATCCGCAGACCGACGGACAGTCAGAGCGGACCATTCAGACTCTCGAGGACATGCTCAGAGCGTGCGTTTTAGACTTCGGCGGTAGCTGGGATCGTCATTTACCTCTAGTGGAGTTCTCCTACAACAACAGCTTCCAGGATACTATTCAGATGGCACCTTTCGAGGCATTGTATGGGAGGAGATGCAGATCGCCCGTTTGTTGGACAGAGCTCAGCGAGAGCAGTATTCTGGGGTCGCAGCTTGTTGAGGAGACGACAGCGAAGATACAGTTGATCCGAGACCGGATGAGAGCGGCTCAGAGCAGGCAGAAATTGTATGCGGACAGGCGCCGTCGCAGATTAGCGTTCGCAGTTGGCGACCATGTTTTTCTGAGAGTCTCTCCGATGAAGGGCGTGATGCGTTTTCGGCGAAAGGGGAAGCTTAGCCCTAGATTCGTAGGTCCCTTCGAGATCCTCGAGCGTGTCGGCGCTGTTGCATATCGTTTGGCCCTTCCACCCAGCTTTCCCGATGTTCACCCCGTCTTCCATGTTTCGATGCTTCGCAAGTACCTTCACGACCCTTCGCATGCGATTCGGCACCCGACAGTCCAGCTAGAGCGCGACCTTTCTTTTGAAGAGCAGCCGGTGGCCATCCTGGATCGGCAGGTGAAGAAGTTGAGATCGAAAGTTATACCGACCGTCAAGGTCCTTTGGCGTGGGCCGAGCAGTTAAGAGGTTACCTGGGAGACCGAGGGCGAGATGAGGAAGAAATATCCCCATCTCTTTGAAGGTACGCGCAGTTATATTTTTTTAAATTCGGGGACCGAATTTCTTTAAGGGGGGAAGATTGTAGCGCCTTGAAAAGTCGTTATGGTGTTTTCCTGAAAATCGGTGAAAATTCGGTATTTTTCCAAAAACCGTCTTTTTCGTTATTTTGCAGTTTAGGACTAATTATACCTAAAATAGATAGGTAATTGCTTGTTTTTAGTAGCTAATGAGTTACTTATGAAATTCTGGTCGTTTAAAAATTTTCCCTAATTTTTCAATTTTTAATATTATTTTAAGCCGGTAAGAAAATACATTAATTTAGCGATAAATACTAATTTAATTGGGCTAAATTTAAGCTTTAAAATCATGTTAATTAAAATCTAGTTGTAATATAAATTTTCAATATTTTATTTTAAATTTTAACTAATTTTTATTATGGAAATCGAAATTTATTGAATTTTAAGCTAAAACTTGCAATTTTGGACTTGTAGGGGGTCTTTTTGCAAAAAAATTTTTGTGCAGTCTCACACACACATCCTCACATCTCCTTGGATGTCCCAAACTGCAGAAAATTCCCCCTCTCTCTTTTGTTTTAAAACTCTTTTGTTAGGAATGAATTGAGTTGATGTATAGGTTTTAAAATATAGTATTTTGGAGGTATGGTGTATTTGACTTTGGGGGGGTTTGACTTGGTGACCATTTCCCACACCCCACACCATTCCCCTCCTCCATCATCAGGCCGAAATCAGCAGCTTCCTCCCCCCTTCATTTTTCCTCTCTATTTTGTTCACAAATTCATCTCAAAAACCATCAAAAATCAACAAATCCTTCACTATTTCAACAACAAAACCTTAATCCATCTCTTCTCACACCCACTTTAGTTTAAATCTTATGGAAAGGAGGCATCTTTGGAAGCAAATTATTCTTGCTAGATCTCTAGTTGAGGTATAAATTCTTGCTAATTAAATTCTTTTGGTTAAGTTTCTTAAGTTAAATTGTTGTAGTGTTAATTTAGTGTTAGTTCTAATCTAGTTTTTTAAAAGTTTATGGTTAGAGTTTAACTAGGGTTTTAGAAACCCTTATTTAGTTAATTGAATCTATTTTGATATCTAGTTGTTTGCTAATCTAAGTTAATGAGGTTACTTTATTTGTGTGGGCTTCAAATTAGTGTTAATTTTGTATTGTCATGTTTAGTTTTGGATTGAAATTGCTAATTATGAAAATCACGAAAGGTTTTGTTTATGGAAATTAGGTTTTTAAGCATTGCTAATGATTTAAAACTAATGTAGTGGCTATCTAGTTTGTTAGTTGGATGTTTGTGTTGGATTGTGAGCACTTTATCGCATAACGGCGATGTTGCGTCGTTTTTTTTAGAATGTTTGTGCTTACTAGTTTTGTGATAAAAGTTTGTGATAAATTATTTTTGATGTCTTGCTGACATTTTTAGCGTATCCTATGACTTTTAGGATGTGTGAGTGCGGATGTTTGTGTGTTCGGGTTTTAGTTTTTCCGGGCGACCAAATCGACGTTTTAGTTAGTTTTGCGATTTTCGCGTGTGTTCCGCGCACCTTGTGCACGTTGTACCTAGCTTGTGAACGTTAGTATTTTCGTTTGGGTTTTGCGTCGTTCTTGATATGTAACCTTATGTTTGGTATTGATGTATATTCCAGGTTCGGTCGCGGAGACGTCAGACGCGGCACGAAAGGGGAAAGCGGTGATTGGACGTGACTAGCTAGGGATTTCGGTGAGTAGATGTAATATCTACGGGGGACTATCGTTGGATAGCGCAAGTCGTCCGATAGTTTTAGTAGCTTAAAAAGATTCTTAGTAATGTTAGTAATTAGGGGTGTAATACTTGTATGATTATTTGCTACATTCATGCCTTATATTGACATACATATACGAACCCACTCTATAGGACACCTGCACCATTGCCAGAGTTTTTATATGCAGCACGAGCACTATTCATGCTTACACACACACCCTGGTAATTGCCTTGCGCTATTGCTTTAATTCCTTAAAATGAAATCGTAGGATTGCTATTCATGTGCATGTACTTCATCATATTATTTGTTCATGCCTAATCTATTAATCACACATCGCAACTTGATTATTGATACCATATGCATTCATTATCATTGACATATGCACTTATGAGGATTTCTTGAGATTTTATGATATTCTGGATTTCGGGGGAAAGCCGCAAAATTTCTAAACTTATTATATTTTTAAAATATGTAAATTGCGGTTTTCTAGTGATGTAAGTGTCGTCCACCATGAGTTTGCTGTGGTTTTCGAGACCCGTTTCGAGGAGTTGGATGAACCGTCTCGGGTACATGGTGGGCCCGGTATGGTACCCCGGGGCAAGAAGCTCGTGGTGCTGACGATGAGCCTGGCAGGGGGCGGATTACCTATCGGTGACTGTTTGGGACGGCGGATATCCAGAGGATACCGACCGTGGCCGCGAGATGATGAGATAGTGATTTTGAGATGGGTCAGCCGGATGGCTGAGGCCAGAGACACTATGACATGGATATATGAGATTTGTGATAGTTTTGAGGTGTCGTTGCTGGACACAGGTTCTTGTTGATTCTAGTGGTATTATGCTGGTATTTCAAAAGAGGTTCCTAAAGGAAAAACATGATTCTTATACTTACACATTCAGATCATGAGTTGATTCACATTGCATTCATACATGCTAGTTGTAAGCCCGCGGGGGCGCCCCGGCCGTCGACCCGACGCCGGAAACGCGGAAAACAAAAACTTTGCGAACTTTGCAAAACGGCACCGCCGCGGACTTTTTACCCGGATCGGGCCATTAACCTAGCTAGCTAGCAAACATGAAAAGGAGTAGAGATGTTATACCAAGCGATCCGTGTCCTTCGGTCTTCGTCTCCACTCCGATCTCCCGCGGAATCTCCGTCACCTTCTCGCTCGTCGGAAAGGGCACCACGTAGCCGGAATCTTTTACGGGCTCCCGCCTCTTGACCGAGGCAACTCGGGCGCGAAGTTGGCTAGCCGACGCGTCCAAGGCTTGCTATAGAATAGTGTAGTGAGTTGTCTCTTTAGGGTTTATGGAAGTTGCCTTGATGGAGGGATTTGAGGAGGAGAAGAAAAGCAACTCAAGAAAATGTACTTATGAACTTGGTAGCATAAAAATGATATGAAACATTTTTCCTCACTCAAAGTGAAATCCCCTCTCCTTCCCTCTCTAGTGGCCGGCCCCTCCATCTCAAGAATGAGATTGGAGAGAGAAAAAATGCAAGAAAGAAAGAATATATCAACAATATGGAAAATGGTCAAACTCATTTCTCATTTCAATCCCTTCACAACCTATCACAAGAAAAGCAAGTGATGAGATTAAAAAAGAATCTCATCATGAAGCAAGTCTCATCATGCCACAAATAAGCAAGAAAGCCCCTCCACTAAGTGTTAATTGCAAACTTGCAATTAACACCCTCCATCAAGAAAGTCCGACCGAGAAGGAATGAAGGAAAACCGGTCGGAACGGAATGCAAACTGGCAACTTCAGAAAACCGATCCCGTAATAAATTACTGGAAAACCCCGCTACTGCAAATACATGCCCGTATTTGTATTCCCACTGAACACAAATGCAAAGAGACAAAACTACACTATCTAATACTAGTATCCGGCTTAAGCCAAAGCCGGCTAGTAAAAACCGTCCGATCATGATCCGTGCAATACCGCACGTATCTGATCGAACCCTGCCATATCTCCATACGGCCTCTACAGCGTTTCGCCCGAAACTTGAGTAACTGTCTGTGTGGTGGACTCTAAAGACTCGTCAATACTGTGGCTGTGGATTTAACCACTAGCACGTCAGAGGTATAAGCCAATACGTGACGGGCCACCAGGTATTGACCAAAAGGGACGTCGATGAGCAAACTCATCCTGACACCCTACTGAGCCTGTCAGTGACAATATCCATACAGTCCGGTCCGTTCGTCTATGAGCATCGCATGGCGGGCCTAGGGGGTTGGTAAAAGTCAGACCCCCAAAAGCGGTACAAGTCGTGTCGGAGTGTAGCCCAGAACACCCTGAGATACTACTGGAATACCTACCAGCAAATCTCCTGCCTTGGCCAAGGACTTTTCATGTTCTGGCTCTCCTAGACACAGCACGACCTCACCCCCAATACCAGGAGAGACGAACCCCTGCAGATCCGCTCACTGCCTCCATGTGGCTCGGGACTGTACCCAACTAAAACCTGTTTGCACGACTCCTTTGAGCCGTGGTAGGGTAGTAATCAAAGTACAGTGGGAACTCACACGAGACAAATGACGATCCCAGGTCGATGAACTAACCTGTACACATGTCACCAGGGAACTGCTATCTGACGTCTGGTATAATCCCAACTAGCAGGTTCCCGGCGAGTCCTGTCCGGTGTACTCATAACCCAATGAGCACCTGTATACATCTTAGGTGAACCTACTGACACCAGTGGCTTATGAGACCGGCCACCGCCCCTCGTCGGGGTCTCGACTGTATACACTAGTCTACTAATGGAGTATCGATACCCTGTCTCGAAACTCCAACGACTAGGGACCATTTAAGGATGTGCTTGTAGACCCCCAGCTCCCACTTATATGATCGCCCTTATACTGCTGGTGGTCAAGCAAGAATCCTAGGGGCTCTATCAACGTGTAATAGCGACGTGTCAGGTCACCTAAAGCAGTACACGATGATAAAGGTAAACCAGATAGCATACTATCATCTCGAGTAAGACTGTCCTACTGGGACAGGTCCTCCCCTCAATCATTGCAATCACGTGCCTGTGATCCAATAATTGACTCTGAGGGCACTATCTCCAACAATCTCCCACTTGCACTCGAGGCTAATTATTGCGATGTCGCATACTCACAGCCCGTGTGATACCGAACACCCAACTCCTCTACTAGTCAGTCTTACAAAGCTCGTTTGTGAAACTTTTGCGTTCGAGGAATAGCCTCAGTGAGTGGATCCGCTGTGATGTTTCTTTCTATGTCTCTCTATATCCCATGTTCGCGGAGAAAGCCATCTCCCGAAATGAGCAATACCTGTCTTAGAATGTCTGGATGTCTGATGGGACCTAGCTCATAAGTGAACTCCAAATCCAAACTTCTTAGACTGTATCGACAACTGAACTTAATCAGTGTCCTGCGCCATGCCTTCCCTCAGTATCCACCTGGACCAACTGTCCAAAATACTGCCCCTCGTCGGAGGGAAAACTATAACTCTGACAGCCACTCTGCCATCCAGGTCACCTTGGAAGCCTGGAATGATAACCGTCTCGTAAAGGAGGCTGCCGTTATCATATCCCTAGAACATCAACTTATGTTCTAAAACTGCTTCCGACTGTTTCTCCAGGATTGGATCAATATCAACTTATTGCACCTACTGCAAGAACAACATCTGGTGTGGTACTTGACATCTCATGATTGACTCAGTTGCCTAAGCAAGTGATCTGTCAATTATGCGTGTCCCTCTCCCCTTTAGTCTGTAAGACACCTTTAGAGAGGGTGACTCCATTACCTGCAGGTACACTACCGTGCCAGGAGTCGTCCATTCTAAATACTCATAGAATGCGGTCAAAGTACCCAGATTGGGAAACCACCCAAATCTAGATCTAAAACCATAGATCTAGTAACCAGAATGTCTGATATAATATCCAAGCCCTATGTGGAGAAACCACTGTGTGACGACCAAAGTATAACCGATCGTAGTATAGGAATATCACTTCCTACTTTGTGTATGTCATCAAATACCAGGACATCACACCCTACTACCTTCTTAACAGATCCATCCCCTATTCTGATGAAGTCAAACCTATGACTATCACATCAGAAATAGATGATCTATCTCCGCTATATCTGCTTTAGTCTATAAACAGACATAAGCCACATGTCCACCAATGCTTCCGCTGCTCCCACTGACTACGACAACCCTCTGGCAGAGTCATATACACGTACGCTTCTAAAGCAAGTTTAGAACGACGCTATACTCATCCTTCCGCCGGGTCTCGCAGCCTGGAACAACAGCAATGGCAAGTGTGGGTAGACAAGAACCTCTCTGCCACCGTCCTTGAGCATACCGAAGTACCTCTCGAGTGCCTGAGGTTACCCACCATATCTGCGGAGTGGCCAATGGAATGTCAAACCAGATTGAATCTTTAGGTTCTTATTAAATCTTCAGTAATCGTTTGTGGTTCTGGAATCACTTCCAGTTCTACTATACTCCCACTACTGTTTTCTGAAAAAATCCATTTTTAATAAAACTGTGGCGAGTCTAGAACAATATCACTATTGATCTTCCAGATGGTAGAAAGTCAACCCTCGTCATAGCCCGGGTCAACCCACAAACAGCCATTACTGAAACGTGCCTTGAGTTGTCCAGAGTCTGGTTTTAAGCATAAGCCGGACAACTCCCCGTATCTTAACAATGTCAAGATATGAACTGTTCTATATCCAAGAAACAGAGGCACTGATTTAATTGAACCAGATTCAAATCATGCAGCTGTCTCCAGTGCATGTCAAGTAAATGGAGGAGAGGCCGATCAGCGTTACTCAACTTAGGAGTACTTCCAATTATGAGTAACCTGAAAGAGAAGCTAGTTCTCTTAATCATTACTATCAACTGAATACCATTCACAAGTATCTACATCTTCGATCTCCTTGAAGAATCCCGATACTTGCAACACCTGGTTCTCTACTTTATTCATATACCTATAACTCCTCAAAACTTAGACCCTGTGTTTCTACGAAACACATGTCTAAGTACTAGAGAAGTCATAAGTAAACAGAATATAGTACGAGGACCAACCCCTCCGTCCTAATGGACACTGGACAATATACAATACTCTGTATAAGTCCGCTGAGTCTAACAACTCATTCACTGTGTGTCGTAAGTTGAAAACTGTACTTTTGGTTAAGAAGAATTACACCGCTGTTCAATGCTCCTTACCTAACCATTCACTGGTATAGGTAAATGTCATAGACATAATTTCAAAAAGTATATCTCACTCTATAAAAATAGACGTACAGATATATCAATTTGAAATTGGTGCACAACAACGGATATTCAAAACCAAATATTTGCCGACCGGCAAACAACCCAGGTGACTTCCTCAAATATCACCAATTACAACGAATCCTGATATAATGAGGATGGTCACCTAATTCCCAATAACTTACTCCCACTCATCATCTGTAAAACCATACAGATGTGAGAATCCTACCTGGTAAATACATACCCTGGAGCAAGTGCCTAATTGGGAAATCAGTTTTCATTTAACAGTACACAGTGAAACTGAAACATTGAGATGTTTCGATGGGGTATCCTGGTATTCTTAGTAATGCCTCTTCCATTATCCAGATTCACAACTATAACTGTATAATTCTTTGCCATCTTTCCAAATCCCTTTACATGTCTTTAGTCATTACCTTCTGTACACCCCTTTAGGCCAAATGGTTTTCTTCCTTCCATACCGTTCGGCACCAGCCTATGGTTTGGAAGAAGACTATCCAATAAGCATAATGGGTGTACTGTCCTAATCCTAGGAGCACTCGCAATGCGAGAGAAGGTGAGGATAAAAGACAACCGAATGTACTTAATTCATAGGTGATTTAGGATTGACAAAGAAGTACATGGTTTGGTCGTGAATAGCAGTCGCAATTTACTTTGCCCTCTTACTAATCCCTTGCTTTGTCTGAACTTAATACCTTCTATACACCGTTTAGGCTAATCGGCTTTCTTCATTCCCTACCGTTCGGCACCAGCCTAGGGTCTGGAAGAAGACTATCCAATTTGCGTAATAGGTGTACTGCTCCTAAACCAAGGAGTACTCGCAACCTGAGAGAAGGTAAAAGGAAAAGACAACTGAATAGTCCTATTCGTTTTCTCCAGAACCGGAAACCATCCTCGAAGTCCTTCGAGTTCGTATATAACCATACGATGGTTTTGTCCAATGGGAGTGGACGTTCGTAGTAATACGGGGTGTCCCGGAGAAAAGAGTAAAAGTAGGAGTGGCAAAGAGGTCTGCAACTCTGACAATCCAAAAGCCAGTGTTAAGAAGGTTCGGTCAACTTGGTCACTGAGTTATAGTCTAGGGTCGGGTCAATGGTCGCTGCCAAAGAGAGAGAGAAAAGAAACACTCAGCGTGCACTCTAACCTAGATCAGAATGGTTACCAATTTATCTAATCTGGAAACCTCCCACTGTAACGTCAAATTCTTCTCCAAACCTGAAAGAAGAATTAGCCGGGATCACCCGAGGAGTAAACCAACTCATCAGTGGGAATCGGGATCCAACTCTCATCGCATGATAACGTGACGGAATCCGCTCACGTTATCACACTCCAGAAGGTATGCGCATATCTGGCAAGTTTCAGTTCTTTTGAAACTCCCGATGTGGATTTTTGCCCCATGCTCTTATGACCTTGACTAAGGCCAACAAATCATAAGTCACATGTCAAGTTCTACCCGTCATTGTCCAGGTTGATTTGAACCCACCCGTACAAGCCCTTGACTAAGGCCAACAAGGCTATACGACTGTCCCAAACCAACGCATCTATCTATGCAGCATATGAATACCCAATAGCTACCAAACACTGTGCCTTGACTAAGGCCAACAAACACAGCTTGAATACTATTGACTACCCATATGAAACGACGGAGGGCTACGAATGGTTTCTGGCGAAAACCTTTAACGTAACGAACTTGATATCGTTGAAGGAACTGATAGCTTTATAAAAATATAGTGACGACAACCTTTGCTAAAGAGGTCACTCCCGGTGAAGGGATCTCGGCTCTTTCCCCGTAGAATGAGGTGCAGGATATTCCAAATGAATACCACGATGCAAAGCAAAAAGTAATCGGCTATAGTGAAGTTACTGCCCTGACGCAAACTTTTGTCCAAGGGGTCACTCCCGGTGAAGGGATCTCGGCCCTTGCCTCGTCGACTGAGGAGCAGGATATTCCAACTGAATACCACGGTGCAAAACAAAAGTGAACGCCCCTGCAATAACAGCTTTTTGAAAAAGTGTTCCAACAACATCAGATAGGTTTGTTTAACTTGCATTGATCCGAATCAACGCAGTCCCATCAATTGATCACACCAATAAAGAACGAAAATATACTGACGTACGTATATGCCATCCGCATTCGCCACTGGGTCCCGTCATCACTCGTTAGGTTAGCTAACTAACGACAGAGCGGGGACTGGACTAGCGCGGATGAAAAACATATACAACATCTACTAATATATATATAATATATAATTTTCGCTCATGGCGTGATAAAAAGCAACACAGAAATGTATAGCAACACAGATCAATACAGATATCTGGGATCCCCGGGTTTCACAGAGCCGCTGAAACCCGATGTTCCCCTGGTCGTGTGGATAGCCTGTGCAATGTAATCCTAGACCCCTACGGGCGCGGCAAGTTACCCGCCAAAACCTGAAGCGAGGCAGCCCCCTTCAGCAACGTGAATGGACCACCCAGCACTTCACGGAATCCGGTAACTTGGGCACCCCTCCTGGGTCAACCCTATACCCCCTACGAGTGCGGCGAATAGCCCGCCAATCCTGGAGTGAAGCCCTCTCCGTCCCAATGCCATGAGATGCGGGCTTGTTGCCCTCCAGAACCCGGCTATCCGTGCACCCCACCGCGGGGTAATCCTAGTACAGAAAGTAAAATATACATACAACGGGTACATCGACCGCAACCAGGTCGTGCCCCAAAAGAATAATACAAACAGGCAGTGACGGCAGTCCACATGTCGGACGCTCGCCCCGCAATATCAAATGTACATATAAAACAGAACTGTACTACCACTGCAACCAGGCTATCCCCCATGACCGATCCGCAACAACACAGTACAATCACAGAACATCAACGTGAAAATCACGTTCGCAAATCCGTCTAACCGGGCTATAGCAGTTAGACGGGATTTACCGATCAAGTGACTTTCACGGTCGCAGATATAATGTAAAAACTGTGAACTAGCATGTTTAAAATATCCGATCGAACAAATTTATCAAAGTGGGCCCCCAAAAAGAACTGTAGCACTTACAGAAAACCTGGGCCCAAATAAAATATCCCAAAAGCCCTATTTCTATACCACAAGCTTACTGGGAAAATTTGGTGCCACAATTCCTCTTATCCGCCGCGCAAGCGCGGCCAAACCAGGGTTTTGGCCGCGCTTCCGCGGTGGAACTGAGGAATTAGTGGATCGTATTTTCCCAGATTCCTTATAATTGCTTGTACATGCCTCTGCAACAACCTGAAAAATTTTAGGAGCTCAAAAAATTTCAACAGAGAACACATGTGCACAAAAATACGGTTTTTGGGGATTTTGTTCGATCGGGTTCTAAACGCGCTAGAGCAAGCTAGGCAAGGTTAATGGCGTGGCTCTGATACCATTGTAAGCCCGCGGGGGCGCCCCGGCCGTCGACCCGACGCCGGAAACGCGGAAAACAAAAACTTTGCGAACTTTGCAAAACGGCACCGCCGCGGACTTTTTACCCGGATCGGGCCATTAACCTAGCTAGCTAGCAAACATGAAAAGGAGTAGAGATGTTATACCAAGCGATCCGTGTCCTTCGGTCTTCGTCTCCACTCCGATCTCCCGCGGAATCTCCGTCACCTTCTCGCTCGTCGGAAAGGGCACCACGTAGCCGGAATCTTTTACGGGCTCCCGCCTCTTGACCGAGGCAACTCGGGCGCGAAGTTGGCTAGCCGACGCGTCCAAGGCTTGCTATAGAATAGTGTAGTGAGTTGTCTCTTTAGGGTTTATGGAAGTTGCCTTGATGGAGGGATTTTAGGAGGAGAAGAAAAGCAACTCAAGAAAATGTACTTATGAACTTGGTAGCATAAAAATGATATGAAACATTTTTCCTCACTCAAAGTGAAATCCCCTCTCCTTCCCTCTCTAGTGGCCGGCCCCTCCATCTCAAGAATGAGATTGGAGAGAGAAAAAATGCAAGAAAGAAAGAATATATCAACAATATGGAAAATGGTCAAACTCATTTCTCATTTCAATCCCTTCACAACCTATCACAAGAAAAGCAAGTGATGAGATTAAAAAAGAATCTCATCATGAAGCAAGTCTCATCATGCCACAAATAAGCAAGAAAGCCCCTCCACTAAGTGTTAATTGCAAACTTGCAATTAACACCCTCCATCAAGAAAGTCCGACCGAGAAGGAATGAAGGAAAACCGGTCGGAACGGAATGCAAACTGGCAACTTCAGAAAACCGATCCCGTAATAAATTACTGGAAAACCCCGCTACTGCAAATACATGCCCGTATTTGTATTCCCACTGAACACAAATGCAAAGAGACAAAACTACACTATCTAATACTAGTATCCGGCTTAAGCCAAAGCCGGCTAGTAAAAACCGTCCGATCATGATCCGTGCAATACCGCACGTATCTGATCGAACCCTGCCATATCTCCATACGGCCTCTACAGCGTTTCGCCCGAAACTTGAGTAACTGTCTGTGTGGTGGACTCTAAAGACTCGTCAATACTGTGGCTGTGGATTTAACCACTAGCACGTCAGAGGTATAAGCCAATACGTGACGGGCCACCAGGTATTGACCAAAAGGGACGTCGATGAGCGAACTCATCCTGACACCCTACTGAGCCTGTCAGTGACAATATCCGTACAGTCCGGTCCGTTCGTCTATGAGCATCGCATGGCGGGCCTAGGGGGTTGGTAAAAGTCAGACCCCCAAAAGCGGTACAAGTCGTGTCGGAGTGTAGCCCAGAACACCCTGAGATACTACTGGAATACCTACCAGCAAATCTCCTGCCTTGGCCAAGGACTTTTCATGTTCTGGCTCTCCTAGACACAGCACGACCTCACCCCCAATACCGGGAGAGACGAACCCCTGCAGATCCGCTCACTGCCTCCATGTGGCTCGGGACTGTACCCAACTAAAACCTGTTTGCACGACTCCTTTGAGCCGTGGTAGGGTAGTAATCAAAGTACAGTGGGAACTCACACGAGACAAATGACGATCCCAGGTCGATGAACTAACCTGTACACATGTCACCAGGGAACTGCTATCTGACGTCTGGTATAATCCCAACTAGCAGGTTCCCGGCGAGTCCTGTCCGGTGTACTCATAACCCAATGAGCACCTGTATACATCTTAGGTGAACCTACTGACACCAGTGGCTTGTGAGACCGGCCACCGCCCCTCGTCGGGGTCTCGACTGTATACACTAGTCTACTAATGGAGTATCGATACCCTGTCTCGAAACTCCAACGACTAGGGACCATTTAAGGATGTGCTTGTAGACCCCCAGCTCCCACTTATATGATCGCCCTCATACTGCTGGTGGTCAAGCAAGAATCCTAGGGGCTCTATCAACGTGTAATAGCGACGTGTCAGGTCACCTAAAGCAGTACACGATGATAAAGGTAAACCAGATAGCATACTATCATCTCGAGTAAGACTGTCCTACTGGGACAGGTCCTCCCCTCAATCATTGCAATCACGTGCCTGTGATCCAATAATTGACTCTGAGGGCACTATCTCCAACACTAGTATATTCATATTGCATACATACCTGCTATTATGTCCTGCCATACCTGTATTATACATGCTAGGATGTTTGTGTGCATGCATTCGATAGCCTGTGTAGATGTTATTTATTACTCACGAGTTGGCAACTCACCCCCGTTTCGCCACAGCCTTTTGCAGGTCCGCTCCGTCAGTACAGTAGCGGCGGGCACACTTGCTTCTTTTGCCTCTTTTGCCTGGACTCGAGGTTTTGCTCTTAGGTGGGTTATATTATTATTTTTGTACCACCTTGTATATTCCTTGTATCTAGTGTACTCCATCTACTGTATCTACCAGTATTGTTATATATTGACCTAGAGATGAGACGGTGAGATTTGTGGACTTTTATGCTGTATTTGGGGTCGAGCTCACTTGAGTCGACATGCAGTTTTTTTCTCATGCTCTTTATGATTATTTTGTATGTTGTTGTTCTATATTACGTGGGATTTGTGACCGCCTTGTGGCGAAGAGCTAGCTCCCACTTGGGGATGCCATATTTGTTGGATTCATATATATTCTTGTTGTACCCATTTTGGGGGCCAGTATTTACAAAGGAGACTCTGCCGAAATTTTCGGGAAAATTGATATTGTTTTTAAAAAAGGCTTGATGTGATTCATTTGATAAGCTCGCTTTCAATTGATTGGTTTTCCTTCATTCTTTTGCTTATTTGGTTTTGGTTTTCTGGGCTTTGGCTTACTTATTTTACGGACGTCTTGAGACGTTTCGTAAACTGAAGTGCCAGTCACGTTCCCTACCTTGCGGGTCGTGACACAGATGTTCCAACTCCGCGATGCGCGCATTGATAGCTTTGAAAGTCTTAACTTTTCCATTTACACCAAGAATCTTCTCAAGATTTGTTTGCTCCCAATGGGTTTTATCCCTTCAGGTGCAACATTCAAAGTCATACTTTGTTGGTGTACATGGATTCCATCTTTGATCGCATAACATCCAGCCATTTCACAGAGTCCCCACTCGTGATGGCCTTCCTGAACCTAGTTGGGCCAGCATCTCATGATGCAATCCTCGCTCCCATTGTCACCGAGAAGATCGTAGTATCTTTCAAGTGGATGAGGAACCCTACCAGATTCGCGGAGAGTCTAAGGTTCGTTGGAAACTATTGAATCCTCTGGTTTCACCAAATCTTCAGCCGTTAGTTTGTCTAGATGGAACTCCTTCCAGTTCTACCTCATGACCAATAATTTCTTCACAAGAAATTCCTTTTCTAAAAAGGGGGCATGCTGTGAAACAAAACACCTTTTGCTCCTCAGAGTGGTAGAAGATATTCCCTTGCGAATGTTCGGGATATCCTAACAAACTTGTACAGAACTGACCTTGCCTTGAGCTTGTCCTGATTCTGCCTTTCAACATAGGCCGGACAACCCCATATCTTAACTCGTTTAAGACATGGTCTCTTCCCACACCATATCTCATATGTAGTGGTAGGCTCTGATTTGGACGGACCCCATTCAATAGGTATGCAGCTTCTTAAGTGCATAACACCAAAAGGAAATAGGTAACTCAGTAGTACTCATCATAGAGCGCGTCATATCTCATAGAGTGCGATACCTCCGCCCCGATACACCATTGTTCTGTGGTGTACTCGAAGGAGTAAGCTGAGAGAGAATCACATTATCCTTTAAATAATCCAGGAACACCATGCCCAAGTATTGTCCTCCTCGATCACATCGAAGGACTTTAATACTTCCACCCTTTTGGTTCTCAACTTCAAGCTTATTTTCCTTGAATTTATCAAAAGTTTCAGACTCGTGTTTCAACAGGAACACATGTCCGAATCTTGAGAGATAGTCGATGGGTGTAATGAAGTACCAAGAACCAACCCTAGCATTTATAGACATAGGACCGCATACATCATCATGTATGCATCCCAAGAGTTCACTAACTCTTTCTCTATTTCCAGTAAATGGAGTATCGGTCATTTTATCTTTGAGACAAGACTGGCAAGCATCATAAGATGAAAATTCGAAAAGATTCTCATATTCGTTCTAATGTAACTTAGCTGGCCGTGTCGCATTGATATGACCTAGTCTACAATGCCACAAGAAGGATTCGTTCATTTCTGAACTACTCCTCTTGTGTGTGTTCTACATACTTTGAACTGTGGTTTGATTTAGAACGTATATGCTATTATCTAATATGCCTGATCGAATCAACTCTTGATTCAGAAAAATGTTCACAACATTATCCTCCAATAAAGAATTATATCCTTCTTTAACTCAGTAAAGAACATGATGTAATGTTGTATATCAGGTTCGGTATGTAATAACATTTGTTTAGAATCAATGTATTAATACAAGGTGATATCTGCCAACAGACTTGGCTGCACCAATTGCACCATTCTCTAACACTTAGAGACATATCACCCATTCTCAGTTCTCTACCTTTCTGTAGCCCATATAACATATTACATTTGCGGGATCCTGCTCCGGTATCACATACACAGGATGTAGAAGATACTGAGAAACAGTTCTCGGTAATAAGCACACCCGAAGAATACGGATCAACATGCTCATTACTCGAATGGGTGGCATGGGAATCCGGATATTCACCTATTTCCTGCACGGACTTATAACAGTTATAAGATAGAGCGGAACCAATGTTCCCTAGCTCAGTATAATAAGCAGGTTCGGTCAATGCATCCATATTATTATCTTGATTGAGGCGTGACATGGTCGCTACCGGGAGAGAGAGAGAGAAGAAAACACTCTGCGTGCGCTCTTACAGGATTAGATTGGTTATTAGTTTATCTAATCAGGATGGCTTCCACTGTTTTAGTCAAATCTACCTTCAATACCTAAAAGATAAGACTAGCCGGGATTAATTACACCCTACAAGTTCGTCAATCTTTCGGCCAGGCTAGTGTCGGTACTTTGAGGGTGGTTCCCTGTGCTTTTGCATGGACTTAATTAAAATAAACCTCGTTTTCCCAGGGGCGTAACCCCGTTAACACCTTTCTAGACACCTACTTAATCGGCTAATTGTAATGTGTAAAACTTTCCCAGGAGTAACTCTTATTCGCAGCGGGTATCGGGATCCAACCATCTCATAGAAGGTATGCAATCTCATTGCAAATTTCAACACTTGAAATTCCCGATAATGTTTTGCCCCTATCCTCCTATGACCTTGACAAAGGCCAACAAAGCATTGGATGCTAGTCAAGTTCAACCCGTCATTTCCCGATTGAATTAAACCCACCTGCACGACCCTTGACAAAGGCCAACAAGGTCGCACAACTACCCTAATACAATCGCATCATATGCTTGAGCAGATAAGCACTGGTCAACTACCACACACTACGCCTTGACAAGAGCCAACAAACGCAGCACGAATACTAAATAATACTTATCTGAAATGATGGAGGGTTATGACAGGTTTTTAAGAAAACCCTTTGCGTAATGAACTTGATATCGTTGTAGAATCGAGTGAATTTTAAAAGGAGTGTTTTTGAAGCCTTTACTAGTTTTGCTAAAGAGATCACTCCCGGTGAAGGGATCTCGGCTCTTTCTTTATCGAATAAGGTGCAAGATATTTCACAAATACCACTATGCAAAGAAAAAACTATAAAAGCAATCAAAAGAAAAACCAAGTTTGTAGCATCTGCTAGTTTCGCTAAAGAGGTCACTCCCGGTGAAGGGATCTCGGCTCTTTCCTTATCGAATAAGGTGATGGATATTCAACAAGAAATACCGCTATGCAAAGCAAGAACTAGAGCTACCATTTTTTAAAACAAGTTTCTACAAAATTTTTAGGTTTCTTTTATTTCATTAATCTCATTAATGAAGTCCCATCTGTTATGCTTCCCAAGCATCACATAAGAAACGAAAGCAGCAATATTAATAATATCTCATATATATAATATAGGCATTCATATCAGAACATATCAAGTGATCACATCACAGAATATCAACAGCTGAAGAATCACATATGAAATATTGGATATACTAGGAATTCCGTGTTTTATTTAAGCTAGTAAAAACGCGGATTCCACGGTCGTGATTGTAACGTTTTAGAAATCGTTATGCGAATTTTTCCGTTTTAGGGTAAAGTAGTCGGTGTTTTCCGTTTTAACCCGATTGTGATCAAACTTCTGTATAGACTTACGACACCTAGTTTAGCTAGAATGAAGCTAGTTTGCGGGATTTGGGGGTCAATTGGAAGTTTTGGTTCACATAGAATTTTCCCCTAATTTAATATTATTTTAACTTGTGAATTATGCACTTAATTAGTGGTAATTACAATTTTGGTTTGGGTTAATTACTTCTAATGTGAATCTATGCTAATCTAATCACTAGATTTTTTGTTAATCCAACCATCCATAATATCTAGATATTTGTGAGTATTTAAGTTGTTTTTTTTAAAAGAAAAGAAAAGAAAAGGTGGCATTTTGCATTAATGAGCATTTATTACATTTTTTGCTAGAAATTTCCACACACTTCACAAAACTACCCTCACCTTCCTCTTTTGGCCGAGCCTCCAAGTTCTGCCCATGCTTTTTCCTTGCCATTTTCTTCATTCTCCAAGCTCAATAAATCTCCAAAAATCCTTAAATAAATCCACAAAACTCATAAACAAAACTTAACCCATCATTCTTCTTCCCTAAACTAGCATGGATCTTCAAGAAAAACATCATTTTGGAGGGTTAATTTGGTGTTCTTGAGAAGGTATAATTTCAAACCCTAATCTTTAATTATTGTATTTTAATCGGTAAGTTAATTATTTAATTGTTTAAAATAGCTTAATTTGCATGATTAATTGTTTCATATTAATTTAAGTGAAGTTCAAGTTAGGGTTTAACTTGATGAAAGGGTTAATTGTTAATTGATGATTAGGAAAACTTAACCTAGTGGGAATATGATAATTGTTGTTAATTCCTAATTTGTCTAATTGAGTTTTTAGCATACTAGGTTTTACTAAAACCTAATTGGGTGGGTTTAAAATTATGGAAATAGTTTGGATAACTTAGTTAAGCCACTTTGCTATGTTTGTAATCGCTAGAATTGTGTTAGCTATAGACTTGTGCTAATTTATGCGATAAGTTGTTACTAGGTTTCGGTGAATTTTGGACGTGGGTTCAATTGGTCGTTGCGAGATTATATATATTATCTTTCTCGTATTTTATTGTGTTGTGTTTGCGCAATCGGTACGATCGGAGTCTAGACTTGGTGGTTGCGTAGTTTAGCGACCCTAGCTAGGGTTTTTGCCGATGTCATGCGCGTTTTGTGCACTAGGTGCGCAGTGTATTTTTCTGGGCATTATCCTTGTGTTTCGTTATCTTTGTGTCGGCGTAGGATATTTAGTTTATATGATGTGTTTGTGAAATTTTAGGGTCGCAAGAAGGGATTTCGGATGCTGCGAATAAAGAGAAGCAGGTGGTCGGATTTTCGTAGCTCGAGATCATCGGTGAGTAGATTTAACATCTACGGGGAAATCGCCCGTATGGCGTTATTCGACAGGGCTGGAAATGATATGATAGCTGCATGTTATTCGCATATGAGTTGATTGCATATGAACTTCATTGCATATAGTTACTTGTTGTGCCTGAACCTGTACCTATTGTACACTGCACTATTATTGACAGTCCATGTTGTACGAGCACCTATTGTATGCTACACACACACTGTCGGTAATTGCCATGATACGCACAACACAAATATTCATATGATATACCTTGCTATTGGTTAGCGACATAGAGGCATTTATTTTTATGCGTTGGCGCATATGACATATAGTATGTCTTGCTATACCTACATGCTTACACATATGCCTTGCTATACCTACATGCTCATACATATACTTTGCTATTGTTACATGTTCAGTTTTATACGATATATCGGTGGTATGGGATGCTGTTATATATGTATATGGGATTCGGATACTTGGGAACCGCGTGATATATTTAATGACTTGATGCATTTAAATAGTGGACTTTTCCCATGATATGCTCATATTGTTGTTCTATATTGCATATGTTATATTACATGGATTTACGCATTTGAGATATGTTTTCATGCGATTTGGGAATTTCTAGTGTCGATGTTAGGCACTTATATTCCGGGAGATTTATGGATATTAGAAACCGATACGTGGAACATGAGTGTCGAGGTTGGACACTTGGGTTTCGAGGAACATATGTATATCAGAGCTACGGATACGTGGAACACGAGTGTCGAGGTTGGACACTTGGGTTTCGAGAAACGTATGGATATCAGGAAACCGATACGTGGAACACAAGTGTAGAGGTTGGACACATGGGTTTCGAGGAACGTATGGATATGAGTATTTATGTGTCAATGCTGGGCACCGGTTTTCATGATATTTCGGGTGTCGATGTTTGACACTCAGGTTACATGAGATTTACACGGCCGATCTGAGGGCCGATCTGAGGATTTTGGGATTTGGGGTGTTGTTGATTTACACTGGGTTTTTCCATACTTATGATTTATGCATGAGATTATTTATTATATCATCCCACACTCAGGATTATTTTGATATGCATTGCTTTATGTAGTCATAGTACCCTGATGATATACCTTTACATGACTGTTGCATATTCATATTGCCATACTTATGCTATCAGATTTCATGTGATAGATTTATCGCTGTTCGTGCATACTTGCGATTACAGTATGATGTTAATTACTATTCACGAGTTGGAAACTCACCCCTGTTGTGCCACAGTGTTTTACAGGATTTACCCTCAGAATAGTCACGGCAGGGCGCCTTATTATCTCTACTTTTATGGATACTGCTACGTTTGGCTGTGATGCCTTTTGCTATAGGTGGGTTTTGCGGTTATCCGACGATGTTCATTATTTACCTTTTGTATCTAGTACTCTCCATCTACCACTTCATGTATTTGACTTAGAGACGAGTTGTGAGGTTTCAGTGTTGTATATATTTTGGTGACTTTGGGTGTCGAGCTCATGGGAGCCGGTCTTATTGTTAAGTTTTACTTCCTTATGCCGTTTTCATTTATATTTCTTCGCTACGATGTCGTATATATGCTTGTAGTGGTTGTCTCCGCCGTTGGGCATGAGTTGCTCCCGTTTGGGATGCTTTATTTATTTTCTATGTTGTACCCGTTTTCGGGACTAGTTTTTACAAAGGAGGTGCTGCCGAAATTTTCAAGAACGAAAACTAAAGTTAAAGATTTTTACTTGAGAATTTCCGAATTTTTTAAACTATGTTTTTCTCCGCTTATCCAGTTTTGGGTGGTTTAGATTTCTGGGTTTCGGCTTACTTAAGTTGCGTACGCCTGTTGACGTTACATAGTTTAAGTGCTGGTTACGGGCTTAATTTTTGGGTCGTGACAAAGTTGGTACCAGAGCGATAGGTTTTACCTTTCGGAGTGTAGGATGACCTTGGTATTATGGAGTAGGTAGCTTAAGCAGAGTAATGTAGCGTGCGTATTTTCCGCGGCATACTTACGACACGGTACTCCGCCTAAGTGACCTTAAGACTTATTGATTGAAATTCCTTCCGTGATTATATACATCCTTGTGATTCGATTTCTGTGTCTTTATCGAATCTTGGTTCAAATTCCAGCCTATATGCCGCCGAAGACTACGAGACCACAGAGAGCGGCCTTAAGGGCCGAGTTCAGAGTTGACTCGTCTGAGAAGAGGACTGACCAGGACGGTACGCCTGTTGTACCGGAGCAGATTGCTATGCTTGGGGATGGTATGCAGGACTTGCGCTAGATGATGGGGTCGTTAGCTGAGGCCATTCGAGCGCAGGGGTAGGCAGTTGTTCCACCCGTTGCGGGGGCCGCGATGGTACCTACTGTTCCGGCAGTCGCAGCTACACTCCGGAGGTTATTACCGTGTCACTGTCAGAGTTTATGAGGCTGAGGCTTCCGGTTTTCACTGGCACGGATACTGCAGAGGACCCGCAGTCGTTTATCGACCGGATGGCCAGGATTTTTCGTTCACTCCGATGCTTCGATGAGAGATGGGTGGAATTCGCGAGCTTCCGTCTGGAGGGTCTGGCCCAGAAGTGGTGTGAGTCTTTAGAGAGGGGCAGAGCCGTGTGTCTTGCTCCTTTGACATGGGCAGAGTTTGTGACGGTGTTTCTCGCCCGTCTTCTTCCACCGAGCGTCAGGGATGCGTGAGCGCGCAGATTCGAGTCGTTATGCCAGACTCCGGGGATGACGGTGGCTGAGTACGATGTACTGTTTACCGAGCTGTCTGTGTATGCTTTGTACTTGGTAACGACTGAAGAGATGAGGGTGAAGAGGTTTGTTCGAGGCCTGCTTACTCAGTTGTTCTTAGCCATCAGTATACAGCATTGTGACACGTATGTAGCAGTGGTGGATGCGGCCCTATTGGTAGAGGAGCGTCTTTTTGAATCGTCGGTTGCTCTAGAACCGAAGAGGGTTCATACTGGTGATTCAGCGGGGAGGTGGGCATTTAGACTCGTGACAGTTCCCGTTCAGATACTGGGGGTAGTGGAGGTTCGGGACGAGGCCGGCTTTTTAGCTCTTATCCTCAGGAGAGTCAGCAGTTTGCTTCTGGATGTTACCGGTGCGGGAGTCGGGGTCATCGGGCTCGAGATTGTGCTGAGCCATGTGTGAGTGAGGCAGCTATACCGCAGGTTACCTTACCACCTTCTCCACCTCAGAGGGCGTTGCCCTTTATTCCTGTTGTTGCTCCGCGTCAGACTCCTGCTTAGAGAGGTCGTGGTCACGGTGGTTTTGTTCCGAGAGGATGAGATGACGGAGGCAGAGGACAGCCAGTGGCAGGTAGAGGGTAGGCTCGGGTGTTTTTCATGACTCATCAGGACGCGCAGGCGTCCAATGCAGTAGTTTCAAGTATCCTTTCTGTATGTTCTTTTGATGCACATGTTTTGTTTGATCCGGGATCTATGCACTCTTATGTTTCTACACACTTCATGCCAAGATTAGGCCGAGAGTCGTGTTTTCTAGATCAGCCGTTAGTTGTGACCACTCCTGTTGGTGAGTCGTTTGTTGTGCGGCACGTGTTTCGGTCATATGCCGTTCGAATAGGAGATAGAGAGTTGTCCGTCGACTTGATCCTTCTTGAGATGTTGGACTTTGATGTTCTCCTTGGCATGGATTGGTTAGCTACTTGCTACGCATCCGTGGACTGCCGCGAGAAGACAGTTAGGTTTTGCTTTCCCGGCGAGTCAGTGTTTGTTGTGCAGGGGGACCATGGTGCCGCCCCTCACAGTTTGATTTCTGTCCTTTGCGCTAGTCGGCTTTTAAGGAGAGGATGTCGGGGATTCTTGGCTTTCATTCATGATACTGGAGCCACAGTGGAGTCGTTGGACCGGGTTCCTACCATGCGGGAGTTTCCCGACGTCTTTCCCGATGAGTTACATGCGTTGCCGCCAGAGCGCGATATTGAGTTTTGCATTGATCTGATTCCCGGCGCGGGGCCTATTTCTATACCACCTTATCGGATGGCTCCGGTGGATCTTAGAGAGCTTAAAGATCAATTGCAAGAGTTGCTTGATAGGGGACTTGTGCGTCCGAGTGTTTCGCTGTGGGGAGCTCCTGTTCTGCTCGTCAAGAAGAAGGACAGCAGTTTGAGGTTGTGTATGGATTATCGTCAATTGAACCAAGTTACGGTGCGGAATAGGTATCCTTTACCCCGCATTGACGATTTATTTGATTAGCTCTAGGGTGCGAAACATTTTTCTAAGACTGATTTGCGTTCGGGTTATCATCAGTTGCGGGTTCGGAATGATGACATTCCGAAGACTGCTTTTCGTACGCGCTATGGGCATTATGAGTTTTTGGTGATGTCGTTTGGACTCACCAATGCGCCAGCAGCGTTCATGGATCTGATGAACCGGATTTTCAGGCTATTCCTCGACCAGTTCATTATTGTGTTTATTGATGACATTCTGGTCTACTCTAGGAGTTGTGAGGAGCATGAGAGGCACTTGAGGATTGCTTTGCAGACATTGAGAGAGCACCATATAGGGTTCCTAGGCACACTCAAGAGGTTCCACAAGGCATCGACCATGCCAAAATCAAATTTTCCATGTGCCGAGAAACCCTAATGCTAGATCGTTAACTAGAGATTAGGTGAAAAGCAAACAAGAAAACTACTTTGCTACTAAGTGAAAGGGACTACAACCTTTGTAGATCCGGTCCTCCACTTCTCTAGCTCCATGTTGACGTCCCTCCGCTGCGATCATCGGAATCCCGGACTCTAGCGTCGGTTTCATCGGAGAAATAGGCGGGCTAGGTCGTTGACTTCGATGCCGAAAATGGTCTACGTCGAGGCGACTCTAACTCAAGCTCCATCTTCACTAGGTCATGAACCTTGTGAAGAAAACACCCTATACAACATGGAAAGTGGTAGAGGATGAAGAAATAGGAAGTGGGTTCACTTTGGATTTGGATTTCTCACTTGATTTCAACACTTGAAATTTTCTAGCAAGGGTTTCTTCTCTTCATGATGAAGAAGAAGAAGAAAGAAAAGAATAAAATGAATAATCAACAAATGAATAATCAAGTGAAGACTTATCATCTTGCAACCATGGGTGTGTAAACTCTTGTAGAGATTAAACCATAGTTTAAGTAAATGGTTAGGTCAAAGGAAAAAACAAAATGGTTACCCTTTTTCAAAGATGCTTGAAGCAACATGAAGCTTCTAGCATAAAAACAAAGAAAGCAACCATTCTATTTTACCAAAATAAATAAATAAATACAACCCTAACCATTAACCTAAACTTGGTGTAAGTCATACACACACACAAGTTTGCATGTATCATCAAACATGATACAAACGAATGCATAAAAATATATCACATATACAGCTTGTGCAAATCAAGTGAGAAAATCCATCATAAGTGAACAAATACTAGTTAATGTAAAGTAATATATCAAATATATAATTATACATTAAATCATTAAATCATTAAATCAATACTTGATTTAATGATCCGGTCATATCGTATATAACCGACTAATATCAAGTGTATCAATGTATCGAATCAACACTTGATTCGGTAACCCGGCTATATCTCATATAACCGTACAATGATACAAATCGCGAGAATAGAATACAGTGTCACATACTGGTATTATTCTCGGTCTCGCACATATCTCATATGCACTCCTATTTCGTTTCGCTTGAGCCAGGAAATCTCTGTGTAGGACTCTAAAGACTCGTCAATACGCCGGCAGTAGGTGATGATCATACCAAACACCCACAAGCCGAAAGCGGTCTGCTAAACTTAACGGCCACCCGGGTATTGAGCGATCAGAAGATCAACGAGCAAGCCCGCTCACACTCCTGTGAATCCAACAAGTAACACTTACCGTACAGTCCGGTCTCGTCGTCTGATATGTCGCATATCTCGCCTATGGGTGGTAAACGTCAGACCCCAGTAGCTCGATAAGTCGTGTCGATATGAGGTCTATAACAGTTCGAGAAACTACTGGTAACACTTACCGGTAAATCTCAGCAACCCTGGCCAGGGATTTCCGGTTATAGCCAATCGAACACAGCGCAACATCAACTCCCAATACCGGGAGAGACGAATCCCCTCCTATCGCTCATTGCCTCCATGTGATTCGGGACTGTACCCAAAAACCACCGTTTTGCATGCCCTCTTGGACGTGGTAAGGTGGAAATCAAAGCACAGTGGGAATCACATAAGACTCTATGATGATCTCGGGTCTACAGACTAACCTGTACCAGTGTCACCAGAGAACTGCCATCTGACGTAAGGTATAACACCATCTGGGAGTTCTCAACGAGTCCGTCCAGTGTACCCAGTCTCCACTGAGCACCCGTATATCATCTCTGATGTCAAACACCAATGGATATGGGATCATCCATCGCCCATCTGTATGGGTCGAGAAGGTATACGCTAGTCTACTCTGGTATATCGATGCCCCGTCTCGATACACCCACGACTAGGGACCTTGAAGGATGTACTTATGGACTACCATGTCCCCACTAGTATGATCCGCATCATAGTCTAGGTAGTCAAGTACACAACCTAAGAGCTTTACCAACATGTAACAGAGAGACAATCAGTGTACACGTTAAGGTAAAGAGCAACCAGATAGCATACTATCATGTCGAGCATGAAAGTCCTCCCTATGTATGTCCAAGTATCCACTACAATATACATCCTATGTATAGTAATGGCCCCTAGGGCATATATATAACTAACAATCTCCCACTTGCACTAGGGCCATCTGATAGCAGTGGTTGTAGTATCTCATACTCAACCATCCCATAAAAGTCTCTCTCTGGGAAAAGGCCTTTGTGAGTGGATCCGCCGTGTTGCCCTCTGAGTCTACTCTCCTAACCTCGATCTCCTTGGAGATCAACCATCTCCATGATCAGGTGATACTGCCTTAGAATATGTCTAGATCACTGATGGGACGGACGTTCCTTGGCATAAGCCACAACTCCATTGTCATATAACGGGTGGAATTAAGTTCATCTCATGAACTTATATACACCCAGACAGCCTCTTTGGTAGCATCTTAAGTAGTGATGTATCCAGCCTTTATCGTCTAGTATGCCACAGTATCTAGCTTGAAACTCTTCCAACATACCGTCCCTTTACTAAAGGTAAAGACAATGCCTGTGACTGACATTCAGTCGTCCTTATCACTCTAGAACTTTTCCAGGGATTCTCCCTTGGATCGATTGATACTATCTTACTACACCTAGTGAGAATCCTAACATCCATTTAGATCTATCTCATAGATCCAAAACCCAGGATTTAGGAGGTATCGCTTTGATCCTGTATGGAGAATCCTTGTGATAAGCGGAGATTGACCGAGCGTAACATAGGAAACTCCTCTCCTATCAAGAGTATGTCATCCACGTACTCTACGAGGATCACCACCATACTCCCTACTACCATTTTTGTATATACAAGGTTCATCTACCATTTTGATGATGTCAAACTTTTTGACTAACACATCAAAACAGACGTTCCAACTCCACGATGCCTGCTTTATCACATAAAACATCTTGTACACGTTTCCACAGCTCCCACTGTCTACGAAGCCCTCTAACTGTGTACTTACAGACTCTCTCTCTTCTGAAACATCATTTTAGAAAATCAGTCATGACACCCAACCACCAGATATCGTAGTCATGGTATGTAGCCGTGGCAAGTAGGATCTGGATGGACTTAAGCATAGCCTCATAGGAAAAGTTTCACCATAATCCATACCTGGTCAATGATGCAAACCTTTAACAAGTCTAGCTTTGAAAGTCTCAACTTTTCCATGCACACCAAGTAATCTTCTCAAGATATACTTGCTGCTGATGGGGATTTAACCCTTCAGATAAAGCAACCAAAGTCCATACTTTGTTGGTGTATAAGGATTCCATCTTAGATCGTTAAGCATCCAGCCATTCTTACAGAGTCCCACTCCTGATGGCCAGCTCGAAACTAGTTGGGTCATCATCTCATGATGCAATCCTCACTCCCACTGTCATAGAGAAACCGAAGTATCTCTCAGGTGGGTGAGGAACCCTGCTAGATCGGCGGAGAGGCTAAGGTTCGTTGGTTGCTATTGAATCCTTTGGTTCTACCAAATCATCAGCTGCAGTTTGTTTAGCTGGAACTGCTTCCAGTTCTACCTCATGTCCACTAATTTCTTCACAAGAAATTCCCTTTCACAAAGGTGGCATGTTGAGAAACAAAACATTTTTGTTCCTCGGTTAGGTAAAAGATATTCCCTTGCGAATACTTAGGATATCCAACAAACTTCTACAGAACTGACATTGCTTCGAGCTTGTCCGGATTTTGCTTTTTAGACATACGCCGGACATCCCCAATTCTTAACTTATTTAAGAGATAGGCTCTTCCCATACCATATCTTATATGGAGTGGTAGGCATTGATTTGATTCGAACCCAGTTCAATAGGCATGCGGCTTCTCAAGTGCATAACCCCTAAAAGAAACAGGTAACTCAGTAATACTCATCATAGAGCACACCATATCTAATATGGTGCGATTGCTCTACCCCGATACACCGTTGTGCTGTGGTATATTCAGAGGAGTAATACGGAGAGAGAATCTCATTCTCCTTTAGAATAGTCCAGGAATTCTCTGCACAAGTATTCTCCTCCCTGATCTTATTATAGGACAAAATACTTATACCCGTAATTTGGTTCTCTACTTCCAACTTATATTCTGTGAATATCTAAAAAGCTTCGGACTTATGTTTCAACAGGAACATATGGCTGAATCTTGAGAGATGATCAGAGAATGTAATGAAGTACAAATAACCGGTCCTGGCATGTGTAGACAGGGGACCTTACATACATCAGCATGTATCAATCCCAAAAGTTCACTAACTCTTTCTCTGTTTCCAATAAACAGAGCTGTGGTCATTATATCTTTGTGACATGACTGGCAAGTTTCATAAGATGTAAATTCAAACTGATTTAAATATGCATCTAAAATGTAAGTTAAGCTTAGTCGGGTCACATTGATATGACCTAGTCTACAATACCTCAAGAAGGAATCGTTCATTTCTGAACTCTTCCTCTCGTGTGTGTTCTGTATACTAGGAACTGTAGTTTGATTTAGAACGTCAATGCTTTTAGATAACGTTCCTGAACCGATCAACTCTTGATATAGGAAGTGTTCAAAACATTATCCAACAATACAAAATTATATCATTTCTTTACTAATAAAGAGACTGATATGATTTTGTATATCAGGTTCGGTATCTAATAGCATTTGTTCAGAATCAATGTATTGGTAATACAAGGTGACAGTGACCAACAGACTTGGCTGCAACACTTGCACCGTTTTCTGTCTCATGAAACTTATCACCCGTTCTCAGTTCTCTACCTATTATAGCCCATGTAACAGATTACATATTTGGGATCCTGATCCGGTATCAAATACCCAGGATGTAGAGGATACTGAGAAACAGTTCTTTATAATGAACACATCCGAAGATGATGCATCAGCATGCACTTTCTTCGTTTGGGCGGCACGGGAAATCTGGTATTCCCCAATTTCCTGCTCTGTCTTATAACAATTATAAGTTGGAGCGGGACCAACGTTTCCCAACTCAGTATAACAAACGGATTCGGTCAATATATCCGTATTAATATCTTGATTAAGGCGTGATATGGTCGCTACCTGGAGAGAGAGAGAAGAAAACACTCAGCGTATGCTCTTGCAAGATTAGATTGGTTATTATTTTATCTAATCAGGATGGCTCCCACTGTTTTTATCAAATCTTCCTTCAAACCCTAAAAGGAAAGACTAGCCGGGATTAATTACACACTACAAATTCGCCAATCTTTCAGCCAGGCCAGTGTCGGTACTTTTAGGGAGGTCCTCCGTGCTTTCGCACGAACCTAATTAATGTAAACCTCGTTTTCCCAGAGGCGTGACCCCGTTGACACCTTTCTAGACACCTACTTGATCGGCTAATTGTAATGTGTAAAACTCTCCCAGTAGTAACTCTTACTCGCAGCGGGTATCGGGATCCAACTATCTCATAGAAGGTATGCAATCTCATTGCAAATTTCAACACTTGAAATTACCGATAATATTTTGCCCCAAACGATCTATGACCTTAACAAGGTCAACAAACCATAGACCGTAAGTCAAGTTCAACCCGTCATTTCTTGATTGAATTAAACCCACCCGCACGACCCTTGACAAGGTCAACAAGGCCGTACGACTACCCTAACCCAATCTGCATCATATGTATAAACAGATAAATACTGGTCAGCTACCGCACACTGCGCCTTGACAAGGTCAACAAACGCCGCACGAATACTAAGCAGGACTTATCTGAAATGACGGAGGGCTACGACAGGTTTTTCTGAAAACCTATTGCGTAATGAACTTGATATCGTTGTAGAATCAAATGATTTTAAAATGAAGTGATTTTGAGGCTTTTCTAGTTTTGCTAAAGGGGTCACTCCCGGTGAAGGGATCGTCGGCCCTTTCCTCGTCGAATAAGGTGCGGGATATATCATATATATCACTGTGCAAAGCAAAAAACTCCAAAAGCAATCAAAAGACAAACCGAGTGTTGTAGCATCTGCTAGTTATTGCTAAAGGGGCCACTCGCGGTGAAGGGATCTCGGCCCTTTCCTCATCGAATAAGGTGCAGGATGTTCTACAAGGAACACCGCGATGCAAAGCAAGAACTGTAGCTATCTGTTTTAGAAAATTCGATTCCACAACATCTTTTAGGTTTCTTTTATTTCATTAATCATATTAATGAAGTCCCATCATTAAAGTCACCTAAACATCACAGATAAATACGACGTTCACTTATGCCATCCGCATTCGCCTCGATGTCCCCTCGTGCACCGTTAGGTTAGGTAACTAACGGCAGAGCGGGGCAGGGCTAGCACGGGTGTAAAACATAAGTAACGTCTATATAATATATCATATATACTATATACAATATCTATCTGAACATATCACATGATCACATCACAGATAACGCAGCAGAAAATATCATATGAAATATTGGATATACTAGGACGTCCGTGTTTTATTTTGAGCCTCTATAAAACACGGATTCCACGGTCGTGATGAATAGCCAATCCCACACCCCTAGACCCCTACGAGAGCGGCAAGCAACCCTACCAATTCTAGAGTTAGGAGACCCGGACTCGACTCCTCGAGTTGGTTTCCCACTGGACACTAGAACCCAGTTACTTGTGCTCCCCTCCTTGGGTCTATCCTAGTGCGGAAAAGTAAATAATATACATCAACGGTGACATCTTCCACAACCTGGAAGTGCCCCAATAAAAGAATATTATATACAAGTTTTTACATGAATGAAAATGAAAAACACTGATCTCACATAAAAAAACCCCGGCTATTCATAACGCGACGATCCAATATAACATATCCAGCAACACATAACATCACATGTCATCAACGTAAGTAAATATGCCCATCCCAATTGTCGTTGACATATAGCAACGAAACCGGCGATATCACATATTACACTTACGGTCACAGAAAAGAAAGTGTAAAACTACAACAGTTGGAATCCGCAACCTCTTTAGACATCACATGCCTAATCAAATGAATTCCTTAGACATCGCATGCCTAACAATTATAAACCCCGCATTTTAGTCTCAAAATCGAAAACTCTTTTCAATATCAAATCGGGAAATTCAGCAAGATTCCCTACATCCTGATCGAATGCTCGTCGCAAACTTTAGTAGACGGCCGCATCCCCGATGCCGTCGACGAAGTGCACTAAGGCAGAACACCGCTGCCGCGAGCACCCGAACGGATGCTTTCGGCGATGGGGTTCTCCTACAGTCACTTGGTCGGGGTTATGGGGCATGGCTATCTATTAAGTTTACCGGCGAGTATCTGCGTACGCTACGTGATTGCGACGGACTTTTGATCGCATCAAAACTCCGTGGCAACCGATCAAGTGAGACTAAACTGCTATGTTTATAACATTCATATTAGTTATCTCATAACTACTTGTGAATTCCAAATATTGTATCACATTCCAGATAAATAGAAAATGTTAAACTTTCCGATCGAACAATCAAACACCCAAGTTTTCCCGAAACAGCTCAACACATGAAATAAGTTTAAAAACATTCACTTTATGCCACAGTACCAACGGTCCAGCCGTAGAAGGGTCAAGCCAACGCCTCACATGTGGCATGCCGTACTACCCCAAACCCTAAGGTTCAAAGGGCAGCTCAAGATTGTCACATAATCGAGTTAAGGTTTGTTGTCTTCTAGAGGGTCCATCGCGTTACTTGCACTACTTAGAACGTTCTTAAACTACGGAAAAATCCAACACTTGGAAATTTCCCGGCAGGGGGAAAAATGGGTATTTTTATCCGGTCGAAATTTTTAACATGTTCTAAAATTACCCGGAAAAACACATAGACAAACTTAAACAATCCGATCGAATCATCGAGTCCTCAAAACAACCAAGAAAACTCAACTCTTGAGAATAATTTAAAAATTCCCAGAAAACACAGGAAATTCAGATTAACATTACTGTGCAAACCGTGACAAATAAGGCTGCAG
The DNA here is from genome assembly GCA_030015575.1 of Agapanthus africanus. NCBI lineage: Eukaryota > Viridiplantae > Streptophyta > Magnoliopsida > Asparagales > Amaryllidaceae > Agapanthus > Agapanthus africanus. The sequence goes on along the minus strand of CM057347.1, from coordinate 245,503,843 downwards.
TATGGCCGCGGAACCGCCGCAAAAGCCACGGTGGCGCCGCGGTTCCGCGGCTCTTTGATAGAGTTACGGTCACGTGCTTCACAGTAATACCAATAAAACCCTGCTGTATTTTTTTGATATTTTTAATTTGGAAAAATCCACTGTTTTGAAAAATGTACAGAGAAAGGTTTTGGATTAGGGTTTCGGGTTCGATCGGACTTCTAACTTCGTCTATACATCGCCTAAAGTACTAGCTAGGCTCTGATACCACTGTAGGGTTCCTAGGCACACTCAAGAGGTTCCACAAGGCATCGACCATGCCAAAATCAAATTTTCCATGTGCCGAGAAACCCTAATGCTAGATCGTTAACTAGAGATTATGCGAAAAGCAAACAAGCAAACTACTTTGCTACTAAGTGAAAGGGACTGCAACCTTTGTAGATCCAGTCCTCCACTTCTCTAGCTCCTTGTTGACATCCTTCCGCTGCGATCATCGGAATCCCGGACTCTAGCGTCGGTTTCATCGGAGAAATGGGCGGGCTAGGTCGTTGACTTCGATGCCGAAGATGATCTACGTCGAGGCGACTCTAACTCAAGCTCCATCTTCACTAGGTCATGAACCTTGTGAAGAAAACACCCTATACAACATGGCAAGTGGTAGAGGATGAAGAAATAGGAAGTGGGTTCACTTTGGATTTGGATTTCTCACTTGATTTCAACACATGAAATTTTCTAGCAAGGGTTTCTTCTCTTCATGATGAAGAAGAAGAAGAAAGAAAAGAATAAAATGAATAATCAACAAATGAATAATCAAGTGAAGACTTATCATCTTGCAACCATGGGTGAGTAAACTCTTGTAGAGATTAAACCATAGTTTAGGTAAATGGTTAGGTCAAAGGAAAAAACAAAATGGTTACCCTTTTTCAAAGATGCTTGAAGCAACATGAAGCTTCTAGCATAAAAACAAAGAAAGCAACCATTCTATTTTACCAAAATAAATAAATAAATACAACCCTAACCATTAACCTAAACTTGGTGTAAGTCATACACACACCCAAGGTTGCATGTATCATCAAACATGATACAAACTAGTACACAAAAATATATCACATATACAACTTGTGCACATCAAGTGAGAAAATCCATCATAAGTGAACAAATACTAGTTAATGTAAAGTAATATATCAAATATATAATTATACATTAAATCATTAAATCAATACTTGATTTAATGATCCGGTCATATCGCATATAACCGACTAATATCAAGTGTATCAATGTATCGAATCAACACTTGATTCGGTAACCCGGCTATATCTCATATAACCGTCCAATGATACAAATCGTGAGAATAGAATACAGTATCACATACTGGTATTATTCTCGGTCCCGCACATATATCATATGCGCTCCTATTTCATTTCGCTTGAGCCAGGAAACCTCTATGTAGGACTCTAAAGACTCGTCAATACGCCGGCAGTAGGTGATGATCATATCAAACACCCACAAGCCGGAAGCAGTCTGCTAAACGTAATGGCCACCCGGGTATTGGGCGATCAGAAGATCGACGAGCAAGCCCGCTCACATTCCTGTGAATCCAACCAGTAACACTTACCGTACAGTCCGGTCTTGTCGTCTGATATGTCGCATATCTCGCCTAGGGGTGGTAAACGTCAGACCCCAGTAGCTCGATAAGTCGTGTCCATATGAGGTCTATAATAGTTCGAGAAACTACTGGTAACACTTACCGGTAAATCTCAGCAACCCTGGCCAGGGATTTCCAGTTATAGCCAATCGAACACAGCGCAACATCAACTCCCTATACCAGGAGAGACAAATCCCCTCCTATCGCTCATTGCCTCCATGTGATTCGGGACTGTACCCAAAAACCACCCTTTTGCACGCCCTCTTAGACGTGGTAAGGTGGAAATCAAAGCACAGTGGGAATCACACAAGACTCTATGACGATCTCGGGTCTACAGACTAACCTATACCAGTGTCACCAGAGAACTGCCATCTGACGTAAGGTATAATACCATCTGGGAGTTCTCGGCGAGTCCATCCAGTGTACCCAGTCTCCACTGAGCACCCGTATATCATCTCTGATGTCAAACACCAATGGATATGGGATCATCCATCGCCCATCTGTATGGGTCGAGTATAGTAATGGCCCCTAGGGCATACATATAACTAACACACCAGCTGTATGCTAAATTCTCAAAGTGCGCATTTTGGCTTGATAGAGTGGATTTCCTGGGTCATGTGGTGACTGGAGATGGTATTCTTGTGGACCCAAGGAAGATCGAGGCTGTGCAGCTTTGGCCCAGACCTGTATCTGTGACTGAGGTCCGCAGCTTTTTAGGCTTAGCTGGTTATCATCGCCGTTTCGTGTATCGCTGCACCGCTGACCGGACTGACCCGGAATGGGGTTCCTTTTCTTTGGACTAATGCATGCGAGCTGAGTTTTCAGCTGTTGAAGACTCGGTTGACGACGGCACCAGTTTTATCTTTGCCTTCTGGATCGGGCGGCTTTGTTGTTTACTGTGTACTTCTCGAGTGAGGCTCAGTTGTGTATTGATGTAGCATGATAGAGTGATTGCTTATGCTTCTAGGCAGCTGGAGAAGCACGAGCAGAATTTCCCCACTCACGATCTTGAGATGGCCGCGGTGGTCTTTGCGTTGAAGATTTGGAGACACTACTTGTACGGGGAGTCGTGTCAGATCTTCACGGATTACAAGAGCTTGAAGTACATCTTCCAGCAGCGGGATCTGAATCTGAGACAGCGCCGTTGGATGGAGCTTGTGAAGGATTATGATTGTGAAATCCTTTATCACCCGGGCAAGGCGAATGTGGTAGCTGATGCTTTGAGTCGTAGGTCCGGGGGTAGCTTGTCCCAGTTAAGCGCAGTTTAGCGACAGTCTTTTTCAGATTAGCAGATCTTGTGCGATGGTAGAGTGCAGTTTGAGTTCACTTCCGCTGGGGTACAGCTTGCTCATGTCCGCGCCCGTCCACTACTACTTGATCGTATAAGTAAGGTGCAGCTCAGTGATGCCCGTTAGTCTGAGATTCTCGAGCTTGTTCGGCAGGGTACAGTTTCGGAGTTCATGATTAATGACCAGGGTGTGCTACGATGCGGAACTTGCTTGTTTGTACCAGATGCTGATGGGTTGAGACGCGAGATCCTAGAGCAGGCACATCGGTCGTCCTTTAGCGTTCATCCCGGTTCCACAAAGATGTATCGTGACTTGAAAGACTTTTACTGGTGGGAAGGGATGAAGCGCGATATTTCGGACTTCGTTTCGAAGTGCCTGACTTGTCAGAAAGTCAAGGCTGAGCATTAGAGACCGGCTGGAGAGTTGCAGTCTTTACCCGTTCCGGAGTGGAAATGGGAGCAGATTTCTATGGACATCATTGTGGGTCTACCCAGGACCAGTCGAGGGTATGACTCCATTTGGGTGATTGTTGACCGGTTGACGAAAGCAGCTCACTTCCTTCCAGTGAAGATCACTTTCGGTTATGCTCAGTTGTACATAGATGAGATTGTGCGTTTGCACGGTGTTCCCACATGAATCGTATCCGACAGAGGCACCCAGTTTACTAGCCGTCTTTGGCAGAAGCTTCAGGAAGCTTTGGGTACCCGGTTGAGTTTTAGCACCGCTTTTCATCCACAGACCGATGGTCAGTCGGAGCGGACTATACAGACTCTGGAGGATATGCTTCGGGCGTGTGTTCTTGATTTTGGTTGCTGTTGGGATCGTCACTTGCCGTTGATTGAGTTCTCCTACAACAATAGCTTTCAGGAGACTATTCAGATGGAACCTTTTGAGGCTTTGTATGGTAGGAAGTGTCGATCGCCAGTCTGTTAGACCGAACTCAGCGAGAGTAGGGTTTTAGGACCCCAGCTAGTTCAGAAGACTACGGAGAAGATCTAGCTGATACAGGATAGGATGAGAGCAGCCCAGTGCAGGCAGAATTCTTATGCCGACCGTCGTCATCGCAGACTTGAGTTCGCAGTGGTGGATCATGTATTCCTAAGGATTTCTCCGATGAAGGGCGTTATGAGATTTGGGAAGAGGGGGAAGCTCATTCCCAGATTTGTGGGTCCTTTCGAGATCCTTGAGCGAGTGGGTTTTGTTGCTTATCGTTTGGCGCTCCCGCCTAGTTTTCCGGATGTTCACCCCGTTTTCCATGTGTCGATGCTTCGTAGATACCTTCATGATCTTTCTCACATGATTCAGCACCAGACCGTTCAGCGTGAGCGCGATCTTTCGTTCACCGAGTAGCCGATAGTTATTTTAGATCGGCACGTGAAGAAACTTCGGTCAAAGGTCTTGCCATCTGTGAAGGTTTTTTGGCGTAGCCCTACTAGTGAGGAGATCACTTGGGAGGCCGAGAGCGAGATGCGGAAGAAATTCTCTCATCTCTTCAAAGGTACGCGTAGTTAAATTTTAATTCGGGGACCAAATTTCTTTAGGGGGGAGATTGTAACGTTTTAGAAATCGTTATGTGAATTTTTCCATTTTTGGGTAAAATAGTCGGCGTTTTCCATTTTAACCCGATTGTGATCAAACTTCTGTATAGACTTGACGGCACCTAGTTTAGCTAGAATAAAGCTAGTTTGCAGGCTTTGGGGGTCAATTGGAAGTTTTGGTTCACATAGAATTTTTCCCTAATTTAATATTATTTTAAGTTGGTAATTATGCACTTAATTAGTGATAATTACAATTTTGGTTTGGGTTAATTACTTCTAATGTGAATCTATGCTAATCTAATCACTAGATTTTTTGTTAATCCAACCATCCATAATATCTAGATATTTGTGAGTATTTAAGTTGTTTTTTTTAAAAGAAAAGAAAAGAAAAGGTGGCATTTTTCATTAATGATCATTTATTACATTTTTTGCTAGAAATTTCCACACACTTCACAAAACTACCCTCACCTTCCTCTTTTGGCCAAGCCTCAGGTTCTGCTCATGCTTTTTCCTTGCCATTTTCTTCATTCTCCAAGCTCAATAAATCTCCAAAAATCCTTAAATAAATCCACAAAACTCATAAACAAAACTTTACCCATCATTCTTCTTCACTAAACTAGCATGGATCTTCAAGAAAAACATCATTTTGGAGGGTTAATTTGGTGTTCTTGAGGAGGTATAATTTCAAACCTTAATCTTTAATTGTTGTATTTTAATCGGTAAGTTAGTTATTTAATTGTTTAAAATAGCTTAATTTGCATGATTAATTGTTTCATGTTAATTTAAGTGAAGTTCAAGTTAGGGTTTAACTTGATGAAAGGGTTAATTGTTAATTGATGATTAGGAAAACTTAACCAAGTGGGAATATGATAATTGTTGTTAATTCCTAATTTGTCTGATTGAGTTTTTAGCATACTAGGTTTTACTAAAACCTAATTGGGTGGGTTTAAAATTATGGAAATAGTTTGGATAATTTAGTTAAGCCGCTTTGCGATGTTTGTAATCGCTAGAATTGTGTTAGCTTTAGACTTGTGCTAATTTATGCGATAAGTTGCTTACTAGGTTTCGGTGAATTTTGGACGTGGGTTCAATTGGTCGTTGCGAGGTTATATATATTATCTTCCTCGTATTTTATTGTGTTGTGTTTGCATGATCGGTACGATCAGAGTCTAGACTTGGTGGTTGCGTAGTTTAGCGACCCTAGCTAGGGTTTTTGCCGATGTCGTGCGCGTTTTGTACACTAGGTGCGCAGTGTATTTTTCTGGGCGTTATCCTTGTGTTTCATTACCTTTGTATCGGCGTAGGATATTTAGCTTATGTGATGTGTTTGTGAAATTTTAAGGTCGCAAGCGGGGACTTCGGACGCTGCGAATAAAGGGAAGCAGGTGGTCGGATTTTCGAAGCTCGAGATCATCGGTGAGTAGATTTAACATCTACGGGGAAATCGCTCGTATGACGTTATGCGACAAGGCTGGATATGATATGATAGCTGCATGTTATTCGCATATGAGTTGATTGCATATGAACTTCATTACATATAGTTACTTGTTATGCCTGAACCTGTACCTATTGTACACTGCATTATTGTAACGTTTTAGAAATCGTTATGCGAATTTTTCCGTTTTAGGGTAAAATAGTCGGTATTTTCCGTTTTAAACCGATTATGATCAAACGTCCGTATAAACTTGCCGGCACCTAGTCTAGCAAAAATAAAGCTAGTGCGCGAGCTTTGGGGGTATATGGGAAGTTTTGGTTCAAATAGAATTTTTCCCTATTTTAATATTATTTTAATGTGGTATTTACATATTGGGTTTTGGTAATTACTCCTAAAATTTGTATCATTTCTAATTATTTTGGCTTGCACGCACATGTGCATGTTTTTGCGAGGGTTAGTAGTGTTAATCATGTTAGAGACCATGGCATCCTAAGCAATCCATGCTTTAGTTTAACCTTTACCTTAAACTTTTTCTTTTATTCTTTTGAGAAATATCTCTCTTTGGAGTGAGAAGAGGTGGCTTATGAGTCATGAGAGGCATTAATGAGACAACTAATGGAGGTGAGGGGAAGAGTAAGCCTAAGCTTTTACTTCACCCTACACTCACCTCTCACTCTTTAACTCTCTCACACCCTCTCATTTCTCTCTTACTTTGTTTCTCTCAATTATTTCCAATCTTTTTGACTCTAAACTGAAGCCTTAGTCCTTCATCACAAATCCTTCACACAACTTGATCAAATCTCACCAAAACACATCAAAAGCCTAGTTTTTGCCACTAAGATCGCTTGGAGCTTGGAAGGCTAGGATCTTGTGAGCAAGTGTTAATAGGTATAATCCCTAAACTGTTAAATAGGTGTTTTTATGATGTATAGCTCGTTGGTTGTTGTGTAGAACACTGAAAGTATCGTTTCTTGCCAATATCGTATTTTTTGTGTCTTTTTAGAGCCTCTGTGATCTGCCGTGACCTGGAAATTTTACTGTAAAATCAAACAAGATAGTAGTGTTGTACTAGTGACCCTAGGATTCCACCTGAAGCACGAGACCCACCCCACCGGTTTTGACCGGCGACCCGATGTCGAAATCCGGCGACATCGGATTTAGAGGGGGGTGTTGGGGTTTGGTTTTGTTGGGTAGTTGTCTGCTGTGGTTTAGGGGTGTTTGGTACTGTTTATTTTTTTAGTGTTTACAGTATACAAAATCTGGGATCGTTTTCCTATAATCTATTGTTTTGAGTCCACGTGTTATGTTATCCGACACGGATCGTGATCTTGTGCAGCTGCTGCACTTGGGTTGGTTTCGTAGTGTCGTCACGCATGTTAGCCACTAGACGGACACTTGTGAGTTAGTTTGGAGTTGGTGCGTCGTTTAAAACGTAGTTTTACGTAATATTAGTCGATTTATGAGATTTTGCACTATCTTTGTGTTTATGAAATTATAGCATCGCAAGCGGGGACTTCGGACGCTGCGAACAAGGGTAAGCAAGTGGTCGGATTTTCATATCTTAAGACCATCGGTGAGTAGATTTAACATCTACGGGGAAATTTCCAGTATGGCGTTATGCGTCGGGGCTGATATAATATGATAGCTGCATGTTATTGCATATTAGTTGATTTCATACGAATGTCATTGCATAGTATTATCTGTTGTACCTTGACTTGTACCTTTAGATATAACACATTACTGACGGTTCATGTTGCACGAGCACTAAATTGTATTCTACACCCACACCGTCTGTAATTTGCCATGACACGCACAAAACACCTACATACGTGATATGGTAGTGGATAGGGATAGTTGAGGTAGTAACTCTTATTCCATTGTGCATATAAAATACTGTGGACACATACATACGTGATATTGCATTGGGCAGGAATAGTTGAGGTAGTTACCCTTATTCATTTCACGTATATCTTGCTATAGCTACTTGTACATCATGCATACAGATTGACATATACACCCACATACTCGATTACAGCTACATGTACATTATGCACACATACTGACATGTACACCCACATATTTTGCTATAGTTGCATATACCCTAAGTGGTATGGTTTTGACATGTGATATTGAGACGTTGACTATTGCGCTTATGAAATGCATCATACATACTTTCTTACATGTAGATACTTAAACCTTGCTACAATTACATGTACACCTCATATGATGATGCACTTGTTTTCGGAGGATTTGGGAACCACATGATATATTTTTAAGCTGGATTTATTTAAAAGAGCGGCTTTCCCTTGATATGCTCATATTGTTGTTTTATGTTGCATATATCAGTTTTCATGGATTTACGCATTAAGATATGGATTTCATATGATTTATGGATTTGAGAACCGTGGGGGTATTTCAAAAAAACAATGTATTGTTTGAAAACCCGGTTTCTCTTGATATGATATTTCAGTGTGTCCACCATGTGATTTCTCGGTTCTGAGATTTGGCTTGTGATACCCGATTCGAGGAGCGGGAGGCACCATCTGCGGGTACATCGTGGACCCGGTATGGTACCCCAGGGCGAGTGGTGATTTCGTGATGTAGACGATAAGCCTGACAGAGGGACCACTACCTACAGGTGATTTTATTTGGACTCAGCGGTAATCATGGGGATACCGACCGGAGTGATGTACGACATATCGTCAGGGCCAGTCGTGGTGACAGCGCCTGAGTTATGAGGATTTGCGTTTCGATGCTAGACACGGGTTTCATGATGTTTCGAGTGTCGGTGTGTGACACTCAAGTTTCTATGATTTTTATGTATCGTCGGTGGACATACGTGGTTGATATCCTCATATATATATATATATATATATATATATATATATATATATATATATATATATATACATACATGTATATGTTTTCATGATGTTTTGGGTGTCGATGTTAGACACTCAGGTTCCATGAGACTTACAGGATGTGAGGGCCGATCTGTGGGTGCGGTGCCTAAGGATGTTGGGATTTGATGTATCAGTGAGGGACACTGGGGGTTTTCCATGCTGATGATTTTGCATGAGGTTTTATATTATATCATCCCACACTCAGAATTATGTTGATATGCATTGCTTCATGTAGATGTAGTACCTTGATGATGTATCTTTATATGATTGTTGCATATTCATATTACCATACTCATACTATCAGATTACATGTGATAGATTTATCGCTATTCATGCATACTTGAGATTACAGTATAATGTTAATTACTATTCACGAGTTGGCAACTCACCCCCGTTGTGTCACAGTGTTTTGCAGGACTTACCCTCTGAGTAGACGCGGCAGGGCGTCTTATCATCTCTACTTTTGCGGATACCGCTACGGTTGGCTGTGAGGCCTTCGCTTTTAGGTGGGTTTGCGGTTATCCGTTTGTACATCGTATATCTTTTTATTGGATCTAGTATTCTCCATCTACCACCTCTTGTATTTGACTTAGAGACGAGTTATGAGGATTCGGTGTTGTATTATTATTTTGGTGACTTTGGGCGCCGTGCTCGTGGGAGCCGGTTTTGTTGAAAAGTTTTTCTTCTTTATGCAATTTTCTTTTATACTTCTTCGCTTCGGCGTTGTATATATGTTTGTGGTGGTCTTCTCCGCCGTTGGGCGTGATTTGCTCCCGTTTGGGATGCATTATATATTATCTATGTTGTACCCGTTTTCGAGGCTAGTTTTTACAAAGGAGGTGCTGCCAAAATTTTCAAGAACGAAAATTAAACTTAAAGATTTTTACTTGAGAATTTCCGAATGTTTTAAACTATATTTTTCTCCATTATCCCTTTTTGGGTGGTTTAGATTTCTGGGTTTCGGCTTACTTAATTACGTACGCCTGTAGACGTTACGTGGTTTAAGTGCCAGTTACGGGCCAAATTTTTGGGTTGTGACAAAGTTGGTATCAGAGTGCTAGGTTTTCACCTTTCGGAGTATAGGATGACCTTGGTATGATGGAGTAGGTAGCTTAAGCAGAGTAACGTAGTGTGTGTATGTTCCGCGGCATACTTACGACACGGTACTCTGTCTAAGTGACTTTAGGACTTGTTGATTTAAATTCTTTCCGTGATTTTATACATCCTTGCGATTTGATTTCTGTATCCTTATTGAATCTTGTTTCAAATTCCAGCCTATATGCCGCCGAAGACTAGGAGGGCATAGAGAGCGGCCGCGAGGGCCGAGGTCAGAGTCGACTCGTCTGAGGCGAGGACTGACCAGGGCGGTATGCCTATTGTACCGGAGCACGTTGCTATGTTTGGGGCTGGTATGCAGGACCTGCGCCAGATGATGGGGACTTTAGTAGAGGCCATTCGAGCGCGGGGGCAGGCAATTTTTCTACCCATTGCAGGGACCACGATGGTACCTACAGTTCCGGCAGTCGCAGTTACAGCTCCGGAGGTTATTACCGTGTCACTGACCGAGTTCATGGGGCTGAGGCCTCCGGTGTTCACTGGCCCAGATGCTACTGAGGATCCGCAGTCGTTTATCGACCGGATGGCCAGGATTTGTCGTTCGCTCCGATGCTCCGACGAGAGATGGGTGGAGTTTGCAAGTTTCCGTCTGGAGGGTCTGGCCCAGAAGTGGTGTGAGTCCTTGGAGAGGGGAAGAGCCGCAGGTCTTGCTCCTATGACTTGGGCTGAGTTTGTAACAGTGTTTCTCGCCCGTTTTCTTCCACCGAGCGTCAGGGATGCGCGAGTGCGCAAATTTGAGTCGTTACGCCAGACTCCGGGGATGACGGTGTCTGAATATGATGTATTGTTTACCGAGATGTCTGTGTATGCTCTGTACTTGGTGGCGACTGAGGAGATGAGGTTGAAGAGGTTTGTTCGAGACCTGCTTACCCAGTTGTTCCTAGCCATCGGCATTCAGCATTATGAGACGTAAGCGGTAGCGGTGGATGCAGCCCTTTTGGTGGAGGAGCGTCTTTCTGAGTCGTCGGTTGTTTCGGAACCGAAGAGGACTCGTACTGATGTACCAGCACGGAGACAGAGGTTTGCATGCCGAGGCAGAGTTCCTTCAGACTCGGGGAGTAGCAGAGACGTGGGACGGGGACAGTTATTCAGCTCTTACTCCAAGGAGAGTCAGCGGCTGTCTTATGGGTGCTTTGGGTATGGCAGTCTACATCACCTTGTTCGGGATTGTACCGATGTGTGTCAGAGAGGGCCAGCAGTACCCCAG